>QCXZ01000064.1:19588285-21001686 GCA_025024175.1 Rhyzopertha dominica | reverse complement strand
TTTATACAGAATAGTTCTAGAAGTACCACAGCGCTACCGTCGATTTTCTGCGTTAAGTCTACAATACACAGTGTCCTCCGTTAACTGCAGCGCACGTAATTACCTCCATATTATTGGCAACGCTGTAATCGCTTACAGCATTTAATTTTATAAACTGCAAATGTTTTAGGTGAATGTGTACGAAGTTCTCGACGGCGGGAGTTTTAAATCGATATTATTCCGAAATCGTTGCGTTGTGTTGAATCTAATAAGAGCAACTCTTACCAAAGAATAATTTTCATTGAAACTGTAGTAGAATTTTACAATGGACACTGTAAAAATATTTATTAAAAAGATCTAAATACCTACACCGTATTATTTCTATTTCTATTGTTTTATAGGTAATTTCTGTTTCTTGGACTAGTTCAGGATACAAATAATTAGATCAATCTTTTAACGATTTCAGTGTTACGGAATGCGCTGTTTATAGTATAGGGTGTCTCTGAAATACATATACGACATTTTAGCACGTTTTCCGACATAAAAATTAAGCGATTTAACTAGACCTAATTTGGTCCAAAAATGCTTGTTTAAAAGTCAGCAAACAAACGGTTTTTACGATTTGCATTAAATTGCTATGACAGCTTTAATTAATACGCTCATTTTTCACTATTTTTTATTTATAGTTTTCAGTGGTGTTCGTCTAATGAAAAAGCGGAAACATATTTATAAAAAGGCTCAGGATTTTCAATTTCAAAAACTATTTTTCTCTTGGAAAATTTTATGTAAAGGAAATGTAATTTTTATCTCTATTAATAGGTAATATCTAATGGTCAAATGTGACTTGATTTTGACAGTTCTGCTTGTTTACTGTTACAGCCATGGTTACAGGCACTTTTGTTCTATTCGAATAATGATAATAAATAAGCAGTGAACTATTTATAAAAGCGCTCTAATTTATAAAGCGGTTTTTTGACATGTTTAAAATATTTTTTATAAAGAAGTCTGTTCTTTTGTAAAACTTTTCTATCTCCGTAAACTTTTGTCTATCATAATTTTGACAAAAAATATTTTTGTTGGTCATGTAATAAAATTTTTATTGCTATTAAAAATATCTGACGATCAAATTTGCCATGCATTTAACAGTTCTGCTTGTAAATTATCACTATCCGATCAAAACTAAAGCTATCACTAATGATAAACAAACAAAATTGCCAAATGCAAGGCATGTTTAATGATTAGATATTATTAATAACTACAAAAATCACATTGCCTGTCTAACATAAATATTGTTCTCTGGATAAAACTAAGAGAGATATTAAAATTTCCTAAGCAACAAAAAAAAATATATATATAATAGAACAGGCTGTATCACAATTCTTCTTTTTTCACAAATTTGTATTTGACTTGGTAACCTTGGATTTTAAATGTGTAAGCATAGTTTCAAAAAACTATTGCAAAACAGGAGTAACTACAGTAGTCGTTATATCAGCTATTGAAAAATGTTTTAATGTCTTTTCACATTTTTTTGTGTTGAATAAAATAGCACAATTATTTTTTTCTTTCATAAATGGTTTTTGGAATACGATATACATACATATAACCATGCTGCATTTGTTGATAGCTAAAGTTAGGTACAATTTAATGAGGTAAAAATATTAAAATATATAAAAAGCCTGGTGTATCATTTCTCAAAAATCGTGAATGTGAAAAAACATTTAATTACGCCATTTTATTCTACACGAAGTATTAGTGAAAAACATTTAAAACATTTTTAAATAGGTAGTACAATAACCGAGTAACGAACGACAATATTGCCCATTGAAGTGAGATCACGACACCTAAACAAGTTTTTTTTTCTATCTCGTACCTTTAGTCTGTACCCTGCAATCCCAACGGCAATGGTTCACTCGGTACATAGTGATGGCTAAAAATATGTCTGTCTATCTAGGAAAAGATCCATTCTACAAATATAGCATTTATCGCATAGTTGGTTACAGTGAATCACTGTAGTGATGGTACTACATTATACTGTTATTTTACGTCCTCTAATCAGTGTAAAGTTGAACATAACATATATTTGAGTGTGCAGTCTTTAAAAATCAACATTTACAGAGCACATGAAAATAGGACATCTTGTATTTTTGTATTACGGTGGGTTTAAATAATAAAATTAGATAATTTTTAAGAATCTAAACACTAAAACCTTAGAGCACTTAACTGCGTGGCCTTTACTTAAAGTAAACACGAAAAATGATTATTTAATTTCTGCTAAGCTTGCATATTCTACGAATGAAGATGACTAACCCTTCCGCCAAATCTCAAATTTTGTTAATGTAAGGTACTTTTGCTTTTAAAATAAATCAGCTGAAGAAGTCATGTCAATATTATTTATGCAATGTATGTAGAAGTTGTAACAGTATAAATTTGAATTCTATACTTAAGCAAAATAATTTTCCTTAATGTCATCATTAGTGGTATTTCTAAATTTCAAAGTAGAATAGAATTGTAGATTTAATTCGGCATTAAATAATAAATACTGAACGTGCCATTTTAAGCATGCATTTGCATAATCTGCGTCTCAAAATTTGGTTTTTATCATGTCTCGACGAACTATTACAAATAATTCAGTGTTAATTTAATAAAGCACTAAATCATTTATGATAAATAGAATACTACGTGATCATTTCAAACTTGTTTATATAATCATGTGTGTATTTAATTGTATTACCTAGTTTAAAATTAAAAAGCTTATAGTAGTTTGTACAAAAAAAAAAGTATATTTGCTAGCAGATGTCCAAAAAATGTATTATTATGACAAAAATTGACTTGAAGTGTTGATATGCCAAAATTTACCTGACAAGAAAAGTGAGTTCTACATTTGCGTCCTAAACATATTTCACACACCTTACAACCACTGTTAAGATTTCGTTTTCCATATTTTTTAATAACGTTTGGGAATATTGGGATACTTCAATGGTATTCCGAGATTCTTTAGACTTAAACCAACAAATTCAGATAGTTTGACAGATGCATGTGGCTCCATTTTGATACTTCACCATGTTAACTTTCCTTTCTCTCTCTGAATATGTTTTTGGACAACAATCGTATATTGTTTTCCACTTGTACTGTAAATTTTATGCGGAGGGGAGGGGTTTTCCCAAAAAACAACCGACAACGTCTTAGATCAGACTCGGTAGATAGTTTTAGATCAACTGGGCCCAAATTATCTACGTCCAAAAATATACCTCTACAGTGTAGCAGCATTTCAAGTGATCATCCCCAAGTAGATTTTTTGTTCAGTAACTTAGGTTTACATTGTACCAACGTGGTACCGTTAATTGTTAAGGTATGAAAGTTCATTTTGTGACACCTGCTGTTTTGCCGTTCTTTTGCTAACAGAAATTTATGTACTCACTTCACTAACTACTATAAAACATGCATAACAAGTTAAGGCGTGCTTAACTTTTCACTGATGAAAATTTGTATGTCGCACGATTTTCTCAGAACATTATAAAATCCTTATGACGAAACTAGACTTTTCTTCAGTTTTTTACATATACTCGCATTTTGTTTCTGCTTCAAACCTTAAAGTAACTATTAACTATACTTACGCGATGTTTGACGTTATGTTTGCTAAACCTGGAATAACACCATAAAATATGTTATATCACGAATCTTGAAGAATACTGAAAAGGCTTAAAAGAAGAATTTCAGAATGAATTCTTTCACAAAACATATGTTAGGGATTAATGAAAGAAAACTTTATCTTGTATGAGCATATATAGAAAAATACTCTTGTAATTTATGAAGGTAATTAATATTATATCGAACTTTTGAATATTAGCCAGCTACTCTCTTAACTGAGCTACAAAGACCTATTTAAAAAAAATGTTGCCTTTTCAATACAGAATTATATTTAATAGAACAATACTTTTTTGCTTTAGTTTTAATCTGGTTGAAAACAGAAAAACGTCTAAACAAATAGCAGTAACCAAAATATAATCATGCATTAAAGTTTAAAATGTGTAAGCATAGTATTTAAAAATCCACTTTAAAACGCTATTAACTGCAGCAGTATAGTGGCTCGCTTTGCTATGCTTTGCCGTTAACGCATCCTTTTTTGTAGCAAATTGTGCAATACCGCCATAGTGGCCCATTTTGGCATAGATTGATAGAGTTAATCAAAAATTCTAAGCAGATCAATAATGCAACAAAATACCTGGTATTTCAATGTAAAATAACAAAGCTAACGTCTACTTTCTATATAACTGAAATTGAAGAATTTTTTTCTAAATCTTTTAATAATTATTAACAATATATTAGTACATACAACAAGAACAGTATATTAAATGGAAAAGGTATTTTAATATCGGAAACAAATACATTATCAAATTGAGAAAATGAAGTTATCAATGCTTACATTCTTCAACATTAAAACCGTCTTACCTTTGTAATGCTTAAGAAAAACTAGTTAAACACAAAGACTGCAGATAGCTCATCATTAGTAGCTTACACAATGCATTTCATTATTTTCTTTATTTTTGGAAATGTTACTAATCCTTTTCAAGCACTAATGTCATTTTAGCTTAGTTTTAATGTTTTTTCTAAACACTTATAAACAACCACTTGTATAATGAATAAACAATATTCGTGTTTATACATAATTCTCTCTATACCAAATTTAACATTCCATCTCTTAATAATAATTAATAAATAATACAAAGCATGCAGAAATTGCTACCGTTGCTAACTCATTGATGAATGAAACAATTACGAGAATTCATTACGCGAGCTGAAATACACTTGCCTTTATATGTGTTAATCTCAAGGCACTTTGTCACCTCAGTAACAGTGACAACGTAGCTAGAGGATACAACGTGCTTTGCACTCMATGTAATTATATATAGATCGGAGGACACTAAGTATTATCTGTTACCTGAAAATTTCTATATAAATAAAATTTTTAAAAKGCAAAAATGTTTTCCCCTCTCTGGTTGCTAGTGCTATATATCCTCCCCTTAGTACAAATATGCAAAGTTTTTGCCTGTAACATTGCTCCTTCACCCGGAGGACGGGGCGCCTGTTGAACTTAACGGAGGACACAGCTTAACATGCATCAATATATATATATATATATAATAATAATGTTACAGGCAAAAACTTTGCATATTTGTACTAAGGGGAGGATATATAGCACTAGCAACCAGAGAGGGGAAAACATTTTTGCATTTTAAAAATTTTATTTATATAGAAATTTTCAGGTAACAGATAATACTTAGTTTCCTCCGATCTATATATAATTACATGGAGTGCAAAGCACGTTGTATCCTCTAGCAACGTTGTCACTGTTATTGAGGTGACAAAGTGCCTTGAGATTAACACATATAAAGGCAAGTGTATTTCAGCTCGCGTAATGGATTCTCGTAATTGTTTAATTCATCAATGGATGTAGTTAGCAACGGTAGCAATTTCTGCATGCTTTGTATTATTAATTATTATTAAGAGATGGATTGTTAAATTTGGTATAGAGAGAATTATGTATGAACACGAATATTGTTTATTCATTATACAAGTGGTTGTTTATAAGTGTTTAGAAAAAAACATTAAAACTAAGCTAAAATGACATTAGTGCTTGAAAAGGATTAGTAACATTTCCAAAAATAAAGAAAATAACGAAATGCATTGTGTAAGCTACTAATGATGAGCTATCTGCAGTCTGTGTTTAACTAGTTTTTCTTAAGCATTACAAAGGTAAGACAGTTTTAATGTTGAAGAATGTAAGCATTGATAACTTCATTTTCTCAATTTGATAATGTATTTGTTTCCGATATTAAAATACCTTTTCCATTTAATATACTGTTCTTGTTGTATGTACTAATATATTGTTAATAATTACTAAAAGATTTAGAAAAAAATTCTTCAATTTCAGTTATATAGAAAGTAGACGTTAGCTTTGTTATTTTACATTGAAATACCCGGTATTTTGTTGCATTATTGATCTGCTTAGAATTTTTGATTAACTCTATCAATCTATGCCAAAATGGGCCACTATGGCGGTATTGTACAATTTGCTACAAAAAAGGATGCGTTAACGGCAAAGCATAGCAAAGCGAGCCACTATACTGCTGCAGTTAATAGCGTATTACAGTGGATTTTTAAATACTATGCTTACACATTTTAAACTTTAATGCATGATTACATTTTGGTTACTGCTATTTGTTTAGACGTTTTTCTGTTTTCAACCAGATTAAAACTAAAGAAAAAAAGTATTGTTCTGTTAAATATAATTCTGTATTGAAAAGGCAACATTTTTTTAAAATAGATCTTTGTAGCTCRGTTAAGAGAGTAGCTGGCTAATATTCAAAAGTTCGATACAATATTAATTACCTTCATAAATTACAAGAGTATTTTTCTATATATGCTCATACAAGATAAAGTTTTCTTTCATTAATCCCTAACATATGTTTTGTGAAAGAATTCATTCTGAAATTCTTCTTTTAAGCCTTTTCAGTATTCTTCAAGGTTCGTGATATAACATATTTTATGGTGTTATTCCAGGTTTAGCAAACATAACGTCAAATATCGCGTAAGTATAGTTAATAGTTACTTTAAGGTTTGAAGCAGAAACAAAATGCGAGTATATGTAAAAAACTGAAGAAAAGTCTAGTTTCGTCATAAGGATTTTATAATGTTCTGAGAAAATCGTGCGACGAAAACCCCTCCCCTCCGCATAAAATTTACAGTACAAGTGGAAAACAATATACGATTGTTGTCCAAAAACATATTCAGAGAGAGAAAGAAAAGTTAACATGGTGAAGTATCAAAATGGAGCCACATGCATCTGTCAAACTATCTGAATTTGTTGGTTTAAGTCTAAAGAATCTCGGAATACCATTGAAGTATCCCGATATTCCCAAACGTTATTAAAAAATATGGAAAACGAAATCTTAACAGTGGTTGTAAGGTGTGTGAAATATGTTTAGGACGCAAATGTAGAACTCACTTTTCTTGTCAGGTAAATTTTGGCATATCAACACTTCATGTCAATTTTTGTCATAATAATACATTTTTTGGAAATCTGCTAGCAAATATACTTTTTTTTTGTACAAACTACTATAAACTTTTTAATTTTAAACTAGGTAATACAATTAAATACACACATGATTATATAAACAAGTTTGAAATGATCACGTAGTATTCTATTTATCATAAATGATTTAGTGCTTTATTAAATTAACACTGAATTATTTGTAATAGTTCGTCGAGACATGATAAAAACCAAATTTTGAGACGCAGATTATGCAAATGCATGCTTAAAATGGCACGTTCAGTATTTATTAWTTAATGCCGAATTAAATTTACAATTCTATTCTACTTTGAAATTTAGAAATACCACTAATGATGACATTAAGGAAAATTATTTTGCTTAAGTATAGAATTCAAATTTATACTGTTACAACTTCTACATACATTGCATAAATAATATTGACATGACTTCTTCAGCTAATTTATTTTAAAAGCAAAAGTACCTTACATTAACAAAATTTGAGATTTGGCGGAAGGGTTAGTCATCTTCATTCGTAGAATATGCAAGCTTAGCAGAAATTAAATAATCATTTTTCGTGTTTACTTTAAGTAAAGGCCACGCAGTTAAGTGCTCTAAGGTTTTAGTGTTTAGATTTTTTAAAATTATCTAATTTTATTATTTAACCCCACCGTAATACAAAAATACAAGATGTCCTATTTTCATGTGCTCTGTAAATGTTGATTTTTAAAGACTGCACACTCAAATATATGTTATGTTCAACTTTACACTGATTAGAGGACGTAAAATAACAGTATAATGTAGTACCACTACTACAGTGATTCACTGTAACCAACTATGCGATAAATGCTATATTTGTAGAATGGATCTTTTCCTAGATAGACAGACATATTTTTAGCCATCACTATGTACAGAGTGAACCATTGTCGTTGGGATTGCAGGGTACAGACTAAAGGTACGAGATAGAAAAAAAACTTGTTTAGGTGTCGTGATCTCAGTTCAATGGGCAATATTGTCATTCGTTACTCGGTTATTGTACTACCTATCTAAAAATGTTTTAAATGTTTTTCACTAATACTTCGTGTAGAATAAAATGGCGTAATTAAATGTTTTTTCACATTCACGATTTTTGAGAAATGATACACGAGACTTTTTATATATTTTAATATTTTTACCTCATTAAATTGTACCTAACTTTAGCTATCAACAAATGCAGCATGGTTGTATATATGTATATCGTATTCCAAAAACCATTTATAAAAGAAAAAAATAATTGTGCTAATTTATTCAAGACAAAAAAAATGTGAAAAGACATTAAAACATTTTTCAATAGCTGATATAATGACTACTGTAGTTACTCCTGTTTTGCAATAGTTTTTTGAAACTATGCTTACACATTTAAAATCCAAGGTTACCAAGTCAAATACAAATTTGTGAAAAAAGAAGAATTGTGATACAGCCTGTTCTATTATATATATATTTTTTTGTTTCTTAGGAAATTTTAATATCTCTCTTAGTTTATCCAGAGAACAATATTTATGTTAGACAGGCAATGTGATTTTTGTAGTTATTAATAATATCTAATCATTAAACATGCCTTGCATTTGGCAATTTTGTTTGTTTATCATTAGTGATAGCTTTAGTTTTGATCGGATAGTGATAATTTACAAGCAGAACTGTTAAATGCATGGCAAATTTGATCGTCAGATATTTTTAATAGCAATAAAAAATTTATTACATGACCAACAAAAATATTTTTTTGTCAAAATTATGATAGACAAAAGTTTACGGAGATAGAAAAGTTTTACAAAAGAACAGACTTCTTTATAAAAAATATTTTAAACATGTCAAAAAACCGCTTTATAAATTAGAGCGCTTTTATAAATAGTTCACTGCTTATTTATTATAATTATTCGAATAGAACAAAAGTGCCTGTAACCATGGCTGTAACAGTAAACAAGCAGAACTGTCAAAATCAAGTCACATTTGACCATTAGATATTACCTATTAATAGAGATAAAAATTACATTTCCTTTACATAAAATTTTCCAAGAGAAAAATAGTTTTGAAATTGAAAATCCTGAGCCTTTTTATAAATATGTTTCCGCTTTTTCATTAGACGAACACCACTGACAACTATAAATAAAAAATAGTGAAAAATGAGCGTATTAATTAAAGCTGTCATAGCAATTTAATGCAAATCGTAAAAACCGTTTGTTTGCTGACTTTTAAACAAGCATTTTTGGACCAAATTAGGTCTAGTTAAATCGCTTAATTTTTATGTCGGAAACGTGCTAAAATGTCGTATATGTATTTCAGAGACACCCTATACTATAAACAGCGCATTCGTAACACTGAATCGTTAAAAGATTGATCTAATTATTTGTATCCTGAACTAGTCCAAGAAACAGAAATTACCTATAAAACAATAGAAATAGAAATAATACGGTGTAGGTATTTAGATCTTTTTAATAAATATTTTTACAGTGTCCATTGTAAAATTCTACTACAGTTTCAATGAAAATTATTCTTTGGTAAGAGTTGCTCTTATTAGATTCAACACAACGCAACGATTTCGGAATAATATCGATTTAAAACTCCCGCGTCGAGAACTTCGTACACATTCACCTAAAACATTTGCAGTTTATAAAATTAAATGCTGTAAGCGATTACAGCGTTGCCAATAATATGGAGGTAATTACGTGCGCTGCAGTTAACGGAGGACACTGTGTATTGTAGACTTAACGCAGAAAATCGACGGTAGCGCTGTGGTACTTCCTAGAACTATTCTGTATAAATGCAAGTACGGGTACTGCCTAGTGACCTCCTCGACAAATTTCGTATTTAGACGTTTTACGTCATCCTGAGTGCGTACACGCAATTTTTAAGGCAAAACGTTGTCACCTCCGAAATCGGAGGAATTGACGTTATATATGAGGTGACAACGATCAGCCAGTATCTGTTTTTGAGGTGACAACGTACCATGCACCAATATATATATATATATATATATATATATATATATATATATATATATATATAATTTACACTCTAATATACCAACAATACAATTAGAAGCTAACAAAATGCTACGTTTATTTGTACCGTAATTAATAGCGTTTAAAGATCAAAACAGATACCAGTGCTATTTACAATAATACATCGCACACTGATTAACTGGTTAATCAGTTTTTCAGTTTACAGTATTTTTGGGATAGTAAGAATTTAGGATGGCAATGCCATCTGTCAGCATTACACTGACATGATGACAAAGCTACCTAGCTGCCTTAACGGGTACTACTGCTTAAAGGAAGTAACCTGTAGCCTGACAAATTGGCATGCAACTGCATGCTTCAATTTGACAGCAGGCCCCCACGGCACTTTTTGCTAGCGGGCAAGAACCGACAGGCCACTTCCTTTAGGAAGTAGTACCCGTTAAGGCAGCTAGGTGGCTTTGTCATCATGTCAGTGTAATGCTGACAGATGGCATTGCCATCTTAAATTCTTACTTTCATGATACTATTGCTTTGGTATATAAGCAAAACCAGTTCTATGCCGTGCTGTCTAACTAGACCTAAACTGCACTGATGAGCTGTAATGATAGCGAAATAGATCTATCTGCAGTTGGTTGAGGTGTAGACTGTAGACAGCACAGCATATAGGCATGCATTTTATTTTTGGGATAGTTTCTACGATTCAGATAAATCAAGTGTGCGTTTGTTGGATGACTCAGCACTTGCAATTATTTGTTGAGAATTTAAAAATTTAATACAAATGCATACATAGTTGGTTTAGCGGTTTGTCTTTAGATCTAAGGCGGTATATTCGTAGTCCCGCGCGATCAGTCTTCTTCTTTTCCATCATTACACACAGCAACTTTACATCATCACTCCGCCATGATAAATAATATTAATTACTTATTTCTACTAAAAAAAATAATCTTAATCTGGAGCTCAAAATACCGCTAAACGTTTATACGTATTCTTTTGCGCCTTTTTCAGATGGAATTCATAGGGCTACAAAAGGCTCGTAAGCATCTGCAAGTGCAACAGAGTCGGTTTACGAGTTGCGGCAGAGATGCCCTGAGGCGCTCGCATACGTCATTTCTTACGTCCTTCCCCGCATTTACCGCGCCCGCAAACTGACCGATTGATGCAACCTGTAGCGTAAAGTAGACCTTGCACGTAATCGTCGTGTCGCTCGTGTTCCCGTTTGGCACCATTCGCTCGTAGGCAGTGGCGTAACATAAACCGGGTAGAAACACGCTACAATTTAATTATACTTACCATGTGTAGAAGTAGGTATATAATAAGGGATGAGACAAACAAATTAAAACAATCATTGCAGACCAAAAAGAATTATTATTCACATAAAACCATAATTATACGAACATACAAATTTATAAACCATTAACATACAAGGCAAACTTGTTAAATAAAAATATATTTACAAAACACCGGAAACTGTTTACAATGAATTGTACTTAACTACTGCCCACGAAATATAATCATTTTATTGTACCAGTTACGGATACGATCATCTTGCTATGATACTTGTGATGTTATAAAGTGAATGCGAATATCAACATATTTTTTTGAAATGGCTTTCATTAGAAAATAAATATGATTATAATCTCTTTCTAAAGCATGACTGTGTAAACACTGGAAGATGGTGCTTTTACTGTAAAATTGTAATACTTTGTTTATCAAAATTAGGTTAATATTGTTTTTCTTCAATACACCTTCCTTAATTGCAACCCGTAAAAACTCTTTTTGCAAATTATAATAACATCATGAGAGGAATACTGCAGTCCACCATGGCTTTTGTAGGTAATTAGAGAATACAAAAAATTTGGTTTGTTACCGCTCAAAGCAGATAAACATTCTTCACATTTCAAACATTTCTTTAAATGGTACACAACAAAACCTGCAATGTAAATTACTATTTGTAAAGAACACTCCGTAAAAGAAAACATATTCATAAAATAATCATTGTCCTGAAGTAAAGGATTTGTTGGAATTTCACTATCGATGTCTAGCATTGCTACCATAGAATCATTAATGATCTCTTCTGGTGCACATCGGTCGTTTCCGCTAGAGCAAATTAAAATTGGTACTTGCTCCAAAGGAACACAATTACCAGACCCATCTTCTCTTAATTCGACCCTAATTAACAATCTTTTATAGGCAGCAAGAAATTGACGCTCTGTAGGATTGTTATTCCATCCTCCTTTTGACCGTATTGAGGAAAAAAACAATTCGATATGATCCTGACTAATTTTGTAAACAGGTAAGTAGATTAAATTTTCCTTCTCAACTACTTGCTCCTCAAACAGACGTAATGCACTATTTAAACTGATTATGGAACCAATAAATCCTGTTTTTTTTGAGGAATGAATTACTAATTTAACTGACGGAAGTTTTAAATTTTGAATATAATCTATGTATATCGTCATCTACAAAATGTCTCATTTCTTCAATATTACGAACTGATAATGCCTTTTTGAAAGTAGGTGCAACAACTGTTTAAAATATCAAAAATATTATTTATGATTCGGATAAACAGTACCGTTGCATGACAGTCATTAAATTCAGCTAACTGTAATACTTCATTACAGTACTGTAAGGCATCGCCAACAGAAGCACTTAATAATTGCACAGCTAATCCTTCATCTTTTGCTTAAAAAAATTGAAAAGCACATTCCTTAATTAATTGCCAAGATGCAGGCCTTCATTTTGCTGCAGTTCATTTAAACATTCCAAGAATCTCCACTGTATGATATCACCACTACTATCAATAAACATTTGCTTTTCAGCAAAACAATTGCGTATTAATTTAAGCATATGGGGAGGATCATAAAATATATGTATTTGCTGATTATGAAAGTGTTTTGCATCCTAACATTGAACCCATAAAAACATTTGGTTGTGCACCATCAAAAGGAATAGAAACTATTTCAACCTCCTTTTCATTAATTAAGGATATGCAATTGCATACTAAATCTTTCTTTTGGATCGCGGTTAAACCTGCAGTTAAAAAATATCCACATGGTACTACACTACACTACAAGCAATACAAATGCATCTTTTGTGAGAGCATTGGAATCATCCCATAATTCCACCCCAAAATTGACAGAGCCATGATACCGCTTTTTATCCCATTCTAAATGACGTCGTATCGCCATTTCATCTATGACTAATGCACATAGTAGTGTTTTTTTTAAATTTAAAGCTTTGCATTTAAGTGCATCTACAGCTTCTTGTGTGAATCCTGGTTCACAATTAATGCTTTTAAACCATTTACCAATCGTGCTGGAATGTGGTAAACATGTATTAAATGTATTTCGAAAGTAATTATTTGCCTTGGGACTCCAAAAATTTAATGTTATTGCAAACTCTAAATAATGGAAAATATTTTGTTTTTGAATGTGGCTTCCTGCTGCGTAAAATTTCTTTTGTGATATCAGACATATTATTGAATAATCCAGCTTGTTCATCGGACAATAAATCTTGTTTTTCTAATGCTGCAATACTTACTCAGGCTTGCTGTAGATATGAAGGTAACGATGTAAAAATGGTAGGTACTGCTTGATGCAACAAGCAGCGTCTATATACTGTTCTATAAAACCATTTTTTCTCAAAGTGAGCAGAACATAAGCGATCATTATTGCATATTTGCAATCCATGAGTTTCTATGTTCAGAGTCCTTTGGGAATCTAGAACCAACTATTTTGTTACATTTATAATAATTCATACTAAAATAGGTACCTATATAAATAAATTAATTGTTCACCTCAGCATCATTCAATATAAATAATAATAGCAGCCTTTTATTACTATTATTTAAGGCCATTAAATTTTTTGAAGACTAGCCGTCTTATCCACCCGACGATAATTTTAAACTTGCATGATTAATTTCTTTGTAACGCTTAGCTCCTTGTGTTAAGTGTTACACGCAGGCCTATGGTCCCTCCCGCCTAAATACGTTAACCGTTTCTCATTACAAACAAAATTATGAATGAAAATGCTCATTAATTCTACATCTCCTGCGATCACTATCTCCCTGATGGTATGCAACATATCATCACGAAAGACTATACGAGCCACATCGTTAAAAGTTGGTTTTATTCAATGATAATCTACGCCTAGCATTTCATTTTCATTTTTCATCATAACAAACTTATCTATAAACGTTATTCCTTCCTGATTTTTCTCACTGTGGTTACTACACTTGTAAGCACAACAATTAACCATTTTGCTGGTATGTTTCGCAGATACAGTTTCATTCAGCAATTTCACACAAAATACAAAAACACGACTATTCACCACCTCTGTAATGGCAGCCACCGAAGAATGCGGCACAACTTTCTGTACAACACAGATAGTGTATTACACGTTCCCTCTCTTTCCTTGTCTAAGGTTTCAAAGTGCTATGAAGTAAATGTCGAAAATATTTGAGATTTTTGATGATCAGCATGAAGGAACAAGCTCCTGATGCCAGTAACATTTTTAAAACAGCTAGTGAGCTTAAAATGAGCAACTTATTCAGCATTTTTCTAGTTTTAACTACTGAAAAATTGTTGTGATTAATTTTTTCTTATTAACTTTGTTTCAAATGTGGGACCTTTGCAGAAAGACGGATTAACTTTAAACCAGTGTTAAAAAATAGTGTTAAGGCAATGCCGGATTTTAAAGCCCTTTTATTGGTGTTGCCAATGGCAACCATAGACAACACACGCTTTTCGCAACCTGCTTACTTTTGTAAAAACTCAGCTATATGAATATAAAATAAGCATTAGAAACGGGAGAAATTTATGTAGAGGTAAATTGGTAACTCGTAACTTATAAGTTACCTTTCCTACTGTTTATATAAATAAGACATCTTCATTTCTGCACAAGTCTTTTTTTGCTCCTTAAATGAAGCTCAACTTGATAAATGTCACGAACGAATTATAAATTATTTTGCGTTATACCACAAGAAATTTGACTAACAATAATTTGTTTCTTATGCAATTATTAAAACATTCAAAGCAAATTCACCTTTTGCTTGATATACTAAAAACGAAACAGTAAAAGAAAAAACCAATGCTTAATAATATTTATTGTATCAAAATTATCACAGACTTAATAAGAAAACGGACGATTTTTGCACCAGCATCCTACACACCTGAAAAAGTAAACAATATCAATACAGGATACAGGCAAATTTTGTAGTAATGAAAGAAAACCTGACATTTAAAATTACTAAATAAACAATTACGATAAATATCATGCACTAGGATTACCCTACGAAAATTAATTTCACGTATTTTTTTTAAACGAATATAACGTTTATTTTAAATACCGCTTCATGCATTACGCATTATTTTAAGACTTTACCTTATTTTGTTACCTTTTCCAAGTGTGTAATGAAAACGTAAATAGAATTTAACACGCAGCCAGTGTTTAAGTATTTTATTTTTATGTAGGTACACGTACATTTATTATACACTGAGCTACAGTAAACTATGGATTAGAGCCATTCCATAAGCCAGTCCTTATAGAATAACCCACGTACAGCAAGTTCATATACAAGTAAACGGTTACACTTTTAATGAATTATTTTTATCGTTAAAGCGAAAACCGGGCTGTAGGTATAAATTAGATGCAAAAAATGTGTAAACTTAAAATGCTGTTTTAAATGGTTAGTTTACTTGGAAGGTCGGGTATATGGAGACGAACGGTAGCGAGAACTCTCACTGTGACGTGAACTGGAGCTGCTTGCTGCTTTATAAGTTGTCCAACGGTGAGATGACGGTTCTGTGCATAATTATTTATTATTACATCCAGGTTAAATGATTTTGATTTTTGTTAATGCGATTATTAGATTTTATTTTTAAATTCATGTTTAATTACGATAATTTTTTTGATAGTTATTTTGCCGCAAAATGACTTGAAAACTTACTGAAGCAGAAAACTCCAAAAATGTTGTTAGCGTTACATATGCGTTAAGTAAATATATTTATGCTTCCGATACATGTCATTTGTTGGTGAGAATTAAAAGTTTGATAATTACCGTTGGCCCAGGAAAGAGGTATGCCGTGGTCGAAAAGTGTACACTAGTCTGGTTCTTTAATTTTCGTATGGGCTCAGCAATGTTAATAACCGGTCCACATATGCAACCAAAATTTTTACGGAAAACTACACCAAAATAAGGATGAAAATGTATTTTTTCTCCTATATCTCGGTTGGGGTGACTTTTATCGCAAAAATGGCTTTATCGTAAAACATTCACAACTAAATTAAATTGTAAATATACAAGCTGGTATTTTTGTTTTTTTTTTAAATCAACACATTATGATCTTTTAAAGTGAAGGGTACACGTTAAAAAGTATTTTTTTATTTCCTACTCAATGCAAAAAAGTTCACCTTTTTTAAATGCGAATACATACCGCGTGTGTGTAAAAAATTGCCTCAGAATTTTTGTTAGTCTTTTGTCTTACATGTATCTGTAGTTCATTCAAGCATTGTTTAATAACTCATTACCTATAAAGAGCAAAAAACTCGGTGTTTTGTTGAGACTAAAATATACACAAGCGAGACTGATAAGCACATTTTTCTCTACAAATCTGGTATCTCATTTCTCTGTATGCTTAAATGCCTGATATAGTAGAGTAAATGGTATTTTGCTGCATAGTTATTAATTTATTTCATTTAGATGCTTAAATATTTCATATATTATGAAGTACTGGATGTTTTGTTGCATAATTTTTGTAAATATAATTCTAGTATTACCATTGGGATATAATCGTTGAGAATGTGTACTTTTCTTGCCTTCCTTAAATCCTTCATGTTATTGTATTGTATTTAGCAAGCACAAAAACGACCAAACAACAGCGGGGAAACAAATATATTTTCTTAAATAAGACATTTGTGCAGTGTATTTGCAAAACGAAGTTTAGAAGAGTACTCAAAATCAACGTTTGCACTTCAATGGTAGTGTTAGAATTAAATTTGGTATCACAAAAATTTTAACTTACAAATTACAATTGATAAACAAAGTATTGTATAAAATATGAAATATTTAAAGGTCTATAAATAAAAGAAAAAATATGTAAATACATAGCAAAAAGGCATTTACTTGAGTATGTCGGGGTATAATTGGAAAAGGATTAAAGATATAAAAAAGATGCAAACGACCACATTTGTAGAGAATAATAGGCTTACCAATTGTGCATATAGGTATAGCTGCAAAGTGCACTTCAAATGACAAATTTTAAAACAACAAGCTCTTTGCTTTTGAGGGGTAATTTCTGTATTGTAATAGAATATCGTGATACATTTAAGAAAAGATGGTTCCAGTAAGTAGAGATATATTGTAAGGCAAAGGGCTAAAAAATATTTTTTGAAGCTATGCCCAAAAAGCAATATTTAAGGGGTGGCTTTTCAAAATTAGCTTTTTGCTTATACAAAGGTAGACCTACAGCCTTGTAAATGATATGTAGTTAATTTAACAATAAAAATCCAAAAAGGTGCTTTGTAAAACAATTTATATTTTTTGAGAGATGAGGGGGCCAATCTAAAATAAGTTTGTGTGTTTTAGATTACTAAGGCGAATTATACCACACAATTTTTTTTCGTGTGAAACAATAACGCTGGATTTTTGAACAGGCGTAAGAATTTTAAACTGCCACATATCCCAAAAACTAAGGCATTTTGTTACATATACGGGGAATGTATTCGCTTATTACAAAAGTTGAGCATTATTGCCAATGAACAAGAAAAAAAAATTTTCTTTGCCAAGAACTCTTCACTTTGAAAAATCTTAATTTGTAAGGGTTGATGTTTTGAAAAACAAAACTACCAGTTTGTGTGATAAAAGTCACCCCAACCAAAATATAGCGGAAAAAGTACATTTCCACCCTAATTTTGGAGATAACTGATATAGGTTACATAATGATTTGCAAAGCTATTGGAATCCAGAATATGTAAATATGTCGGAGCTTTGGTGGGTTCTTATATAACACCAGCTGAGCATGGTTTCTTGGCAGACCGTTCAACTACTACTAATTTGACAGTTTTTACTGATTATATAAACAGTACTTTCAATAACTATCAGCAAGCGGATACCATATACACCGAATTTGTAAAAGTCTTTGATAACGTGGATCACAATATTCTTGTTTCTAAACTATGTAGTCAGTATGGTTCTTCTGATCATGTTATGCACATGCTTAATACAGTCATATTTAATGCAAAGATTTTTATATATGACAGTAAATAATGTCGAATCACGATGTTACAGTATTAAATCAGGTGTTACAAGGTAGTAATCTTGGGCCGTTACTTTTCCTATTGTTCATTAATGACATTGTGACATATGTAGAGTACTGCAATATTTTACTGTATGCAGATGATCTTAAATTGTTTAAATCTATCAATTCTGTTGCTGATTGTTGTAAATTGCAGGAGTCATTACATTGTCTGATAAAGTGGTCGGTACAGAATAATTTGTATTCAATATTTACAAGTGTAGTATAATGACCTTCACATGTTGCCCGTTGCGCATTGACTATGCATATCCAATAGGTGATGTACCATTGGTGAGGCTGAGCGAGGTTCTAGATCTAGGTGTTGTACTGGATGAAAAACTGTCATATGTTAAAAATGGTGGCAGACAGCTCCTATAAGATGGTAGGGTTTGTTACACAAACTTCAATAATCGTGCAACAATTATAAACTTATTTAATAGTCTCATTAGGCCTTCAGTGGTTTGGAACCCTTTTTATGCTATATCTAAAAAAAAGTTTTTGAAGTTTATTTATTTCAGATGTTACGGTGTGTACCCTGATCAGAGCATAAGTTAGAGTGTACTTTTGAATTTATTCTTACTTGATTCATTGGTGAAGCGTCCAACTTTATGCAACATAATTTTTTTGTATAAAATCTGTCATAATCTGATTCAATGTAGCAATCTTCTTTCAACGATTAATTTTAGAATTCCTCATAACTCTGTACGATGCAATCATACTTTTTATATTTATATACCTTTTGCAAGAGTAAATTATATGATTAATTCCCCTATGAACAGAGTTTGTATTGCATACAACAAACATTGCAAGCAGCAAGATATTGACTTTTTCATTGTTAGTTTGTGTTTTGTTTGTGTTCATATTCCTTATACTTGTGTCTTTTATGTTATATTATTGTAGTACCAGAAATCTTCTATTATTTGTACTGGGTACTGTTGTAGTTTATGTTGATCCTATAAGAAAATAAAAAAACCAGACTAGTGAACAATTTTTTGACCTCTTTCCTGCACTACATGTATACAAGTTACAAACATACACCCTCTGCAGTTGAGCTTAAACATATTTCAACCATAAACATGAAATAAACAATTTTGTTTTGTTTTAGTTAATTTATACGGCTTCTCTCCCACATTTATTATTAGCACAACATCCATATCTTTATTGGATTTAATTCGCATAAGTATACATTATTATTTAATCACCTATTTACCAATTAAAGCAAATAAACACCTTACCGTATGTGGCAGAGTCCTCCCTGTAATACTCTGGTTCATATTCTGGTTCATAGTGATGTCCTGAATATGCTGGTCTTGAATGTGATGGAGGGCCATACTCATAGCCAGGATCTGTTGGTTCGTACGGCTCTTCATAACCGTAGCTTTCTTCCATTGCTATACGAGCTCGATCAAGTATCGACATGATCTTTGTTTTTGCTGGCATCACTCTTGGCGTAACGACTGGTGTTCGGGTTGCGGTACGCATTGGGCCAGCCGGTCTTGCCAGGTTGGCTGATTCATGATAAAGTTAATTATGTAGCCTAGTTATTTTTTTGCTGTTGATGACTTCATGAAATAAACATAAAACATAGGAATATTTTTATGTAGTACTTTTTACACAGTTTTGAAGTGTATCTAAATTTATAAAGAACCTGGTTTATAAGTCTACAATATGTCTATTATAAAGATGAAGTTTCAGTATTGCTACTTGTAAAAAGTTATGAAACACTCACTCATTATAGTAGAAATTTAAAAACAATTAGACATGCATTTTTAATGTATGCATACAGAAAGTTTCAGTTAAGATCACGGTAGTAGATAGAGAGGTATACGCACGACCATATGGTAACTGTATGCAACTGCGGCCCAGATTCGTAGTCAGTGTGGGAGAGAGAGGTCTAGTAAGAGATGCAATATAGTAGTAAAAGCGCTCGCCAGTGACATGCATAACCATATATTCGGTGTGGTATTTGTGTAAAGTTATTTGAAATAACTAAAATGTAAAAGTATTGTGTGGTGCCGAACTGTAACAGTAATTTTTTCGATAGAGCTTTATATGCAAAGAAAATATTTTATCGTCGAAATGCTCCACATGTAGGGATCATCTTTATCGAACAAATGTTTCTGAGACAGCTGGTCCTTCATCTAGACTTACTATTTAAAAATCCAGAAGACTGCTAAGTCATCCAAATTAGATCATTTCACAGTATAAAAAAATATATTTTAACAAAACATATTCACAGTGTTGTTTTAGACAATGTAGTGGATGAATTGTTTTCAAAAACATATTCTGTTTGGTTTCCTTGTAAAGAGCACGAAGCAGAAATACTTTAAAAATTTTGTTTATTGTTATATTATAATGAGAATGAAATAGTACTATAAGCACAATGACAGAGATACTGATAAATCAAGTGCAAGAAAGAAGAGGGAATCTAACTTACAGTTTTTTTCTTTTAAATTTTTATATCTCCTTGTACGTGTATTTTTAATAAACGTTGACTGCAGAAGAACCACTTTTTTTCCTAACACTCTTATTTGATATACTTCTGAAGTTTAGTATGAAATAAGTATAACCCTCATAATATAATAAATATATAGAGTAGTCGTATTTCTGTATTTAATTTTACTTCCACATCCAACAGATGAGAAGTATAGTATCGCGACAGAAATTTTCAAAAATTTTTATTTGCTCAATCGCTTTAAAAAGTTCCAAAATGTCAAAAAACAAAATTTGAGCAAAAATTTTGTGTTCATATGTCTGTCTGAAAACATCCAAAAACAAAATTTGAGCAAAAATTTTGTGTTTGTATGTCTGTCTGTGTGTGGACGCGATAACTTTCGAAAGACTTAATATATGAACTTGAAATTTGGCATACATATAAATCTCAACTACCCAAAGCAACATGTTGTTTTTTGGAGTGAGTAGGGTATAGGGCCCCCTTCCCTAAAATTGTGGGGCAACTACCCTTTTTGAAAACATTTATTTTTGCCTTTTAGTATGTGATTAGTAGTACAATTGCGAGTATTATTAGTCCCTATAAATTTTGCAGCAAACTGTTTAGAAGAAAAAAACGGTCATTTAAAAAAACCGGTTTTTCCCAAATATCCCAGAAAATACTTAATATATTCACATATGAGATATACCACCCGACAGAAAATAAAATTTTTCACAAAAAGTGTTAAACAGATGAGTCCAAAATTTTGACATTTTCTAAATATTTCAAAAAAACGATTTTGGACCCTGTCCACACAATTTTTTTAAAATTTCGCTATTATATAGAAAATTAAATTTTTGATCGAAAGGTACTCTCGCAATTATTTGTTTAGTTAATAATTTTCGAGTTATTTAGAAAAAAACGATTTTACAAATTTATGGATTTTTGCTAATATCACGAGAACCGTTTGTCGTAGAAAAAAATGTCTAGAGACAAAAAACGTTCAAACCCTCATTATTGATGGTATAATATAAGAAATAAAAGCGTAAATTTCATTTTGACAACTTGATCTGGAAGTATTGATTCAATTTGCAGCGGATTTTCATTATCTGACGCAAATCTGTTCTACAAATGTTGCACAAGTGACAACAGAATCTTATCATTTCTACACTTTTTGAAAGATATATGAACCATAGCTATTCACTTAGGTTATTTTGGGAATCAAATTGATATTATCAACACAGCGTGTGCTGTAAAGTAGCCTTATGCAAAGCGGAGCGATTTCCACTTTGCTCTATCTCTCTCTAATGCAGATTGGCTACGGAGTCGGCCCGCTCTACAGGGTATGGTATGGTGCGTATACCTCTCTATCTACTACCATGGTTAAGATCAATGAATAAAACTGTAATGCATTTTTTTTTCCTATACAGCGTTCCCCACCTAAAACTCCCCAGGCTCGTATTTTGATTATTTTTTTAGGTACAACCTTAAATTACATGTTAAATTGAAGGTCTTTCTTAATTATTTAAAAATAGCATAGTGATTGTCCAAAAAATTTTTTTACCAATAAAGTAAATTTTTGTAAATATTTTTTTACCTTACCCCGTATAAGAAATATTTCTTCATAGTTGGTTGCCAACTTTTGTCGTCTTCTATTTGTGTCATTACAATATATGCATAATTTTTACTCCTTCTTAATGAAAAACAAGAAGAACTCGTCGCCACCATATTCTGTTAATAGGGCTGTTCACAATTTTTAAGTGTTAGTTTAACTGCTTATTACAGTACAAATCATGCCTATATATTCATTGCTGCACACAAAACCCCAAAATTTAGAGTAACTTTTAAATAAATCAAGTACAAAGTTCGTTCTAAAAAAGAGAGGCTAGAAAACAATACACTTCGATGAGGCTAGTTTGGTTTTCTACATCACGCACTAGCCTCATCGCAGGGTATCGTCTTCTAGCCTCTCTCTCTTTAGAACGAACTTTGTAATTGATTTATTTAAAAGTTACTCAAAATTTTGGGGTTTTGTTTGCAGCGATGGATATGTAGGCATAGTTTGTGCCATAATAAGCTGTTAAACTAACACTTAAAAATTTGAACAGCCCTATTAACAGAATATGGCGGCGACGAGTTTTTCTTGTTTTTTATTAAGAAGGAGTAAAAATTATGCATAAGTTGTAATGACACAAATTGAAGAAGACAAAAGTCGGCATCCAACTATGAAGAAAGATTTACTATACGGAGTAAGGTAAAAAAAATATTTACAAAAATTAACTTTATTTGCAAAAAAATTTTTGGACGCTTATTATGCTATTTTTAAAGAGTTTAAAAAGACTTACAATTTGCGCACATAACTTAAGGTTGCACCTAAAAAAATAATGAAAATACGAGCTTGGAGAGTTTTAGGTGGAGGAACCTGTATACCAGATATAAAAATTTTCCCAACATATATAAAATGTTTTACAAATACTTAGGGAGTGTGGTGGTTTTTCTTTATGTAGATGGTAAAGAATATAGATTTCAGAAGTTACATTAATCTTTAATTAAAAGACTATTAGCAACTACAAATTACTTTAAATTCCTTTTTGTTTAATTGATTGAAGAGATTATAAATTTTGCTGTCTTATTATAGACTTGCTTGCTTTACCATGTTTTATTAGTACCTTTAAAAATTGGACATAAAATAACATTTAAAATTATTCATCACCATCATGCATTTATCGTGCTAAAAGAATTTGCATTAACTATACATATTACACCTGAGTATACTTTCGCTGAATCTAGCTTGTTTTGAGTTTTGTTTAAAACTTTCAATAATTAGACTACCTACTGTTTTGGAAATGTTCAAAACAATTTTTATGTTATTCGAGGCAGAACACCTCAAAGCGACAAGAATTTTTACCGAATTCATTATCCAATTTTTAACAATATTAAAGTAATGCATCATATGATTTTAAAAAATACCTCGTAATCAAATGGAAACCATAAGGGTGTCAAGAGGAAATCATAAGATATCAAAGGGAAATAATACAATATCAAGGGGAAATCATTGGATATCTTAGAATATCAAGGAGCTATCAGTGGAAATCAAAAGGTATCTTTCCAAAAAGGAACATCTTGTGGACATCATTTTGACAGTGGTTTATCCCTTGATTTATGCTGACTTTGTGTGTTTACAAACATTAAACTTCTTACGTCTCAAAATCCCAGGTCTTCTTCCACCCCTAGAAGCAGGAGCGTCCTCTCTTGGTGGCTCTGATGCACTCATAATTTCCATTTCCCTCATCTGTTCCTGTCTTATGTTGTCGTTGTTGTCTGGTATTAAATACTTTCGTACTTCGGCTAAAGCATATGCGATCCGTGCATGTGCTTCTGCAGGTGGTCCCAAAGCCGAAATTTCAACATGCAGATCGTCCATTAGATGAGCATACTTGGGGTCTAATGACTGCCGAAGTTCTTCCTCTTTCTGACGATCTTTCATAGAACCTCGCCCCAATACAGCCATCTTGCACATTGTTTCGTCTTGCAAACGTTTCATGGAATTGCCCTTGGGACCAAGAAGCTTGCCAACGAAATTAAACTAAAAACAAAAAAGTTTTAATGACTAAAGAGTTGCATTATTGTTCACAGTGTTACCTTTGGATGTTCCTTCACAGGTACTAAAACTTTGACTGATACTTTCATTGGCTTTTCTCTGTAGATGTCTACATATTTTGGATCTCTATTTGGCACCTTACCAATTGCTTGCACTTTTACAATTTCTACAAACAGAAATTAATGTTGGTCTAGAAGACTAGGATTGTATTAATGTAAAGATTATAAAAGCACAGAACTCTTCCATGAAAGTAAAATAAATATAAATATATAACCACTACTAGAAAATGTATTTTGCTAAGAAGACACCTTTCTATTTTGATGTAAAAATTAACGTTACTTTTAAAACTAATATTCAACAAGATCAAGAATACCTTGATCAATAAGCCTTGATGCATTTGGATGCTTGCTTTGATCAATCGATAATTTTTCTGCGAGTAACTCTCTTACGTACTCCCCGGCTTTTTGTGCCGCAGGGTTCGATTCTTCGGCTTCACCCTCTGGCCCACCACTTTTGCGTTTGAAATCACCACCGTAGCTTTCGTAGTCACCGTTAGAGTCATAATTGTTGGCCATTTTCTACCGAATAAATAATTACTGTTTGCTTGTATCCACGACGCTCAATAAGTGGTAAATACGAATTGCATTAAGGGCAGGGGTGAGGGGTGAAAGTCGATTGTCATTTGGTGGTCATTTGTCACTATCACTTGTCAAGATGTCAGCAAATTTCAAAACGTCAGAATGGTGTCAAACGTCACGTCCAACGTCAATTGTGAAATAATGTTCCTGCAACGTTGTCACATGCACAAATTAATCCGTACTTAGCGGATATCTAAACAATAATGTACTATGTAGGCGTTATAATAAGACTATCCAAATTTCCTTCAGTTACGGATAACTCCACTTAAGGATACCGAACAAATGATTCCGCAGCGTTCCTATTTTTACACATGGGTGACATGCCAAATCATCCAAATGTCATTATTTTGTAATTTGTACGCAACATTACATTACATATAGTCTGTGAGATGAAAGTTGAGCCTCACGCCACGATTTCGCGAATCAAGCACCGACAATTTTACTGTTGTGCCGTTCGTGCCTTCGTTGCTTGTATGGAGTGGCATTTAGGACGTACGTCCCTGCGGATTAGACATACGTGCTTATTACTCTCTCTTTCTAATAGTAGCGGCCTGGATGTAGATGCTGCGCGAACGTATGTCGTCATTGACATTTCATCACTCATCAGTGGCGTTGCATTATTTGTATTTTAGTGATTGCCTCGTGGTTTGTTTTGTGGCCTTACAAACATTTAAACATTTTATTTAACCTTTAGTGAGTACAGTTTATAATAAAAGAACTTGTGTAAGTTGGGTATTTCAAAAGGGTGAAGCACATAACTACCGCATGGACCTAGCCATTGATCCGTGAGTGGTTGGAGTTGCGTAGCATCCTCGTGGCCAACACTTTACTTAAGGTCGAGCTGCTGGCATTGGCCAAAGAACATGCTGATGAGTACCTTGGAAAGCATGTTAACAAGGTGATTCGTCTGCCGTTGTACCACTGCCATTTCAGTGCCATTGATCCGATCTGGGCACAGGTAAGACAACGCGTTAATTGTTGTTTGTACCCTAGGCTGATGGCATGTTGTTCATAGGCAAAGCAGTATTATGATAAACACATTAGCGAAGAAGGAAATGCTGAAGCATATCCAGAGCTTGCCCCTTACACGTTCGCCACCAGCAACGCACATTATGTTTTTTGTAGCCCGCTAAACAGCACGCCACTGACAAAATCTGACAGCGGCATTCAATCGATTTGAACCATACACTTTAGATTTATGACGTGAGGCTCAACTTTCATCTCACAGATTTTACCTATGTACCTACTATGCAATACTAATCATTTGTATTTTAAAGAATAATAAAATTGTAGTGATGACTAAATAGTTGGTTTGATAATGGATGTCTAAAGGATATATAAACGTAGTACATATAAGGTAAACAACAAGCTTGGCAAAATCTACTGATTTAAATTATTGTACTTTAATCGTTTATTGTTATTTTTTAATACCTACTACTATATGTATCTAGATTGTGTCCTAGTGTTATGTACCTATGTTTGCGTTACTATTATCATTGTTGCGGTCGCTATAGTGCAGTTCTATGTATATAGTTAAGTGTATACAAGAAATTACACAATAGTGGTACATAAAATCTGGAAGACGGAAACTACACTCGAAGCTCAGAAGTAACTTGAAAAAACTATTCAAGAACTACGAACAATATAAACCTCAATGGAAAATGCCTACAGAATCTAAGCACCCTTAAACGACCTCCAACAAGAAGAACAATGCAGCCGAGCCAAACCATGTGGTTGAAGTTAGCAACGGAATCAAAAACGAGAATCACGTTTTTACAGTCGACCAGTCAAGTAAAGCATTTGAATAGATTCCTACATATTTAGTGATTTATACGCGGGATTTAAATATGCTGCACGCCAGGTCTATACACAACATAAACAAAAGACATATATCTACATAATCCATACAAAATCAACAATAAAAAAAATGTTCACATACACCTTGCCATTAAATACCTATCCCTATATTTCAATTAACTGCGCGCAGCACCACTTTGCTACAGTTTACAGTTTACAAAGAAGATAAGCAGAGTGCATAGTGCATATTAATTTTCAAGATATTTAAAAAAAAGAACTTTTACCACTGACAACATGCACCCTTACGAATTAAAAACCACTGATTCGACATTCGAATTTACTACTTCTTGGAATACACACAGAACGTCGATTACGTGGCTAAAAACAACTAGAGAATCGCAAAAATATATTTAGGGGATAACATGTTCATTTCCAGCCCCGAACACCACCCTTAAGCATTAAAAATTCGCGAAATCTACAAACGAATTGCTACAGCTTGAAAATTACACAGGACACAGATTAGGTGACCACAAACAACATGTCCTGGAGAAAAGCAAAAATTCAGGGGATAACATGTTCATTTCCAGCCCCGAACACCACCCTTAAGCATTAAAAATTTGCGAAATCTACAAACGAATTTGCTACAGCTTGAAAATTACACAGGACACAGATTAGGTGACCACAAACAACATATCCTGGAGAAACGGGAAAATTCAGGGGATAACATGATCATTTCCAGCCCCGAAAACCACCCTTAAGCATTAAAAATTTGCGAAATCTACAAACGAATTTGCTACAGCTTGAAAATTACACAGGACACAGATTAGGTGACCACAAACAACATATCCTGGAGAAACGGGAAAATTCAGGGGATAACATGGTCATTTCCAGCCCCGAACACCACCCCTAAGCATTAAAAATTTGCGAAATCTACAAACAAATTTGCTACAGCTTGAAAATTACACAGGACACAGATTAGGTGACCACAAACAACATATCCTGGAGAAACGCAAAAATTCAGGGGATAACATGGTCATTTCCAGCCCCGAACACCACCCTTAAGCATTAAAAATTTGCGAAATCTACAAACGAATTTGCTACAGCTTGAAAATTACACAGGACACAGATTAGGTGACCACAAACAACATATCCTGAAGAAACGGGAAAATTCAGGGGATAACATGGCCATTTCCAGCCCCGAACACCACCCTTAAGCATTAAAAGTTTGCAAAATCTACAAACGAATTTGCTACAGCTTGAAAATTACACAGAACACAGATTAGGTGACCACAAACAACATATCCTGGAGAAACGGGAAAATTCAGGGGATAACATGGTCATTTCCAGCCCCGAACACCACCCTTAAGCATTAAAGATTTGCGAAATCTACAAACGAATTTGCTACAGCTTGAAAATTACACAGGACACAGATTAGGTAGCCATAAACAATATATCCTGGAGAAACGCAAAAATTCAGGGGATAACACGGTCATTTCCAGCCCCGAACACCACCTTTAAGCATTAAAAATTGGCGAAAACTACAAACGAATTTGCTACAGCTTGAAAATTACACAGGACACAGATTAGGTGACCACAAACAACATATCCTGGAGAAACGCAAAAATTCAGGGGATAACATGATCATTTCCAGCCCCGAACACCACCCTTAAGCATTAAAAATTCGCGAAATCTACAAACGAATTTGCTACAGCTTGAAAATTACACAGGACACAGATTAGGTGGCCACAAACAACATATCCTGGAGAAACGCAAAAATTCAGGGGATAACATGATCATTTCCAGCCCCGACCACCACCCTTAAGCATTAAAAATTCGCGAAATCTACAAACGAATTTGCTACAGCTTGAAAATTACACAGGACACAGATTAGGTGGCCACAAACAACATATCCTGGAGAAACGCAAAAATTCAGGGGATAACATGGTCATTTCCAGCCCCGAACACCACCCTTAAGCATTAAAAATTGGCGAAAACTACAAACGAATTTGCTACAGCTTGAAAATTACACAGGACACAGATTAGGTGACCACAAACAACATATCCTGGAGAAACGCAAAAATTCAGGGGATAACATGATCATTTCCAGACCCGAACACCACCCTTAAGCATTAAAAATTCGCGAAATCTACAAACGAATTTGCTACAGCTTGAAAATTACACAGGACACAGATTAGGTGGCCACAAACAACATATCCTGGAGAAACGCAAAAATTCAGGGGATAACATGGTCATTTCCAGCCCCGAACACCACCCTTAAGCATTAAAAATTCGCGAAATCTACAAACGAATTTGCTACAGCTTGAAAATTACACAGGACACAGATTAGGTGGCCACAAATAACATATCCTGGAGAAACGCAAGGATTCAGGGGATAACATGATCATTTCCAGCCCCGAACACCACCCTTAAGCATTAAAAGTTTGCAAAATCTACAAACGAATTTGCTACAGCTTGAAAATTACACAGGACACAGATTAGGTGGCCACAAACAACATATCCTGGAGAAACGCAAAAATTCAGGGGATAACATGATCATTTCCAGCCCCGAACACCACCCTTAAGCATTAAAAATTCGCGAAATCTACAAACGAATTTGCTACAGCTTGAAAATTACACAGGACACAGATTAGGTGGCCACAAATAACATATCCTGGAGAAACGCAARRATTCAGGGGATAACATGATCATTTCCAGCCCCGAACACCACCCCTAAACATTAAAAATTCGCGAAATCCACCTTGAAACCTACACAGAACGAAGGTTAGGAGGTCATAAACAACACATGCTGGAGAATCGCAAAATAATTTAGGGGTAACATGTCCTATTCGGTATACCTATCCGTCAGCTAGTTTCAGTAATAATTCGGTAATATATTTTGTATATCTTACACACCACGCGTAATTTATGAGTCATCATGTTACCTTTTTAATATGACGTAATTTTATTTCAAGAAAAAAAATTGCTGAACCAAATAACGGGTTCGCAGTCTTTTTACTATAACTGAGAAACAAAAAAAGATATCGACCTCCGATTAATAGGGTATAACAGCCTAAAAAATTCTATAGGGCTGCATTTAATTTTTTAAATATACTGAAAACTTTAAAATTCACTTTTAAGCTAGCCACCATTCGTTAAATTCGATGAATCCATACTTGAGTTACGCCATTTTGAAGATTTGAAACTTCTATTCTCCTTCTGTCGTAGTCATAGTAACTAGAAAAAAATGTTCAAACAAGATTTTATAAGAAATAAACATAAGATTATTTTAGACTAACATTGTATTGGAGAAGAAAACGATTCTTTGATATGTCCTAATAAATGCGTAACATAGCGGCAAAGTTACGTACTTCATAATATTTTAAATGAAATCCGGGTGGCCTCATTTGTTTAAAAAAAATTTACCGCAAGATTCTAGCACGATTAATTTCCAAGACACTGCCGCTGTCCAGCCCTATCTGATCACCCTGTAGATAGGTATCTGGCGTGGTATTGTATTACCGATATTACAATAACGATGATTTATGTAATTTATTAGATATGTGTAAATTTGACTGTTAGATCCTAAGTTGCTGTAGAGCTGTACGTTTTATTAAAAAATATGATTTTTAAAATCGTTTTCTTTACTGCATACACCATTAGTAAGGGTGGCCTGGTAACATACTTATAATAATTTCTACATAAATACCGTTATTGACTTCAGCTAAATGTTTAGAATATGGACTACTATGATCTTACAAAACATACGTAAATGAATTTTTTATGGCAATGATTTAAGTGGAAATTAAAATTTGGGCCTGCGCTGCACTGTGTGTTTAATCAAGTGACTAATTAAGTTATATAGATAGTCAATATAAGTATTTCTAAATAGATAAATACCGAGTATCGTACTTACGCGCAGTGCGGATTGCCCCTTGCGTATGCTCAGCCCTCGGCTCAGCTAGTTCACGCGGCTGGCACTAAAAAAGTTTACCTTATGGGTCCGGAGCGCTGCGATTGTATCAGGCAGTTTAACGAATGTAATGCACTTCGCGCCGCAGTTATATACAGCAACGGTTTTAAGTTGTTGGCATATATGTTCTGTAGTATTTTGTGTTAGATTTGGAAGTTTCAGTCTTATATTTATTATTCTTGCATTTTATGTTATATATATGTATAAATTAGCCAGTGAAAGTAAGAATAACGAGCTTTATGCAAAGTTCTATGATTGTTTTTATTTTTCTCCGAATATTGTTTCTGTATCCGTAATATTTTGGTTTTAAGCTTCTAGTTTTGCCTGTATAAAAATGCTCTTGAATTTAACATATAATTATAACTAGTTTTCGTTTTGCATTAAGGATTAGTTTTCATTTATTTTTTTATATATACTTGCAGCTAATTCTCAGTTTCGTTATATCACTTGGCGTTACAGCTATATCTGTTATCCAACATTTATTTTGTATAGTACACGTTTAGTGGGTTAAACTACTGTTGTCGTATTAAATAATTTGTGTTTTAGTTCCCGTTTAGAAAATCGAATTTCGTTCATATTTCTAAGTTCTTTGTTTCGCATGTTCAACTTTTTCTGAGCTGCGTCAATTGTTGTTCTGTTATTTGACAGAAAATTTGTCTCGTTGTGTATTTTTACGTCTGCGTTTTTTCTTAGCTAGTTTTTGATGTTTTTTGCAACTTCTTTTGCAGACCTATATGTGTAATTTTCAAGCTGTAGCAAATTCGTTTGTAGATTTCGCAAATTTTTAATGCTTAAGGGTGGTGTTCGGGGCTGGAAATGACCATGTTATCCCCTGAATTTTTKCGTTTSTCCAKGATATGTTGTTTGTGGTCACCTAATCTGTGTCCTGTGTAATTTTCAAGCTGTAGCAAATTCGTTTGTAGATTTCGCAAATTTTTAATGCTTAAGGGTGGTGTTCGGGGCTGGAAATGACCATGTTATCCCCTGAAATTTTCCGTTTCTCCAGGATATATTGTTTGTGGCCACCTAATCTGTGTCCTGTGTAATTTTCAAGCTGTAGCAAATTCGTTTGTAGATTTCGCGAATTTTTAATGCTCAAGGGTAGTGTTCGGGGCTAGAAATGACCATTTTATACCCTGAATTTTTGCATTTCTCCAGGATATGTTATTTGTGGCCACATAATCTATGTCCTGTGTAATTTTCAAGCTGTAGCAAATTCGTTTGTAGATTTCGCAAATTTTTAATGCATAAGGGTGGTGTTCGGGGCTGGAAATGACCATGTTATATCCTGAATTTTTGCGTTTCTCCAGGATATGTTGTTTGTGGTTACTTAATCTGTGTCCTGTGTAATTTTCAAGCTGTAGCAAATTCGTTTGTAGATTTCGCGAATTTTTAATGCTCAAGAGTAGTGTTCGGGGCTGGAAATGACCATGTTATCCCCTGAAATTTTGCGTTTCTCCAGGATATGTTGTTTGTGGCTACTTAATCTGTGTCCTGTGTAATTTTCAAGCTGTAGCAAATTCGTTTGCAGATTTCGCGAATTTTTAATGCTTAAGGGTAGTGTTCGGGGCTGGAAATGACCATGTTATCCCCTGAATTTTTGCGTTTCTCCAGGATATGTTGTTTGTGGCCACCTGATCTGTGTCCTGTGTAATTTTCAAGCTGTAGCAAATTCGTTTGTAGCTTTCGCAAATTTTTAATGCTTAAGGGTAGTGTTCGGGGCTGGAAATGACCATGATATCCCCTGAATTTTTGCGTTTCTCCAGGATATGTTATTTGTGGCCACCTAATCTGTGTCCTGTGTAATTTTCAAGCTGTAGCAAATTCGTTTGTAGATTTCGCAAATTTTTAATGCTTAAGGGTGGTGTTCGGGGCTGGAAATGACCATGTTATCCCCTGAATTTTTGCGTTTCTCCAGGATATGTTGTTTGTGGCCACCTGATCTGTGTCCTGTGTAATTTTCAAGCTGTAGCAAATTCGTTTGTAGATTTCGCAAATTTTTAATGCTTAAGGGCGGTGTTCGGGGCTGGAAATGACCATGTTATCCCCTGAATTTTTGCGTTTCTCCAGGATATGTTGTTTGTGGCCACCTGATCTGTGTCCTGTGTAATTTTCAAGCTGTAGCAAATTCGTTTGTAGATTTCGCAAATTTTTAATGCTTAAGGGCGGTGTTCGGGGCTGGAAATGACCATGTTATCCCCTACATATATTTTTGCAATTCTCTAGTTGTTTTTAGCCACGTAATCGACGTTCTGTGGTATTCCAAGAAATAGTAAATGCGAATGTTGCATCAGTGGTTTTTAATTCGTAAGGGCGCATGTTGTCAGTTGTAAAAGTCCTTATTTTTTTTAAAATATTTTGATAATTAATATGCACTCTGCTTATCTTTTTTGTAAACGCTAAACTGTAGCAAATGTAGTGGTGCACGCAGTTGATTGAAATTTAGGGATAGGTACCTCGATGTAGGTACTTAATGGCAAGGTGTACCTATGTGAACATTTTTTTTATTATTGATTTTATATGGATTATGTATATATATGTTTTTTGTTTATGTTGTGTATAGGCCTGGCGTGTAGCATATTTAAATCGGGCGTATAAATCACTAAATATGTAGTAATCTATTCAAATGCTTTACTTGACTGGTCGACTGTAAAAACGCGATTCTCGTTTTTGATTCCGTTGCTAACTTCAACCACATAGCCAAACCGACGTCAAAATCAAACACATTAAATACTAGGGACACACCAAAATGAGAGGCAAAGCACACGGAAGATTTGGGAGCTAAGCGGAGACCAACGAAAAAGAGGAAGACCGTGCTTTACACGAAAAACAACTTTAGAAAGGAATAATTCAGAAACCAGGGAAAAATGAAAAATAATAGCTAGAACAGAAATCACAAGGTACAAGAAATTAATCAAGCGACTCTGAAACGGACCAATGATGTCAACAGCACCAAGGAAACATTCAAATAATATGAATGTTACCTATATAACCTTCTCATTCAGTCCTTATAACGTGCGATCAAGAAAATTTGGCATCGAGTCAGCCTTGGATATATCTATGATTGAACCACAGGGCTAAATGTCAAATTACTCGTGGAAAAAGTTGTACAAAAGTGAGGTTAGATCGTGGTTCAAGTTAGTTGGGAGTGATACATTTTAATTAAAATTAATTTGTTTTTAATAGACCGTTGAAAATAAATTTTATTGACAGCAGTTTCTATCTATCAATACGAATGCAAAAAACATTAATGATATTAAGTATTCATAAACTGGAATTTATTTTATTAAACCTGCAAATATCGTAACTTTAGACACCAGAAATAAGCGTATCAATCTTGAAAGACATACGATTTCGCTTTCATGGATGACTCGATGGCAAATTTTCTTGATCACACTTTATTTCCTTAACATGCGCTAGGCAGTCGCACTACTAGCAATCGGCATGTACCCCTTCAACCCAGCGTAAACGGCCGGCCCGGCGGTATATCCGGGAGTGGCAGAAATGCTGACCGTACGCTGGTTTAATCAATCAATCAAACCTACTACTATATCTATCTGGAAATTTAGTTCATTAAATTTTTTATCTCTCAGTTTGTAGGCACACGTTGAAAACAGTTTTCGTCCGATCACCGAAGTTTTATTAAGCAACGTCGGGCGCGGTCAGCACCTGTATGTATGGGTGACTGCTTGGGAACACCGCGTGCTTGTTAACTACAACTTTTTTTCGGTAAAGTTTTATTATTGATAGGCGGTATATCAGATATGATCAGGCGAAGGGAAACTGAGATAACCTGAAATATTCCACATTATCCGAAATCATCAATATAATCTAAATCGATTATAAAATTTCACACACACACAAGATTACAAAGCAAAAAATAATGATTATTCGAAGGTAATATCCCTAGTTTATAAAATTTTTTCGGAAAAATTCAGATAAACGAGTTTCTATACTTCGACTCGGATTTTTAAAACAACTAGCGCGAATGCTATTTGTTAAACAAATGGTTTAGAAACGAGTTTTTTCGAATTTTTCCATAGAAAATATTAGATGCAGTGTTAGTAAATAGAAACCATAAAATTTGAGTTTACAAGGTAACTTGTCAAACCTGGACGACATTTCAGGAAAAACTTCTGAGAGCTAATGTCAAAATAATTTCCCACTTGAAAATTAAATATACCAACGAATTCTTATCACTGATTGGTCAAAATTGACAGGAAGGAAATAATCAAATAAAAATAATTATTAATTTTTAATTTACGGTGTTTTAAATTAGAATAAAAGGTATACAATAATTACTCCTAGTCCCATTAAGATTCATAATCATAACCAGATACAGATTGTCTCAAAAGTTTGTGATTATGAACATTTTAATGCTATGAAAAATGTAAAATTTAAAACGAAAAACGTGGAGCGCATGCGATAGATAATTGATGCATGAATATGCGCCACATGTTTTTCGCTTTACAATCTTACAAGTATTTCCGTGGCTATTAAAAAGTCATAATCACGAATTATCAGGTCAACCTGCATGGGGTTATAAATTTGCCTGGTGTTAGGAGAAATTATTTTATACTTTTTAAACCAATGATAAATGATAAATAAATGATAGTGCATGACTGCAATAATTCTGTGACGGACATGCATCATGGTTACACAAAACAATATACGCCCAGCCACACACAGCAACACTTGCGTTTGCCAAATAAAACGTCTATTCATTGAAACATTTATAGTCAAATACATTCATAGAACATCTCGTCATTGTAAATCTTTCTTTTATGCACATTGGTTCCAACACAATCAGTCTGTGGATGTATTTTGCACAAGGCAAGAAACTGTCCGTTCTCCCTTATCACAGCTAAATCCACTTTGATTACTGTCCTGGCGCACTAAATCAAGTCTGCCATGAAAACTGAAGATAATCAGTATAGTTAGTATTCAACTATAACATTTCCCACTTAACAAAAAATACGTTTAATTCTTTGATCACCATTTTCATTATCTAAAACACAGTTTATGTTTAAGCGTATCTATTTATCTTGTAAAAGGACATGTCCCATTAGTTTAAAATTTTCTACGTTTTATTCGAATTTAAATAGGACTACACTCGTTTCGGTATCGGCTACATATAGTACTTGCCTAATACGATGAAATGCTACATAATGCAGGTATACACAATGACTCGGCTCACAAGGTAGGCTTTGGAAAAGCAAGCTTTGGATGTAAGTTACTGCAAACAAGTATTCAACTAGTACATATTTTTGTAAATCATCTTTCGTAAAGAAAAACACTCATTTTTCGTAATTTTTATTTAATAAATTTAAACGCAATTGACAAAAGCCCTAACAGAGAAAAAAAATCACGAACTAAGTACGTAACATTGTTTTACAAAAGTTTTATTTTAACTGTAATAAAAATACGCCCAAAAATAAATATTGAGTAGGTATTTAATAGTAATTAGGTAAAGCTAAATTCTTAAGCATAGTATGGCACAAATGATCAACCAGAACAATTTTAAGGACGTAACCGATGACTGTAGAATAATGCGCTTACAATAAATATTCAAATGGTTGTCCACTACTTCTAATGTACAGCCTGCATCGTCTAATCAAACATCTGAGGTTCTGGTTTGAAGGCTTCCGTGGTTGTTTTCGATGACATATTGTTTTCCGGGCTGGTTCCCACGTTGGTTATTAGACCTTGACGTTTCGACACTCATGTCGTCTCTTTCTCAGAAGTAGCTCTGAAACTCAGTTTCATGTAAATTGTAATGCTCTTCATATGCACTTATTGTAGGTTAAGCTTATCAACACATTGTAACTAAAGGTAATTTCGGTTTGTAATTATGTACTTGTTAAGTAAAGTGACGGGCTGTAAGCTACTCAAACATGTAGAGTAACACTTCTAAATATTCTTTTAAATTGCTGGGATTGCAGGTACAAGCTATACAGGACGTTCCTAATTATGTGAGCAATATTGTTATTAWCGTWMTGTGTATTAAAGGTCCAAAAATTGTACGAAAGTTCTTATTAAAATTTTATGTAAGTTGCTTCCTGACGAAGCTACACCCGTGAATATTATTGAAGATGATTTTTTTTTTGTTAATATATTCGAAACTTGCAGGAATAAATTAAAGAAATTTTGGGATTTTAGTAAGTTTTTGTGTCAAATAATACGGTACGATGCTAATTCTAAAATTTTACTTATAAATATCTCAAACCTGTGGAGGTGGGGTTAAAAATGACCCATAATTAAAAAAAATATTTTTTCAATATTTTTCATAAAACAGTCTATAGGTTTGGCGTAAAGTACAGGTACTTTGTTAGTTCATAGTTTGTCGAGTAAAATCGGTTTTAAATCCTGTATAAAATCTACTTTCGGTAAAATATGTGCCTTATGCCTTTATGCAGTCTCAACACAGATTGTTCCGAAATTAAGGAACCAGTGCGATTTAAGGTGAAAACTTCTTATAAACATACACTGAAAATTTTACTTGAAAATGATGTATATCTGAACTGATGAGTGCTTATATCTCTGTAAATCACAAGAAAAATGCAAATGGATCTGTAACAGTCAAATGAACGCGGACAAGAAATTGATATTGCTATTAATTATACTGGTATATTGTTGTAAGGTACGAATGACCTCAAACCTCAACTTACCAGACGTTGCTCCCTTATCTCGCGGTGGGATGCCCCGCTGCACGCTGATGCTGCTTATTAATGCACGAGGAAAGGGGCGATTTTCTGTGTAAAAGGTTTTTATATAAATTTACGGCACTGAAGACTGAACCATTGCAGTCTTGGCTTTTCAGGTGTTAGATACTTTGAAGTGTGGTTGACTCGCTAAAGAATTTAGAAGAAGGTTGAAGTTAGTTTTTTATTTAAATGGTATGCTTTTTGCTGTGTTCTTATAACACCAAATTCAGTTCACATCGTCAATATATATGCAATTTCTTAAAGTAATTTTGCACACTTGCTTGATTTGTCGTTTAAATGTAATATTATGCTACAATGTTATTTAAAAGGTACAAACACGCAGAAGCGCCATTAAAGTTCGAAGCTCGCTAATAATATTGTAATTTTTGCAGAAGGTATTTCATTATGAGTTAATTTAATGCATTTTCTAGAAAAGTCTGCCCGTGTCCCTATTTGCCTATTTTACAAAGCAAATCTTTCTTTCGCATAAAGATATAACTTTGACTATAAGAGATCGAGTTATGTATGAAACTAAGTATTCGAAAGCTCGCAATCCACATTTTCACGTAAATTATGTTGTTTGTGCAAACTAAGTGGTGCAATAACTAAGGGTATAAACCTCACAATTTGTAATAATTTTAGCACAATATACAGGGTTTTTATAAATGATTCATGCAACGCGGCGGCGTTCGTTTCTGAATTCTTTGTGCCGCCTTTTTGTAATTGCTGGCAAGCTACAATATGCACAGCGATGGTACTGAAGGTTGCAGATCAATGTCACATCACAGCTCCGAAATGTGAGCTTTCTGCAACCTTAAAGTTAATCATCCCACAAAACACTACAGAATATGATGAAAATTCACACTCCCAGACGTTTTGCATATTAAAATATATCAAATAATTCAAAAATGAACAGATCATAAGTACACGTCACTTTCCTGATCTATAATTTTCATAAGCGCCCTGGATGTATGAATCATTTAAAGAAACCCTGTATTAAGTATTTTTGTTTGAAAAACACCTTAGGGTTTAGGTAAAAATTTTATCTTTGGGATGTGCATCCATGTATGTATTTAGTAATTTTTAAGTGGTGCGGTGGGTCTCTTTCTATCGTTATTTCGAATATACTTTCTCTCTCTCTCTCTCTCTCTCTCTCTCCAGGATCCCAGCCTTTACAGACACGCTTATCTCTTATATCCATCTCAGTTTATGTTTCTTAGATGAAATTCGTCTTTTAATGTGGTTTTGCTAAAGAAATCTAAATTATCCAATATGAAAGGTACCCTTAAATCACCATAAAAAAACACCTAGGTGTTATCTAAAGTAAATTTTTAACAGCTGTATTTTATATATTCATTAAATATACATATAATAGATGTATTACTGAAATTGTCACATTACTAGTTTTCCCCAAGAAAGTAATTACCTTAATTTGTCTTATTACAAGATCTATGTTAAAAATAAAACACACTAGTAATTATTAATATTAAAAAAATTTCCTGTATAAACCTTCAACGGGACTGTCGCGCAGAGCAAGACTGTTACAAGAAATTAACACTGCTTTTCTTCAAAGAAATATAGAATAAAAGTGATGGCTGATATTCTCACCATTTGTGTGGTATTACCTTAGAGCATAAACCTTAGAGCATAAACTCAGTGGTATTACAAAGATTACTAAGTAAGGTATTATAACATATGTAGAATATCTGTATCAGTTTATTATTAATAAACATATAAAATCTGATATCAGTGTAATCACTATAGATACATAGTAAAAAGAACGGATACTCAAATGCATATAAAATTAAAACCCTGTACCTCGAAATCTACACATAAACTATTACGATATAATATATTATAACATAACATAATGTACTTATATTATAGTACAATACAATACACTTTATATATTATCAAAATGATAAGTTTATTTCAAAACAGTTTATAAAATGCTTCCGGTTAAATTGCATTAATCATTTACAGAAAAGTAAATTGTTGCCATATTTCAAAGGTTGCAATATAACATGCCACCAGTAGAACACGTTGTCATTCATCAAATAAAAAAATGTACATCGTTAAAATTATCCACCGCCACATAAAATAAAGAGCTCACTGACACTTTTGTCAATTTTTAAAAATTGATTTAACAGCTTTTTGTATTATCTCATGTCTAATCGGTTGTATGGGATCGGGTAGCCCAATTATATCAAATAATGGAGAGCGCATAGTTATTGCCTTCAAGGTGTCTTCCACGACTTCTTTCGGAAGATCTCGTATGTAATTCGGGATGCTGGTGCCGCAGAGGTATTGAGCTACTTCCTGGGAGAAACTGTTGCAGTTGTGTGTTAATAAGTTGTAGGAAGTGTTCCTAGATAGAAGTGGAAATTACTTAGCTGCTTATAAGCAGTTATAAAATAGAAGTTTACTTGAATTACACTACTGTTTTACAGTCACCTAATGCAACTGCATTTTTTAGCAAATTTATTTATTAAAAAAATGATAACTTCACTTTATTATGTCATGTATTGCATTAGATAAAAAATTAAAAAATGAAATTGTTGAGGTTGCAAGAATTTGTCGATTGATTAAAAAATAAAAAAGTAATCGTTGTTTGCATGTTCTTACATAAATTAATTATAATAAACTCTTTAACATAATAGTCATTCCATGTAGGTATACATTACGTACGTACTAAACTCAAAAAAATCAAAGTATATAGTATATATAAGGAATGATATAAGAATTGTCGTTCTATTTATCTGCCTAGTCAAAATATAAAAGGCGCAATTGTCAATTTATTTAATAATAAACAAAATTGATTTCTACCAAATAAATCTACTCAAACAGCAAAGGCTGATGCCCTAAGCTACATACTTAGCGCGGTAATGCTTTTTTCGACACTGTTAGTTTGCTATTGTTAGAAAAACTGAAACATTATTTATGCATAGGTATATATATTCCATACGAATGCAGGCATATAAAACTTATTAAATATTAGGTTATACAAAAGTTTTATTAGGAGCCTCCTAAGGACCAGTTTTGGTTCCGAATGATCTTTGTTTCACGAGTTTTATCAGTTAGTTCCTACGATCGTTTCGACCATAACCGTCATTTTAAAAACGCATTAAAACTGTACTTACTGGGTAAAGACGAGCAGAATTTTGTTCATGCCTCTTATTTTTATCAATACTTCCACATCAGATTGTCAAAATGACATTTACGCTTTTATTTTTTATGCAGGGCTTCTATAAACGATTCGTACAACGCGGGCGGCGTTGATTTCTGAATTCTTTGTACCGCCTTTTCGTAACTACTGCCAAACTACAATATGCACGGCGATAATACTGAAGGTTGCATATCAATGTGACCCCACCGCTCCGAAATGTGGGTTTTCTGCAACAAACTACAGAAAACGTTGAACAAACGYACTCCCAGGCGTKTTATCATATTAAAATATATCAAATAATTCAATAATCGACAGATGACAAGTAAGCAATAGTTGCGTTCATCTTCCTGCGAGGCGGCAAATTGAATTAATCGATAATTTCCATAGGCGCCCTTGTTGCATTAATCATTTTTGAGCACTTTTTGTCTCTTGTAACATGAAATTTGCTCACTCCAAGTTTTCTGAAAGTATTTGAAATCTTTAATAAAAAACGCACGTATGGTTGCCGAACTTTAAGGTTTATGTCATGTAGTGCGTAAACTACGCGCAATAATAATAAATTAATAGATGTTCCCAATTATTCAGAACAACAACTTTATTTCATGACAGCCAAAATTACATGTGTGTGTTAAACTTTTTGTTGCCTTGACAACGGGCGATATTCAGAATCTTAAGTTAAAGCATACTATGTGAAAATACATAACATTTCCTTCCCTTTTAATTCAAACAATATAACTTCTACAAATCTAATATTTCCCTCGGCTTGGGAGTCCGGACACTACGCCTCAACACTAACTTAGGTAAATTAGCACACTTTTGAAATGTATCCTCAGCTGATAAGTGCTCCTGACTTCCAACACCCGACCTTAACAGGTGAATTATTTGCCTGATCTGCTGACGTACTTGTAGAAGCATCACTACCAAACTTTTTAGGCAAACATTGAGTGACATTTCTAGTAATGGTACCTCCGTCAGTACTTACATCGTACATAACATTACCGACAGGTTTCAAAATCGTCCCTTCAATCCATTTTTGCTTGCCATCATACGCAGCTACATGTACCTTATCTCCAGGCATAAATTGTTTTGATGTTTTAGTACTAACTATGTGTTTTGGAATAACTATCTCTTTTCTGACTAAAGATAAACGTGTTCGCAAATTCCTCCCTAACATTAATTCACAAGGAGCTTTGCCTGTGGTAGCATGTGGTGCTGTACGATAGGCTAATAACCAAGATTGCAAACTTTTATCTAAGTCATTTTCATCAAATTTACATGATAACATTGCTTTCTTAAAAGACTGAACACCACGTTCTGCTAATCCATTACTAGCAGGATGGTATGGTGCCGTGAATATGTGTCTTATATTATTATTTTTACAAAATAAAGCAAACTCATCTGAAGTCCATTGTGGACCATTATCAGTAACAAACTGTTCTGGAAGACCAAACCTTGAAAATATGCTTCGCAAAACATTTATAGTTGCTTTACTTGTTATTTTATTTGTGCGAGCTACCTCTGGCCATTTGGAGTGAGAATCAATCACTATTAACCACATAAATCCCATAAATGGCCCAGCGAAGTCCGCATGAATGCGCTGCCATGGTTCTGCAGGCCATTCCCAAGTATGCAAAGGTTTACTAGCTGGCCTGTTCCTAACCTGTATGCAACCGTTACAATTTTGTGTTAAAGTCTCGATGTCTGAATATATGTTTGGCCACCAAAAATAATTTTGAGCTAATGCTTTCATTTTAAACGAACCAAGATGTCCTGAGTGTAATTCGGTAAGCAGTCTTTGTCTCAAATTACCAGGTATTATTACTCTACCTTTCCAAATCACACAACCTTTCGTTATGTGCAATTCTGTTTCTTTACTTTTAATAAGTCTGATTCTACTTTCTTAGGCCAACCCTCTTGTATGTATAGTAACACTTTAGTAAGCAATCTATCTTTCCGTGTAGCTTCTGCTATTTCTGTTTGTGTAACCGGACAAGATTCTAACATTACGCTATGTACTACTGGTTCAATATCTGTATCTACAATCTCTCCTTCTCCAATAGGAAGTGGCAAACGTGACGGAAAATCAGCTGTAGCATTATGCTGTGACTTTCTATACTTGATAATATAATTGTAATTGCAAAGAATTAATGCCCACCTAGCCATACGATCTGCATAAATGCTACTTACTGATGTATTTGGACTGAATATGGAAATAAGAGGCTTGTGATCTGTTACTAGAGTAAAAGTTCTACCTTTTAAATATAAATCAAATTTCTTTACTGCCCATATTATGGACAACGCCTCTTTATCAATTTGGGAATAACGGCATTCAGTTTCGGTTAACATTCTGCTAGCAAAAGCAATCGGTCTTTCTATTATTTTATTATTCAATTTAACTTCATGTGCTAAACATGCACCCAATCCATACTTAGATGCATCACAACTAAGAATTAACGGTAAGTTAGGATTGTAATGCATTAAGACCTGATCAGATGCAATCATTGCTTTGGCCTTTTGAAAAGCTTTGCTCTGCTCAGTATTCCAACACCATGTTATTGACTTTTTAAGTAATTTGTACAAAGGCTGAAGATTTTCAGCTGCATTTTTTAAAAACCTGTGATAAAAATTTACAGTTCCTAAAAAACTTTTTAACTCTTTTACATTTTTTGGCTGTGGAGCTTCCACAATAGCTTTAATATGTTCTGGTGTTTTGTGAATACCATCTTTATCAATAATATGACCACAGTATTCCAATTTGTGACTTAATAAAACTGTTTTCTCTTTATTAATCTTAATGTTTAATGTTTTAAGTTTATTGAAAACAATATTCAAAGTTTTTAAGTGATCATCAGTATTACTAGAGGCTATCAAAATATCATCAAGATAGCAATACACGTTTGCTATATTGAAATGTTGATCCATTAACTCTTGCCAATCTAAAGGCGCAGGTGACATACCGAACATCATGATTGTTGGACGGTACAGACCCCATGGGGTGCTTAATGTCATTAATTTTTGTGCCTCCTCATCCATTCTTCGATTCATATAAGTTTTCTTAAATCTATTTTTGAGAAAACACTTTTCGGTTGATCATTACAATTTAACTTAGCAAAAATGTCTTGTATGACCGGTATTGGATGTTGAGGTATTTCTAAATAAGGGTTAATGGTGACTTTATAATCCCCACAAATTCTAACATTATTAGCACCTTTCACTATAGGTACAATTGGTGTTGCCCAAGTTATTTCCTGCTCTCTAGGTACTTTATACAATTTACCTTCTTTTACTAATTTGTCAATTTCCATTTTAACAATGTTTTCTTACGCATAAGGTATTCTTCGGGCTTTAAAAGCTTTTGGTGTTGCTATTTCTTTTAATTTTAACTTTCCAGGAGGACCTCTTATTTCTCCTGGCGACCCTGAGAATACTTCATGATATTTTTGAAGGATAAACTTTAATTTCTGAGCAGTTTCTTCACTATTCAAGGACTTATCTATATAATTAATCTTACTCACCAGTGGCCAATCGATTTTTATAACATTTAACCAATCTCTACCCATCAATGCTTTGTAACCTTCTTTAACTACAATTAAGGGAGCTAAATACATTTTCTCTTTAACTTTAACATGTACCCTTGCCTTTCCTAAAACAGAAATGGTTTTACCTCCATATGCTCTTAAATTCATACTGCTTAACTCTAGTTTTAACGAAGTTAACAAATTTTTACATAATCCTAAAGGAATTAGTGTAACATCAGACCCACAATCAATTTCAAAAGGAATTTTTACACCTTCTACGTATAATGTAGTCATCCAAGGAGAAGGCTTCCCTTCTTTGATCTTCGTGATTTCTTTAACTTGATTGACACAAGGTGAGGTCCCTTCTTCGACTTGTTTATCCAAATCTATTGTGGTCTTCTCTAATTCCACTTCTGTTTTCTTCTCTCTCTAGCGTTTCCATCACTTCTGTGCTCTGTTCTTGTATTTCTTCTATCTCTAGCGTTTCCACCACTTCTGTTTTCTGTTCTTGTATTTCTTCTATCTCTTCAAAGAGATTTTCCAGCATATAATCTTCGATTACTTCTTCTTCTTCTTCGAATTTTTCAGCATCGCTAACCAGTTTTAAGACTGTGTATTCCACTTCTTCTAGCTCACATACATTTCTTTTTGCATTTTGTTCTGCCGCTTGTTTTATTTTCAGTTTCTTCTTACCTACTGGTTTGGCTCTACATACTGTGGCTAAATGTCCTATTTTGTGACATTTGTAACACTCTTCATTTCGATATGTGCAAACTGGTTTGATGTGACCTTGCTTTCCACAACAAGCACATTTTGTAACTGTTCTTGGGTTCATTACTGGTTTTACCATCTTCTGTACTACTCTCGATTCTGCTCCAGTTACCATCCTTGCTTCTTTATCAGCTAGCTCCATAGTAACTGCTATGTCCACTGCTTGTTGGAAAGTTACTGCTGTTTCAGCAAATAACCTTTTGATTATCGCTTCATGCCTTAGGCCGCTCACAAATTTGTCTCGTAGTGCCCTTTCTAAGTAATTACCAAAGTTACATGTTTGTGCCAACTTCTTTAATGCCGTAACATAATCTCTAACACTTTCATGTTCTTGTTGACTTCTTTGCATAAATTTATATGTTTCTGCCATCTCCGATGGTTTTGGAGCAAGGTGTTTTTCTATTAACTCTGTTAACACTGTGAATGCTTTGTCCTCTGGCTTGTCTGGGAAACAAAGCTCAGTAACTAGGGTTACCACCTCGAACCCTACGTTGGCTAATAAATATTGCTGCCATTTATTCTCTTCTATATTTGAAATCTTCATTTTATTCTTGAATACTTGCATATATACCTGCCATGAGCACTTCTGCAATTCAAATGGTGGTATTTGAACATTGCCTTCCATTTTATTTCCGGATCTGCCGTAACCCGATCGGATTATGATTCTTTTTCTTTGTAAATTAATATCCTCGTCGCCAGTGTCATGTAGTGCGTAAACTACACGCAATAATAATAAATTAATAGATGTTCCCAATTATTCAGAACAACAACTTTATTTCATGACAGCCAAAATTACATGTGTGTGTTAAACTTTTTGTTGCCTTGACAACGGGCGATATTCAGAATCTTAAGTTAAAGCATACTATGTGAAAATACATAACAGTTTAATCCATTCAAAATCTACGGGTAGCTTTTTGCCGCGGTTCTTTTCATATAGGTCCTAGAAAAACAGAACTGCACTGAATGCTGCCTCGTAAAGACGCATTTACATCACACTACCGTTAAACATTTATATAATCTATCGTAATATACTTCTACGTCATAATTTTTGAGTGAAAAACCCTCAACAAGAGGTATGCCGCTTAAGTACTAATAGTCCTGTTTTCTAAATTTTTTTACTGGACATCTTTGAAATTTAAACGTTGAAGCCAGGCTTCCAGGAGTACCGGGACGATCAGTCCAGAGAGGAGAAGTCACCATATTTCATGCAAACACACCGACACATTGACACTCTACTCATATTGTAGCTACAATGAGCCCTTTACTAAAGGAATGTTAAATTAATAATTCAGTTTCAAATATTTATTTATACATGTACATTCTTAATTAAACATTAAAGGCTCTCATTGTTTCCTGATTCTGCTTTCTTCTTGGTGTCGTATATTATCTTTAGGATCACACCTCCTAAGGGTTTAACTAGAAGGGCTTGAGGTGCGTGGCGCCCAAAAATCAGTAAGTAATACTAAATAACGTTTAGTCAACAAACGAACCCCGGCCCGCTCTCATTTACGAAAGAGCCCACACCGAGCAGTCAACCTGAGCGTGACATTCTACACATTTAACAAACACAGCTCTCGTAATATTAGCAAAATACGATAATATTTTAAAATCGTATTTGTAAATAACACGGATATTATTAACTTAACAAAAAGTTGAATGAAAACGTATGGACTGGGACAAAAATAATATTAATTTTAATTAATAATAATTTTGTAAGAAAAATTTAAAACACTTTTTGTGAGAAATTTCCTATCTGACGGTATTTTCACTTTTTGAATATATTAAGTATTTTCGGAGATATTTAGGAAAAACAGTTTTTTTAAGTGACGTTTTTTGCTACTATCTTCTAAACAGTTTTCGGCACCGAAAATTTATAGGAACGAATAATACTCGCAATAATACTACTAATTCCATACTGAAAAGAAAAGCAAATAAAAATATAAAAATTTGCAAAAACGGTAGTTACCCTCCAATTTCAGTCCCCTCCCTATACCCTACTTACCCTAAAAACAATATATGTATGCCAAATTTCAAATTCATATGTTAATAAGTCTTCCGAAAGTTGCCGCATCCACAGACAGACAAGAATTTTTTTTAGCATTCGATTTTGGACCATTTTAAAAAGATTGAGCAAATAAAAATTTTTGCAAATTTTTTTCGCGATTCAATACTTCCCATCCGTTGGATGTGGAAGTAATAATTTAAGGTATGAGACTAAATGTCGTCGTTATAATTTATGTCATATCCACAGAATACAGAATTGCGTATTTGCCAAAGTTTTTTCTGACGTGCTTCTTAAATGTTCGAAATAATTTAATTTTTTACTTTCTATCGTATTGTAAGATTTTGAAGTTGTTTTGATCTATAAGAAATGATTATTTTTGATGGAATGGTCAGCAAAACCTGTTGTGCATTTATTTGAGTGCAACGTGTTCTTCGAATCCATTGAGCCTATTTTTATCGCAAACACTGAGGATCATCGTCAGAGCTATTCGATAAGACTCGTGAAACAAAACTCATCCAAATCAGCTTAGCAAATCTTGATTTGACTAAAAGTTGATATGTGTCTGTCTTAATAGAACCTATTATAGCAATGAAGAATGTTTAGATTTTATTTTAATATTCAAGATGTATCGTATATGCCTAATTTTACTATATTTACTGTAGTGTTTTTAATATAAATGTCCTTGTTTAAATGTCATTGACTAGTCTGATTCTAGTTTAATTCTAGATGAATAAACATTATTATTATGACGTTATTAGAAGGGAAAAGTAGTACAAAAAATCTGACAAACAATACATTTTACACAAACTTTCAGCACTTACTTAAAAGTAGATCTTGACAGTCCATCGATGTAGCTTTTAAAAACAGAGTGTGGAACTTTAGTTACACCTAAATTCTGTTTTTTATAGGGCTTGTCCTAAAAAGTGACGCATATTTAAATGAAATTAGTGACTGATTTAATCATGATCATACAATTAAAACCATAAATAGGCATGCACTAATCTCTTTAAAATGTAGTAATTGTTTTTTAGGAAACTGAAATGTATAGAGATCGATAGTTACTAAAATAGTGTTCTTTTAGCATGCTTATTTCAGTTTAGAATTTTCATATGACATATGTGTATGCTTATAAAATGTAAGTGCGTTAACTTACAGGGTTTTGAATTACGATTCCTTTTCGCCCAAAATAGTATTCTCGACCATAAATTACTATTGACGTGTGCCAGATTGCCTTGCCTGCAAAGCAAAGGAAAAATTACTGTCATGATGAAATGAAAAAAGAAACAAATTTACCTATTAACATAGGCGCAGCACCTTTTGATAAATCGTAAATATACAGCTCAACCGTTTCTTCCATCATAGCTGGACAAAATTACTTTTACGACTGTTACTTATATCATCGGAACAATAATATGAAAAGTGTTACTATTTAATCATCATAGAGATAATTTAATCATACAAAAGGTGCATGTTATCCCAGGAAGTTATTTATTACAAGTGGTTTCAGTGAAATGAACCAAATTGCTAATCAGTAACGACAAAATTAGTTGCAAGAAGCACATCGTTGAAAATAAAAAAGAGAAATTGTTATCAATACTTCAGATGTTTGTCAATTCCCTTTGATTACTTATTTATAAAGTTGATTTGCCATAAAGCACAAGTATAAAATAGTTCGTTGTATATTTTTGAACGTTTTGAACAGTTGAGATAATCCTGTTGCAGCCATTACAGTACCTTCTTCTGAGAATTACTGATATTGTGACTAACCAATAATTACATGTGTATTCTGATGCACTATTATTATTAGCAGGTGGATAATTAACAACTGCTTTTTGGTCGAATTTAAATTCATTTATTATAGTTTAAAGACTTGCTTAAAAACACTTTTAATTAAAATTAAATTAATATATAGTCAATCTTTACTGTGCTCCTCTAAGTTTTTGATCATTTCAGGTGAAACTATAAAACATCCACTAAAGGTTATAATTAGTTTAATGTCTTTTGAAGGTTAATCATCTCTAGTTGGTAGTTTTATTCAAAATATAACAGTACGCATTTTAGTACAAGATTTGGCACGGGCGCAAAATAATAGCGAAACCTCACAGCTTTAACTTACTCAAATTAGTGATTAACGTGCTCCTAACTCATAAATCCTCGTAATATTAACCAATATTAAGTAATTTACAAAGAAATCTACCCATCTATGAAGGAACACGCAATGAATATGAACAATACTTTATTTATCAACATAACTTCCTAGCCTATTTCTTCTTAAGTCCTTTCAACTGTCATTTTATAAAAAAAACAGCTTCTTACATTAACTCTTCGTCTGATACAAATCTTTTTACTCTAAGACTAAGAACTTTTTTCGCATTTTCGAARAATACATAGTCCTTAGGTGTTAAATCGGGGCTATAAGGTGAAGAGTTTGTGAGCTATGTAGATAAATGCCGTGCAACAGCACATTAATAAGAATTCGGACGTTTTTATTCTGGATGATTTTACCATTAACTTCTGCATTAACTGTACACTTTCTTTTCAAAACAGCACCTATCAATACTGCACCAATATGTTTGAAAAAAAATTTCAGCTATTTTGTTTGAGCAAACTAAGTGGTGCAATAACTAAAGGTAAACCTCGCAATTTGTAATAACTTTAGCACAATATATTAGGTATATTTGTTTGAAATACACCTCAGGGTATAACTGAAATTTTATTTTTGAGATGTGCATCCACGTATCTCTAAATATTTAGTAATTTTCAAGTGGTGCGGTTTTTCAATAGGTGGGTCTCTTTCTATCGTAATTTCGAATACACCTTTTCTCTCTCCAGGATCCCAGCTTTTACAGAAACGCTTATCTCTCATATGCATCTTAGTTTATGCTTCTTAGATGCAATTCATCATTTAGCGTGGTTTTTACTGATGAAATCTAAATTATCCAATATTAAAGATACCTTGAAATAACCATAAATAGGCACCTACGAAATTGGGGTTCACCTATAGGTGTTATCTAACAATGCTTTTTTTCAAAGAAATATAGAATAAAGGTAATGGCTGATATTCTCACCATTTGTGTGGTATTGTCAAGATTACTAAGTAAAGATATTAAAACATAATGTAGAGTATCCGTATCAGTTTATTATTAATAAATATATAAAATCTGATATTAGTGTGATCACTATAGATACATAGTAAAAGGAACGGATACTCAAATGCATATTATATTATTGCCCTAAATAACATATAATTCCTTTAAAATTAAAAACCGTGTACCTCGAAACCTACATATAAACTATTATGATATAATAAACTATAACGTAATGTATACACTATATAAATACAAAGTGAAAAATTTATTGTATTATGCCTTTGGTTAATTTGCAATAATCATTGATAGCAAAAGTAAATCTTGTCATATTTCAAAGGATGCAATATAACATGTCACCAGTAGAACGCGTCGTCATTCACCAAATAATAAATTCTACATAACTGAAAATTTTTTCAATTTTTAAAAAATCTAAAAACATTTTTAAATATCAAACTAGGGATCGCTCCTACAGGGCCCATTGTCGTCAAGAAGTCATCCACGATTTCTTCCGGAAGATCTCGTATGTATTGTGGGATGCTGGTGCCGCACAGGTATTGAGCTACTGAAAAACAAAGAAAAACTAATGCGGGAATAATCAAGAAAAACTTACATTATCGCCGCCTTCATCCGTGGGTCATAACAATGCGGTCACTCCGGTGGACAGACAAGGCGGTTTCACATACGCGCGGGAGATGCAAAAACAAAACATAAGTTACTCATCCGTTAAACTCAAACAGATACATTTAAGACTCACAGAGGGGTTTTCACCCCAGGGCATCATCCTTATCCTGTCCATGGCTTCATCCCTGAGATTACATCATTAGTCAATGGTGGTTATGAATACCTTGTTAGTTTTCTCTCTTCAACAACTAGCTAGTGTCAACCTGAAATAGTAGAGGCTTCCCCGAACGCTCACCCTAAGGCCTATAGGGTCGCATTCCAATAGCCCGGATCGGGGGCACCTAATAAGGCTACCCTCTCCACCAGAACTATGTCATTCGAGATATCCTGCATTACCCCCCGGAATGCAAGTCCTCCACTCGAAGGAACCACAGCTGTTAACCGGGCACTCTGCTCTAGGGGTTTCAAACTGCCTGAGGCACATCATGGCCAAAGACCTTACTCTCTCTGCCTGAGGCACAACATGGCCAAAGACCTCGCTCTCACTGAGCCAAAATCAAGAATATATCTCTCTGTCAAAAATGACACATCCATACTCATTGCCTACTTTTGCATCTCCTCGCGACTCTGATATTTCTCGCCAAAACAATTAATCGCATGCATACGCATTCGCTTCGATATTAGTATTTATCTTGTTAACAGCGATTCTAAACATAGCAAGAAATTAATAAACGCACAAAAACACCTTTTATTTTAATAATAACGTAGATACAAAAATTGACATTTAACATTCGGCCAACCTAACAGGGTCGTGTCCTCGCGACATAATTATTCGATATGTCTACTTGATTTGGATAAAATAGTCAATGGTACTTCATCTGAGCCACTGTCCTCATCGATGGTATCTGATGTAATAAATGGATTTGATAATAATAAATAGATTTTATTAAAACAAGAGCAGATACTGAGAGTAATACATGATCAATAAAGGCAAAGTCTAGCAGAAGCTATTCTACTTAACCTTCGAAAAGAAACTTAAACTATGTTTATTATGGTATAATTTATGAATACCCCTATTGTTAATTGATTATACGTCTTACGCTTCAGTTATTATTATCAACAGGTGTCTTATCTCCTTAGGTTAGCCTTCATGTGTGGTCTTTGGGGATAGTAAGCTATTGCTTGAAACCTCATCGAGTCCGAACGAACGAAGTAAGTCATGGTCATCATGAAATCTGACGATCGAAAAATAACTGTCTTAKTTTAAATTTAAATTTKTTAATWTTTAGTTTTTTTTTTTTTACTCGCTCCGAAGGGTGAGCCTTACAGCTTTACAGCCTTACCGCCTTACAGCGTTGTATGTGAATACTTAGCTTTATTTCGTGTATCACGTGAGTGCGTAGTTGAATGAGGAGCAAGCTTAGACCTCAAGTTATCACATGCATGAGGAGAATTTAGTAAAGCTTGGACGAAACAACTCAAATGAAAACTCCAGCGGAATCCATGCGTAGCCGGTTCAAAGAGTTAATCCTGTAAGATACGTGGTCCCGGCGTTGCAAGCCAAAAAATAAGCGACACCATGCATTCTAAACAATCTGAATCCTGTTTCTACCAACCGAATCCAAACAGGGGTAATATAAAAAATTGCAATAATTAAAGAGGACGAGAACGAGTAAATCACATAATTGCCTTTTCAAATTAACGGTAAAAAAATGTCTACAAGCATAAAATAACTTAAGGTTAAAATGATTTTTGTATTGACTTAGTTACATGCAGCTCAAACCAGATCTGAGTGTTTATAATGAGATCAAAGTATGATCAACAAAATTTAATCTTGAGCAATCTATATAAATATTAAAAGACCGTATAAGAAATTTTATACTACCTTTATAATCAAAGACCATCAACTGCGACTTAGACAAATTCAATTGAAGGCCATGTTCAGCAGACAATTTTCTTAATTTTTCAAGTTCTTTGTTCAGAATTTTGTCAGCCCTTGCGAAATCATGCTTATCGAAACTAAAATACAACTGTGTATAGTCGGCGTAAGTTATTACTTTACAATGTAGAACTAAGTTCACTATATCAGACGTATAAACTATGAAAAGTAGAGATCCTGATATGGAGCCTTGCAGAACACCAGATCTAACTGACAATTCAAAAGAGACACTATATTTATTTTACCACTTGGGTTCTATCGCTCAAATAAGATCTAATAAACTGTACCGACAAACTGCTGAAACCGCAAGACTTTAGTTTGGCGCATAACATACCATGATTAATAGCATCGAACGCTTTTGAAAAATGGAGCAAAACCAAAGCACTGACTAAACCCTTATCATAAGCTGAAATGAGATCATCCGTGACTGAAACTAGTGCAGAAGGAATGCTTCGACCGCGCTTGAATCCGCACTGATCATCGGAATGATTTTCCTAGAAAAGACAAAGTCAGATATCTGTTCGTAGACTAGAGATTCAAACAGTTTTGAAACTGCAGGTAAGATGCTAATCAAAGGTAAATCCGACTAGTTTTTAGGGTTAAACTTTTTAAGTAGAGGTATTGCGATGACTTTCTTCCACATTGTAGGGAAATAAGCTTTTTCGATACAACTGAAGATGTGTAACAGGCTTAAATCAATACGTAAGCGCAACATCTTCAACGAAATGTTGTTTGTGCCACAATTGTATTTTTTGCGTTAAAGAGTGAGAAGTGTACCTCTTCTAAAGTAACCATTCTCAAGGAAAATTATTGTAGGGATGGGAATCTAGCATTCTTACAATATTGCATTCTATGATTAGAGACGATATCATTTTTTTTTAATTGAAAAATATGTGCATTAATAGAATTGCTATTAGACAGATTAGAAGGCAGTTTAGAACTGACTTTGTTAGTACCAATGTTTAAATTGGGCAGAGCCGACCAAATAGTTTTTATATCTCAACTAGAAGCAACTGTACCTATGTAATGACTTTTTTCCGTCCTAACAGAGTTCACAGTCAAGTTCCTCAACATCTTGTATACAGCAAAATTTTCAGGAAGTTTACTTCGTTTGTGTTTACGGAAGGATGCATCACGTTCTTTCATGAGACATTTCAGTTCAGGGCAACACCACATTGCATTGGGCTTTGTTACTCTAGACGTTACCACTGGAGCATACCGATCAAAGAGAGAAATACTTAGGGTGTTGAAATTTTCAACTTTCTTATCAATAGTGGTTTCACGTATCACATCAGTCCATTCAATAGATTCCAAACTTTCCCGAAACTCACTGACATCAAAGCGTCTGAAAGATCTACACATAAGTAACATATTTGTGCTCACATTTAACCTTAGGTGAACTAAATTCACAATAAACCAATCTGTGGTCAGAAATATCGTTACAGTTCTTCGTAACGTATCTTGTAACATTCAGAGAATGGGATACGAATAAAGGATCAATCAGTAAGCTTGAGTTACCAGTCACTCTATTCGGTTTATCCAAGACTTGCACCAAGTTTTATGTCTCCAAATGTGCACTCATATGGTTAGAAATATTTAAGARATTAATGTTGAAATCACCCAGACAGACAAATTAATCATACATACCGCAAACAAAACCAAATATATTATCAAGGGTTTCAACAAAATTGCCCAAGTTGGAGTTAGGCGGACGATAGCATACGCCGAATGCATAATTTACAGTCCCTACGCGGATGCTAAAAAAAACATTCAATAAAGGAATTAATCTCAAAATCGAACTCTATTAACGAGTTACAAAAAGTCGACTTGTTATATGCCGCCACTTCGTCCCTCAACACGATGCGTATAGCAAAGATTGTAACCAGGTATTGCTAAAATAGATACATCTGCATCATTAGACAACCATCTCGCGCCAACCATAAAAACATAGTTTGCCCTTTGAACTAAATTGATACAATCTTGAAAATATGCTAAGAGCGATCCTACATTAAGATGCGCAACTTTCATAAAAAATATAAGCTAAACTAATACACAATACATTACCTCTAAATGAGAACAAATACAACCTGACTTAATTAAACTAAATTGTATTGAAGTCTGTTTAATTGTTAAATTAAAGAAAAGCAAAATTAATACTTAACAATCGGCAGTAGCTCCCGGAAAAGCATTTCATTTTACGGTAGCAACAAATCCGCGCCACACAATAAAAGGATAACGTTGCCAATTAACTGCTACTAATACTGTTCTGTATATTGACTACATCGTCAACAGAATTTACATAGTATTTACGACCATTTACTATTACTTTGACTTAACCCTGTTAAGTCCATACGTTACAAGCACCAAATTCAGAGCTACAGAGTTTTAGTAATTCTAGGCGCTTCCTCGTGAGATCTTATGATCTTATGGAAATATTGGTTCCTCTCAACAACTTCTTGTTGCGGAATATGAGCTGCCTATCCTGAGCAGAATCTGGCGATTCTAGGTCTTCAGAATACAAATTTAAATCACATAAACTGGGTACTTTAAGCACAAATAACCGGAGCATCGCTGGATCACGTCTACTCGATGTGCATTACCTTATCTTTAAATAGAAAATAAGAAATGTACTTGGTTGATTCTCACCGCAAGATTTCAGAAAGGTCAACAGCGCTTGATAATTACTCGATCGGGCAACTGCCTGTATGATGTTATCATAGGATGCTATTAAACATCAAGAAATGAAGGAAAATGATGWTGATGATGATGATGGGTACCCATATTTGTATGAACATGAAGAATATGCAAAACATGTATGATAGAGGTATTAGATCTACCAATAATCACGCCGAAACAAAAGAGATCCTGTTAAGGCCAAGAACTTTGCTGAATAAACGTATTTTGCACAAAAACTGTCAGCCGCCGCTTAACCACTAATTATAATTACGACAAACGATAACTTGTCATACCACTGCGCTGCGACAAAACGTGCTAAAAATGTTGAGTACGTTATTATTAATCTCATCGAATCAGTGAACCGATTGTTTGATCACCAATTGTAATTACGACAAACTATAATTTGTCAAACCACTGCGCTGCGATAAAACGTGCGTAAACTTTTTGAATTCATCTCACCGAATCTGTGAACCGATTGTTTGACCACCAATTATAATTACGACAAACTATAATTTGTCAAACCACTGCGCTGCGATAAAACGTGCTTAAACTTTTTTGAATTCATCTCACCGAATCTGTGAACCGATTGTTTGACCCCACACCTGAATGAAAAACAAAGAAAAACTAATGCGGGAATAATCAAGAAAAACTTACATTATCGCCGCCTTCATCCGTGGGTCATAACAATGCGGTCACTCCGGTGGACAGACAAGGCGGTTTCACATACGCGCGGGAGATGCAAAAACAAAACATAAGTTACTCATCCGTTAAACTCAAACAGATACATTTAAGACTCACAGAGGGGTTTTCACCCCAGGGCATCATCCTTATCCTATCCATGGTATATCCCTTAGATTACATCATGAGTCAATGGTGGTTATGAATACCTTGTTAGTTTTCTCTCTTCAACAACTAGCTAGTGTCAACCTGAAATAGTAGAGGCTTCCCCGAACGCTCACCCTAAGGCCTATAGGGTCGCATTCCAATAGCCCGGATCGGGGGCACCTAATAAGGCTACCCTCTCCACAAGAACTATGTCATTCGAGATATCCTGCATTACCCCCCGGAATGCAAGTCCTCCACTCGAAGGAACCACAGCTGTTAACCGGGCACTCTGCTCTAGGGGTTTCAAACTGCCTGAGGCACATCATGGCCAAAGACCTTACTCTCTCTGCCTGAGGCACAACATGGCCAAAGACCTTACTCTCACTGCCTGAGGCACATCATGGCCAAAGACCTCGCTCTCACTGAGCCAAAATCAAGAACATTTATCTCTGTCAAAAATGACACATCAATACTCATTGCCTACTTTTGCATCTCCTCGCGACGCTGATATTTCTCTCCAAAACAATTAATCGCACGCATACGCATTCGCTTAGATTTTAGTATTTATCTTATTAGCAGCGATTCTAAACATAGCAAGAAATTAATAAACGCACAAAAACACCTTTTATTTTAATAATAACGTAGATACAAAAATTGACATTTAACACTACTTCCTGGGAGAAACTGTTGCAGTTGTGTGTTAATAAGTTGTAGGATGAGTTCCTATACAGCAGTGGGAATTAGTTTTGTCCTTAGTTGCTTATAAGCCGTTATAAAGTAGAAGTGTACTTGAATTGCACTATTGTTTTACTCACCTAATGCTACTGCGGTTTTTTTTTAGCAAATTTATTTATTAACAAATCGATAACTTCACTTTATTTTGTCATGTATTTAATTCAATAAAATTTTTAAAATATAATTATGCAGGTTGCAAGAATTTATCGACTGATTAAAAAATAGAAAAAAAATAGCCGTCTGCATGTTCATAAAATTATAATAAACTCCTTAACATAATAATTAAGTCATTTCATGTAGGTATACATTACGTACGTACTAAACTAAAAAAATCAGTCTCATAAGCCATCAGTATTTGTACTGGCCTGGTTTCTAGATGAATAAACATTGTTATGATAACGTTATTAGAAGGATATAGTATTACAAAAAAATGTTAGTTTTATCTGACAAACAACACATTTTATACAAAGTTTCTGCACTTACTTAAAGGTAGAACTCGATAGTCCATCGATGTAGTCTTTAAAAACAGAGTATGGAACTTTAGTTACACCTAACATCTCCTTTTTATAGGGCTTGTCCTAAAAAGTGACGCATATTTAAATGAAATTAGTGACTGATTTAATCATGATCATACAATTAAAACCATAAATAGGCATGCACTAATCTCTTTAAAATGTAGTAATTGTTTTTTAGGAAACTGAAATGTATAGAGATCGATAGTTACTAAAATAGTGTTCTTTTAGCTAGCTTATTCCAATTTAGAATTTTCATGTCACATATGTGTATGTGTATGCTATCAAATACTTGTAACTACGTAAACTTACAGGGTTTTGAATTTCGATTCCTTTTTGTCCAAAAAAGTATTCTCGACCATAAATTACTATTGATGTGTGCCAGATTTTCTTGTCTGGAAAGCAATGAAAAAATTAACCGATCTTGAGAATTACTGTCATAATGAAATGAAAAAAGATATAAATTTACCTATGAACGCAGGAACCATACCACGTGATATATCGTAAATGTACAGCTCAACCGTTTCTTCAGTCATAGCTGGACAAAATTAATTTTACGACTGTTCTATATATTCTCGAAACAACCACATTTATTCATATCAGACATAATTTAATCATACAAAAGGTGTATCTTATCACAGGAAAAGTTATTTATTACAAGTGGTTTCAGTGAAATAAAACAAATTGCTATCGGTAATTTATTGGTAGCAATAAAATTAGTTGCAAGTTGCACATTGCTGAAAATAAAAAAGGTTTATTTCATAAGTTTGTCAATTCTCTTTGATGAATTACTTATAAAGCTGATTTGACGCAAAACACAAGTATAAAATAGTTCGTTGTATATTTTTGAACGTTTTGAACAGTTGAGTTAATCCCTTTGCAGCCATTACAGTACCTTCTTCTGAGAATTGCAGATATTGTGACTAACGAATAATTACATGTGCATTCTGATGAAGTATTATTATTAGCAGGTATGTAATTAACAACTGCTTTTTGGTCGAATTTACAGCAAATTCATTTAGTTTGAAGATTTGCTTAAAAACACTTTTAATATAATAAAATACCCATGAATAGCCAATCTTTAGTGTGCTCTCCTAAGTTTTTGATCATTTAAGGTGAAACTATAAAACTGAAGCTTTCTCAATAATTGAAAAATGTGACAGTTATATTTAAGTTAATCTCTTAAAGGTAAATCATCTCTAGTTGGTGGTCTTATTTAAAATATAACAGTACGCATTTTAGTACAAGATGGAATTTACTAACACGGGTTCTTTGGTACTGCTTTAAGAGGAATAGTGCCAATTTGGCACGGGAGCAAAATAATAGCGAAACCTCACAGCGTTAACTTACTTAAATTAGTGATTAGGGTACTCCTAATTCATAAATCCCCGTGCAGTTTATAACGCAACACAATCTTCTAAAAGCTACTTAATTAGGTCACCTACCTTTTAGTCGACTCTCTTGATTCCACTAAATTCCAATTATAAGACGTAACACTAATTATGACTTTACTCTATTTAATCTTGAGGTGTCAGGAATGAACGCAATAAAAATACTCTTTGAAGGTTGCGTAGGTAATGTCTTTACAGTACTAAGTCAAAATAGGAAAGAAACAAAATAAAGTCAACAAATCAGATATGTTACAACGAGCACTTAATTTTGAGGTGTTGAAACGTGCATTGACTAAAAGTTTTACAAGACTTGATCTCAAAAGCGAAACTAACTCAAGGTACCAAACTTCAATCTCGAGAAGAGCATTGTCATATTTTTGCGATGACTTTACAAAACTAAATTTAGCAACTCCGACTTAAAGTGATTCTGAATCCGCTAATGATTTTATATAACCAATTACCTCTACAACACAAAAACACCTTCAACGTTCGCAAAATTGATTACAATTTAATACAAAGCTAACTAGCACGGAAGTCGAGCAAAAAGAGAATTCGTCGAGATACCAAACTTTAAAAATAAGATGTGTCTCAGTTTAAGGACGAAAATGGTTAAGCCACTCAAGTTCCTTTGGCACTTCTCTACAAAATTCTCCGTTGGGGTGGCTTGGTGTAACAACCCTAATTGGTCTCAAGCAAACTGCACTTCGTTGTGCAAGACTCGTGCTATCTTGGATTTTTTCTTGTCTACGAGAATGTAATTTCGCTATTTTTATTTTTACATAGAAAGATGTAAATACAAAAGGTTGTATAAAATGATGTCGATAATCATACAATGCCATTCAATTTTTGAAGTAATCTGTAATTTTTGGATATGACATTAATTTACATTTTTTTTAATATAAATCATAGCTGGTTAAAGATGGTTAAAAAAATCGATCATATTTATTTCATTATTTATTTGACCTCTCTATGTCCGATGTCTTTCTAAATCACCATATTAAATATAGAAAAAAATTCACTCTACATAATATGACTATATTGTTCAATCGTTCATCTGCCATCGTTTTAAGTCTGAAAAATATCATTTACCTAATTTGCAAAAAGTGTTTTTAAAAATATTTTAAAAATAATTTTTGCGTTAGGAGAAGTCTAAACTAAGACATATCTAATGCAGCTTGAAACATTTCTGTTGCTGTTTTGATAATGTACTTGTTTTGTTTTAAAGAAAGTGTTCTGTGTACAAATCCTTCACTTTTGTGTTTTTTTTAATAGGAATGTAACCATGGAGCTGCCATGTCCACAAGCCGTCTACTCCATCTCTGTGTGTTAATCATTAATGATTACTCACTTTACACAGATAAACATATACAATAAAGCTTATTCTATTACAACAATAATTATTACTGGGTCTTTTTATTTCTATATCAGTCAGTATACTGATATTCAAACATTTGATTCCGCATCTTGCTCAGTGCAAGTAACCCTTGTACCCCTTATAATGACATTATCAAGGAAAATGAGTTGGCTACGATAATAATTATAGGAAGCACTCATGCACTTAGATTAGACTTTTATCAAAATTCACCTTTTGTTTCGACAATGAAGGATGACTAAATATATTAAACACGATACGCATCAGCGCAAAACGGTTTATGAGAATATTTTAGCATGGTGTTGAGCAGTATTCTCTGCTTTTTATACTTAACAGCGGATGTAGAATACACCCACGTGCACTGAGAAGCAGATGTTTAAAATACCTTAAAGCACTCAGCTTTTCGCTATTTAGGTGTGGATACTGTATAAGTAATGGGTTATTGCGATACAATTATAAAACGACGCTTCAATGAACTAAAGATGCATTTAAGACAAAAGACAAACAAGATTTTTTTTATGAAGCTCAAAAATAGGTATTTAAGGGGTGCATGGGTAATTTACAAAATTAGCCTTTGAACTATGTAAAAGCAGACCCAAAGTCTAGCGAATGATATGTAGTCAATTGTTACCGTAAACCATAAAAAAATAATGTAAAAAATAAGGTAACCTAGCCAAGCTACATAACGTAATCTTTTTTATTTTCGTGCAAAAAAGATGTTGGATTTTACAATATACGATTTTTGATGTGAACCTCTCTTGTATTTTAAACCGGCGTAAAAGTTCTAAAAGGCAACACCTTACAAAAACTGAGGCATTTTATTACACACACCCGGCATGCTAACGTTTTTGAAAAAAGTTGAACATTGTTGCCACTGAATAAGAAATAAGAAATATTGTTTTTACCTTTCATTGTAAAAATTCATAAATCCGTGATGGTTGGTTTTATTGAAAAAACAAAAATACGTATTAGTTGGGATCATTTCATGATTAAGCTATTTTTGCGATAAAAGTCACCCCAATCGAGATATGGCGGAGAAAGTACATTTACGCCTTTATTTTGGAAAAAAGGAGGTTCCCGACAAAAATTTTGGTCGCAAAAGGTGGACCGGCTATTAGCACCCCTCACCGCCCTTTCCTGGGCTAATATGGCTTGTACTTTAACAAGGTACAAAAGTAATGATTTTAGTCATTGTATCTTACAGACAATGACGACAAGCTTCATCCTCGGCTTCATGACAGTCGTTACTGCTTCCAACGCCTACCCCTATCGTAATACTTTACCTCTGCTGGAGATGAATAATCGAGATGAAGAAGATCAGATCCACCAGGTCTCCGACTCAGACGCGGAGAAGCCAGAGGTCGCTTTTTGGTGAACTATGGACTATCCGAAGAAGAAGAAGAAGAAGAAGAAGAAGAAGAAGAAGAAGAAGAAGAAGAAGAGATCAGTTATGCTGAAGAATGGGAACAGACGGACAGCAATTTCCTTCCCCCTCAAGTGATGAGTTTCTAGTTCGTCACAAACGCTCCTTACAGCCTGAGGCACCTGATTATTCTAAAATAGGCAATCAAGATAGCAACGGCAATCACGGGGTCGATATTCAAAGTCAAAATGGTAACAAAAAGGTTTCTGTTAATACGCAGCATCAGGAAGATGGATTATGAAGTCTGAGTGGCATGTCGGCGTAAACTGGTAAATAAACGTTTTAGCTTTAGGCTGTCAAAAAAGTTGCTGTGCCATTCAACCTAAGTCTGACTTTTTGAAGCGTTTTTATATTGCAATACATACGTTATTTAGGTTGTTTACAAACTATAAAAGAATGTATTATAATAAACATATTATTTATAAAACTCAATAATCGCTCCGTCTGCAGTTAGGAGGATACAGTTTATTGCTAGGTCTTTGTCGATAATTACAGTAGTCAAAGTCTACAAATCTGTCATGGTAATTACTATACAAGATCAAAACAAAGCTTGATAGCTCACCTGTCACCAGGATAGGTGCTATGAATTCATCCGGCTCCAACGGATAACACATCTATATACCACATACTACTATAAACCAGTAAGGCACAATAGGATCGTGCGCTCAAGGGCTATGCGCTTCTTATCAGAAACCAAAAAAAGCAATACAAAAGAAGTAATCAAGTTTAAATTTACGTTTCACCTCCTTCGTTCGACTGGTCGTCCAGCTTACTCAAATCTATGTGAAGAACGCTTGCCTAAACGATGGAAGAGAAACATTCCTAGAATTCCCCTTTGCTGTTGTTTTTTTTTTGGTTGTAGAGCCGTGCAATCTCGGGGGTGATTAAGGAGTTCGTTTTTTTAATAACACGCGAATTGTGGTTTTCAATTACACTCTATTAATAACAACATAATGATAAATTAACAAGATATCGATAAAGATGGACAAAAAATTCAGTTTAGCACAAACCACCCCAATATAATTTTCACAATTTTGTTTAGGTACGTGCATGAGGTACGCAAGCCGTAGTTATAGTAGCATTAGCAAAATCTGACTTACCCTTTTTTCGCAATTCGTTATTTTGTTTCGATAATATTAAACTGGACTGATAAAGCTATTAGAAAAAAATTAATAAGTTTAGAATTTCGAAAGAAATAATGTTTTTATACTGTAGTTAATAATTGACTCTTCGAATTCTGCGATCGCATCGATAGCACAATGATTTTGCAGCCGATGCCACTGTTCTAAGTTCGACGTGGTTTGACATCGTCAGTTCCTGGGTTTACTTAGTTGCAATTTCTGTTGGTACATTTCCTATTACTAAATAGAAAATACATATACAGAATGTTACATAACAGACCACATCTTATAAAAATTTGTATTCTGTTAAAGTATAAAGTTTTTGGTCTAGTATGCTTCGATGTACCTGTTTAACTTAACCCCCATCTTTTCATAAATTCTAAACCTATTTAGATAGTACCTTAGAGCATAAAATCTTTTACGCAGTGATAGTACTAACTAATTTAGGTGTCTACATTTGACGCTTCGCATCACTGATCAACACTGGGTATATACACTTGATAGCTTGGAATGTTAACAGAAATACATAGTTACCTAGAAGTTTAAAGCAATGGCAATATTTTGTGACAATTGATCATCGCAGGTGTAGAACTAGGCGCATGCGCTGTAAATATTGTATGAGAACACCTTGGCAACGTCACAACAAACAACAGGACCTGCCACACATCCCGCCAATCACCATTCCCTCAAGCACACTTGGTGTTACTGCGCAGGCTCGTTGCCTTACAAACGAGCAACATGGCGACTTACTGGTCGTCACAAAATTTTGTCGCGTAAGCAGTAAGCTTCACAGAAAAAATCCAGCCTTTTGTCTTACATGTATCTTGATGAAAGCGCCTATTCATAACCGTATACCCAATTACAATACTAAAAATTACCCCTAAAAAGTGATAGAGCTCGGTGTTTTATTCTCTGCAAATTTTCGATTTTACATGTTTTGTATCTTTAATCCCGACATAGTCAAGTAAATAGCTTTTTGCTACATAGTTATTTATTTCTTTCGTTTAATCATGCTTAAATATTGAATTTTTTAATTTATTTTGTTATGAAGCTCTACTCAAAAAGAGGTATTTAAGGGATGAAGGAGTGATTTTACAAAGTTAGCCTTTGTCTTATGCAAAGACAGACCAAGAGCGTGGCGAATGAAACGTAGTCTGATGTTATTGTAAACCATATAATAGAAAAATGCAAAACGGTGTTTTTGAAAACGGTTTTTAGTCTTTCAAGATGAAAACGTTGAATTAAAAAGTTTTACCTATTTAAGATAAGCTAATTAATTCACATAATGGAAATTTTTCTTTTTTTCGTGCGTTACGTTAAGATTATGTTGGATTTTAGATTTTTGATGTGAGCCACCATTGTATTTTAAACAGACATAATAATTCTAAAACGCAACACCTCCTAAAAACTGAGGCAATTTATTAAACACGCACAGTAAGATTCGCGTTTAAAAAAAGTTGAACATTATCGCCACTGAATAAGAAATAAAAAACCTTCTACTTGCCGAGTACCCTTCAGTGTAGAAAATCATAATTCAGTAAACGTTGATTTTGTTAAAATTGTAGATAATTTAGTCACCGCCCAACCGAGATATAGCGGAAAAAGTACATTTACGTTCCTATTTTGGAAAAAAGGTCCCCGTTAAATATTTTGGTCACAAAAGGTGTACTTGTAATTTAACAAGACACAAAAATAACTATTTTATTGTATCTTGCAGAAAATGGCGCCAGCCTTCTTCCTCGTGGCATGTCGGCCTAAATTGGTAAATGAATGTTTTAGCTTCAGACTGTCAAAAAAAGAATTACTGTGCCATTCAACTTGAGTCTAACTTCTTAAAATGTTATACTGTAATACTTAAGTTTATTTAGGATTGTTTAACAATTGTAAAAGAATGTGTTGTTATGGTAAATATATTATTTTTAAAACTCAATATTCGCTTTATTTCTGCTTTTTGTACTTACAAGCTACTTTTCACCACAAATGCACTARTAAGTGTTAGTACTAGCTATTTTCAAAGGTATGTATATATAACCAAATTCTGATGAAGTTTTGATAAAGCTGCTGCATTAGACGCAGTACACGAAAATTGCATAAGCCGGACCTGTGCAATGTTTACACAACAGCCGGTCGCAATATTATACTGGTATATTATTGAATGACCTCAACTTACCAGACGTTGTTCTTTTATCTCGTGGTGGGATGCCCCGTTGCACGCTGTTGTTGATTAAATTTTGCATTCTTTCATTAGTACGCGAGGAAACGGGCGATCATCTGTGTAAAAGGTAAATCCCCGTTCCCCATACACGCTTAAAGGAGGTCGGTACTTTTCTCGATTCTCGGTATTTCGTCGATTGCTTTTATATAAATTCACGACACTGAACTCACTGACTCATTAAAGTCTTGACTTTTCGGGTGTTAGATTGGTATAGTAAAGTGTGCTTATTTCGGTAAGGAATTTAGAAGTTAACATGGAGGTAAGTTCTTGGAGTCAGTTGTTTTTATTTAAATGGGTGCTTCTATAAACTATAATATTCACATACATGATATGCTTTTAGCTGTATTCTCATAATACCAAATTCAATTCACCCCGTCATTGTACATATATCCAGTCTGCATAAACGTAAAGTCATGACACAATGTTATTTAAAACGTACAAACAGCAGCTTGTTAATAATATTATTGTAATTTTTGTAGAAGATATTTCATAATGAGTTAATTTAATGCACTTTCTAGAAAAGTCTGGCGTTTGTCCAGATGTGTCTATTTTATAAGCAAATCTCTCTTTCGCATAAAAATATCTTCTCTCTTTGACCATGTGAGAGTTATTTATTACCTGCTTTCTTTATCTAGGTATACATTCGTACATTCCCAAGAAGAGTTTCATATACCTTTCGGTTGCGCTAGTACGTATATTTCACTTACTAATGTTGATGCCTGTTTGGTAGGAATTGAATTAATTTGCAGATTAAAGTTTAACAAAAATTCTTACTAGGTACAGGCACGTTTACCTTTTATATTTCCCTGCGGTTTATATTTTTTATGTGGCTTTTACTGATGAAATCTAAATTGATCAATACCTACCCTGAAATCACCATAAAAAGCACCCACAAAATTGCAGTTTATTTTGATGTTGTTTATATCTAAGCAATGATTATATTTTTGATGCAATGGTCAGCAAAACCTGTTGCGCTTATATTTGAATTTATATTTGCAACGCGTTTTTTTTAATTTTATATATAATGGCTCACACCACATTGTAGTTGGTATATACAGTATTCTTCAAGTTATTGAAGAAGGTTCCCAAATTGCACCTATTTAACATTTTTGCTTTTATTCCGAATCTATTAAGCCCATTTTTAACGTAAACACTAACATTTTTGATACATTTTACTCGGTGAAAATATGTTCTTTGTCATTTATGCTAGCATTGTATGGCAATCTTAACATTCTAGCTTTATATAACTTTCTTTTTCAATACTCGATCCATAATTTTTGTTTCATATCAATTGTTAATCAATATTTAAAACCTATATATTTACCAGTCTGCGTATTAAACTACAAAACACAGAATGTTTAATTTGTAACATTTGATTTGAGTAACCCAGGACTATAACATCTGACTGTGATGGTTTTCTATAAATTTTATTGTTCTTTACTGACATAGAGAAGTCCAGAAAATTAAGAACTCCATCCTTTTTTCTCTCTAGTTGTTTGGTGCATTTAAGAAGTTTAATAATACATCTAAGTGTCTGTCAGTTCCCATCCAAATGCAAAAAATATCGTCAACAGATCTGGTCCAGAATAATACTTACTTACTTACTCTTAACATTTTCAGTTTTCGTTTTACTTTTCTTCAAAATTTGACATGAAAATTTCGGTCAAGATTGGAGATAAAGGTGAACCGATTGACAGTCCATCGTCCTGTTTGTATAATGTGTCGTTAAACGTAACATAACTGTACATATTTCCATAATATTTAATAGATCCGTTTTTTCTGTGTTTTATAGGATGCAGCTTTCTGTTTTATTTTTGAGAGTTGCTAAAAGCTCATTTAAAGGGATAGAAGTGAAAAGATTGTACACATTAAAGGGACCAATAATAGCGCTATTTGTTAATGATAATTAATAATATATGTTTATAATAATCGTCAGAGTTAGCTGATATATCTCGTGAAAAAGCACATTCAAAATAACCAGCTTATTTCCAAACTACCTTATTAATTCAGAATGTTTCACGATGAGTGCATCTTTGAGACCATTAAACTGTATTTTTGAACATTTTCATTAAATATATAGCAGGTGCATACTGAAGTTGTAACACTACTAGTTTTTTTTTTCAAGACAATAAATATTTTTAATTTGTCTTATTACAAGATTCTATTTAGAAGTAAAACATAATAGAATGTAAAAAATATAAAAAAAATTCTATAAAAATTAGCGCCGCTTTTTCTAAAGTTATAATGCCAAGATTACTAAGTAACATGTACAGTATCTAAATTAGTTTATTTAGTAATGAAGATGTAAAATCTGATTTATTTATAAAGTTTATAAATACTTTATTTCAAAACAGTTTGTAAAGTGCTTTCGGTTAATTTGCAATTATCATTGATAGCAAAAATAGTTTTGTTACCATATTTCAAAGGATGTAATTGAGTAAAGGTATTAAAACGTATGTACAGTATATCAGTTTATTCACCAATGAAGATATAAAGTCTGATATCAGTGCAATCATATAATATACATACATAGTAAAAGGAACGGGAACTCAAATACATATTACGTTATTGGCATAAAAGAAATACATTTTAAAATTAAAAACCCGTGAACGTGGAAACCTACATACAAACCATTACCATATAATACAGTATAATGTAGTATAATTTAATAAAATACGTCGTATCGCACCAATTAAAAAAGGTACATTGTTAAAATTATCAAATGCGACATGAAATTGGCGCTTACTGGCAATTACATCAATTTTTAAAAATTGAATCAATAATTATTCGATTTATCTCACCTTTTACTGATTGAATGGGGTCAGATAGGCCAATCATATCAAAAAATGGATGGTGCATAGTTACTACCTTTAAGGTATCTTCCACGATTTCTTTCGGAAGATCTAGTATGTACTTTGGGATGCTGGTGCCGCAGAGGTATTGAGCTACTTCCTGGGAGAAACTGTTGCAGTTATGTGTTATGACGTTGTAGGATGTGTTCCTAGGTACATAGAAGCGGGAATTAGTTCAGTAGTTAACTGGTTTTAACACATAAAAGTGGAGATGTAGATACATGAATCTACTATTGTTTTGCAATTAGTTAATGCAACTGAACTTTTTATAAACTTATTTGTTAACAAACTAGTGACTTCACTTTATTTTATCGACAAAGTACAAAAGCTTTTTCTTAAAGGTGTGAGGAATGATATAACAGTTATAATTAACGTATGTAGTAAATATTAATTTCAGAACAAAATTATTTTCGACGAAACAAGTCAACTGAAATAGCAATGGCTGACGGCCCAAGTTATAGTCATATAAAAATTCAAAGGTCTTAATATTACAAAATATGTGGATCATTTGCTATTGCTAGAAAAAATTGAACACTTAGTCATATTTTCCATATAGTACATAGGCGGTGTTTAAGAAAGGTACTAAAACAAGTTGTACAAAAGTTTTATTAGGAGTTCCCCTAAGGATCGGCTTTGGGTATGGCGATTTTTTTATTAATTAGGTAGGTAACTTGATGGAAACAAAGTGATTGAATGAGCTTTGTTTCATAAGCCTCGTCAGTTAGTTTTACGATCAGATCAAAACTCATACGTACAGAATTTTGTCAACGTCCTGTTCGGTTACGGCACCCATGAAAAATAATTGTGATTTTGTCAATAACGTAATAACTGTCATGTTCCTATTTTATGTTATTCGTGCTGTATGTTCTGTAATAAAACATCTTTACGTCCCTTATTTTTACAAAGATTGTGAAATATTGTTGTAATTATTTCTGGTCCGAGGCTTACGGTCGACTTTACAATTTCGGTAATATCCACAGAATATACAAATACCACAAGCGTATTTGCTAAATGTTTTTTCTGATGTGCCTTTGAATGTTCGAAACGGCTTATTCTTTTTCTATCGTAGCGTAACACCGATGTTCGTGTTCTTCGAATACATTGAACCTATTTTAATGCAAACACTGATGATCGTCAGAGCAGTCTGATAAGACTTGTGAAACAAAGCGCATCCGAATCAGTTTACCAAATCTTAATCTGACTAAAAAATTTAAATGCGTCTATCTGAATAGAACCTATTATAGCGTTAAATAATGTTTAGATTAATTTCGATATTTAAGACTTATTGTTTATGTATAATTTTACCATGTTTACTGTAGTGTTTTTAACACGAAATTGAATTCCTTGGTTAAATGTCATTGACTAGTCTGATAAGCCATCTGTATTTGTAATGGCCTGGTTTTATAGACCAACAAACATTATTTTACAACGTTATTAGAAGCAAATAGTAGTAAAAAAATAGTACATGTTCGTCTTATTTGACAAACAATAGATTTCACATAGTTTTAACACTTACTTAAAAGTAGATCTCGACAGTCCGTCGATGTGGTTTTTAAAAACGGAGTGTGGAACTTCAGTAACACCCAACTTTTCTTTTTTATCCGGTTTGTCCTAAACAGAGACCTATATTTAAATACAATTAATAACTGGTTTAATCATCATCATCATCACACAGTTCAAACCACACATAAGGTTGCACTAATCTATAAAAAAAGTATAGTTGTCCAGTTTTTGAGGAAATTGAAATGTATAGAAATCGAATGTTACTGGAAATAGCGTTCTTTGTTCTTTTATCATGCTTATTTCAGTTTAGAATTTTCTTATGTCAAAACGTAAACTTACAGGCTTTTGAATTTCGATTCCTTTTGTCCCGAAAAAGTATTCTCTACCGTAAACTACAATTGATGTGTGCCAGATTGCTTTGCCTGGAAAATGAAGAAAAAAATAAACTCACCTTGTAAATTACTGTTATATGATGAATTAAAAAAAATACTCATTTACCTATGAGAACAGGAGCAACACCTTTTGATAAATCGTAAATGTATAACTCAACGGTTTCTGCCGTCATAGCTGCACAAAATTCAGTTTACGACTGTTTTTCATCACAAGAGCAACCAACTGAAAGGTTTTAATAATTACTCACGTTAGAGATAACTTGAACGTACAAAGGTTGTATGTCATCGTAGGGATTTCGATAAAATAATACAATTAGTTTATCAGTAACGAAGAAAGCAGGTTGCACGATGCATGCTATAGTATTTACAGTTGAAAAGGTATAAAGAAAAACTACAAGTTTTCAATATTTCACATTTTTGTCAATAGCCTTAGATTCATTAAATATATCATCTGTTGTACTTCGAACGTAGATTTGCCATAAAGAACGAGTATAAAATAGTTTGTTTGCATACAGTTTTGAACGGAAAGAGTTCATTCCTCTGTGTCCATTATATGACCTTCTGAGCAGTTGAAGGGTTTTACAACTTCCAGTGGAGATATCATTACTTACTAATATTTACATGTGTATTATTATTAGCACGTGAGTAATTAACAAACCCCTTTTTGGTTGGATTGAAAGTAAATTGACTGAGTTAACAAATTTGCTAAAAAAAAACATTCAATCTTATGAAGTAAAATTTATTAGTTAATATATAATTGGTAATTGGTATTTACCAGAGGCAACCAAATGAAAGCCCAGCGTTATGTCCAAAAAGTAAAGGAAGCACACGTTTTACTTTACCTCTGGAACATCCCAATCCACTTTTTAACAGCATAATGAATGACTAAATTACAGCCAGAATTACTCTCGACTACTTTAAACAAAATAACGTTAATTTGTGGCACAGAAAGATATCCCGATCTTTCACCTATCTAGTATATGTCTGGGACATTGGGTAGAAGAATGGAATATTTACCCAGTGGTCTACCACAGGCTTTAACGGCCCTTCGTTGTGTTGTACAAGTAGCCTGGAAAATACTGCACGGAGGAGGCTGCATCCATTATAATTTTCTTAACTGTCTGATTCTCGTCTGTTTTTCAATGGTTTACTTACTTTATCCTAAGAAATATATAGAATGTAAATAACCGTTGTATAAGCTGAAATGATATATAGGAAAATTCACTTGCAATTAGACTTTGGTCAATATCAATATCAATATCAATATAAGAGCAAAAGCGCTGTGTGGTATATGGCAGTGCTACACAAGTACAGGATTCTGGTGTTTAATCAAATGCCTTATAATCTAACATTCCTTCTCTTTAATTGAGTATATTATTTGCCATATTTAATCTATTTTCCTGTAGTAGAATCACCCAACAGATGAAGTGATCACATGTACGTATAGTACACACACCCTTCCGAAAAGCCCAACTTAAACCGCTGAACAAATTTTAACATTTACTTTTTCTGAGGCAACATAACCTCACTTTTTCTGGACTTGGCGAGCGTTCAGTTTTGGAATTTGCAACAAAAAAGTCCTACAATTAAATTGCCCAAGAACAGAGTTTTGCAATCTTAATTGACATGTAACATGAATGGTCGAATTTCGTTCGAACGGTAAGGTTGGTTAGTGTGTAACGGGGTTGAAACAGCACTCCCTCGTCTGCGAAGAACCAATAGGAAATCTGCGTTTAAAAATCACGTGAAGATCACGCGTCTTTACTACTCCATCTCTTGGGTGATCCAACTATAGTGTGTATGTGTATACAAGTGTTTCATACAAAATCGTTAACATAAAGAAAGCTATGTATCATTTTATATGAGCAGAATATATTTGTAAGAGATGTAATCTTAGTATTAATAAAATTAGCCTCGGCATGTATGCAAGGGCGGATCCAGCTTTCAAATCAGGGGGGGGGGGGTCACCTACTCAGGACGGGCTACAGTTTGTTAAAATAATCTAATTGAAAAAGAAATAGTATTTTATTGTTATCAGCTGAAATAATTTTAATCAAATACCAAATTAATTTTTCGTTTTTTTGTCTTCTCGCGAAACGAATTGTAACTTCAATCCACTTCAGTCGCTATGTTTCTCTGGTAAAAACAATCAATGATAATAAAATTAAATCGTCACAGGTAAGGCACTAAGGGTTGACATTCATTAGTGCTGTGCTTTCGTTTTTATTAGCAAATTTACAAAAACAAGCCATCTTTTACCAAATAATACGATATCAAAGCACTACGTAACGCACATGACAGATTAAAACATAACGTTCATTAGACTTTTGGGGATTACGTCATTCAATATGGTTTCCGACAGGCAGGCAATGCGCGCATAGGAAACCGTGGAAACTTAAAATGTACTGGTAAAGTCCGGTCATTCATGAGCGAGTCGTTCGATTTTAACAATTCAAGCCTTGATTTGGAGAAATTAGAAACAAATCAATTACCATTTCAGTTTAAGCATGTACCTAATACATTTCAGCCATAATATACTTGTCTTATATGTTCCTTTCAAAAATCTACGCTAAAGTGGTTTACAAAGGTATATATCAGAAAATATCAAACCATTATAATTCTACTATACATACTGATTTGTTAGGTATGATTTTTTATCGTTAAAGCAATAGTAAATAAATTGAAAAAGTTAACACTGCAACACTGCTACAGTTACTGGTTACGGCACACAATTTACAGCTCTCTTTAACCAGGTCTTGCAGCTTGCTAACTCGTTTTGGTAACGATTCATAAACGATTTGAATGATTCGAATCTAAGTGACTGAATGAACGATTTCCTCTAGTGATTGACATTAGTATTAAGTAATGGGATTTCTATGACAGTGTAGAAGTAGCATTGTTTTTATGTATACCTCTCCACCGACATTTGGAAAGTCACGTGTTCTAAACAGCTAAACTGCCAAAAATCCAATTCGATTTCCTCCCAAAACTATGTTGCCGCTCATTGCTCTGGGAATAAATTTCGATGTTGTGTTTTTTTGCTTAAAAACAGTTAATAGTGCGTGTTGTCCGTGCATGTATGCGCTCGCCATTATAGCAATTATTTTATGAAATATATCAATTACATAGAAAAATTATTAGTGGTCGAACTATACCCAGCCCAGGCCCAGGGGGGGGGGGTCATGACCCCCATGACCTCCCCTGGATCCGCCTTTGCATGTATGTAATCGCTACAAAATCGACCCGTGGTCCCTTTTTAACGTACAATGGAGATATTACATCAACTTATGGTACTGTAATATTTAAGGGGGCTTAACAGCAATATAGAAAATTAACTACACAGTCAGGGGTAATTAACAAATTAATTATAACATTTAGAGAAAATAACATCTAGTAATTAAAAAGACAAATTGTCAATCAAGTACTATAAGTAAGTTATGGTTGGTTGTACAAATAAAGAAAATAATATATTTTAGGACCTGTAGAAGGAGCCAAACAGCTCCGAAAGCTCATCGGCAATTAGGTAAAAGGATTGTTTTATTTGTTGGTGACCGAAGCCCTGATTACTTACATTCGAGGTTGTTTTGTAAGCGAACACAATCAATAGTTGAATGAGTAGTACTATAAAGTTTAAGGTCATGCACATGAATTAAAATGTTTACGTTACGTTATACCGTTGATGAACAGTGTAAAAAATCTGGGACCTAAGACAGAACCCTATAATTTTTTGACATCTCTATTTGTTAAATTTGGATTTCGTAAAAAAACGCACTGCCTTCTGGGTGGTTTTTTTACAAACTGGTCTAAATTTTCGACTCGTCCCTTGTTTGTTGTTGAAGGTGAGACGGGGATGAAAGTTTTTGAGAACATTGGAAACAGTTATGAATAAGCCACATTTAACTTCCACATTTAACCCTCATCCGATTGGGCATAAAGGGATATTTGAAATGAATGCGTAAAATCTCTTCGCATGTCTCCTTTTGATTCCTTGACATATTTACTATCACCTAACTACATGCAACTACCAAAACATTACCTAACATAATCCGTCAAGTGTCGTGAGTTGAACCAACTTACGATAATAACTATTATATAACCGATTAAATAGGGCCAAATAATTTCGATAGCAATCCTTATTTGAGCTATTCAAATGCGACACAGTTTTATACCGGAATATGGCTTGTACTGAGGTAAAATAAGTAGGAAAAGTAATGATTTTAATTATTATTGTATCTTGCAGCAAATGATGCCAACCTTCATCATCGCCCTCATGGCAGTCATTACTGTTTCTAACGTCTACCCCTATCGCAATACTTTACCCCTGCTGGCGATGAACAATCGAGACATAGAAGATCAGATCCACCAGGTCTCCGATTCAGACGCGGAAGAAGGCAGAGGTCGCTTCCTGGTAAACTACGGACTACCCGATGTAGAAGAAGAGGACCGCGAGAAGAGATCAGTTGTTCCACAAGAATTGGAACAGGCAGACAGCTATTTCCTTCCACCTCAAGCTGATGAGTTTCTAGTTCGTCACAAACGCTCCTGGCAGCCTGGGGCACCTGATTATTCTAAAGTTGGCAATCAAGGTAGCAACAGCAACCGCAATCACGGTGTCGATATTCAGCGTGAAAATGGCAACACCAAAGTTTCTGTTAATACGCAGCACAAAGGCGATGGATATGAAGTCAATGGACAGTGGTCTAAAGTGGTTAGAGGTCCTCAGAAGTCGAAGCCTGAATGGCATGTCGGTGTAAACTGGTAAATGGACGTTTTAGTATTAGGCTCTTCAAAAAAATTGCTGTGCCATTCAACTTAAGTCTGACTTCTTCAAATGTTATTGTATTGTAATACTTAAGTTATTTAGATTGTTTACCAATTGGAAAAGAGCATGCTATTATAATTAATATATCATTTTCCTAAACTCAGTAATAGTTTTATTTCGGCTTATTGTACGTAATAACTATTTTTGACCTAATATTAATAGATGGCAATATTTGGTCAGCTTATATAGTTTTATACCTGCTACTAAAAAAGTATTTATCCCATGTTCACAACCTTTCTAGATCGTTTCATTTTCAAAGTACACAGCTGTACATGGTAGGTAGGGCAACAATAAAATAGAATTATTGTAAACATCACTTAAATATGTATTTAGTTTTAGAACGGATCCTATCTTCTATATAGGATCCGATCTAACCTTTCAGCAAACTTGTTAATGTTTTAGGTTAATGGGCTGCAGGTACTAAACTCCCATTACCTTAAGCTCTTTTAGTTGTTGAAACAAAAAAAATATGATAGTTATCCTATCCTGTATTCTAGTATTTTGTTATATATGAAGAATATTCAATTGTAAGCTATTTTTTACTTTTTCAATAATTAAGGATATACTATTCTTTTCCAGTTTTGGCAATGTAGCTCGTCTAAAGCTTGAGCGTTCTTTTGTATGTTTTTTTTATTCACTGGAAAATCAACTTGTACTATCCAAGTGAGACATTTACAGTTTTCACGAATTTCATCAGTACGAGTCCTGTCTTCTTCAATAATTGGTACACATCTCTGTAACAGGGTAAGATAAGTAATAAAATATAATATAATTCAAATTTTACACTAATAAAAATTTTACCCTGTTAAAGACGTCAAAATTATATTCGTTTCCACTCATTTAGCATACAAAATGAGTATAATACCTATTAGTTACTAGCAGGTCTCTGTAAAAAGAAGAAATATCTATCCAGAAACCAAGGATTCTCAAACTAAACTAAAACAAAATTATTTTGTTTGTTATTTTATTTTTACTTTACTACCTATATTATTTATTGAAGATATCGTATTTATCGTGCTTTTTCTTTTGTGTGGTAAATAAGCGAGAATTAATATAACAATCTTTACGTCTTTAGCGCGGTTTATAGCACCTTGGGTACGGTGAAATACGTTTAGTGCAGTAATAATCGACCACCGATAAGCAACTGCGATTTGTGGGTAGAAAATGTCCTGGTGTGCATAACCGCTTCATGCTATTGTGAACCACTGTCTCGCAAACGTAAATGTCTAAGATTGAATGAATACTTGTAATTAGTCAGTATTTGCAATAAATTAGTTAATGGTCTAAAGTAGTAACAAGGCTACTGTTAGATCCTGGTCCATAAGAGTTGCTTTACCTACGTTACTCCATTGCATTTGTTGCATAGTAATTTTATTGTTATCAGTTCATCAGTTAATACAAATAACATAGGCGGTAACAAATTTATATTATAAGAAACATTTCTCTCTTTATTTTATTTCCTGTTACTATCATTTTAAACGTCAAAATATCAGTAAAATGCAGATGTGCTGTAAACAAGCTAAATGGAGTCCGAATAAAGAAATTATGTTCTTTAAACATGCTCAGAAAATACATTCATTGAATTCACTACAAATTTTTTGATTTTATTCGTCATTTAATTGTGACGCAATCTTCAATCTGATGACGTTTCTTTAAGAAACTGTAACTGTCGAAAACACGTGCGAGAGCTTCTGGTTTTATGAAGTGAAGTTGCATACTAAGCTATTACTGATTTACTATTACACTAATACTTATCAAAGTGAATTATATAGAAAGTATAGTTTTTCTCAGTGTACTAATACTGCGTGCAAACCGTGAATGCTATCACTGAACAAGTGGATGCATTTAATAAGAGTATCTACATTTGCTTTTGCTTTATACAAACAGCATTTACCACAGAAAATACTTCTGTTTCAACGAACTTGTGTCTTTCGAAGCGATATGTATTATACATAGAATAAAACTCAACATATTTGGATACTTATAATATTATCTATATTTATACTTCAGAAGCAGTAAGTAATAAGAACTTTGGTGATAAATCATTACATAACTAATAAATAATACAATAATGTTAAATAACTTATGTGTAGTAATTAGATAAGAATACGGACTTGCTGATAACTCATTTGAAGTACTGTTTATAAATATCATCCCAGAATTTAATGCGTGCTTGGTCCGGATTAGCAGCTACTGTGAAGTTATTTCCAATTTCTAGGTATTTAATCCAATCCTTCGTGGCAGCAGGCCAGGTTATCTTCAAAAGATTATCATCCTTGAAGGGTGTTGGATTGCCGTACTTGGCAAAGTTTGTCCACAGCCTAACGATCCTGTCTATGCTTATGTCTTCTATGCTGCCCTTTGCTATTTCTTTTGGCGTGCGATGGTTCCTAAATAAATAGCCAATGTCGTCTACGTGGCTGGCACCTGAAACATATTCCAGTTATAGTATTCTAGATAGCTAGTTTCTATGCTATAACATGCAGAAAAGGGAATGTTAGAAGAATTTTGTTGATCATGGAATAGCGCTTAGTATACTACTATATACATATCGTAAATGAAACTACCTTTATGACATCATATACATACGTGATAAGACATTGCAACTTCTTAAATACTTTTCATGAAGCAAGAGATGATTGACAAAAAGTTACTTTTAGATATCATGCAGGCATATATATTTCAACGCTCGAAAGATCTATAGGTAAATGGTCAGGTAGTTGGCAACAAGAAAGTGATGGTAATTTCCCTTACGTCTACAAAATGAAGTCTCTTGATGTCAAGTATTTCACATTGCCACCTAAGTAGCTTTATCCTAATAGGAGAAATACGAATTATCACAAAGCGCGAGGCTGTTTTTTAATATCGGCTATACAATAATAATCATAAGCATTAACATCTTGCAAAATACACGGATCTAAATTCAGCATCAAAAGCTAGTCTCTTACCCGGTCAAAGCAGTCATGGGCTCCATTTGTTGTGGTTATTTTCATATAGTAGTAGTTTTGATACCTTTCCCTTTCTGCAATGTGTGTGAGCGCAAGTAATTACGATTTCGGCTAGTATTCTAGTATCTGATTTCATCTGATATTTGTAGTAAGCTTGCTCTCCAACTAAATTGCTTGCGTCTAGGTCGTGTCTTTTTCTGCATGATGTGTGCAAATGGACCAGTTTACAATATTTAATTTATTTGTTAATATCTCATCTTAAAGTGATCTAATGGCTGTAATTATCAGTTTCTCAAAACGTAGCTTCTACAGATTTACAAATTTTGACAATGTTTGGGCAGTTTTGCAAGTCCTCCCTTATTCCTTTTTGGTAATAGGATAAATAAAAGTGTAAATAGAAGACCTATTAATGCAAAAACTGCGCAACTTAGACGAATATTGGTTGTATTTCTTTTTGAGTATTAGTTGCTTCTGCTGACTTACTAGAATGCATTCGTGATAAATTCGAAATTATGTAACTAGAAAATCCTTTCCCAAAAATATCTTATTCTGACTGTAATATGCAGAACTGAAAGAAAAATCAAAGCGTTCCTGCAAACAACAGCAATACTTTGAAACTTCGTTTAAAACTATACAAAGAAATCGTATGTCTACTTGCAGTACAAAGTAACCGTCAAAAGGATAATGTAATGTGCGCCCTTTAAAGGATTTTGGTTTGGGGGGGGGGGGGGGGCTTGACCCATTGGAGAAATTGCTTGTTTTKTTATACAGCGTGTTCTCGAAATACACCAACAACATTTGACAGGTGATAGAAAATGCAATTTTAAAAACTGTTTTCAAATAAAAAACATTTGAATAGAACTTTTAGGTCTGTGGATTTTTAGACAAAACTAATACAGTTTTGTAATCTTTGTAATCAAAAACATAGTGTGTGGTTAGCGATGTGTATAAATATGTGATTTTGCGTTCCAAACCAAATTTATTTCGGTGTGCCCAAAATGGAAAATATCTAGAAAAAATTTTGCACGGCAATCAAACGAGAGGAAAAACTATAAACACACTAATCTGCTGCAAAATACCCAAATCACACCGAAATAGTCAGCAAAAGATGTCGGAACGCCTGTCAGCGTGACAGATCTCGGCAGGCGCTTGAAAACGGAAAGTGACTTGGGCGCTCTTGAAGCGTTTTTAGTAATGTGAAATTGTTTACATTTTACAATGCAACTATTTCAGCTTTGTCGTAGTTGTTTTGCACAAAACACTTCCTGACTTCCATTATGGGCAGGCTTTATCATGGTAAAGACTAACACACTATAAAGAGCACACAAAATTTTATTTTGATATGTGTATACCTGTTATTTTTTCTCATTATCAAACTTGAACTCATAGTGAGAGAAATTTTTATCGTGGGTCCTGCAACCCCTTTCTGATTATTGGCCGATTTTAGGTAAATAACGCCGTAAATATCTATAAAACTATGTCATTCACGGAGGTGAGAGCGCGTGCCTAGAAATTTAGTTTAAAGAAGTTCAAACTAGAATAAACCGATGATTGGTTTAAATGGTAGGTAATTGAATATTAATTACCTCACTTGTGGGACAGACAGAGTTCATACAGTAGGAGAGTCCACACCCAGAGGATGTACCTACCGGAATAACTTCGAGTCAACGATGATAAGTCGCTGATGACATTGTTTCTAGGTGATATTGGTTCATTTTCGCTCGACTCGTCCTCTTCTTTCTTTTTTTTTCAGTAAAACAAACGAACTATGATCTTGTTTACGTTTGGGTGTCATTTTAATCCAAATTTTACAAATCAAACAAAAGCATACCGTGATCGCAATTAATAAACAAATGTTGTCAGTTGACACGACGGAACAGCACCAGCATGAGCACGCGCTACAGAGAGAGCGCTGTGTGTCTGTGGCGCGCGGTTTAAAAACTTGACTTGTTGAAAAATACTATACCTACTAGTGGATAAAGGAAAGATAGGTGATAAAGACTGTACTGTAGTTGTAACATTTTACTGAGAAAGAAAGATAAGTTTGAGATTTGTCATAGGTGGATTCAGACCTTTTTTTTTGGGGGGGGGGGGGACTTGAGCCCCTTAGCCTCCCCTGGATCCGCTACTGCTTTAAACAGTTTAATTACTGCCGAAGTATAGAAAACGAGGTAAAAATCCTTCATTGAATGTTAACTTCTACATAGTCTAAATGTATTTTGTATTTAATCATGCCTTCTCCATTAAAGTTTCTTAGTAATTATTATTGAAGTTAGAAGCAAAATGTGTTTATAACACGGGTGGTGTTATATTGGTAGTACTCCAGTAAAGTTAGTCGGATTTCTATGCAAATATTACAATTCATTGCGGGAGGGCGGTTTTGTCGTTAATTCGAGAGTGCGGCTGAATAAAAGTTTTCTCTAATAAAAATATGACAAAAGTTGTCAAAAATAGAAATTTGTAAATAAAAAAAAATTGTTTCAACTGTTTTATGATGAAATCGAAATACAGTGGTTATTAGAAAAAAAAAACAACAAATGCATCCCTTAATTCAGGACAGATATTTCTTATTTATTTTCTATTATTCTTGATACTTTTGGCGAATTAAAATTTTATATTAGATATACTGTGGAGACGAAGTTTTATTTACTATATTGTACTATTGTACATGTTAAGTGTTTATGTATATTCAGTGTCGCGCGTCTAACTTGCACTTGGCTCAAAATGAGCTAGCGCCACCCCTGTTCCAAAAAAAAAATAGATTGGATGGTGAGGTGTTGTGTAAACTGGTCAGGTTGTTTATTTGTTTGCAAATTCGTATTAAACCCAGGATATTTGTTCACTAAGCTGCTGCCACGGCTACTAGCATGAAGCTACCAAGTTAAAAACACCTAAAGTAAAAATACCTAACTACTGTATACCCAGTGGACTCATTTCTGCGACAATGATAAGAGATATGTATTCCACTTAAATATTAGCTTTTTTATGTTTGAATTAGTAAATATTGGCATCTTTAAATTTTATGAAATTTTAGAAGAATGTTTTCGTCTAACAAGTGTAAAAAGAGGTTATTTATTTTAGAAGCGAACTTCGGAAATCATATCCCTGTCAGTGCTTTTGTGTAGGTGATGTTCAAAACGGCTCCAAAAACTGCCAAGTTCGTACAAAATGTGAAATAATCGGAATGGTGCCGAACGCAATATTAACAACTGGCATTTATTTTCAATGCGAAATTAAAAAAGGCAATAATAAAAAGAATGTTCTATTTATAAGAAGTTAGTGTCCACTCCGGTTCCACCGTAAGTCTTAAATCTTAAATTTTATACAATTTTCATTCGAAACATTTGTATCTAGGTTCGACTATGCTTTCATTGGAATACGAACTTGTATAACCGACTAACAAGAAATATATTAAATATTCGCTGATTTAACTTTGTGATTCTGAAAACTAAAWCKGCATCCATATTTGGACATTATCCTTTATTGTTATTAAATAATACWTACCAGGAAGTTCCGCAGTCACGGGATTCATCCGTTTAAACKTATTCATAGCTGTATCAGCAGTAAWCCTGTAGAAATAAATTGGGCTATCGGAAACTTCCAGTCGATACCTCAGCGACGAATATATCCCATACAAGAACCACGTGTCGGTCATCACGTCAATTTCCGGCTTCAAGTCCTTTTCCTTCTCGCTGGTATAGAAGCCCTTCAATTTTTCGAGTACTGCATTAGCTTCTTCAGAACCTACCTCCAGGTTCAAATCGTTCGGAATGAACTGGGTAAAGTCAACCGGTGAGAGGTGTTTTCCATCTTGATTCTCGAAGACTTGTTTAAGAATTCCCTCGTTGTCGGCGTAACCCATCATTACGGGAACACGTGCGAATTTCCCTTTTTCCAAAAGAGTTCGCGGCTTGTCGGGGAGGAATATCGGTACGTCTTCGGAAGCTTCTTTTTCTATTACTGGAGCGTTTTCTCTGTAGACGTGTATCAACGTGTCCTGGAAGGTTATAATAGTAGGCATCAGATATGTCACAAAGGCTTTTTTATTTAGTGTCTAACTTAATATAATTCACTCGATAAAACATAAGGTGTACGCGACTACTAAGTGTTGAATTTATAGGTTTTGTCAGATATTTTTTTAATTTTGAAAGTTTAGAGGTACATCAGCGCGAGATCACAATGCATTTGATGAAATCGTTTTTTGAACAGACTCAACGTTTTGATTATTATTTAGTACAGAAGACTACAAACAAAATAAAACACCTACTTGTCCAGGAGAACAGGAAATATACTAAACAATATGCAGAACTTTCTGTCTATAAGTAGGTGTCTTACTGTTGCAGAAGTTGATAACTAAACTGCAGTTTAGATGAGCAACTTTACTGATTAAAAAAATCCAACCAACTCTTTGTTTTCCTCTAATACTCACGTGTAGTATGAAAATGATCTAAATAATGGTGGCTAAAGGCAGTTGCTTTAGCTTACATTGTTGTTGTGTTCTTTAATTTTAATAACGTATGTTATAAAAGTTTTGGCAAAAAATGTTCCTAGGGATATTTCGAATTGCATTATTATTACCGTATTACCGTATTGCATGCAAAACGATAACAAACGTTGTTGCTTGTGACATCCGTACAGGTTTAGTTGGTGATTTCCTTGAAATGTATTACAAAATAGATATATTTGAGAGTATTTATACGTTATTTGGCCAACATCTCAAACGGGAAATTCCGCGCATTTTTCAAGACAATAATATTTCTATTAGAACTTTTTATCATACGATTAAATATTGTGAGCAAGTAAGTCCTTGCATAAACTTACAAAAAGTGGCCGCCCAGGAGTTTTACTCCCCAGGAGCGGTCAAAAGAATACTAGAAGTTGTAAGAAACAGAGTTGGAACTTCAGCGAGAAAATAAGTTAGGTCGTCGTTTTGAAGATTCCCATAAGATAATCAGTAGGGAAATTGCTAGAAATGGATTAAAATCTCGTAGAAGACAAAAACGCCCCAAATATACGAATATCAAGTTGCATGAATACCACGATATTGTTGATTGTTATGGACAATTTACTTTGCAAACAACAAAATGATTATTGTGGACTACGAAACGTATTTTACTTTGGAGAACGCAGAAATGAAGGGAAATGATGGTTTCTACACAGATTTAAATGTAAAGCAAAATTTGCCGACAAAATTTTAGGATGGTGTGGGATTTCTTAAGCGGGTGCTTCATGCCCTTATGTTGGATATATCAGGGGCGAAGCTATGTATGCCAATGTCTATTCACGAAGATGTCTTCAAAAATTACTACATTTTATTACAGCACATAATAATGGAGACGAAATCATGTTCTGGCCAGATCTGTCATCCTGTCATTATGTCCAAATAAGAAGAGAATGGTTGGCTACCTTTTAATATTAATATTTCGTATTCAAAGTTGGCTACTAATCACATACATTTCGTGTCAAAAGGTCCATCCTATATCGGGAATTTTAGAGTCAAGTGATATGAAAGTCTATGACAAAACGAGAAGCGGTTGCGGAGGCGCATTTACCAAAAGATGCGTTAAGTAGATATTGGAATTACTCAAAGGCTGATGCGACACGTAAGGACATGAATAGTCATTGAAGACGGAGAACCCTTGTCAGTAATTTAATTGTTGAAATGCGCTTTAGATTAGTGACAAAATATGTTAGTTATTTACAAAAAAAAATCAATTTTGTTAGCCTCATAATATTTTGAAAAAACGTTCGTTACATACGTTTTTAACACGTCTACCGGTTATGTTCCGATGTGTGTTTGCTTTGGTGTGTTTGTAGAGATATCTAACATCAACATCTAGGATTTATTTGTTTTGTTACTCGTTGCTAGGCAAATAGCTTAATTTTTCTTGTTAATAAAAAGATCATAAACATAAGTAAGATACGGAGAGTATAATGTACCCTTGCTTCCAAATGACAGAAAGTGAAATTTCTGTCTTTGATAGGGCAAGAAAAGTGGCTAATATGAAGATAACCTAGTTTGCGCAAAAATGCAGTGTTTAAAATTTTTTATACGTGGGCGTTTTTTATTTTTTTTCGCATGTACCCTCTTTTGTAACATCAGTACTTAATATATAGATATTTTGAGAACAACTATGGGTGAGGGTGTCAACACATACAATGAAATGTAGTTTGTAATTCTACATTTATCTGATAGTTATTAAAAACCTGTATTCTTGTTTTAGTTTGCCAGTGACAACTTAAATGAAATTAATTCAAGGACCAACTGCGAAACCAAGCCTACGAGGACTAGGTAATGCGTAACATCAGTACTTAATTATAGATAGTTGCAATGAATAAAAGCTAAATGTCCCACGGATAATGAAAAAACGTAAGCAGATTCTTCTACATATAGCCTCAACTAGAGGTGATTATATACGTCATTAGCATCATTGATATTCAATGTGAAGTTCATGTTTTAGCATGGGATTTTAAAAATACTGTTATTAATGGCAAATAATGTTCATTGAATACTTGAATGATCCGATTAGTTGTAAATATCTTATAAAAGTAATATGCAGTTGTGCCAAGTATTTATGATAATCCTTAAAGAACGACTGTGTACAGCCCAGCGGCTGACAGGAAGCTGAGTGGACGCTTTAGCAAGGCACCTTTACACTCTATATGTTGTATAACCCCTTCCCTAAATCAGTGCGAGGCCCATTATAAATTTTGGTAGATATACGAGTAATTTAGACATTTACAGCTCCTTTTGGGTTATTTCGGAGAAGAAATGCAGGTGGTTCACATCAAACTACAAAAATAAAATTGAATCAAATATTTATATGAGCTTTTTTATAAAGACAAATTTAATCTTAAATTGAGTTTACAATGAGTAAAGAATAATTTAAACCAACGTTTACCAAGTGGCTGTGTTCGAACTACACCGTACTTCACTTTCCTCCAAATTTTCATGAGTTTGCTAGGCAACCACGTTTCCAACGAAATATATATTATGTTCTGTGTTTGAGCCTTGCATATATATAACATAAAAATAAAAACGAATTTAAACAAATAAAATTTTTTGGAGTGTCCGTTTCACACTTGATATGAGTTAACTACAAAGAAAAAATATAATACATGCGTGCGTAATTGGTTATTGAAAATAGTGTTTCTATAACTTGATAAATAAATGCCCTCCACAATTAGGTCTTTGTTCTTGCCCATGAGTAATAATGATTTAATCGCCCTTTTAAGAGTTCATAGCTACACGACAACAAAAAATACGAAGATAATGAATCATGTCCTTTAGATAAAGGAACGGGTACGTGCTTGCTACTTGATATTCACTATTATTAGTAACAGGAAAAAGATAAGTAATAAACATGAAAAATAAATGCATCAAGTTTATTCCTAAAGGTGATTTAGGTGTAAACAATTGATAGCGTGGTTAACGAAATTATAGATGCCACTTCTAAGCACAATTCAAAGTTCATTAAATGATTAGATATACGTACTGTAATACAATGGAATAGCAAGCAGGACTAGAAAAGCACGTGTTAACCGAAACAGCAGGAAAAAATATAACCTAATATTTATTACATGAAAGTTGGTTTGTGTCAGTGTGGCAACTTACATGACCAATACTAAGTTTTTCAACAGGCAAATTCTGTAGCTGCTTCAACAAATCCTTCTCGTCCTCCGCCTGTATTCCTAACCGTTCTCCAGCAATTTTCGCCGTTCCTCTAATACCGTTATTCCAAGGATTTAGTACTGAGCCACTTTGCATTATGGCTCTGTGGAAGAGTCCATTGGACACAGGCGATAGCGTATGAAATTCAACACTGGAACTTCCCGCACTTTCTCCAAAAATTGTGATGCTATCGGAATCGCCGCCGAAGAATTTGATGTTTTCGCTTATCCATTTTAGAGCCATCGCTTGGTCTTTGAGGCCCGTGTTTCCCTGAATTCCGAGCGACTCGTCTTCAAAGCTTATAAAACCTGAAACAGTGATGGAACATAGACATACCACGCACATCTGCTAGGCAAGAATAGATTTGAACTGGAAATTCTTGTATAAGCGATAACAATACGACAAACAGAATCCTTATTTTCACGTCAGCAACCCGTTTTCATATACTTACAGAACCTGTTTTTAAAAAGAAGTAATATTCTACATAATCAGTAACGCACTAACTTACGTCAAACTGTTCAAATTCAGCCTGCAGGAAATCTTAACATTATTGTGAATAGTGGCGTCTCGTGTCTATGTTTACGATTTTTAACCGCAGAATCCTTACTTATATTGGAGACTGACATTATTACGATAGCTTGCAGTAATTCCAGGTTTTATCATTTTTTTCAGAGTTGGTTCAAACTATTTACCCCACCTTTTTTTTTCTTTTTCCAGTTTTCATCGCAAAAGCAAACACGCAAAACAAAAGGGTTTTGTTATTCGCAACCACGAATCCAAGGATTTTTGTTGCAATTTACTCACTTCTATTCTGAATAACACTTTTGCAAATTCCAATGATTAATATTAACTAATTATGTAGGTAATTTGCAAAGAAATCTACCAACTATGAAGGAAGACACACTGATTGTGAACAATATTTTATTTGTCAAAATAACTTCTCAGCCTCTTTCTTTTAAAGTTCTTTCAACTATATCGTTCCATAAAAAAATAACTTCTTACATTAATTCCTCGTCTTCGGGGTTATAAGGTGAAGAGCGTAATTCTGTAAAGGCGGAGTCCCTGAGAATACCTTCAACTTTACGAGCTTTGTGAACTATGTACTGCTACCGTCAGATATTTGTGCGGTTGAAATTTACGGATACCTGCGCAGGAGTGAGAACGCGTTCGTATAGGGGTCCGTTAAGTTAGCTCCGCCATGTTGAGGAATTTTTTTTGAAAACATTGCTCCAGATTGCCCTGAGCTAGCTCCAGCTAGCTCCACTATTATAAAAGCTAGCTCCACCTTACTTGAGCAGTTATAAGGTCATCATTTCGGATATTGCTAATTTAGCGTTATGCTCGCCATGGCCTCAAATCTGTTTCAAAACCTAGCTCCAGCTTGCACAGAGCTAGCTCCAGCTAGCTCCACTAAAGAGAAAGCTAGCTCCACCTTACTTGAGTAGTTATAAGCTCTTCATTGCGCGGGGTGCTAATTTAACGTTATCCTCGCCATGGCCTCAAATCTGTTTCAAAACCTAGCTCCAGCTTGCCCAGAGCTAGCTCCAGCTAGCTCCACTAAAGAGAAAGCTAGCTCCACCTTACTTGAGTAGTTATAAGCTCTTCATTGCGCGGGGTGCTAATTTAACGTTATCCTCGCCATGGCCTCAAATCTGTTTCAAAACCTAGCTCCAGCTTGCCCAGAGCTAGCTCCAGCTAGCTCCACTAAAGAGAAAGCTAGCTCCACCTTACTTGAGTAGTTATAAGCTCATCATTTCGAATAGTGCTAATTTAACGTTATCCTCGCCATGACCTCAAATCTGTTTCAAAACCTAGCTCTAGCTTGCCCAGAGCTAGCTCGAGGTGGCTCCACTGAAGAGAAAGCTAGCTTCACCTTACTTGAGTAGTTATAAGCACATCATTTCGGGGAGTGCTAACTTAACGTTATCCTCGCCGTGGCCTCAAATCTGTTTCAAAACCTAGCTCCGGCTTGCCCAGAGCTAGCTCCAGCTAGCTCCACTAAAGAGAAAGCTAGCTCCACCTTACTTGAGTAGTTATAAGCTCATCATTTCGGATAGTGCTAATTTAACGTTATGCTCGCCATGGCCTCAAATCTGTTTCAAAACCTAGCTCCAGCTAGCTCCACTAAAGAGAAAGCTAGCTCCACCTTACTTGAGTAGTTATAAGCTCATCATTTCGAATAGTGCTAATTTAATGTTATCCTCGCCATGGCCTCAAATCTGTTTCAAAACCTAGCTCTAGCTTGCCCAGAGCTAGCTCCAGCTAGCTCCACTGAAGAGAAAGCTAGCTCCACCTTACGTGAGTAGTTATAAGCTCATCACTGGGGGGGGGGGGGTGCTAACTTAACGTTATCCTCGCCATGGACTCAAATCTGTTTCAAAGCCTAGCTCCAGCTTGCCCATAGCTAGCTCCAGCTAGCTCCACTATAGAGAAATCTAGCTCCATCATACTTGAGTAGTTATAAACTCATTATTTCGGGGGGGGGGGGGGGGGGGGGGGTGCTGCTCACTTAACTCTATCCTCGCCACTGTTTCAAATCTGTTTCAAAACCTAGCTCCAGGTAGTCCAGGGCTAGCTCCAGCTAACTCCACTATAGAGAAGGCTAGCTCCACTATAGGGAATGCTAGTTCCACCTCACTTGAGTAGTTATAAGCTCATCATTTCGAGAGGTCCTAACTTAACGTTATCCTCACCATTGGCTCAAATCTGTTTCAAAACCTAGCTCCTAGTAGCCCAGAGCTAGCTCCAGCTACCTCCACTATAGAGAAAGCTAGCTCCATCTTACTTGAGTAGTTATAAGCTTATCATTTCGGGGGTGCTCACTAAACCCTATCCTCGCCACTGTTTCAAATTTGTTTCAATACCTAGCAAACACTAGCATTCCCTATAGTGGAGCTAGCCTTCTCTATGGTGGAGTTAGCTGGAGCTAGCCCTGGACTACCTGAAGCTAGGTTTTGAAACAGATTTGAAACAGCGGCGAGGACGGCGTTAAGATAGCACCCCCCGAAATGATGAGCTTATAACTACTCAAGTAAAGTGGAGCTAGGTATCTCTATAGTGGAGCTAGCTGGAGCTAGCTCTGGGCTACCTGGAGCTAGGCTTTGAAACAGATTTGAAACAGTGGCGAGGATAGCGTTAAGTTAGCACTCCCCGAAATGATGAGCTTATAACTACTCAAGTAAGTTGGAGCTAGCTTTCTCTTTAGTGGAGCTAGCTGGAGCTATCTCTGGGCAAGCTGGAGCTAGGTTTTGAAACAGATTTGAGGCCATGGCGAGGATAACGTTAAGTTAGCACTCCCCGAAATGATGAGCTTATAACTACTCAAGTAAAGTGGAGCTAGCTTTCTCTTCAGTGGAGCTAGCTGGAGCTGGCTCTGGGCAAGCTAGAGCTAGGTTTTGAAACAGATTTGAGGCTATGGCGAGGATAACGTTAAATTAGAACTCCTCGAAATGATGAGCTTATAACTACTCAAGTAAGGTGGAGCTAGCTTTCTCTTCAGTGGAGTTAGATGGAGCTAGCTCTGGGCAAGCTAGAGSTAGGTGTTGAAACAGATTTGAGGCAATGGCGAGGATAACGTTAAATTAGCACTATCCGAAATGATGAGCTTATAACTACTCAAATAAGGTGGAGCTAGCTTTCTCTTTAGTGGAGCTAGCTGGAGCTAGCTCTGGGTAAGCTGGAGCTAGGTTTTGAAACAGATTTGAGGCCATGGCGAGGATAACGTTAAGTTAGCACTCCCCGAAATGATGAGCTTATAACTACTCAAGTAAGTTGGAGCTAGCTTTCTCTTTAGTGGAGCTAGCTGGAGCTATCTCTGGGCAAGCTGGAGCTAGGTTTTGAAACAGATTTGAGGCCATGGCGAGGATAACGTTAAGTTAGCACTCTCCGAAATGATGAGCTTATAACTACTCAAGTAAAGTGGAGCTAGCTTTCTCTTCAGTGGAGTTAGCTGAAGCTGGCTCTGGGCAAGCTAGAGCTAGGTTTTGAAACAGATTTGAGGCTATGGCGAGGATAACGTTAAATTAGAACTCCCCGAAATGATGAGCTTATAACTACTCAAGTAAGGTGGAGCTAGCTTTCTCTTCAGTGGAGTTGGCTGGAGCTAGCTCTGGGCAAGCTAGAGCTAGGTGTTGAAACAGATTTGAGGCAATGGCGAGGATAACGTTAAATTAGCACTATCCGAAATGATGAGCTTATAACTACTCAAGTAAGGTGGAGCTAGCTTTCTCTTTAGTGGAGCTAGCTGGAGCTAGCTCTGGGCAAGCTGGAGCTTGGTTTTGAAACAGATTTGAGGCCATGGCGAGGATAACGTTAAGTGAGCACCCCCCGCAATGAAGAGCTTATAACTATGACGTAAACGGGAATGGTGGACGTCACTGTGTGAAGCGTGATTAGATTATTTTATTTTTATATCTTTTATTTAGCTATGAGTTCTTGCCCATGGGGTTCGGCGCGCTCTGGAACGTCAACTCCTGGTGGCGTCTGAGTACTTGTTAGTATTTGTTCTCCAGTTTTCACAGGGGAGATCAAATACGTTAGTACCAGAGCCTGAAGAGCGTCGTTGGTTAGCTGAAAATGTTGGTGGATTCGACCCAGTTTTCACAGGGGGCCGAGGATCTGACCCAGTTTTCACAGGGGGCCAGAGGGTGTGGGTAGTGGGATTTTGGAAATAAGAAAGAAAACTGACACAGTTTGCACAGGGTGCCAGTCCCTCTCTGCCTTTATGTACGACACGCACCGTATTTATAGGGGTTCAGGGCATGTGTGTCCTTTTCTCCCTTAAGGGGAGAAAGAAAGAAATACGAACGCCACACGTGTTTCTGGAGTACGCGAGAGCCAGGCGCCAGAAAGTCGCGTGAATGCGCCGATTGCCAAAAATGCACGTAGGCCAAATAACTGATTTTACAATATTTTTACGCGTAGTGTATCAATTCGCCCCCCCTTTCGAAGCCAATCGGTGCGTATCCTGTAGACAGAGGAACTTGCTAGCTTTATTAAAAAAATATAGATATATATACAAATATACAAGATTGATGACAACTTCAACCGAACAGCTGATGTGTGGATCATCATGATAGAAAGCAACAAGCGCATAAAAGTATGAATGACAGGAGTGACGTAATAAKGAAATAAAATAAACAAAATTCCCATATTAGAACGCTTAAATCTAACTTCACTACCGTAATATATCGCTTAGAACTACACTGGCGCAACACTCAGTCCACTACACTACACTAGCGCGAAGCTCAGTTCATTGTTCCCCCATCGGTGCGCGACGCAAGTCGTCACTATGCACCTTTATTCGCCGATTGTCCATCCGCACGACGTAGGTATGCCTCCCGTGGCATTCCTCGATGATGGCAGGTCCTCTCCATCGGGCTGCGAAGGCGCCATGGACTCGCTCTGGTCCATCGGATAAGGGGTGTTCCCGAATCAGCACGCTCTGGCCGACTATGAAGTGTGACCCCGTGTCTACCTGCTGTCTACGCCGCTGGTAACGCTGCTGGTTGTCACGAATGACCTGAAGACGGCGCGTGGCTGGGGTGTGGGCGGTCGGCTGGTCCTTGCGGGCTGCCCTCCAGTCACCTGGCCTGGCCAAATCTCGCCCAAACAGGGCTGTTGCGGGTGACATTCCTGTGGCGGCATTTCTTCGGCAACGCAGGTTGAAAAGGATGGAAGGGACGAACTTATCCCAGTGGCGGTGCGGTTCTGCTTGCATTCGCAGACGTAACCCCTTTTTTATGTCCTGGTTGCGACGTTCGGTGGGGTTAGAGCGAGCATGATAAACAGGTGTTGTATAGTGCAAGCTACCCCATCTTTCACAGGCGTACTTCCATGTACGGCTGCCAAACTGTACTCCATTGTCGCTCAGTATGGCTTTAGGATAGCCATATCGTGGAAAGATTTGTTCGTCCAGAATTTGCACTAAATTCGGTGCTTTCGATGAACTTATGGGAAAAGCTTCGGTCCATCGGGAAAACAGGTCGGTGACCACGAACAAGAATCTTTTTCGGCGCGGAGTCAGTGGATATGGGCCCATTAAGTCAACGGCAATTGTATGCCACGGCTCCATAGGTATGTGAGGGCGTTGCGGTGCTTGGTGACGATTAGGACCCTTCTTGGTACAGGCACAAAGCATACAGTTCCTCACATATGCTCGAACGTCGCGGGCGAGGTTTGGCCAGCGATAGAACTCTTTTATCGCTCTGATTGTTTCGTCCGCTCCAGGGTGTCCCGCTGTATGATGGTCGTGATAGCGGTGCATCACCTCCGATCGAATGCTGGGTGGGACTATCAAGTATTGGCCGTTATCATTTTCATAGAGTGCCTCTTCCTTGACGGCGTATTTGTCAAAGAAGATGTTATCTTCTTCTGTAGCTGGCAGATGCGAGCGAATTTGTTCCCACTGGCTTACTTTGGACTGCAATTCTACGTCGTGGCGATTATGTTGCAAAACAGACTCGTAGAGCGATGGAGTACTAATTTGCATTAGCACCGGTGTGTGTGCCGCTGCACTAGCGGCGCTTTTGTTCACGGGTCGTTCCAAACGACTGACGTCTTCTACGCGTACGGTGTCCATGTATGTGGAGTCTGGAAACCGGGAGAGAGCGTCTGGGAGTTCGTTTAGGCGTCCCGGGCAGTGTTCGATGTCGAATGAAAATTCTTGCAGTAAAAGGCTCCATCGAAGAAGTTTTGCCTTGCTATCTTTGAAAGTCTGCAGCCAGGTGAGACATTTATTGTCAGTTCTCAATGTGAAATGCCGGCCTTCCAGGTATGGACGGTATTTCTTTATGGCCCATATCACTGCTAAGCATTCTTGCTCATTGCAATGATACTTAGCTTCCGTAGGATTGAAGCGTGTGCTTCCGTATGCTATAATTCGCCGAATTTTGTCATTATCTAGCTGATATAATGTTGCAGCGGGCCCCTATCTGACTCGCATCGGTTTGCAGATAGAACTTCTGCGAAAAATCAGGGCGGTGCAACTGAAGTGGAGCTTTCGTGGCCTCTTTTATGTTATTGAAAGCGGCCTCGGCATCCTCGGTCCACTGGAACTTATGCTTGGGACTCAATAAATCTGTCAAGGGAGCGGCAAGTTCAGCGAACTTTGGTATGTAGTCCCGTAGCCAGTTACACAGTCCCAGGAAACGACGTAACTGTTTGCGGGTTTGCGGTGGCGGCATAGCGTGTAAGTCGCCCAGATGCTGTGGTTGTGGAATGTTCCCCTCGGATGTTATGATGTGGCCCAGATATTCGATTTTGCTTGCCCCGAATTCACATTTTTCAGGAGCGCAGGTTAAATGATGTTGCCTTAGACGCTCGAACACTAAAGACAGGTGTCTTAAGTGATCGTCCCAGGTATCTGAATATACAATGACGTCATCCAGGTACACCATGGCAAACTTGCGAATATAGCCCACTAGTACTTCTTGACTCATTAATTTTTGGAAGGTACTAGGTGCCGTTTTGAGCCCAAACGGAAGCACGCAAAATTGGAAATTACCTCCGTCAGGTGTGCTGAATGCGGTATATTGCTTAGAATCCGGATGCATTTCAATTTGCCAATATCCCGATTTCAAATCTAGCGTCGAGAAGATCTTGGCACAGCCGATATCCCGCAGGGTCTCATGAATGATGGGAAGTGGAGTCGGCTCATCTGCGGTTATGGCGTTAATCTGTCGGTAATCGACACAAAACCTGAACTCTTTGTTGTCCTTTTTCGGGATGAGCACGACGGGCGAGCTGTATGGAGAGTTACTGGGCTCGATGACCCCATCGGCTAACATCTGTTGCACTGACCTACTTATAAGGGCCTTCTTTTCCGGGGAGCATCGGTAGGGACGGATTTTTATGACTTTATTGCAGGTCAGTCGCATCTGGTGGCGCGTGCTTCTCGTGGTCGGCACGCGCCCGCCTTTGTGGAATATGCCTTTGTATTCCGTTATCAAGTCCTCGAAGGCGCTGCAATATGCTGGTGGAAAGTGGTATTTCAGATCGGGGGCGGCATCTGAAACTGCTGGAGGCGGTCTCCAATAAACCACTTGGCGGTAGTCTTTCCCGAAACTCACACATTGTCTTTGAAAGTCTAACACGGCTTGTTCGTACATAAACCACTCATAACCGAGAATCACATCTTCGCGCGCGTTTTCGATGACGTAGAAGTTTATGGAAAATGTTCCGTTCCCGATTGTAACCGGCACTCGCGCACAACCGACGGCACGTGTAGTGTTCGTGGTATCCGCGAGCTGGATTTCGCAAACTGGTCCTGACACTTGAGTTTGTGGCGGAAGGCACTTACGATTAATAAAGTTATTTGACGCGGCAGTGTCTAGAATGGCAGTTACACACTGTTCATATACTTGCACTGGGATGCGCGGCACATTTGGGTTACCTGTCGTGGTGAGCGAAATCACTAGGGCCGAACTTGGGCCGGGGGTTGAGCGGTGGCCGGCTCGGCCCGTCTCCAGTTTTCCGGCGGCGGCGGACGTCGTTCCGGGCAATCTTTATGATAGTGATAGCCTGGACACATGCGGCACTTCGGGGGTTCCTCGCGGCGCGGCGCGGATGACTTCAGCTGGGCCAGGTCACCTTCGATAACTGAGGCGCGTTCCAGCAGTTCTTCGAAGCTTGCAAGTGAACCCATGCGTAGATACGGACGCAACGCGGGAGTAAGTAGCTCTATCAATATCTTGACAGCCTCTTCTTCGGAAACACTGGGTTGTAAACGGCGGAAAAGCTCGATTTTCTTCCGGAGGAAAATTTCTGCAGGTTCGTTGGCTACCTGCTTTTGTCCGTATAGCTTGGACAAAAGATTTGCGGTTACTTCCGCACTGGCATATTTGCGGATAAGAAGCTCACGGAATTGTACCCAAGAGAGAGACAATTCGACATAGCTGCGAAACCATTGAGCCGCGGCTCCCTTTAGCTGATTAGCTGCGAACTTCGTGAGATCTGGCTGAGGGTTTCGCGCAGCGTAGTCTTCTACCTGGCGCAGGTAGACTTCCGGATCTTCACTGGGCAGGCCAGCGAACGACGGTCGTGCTTCGGGTAGGCTGCTCTGGCGGCTGATGAGCGTCGCGACGGCCTCTAGCAGCTTGGTAACCTCGGACGACGGGGTTGTGGAGGGCGGCATGGCAACGCTGTCGCCGTCGTTGGACGAATTGTTCTCAGGGTGAACGGCTTCCAGACCCAAGGCGGACGGGGAGGTGGCCTGCGTTAGCTCTGTAGCGATGTTCATTGCCAGACCCTCTGGCGCCAGTTCTGATGAGCGTGATGACGGAAGAGGGTTGCCGGCTCGGGTGGTCATGTTTGGGCCGTGCGGTTTTCAAAACGTCCGTTCTGAAACGGCCCCACGTTGGGCGCCAATTGACGTAAACGGGAATGGTGGACGTCACTGTGTGAAGCGTGATTAGATTATTTTATTTTTATATCTTTTATTTAGCTATGAGTTCTTGCCCATGGGGTTCGGCGCGCTCTGGAACGTCAACTCCTGGTGGCGTCTGAGTACTTGTTAGTATTTGTTCTCCAGTTTTCACAGGGGAGATCAAATACGTTAGTACCAGAGCCTGAAGAGCGTCGTTGGTTAGCTGAAAATGTTGGTGGATTCGACCCAGTTTTCACAGGGGGCCGAGGATCTGACCCAGTTTTCACAGGGGGCCAGAGGGTGTGGGTAGTGGGATTTGGAAATAAGAAAGAAAACTGACACAGTTTGCACAGGGTGCCAGTCCCTCTCTGCCTTTATGTACGACACGCACCGTATTTATAGGGCTTCAGGGCATGTGTGTCCTTTTCTCCCTTAAGGGGAGAAAGAAAGAAATACGAACGCCACACGTGTTTCTGGAGTACGCGAGAGCCAGGCGCCAGAAAGTCGCGTGAATGCGCCGATTGGCAAAAATGCACGTAGGCCAAATAACTGATTTTACAATATTTTTACGCGTAGTGTATCAATTCGCCCCCCCTTTCGAAGCCAATCGGTGCGTATCCTGTAGACAGAGGAACTTGCTAGCTTTATTAAAAAAATATAGATATATATACAAATATACAAGATTGATGACAACTTCAACCGAACAGCTGATGTGTGGATCATCATGATAGAAAGCAACAAGCGCATAAAAGTATGAATGACAGGAGTGACGTAATAATGAAATAAAATAAACAAAATTCCCATATTAGAACGCTTAAATCTAACTTCACTACCGTAATATATCGCTTAGAACTACACTGGCGCAACACTCAGTCCACTACACTACACTAGCGCGAAGCTCAGTTCATTGTTCCCCCATCGGTGGGATTTTTACGCGTAGTGTATCAACTACTCAAGTAAGGTGGTGCTAGCTTTCTCTTTAGTGGAGCTAGCTGGAGCTAGCTCTGGGCAAGCTGGAGCTAGGTTTTGAAACAGATTCGAGGCCATGGCGAGGATAACGTTAAATTAGCACTATCCGAAATGATGAGCTTATAACTACTCAAGTAAGGTGGAGCTAGCTTTCTCTTTAGTGGAGCTAGCTGGAGCTAGCTCTGGGCAAGCTGGAGCTAGGTTTTGAAACAGATTTTAGGCCATGACGAGGATAACGTTAAGTTAGCACTCCCCGAAATGAAGAGCTTATAACTACTCAAGTAAGGTGGAGCTAGCTTTCTCTTTAGTGGAGCTAGCTAGAGCTAGCTCTGGGCAAGCTGGAGCTAGGTTTTGAAACAGATTTGAGGCCATGGCGAGGATAACGTTAAGTTAGCACCCCCCGCAATGATGACCTTATAACTACTCAAGTAAGGTGGAGCTAGCTTTCTCATTAGTGGAGCTAGCTGGAGCTAGCTCAGGGCAATATGGAGCAATGTTTTCAAAAAAATTGCTCAACATGGCGGAGCTAACTTAACGGACCCTTCGTATAGATAAGGATAGCAGATACGCGCTGAATCGGAACAACGTTTATGATACAGAGACGGCTTTGCCCTAACTGCCATTACCATTCAACACATAATGAGCTGCTCACATTTTAAGAGCAAATGTATGAACATTAAAAGTACATACTTATACCTATGCTCTATACAATGTCACCTACAAGAAATCTTCAATATCGGAACTGTCCGAATCAATCAAATCAAAATCACTTTCACTGTCACTGCCGGCTTGCAAACTGGTTATTATACTGTCACCTGTAGAGTACAGTAAAGGTTCCTTAGCAGCAAGAAAAATTTCCGTTGTGTTGGCATATTGGCAGTATGATTACCAATCTTGTGCAGCAAATCTATTGAAAAATTCGTCACATAGCGATTCCACCTAGCTCGAATTGAAGTCTACGCTTCTATCTGCAACAAAGTGCTTTATTGTAGCCCAAACCATCTCAATGGGGTTCAAGTCGGCGTGATAGGGTGGAAGTGGGAGAACATCGTGGCCCTTGTCGCTTTGCAACTTGTCGATGACGTATGTCTTGAAGCAGGTTTTATGGAGTTTAATCAACTCGTACAACCCGATCTTTAACATACTCGGTGAAAACGAAATAGAGCACTTTCCACTTTCACATTATGGTAAGGCGCATTATCGATCACCAACACTTTTTTTTGGGCAAATTTGGTAACAACTTTTGCTCCACCCATTTTCTATAGCTTTGGAAGTTCATTTCACTGTGGTAATCACAAGTTTTACTTTGCGACTTAAATCTCAAATGAGCGTTTGGTATAAATCCATTTTCGTTTCCTGCCTTTAAAATAATTAGTCTTTGGCCTTTAGACTCAGAGTGGCGCAAAAAAATCGTCTGTACCATTGCTCCAAATGAGTATGGGATGAATCGATATATGTCTCGTCCATGAATATTATTTTATTTGCCTGACGACATTCCTTTATCCTACGTAGATAATAATTAAGACGTATCTGTTGAACATGTGTTTTTTCCATAAGAAACTTGCGATTATTTTGTGTATTCTCCCATCGAAAACCCATTTTTTCATCACTCGTTGAATACTAGTTTCAGAACCCGCGTAACTATTTTCGTTCTTAAATTTTTGGTAGATTATTCTCTTCACGGTGGGTGTCTAATAAATTAAAAATGAGCATGTTTTAGCGAAACAAATAAAATAATTGTTAGCATATTTTCATAATACAAAGAAGCCATGACTGTAATCAAAACATACCTTTTTATACTAATTGATGACGTTGCGACGAAGAACCCCCATGTAAAATTCGTCTAGGCCCGTTTTGGATGCAGTCTTTCTTCGCTTTTTGTTTGGCGTCAAAAATTTTCCTTGTTTTCCATATTTAACTGCTATAATTTCCTTAGTGACATTCTACACATTGCTCAGACTGACAATAGTCGTCAATGCAGTACGTTCTTGAACTTTTTTGAGGTCCTTTACGGGTATCGTATGTGCGATAACTTCTCGAGTTTGGCCGCACAACTTTTTATTTTTCAGTTTCGAACTAAATTCCATGATAAGATGGAAACGCACACTAAATGCATAGTTCGAATGGAATGATTATATATTTTTTTAAATGCCTTTAATAATTACTCAAAATTTTTTTTCTAAGAAAAGTCCCGTAATTTTAATCTGCACATTATGATTTAATGTATGAAATTTTAAAAGCCATAAGATATGTACAATTAACTGATTATATGTGGTTGCTTAAACTTAGAACACCGGGCCCGATAAAGGAAAAAGGGAAAACTACCCGAAAACAACCGTTGCATTCTAAGAGTCTGTTTGCTTCAAAGTCTAGGCCAAAAATGAGCAATCCGATAAGCGGTTTGCTACTTGAGCAACTGCGCATTCTATTTCACCCGCACACATATCTTGTAAGAATTCCGACCTTTTTATTTTGGAAGGTCTTGCCATATACTTCTGTATTAATTGTATTATTATTCAATCAGCAGTATGGGTACTTTCAGTATTTTATGCGTGTCATTGTTTATATTGCCTAAAAAATAAATTTTGTGGTGTTTGGTAAATCAGAGGACTCTCTTATCACCCGTTGTTGAGTACATGACTCCCTTCATGATGAAGCGGAGGTAAGTCCGGCGGAGTTACTAGACAGAGTTGTGTTGTACATCCAGCGTATGTGTGCACATTAACATGAGTACCCAAACGTGCATGTACAGGTTCACAGAGATAAGTTATAAAGTTTTATGGGATTGTCTCGAATAAAGTTATCAAATTCTAGAATGTTTAAATTGTGGGCGTTCATAAAAGAAGAGATGCTTGTCCCAACTCTTTCTAATATGAACGCAGCGTCGTAATCTAGTTCATACAATCGGATGAACATTTGGTATTTGGCCCGTTTGACATATTTGTCGTTTATTGCACTGATGAAAATGAAACGCTTTTACTGATACCTGTAACTAATACTGGCACTGCTGGTTCTCAGAAAACATTTACAAATCGCAGAATACCCTATGAATAACTGCAACGTCAATGTAAATTGCAAATGAAACTCATTTGACACATCACGACCACAAAAAACCATCACTGTCTTACTTGACCTGTTTATTTTATGAAAGCCCGCTATGACAGCCACTGTTCATCAAATTGCGCCTGATGTATTGCTTTTTTTTGTTAAAGTTGATATTAGCTAAAATTTTAGCTTGAAAGAGAGAAGAGGATAAATGTTGGCAGATTTCTCATTTTTCAACAGATAAGTGTCATTATTTTTAATAACGGTGCCATCTGTATTATCCATAACCTACGCGATATGCCGAAGTAAACTAAATACAGCAAAGTTTCATAAATCAGAATACTTTCCCTATAACATACCTAGCATCCCTAGCCGGTAATTTATTGTAACAAGAACAATATCTTCCGTCATCAGAAACTCAGGACCATACAAGTCCGTTCTACTCGAACCCTCTAGAAACCCGCCACCGTGAATGAACACCATGACGGGTTTGGGCACGCTATGTTCAGCTGGAATCTGAAGCAGTGGCAAATGAAATGGAGTAATCGTAAGGGGTCTGTAACGCACCTCTTTGGTAAACACGTTTAAATACAGACAGTCTTCTTGACCAAGAACCATAAACGATCCCACTTTACTGGATTTATTTTGGTAGCAGCTTGGTGGTTCCACTGTAGCGTTCAGTATTCCTTGCCATGGTTCCGGTGGTTCAGGAGGCTAAAATCAATGTTGTCATTGTTGTTTCTCAATTAGATTGTATGCAGTAGATTAGTGCAAAGCGTGAGGTGTATGACTGGTGGGGTTATGGAATCTGACGTTACACTTGAAAGTATTTAATCTTTAATATTTTTTCTGCCTTCATAAGTCACACGGAAAAAATGGGAGAATACGAGTCCCTTTATTTTCGATGTAGAATGATATTACGAATTAAACAAAATTGGGTGTCGGACCCCATTCTAAATTTGAACTTTAACTACAGACATGGCATAATCGATTTAGAAATGCCACCTAATTATCTAATATACTAATAATAAAGAAAGAATGTTTGGTAGACGGAAAAAATACTACGTTTTAAATGAAAAAGATTGCGAAAAAGTAAAAATATGGATACTTTTTGGTAAAATGAGAAGGTATAAGAAAGGATATATCATCACCATCAATACCAATGTCATACAAAAATACACAATCTCTGGGTAAAGCAACAAAGATTAGAAATAGCTTACCAGCTTCCCCAGTAAAAAGAAAACTTGTAATTCAAAATTCAGCAACAAAGTTTCAAGCATTGCAGGAAGATAATTCACCAACTTATCAAAATTAGGTTTTATTGAAAAAGACAATTAAATTTCACAATAGTGACGAAACAAGTAAGGTGTGTTTTTTATTCTCTGAAAAAAACATGTGACTGTAAAAAAACATTCCTCATTCTGTTTGTATTTGTTCGTATCACAAAAAAAGAGTGTTAGCTTTGAAGAACGTAAATGAATTGAAAAAAGCGATTTTTGAGAGTAATATTCCTCAAACTGCATAGGACGATAAGTCAAAAAATTGTATAAAGCAACTCTGTGAAGTCTGTAGTGTAGCAAAAACGATGCCTTTAAACCCGCAGAAAAAAATGTACAACAGAAATTGTATATTTTCAATGGACTACTAAATACAGGGAAAGTGACTATAAAATAAAACGTTTTAGTAGCTTTTACAATATTGTGCAAATAATGTCCGCTTTTCTGCTGCATGCATTTATAAAAAAACTAGTCAAAAATGTTCAAAAATTTACAGTTAAAATTATTCAATAATATTCAAATAATTCAACAAAAGCAAGTCACATTCTTCATAAGCTACTATTGGATTTTTAAACTAAATTAAGGGCAGATATAATTGCGAAAATGCATCTTCTTACCCTAAATCTCAGTTTCTCAATCGGAGGTTTTGCGTAAGGTATGGAAGTGAAACTATAAAACTTTCCGCCTTTTCTGTCAACTCTTTCTTTCCCTTCTAGACTTCCCTGCTTGACAGTTACCACCAAGTCTTCTTTCACTGTGAATGTTATGCCCAAATGAACGCACAGCGAAAATATTATAATTCTTGATATGCGTTGCATTGTCTAAAAATCCGATTAGTGTTTCTCGCAACAACTCAAGCTTACGACTGTTTTGTTTCTCCATAGACTTCGGCATACAAAAACCAATACATTTCATAAAGAATTATTTGGCAAAGGTCAGCGTACGTAACTGGACATTTCGATAAAAGCATTGTGAAATAAATCAGGCATTTTATTGCATTACTGAAATGATCGAGTTCGGTTTATCACAATAGGTACCTACTCCGCTTCCATGATTCGTATTTGGTGGTCTGGAAGAGGCTGTTTGTTGCGTGTAGGAACTTTCACGTTCTAGGCTACTAAGAGAATGGCACAAATTAGAAGTGTGTGCAGGACCGGCCCAGCTAGTTGAGTCATAGAAAAAGCAGGCGTCGAAAGGATCTTATTTTGATAGATTTAATTCTGCATAATAATTAGATGTTCGTTTAATTTAAAACAAACATTCATCGCTGTTTAGATGTAAATCGTTAAGAGTATTATAGACCAGGTAAACTTTACATGGAACATTAAATGGATTATGTACAAGCGGTTATTTGTTCACGTGTTTTGGATTTGTACTGGTGGTATAAAKYCAAATTTGCAACCCTGAGCACCCTGTGCTAACTTAATGGTGGTCGTTTTAGTTTTTCTACAATATCTCCTAAATTATGCGTTTTAAAACATAAAATTTGATACAAAATGACACCAAAATAGTTTTTGTAAGTCAAATGATTACCGATTTTAAGTGCAATTTTTTTTCATGTTCGAAGTTGATTATCAGCAAAATAATGAGCTAAGGTAGTTGATGGTATTCCAGTGGTCTCTTTAGGAATTACAAAAAACGAAAGGACAATTACATGCTTTTTTGGCTGAAAGTTGAGTAACAATGTTTTATTCACTAACCAATTCAAGTTTCAACGTTAATAGAAAAATGACTCCTTTTTTCTTGTTACGGATAAAATGCCAGAGAATTGAGAAAGCCAGACATTCGCAAAAGTCGGATTCAAACATTAAGACAAAAGGTCGGTTACTTTTTTCTTTGTTATTAGCTAAAATCAACCCAGTAGCCATCACGTCACATTAAACTGAGGTTTGTAATTGTTTTAGATTAGATTTTAGTTACAGAGTTGATTTTAGCTTAAAATAGAGAAGAGAGACTGACTATTACGTTGGGAGGCAGTAATAACCCAATAATAAAAATGAGGGGAACGAAAACTGAACTTGACCCTCTGCCAATATTCTGGCGAGTTAACATCACAAAAGAATCTGACAGAGCTGGAAAACCACTTCACCTAAGAATTAGCCTCCTGCCCAAAGTCGCCGTTTACCGAAGCTGGGAATGAGGAACCTCTCTCCACGAACATCTTACGATACGTCCACACCGATGTTGTTGTTATTGGTATTAATATAATATAGATTAATAGCTATTTAACGGATGGCCAGTGGACACCTGCAAAAATAATAAAAATAAACACTGAATGCGCGAATTAACATGATTAAGCCGGAAGTGTATTTATAAGTTTCGCAGGATAACAATGTGGGGCTATAGTGGTAGTCTGGGCTGGTCCCCTTCGCCACCTTTCTGGAAGGGTGAAGCCCAATGGGATCTTTGCAATGGTTATTTCTTAGAGAAATCGATCTTGGGCATAAATTTTAATGTATTCGATTTATTTTCAACTGCCAAGATTTACAACTTATGTCAATTAAGAAACTCGTTAGACATGTATTTTACTGTGCTATTAAATTGTATACATATAGGTGTATATGCCCTAAAACTAAAGGACTAAAGGACTAAAACTGTAATCTCTCATCTCAGAGGCAGACATGCTACACATTGGACTCCGGAGGCCGTCCAAATATGGACATATAAGCTTCCAAGTGCGGTAGGTAGTAATAACTTTATTAAAAAAACGAAAAACTTCCTAGTGAACAATGGGTTTGCCATGTAAGCTTTCCTATAGTTAATGTCATTAGAGGACGATGAACAAAACCATTATTAGTTAAAACATTTTTTTGAAAACAAATAATAACGGTAAGGATTGTAGTTTTAATTTAGGTGACTAGAAAAATAAAGACCATTTATTCCGTTTGGATATTACAGAAATGTAGATAAGATAATGGAGGTGTATTACAGAATACTGGCGCATGATAAGTCGGTGCCAGCAAATATACATTACTAGATCATACTTTAGTAAAATAGGGAGCACTTAGCATAACAAAATAAAAACTTGTCCGCTTTATATACTGGCTCCTGCTAGGTAAAGCTCGGGTGGAGCAAACCAGTAATGCAAACGTTCAATCAAAAATTTCACCTGGAATGCACACCTGATATATTACCTTGATTACTAGTGATTCGAAATGGTAATAGATTATTGCTGAATGGCAATGAGGTCTTCGAAAAGGTAATATGCCTCTTACCTTAGTAATAATACTGGCAACCCTACTTCAAACTTATTTAAGTTAACGGGTTTGTGAAAGACGTCAGTAGTTACCTTGTTAAGATAGAAAATATATTGTCTCCAACGTGACACGTTACGTAGTAACTTTCTACTTTTTCTTTTGTCTTTTGTCACTTTCAAAACTCCTGATTTTTAAAAAATCTGAGCACTTCATTACCAATAGCTGGACAAGAACTAAGAAATATGTATTATAAGATTCAAAATACATTGGAAAATATTCAGTTTCACCCAAACAATTTACCAGAATTTAACTGAAGAAAATAGTACAATCTGATTACCTTTTCTTGAAGTATTAATGGCATTTTAGTGTTTTCATCTGCAAGAAGACCTACTAGACGAAACACATATTTGAGCACAAGAAAACCCCGTGATATTTGTCCAGTTTAACGTTTTGGTAATTACTCTGTAAGTGTGTGGTGTGGAATTTTTGTGGAAGTTTTGGGGAATAAGACGATGCTCCTTACCATAATATGTGACGTGACTTCTAGGGGATTACCCTTACGCCGCGTACAGAACAAGAGAAACGATAAATTAAGGAAGTGAAAAAAATTATAGAGGGTGGCAGTGGAAACTATCTCACAAGAGTTACGGCTGTTAAACAGTACCCATCAGCGCAGCGTAGAGGGGGTGAATAAATAGTCAAAAAATGAAGGGCGCCACCCATTTTTCACATAATGTTAAGCAACCGGTCTATCACAACACAAAATGGGAAAGATGACTTCTTAATAAGTGAGAAACAAAAATAAACTCTCTGCTCTCTTTAACAATCGGTATAATTGGCTTCTAAATCCAACAAAAATTTTACGGTGGTATAAACCTAGTAATACAAATGCAAAGTAAACAGTAGCTTTTAACTCAATAAAATTAAGGGTAGTTATCAACACTTTCTGACTGTGCCTGGTATAGCTATACTCACCTCACAAATTATTTATCAAGAGAAAATACAATTAAATTTCAAGCTTCACGTAATACTAGCAGGGTAACCCCTGAATTTTGCGCAGGTAGTAGCAAATACGAACAAATAACGCGATATAAACATTTTAAGTACATAATAGTTAAACAAATTCAAATGTAAATGATTAATGTCAAAAATTAATAGCGAACATAAAACACTACGATGTTTTCGAAACCACACGGTAACGAAATGAAGGCAAATATGTAAAATTTTTATCCGTTTTTGCGGTGGGCTGCTCCACGGCCGGCAGCTGTAGAATGATGTATCCACCACTGTAAAAATCCAGGTCGACTTAACGGCGAGTTAAATAAGCCTGGTACCTCCTAGACCTTGGCGGTGGGTAGATGGATGGTAGTCCAACCCTCTAAGAACGATGGGGTAGATACGGAAACCAAAGGTCAAGTAGATTCGAGAAAGACCTTGATGCGGGAGCCCGATAGTTTGTTTTACGTAACCAGGACCCAAGAGCAACACCACAAGAATCACGATGAAAAGTACGTAACAAGGCCTAAAATTGTGAGAAACCGAACATTAGCCTCGAAACTGAGCATATCTAAAAGCCTACATCTAGGTGTAGAACGACCCGACGAGGTGATAAGAAATTGACCCTATTTATGACTGACAAAATGATGAAATCTCAAGCTCACTGCTTCTACGAAATTCCTCAATGGCTCGGTTCAATTAACAGCTACATTATAATTTAAAATGCATGTTATGCTGTGCTGTCTGCACCGCAACCAACTGCAGATAGATCTATTTCGCTATCATTATAGCTCATCGGTGCAGTTTAGGTCTAGTGCAGACAGCACGGCAAAGAACTGGTTTTGCCTATATACCAAAGCAATGGTAAGATGTAAGTAAAAAATTTAGATGTCAGCATTCCACTGACATGATGACAAAGCCACCTAGCTGCCTTAACGGGTACTACCTCCTACAGGTTACTTCCTTTAGGAAGTAGTACCCGTTAAGGCAGCTAGGTGGCTTTGTCATCATGTCAGTGCTGACAGATGGCAATGCCATCTAAATTTTTGCTTACATTATAATTTATTGTAACCAAAAATTTGCAGAAAGCTTGTGGCTTAATTAAGGCACAGATCCGTCAAATAACGTGAACTATTCCGACAACGGAAAAAGAATGCCATGCGGAAGATTTTCTCAAACTTCCCAGCGCCAGAAGAAAACCGACTAGATGATAAGACTACACCTTGAATTCGTCAACCAGAAAATATACGGACGTGTTTTAAATGAAGAGCAACCAGCTGTTAGAGAGCAATGACCTCAACCCCGATACAGTTTGAATAACAACAATTTTTGAAAATTAACCTGTTACAAATATTGGTCTTCTAACTAGCTTCCTTAATATGATACGTTTCCCATCTAGCTTGAGACTATCAGATGTCTAGCCATCAGCCCCAGATTTGACCAATATAAATACTTTTCTGTGGAATTTTCTCAAAGGCAAATTAGACGAGAGTACACGATGAATTAACACCTGATAGCATTAGACGTTGCATAGCAGAATAAATAAGACTAACAATGTTTCTTTTTGGTGCATATTCGTGTATTAAATAAAAAAATTAATCAAGGTACATCATATTATGCAACGTGATTTTGAAAGTGATGCAGCATCTCAACAACATATAAAAACAATAKATCGGTAGTACAGGGTTTCTATAAATGATTCATGCGTCTAGGGCCCCTAATGGAAATTTATCGTTTAAATCAGTTTGCCGTCTCTCAGGAAGGTGAACACAACAAGTGCTTTGACATATACTTGGCATCTGTCGATTGTTGTTCTGTAGTGTTTTGTGCAATAATCAATATGGGCTAACACGGATTCGTATAACTTTTAAGTTATGTATCGTATTTGAGGTTGTGGCTACAGTAAGCCTGTTAAATAGTTGTACTATGATGGCCAAAAAGATGTTTTTAGCAAGCCACAATGACAATTCACAAACTAAGTGGTGGTAACCTTAAGCTGCACTATACAAAGCTTCCACAGTGCAACACCGCAAAACTATAGACTATAGAGGTAACCACAAGCCATTTTTGCAGATAAATAGGCAGTATGATGTAGACGAGCCCCAGCTACAATTAAACTTTGAAAAAGGCTGTAAAAACACGAGTTTTATTACTTCGGAACAAAAAAATTTACCACAACAAACGACAAATAGAAGAACCACGTAGTTACACAAACCAAAACAGAGAAATATACAGGGTTACTCATTGCTTTGTTGTAGTAGATCCTGTCAGTCCTTGAAATCATTGATGCAGTCCATGGCAATCATTAAACCGACGAATTGGACTAAAATATATAGCTAAGACACTGGACATTTCATATGAACTAGTTCAACACACTGATTTGGGTTTGAAAAAAAAATCGATTCTAAACGGCTTGAACGCCGATCAAAATCCAGCGCGCGAGAAACTTCGCTTTCAATCTGTGACCGATCCAAAGTGGATGCGCAGTTTCTAAACAGAGTTGTCACCATGGATGGAACCTGGGTAGGTACATTTTTACGACCAAAAGACAATGTAATGGAAGCACTCTGGCTCTCCAAATTGCGCGACGAGAACGGTCGCCTAATAACGCGTCTCGTTCTTCCGGAACAATGCGCCTGCAAGCAAGTCGCACACTGCTATAAACAAAATTCGCAATTTGAGGTTTGAACTGGTAGACCTGAATATTCACCTAACTTGGCTCCATTTGACTACTATGTATTGTCAAAATAGTTTCAAAAATGCAAGTTTTTACCAACAAAGAAGTTATGAAGCTCTAGATAGCTAGATAGCAGCCCACGAAGAGAGTATTTTTAAAGACAGATACACCACAGGGCCACTGTCTAAAGTGAATTCACTCAAGATGGGCTATGTTGAGCAATAGAGTTTTATTTAAGTCTCTTTATTAGGAACAACACCCTCGTACCTTTTAAGAATATCCGAATATCAAAGGAATCTTTGAAGCCATATACTTAATGTAGACGAAAGGAGCAAGAGTAAGTAACATAAAAAATACTGCTTGGCGCAAGCAAAGCTGAGAAAGTGTCGCATTATCAATGGAAACAGAAGAACAAAAGAAGTTTGAAACAAGGGGCACAATTTGAAGATGTATTGAACGTAATTTAACAGACTGCAGAATTCTGTGTATACATGACTATAATACACATTAGCCACTCAAAAAGCCTTATTTATGAAAAAACAAAAATAATAATATAAGTTTGTTGTCCAAATAAATACAATGATTTTCTTACACGGAAAAATATGATCGCTAACTCTTAATAAAAAAAAGTGTTTAAAGTAAATCAAAATTTATAATGTATTTTTACGTCATTCTAGCGTAGACTATCTTACATCAAATGTTTCGAATCATATAGAGATATATCAGTGGAAAAGAAACGCACTGGTACAATGTAAGTCAAAATTTCACCGCAAATACCATCAAAGATATAATGGAGAAACTAACTTAAAGCAATATGTTCTGGTAGGGTAACTTTATTCACTGCGTACGTTATTTGTACAGACATTGTCCTAAATGCGCTTTAATCAAAATGCTACAAGTCATTTTAAGTAAAGATTGAACATCACACGAAATAAAAAAGGACAATTCTAGAAGACGTCTAATTCAGGTTTGCTTTCCGAGTGTAAAGGAAAGGTGTCGTCTCTCCCGACGTTTTCAATTAAATCCTCCCTTTTTCAGCGCAGCAGTCGGAGAAAAGTAGCTGTTCTAGTGGAAATTCGATAGCGATTGATTGTATCGTGAAGATAACTCAATTATGGGGCGGTGTAAAGTGTCAGGCCGAGATTGGAATTCAACCAATTTACGTTCCTTATAATTTGCTAAGAAATTCACGCACCGCCGAACGAAAAGGGAATGTTGGGTCGAAGAGACCGGGTTTTGTTTTATTTTTTCATGTCCCGGGAAAGGGGCTATCAAAGGCCCCGCAGACTGCAAAGGAAGAGCTCTGGCGCGTTCATTGTTGCGTGGCGAAATTCGTTAGTTAAAAGGATTTTTCGGTTTTTACGGCGATCTTTGTTCAGGTGATATTTGCGCTGAAGCGAAGTTTATTAAACAAAATTTGGTACTGTTTGAAGACAAATTTCAATGAAACTTTTAAAAGCCTCATTGCCCTTTAAACACAGCAAGAATTATTTATACTTTTGCTAAAAGAGACAAAAATGTTATATTTCAACTGATTGTAATGCAATCTATCAGGTGGGTGGCTTATAAGATTAAAAAAAGATAGGTTATATTTTAGCTGCTAGCATTCCATGTACTGCGTTTCAATGAAAATAAGCTTAGCTCAATAATTACTATTGGAGACAAATTCACAAAAGCAAAACTTTGAAGCCATAAGAAGTAGCCCAAAACTGTTTTAGGTCACTAACTTTTGATTTTTTTTTTGGAGAAGACCCTCGGATCCCATCCACTGGGGAGTATTCCAGACTTTCCCAATGTATATTAGTAATGTAATGTAAAATTATCAAATACGAAAAATTTTATTTCTATCAAAACATGCTTGTGCGATACATAAAGTTTAAACTAATTAAGTTATCTAAATGGCTTCTATCACCTTCGACACAAACGTGTAGCGATTCAAATGCTTGTCTGACATCTTTTAAGACCTCTGGGGTCAACTGCTGTGTTTTTTTGAAAAACCTTCGACTTCAAGTCTCCCCAATCAGAAAAATCTAGGGGTGTCCCGGTGGTGCACCGTCCTCCTGATGCCGAAAGACATAGACTCAAAGTACTATAAGAACAAAAACCCACAAATAATTTTTTTCACAATAATTATAATTATGTTTTTCTATCTCAAGACTTTTGTTCAATACTTGAGCAGGGTCTGCACTCTCCATTCAATTTAAATTAATTTTGGAATGATTTGCTCCACACATAATCTTGAACTCACTGATACTTTACGTGTGCTTAGCTCATAGCGTAGGACTGAGAAAACGCTTGCTTCAGATAAATTTAATGTCGAAATAGTAAATGTTCAAACAAATGTATTAGGGTACCGCATAATACACCTTATTAAATTAATAGTGGAATGGTTTAGGTTGTTACATTTAAGGGTGCTCACAGTTCATTTGGACGCAAAATCTCATTGAAAAAAACAAGTATTCAGGCATGACCTCTATCTGACAAATTAGTTAAGATAAACCCTCTCTCTAGCATGCATTTAATATTTAATGGAACTAATAAGAATGTATTACGTACTTATAAACCTTTTCCTACGAAGAAAACGTGTACACGAGGGGCTATTCTTTATATTATTTCTCGAATGTATGTAATGACTCTAAAAAGTACTTCACTGGGTTGCAGGCCAATACATTTCTGAAAAAGTATTGCAATTGATCTGGAATTTGAATAGGGCTTTGGTAGTGCAGTGGCAACATAGTTGACTAGTAATCAAAACGGGTTCGATTCCCGGTCTATCTGGCAATAGTTTTTCAGAAATATATTGATCTGCAAACCCAATGAACTACTTCTTATAATAATTATTAATTCATACAGGCAATAAATACCTTTGATCATTATTGTATGTATGTATTGAAGAAAGAAAAACTACGATACAATCAAAGTGACCAGGAATCACAAACAAACGACAAGACACTAGAAAAATGATGTTTGAATGCTAATTTTAATCGAACTCTTATAATCTGAAGATGTTCAGACTTTGTAATGCAATACACAGTACGCAATGAATAACACCAGGAGATCTTGAGTACATTTTTAGCACTAAGAATATTTGAAAGCAAAGAAAAAGCAAAACTGAATAAAAGTGAAAACTGTCTAGGGCTTCTCAAAATGAGTTTTTACGAGAAAAATATCTTTCTCTTACGAAAAATCACAACTTACCTCATATTCCTTATAGTCTCAAAATATAAGCGATAAACTTGCACAGTAAAGCTAGAATTTATTTTATCTCTAAATATTTGGAAAATTATGTAATGCAATGTATTAATAATTGCAATAAGCTCTCAAGAGATGAAGATTGCTTATACATCGTCGAATATATCAGTAGTATATTTTTAAACCAGTTGTTCCTAGGAATTCGGTCTGCGCCAGATTTCTAAAAAGATATACGTATATAGTCAATTTTAATACAGAAGTTATATTATATAACCAAGGCAGTTATAGTACAAATAGTAGTCTAAAACAGCGAGTTATAGTGGGCTATATTGGATGTAAATAATTTTTACAGGATTTATTTGTTAAACGATGGTAAATTATACAAAATTTAGGATAAAATGTACAAAGTAAACAGTAGTTTAAAGAAAAAACTTTAAAACCTTGAAACGAAAGAAGAGTCCTGATATATTTTTGTAAAGACCTAGTTTAACGAACATTTTTTGAAGTATTCTAAGTAGAATTCTATCCAAGTTATAAATCTTTAATGGGTATAGTACAAAATTGTATGGCCTAGTTGTAGTAGCTGCAGTTATGTATTTGATTTAGTGGAACCGAACTACTTATTGGTTAAGGAACGGGGTACATAAGTGATTTAGTTGATGTTGAGTTACATCTTGTGGTTATTAATAAATTATTGTACTAGTATAGTGGTCAGCAAATCGCATTTATACCAACGAATTTATTACTTGGTGGTATGGTAAGTTGCATAAACAGTAGGCGAAAATATGGCCGATCAGATGAAATCAGAAACATGATTACTTATTATTCCGTAGGTGGCTGCTATACTAAATCATGATTTTAAATAATTTGAAAGTGTAGTAGCTGCCTTTAAATAGTAACAATTAGTTTACAGGTTGCTACAAATTTAAGCAGCGCTAAGTGTTCGTAAAGTTATTACTTGTTGTTTTAGAATGACTAATATGCCGACATTGAGTATCTACATTATTAAATTTATCGATTTAGTAAAAAATTTTACTTCCTGCCTGTAGTAAGGAGTATCAGCGTCAATTTTAGTACTAAAGGGTGGTACCTGGCAAATATTTGGCGCTATTTACAACAAATATCACGAGTAAAATTTAAATGAGGAAGAAAACATTCTACAAATAATTGAAGACAATCAATTAGGTGCTAGGTGTTAATGTGCTTTATTGAAAGGTGCAGAGAACATTGCATGGCAGAGGTTTCAAAAAAATCTTCATTAAAAAGGAACATATTGTTTTATGCAATGAACAATGCCCACGATTCCCACCGTTGGTTTAATTAAAATCCTCACGCCTACAACAACGAAATTCGTTAAATGCATGGTGCTGATAAACTGATAATCGAATCTTTCCTTCTTGATAAGCGTTTTACAGATGTGTGTACACCAGTTTTATACGAAACAAATTTTATTCAAAGGTATTTGGCAGTAATACCCACCACAAGTAATTTTACAACATATGACGAGGCTCCTATTTAGTAGAGATACTAATTGTAATGCTGATCTTAGTAACATGAATAATAAAGATGGTCGTTTAGGGTCTCTTCCAAATATCATGGGCTTAACAATAAAAATTATCTGAATTTTTCAGAGAAAATTTAAAAGTAGCCGTTAAAAACTTAAAAAAAGTTCAAATTTGTTTAGTCACYTATAATCGAATATACCATTAACATTTCAGTCAGGTGTTGTTTATTGTTTGAAATGTATTAGTTGCGGTAAAAATTACGTAGAACAACTTCCCAATGGCTATCTAGTAGATTAGCTCTTCACAAAAGTTACATCACTACAAAACGTGATAGATGTGCTCTAGCTGAGCATATGGCTGATTGGGAGACTATAAAAATTTTAGACAAAGAACAAAAGACCAATAAAAGATTAATTATTGAAATGTGATATATCACAAAAACAGAAAACACCACCAACCAAAAATATGATACAAATTTTATTATATGAAAAAAAGGTTTATTTATAGTTTGCGTTGTGACAATTTTGACAAAAAAATCTAGTATTGTTTTATTTTTGAAATGTCGCACTTTTAAATTTAGTGATGGCTTTTTAATATACATGTTAGAGAACAACTCATGTACATAAGAAAATATTTTACATATATGTTATTTCATTTCTGTAACTTATAACTGCTGAAGCCCTGAAGAAGATTAAAATAAACCGCCCATAACAATATACAATGCTACTAGGTGTACAACTTTTGTTATGCGCAATGAAAAGAGCACTTATTTGGAAAATGCAGGGTTGCTTTATAAAGCAAACGGCCACGCAATTTCAAGTGACCTGTTCGATCCGGAAACTGGTGTGGTTAATCATCTCGTTTGGAGCTCATGCAAAGTTATGTTAAAAAATGTAATCAGATTTAAGAATAACATGATTACAGATTAACTTAAAATAAATTGTTAAAGGCTTGGCAAAAATTTAAGGAGTGCTCTTTATTATAAAAAACCACAAGGTCGCTTTCCCCAAAATTCACAAAAATATTTATAACAAATTCTGCGACCGCAAACATCCATCAGACAAATAATCTTATAAATGAAAGTAAGAATTTAGGATGGCAATGCCATCTGTCAGCATTACACTGACATGATGACAAAGCCACCTAGCTGCCTCAACGGAAACTACTTCCTAAAGGAAGTGACCTGTAGCCTGACAAATTGGCATGCAACTGCATACTTCAATTTGACAGCAGGCCCCCACGGCACTTTTTGCTGACGGGCAAGAACCAACATGCATTTTTAATCTTATAAATGCTTTATATGCTTCATATATGTTTATAACTCTGTAACCATGGTCACATGGAAATATGTTTTTGACATTTTTTGCTAAAAATAGCCTGCCGAACATGCCCTTTAGTTTTGTACAATAGGTACACCATGCAACATCCTGTGTATCAGTAAAAATGCAATACATAATAAAGTAAATTATGTATACGTAATCTAACATGAAAAAAGCTACGAAAGCACTTTTTTCGAATTAAAAAGCCGTTTCTAGAATTTGATAAAATTTTTGCACTGTTACGCACTTTACATATCGTGCAAATCATACTCTCAATATGATAAAATCTGCAATTTTTCAATTAACAAAATGTCTCAATACGATGATGTCACACAGCAACGTTAAATTCATTTTACATTTCTGTGAACAAAATTTAGGATATTTTATGCTTCCTCGTTTACAATACTAGATCAAACAAACCACGTTTTGGTAAAACGGACAGAAAGGCTTTTATTTGCTTAAATGCAAACTGTTTTTTATGTGCCTTCATTGGAAGTAGTGCTTTTTTTTAGTGAAGTGCAGTATCGACTTAACGCTTAACGCTTATCATAGAAATTTTGTGAAAGTTTTATTCAAGTACAACTGTAGCAAATCTAATATCTAGTGCTTATGTAGTAATAATAATAATGATAATAATAATATAATAATAATAATGATCTGCTTTAGAACAGCACAGGCTTGAAAATGCTCACTTTAAACTAAACAAAGACGTAGCGCTATCTGTATAAAGTTAAGCAAAAAGTTTATAAAAAATATAAAAAGCAAAAACATGATGTTTTATATAACAATCGTGTACTTATAATATATATTTATTTTTTCATATTCATGGTTGAATAGCTCCCTACAAATTTATCTATTAAGGACCTTTGACTTTGTTCAGCTGACAACTTAGACGTGGGCTGCGCGTATTTCTTTCACCTCCATTCCCTAAAATCTTGGGTCGCATCAGATAAACCTACAAAGGAGATTCCGTTATTGATAGCTGCTGTCCCAGCCTACCCGACTCAGGATTCCACGTTTTGTTGCCCACTTTTTAAATATTACGGCCAATTAAACGTTGACACGAAGGAAGGATCTTCGCATAACTWGTCCTGTTATATCGATTAGGTAAACCAAGAGACACATCCTTTGTTATCCTATTTTGGTTGTTAATAGTGTGAATATACAGATAGACAAGGAAGGACACTAAGAACTACAAGTTCGTTATGTCCATCGCTATGTTATTATTTTAGATGGCGTATTGCACTTTAATCATCTTTTAATGAAACTAACTAAAGGAATGCGGTAAAATGTAGTTTCGTTAGTTCATAATATATAATAAGTGTGATGTATGGAATATATTTCCTCGTTTCTTTAGTAGTCTAGAGGAGGATTGGGTAAAACAGGATAGTCCGGTAAAACGGGATACAGTGTTTTATTTTATAATAAGTAGTGCCATCAATCTGGTAAAAGTGTAACTACAACTTTAGGTGCCTCCTTATGTCATGCAAGTATTTTAGTTATGTTAGTTTGACTACAGATGGCGTAACAAATAAAACTATAAAAACGTTAGATCCAAGTAAATTGTTTGGCTTATTGGCTTGCTTTTCACAGTCGACATTTCAGTTTATGGACAAATCTGATCAAAGGTGAGTATATTTTTAGGATACAGTGTTTGTTTACTACAGCTACGCACAACAGGTTTGAAGAATTTGTTTTATTTATATATTAAAATACGGTCACATGGTTGGCTATCAACAGTTGTGTATAACGGGGCACTGGGTAGTCGGGTAAAACGGGGGTGTCCCGTTTTACCCAACTACATAATATTTTTTTTTCAGCATTGGTTGCAATGGGAAAGTACAAAAGAAAAACGAATAGACAGTCTTAGAATGAGAATAGTATGCGCCAAGCTGTTGAAGCAGTATTGGAGGGAAGAATGGGATATCTCAAAGCTTCGAAGGAGTATGAGGTTCCACGTACAACTATTGAAGCAAGAGTAAATAAAATCAGACGTGGTGTTCTCAATAGGGAAGATTCATAAAAAAAGGTCTTGGGCGTCATAAACCCGTATTAACTATGCTGCTCAGGAAGAGGAGTTAGTGCAACATATTTTGTCCCCGGAAGCACGTTTATTTGGCTTAACTCTCAATGAGTTAAGAAGTTTGGGTTTTGAATTAGCAAATCGGAATGGCATTTCCAATCGATTTAACACGGAGAAGAAAATGGCTGGTAAAGCATGGCTGTATGCTTTTCTCAGTAGGCATCCGACTATCAAACATCGATCTCCCGAACAGACCTCACTCGCCAAGGTAATTGGTTTCAATAGGCCTGCTGTAGAAAATTTTGTGTGACGTCACGAATTCAGCTTGACAGCCAAGATGTTGAGAAGGCGCTGGCTATACTGTCTTTTTTTGAAGATGAAACCATAGAAAACCCTAAAACCACGTGTCCCGTTTTGTCTAACTAGGTGTCTAAAAGGGGATACTTTGCGCTTTTACAAAACACGTTGTTTGTTCTCTTTTCGCTTATGTTTTTACTGTAAGTTACGGTGGCAATCAAAAGTCCATATATCATTAAACCTAATGCCAAAAAAGTGTTCTTAAAAATCAGTTATTAAAAAAGTTATGAGACGTAGAACACTAAGTATCCCGTTTTACCCAACTCTCCCCTATATTGCTTCGTTTTTTAATCTTGTAATAGTTCTGTGTTGAGTAAGTAGTTTTAATGCATTTAACGGACAATGCGAAATATGGTACCGACAGCATGTTCTTTCATCATTCTATAAATATCTCAGCTTTATTTTATCTGGCCCTTTCTGTTCCAAATACATATTTTTCGCAACAATAGTTATATGAAACAAACAAACAAACAAAACCCTTTCAAATACTTCAGTAATACTAAATTTCAAACAAAATATATGATTATTAATATAAAGCTAAAGATAAAATGTGCAATATTCCCAATTCAGCAAAAAGAAAGACGTAAAAACACTCTCTTATACAAGGTTCTTCTACTACTACTAAAGGTTCTTTAGTATTTGTTATAGAGAAAAAGCACAAAAGATATTTTCATTTTTATTGGGTGTTCCATTTTTGTTTCACCGCCCTCTACTGTTCTATTGGAAATGGAATACCATGTATATTATTACATTTTCGATAACCATGTTCAAAACGAGGGGCGCTTTGTTAAGCAAACATGATACCTACAGTCGTTTTTTTCTCGGAAAAATTGACTTTTGCAGCATACTCAGAATATCTCGCAAAGCGACATTGGTTTTTTCTTCTTTCAATCGAGAATGAAAAAATGCCATAATGTATTAAAAACAAACAAACATTATTATTTTCGGAAAATTGGATCATGGATAACTGAATTTCTCTTAAACAGAAATGTATATTTTTTACGTCAGGGGCTGAATTTTTATTTTCAATTTTATTAATACACTTTCAGGCCTATCTTTACATACAACCTCTTTATTTAAGAAACTCTATCGATGGCGCAAACCTCAAGTCGCCTAATCTTTTATTTTCCGTAAGTTTAGAGTAGGCTCCAAAGGTATTTTTTTTTCGAAAAACGTTGAAATTACGCCGAAATGATCGACTATAGGTAACATGTACCTATGCTTAACATAGGTCCGCCAATTTTTAAAATGAAATTAAAAATGCAGTAATTAAACAGGGTATTCCAATTAAAATCAAAGAGTAGAGTGCGGTGCAGTAAAAATGGAACAGTCCGTAGAAATGAAAACATTCACTCTTTAATATAAGGAGGAATTCGTTTTTGTTCCTTCTGTACAATAGATATTAAAGCACCTACAAAAGAATATCAGAGAAATGGCGAACCCCGTATTTACGGACTTAAAGCTAAAATAAACAAATGTAATTTTATTATCATATAATATTTATTATTATGTACATTTGTGACTCTAATAAGTATATCAATAATCGGTTACATAGAGCCTTAAAATTGTGTGTTCAATAGATACAGAAAGTCAATGGTGATGCTGTACCTACAGAGGAAATTCTACTAATCGAAATTTATTAGTAAAAGACAATTGAATGCAAGGAACAACGAACCGTTTATCTTACATTTAACACATAAACATCCAAATAGATGATTAAGTTGAGATATCACAGCTAGATGAACAATTAAATGAAACCGTTAATTTACTTAACCAACAATATATTGCAAACAGAACTAAGCAACATATGTACGATAAACAGTGAAATATTTTATTAATCGACTGGATACGACACGATAGGTACACTCAGTAAGTGCTAACAAAACTTGTATCAAAGTGTTAATAATACACATTTAGCCCTTAAAAGTATGATTCATCGTGTTAGAATGATGGAATCTAAAAAAATGGAARCGCAATTCTTCTTCATTTTAAATGGTTTTGCACTACTCCTTTTGATTTATTATTATTATTATTATATATCAGAAATATCACTCRCAATAGTAGTGTGTGGTAATAAGTGAAAGGCGACATTTTTTCCCTTGTTTAATTTTATTCTAATAAGTAGATTTACTTTTATTAATATCAATTTATTTTATTTTCGTTATTGATTTATACCCATATTGACTTAAAGTTCGATTATAAGATTATTTTGACTATATGTTTATTAAGTCGAGAATGAACCGACAGTTCAGATGAGTTATGTTTTGTTTACAAGAAAGAAACCTCTGGGCGAGACCCTTTTCGGAGCAGCGCGACAGTAGTATGACTGGAGTGCTGGAATGTGTTAGTTGGTTAATTCTTAGAGATGATTGTTTCCTTTGTTTTGTGGCTGGACCAGAGTTGATGGACAATTGGAGTATTACCGGATTAAAAGTACTAAAGTAGTGAGTACTGAAATGTATTTTGATTGTTGTCTCTTTGAGAGATTCAAAGGGTAGCATTTTTGTTGTTGAAAGTCCTGACGTCAGGTTTTTATGTTGCTACCAAATTGGAACAGTTTTTGAGACTGTTGTATGATTCTGGTATCTGGGTGCCCTGCCAGCAACGGGGGAACCGATGGTATTTGGTATACCGTCGGTCCAGTTAATGTCCGATACTCAAATCGACAACTGGTGTGCCTGGGGTTAAGGATAACCCCTTGACGCATCGCAGTGTATGACCCTCGATGTTGATCTCAGAATGGGCACTTCTGAGGAGACCTTGTGATGGTCAGAAACTCACATGCATGCGCTATCGCTTGCCGATGCGGCTGCTTGGTAGAATAGTTAGTAGTTGTTGAAAACTATTGTTTTTGTTTAATAACCTAGGAAATTAGGCCAAAGGTGGAAATAAGAAGAGGGGGGCCCAGGCGAGAAGACACTTTGTGACTAGCCTGGGGGCATCGTTGCCCCCCGGTGAGTTATCCAAATTTGGTTGTGCAATTCAGTACAGTAAAAGAATGTTCTGTTTGTTTCCGGTGTTTACTGAGTGAACGAATACTCCATTTGGTCCATAAAAAGCCACTGATTGATTAATTTCTGGATGTCATGAACGAGGTGGAGGGAGTGTATTGGATTTCTTTGTTTTGGTATGTTATTTACTGGTATTCTTATGCAAATACGTCCCATGTTTATTTAATTAACAGCAATTAATTATTTATTAATCAACGAACATTAATTTACCCCTTACAAATTATCAGGTGTGGGGTTCCGTATTTGCATTTAAGGTATCAGTAATTACCAAAACTATTGAACCTCCCTCGTATAGCTTCCAGACATATGTTTAGACTAGCGTCTCGCTGCTCCGCTCTCGAAAACGATTATTTCTTATGATTTGTTTACACGTAGGGTGAAGAGCTCTTGTGGTCGAACTGTATTCTCACGACAAATTATGACACTGATTTAGGTGATTTTTTGCTTACTGCTAGCACAATAGGCTTTTTCTGATTAGTAGTTTTGAAATTTTTTCGTTTGGTACAAATTCAAACAACAAACAATGGCACGCAGAAACATAAAAATAATAATTGCATTGGTAACTTCAGGTTCTTCAAAAGATGAAGAACAAGTGCAATCACCGCAAAATTCAAATTTACTCGCGGTACCAGGTACTAGCGGGATTAATAATTTGGATTCTGCACCTTCTTCGGGGACTATCTCAAATGTCACATCGACAACATCCAAAGATACGTTTGTAAATTTGCAGGCGCTATTGATAAATTAGCACATCATTTAATTAACTCTTAATCAACCCCAAATACACGTGCGGACCTCATTATTTACTATAACCCCAAACATAACGTTCGTTGGGTTGAGAAGGTAGAACAGCTGAGGACGATTTATGACTGACTGGTCGGACGAATTTACGGTTTTTACGGCCTCCAAACGTTTAAAAGGGCTAGCTGAAAAAAAGGTTAAATTCTCAGCCGACAACATGCATGAATTGGACGACCTTAAAAAAATCGTTAATAAAGTTTTTTCTACACAGCTAAATTATTACGAATTGCTTAAAGAGATGCTCGATCGGAAGCAAACGAGTTATGAGACATTGCTTCAGTATTATTTCGACAAATTACGCTTGCTTCAGCGTTTCAAAATTTTTGGCGAAAATGCGGTTGCTTGTATTGTTGGCGGATTAATTGATCAGATGCTGTAAATTTTAATTCAGTAGAGGATCTGTTGGGATTTCTCACGAACTGCCATACTGATAAGAGAAGTAATGAACACCATGTGGTAAAGAAAGGTCGTTTATTTTCGAAGAACGTCGTTTTATTAAGTCATCTCGTAGCGATGGTCATGAGAATCAAGCAAAGGAAGCGATAAAATGTTTTTACTGCAAGGAGAGTGGACATAGGGCAGCCTTTTGTCCAAAAATGAAGATTGCCGTTTGAGGTTTTTGCAATAAACGCGGTCATAAAGAGGATACATGCTTCTTAATAGCAAAATTGGGCAAAAAGGGAGTCAAGAAGATTTTGTAACTAGATACCAATACGGTAAATGACAAATAATTACTCTTGATACTATTATTGATACTATAATTCCTGTTATTAATTTAGACAGTAAAGAGTTAGTGACAAATGTTAAGCATTCTTTAGCTTGGGTATGGCGATGTGTTTCGGACAATCAGGGTAGTAATATAAAAGTTTAAAACGCGATGGAACAGAATTTAAACCGTTGGAATTAGGTAAACCTAATGTATGAAAAGTAACCTTAAATGATAAACGTAAGCTTAATATTTTATTAAAAAGTACAGTAGTTATTTTTCTACCAACATTGATGAAATTGGTGAATCGAAAAACACCAAAATGTCCATTCAGTTACTTAATGAACAGCCAATTACTTATAGACCTTATCGTATGTCATTAGTGGAGAAAAACTTGGCTAAAGGGATGGTTTAGGAACTCTTAGATCATGACATTGTACGTGAATCGTTGTCTCCGTTTAGTTCCCCAATTTTATTAGTTAAGAAGAAATATGGTAAATTTAGGTTATGTGTAGATTATAAAAAGTTGAATAACGTAACTATTAAGGATAAATTTTCCGGGCCCCGTATAGACGACCAAAATTGACAATTTACAAGGTTCTTTCGTATTCACAACATTGCATATGTTTATCTGGGTAGCATCAGATACCCATTGAAGATAATTCTAATAAATGCACAACTTTTTAACTCCCGATGGCCACTGGAGTATACCAAAAATGTCATATGTGTTATGTAATGCTCAAATGTATTCCAAAGACTCATGAACAGATTGTTAATTCCACATGAAAATTCATCATCAGTTAACTGGGACGACATCCTCATATATTCAAAAACTATCGATGTAAATTTAGAGAAATTAGAAAAAAAATTGTTTGAAATTATTTCGGACAAGGTACTGACTTTAAATCCAGATATATGCAGTTTCCTTTGTTCCTCAGTAAAGTATTTTAGAATTTGAAGTTTTAACAGAAGGATTCAAAACCTGGAGAAATCAAAAGTATAAAGCCATCCACAATTTTGCATTACCTAAAGGTGTTCATAATATCAGACACTTTTTAAGGATTAGCAGGATTCTTTTGACACTTAAAAAAATTATGCATTAATAGCAGAACCATTGACAAGATTAACCAAAAAAAATGCAAAATGGATTTGGGAATATGAAAAAAAAAACCGTTTGAGAATCTCAAGAAAATACTTTAAAATCGACCTGTATTGAAAATATATTCCCTAGAAGCTAAAACGGAAGTCCAAACAGATACGAGTAGTAAAGGTTTAAGAAGTATACTGTGCAAGAATTTGATGGACGGTTGCATCCGGCGTTTTACTATAGTTGTCGAACTACAGAATCTGAAAAGAAATTTCACTCATATGAATTAGAGACTCTTACTATTGTGCAAACTATACAGAAGTTTAGGGTGTACCTTCTAGACAAAGAATTTGTTGTAGTGACGGGCTGCAATGCATTAAAGCTTCATGGACCACGCGTGAACTATTGCCTAGAATTGCAAGATGGTGGTTGCAATTGCAAGAGTTTCGTTTCACAGTAGAATACAGAAAAGGTAATGCAATAAAACATGTTGATGCGTTAAGTATAAATCCCGATATTAGTAAATCACCGAACGAACCAAGAACCATTTTACGTATAGAACCCGATGATTGGGTATTAGCGGTACAATTAACAGATGATATATTCGCAAAATACTGTTTAAACCACCTGTAACTAAGTATGAAAGACAAATGTTTAAGAACTATGCTCTTAGAGACGATAGAGTTTATCGCATTACTGTTCGAGGTTTACAATGGGTTGTACCTAAAGGTATGCGTTTAAATATAATTAGAGCGGGGACACTTTGGATTAAACAAGACTTTGAATGCCATATGTAATTTTTATTGGTTTCCGAACACGAAACTACAAGTACAGAGATATATTAATAATTGTGTGCCTTGTTTATTTAATAAACAACAATACGGCAAAAATGAGGCATTTTGCATCCAATCCCTAAGCATCCAGTACCGCTCCATACAGTTCATGTGGATCATTTAACCTTATAGTAACATTAGGAGGGGAAATATGCATCTGATTATTCTGGTGGATGCATTTACAAAATTCATTTTAATAAAACCGGTACGTTCAACTAAAACTAAATTTGTTATTAAATTTTTCAAGGAAGAAATCATTTATAAATTCGGTACACCTACGTACGTTGTTACAGATCGTGGAACTTCGTTTACATCTAGGTATTTACAAATTATTGCAAAGAAAAAAGTTTAAGACATGTAAAAATTGCTGTAGGAACACCTAGGGCAAATGGTCAAGTGAAGCAATACAATTGTACAATTTTAAATTCACTCTCAACCTATGAGTCAGTATGGGATCAACATGTACCCAAAATACAGTTTTCCATTAACACTGCGATACATAAGAACATTCAGAAAACACCTAGTGAATTTTTAATGGGGTCTATTACGAAAATTGGATCTGATTCTGCATTAGTACACGAGTTAAGGGGAGAAATAGGCGGGCAACAGAATCTAATTGAAAATAGGCAGACTGCGGAGAAAAGCATAAAAATTACACCAGAGAAAAATAAGACCCAATTTGATAAGAAACGTAAGGTGGCTCGAAATTATTTGATTGGTGATGTAGTTCTTATTAAAAAAAAAAATAAACCCATGGAGGTCTCAGTACGAAATTAAGATCTAGATTTGCGGGACAATGGTGGTGAGAGAAATTCTGAGATATGAAGGATTCAATAAGAAGAAAAAGTAGTTATAAGAATGTAGTTGTGGTTGATCATATGAAGCCTTGGGCATCATATGCAAATATTTCCGATGACGATGATGATTTGGTGAATGCAGAAGATGTAGTATCTTTACCATCGGACTCAGAAACTGAAGATTTTCCTCGGGACGAGGAAATGTCAGGTGTGGCCGATTGAAAGGCGACATTTTTTCCCTTGTTTAATTTTATTCTAATAAGTAGATTTACTTTTATTAATATCAATTTATTTTATTTTCGTTATTGATTTATACCCATATTGACTTAAAGTTCGATTATAAGATTATTTTGACTATATGTTTATTAAGTCGAGAATGAACCGACAGTTCAGATGAGTTATGTTTTGTTTACAAGAAAGAAACCTCTGGGCGAGACCCTTTTCGGAGCAGCGCGACAGTAGTATGACTGGAGTGCTGGAATGTGTTAGTTGGTTAATTCTTAGAGATGATTGTTTCCTTTGTTTTGTGGCTGGACCAGAGTTGATGGACAATTGGAGTATTACCGGATTAAAAGTACTAAAGTAGTGAGTACTGAAATGTATTTTGATTGTTGTCTCTTTGAGAGATTCAAAGGGTAGCATTTTTGTTGTTGAAAGTCCTGACGTCAGGTTTTTATGTTGCTACCAAATTGGAACAGTTTTTGAGACTGTTGTATGATTCTGGTATCTGGGTGCCCTGCCAGCAACGGGGGAACCGATGGTATTTGGTATACCGTCGGTCCAGTTAATGTCCGATACTCAAATCGACAACTGGTGTGCCTGGGGTTAAGGATAACCCCTTGACGCATCGCAGTGTATGACCCTCGATGTTGATCTCAGAATGGGCACTTCTGAGGAGACCTTGTGATGGTCAGAAACTCACATGCATGCGCTATCGCTTGCCGATGCGGCTGCTTGGTAGAATAGTTAGTAGTTGTTGAAAACTATTGTTTTTGTTTAATAACCTAGGAAATTAGGCCAAAGGTGGAAATAAGAAGAGGGGGGCCCAGGCGAGAAGACACTTTGTGACTAGCCTGGGGGCATCGTTGCCCCCCGGTGAGTTATCCAAATTTGGTTGTGCAATTCAGTACAGTAAAAGAATGTTCTGTTTGTTTCCGGTGTTTACTGAGTGAACGAATACTCCATTTGGTCCATAAAAAGCCACTGATTGATTAATTTCTGGATGTCATGAACGAGGTGGAGGGAGTGTATTGGATTTCTTTGTTTTGGTATGTTATTTACTGGTATTCTTATGCAAATACGTCCCATGTTTATTTAATTAACAGCAATTAATTATTTATTAATCAACGAACATTTATTTACCCCTTACATAAGTGACAAAATTTAAATCTAAAACTTACGTGATTCTTGGGACAATATAATTCTATAACCATACAATTATTGAACATTCATTTATTATTGACGCCTTCCGGCGAGGCATAAACCACAACGAACCTGGAAGCAATTCGGAAGCAGACGAGATAAGGTTCAACAGCGACCTCCATAATGAATTACAGCCTGTTTATCAATTGACACATCTTTTTAATGCATTAATAAGTCAGGTAGAGAGCTGAGAGTTATTCAATAAAGCTGATAAGCGGTCACCTCTTGTTGATAATTAATGGGCCGCTATAATTTTACTTATCCAGCGCGAATTAAAAGTGACGTGAGCATTAATGAAATTGGTGTGTAATTACGGTACATGTAATGGTGATGCATTCATATGGACAGTGATAAAAGGAAAGTCATGACAACGTTGCCGAATGTGCCGCGTACAATGAAATGGTTGTACAGGTTGCAATATATTTTTCTTTATTTTCTATATCATTAAACTTTCCTGCAGGATGAAATACAGTGCTTCGAAGTATTTCTTTCATTTTTTTGCATTTTACTCATAACACGGCTTCGGTACTCTCCAACTTTAACCACTTGTTCTGATTTTTGGTCCTCACTTTCTGGATAAATCCGCGTAGACAGAATCGTTGTTTACCCAATGCCCCATCATATTGTCATATGTAGAGAATTGCAACATCTATAAGCCCTCCATAGTGGAGTGGACAGACATTCTGGTTTACAGCTTTATAAGACCGACAACCTTGACAACATGACAACTACAGCATACCGTTGGATGTTCTTTAAAGAAGTAACATATAAACAAATATAAAAATTATAATTCTAGCAAAACCAATCTAGAAATAATAGTTCTTAAATTAAATAAGAAAAATGTTGTTGGTGCTGCAAATGCTTTTTAAGGGAACCCTTAAATGCAACAAAAAATATTTGTACAGGAATTACATAATTTTATGCACTGAAAAGTAAAACGTCTACAAAATAATTCTAAACTGTGAATTGTTATTGTTAAGCGGCCATTTATTCGGGTTCTTCTGTCTGTCTGTCACTTTAAAGACGTAAGTAGTGGGTGTCTGTACAAGTAACTATGATCCGTTATACTAGAGTAAGAAGGTGGTGTTGCATTTTTGCATCCATATTCAACCAACCGATCTCATTTAGTAGAGCTGTGGCATGATCAAATTTGCGAAGGTTATTGAACTTAATCGATTACATAAATTCTAAGCTTTTTGTATTCTGCTTCTGGAGGCATGGATTGCGTCCACGTTTGACAACCGATATCAAAAAGGTTTGATGGCTCAACAAATAACCAAAGTAACCGATCTTCTCCCGCCACCCTGCAACTATACATATGGATATATAAGCTATAACTAACGGTAAACACTAAAATAACCAAATACTAAAATACAATAAAATATTCTTTTACATATTATGCATAAGAACCTAAATTTAATAGGCGGTTCATCCGAGAAAGATATGCACTTAATTAATAACTTAGGACCTACAAGAGGAAAACAGCCCTCACATTAACAAGAGGAGTATTAAACATGCTAATATTTTATCGAGGTCACCGTTAACACTTTAATAGCAAGTGCAGTATTGAAGCTGTAGGGTTTCTATAAATGATTCATGCAACACGGGCGGTGTTGCTTTCTGAATTCTTTGTGCCGCCTTTTTCTAACTGCTGCCAAGCTACAATATGCACGGCGCGACGATAGTAGTTGAAAGCAGATCAATGTCACACCACATTAAGATTTTTTGCGAGTGTAGAATGTAATTATTATCATACACCTTTCAAAGGTTATCTCGTATGCATTGTGTACAGCTCTGCAAAGAGTCTTGTCCGCGACGTTTTAATGAGATAGCACTCATATCTGCTGGTGGTAAAAATGTTTAAGATTGCCGTGCTGTCTGCACTAGACCTAACTGCACTGGTGAGCTAAAATGATAGCGAAATCGATCTATCTGCTGTTGGTTGCGGTGCAGACAGCACAGCATAGACATGCATTTTAATCTATATCGATTCTTGCCCGCTTGTAAAAAGTGCCGTGGGGGCCTGCCGTCAAATTGAAGTTTGCAGGTGCATGCCAATTTGTCAGGCTACAGGTCACATCCTTTAGGAAGTAGTTTCTATAATGGCAGCTAGGTGGCTTTGGCATCATGTCAGTGTGATGCTGACAGATGGCATTGCCATCTAAATACTTAAAAATGATTAGCTTTTGATTTTTTTTGAAGTTGATCTTATTGAATCGTCGTGGACAAGACTGCAGAGTTGTACACAAACTAATATGTAGAGATATGAGAGTTATCCAGACTGGTAGCCAAGCTCTGTCCCACACTCAGAAGAGCACTGGGAGTGCTATAGCTTTTGCGAAAGTCAGATTGTGAAGGAGGTAATTTTTCAGTATAATCATTTACTTCTGTTATAACGATTTCCTTGAGTATTAAAAAAAATAGAAAGTATACTTATTGGAGGTAAGTCAGAGTAACCTGTTGGGTTTGAAACTTTTGGAATTGGTAAGACAATACGGTACGTAAAGTCGCCTTCTGCCAGGATTTTGTTGAAAATGTGATTTGTCTTTGTTTTTCTTATGATTGATTCCCTTAGAGTTATTTTCTCAGACCTTGATTCCATGCCTGCCTTCTTGTGACCAAAATTCACCAAGTTTTCTACTCTGAACTTTTTCAAACAAAAATCTATATGCGGTTTATAACAGCTCACAATGTGACTTTACACTCCACTATTACGTTCTTTTATTAAGTTTGTGATGTCACATAAACCCATTCTATGGTCTATACAAGAACTATATAATACAATACTTTAAGAAAACACGGATCATGCCAAACCTTCACACCGTTTTTTGTTCAAAGCATGTTTACTAGCGTAGAGTATCTTCAGTTCTTCATAGAACTTATGTATAAGGATATTTACATATTCCCGAAAGCGTAACTTGTAGTCCAGCACAGCAAAGCATTGAAGTCTTGGATGTTAAACTAACGCATGCCCGTTTATGAATTTATTTAGTTGTCGCATTAGATCTAAACGAGCAGAGTCCGACAACAACCAGAATATGTATAGCAGGCTTTTCTTCGAGTCGCTCTCACTGTAATAGGGTAGCGGTATGTGTGGAATGATGCCGCACTTTGGGGATACATTTTATATAAATCGCCTATAAGTTAACTAGCGGTTACTTTATGAACTACGGTGTAGGTTGATCTGTAAGTACAGAGACCTACATTGCCGATTGAAGAGGTGTATTTAAATACAAAAAAATAAAGTTAAAAAGTTGTTCAGGGTAGTTAAAGCTGAAAGTGGGTCTCAGACTGAAAGTGCAAGAGCAGCACGCGTTCAAGACTAGCAGAAAGTGAGGCTGAAAATACTAAACCGGAAGTTGAGACAACTCGTATTTGAACGATAACGAGAGGCTAAAAAAGGTTCAAATTTACCTAGTGTTTTGAACATGTGAAAGTTAACATAATTTAGAAAGTTCACCTGAAAGTTAGTTGTTCAAGTTTATTATATTATATCGATTATAGTATTTTTGAAATCTGCTTTAAAAATTATGATTTTTTTTTAACATGAACTAATGAGAAAGTAATCCAGGTTTTGTAAAAAGTATCTGCGTGATATATTGCAACAATGGAAAAATGTCAAATATGAAAAGAGTTCATATGTTCAAGTAGGCAAATGTTGAGCGCTTACTTTTTGGTAAACAAAACACTTTGCTATTTTTTCAGGCACAACCACTTATTGCTTGGGCTATTACGTAAATTGCGTACAGTTTTGCATATCTATAAGAATGGAACAGTTTATTGTTGAATAATTTAATTATTATCAGTACCATCAGTGAAACCGCAGCGAACAGCCATCACTCAAGGCAAAATATTCAGTAGTACAGTTCTCTAGTTATATGACGCAATAAACACTAAAATATTACCACAAAATATATAAATATTTTATACGTTTGTTTGAACCTTTTTCGACAGTTCAACTCGCATCGTTGTACCTACATCGGAAGTTGTTACCACTGTGACGTCAAAAATGGACATTTCCTGTGGCTCCACCCTATGGTATTTTTGCAGCGTCGACGTGATAGATGATCTGCGGCAGTGCGTTGCATGGAGTGCATTAAATTCTTCTCTATAATCATGGTGCCATTTTCCCAATAAGAGCGCGGAATAATTATACACGCTGTGTTTGTTTATTATACACATGGCGGTACTGCGCCCTCTATGACCGTTTGTCACGCCATTATTCTCGCGTATGGTGTTCGTGGTGTCTGGAAGGCAGGTTAGATGATGCAGTCTGTCATGGCATAACGAGAAGGTTTGGTGGTGTAACGCGTACAAGTTGCAAAAGGCTTAAAATGGAGGATATATTGAAATTCATTTCAGTTTTGTGTACATGCCTTTTGAATAGCAAAGGAATTGAATTTGTCTTAAGCGTGTCATTTAATATGAAATTTGTTGTAGCATACGTAGGTGCCACCAAAAATTTTTGGAAACTTTATTAATAAATAAAGAATAAAAAGAAAATATGAGTATTTATCTTCTAACTCTATACACTTATTTATTCTAATTAACTATTTGTTAAAACAATAATTCCACTGTTCTTTGGTCACCTCAGATACAAGGTTTTAGAATGCAGGAAGAGAACTATTTGTAATCAGAAAACACCAACCGCTCATTTATCTTTTCTTCTTGGAAATAGGAAGAGGTCACAGGGTGATAAGTCGGGGCTATAGGGCAATAATTTCACGTGACTCCTACGAAAACTTCACCGTTTACGGAGCTGTATGTGGGGAAGCATTGTCATGACGCAAAACAATTTTGCTTCCTAGATGTGTGAACGAAATTTTTCTAAAATTTTAGGCTATAAATGAAAAAAAATGAAAATGTCAATTTTTTAATCGCTCGTTATTTTTTTTGTTTAAACTTTTTTTGATTCTCAAAGACATTGTTAGGGTACATTTTTAGGTAGTTTCTTTAATGAATTTTTTTGTGGAGCGTTATTTGACATTAAAAAATAGTACAGCGACACGTAGGTAAAACACTTAGCATTTTACTAACGGACTACATATAAAATTCACAAAAACAGTTTTTTTATTTACTATTGAAGACAAAGTTGATATTGGAAATAGACAATTCGAACAAAAAATGGAACTAGTTTGCGTTAAATATGATAGGAGACTTAAGAACAAAATGCAACCAGAATTAAAAAAAAACAGTGGTTTAGTATAATAAATTGGAGATTAAATAACCACAATAATCTGTAGTTACTAACGTAAATGTTTAGATAACCCGCCATTCTGTACTAGCTAAAAATACAGTCGTTTTCTTATACTGTTGTTAACTATACGTTGAACGCCCTTACGACATGAATTTCTGCCGGTAACTACGATATTCTGCCTTAATTCGGTAATGCTGTCTGGGCTAGTTGCATTAACTTTGGCTTTTAAAACTCCCCAAAAAGAAATAAGAACAATGAAATCTAGCGAGCGAGCTGAGCATGCTACAGGTCTTGATATCTCAATCCATTATGCATTATAAATTTTCAAACTTTGTTTCCAAAAATTTTATTATGCGTTGTCTGTCATTCGTTAAATTTCCCTTGTGTCGGTTATCCAATATTCCGTACCACGAATTCACTGAAAATGTGACTGAGCGAATAGCTAACCACTACTCGCTACTCGTACGCAGTATTGGATTACTGGATACAAATAGCCCGTGTTCAACTTTTACAATGAAGGCATTGCTTCAAGAATGCGGATAACCGTGGTACTACTTAACCTTGTAGAGGTATACACTGCAGCCTAAAACGTATCTCAGACGTATTTTCGTATAAAATTTTATATATCAAATAAATGCCTCAACAAAACAGTTCATACAATTATTGGGCTAATTTCTATTATCAAAATTTAGTAATAAGTATAAACTTGCATAAATCATTATATTAACTTTTATAAGTCATTAGTCATAGAATCTCATGTATTCAAGGTCAAAGATAGAAAAATAAAACATTTTTTCTGTAAATATTTGGTTTCCTTTGTTCTAAATGATATTTGGAGTTATCAAAAAGCACATAGTAACTTTTATAAAAATATATATTTATAAATATCATAATTATCTGTAAGTCTTAGTAATTTACCAATTAATTAACAAATATTCATAAATAAAACAACAAATTAATTATATTTATTTAAATTACCTATATTGATTAGAAAATATAAAAATGAATTAGTATAAATACATTCTGTTATTCAGTTTATTTACGAATAATATTTATAATATAATTTATTTATTAGTAAGTAGAATAATTAACCGTATACTGGATTCTAGCATGACCTAGGCTATCATACGTGTGTATGCAACTTGATGCATCTGTTAATAAACTTAATATTATATTTTGAAGATAAATAGCCATCAAACAACTGTGATGAGAATTAAAATGAAATGCGAAATCTCATGCCAATATTCACACGCAGTAGCAGACAGGTGATCATGATATACACATTGCCTATTATGTATCTACTTACCATTTGTTACAAATAGAAAGGAGCACGTTCTGTATTAAAAAGGATGAATTTTAGGCGTAGAAGACACCATACTTTATGTACTAGTTTAATGTAAACATGGGTCACATAAGAACTAACTAGATCTTTATTCTCTATAGCACGCTCAACAAATTGCGGCTGAATGGAGGATGCCACCTTAAACGGGCGCGTAATGACTCATTGGTTGATTCTAAAGAATAAATAATAAAAATCGCTAAAAAATAATTAATTTGATATCAAAAAATAATTACATACTTATACAATGTAACAAATGAAAAAATATTACCGATGGAAGGACATTATCCCATTGTTTTATCTTCTGTCGCTGTTTTGCAACCTTTCACAAAACAATGCGGCATAATACCTAAACGTAACTTAATTTTGGGTCTCCACACAAGAAAAACATTGAATACGATTAACCTCAAAAACAATAACATGCGAATTATGAAATAGTGCAAACCACGTGCATGCTACGAGCGTTGCCAACTCGCTAATTATTTGCGCACTAATATGTCTGCGCCCTACTCGCAGTGATTTTTTAGCATCATTCGGTTTTCGGTAGGCCCTATATCAACTTAGTTCTTACCATAGACAAGGGCAAGATAAATAGATGGGAAACTCTAATGGTGGGGGTAGGTTCATATAAAGCGCCTGCAGTGTCACTAGGCTGAACTACACACGAATATGCCAAGTCGATAACATAGGAAACTGCTTTAAATGGTGCAGCAACAATATGCAAGTCAGATTTTTTATTTTCTTTTAATCTCTTTCTTTGCACCTAGTTTGTTCTATTACTACCTCTTCGAAGTTACTTGTCACATAACTTGAAACGGCGCGGGAATAAACTACTTGCAAATTAAATAAGAGATTACTTAAGAATAATTTGCAATTAAATGATGATAAACAAAACAAAAGCCGTTTGGTATTCACAAATAATTATAATGATCATAAATGTACATTTTATAAGTCTTTTCTCCAGGGAGTCGAAATAACTCACCGAAATGCTTGTGACAAACCAGATAGCGTAAATAAGCTATCTTTTTTAATGCGTTTCAGTCATATTTGGTACATCTGAAACAAGTACGCATATTTTAAACAGACCTTCATTGTAAATAAAAATATTTCCAAAGGGTCTTTATTATAATATTATATAAGAGTATGTGATAAATAAGGGGTGGTATCCACGCAAGATTTCCCAAAGGGGCCAGTTTGGTAGGTACATACACTATATTTCAAGAAACGCCAAGAGCAAAATGTCTTAAGTTTTGTTATTAATAAAAATTGCTGGTATACTGTACGATGTATCATTCGATAACAGTTAAAGTATATTGAATTGTTGTGAAGTTAATGTTGAATTTGCTATGAGATATTTTTTTGAGATTGTGTACGTCCTCGTTCGCTATCTGGAAGTAAAACAACCCATTAAACATATTCACATCAGTGCTGCTGCTGTGATAGTACAATGAATGTCGATTAAAGGTATCACTTACTCAGATGTAATAAATTACTTTACGGCCGAAGTAATATTTATCATCAGGACGCTACTATTTACTAGAACTGTACTACCCTTACAAATATTTAAGTGAACCAATTTGCATTTGGATGGATAAAATTACATAGCTTTAAGCCGTAAATGACTGTGATAGCGGATTTGCAATGCTCAAGTAGACAAATATAATATAATAAAATTGCTTCTCATCCATATAAGTGCAAATCGACTCACTTATTTAACTTTTAACATTTTCTTAACTCTTGAGAAGAAGCAGAACATTTAAACATGTTAAGAATTCATAATAAGCTTTTGTAGCACCAAGTGTACCTACATCATTTTAAGTGTGAACTACTTTATCGAAAAACAAGTCTCTGTAGTAACTTCCATGCGGTTATTGAGATATATTTTTACAAAAACTAGTACAACTCACCTCCTCGTCCGCAACTGTCAGAACCTCGCCTTGTAGTAGAAATGACTGTTCGCACATTCAGCAGTTCAAGAATATTTTATGCAAGCTAAACATTATTGTTATTAACAAATTACAGTTTGAATTTGAATTATTTACGTGCTGTTATACATTCTTGATAAACTGGTCCCGACGCAACTGTCAAATAAATAACTAAACCGCCAACCTGCCGCCAACTGTAAGCACAGTGACTTTATAAAGTCACTGTACTGCAAGCAGATGCTAGCGCCAAAAATTTGCCGTGTCACTAGGCTAAACTAATCCGTATGGTCACCCCCCACCACCGAGAGATTCCAATCTATTTGTCTTGTCTTTATCTATGATTCTTACTTCTTATATAATCCGTGATACCACGAACGTGAACGCAAACAACAATAAAACAAAGACAGTCACCATCTTTGGTTCGTGTAAAATCGGATCCGCGATCGGCCTCCGCAATAGTTTCTCAGTGCCGCGCCATCAGGTGGCAGTTTTAACTATTGACTGATGAAAAATCCAAGCGCAAGATGGGGCTTGAGTTAGTTAAGTAATAACAGCAACCGCTTTTCAAATATTGAATGTGCCAGTCAGTGCATTCTGGAAAATTGCAAACAGCCGGAAACTTTGCAAAGCCGGCCGGAAGGAGGACGGTGTATAGCAGGACATGACATGTTCTCCTTCTGCCGGACGAAACATAACCCTATACCTGCTGGTAGAGAAGATATAGTTTTAACGCTCTAATCCCTAACCAACCAGAACGCGTGCGCAGGTTATCATTATTGTTGCACAGATCAGTAAGTTTTGAACTAGAAGAAATATATATAATTAACATTTTCATTGCATTCTTATTGTATTATTTATTTACACCAACTCCTGGTTACATTTCAAAATTATTACAAGAAAATCTCCTTGTATAAGCTGAATACCAAGGCAAGCGTAAAGCTTGACAGCAATAAAACTACATCCTCCACGTTTTTCAAAGACAAATTAATATTCTAGTACGTAATTCTATGTCGTCTGCCTTGCAAATCGCCTTTTGTTTCCAACGCAGTCCACACTGCGTCTCTGAGATTAAGCTATTTTTAATTACCCTGGCTTTATTTTATTCGCCTTCCTTTTGTAGCGGCCCGGGTGTAATCTTTTCCCATACAGAATCCGTTTAAATGAAATCTCCCCTGGACAATTTATACTGCATTATTAAATGCCAAACTGTAGGTGGCTTAATTAGTACAACATTGAATGGCTGCAGTGCGAACTTCAAAGGTGGAATCTGCTTTTGCCGAGGATATCTCTGGCTGAGCGCCCAGTGGAACAAGATATTAATATTTATAATGCGCTGCTTTCAGTGTGACTGACAACTGACTGACATAACGATTAATTTTATACCAGTAACTAGAAGTCTGTTCGTTTATCCTTGTTTATTAGTGAAATGCCTTGCTGAAGTTGCAACTTTACAGGATGGTTCATTTAAAATAATACAAGCTTAGGCTTACACCTTTTTCATATTTACCGAGATATTTACCTAGTTTAACTCTCCTGTGGGGTTTGAAAATTTTACCACAAATTAAACGTTTTACATCATTAGAATAGCCTAAAAATCGATCTAAATATTGTAAGTATTTAGATGAAATTTATTACTTTATGCTGGGTTTATAAAAAGTATGTAGTATCTTGGTGACTTTTAATAATGTAGTTCTCTCGGTGCTACAATGTTTCCACTCACATACACACATTTTGTATACATAATGTATTAAATAGTCAACTTATTTTTTTTGTAAGGAATCGTTCAATAAAGAATGTATTTGGAGGTACAGAGATCATTTGGTAAAAATATCAGTAGGCAATTACTTTTTCAGGAAACATTTATATTGTACTCCATACAATTCACTTACTAACAATTATTGCTTCAAACATGTCGTTCCTTGTACAGAGTTTCTATATTCATGCAAAGCGGGCGGGGTTGATTTCTGAATTCTTTGTGCCGCCTTTTCGTAACTGCTGCCAAACTACAACAGCCACAATATAGTGTCAACTATCATATACTCTACTGAGGGTTACGGATAAAGTTAGATCCATAAAATTGATGGATTTTACAACAATTTGCAGCCAATAATAATATATACTTTAATATATGCAATTACGTCCCTCAGAATCCCATTTTGTTGCAATCACCACCTCTCAGGCATGGCTTTATAAACCTAACTATTTGTCTCAGTCTTTTTCCCTATTTTCATGTTTGCATTTATTTTGTAACTAGCATTTTACCACAATTAAGCTGKCTAGGTTAGAAAACGTGCTCGTAAAATACCCGGTACTCGGGTAGTGCTGCTAGCGTCTCTGCCACTTAACCTAACTGAATTTTACCATTAGGGCAGGTTAAAACATTTTTTAGTTCATCACAGGACAATTTATCAACTTACTGTAGTCATAACCTCACAACTACGATACATAACCTAAACCTAAAAGTTATGCTGAACGGTGTCACTCCACAGCCCTGCAATATGAGCTTTATCCAGTTAAGACTTGACTTTAAGAACTTGATTATCTATCACACAAAACACTACAGCATTATGTTGAAAATACACACTTTTTCCCGTTTTCTCATATTAAACGACATATATCAAATTCGACAATCGGCAGATGACAATTGACAAGTATCTAGCAAAGCAAGAGTTGTGCTCACTTTCCTGAGAGCCGTAAATTGATTTAATTGATAATTTCCACAAGCCCCTGGACAAAAACCCTATATTAATATCAAGCAAAAGGACGATCATGCGGAAGTCCTTAGGGATGCCATGAATAAACGATCACCTCGTTGCATTATCATCAAATTCTGTGCTCAGCAATAAAACGCAGAACTCTCGAAACCTTTGCAGATGTTTGTTTCTCAATTATAGCTTCGAAGACAATTTATACAGCCCAATAAAGAGGTATAGCTGGCTCGAGACCTTACTTCTAACCTGCGGTGTAAGGACAGGTGGTCAGCTTGAGATTATTAAGACATTAGTCTCCGTTGTAAACTTCAGTATGCGAATTACAGCCCAATTTCGTTCGGGTCAAAAAAGGATGACGGCAGGTGTAGCCCAGTAACTTTGATACATTGTGCAGACGAATGAGATGGGCAATTTTCTAATTAACCACGTGGGTTGTAAAACAGCTTGATGGGGGGCTGCGATAATTTGCATAAAAGGTTTAACGAGTGGTTTTGTAGCTTCCAAACTTTTGATGTCTTCTTTAGCTAGAAACGAAATTGTTGTTTGTTTTCGGTTGATTTTTTTTAAATTTTCGTGCTAAACGGATTGGTACAGTTCAATTGCATCTTTCCATATAATACGGTTTTAGCAAAAATGAGTAAAAAATGTTTTTAATAAGAAACTGAAGTGCGTTACAAACAATTGCTACAATTTCGAATAATATTTCTAAATAAATATTCGAGTGTTAATCTCACGAAAATCTTTGTTTGAACGGATAACTAGTTTAGCTCTATTTGGAATGTTCTCAGAGCCGGAACGTTACTAACAAGAGTATAGTCAAATAATAATAATAATAATAATAATAATAATAATAATAATAATTATTAACAAAATCCAGAACATTTAACACACTAAAGTACATTAACGTTTTAGACATATATGGACCAAAGCTGCAGGCATGCAGATTTGGTGTTAATAGTACACCGAAGTCCATTAAGTAGTGATCATAGCAACATATGGATGGCAGGGAATGTCGATTGTCGAGCATATTCGATCGATAGAATGTTCGCGAAGTTTCGACAGCGACAGCGAGAAACATCCGGAATTTTCGACGAGGGATACAAACACCCCGCCTAAAAGAACGCGCGACGAAGTAATGAAGCAAGCGAGATCCGAGTGAACAGAGCGAATTAGGTGTATTTAAGTGTTCTAAGTCTTAGTGAGTGCAGTATACTGTTCTGAATAGTGGTTTCCGAAGTAATAGTGTTATAATATTACTGTTTTTAACTAGTTCTATTTCGATTTAGTGTATTTCGATACAAATGTGTAAATAAAGGAAGTTAAGTTAGAAATCAGCATATATCGAAGTCGTACTCGTAACAATTCCTATCTGGCGTAAGATAATCTTCAAAAAAGTAAGCACCTTATAATAATACCAGTAGTGTCTGGTACCAAACATTAAGCTACTGGAAAAAGAAGGGGTTTGTAATGTTTTAGATGTTACTCGGCAACAAACGGAACAGATGAAACCTGAAGAGAGGACCGTTCATCAAGTTAACGATGCAAAAGCAAATTGTATCACTGTTCAGTTTGTTACTGATAAACACATTGAATATTTCAAGGATCAAAGAGACAAAGAGATGATGTTGACGCTGGAAAAAAGATTTGAGCGTAAGCGATCCCTATCAAAACAGTTCGTAATGAAGAAGTTATTAAAAACTTAATATGTGACTTACAGGATCATTTTACACAAGTTAAGAGTCTGCTTTAGACAAATGGAGTTGCTAGGATCCAAATACGATGATAGCGAGAAAGCCTGCTTCATTTGCTATCGTTATCAGAAAAGTACTACACAGTTATTACAGCACTGGAGATCATGACTACTGATGTAATCTTTAAATTTGTAAACAGATTTTTGGATAATGAAATGAAATTCAGGATGAGCTGAGATACACAAGGCGTTGTTATGAATGTGGACAATCTTCTCATACTAGAAGAGACCTAGGCCGTTCATAACAACAGGCCGGCAGTTTACTCCGCCCTGCATAAAAAACATATCGCGAATAATTCAAGCTTATCTTCACTAAGCAAAGCGATTCCTTATATAGTATGTCTAGCATTTTCTTAAGAAGAAGCATCTGGACGATTGTTTAGGCAGCTGTTTAATAAATAAACGTAATATTGCTTAACGTTTCAAGAAAAACATGCCTTGACTTGTCTCTTCTCGTACGGTGAAAATGGACGGGATAGCAATTTGCATTCGATTTTTGGTAGAGCAAATTATCAACATTAGTTATCAGTAAATAAGGCCTAAGTTTGAATCTAGTTATGACGCCAAACGTTTAAACGTGGCTGGAGATCGCACAAAATCCTTGGTAGCAATAAATGGGTGGATGTGAAATTGTAAATAATTTGTAGTTATCTATGTTATAATAAATCAGACTATAATTTATGAATTTACCAATCCAAAATTAAAATCCTGTGTGTGTACCTCACACGTAAAACAAATTAAACTAACATCATAGAGGTTGCTTCAAAGTAACCGTGTTTTATTCGGACAGATGTTTAAATGAATAAATAAAATAGAGAGATACCGTTACAATCCAAGACCTCGTGCTAAAATGTTCAAGTACAAAAACTATTATCAACGTCATACGAATCTCCGACCTTAGTGGATAGTACCACTCTTGATTGTCTGGTTAAAGAGCTCGTACGAAAATAGTGACTTAAGCGACATAAGTCGTATGCCAAATAAAGAGAATCCAACGTGGAAGCACGTAACAGTACGTATTATTAGGGTGAATGCTTTTAGCGTCTGTAATATGAGACAATAATTTCTCGGAAAGATCGCTGTCGTTATAAAACACTGACAAAAAATTATTGGTCTGACGTTTCGTACGTATTATGGTATATAAATATATTATCGGATCACTGTAGATAATATAATAGACAAATAAAATTTGAAAAACTGTCGTACAATAAATAAATATACATTCTGATTAAAAACAGGTATATATAAATAGACTTAACATAACCCACACACTTAAGAAAACGAAAATGACATGCAGATCACAAAAATGTAACTAGTAATATTAAACAAGATTAAAAAAGCTATTTCTACAAAAATCTAACACATTTTACTTATATAGTCGAGATGTATTTCATTTTATTTCTTATATTTAGAAAGCAAAAAATAAATACATGTTAATCATCGATAGGCCAACGATCCTAATCCGTTAAGCCGTTAAGTTATGAGGCAGAGATCCAGACAGACAAGTGCAAACAGTAACGTCTTTGAAATAAGGGCTAAAATAAAACAGAAATGTAAAAATGTTGATATTTCGAAAAAGAAAGGACATATAAAAGTGTCCCAACATTTTCACTTTCAACTCAATGTTTCTTACGCCCTAAGAATTTTTTTCTTCAGTAGAGTTTCAAGTGATTCAAATAAAATTTAGTATCTAGATTCGAGACAACATAAAACCCAAAGCTATATACGGACTTCATATTTTAAATTATATCGATGCTACTAAGGAAATAATAAATTTAAGGAATTTGAACACAATACAAACGAGGCATTTTGGCATGTACATTTTAGTTACATATCCATTATTCACATGACATATTGACTTGTAAAGCTAGCGGTTGCTCAATGTTCCACACTTTATGAAAAAATATAAGAAAACTTTGAACATTTGATAGATTAGCTACTTTTTTATCCTTTGATGCCTACGAACGTATCATAAATTTGTTATTTTTAATAATAAGCCAGGGAAACATCACCGCGACGACGTTTTCATTTTTTATTGTGACACAGGCTATAAAGCAATTACGTGTAGAACAGTGCTCAATGAGAGGTTTCAGCAGTTTCCTACTATTCTTTCGTAATAAGTGCACATGGCTACTAAAAGAGTGTATGGGAGTTCTGTGCGAAGCGGACCTATTTTGTGACGTAGGCATCGAAAGAGATAGCGCTACATGCCGGGCTGTTGTAATGAACGGCCTAGGAAATGACTGTCCTAGATTAAAAGCACGTATGATGAACAATCAGTCCGTTGAATATCATCAAMGYAGAGGAAGATATTGTGGAAGAGGAAGAGAAAAATCCATGGCAGTGAACACTGGAGGAGAAATTTAATTTGTTGCTGCTGGAGTATCAGCAATCGGAACTACTTTCTTCACAAACTTGTGCTGTGGCGAGTTACGTTCTGTTCTGGATAGTAAAACGACAGATCATTTGGTAAAGGAAGATGAAGATACCATATGATGGATATAGAACCTCTAGAAACAGAAAATAAAATCAGAATTGTAACGGTAACAAAATAGTAGCTCTCAAACGTGTTCGAACTGTCAACAATGTAGTTGTCTTCTCAGCACTTATTGTGCCCCAGCTATCTTATATTTACTTTTAGTAAAGAAAATAAACAGAAAAGGTAGAAAGTAATTTTTGGAAATTGTTTGCTACATTTTCTAATGGTAAAAAGTTTCAAATGAAGTGTAATACATTTGAAAACCTATGTGTTGCGAGTTTTATTACTATTTCAGAGAATAGTGATGCAGCAAATATACCCAAAAAACAAAATAGAGCAATTTATGGCGTCGGAGATAGTGACATTTAAACAAAGGTAGCCGAACACAATTGGGTTTTTCCTGCAGTGAAGAAGTATGCAGTCCCTGTCAACAAGAAAAAACGAAATTAAAATCCTTCAAAAGTCAGCGGTTATCAAGATCTCAGTGGACCAGTGAAGACTATCACTCCAGATGGTGAGAAATATTTTCAAGTTATTACAGATGATTTTACACAACATGCAAATGTTTTATTTTCTAAAAAGAAAGAAAGAAAGAAAGGCCTCATGAACTATATCAGACAATTAAACACAAGGATTTAAATGCTCACGAATAAGATCACATTGAAGCGGTGAATGTCATTGATCTTCACACGATATGTATACAAGCCAATGTTTTGTGTTAACGTTAATATTAAGTTTTGAATATCTATTTATATTTGAATGAACAACGAAAGAAAGAACCGTCACTTTAATTGTAAGTTCGGACTAAATAATTATTTTGGCTTAAACTATTCAATGTACACTTATAATTTTAACATTAGTTTTAGAGCACGTTGTTATATGAGTTCTAAGCAAATCCAACATAGCTTGGCGTTGGTTGAAGGAGAGGTGAAGTTTTTATGATAGTACATCCAAATCATCGACGTAATTGATTAGCCGTAAAGCGAAATTTATTAAGCCACCCCTACATAAAAATTTTTATATACCTGCTCCGCACAGACCCAAGATTACCAGGGCCAATGGGCAATTCCTGAGACGGTCTACCGTAATGAAAGGGGAATAAGGAACTGCGTTTTACACAAGCTGTAAATCTGTTATTGGTTTCTAGAAGTACACGTTAGGAAGGTGACTGCGGTCGCCTACACACTATACAGATGAAAGAAAGTTCATCGCCTGCGATCTTTAAAGTACCATACAAACATTATTTCAAGTCATCACAAGCTGTACGAAATCTTAGGTTTTCAACTATAATGGACTTTTCCCCTTTACATTTGTCCTTGACATTTGAATGAAATGTGTTTTATCAAACAGCAACAGTTTCTTTTCTAATCGCAAATTTTATTTTCTTTCTAAAGCGAAGTAATTATGTTCTTCCTAGAAGGCTCTTTCTAATATGTAACTTACTATTATTTATATAATCCTGAAATATATTAAAATGGTTATACTCAAGCAAAGCACCCAAAGAATGAAATTATAGGTTGACCCCGGTTTCCAGGTTAACCAAAATGCTTTCCGAACGTCAGTATAGAGGGTTAGAGTTCTTTTTTTGCGGCTGTTTTCAGGCTTTTATTGGCTCGGCATTTTTCCGAGACCTTTTTCAAGGCTTTTGCCTTGTCGGATTTTTCTCAAGACTTTTTCAGCTCCTACTTCACCAAATACAACTGCAGGCGATGAAGTGTGGGCGGTGACTTTTTTCTAGACTCATGAAAGTGCACTGGGTTTAGAATTTTGAAGAAACTAATTAAAGATATAGGTTTCATACCTGCTATTTGAATTTTCACCGTACAGCGTCAACCTGTTATTCATAATGGCATTCCATATCATCATACTCGAGTTTAGACCGTACTTAAGTTGAACTACAGCAATATAAAACCAAGTCCAAGAAGACATCTTTCTGTATGTGATCTACAAAATGCAAGTCCAGATCAAATTCTATATCCAGATTGCACAAACGGAGCTTGAAAGCATTATGTCGAGCCCATCGCTCCTTATAACAAGGTTTTTTTGAAGAAACAAACATATCCGAATGTGAGAGAGCCCCGAAGCTTATAAATAAATAAAATAAACAGCAGGAACGCAGTTTGCATCCCCAAGGGACCCCGGCTATGGCATAACTGACAAAACACAATCAGTAAAAAAAAACTTTTCTAGTTTGTAAAAGTAGACAATTAATGAGTAAAATTTATACTGCATACTATCTTAATATTATCCATACCTACATATATCAGGTTTTAAAGAAAGTAAGTATTAAACACAGCGGCTTGAAAATAACATTAACGACAAACCCTAAGAAGAAAACTCAGAAAAACCGATCAGATATACTATTTCTTTTATTGTTTATTTTATTGTACACCTTTTGCTTGTACTGCAATAAACAGCACGCGGGTTGGAAATCAAACATGGTAACAGATTATGAAAAAAGGTAACAAAATGATCGCTAATAACGTTCTGACTGAAACTTATGATACAAGAGCAGATATTGATTGATATTGATTACACAAGTGTGAGAGAATATCCCTCCAGGACTTGAATTGTGTGTAGTGATCTAGTTTTTATTATTTATAGATCTGTAAAATAATAAATCAACCACTAAATTTCAAACTACCGGTTTTACATAACTACTAGAAGGAAGGGTGCCTTTACTATACCTAAGCTTAACAAGCCACAAGACGGTGGAGAATAACCGTGGAGAGAATCATAGCAAAATCTAATAAATACGAAAAAAATTGGCGGTACATACGTATGCTGATTTAGTCAATCAATGACTACTTTTCGGAACTTGATAAGACAGTTGGGAAAAAGGAGACGTTAAACCTACGCATATCCTAACGTTAAAAGATTACTGGATTTCATGAACGACAACGGATAAAGTTGAATTTATTTCAACAAACCTATTGCGTAGGTTTGTTTAAAATAATATAATGTGGATGTCGTTGTTATGACTCTCAATAGTAACACATAGGACCAGTTGCACAAACGTGGATCAAATTTGATCCGGGTTTAATCCGCGGTCGTAGCTATAGCAACACCAATCAAAACACTGCATCTATGACATTGCTAGGTAACGACCGCGGATTAAACCCGGATTAACTTTGATCCATGTTTGTGCAACCGGCCCATAATGTGTAAAACAGATATTACGTAAGTTTTGTATATCTTCCACATTGTCGATGGAGTATATGATTTCATTCTTACATCAAACGTATTGCATTGCGCTGAGCATTTACCTTCCTAGCTGCTCTAGAAATTTTAGGCATCTTCTATACGAATACTTGAGTAGTTTTTTTTTGTTATAAAATATTAGGTTTTGATCAGGTTTCTGTGCCTACGTAATGATTAAGAGGTATTACATTTTGCACTGCCCTATAATCGGGTGGATCCAATATTATCGTTTGGAGTTTTCTATTAGCGACATACTCTATTGGACTGCTAACTTTTTTCTGCTAAGACTACATCGTACGCCGCTAATAAATAAAGGACGAGGTTTAAAAAGAATATTTTATTTTATCATTTATATACAGAATTTTCAAGTAATATAATGTCCTCATTTTGTGCGACTTAAAGAAATAATACCACTACCCTAACATGTTCTATTTAGAGCAAACAAATTGGTTTAACCCAGTGGCGGCTCGTCCGGGTCGGCACTGCCGACCCAGAATTTTGATCAAAGAAATTATTTTTTTCGTATTTTTATGTATATTTTGTTTTATTATGTTCAGATATCTTGAAACAGTTGGAGCGTATTTTTTTCCATTACCATCAAATTAATAATTAGCCAAAATCACATGTTTACGGGTTATCCCGAAAAATTTACGCTAAAACCTGATGTGAACACACCTGTTAAGTTTTATACATTTATTAATTAATCAACTAAAATTAACTAAAAACTAAAACTAAACTAAAACTAAAAACCAAATTAAAATGTAGTATCTGTTACATAATATAAGCTAAATAAAAAGTAAACGCTTTTAGTGAAAAGGATGAACCTGATGCTTTAATAATAAATTTGCAACATTTGACATTAATTTAGTGTTCGTTTTTTTTGTCAGGAGTTTTCATTAAGCAAGAGAACGGAAAAAGCAATTGAAAATTTTCTTGGAATATTTCATAGTACGGGATAAGTAACAAGGTATCTTTTTTGAAGCCAGAATAGCTGATATCCGTTTCTAAACTGTGCTTTAAGTTCTTTGTTAATGCTTTTTCTGATCAGTTATGGAAATATGATATCCGCTTCTTCATTGTCACTATTATGATTTATTATCCACTGTGATATTACTGTGGTAAAAAAAATCACGACCCGCTTGGATGAGATCCACTTTTGTTTACACATTAACAATTCCTAGACCCCGATTTTTTTTTCGTTGACAAGGACCCATTGTAGGTCGACGTCGACCTCTGGGGTTCGACATATACCACTTTGGGAATTCGCATCTAATCGATTAATCTGGCAAAAGCGTTACTGACGATGAATCGATTTTCGGTTCACAAGTTGCTGAATCGCGCTGCCCCACTGTTTGTAATATAATCGCCGGAGGCCCTATATCGACACTGGTGCCGTTAACTAAATATAAAGACGTTCTCGTTGTCGTTTTTATTGATTTTTTTCTTACTTTAACATGGGAATTTATCTTATGGTAGGAAACCTAGACTACTATGTATGAACATGATACTGAAGAGTGTTTACTGTAGATGTGTGTTAGATTTTATTAACCAGTGTATTGCTTATTATAGAAGATAAAATAAGATGTCATATAATATAGCTAATGCAAATATGGAATTAATTAAACCAAATATTAGTCACTAAGTGATTTTACTATGAAGAAATGATAGTAAGGGACCACCGTAGCTCGCATTATTTTTTTAAATGTGGAATTCACACCAGTGCTGACTCAACCTGTTTATCGATGAAATACCTGTATCTACGGAACAAATACACTGATAGCTTTTTTGCACGATCATCTATTGACACATAATAATCTAACAAAGTCTACTGGATTTAGACAGTCAGGAACAGATTACGTAGCTTTAAAATATAAACAGTAGATGTTGTACGCGATAAGAAACGTATACGCTCATGCATAGGTACTTATCGCCTTTGTTTAGAAAAGCGTGTAATATAGTTTTAATTAAACATCTTGTTTACGATAAGCAGTCTTTAAATTTGTATATTTTCACAAGCAGGAAAAATGCTTAAATGGTATAAAGAAAATCTGTGGTGAAATGAGCAGGAAAATAAATAATACGTGAAACACTAAATTTTACAKATTTGTTTATATTGAAAAATCTAATATTTTTCGTTTTCTGCTTAAATATATTCAAGGGTATAGGTACTGCAATCTTGTAGAGGTTAGTCACACATTTACCTCAATCAGAAGCAATCGTGAGATTTGCTTATCACCGTTTCGAGCCTACACTAGATAATATAAAACCACCTACCTGTGGAACATGTGTGCAATAACCGGTCGTCTTTAGTTTTGCGATGCAGCGAATAGTTATAACATACGTGTTGTTACAATATACTGTGTTGTGCTTTGATAAAAATGTTATTTTGCAGCACATAGAAAAGAAAGCAAGAGATAATGACAGTTGGGGTGTTAACGAAACATGTAGAATACACCTACAAAGATACTTGATTGGATTGAATAATAGTGAAACGTGGGCACTGGAGAGTAAGTGGATATTCACTGTATCAGTATCATTGAGTTATGGGTTACCATAATTTTTTTACTCGCAGAATAGCGACTCGAATTCATGGCTTAGTAAAGAAATATAATTAATTTATCACTTACTTTTTCTAAGTGTAGATGTAATTTGCTCCGGTTAATGTATATTTCCTGTAGTTAAGGAATTCTACATATCTCTTTGAATATACAGGTTCGAAAAATATTGTCTACACTGCACTTTTCGTTTTTGCAGTTTACAATAAAGCTTAACTCATCTTAGACGTGGATTTAGAATAGGGACCTAATGCTATGCTGCTTGTCTTTGTAGTGATTGTACAATTACTACCTATACCTAGATTGCACATGAGGTTCTTTTTAGCGCATTTCTCTGTCCGCTGCCTGTCACAGGCATAGCTCGAGGACGGCTTATATTTATATTACGTGGTGGCTATTCTACCGTTCATCGGGGGACTATAACATAATGAGTGAAGAATTTAAACATTGACGACGATTTTTGTCATTTACTGAGTTTGAAATAGCGATAAAGAAATACGAACAAGAATGCTATACAACATTTTGGATAAGGGACGCAAGGAAAATTCAATATTACTCGTGAAACTGATTCTTCGTTAGTATATTATCAACTAATGTGCGCATGCAAACACGGAGGGCAGTAGTTTAAAAGCAGAAGAAAGCAAAAAATACATAGCTAATTTTTCCTGCAAATTTGTTTGTTCAACAGGACAGGGCATCAACCGCTATGGAGACTCGTGCGATCAATTTTTTCTCAGTGTGCTATTTTAGTATGTGCCATGTATTCCTTTATAGCTATTTCAACCTTACTAAATGACAAAAACCGCCGTCCAACTTTTTTTCACTTATTATGTTATCGAGCAATATTTAACTTCAGAATCAACCTAGTAGTGCACAAAACATAGCTTCAGAATTTAGGTTAGGTATTGACGGTACTGTATGATTATACCGATGAACGGTAATGCAGTACGCTCCGTTAATGATGCCATATACATTGGCGGTACTGCAATAGTTCCCCGATGAACGTTATAGGCTGCTAGCCACGGCATTTATATTAACCATTTACTTGGTCCCCAGGAACTTTGGCTTCCCCTATCCCTTTTAAATTCCTTTAAACCTCTTAGTTACTTTGCTTTCTATAAAAAATGTATCTCCGTTACTTAAAATACGTCTTGATAATATAAGGAAAATGCGCTAAAGTCTCTTTGCCCGATACTTTATTGGGTTTGTAGGCATAGGATGAAACAAAAAAGTATTGCCAGCCTTGACCGAGATTTGAACTCGTATGCTCATTTATAATTGAATTCAGTCGATAATTATCTTCTATACATTGTTGGAGAATTGTTCATATTTTATGTATACCATTAATCTAATAATGCGACCTAATTTAAATGTTCATTTGTTATGTAGTGTTAGATTCAAGCGGAAGAATTCCTCGTGGATTAATGAAAGGCCACATTATGGACATGGGGTTCTTTGACGAATGTCTTGACATTAGCGAAGAAACTGAAGATGGGGATATAATCAAAGGAAGGTTCTGCAATTTAGGCTTAGCAGTGCCCTTAACTTTGGATAACACAACTGAAACAGACAACTTGCCCTTAAACGTATCCGACAAGGTAAATGATTACCTATTTCGATCACGAATGCTGCTGTTTTTTTGCAACAACTGTTGTTGATAGAATCGTAAGCTCTCGCAGTCAAACTCAGATTGAAGTCTTGGTTTTTCCAGGATAGACCGCTTAGGTCGTACATAAATATATTCATGTCCTGAAGATACCTCTCATAAGACCGAGCGGAACGTCATTAGACATTAGAGGTTGTATTACATACCTTGTGTCCTGACCCAACCTATTTGCATTGTAATTTTGGTCTCCACATTTAATAAATTAATTAGGTTTATAGAATTAGTAAAAAAGCCACTTTCACACACAAGTGTTTAAATTGCATACCATTAATAACTTGAGATTGCTCAAACCGCACATAGATACTTTGGACACAACGTTCAACAATATCTAGAGCATATTTTAATGAATCTGTTCACATTTCACTTACTTTGACCATCCGCAATACGCACATAAAGTTCGAGATTCTCGATTCGAGATCGAGATCTAGAACTGATCTTTACGTTTTTTCAAGATCATGATCGATGTCAAAATCTCGTTTTCTTCGGCTTCTAATAAAATGTATAAGAAAGCTGATGCCCTCTTATACACCAGTCCGCACGCAGCGGTTAAAGACAATGGTTTGCTTTGGTCAATTTACTCTGAACTCTTACCTGATGAGACTCAATAGGGCAATACGAATCGTAGGGTCAGACTGGATTGACCAGGGCAGATGATTTATTTCTTCTAATAAAATGTTCAAAATGTTGTCGTCCTTTAATATGGAATGACCAAATTTTGGCGCATCCATTACAATACCAGTTTCGTGAAATTGTGCAACAAGTCTACTAATAGTAGGTTGTGCAATAGGAGGTCTGTTTTGGTGTTCCTTGTTAAAAAAAAATGTACAAACTTCCTAATGATATCGGAGTATATCGCGATAACCTAACATGATTAATATTTGGATTCGCGCGGTCTCTATTCAACGAGCCACAAATATTCAAAAATTTAAATTACTTGTTTGAGAATTTTTACTGTAAATATCATGTTTGAGAATTGTCGCTATCAGATACTCTATGTTCGTATTTGTGCTTCTAATTTTGTTCTGACGTTTAACAAGTAACTTTCAGAAAGAAATGCAGCTATTCCTAATCCATTTCTGGACCAGTCCAGTCATGTCTATGGATGATGATGGAGATGCTCTTAACTTTGAAAACCTCTTGGGCTGCTTTGTGCAAGCTAGGCATACAACTTTATATTGGTCATTTATTCCTTAGTGTAGACTCTAGTGCTTATAATGCCATTTTTTATCTTATTTACAACTTTTCAAGGCTATTTATAATTTAAACTTATCTAAGTATATTGTGATGCCAAAGTTGGTGACAAAGTTACTGCTTTACTTCGTATACGACGGTGAATGCTTTCAGCGTCCATAGTATTAGATATTATGTTACGGAAAGATCACTGACACTATAAAACATTGACAAAGAATTGTTAATTTGACGTCCCGATTAACACCTGTAATCTTTGAAAAAGAAGAGAACCTCGAAATATCGTCTGATACGAGTTCAAATAAATTTTGAAAGTAAATAAATCACCAAGGAAGCGAGGCGTCATAGAAACAACGTGCCAACTTGATTAAACTTAAATCTACCGACGATAAAGAAACTACACCTACTAGATATACGCGAACTACTTGGTATAAGATAACTACAAAATAGCCTTAGAAATGTCACCCAACTGATAATTTACACAATCCCTATTCAAGTTACTAGTATATTTAGAAATATCTATAGTTTCTTTTATTAGGTGGTTGTAATAATGCTTTTCTCTATGTAAAAATCTTTGTTTTATCAGTCAATCATGTGTTTAGTCAAAAATGAGCTACAGAAGATTTGTCTACTGTTGCAGGCTAGTAGCACGTATGTGTTCTTCCAAACGCGTGCCTACTTTTCTTTTAGTCTGACCTATGTAAATTAGCCGCAAAAACAAAAATTTTTGTAAACATCTTCACTTTCAAAATTTAGTTTATCTATAGTAGAACTTAAATTTTATCTAAGTTCTAAATTACTATATGTACTATCAACAACTAAAACATCATGGTTTTTAAGTATCCTTTTTATTTATTATTTAATACATAAGGCAAACTCAACTTTAATTTACTTTGTGCTGACTGAGAATTCACTTGATATTGACGAGTACTTTTATTGAAAATTGACGAAATATTCTTGTTAATATTTCTTATTATAAAGAACTTTCGTTTAAAAATCGTTGTGCTCTAACAAATAGTGTCCTTATAAGACTAGTCTTTTGAGTGGGAGGGTGGTGGATGTGGCATGTAAATATTTATCTGTTTTCTGTAAACCTTGTTTCCTAACTGTCCAGCGTTTACTCTGTAAATGTGGATATCCAACAAAGGTAAACTATTATACCATTACTTTCTAATTCCATGACAAATTTTGTGTCAGGATTTTGACTATTCAAATGATTTAAGTAAAACAGAAATATATATGAAAAGTAGTTTGATGGAGATAAATCTAGCAACTGCGGTAAACTACGTATAAACTTTGAGACACTTGTTAAAGTTTTGCAGGAAAAGGTTGACCTCAAATAGAAGAAGTCAAATAAAATTTGTTACATCTTTTCCGCTCGCCAACTAGTCTTAAATCACAAGGTGAATCAATCTTCTGTTGTATTATTTTTGAAAAGATAAAAGTGTCACTATTGGTGTTTTTTGCATCACACTGAATGTAAAACGAGAGATTGCACTTCTTTTTTGATTATCTCATCTCTGGGTTACCGCCCCAACGTTTAATGCAGGGCAGTTTTGAATTACGAAGTAAATCTAGAAGTTTCTGGGTAGATTTAGGGTTAAAGTTAACATATACTTTTAGAAATGTTTGTAGAAGTACTTTTATTTTAACTTTTAMGCATTTTTAGTATAAGTACTTATTATTTGTACGTTGTCTCTGTGAGCAGTCTATTAAATTTGCGGACATCATCTCTAATGATAGGTTGCAAGCGGATTCAAGCAACTAAGACAATTCGAAATGGTGAAGTCCACAGGCGGCCCTATTACTGAACTTCCTTCTTACATGTTAATGGCTGTGTGTCTCCCCGATAGTTGCTTTCCTAGTGAAATCTTTGGTCAGTTGGGCAATGATGGAATGTGTACAACTAAAGGGGAAAACTCAGCTTGGGATGCTGGTGACATTACATTCGCGTACGTATGCTAAATAGTTACCTTGTAGCCTGAATTTTAACAGTCAATAGAAAGAAAGCTACTTTTAAAAATTTTCAACTGTGAAGTTAAAACAATAAAAAAAGATTTCTCAGCTAAGCGTGCGATCATAACAAAACAAAAGGAAATCGTCAAATAAACAATATTACTAATTGTAGCAGTTCAGTGATGTTCAATTTTTCATTAATTCCAATGAAGAATTACAATTTATTTAATTTTAGCTTTTCATCAGAGAATGTAAATCGGTGGTTCTCAACCAGTTTTCTCCAGTGGTCCACCTGAATAGCATGTTTTATATCAGGTCCCCATACCATGTCATATTTTTTTAGTTTTAAAAATGTTATATTCCCTTATACTTAGTTGCTGCAAATTACAATTTTTGAATTAAACAAAAAAAACTTCGAAATTATCATCAGATATTGTTCCATAGTTAGATGCCAACTTTTGTCTTCTTCAATTTGTGTMATTACCATGTATGGCTTATTTTTACTCATTCTTAATGAAAAATATTATATTCTGAAAACTAATTTATAATTTTAAAATTTTGTTAATTTTTAATTAATAAATAATTGAACTAATACGAGTAAAAATAACAATAAAAACAAATGAACATAATACCAAATTTTTATGTGTACTTAATTTAAAAAATGAACATTTGAAATACACTCAAAATAGAAGAAAATATTTACAAAAATTAACTTTATTTGGGAAATATCATCATCTGCAAGTATTTTTTGACAACCACTATGCTATTTTTTAAGAGCTTAAAAAGACTCCGTTTTACAGATCACTTAATCTTGCCCTTAAAAAAAATTGATTCTGGAGAGTTTTAGGTGGCCGACCCTATATAATACATAATTAAAGTAAATATTTTATGCCATATCTAACATTACTTACTGGAGATTATATCCAAAATTCTTAACGAAACAAAAACATTTTTATTTATTTTTTCTTTCTACATACATATTGCACTAAAATTGCAAAAACCAAAACCACGATTGCATCAAAATTTCAGGTTATTACTGATTTAGCATAAAAGACTGCGGTGACATTTACTACTTCGATTAAGTTGCTGCTTGATATGCACCAAATTCTGAACTGATTTGCAACAAATAAAAAAACAGATAACGTAAACGTAAAATTTATTTTTGTAAATGTTACCACATATTTTTGAGCAAATGACACATAATAACTGATAAAGTCCAAATTTTTATGCAAGCAAGCAATTGTGGGGTTTGCGATTTTCCTTGAAAACAATTGCAACAATAAAAAACTTACAAGAGCCCACAAAGGCTCGAAATAAAACAGTGTATCATTAACACCACACAGAAACGTGAAATAATAACGAATAGAAAAATGTATTTGTTTTAAGGGAATGAATGCCGTAACTTACTCTGTTGTACTGACAAAAAATTATTGGCGAAATATGTAGACATGTATTATAACTTTGAAGGGCTATAACGTTTTAAAGGTACATATTTAAAGAATATAGATGAAAGTCGTTGAATCGGTGTAAAGTTTGACGATGATTACAAGCCCTTTCTAAAACTGAAATATAAAAATGCTTATAATTAATTTATGATAACCAACATTTAATATAAATTCAGACCAGGGAAAGCCAACTGTATGCCGTGTTGTCTGCGTTCGGACTATCGCCGTGCTGAGGAGGCTTTATAAGCCGAAACAGCTGTACACAGGTTGTTTTGACGCAAGCGACATGGCATAGACGTAATTTTGTTATTATTATACTTATGCTTTACAAGGTCTTCCTGTGATTAAAAAATTACCGATTCTTCAGTGTAATAGGAAAACAGGTTGTTGAAGGAACCAGTCACAAAAAAGATAACTTCTAGTTGATCTAGGAAAGTGATTCATACTGTTTTTTTTATTACACTAACCTCGATTTTTATTTTCCATATTTAAATACTTAGTGCACATTTCAAGTTGGTAACACCTCTTTGAGCTTTAGCAGGGTTTAGCCCACAAAATCTATGGCAGATTAAAAGATATACACTTTTTGTAAATATTTCTGTTCACCCTTTAGTAGACTATCCTTTATAGGTAAAGGCTGTCACATTTACATTACGTTTGAGAATCATTTGCATTATTTTATCAAACTTTATTACTAAGTCAGTTAATATCTTGCAGTGTGTTTTTCGGCATAACAGTTGCATTCTTGGGACTTAGTACTTCGTACGATGTGTACATTCAAAAAGTGGGAATACGTAAGTTTGGTGTCCTGTTTTTGAAATTCATACAAATATGTTACCTGTAGTTCTCTTTCAGAACCTATTCATAAAATATTATTGGCGTTTTCTGTATACTCTAATGGTAGAAAAATACTGGAAGCCAGTAACACTCCTGGACAAATAGCTTCTTTCAATGGCATGAAGGCGATAAGCTTGTTCTGGGTGATTGCTGGCCATAGGTATTCTATGCTTGAAGCAATCGGAATTATCAACCCAACGGATGCTCAAGAGGTAAAAAAGATACGAATATAAGGTATAAGAGAACAATTAATATAAAATTGTTGATTCTAGTGGAAAAATAGGTGGTACGCTGCATACATTTTGGTGGCACCGCTGTCTGTCGATACGTTTCTGTTTATTACCGGAGCCCTATTGGCTCATTTGTTTCTAAAATCGATGAACAAGCCAAATGCCAGATTAAATATAGGACTGTATTATATACATCGATATCTAAGGTAATTAGATATAGTCACAATTATTACAACGAACCTTATAGAACTTTGATTGAGACAAGTCTTGGTTGGTAGTTGAACCTAGTAGAAAGACATCGAAAAGCCTTTGTGCCAAAACTTTTAACAACACAAATCTATACGGGATGGGCCAGTATTGCAAAAAAATGGGATTATATCGCATTTCTTGACTATTCGACACCAAGATTGATTAAGTTGGAAACGATCACTGATACACTGATCACTTTTTCAAAATCCAATAACACCTACTTCACTATATTTAGTGAAGTACATTAACAGTGGCGGCTCGTGACAATATCTACTGGGTTAACATTAAAAACTTTAGTCCACTCTAGATGGTCTATATTATTTGTTTTATAATCCTATGTTCGAAGTACTCATTGAACTACTCTGTATGCAAATTTGCTCTCTGGAAGACGGGCGAGACAAATTTGTAATAAAAACTTTTGACAATTTTGACAATTAGATGTGGAAGTATTGATTCAATTTGCAGCGGTTTTTTTCTTCTTGTGCAAAATTTTTCAATGATTTCAGATTCATTAAATTTATAAACACAATAAATACATGTATTAGATTAACTTTGTTAAATGTTTATGTTTGCTTAAAATTGTTTATTTAGGAGGACCGCTCTCACAATAACTCTGGAAGAATGAAAAACTCCGTAGAAAATTCGGATAGCTTTTCGTGATTTCAGAATAGAACTACAGATATAATTGTACATTCTACATGTCAACATTAATAATCCGCTTTTATTCAAAAAAATTTATATATATAAAATTCAATTATGATTATAAAAACCACAGCAGTACCTAAAGGGTGTCAATTATATTATTATTAGTATTCAATAGAAAACAGAACTATAAGTATATATAAAATAATTTAAATAAACGCTAAGTCCGCTTTACCGTTTTATGCTGCTGTCTGCCAAGCACTGCCGATTCTCGATTTTGGCCTCAGCATTCGGTATGCGCTCAGGGTTCCGTCTTTGTTCAGTTCATAAGAAAATTATGCTATTGTTCTCTTACTAAGCTATCTGCAGTCCTAGCACTTGGATCATACATACTACACATATACAGGCTACACGGCGGAGGCGTAGCCACGGTGTACTCCACGCTTTGTTGTCTAGTAGGGTAAATTTTTCGGGATAATGTAAAAAATATGCGCCTAATTGTTTCAGGATATCAGAACATAATAAAACAAAGTGTACATTAAAATACCAGAGAAATTATTTCTTTGATTAAAATTCTGCCGACTCGGATGAGCCGCCACTGTTCATTATCAAGCCATAGATAGACAGAAAAAAATTCGCACAATAGTAAACATAAATGCAGTTTACAGTACCTATTAATAATGCGAATATTTGTTTCACAAAAAAAAATACACAATATTTTCAGGATCATTGTTTATAAAAAAAGTGATTTACTTTATCGGTTTTTGTTTATAACCATTTTACTTAAAACACGGTGGTTTTAATAAAAACTAGATTTGTGGTTATCATTTACTAACATATATTAGCCACGCTTACTTGTGATAATTTTAAAGTTTATGTTGAATAATGGAATGCTTCTCTACAGTAAGTATTTAGTCAAGTGATAACCAATAACTAAATAGGTATTCCAAGCATTCTTCTCAGTTATAATCCCCACTAAAAATTATTAGTGACAAAATTATCAATGGCATTATACTTAAAGGGTTTAGACAAGGCGTTAATATATTAACTGGTGGTGAAATTACATGTCCCTCTTTTTTCACCGGTGATCCATATATCCATCTAAATTATATAATGCATATCCTATGCACTTAAACAGGAAGCAAACATTACTGTTTTAGACTAACACCAGCGTTAATAATCCTTTGGTTTTTGCAAGTGACAGCCATAAGACGGCTTGGATCTGGACCATTATGGAATGGAGTTTTCGAAATGTTTAGACAAATCTGCATCGACAACTGGTGGCAGTTCTTTCTGTATATACACAACTATTTTGATTTTGACCAAAGGGTTAGTATATACTATACATGCKTTTAAATGATTAGGGTACGATGTCAAGGCATATGAAGACATGCAGATCATCATGTGGTTGAAGTTAGCAACGGAATCAAAAACGAGAATCACGTTTTTACAGTCGACCAGTCAAGTAAAGCATTTGAATAGATTCCTAGATATTAAGTGATTTATACGCCTGATTTAAATATGCTACACGCCAGGCCTATACACAACATAAACAAAAAACATATATCTACATAATCCATATAAAATCAATAATAAAAAAAATGTTCACATACACCTTGCCATTAAGTACCTACATCGAGGTACCTATCCCCATATTTCAATCAACTGCGTACACCACTACATTTGCTACAGTTTAGCGTTTACAAAAAAGATAAGCAGAGTGCGTTTTAATTATCAAAATATTTAAAAAAAACAAGGACTTTTACAACTGACAACATGCACCCTTACGAATTAAAAACCACTGATGCGACATTTGCATTTACTATTTCTTGGAATACCACAGAACGTCAATTACGTGGCTAAAAACAACTAGAGAATTGCAAAAATATATGTAGGGGATAACATGGTCATTTCCAGCCCTGAACACCGCCCTTAAGCTTTAAAAATTAGCGAAATCTACAAACGAATTTGCTACAGCTTGAAAATTACACAGGACACAGATTAGGTGGCCACAAAAAACATATCCTGGAGAAACGCAAAAATTCAGGGGATAACATGGTCATTTCCAGCTCCGAACACCACCCTTAAGCATTAAAAATTTGCGAAATCTACAAACGAATTTGCTACAGCTTGAAAATCACACAGGACATAGATTATGTGGCCACAAATAACATATCCTGGAGAAACGCAAAAAMTCAGGGGATAACATGGTCACTTCCAGCCCCCAACACCACCCTTAAGCATTAAAAATTCGCGAAATCTACAAACGAATTTGCTACAGCTTGAAAATTACACAGGACATGGATTATGTGGCCACAAATAACATATCCTGGAGAAACGCAAAAATTCAGGGGATAACATGGTCATTTCCAGCCCCGAACACCACCCTTAAGCATTAAAAATTCGCGAAATCTACAAACGAATTTGCTACAGCTTGAAAATTACACAGGACACAGATTAGGTGGCCACAAACAACATATCCTGGAGAAACGCAAAAATTCAGGGGATAACATCGTCGTTTCCATCCCCGAACACAACCCTTAAGCATTAAAAATTCGCGAAATCTGCTAACGAATTTGCTACAGCTTGAAAATTACACAGGACACAGATTAAGTAGCCACAAACAACATATCCTGGAGAAACGCAAAAATTCAGGGGATAACATGGTCATTTCCAGCCCCGAACACCACCCTTAAACATTAAACATTTGCGAAATCTACAAACGAATTTGCTACAGCTTAAAAATTACACAGGACATAGATTATGTGGCCACAAATAACAAATCCTGGAAAAAAGCAAAAGTTCAGGGTATAACACGGTCATTTCTAGCCCCGAACACTACCCTTAAGCATTAAAAATTYGCGAAATCYACAAACGAATTTGCTACAGCTTGAAAMTTACACAGGACACAGATWAAGTAGCCACAAAYAACATATCCTGGAAAGACGCAAAAATTCAGGATATAACATGGTCATTTCCAGCCCCGAACACCACCCTTAAGCATTAAAAATTTGCGAAATCTACAAACGAATTTGCTACAGCTTGAAAATTACACAGGACATAGATTATGTGGCCACAAACAACATATCCTGGAGAAACGCAAGAATTCAGGGGATAACATGATCATTTCCAGCCCCGAACACCACCCTTAAGCATTAAAAATTTACGAAATCTACAAACGAATTTGCTACAGCTTGAAAATTACACAGGACACAGATTAGGTGACCACAAACAACATATCCTGGAGAAACGCAAAAATTCAGGGGATAACATGATCATTTCCAGCCCCGAACACCACCCTTAAGCATTAAAAATTTGCGAAATCTACAAACGAATTTGCTACAGCTTGAAAATTACACAGGACACAGATTAAGTAGCCACAAACAACATATCCTGGAGAAACGCAAAAATTCAGTTGATAACATGGTCATTTCCAGCCCCGAACACCACCCCTAAGCATTAAAAATTTGCGAAATCTACAAACGAATTTGCTACAGCTTGAAAATTACACAGGAGACAGATTATGTGGCCATAAACAATATATCCTGGAGAAACGCAAAAATTCAGGGGATAACATGATCATTTCCAGCCTCGAACACCACCCTTAAGCATTAAAAATTTGCGAAATCTACAAACGAATTTGCTACAGCTTGAAAATTACACAGGACACAGATTAAGTAGCCACAAACAACATATCCTGGAGAAACGCAAAAATTAAGTTGATAACATGGTCATTTCCAGCCCCGAACACCACCCCTAAGCATTAAAAATTTGCGAAATCTACAAACGAATTTGCTACAGCTTGAAAATTACACAGGACACAGACTAGGTGACCACAAACAACATATCCTGGAGAAACGCAAAACGCTGGAAATGACCATGTTATATCCTGAATTTTTGCGTTTCTCCAGGATATGTTGTTTGTGGTCACCTAATCTGTGTCCTGTGTACGTTTCAAGCTGTAGCAAATTCGTTTGTAGATTTCGCAAATTTTTAATGCTTAAGGGTGGTGTTCGGAGCTGGAAATGACCATGTTATCCCCTGAATTTTTTCCTTTCTCCAGTATATATTGTTTGTGGCCACCTAATCTGTGTCCTGTGTAATTTTCAAGCTGTAGCAAATTCGTTTGTAGATTTCGCGAATTTTTAATGCTTAAGGGTAGTGTTCGGGGCTAGAAATGACCATGTTATACCCTGAATATTTGCGTTTCTCCAGGATATGTTATTTGCGGCCACATAATCTATGTCCTGTGTGATTTTCAAGCTGTAGCAAATTCGTTTGTAGATTTCGCAAATTTTTAATGCTTAAGGGTGGTGTTCGGGACTGGAAATGACCATGTTATCCCCTGAATTTTTGCGTTTCTTTAGGATATGTTGTTTGTGGTCACCTAATCTGTGTCCTGTGTACGTTTCAAGATGTAGCAAATTCGTTTGTAGATTTCGCAAATTTTTAATGCTTAAGGGTGGTGTTCGGGACTGCAAATGACCATGTTATCCCCTGAATTTTTGCGTTTCTCCAGGATATGTTGTTTGTGGTCACCTAATCTGTGTCCTGTGTACGTTTCAAGCTGTAGCAAATTCGTTTGTAGATTTCGCAAATTTTTAATGCTTAAGGGTGGTGTTCGGAGCTGGAAATGACCATGTTATTCCCTGATTTTTTCCCTTTCTCCAGTATATATTGTTTGTGGCCACTTAATCTGTGTCCTGTGTAATTTTCAAGCTGTAGCAAAGTCGTTTGTAGATTTCGCGAATTTTTAATGCTTAAGGGTAGTGTTCGGGGCTAGAAATGACCATGTTATACCCTGAATATTTGCGTTTCTCCAGGATATGTTATTTGCGGCCACATAATCTATGTCCTGTGTAATTTTCAAGCTGTAGCAAATTCGATTGTAGATTTCGCAAATTTTTAATGCTTAAGGGTGGTGTTCGGGGCTGGAAATGGCCATGTTGTCCCCTGAATTTTTGCGTTTCTCCAGGACATGTTGTTTGTGGTCACCCAATCTGTGTCCTGTGTGTAAGTTTCAAGCTGTAGCAAATTCGTTTGTAGATYTCGCAAATTTTTAATGMTTAAGGGTGGTGTTCGGGGCTGGAAATGACCATGTTATCCCCTGAATTTTTCMGTTTTTCCAGGATAKATTGTTTRTGGCCACCTAATCTGTGTCCTGTGTAATTTTCAAGCTGTAGCAAATTCGTTTGTAGATTTCGCAAATTTTTAATGCCTAGGGGTGGTGTTCGTGGCTGGAAATGACCATGTTATCGCCTGAATTTTTCCGTTTCTCCAGGATATGTTGTTTATGGCCACCTAATCTGTGTCCTGTGTAATTTTCAAGCTGTAGCAAATTCGTTTGTAGATTTCGCAAATTTTTAATGCTTAAGGGTGGTGTTCGGGGCTGGAAATGACCATGTTATCCCCTGAATTTTTGCATTTCTCCAGGATATGTTATTTGTGGACACATAATCTATGTCCTGTGTAATTTTTAAGCTGTAGCAAATTCGTTTGTAGATTTCGCAAATTTTTAATGCTTAAGGGTGGTGTTCGGGGCTGGAAATGAACATGTTRTCCCCTGWATTWTTGCTTTTCTCCAGGACATGTTGTTTGTGGTCACCTAATCTGTGTCCTGCGTAATTTTCAAGCTGTAGCAAATTCGTTTGTAGATTTCGCAAATTTTTAATGCTTAAGGGTGGTGTTCGGGGCTGGAAATGAACATGTTATCCCCTGAACTTTTGCTTTTCTCCAGGACATGTTGTTTGTGGCTACCTAATCTGTGTCCTGTGTAATTTTCAAGCTGTAGCAAATTCGTTTGTAGATATCGCAGATTTCTAATGCTTAAGGGTGGTGTTCGGGGCTGGAAATGATCATGTTATCCCCTGAGTTTTTGCGTTTCTCCAGGATATATTGCTTATGGCCACTTAATCTGTGTCCTGTGTAATTTTCAAGCTGTAGCAAATTCGTTTGTAGATTTCGCAAATTTTTAATGCTTAAGGGTGGTGTTCGGGGCTGGAAATGACCATGTTATCCCCTGAATTTTTGCGTTTCTCCAGGATATATTGTTTGTGGTCACCTTATCTGTGTCCTGTGTGATTTCCAAGCTGTAGCAAATTCGTTTGTAGATTTCGCAAATTTTTAATGCTTAAGGGTGGTGTTCGGGGTTGGAAATGATCATGTTATCCCCTGAATTTTTGCGTTTCTCCAGTATATATTGTTTATGGCCACCTAATCTGTGTCCTGTGTAATTTTCAAGCTGTAGCAAATTCGTTTGTAAATTTCGCAAATTTTTAATGCTTAAGGGTGGAGTTCGGGGCTGGAAATGACCATGTTATCCCCTGAATTTTTGCGTTTCTCCAGAATATGTTGTTCGTGGTCACCTAATCTGTGTCCTGTGTGATTTTCAAGCTGTAGCAAATTCGTTTGTGGATTTCGCAAATTTTTAATGCTTGGGTGGTGTTCGGGGCTGGAAATGAGCATGTTATCCCCTGAATTTTTGCTTTTCTCCAGGACATGTTGTTTGTGGCCACCTAATCTGTGTCCTGTGTAATTTTCAAGCTGTAGCAATTCGTTTGTAGATTTCGCGAATTTTTAATGCTTAAGGGTGGTGTTCGGGACTGGAAWTGAACATATTATCCCCAAATATATTTTGCGATTCTGTAGTTGTTTTTAGCCACGTAATCGACGTTCTGTGTGTATTCCAAGAAGTAGTAAATTCGAATGTCGAATCAGTGGTTTTTAATTCGTAAGGGTGCATGTTGTCAGTGGTAAAAGTTCTTTTTTTTAAATATCTTGAAAATTAATATGCACTATGCACTCTGCTTATCTTCTTTGTAAACTGTAAACTGTAGCAAAGTGGTGCTGCGCGCAGTTAATTGAAATATAGGGATAGGTATTTAATGGCAAGGTGTATGTGAACATTTTTTTTATTGTTGATTTTGTATGGATTATGTAGATATATGTCTTTTGTTTATGTTGTGTACAGGCCTGGCGTGCAGCATATTTAAATCCCGCGTATAAATCACTAAATATGTAGGAATCTATTCAAATGCTTTACTTGACTGGTCGACTGTAAAAACGTGATTCTCGTTTTTGATTCCGTTGCTAACTTCAACCACATCAGATCATCCACATTTTTAAAGCTTCCTTTAGAAATACATTGGAAAGTTGATGTAATTATTTGCTAAAATATGTACACTGACATTCGACGGTGTGTTGAACAAAAGTATTCCCCAAGATGACGAACCTCGGCTTATACCGGAACTTGACTCAAACTTCATTATACCTACTCTATATATTATTGCATTTTTACATTTCATACAGCATTTAAAAATCACGTTATAAGTTTAAGATAACTGTTTAGGGGCAAGTGACAAAACCTCAAAAGCTACTATTACGTAGTTTACATTAGTATGATGCAAAGTTGTTTTATAAGTTTTAATATATAAAACACTTTAAATGACAATAACTATTTTTTTATAAAAAGGTGTAATTATTGTATCACCGATAGACGCAGAATGAAATTTCCTTGTTTTGATGTACACTTGAGCTACCTGTTTGTGGCGGTTTTTTCTTTTCATAAATTTCAAGTATGGATATAAATGTTTCTAAAGGTATATTTAATCACTGTAATCACGTTATTTTAAAAATCGATGATGATATAATTAAAGGCTACACTACGATAAAAGGGTAAGAAGTGTCCCTACTGCAATTTGACTCCAATTAAGATATGTTGTTATGTCGCATACTCAATTTCGGTCACTAATTCCTAATTTCCAGTTTTTGCCATTCAACAACAACCTTGAACGCTTTTTATCTGTAATTATTAGAAATAAAAGTTGGACCCCCTACCATTATCAGTCTTAAAGTTATGTGGTACAAAATTTTTTCGGGGTTGCTTTTTAATAGCATTTTTTGAAGAAMCATTGTCGTTTACTTAAATTCGATAAGAAATCTAAAAAAGGTAATAATATATATTCAAAATAATGAAGCTAGTGTCATTTTTTGGTATAACCGGAAGTACGATTAGTTGAAGAATATTTTCGTTCAACTTGCCTTACCGTTGAATCTTAGCGTACAAATATTTAGCTCAAAATTCCATTAACTTTCAAAGATAATTACAACGAAAGCTTAAGTATGGACATCCTGTATACATATTATCTATACGTTTTCAAAACAGAAATACCCCTAGCGCATATATTTCCAATGTATTATGTATGTACAAGTATTTCGTCTTAATTTTTTATATAGGGGTAAAATTATTGCGAATTGATCAGCTACTGAAAATGGAATATATGTATGAAGATTTTTTCAGAGATTGACAACACCTTTGACAAAATGATTTAACTGTTTCTGTTGCGTTTAGAACTTTTATCGCTCTTTAATTATATTTCAGAGAATCAAACATCGTTTGTGTTTATTAAAGAATCAAAAGCACCGTGAATTGTTGTAAGGTTATTGTTGAGGTTTTGACACTCTTATTTGTTTATTAGCAAAGAAACGCCGTTAATTTGAATAAGTAATTTATTGATGCAATGCTACCACATCCGATGCCATTTACAACAGTAGGTACTGTTCATCTGCTTCCCAGCGCGTGCGCTTTAGACTACATTTATTCAGATATTCAAACATTTAATATAAACAAATTCTAATTTTTAGTGTATGAACCACACCTGGTATCTGTCTTTGGATATGCAGCTCTTCATACTTTCCCCATTGCTTCTTTTACCACTAATAAAATATCCAAGAATCGCTCGCAATGTAATATTGCCCTTGTCTATAGCAGCATCCATCCTTTGTGCGATGATAGTTATTTACGCATATGACGTCAGATAGTGAGTATTCTGCAATCTACATTACATACATCACCTAGTTGGTATCCATTCTAGTTTCTCTGCTAGCTACGATAAGTATTATTATTACAAGACCCATAACAGAGCTGGGCCTTGGCTGATAGGCATTGCTTTTGGCGCTTTTGCCCTACGGGGAAATGTAGAAAAAAGGACTTTTCACATCAGGCAGGTATAATAACCCACATATACAAATTTATTTTCTGTAAATCAACTTAAAAATCATCAACTTGCAGGTTATCAACTTAGCAATTTGGGGTTTAGTACTAACTTTAATGGCCATAATTATATTCTATCAGCGTGTGGTTATAATCAATGATAATAGGACAGAATCAGCAGTGTACATGGGACTGCAGAGACCACTCTGGGCACTTTGTCTGTGTTGGATATCTTTTGCATGCACTTATGGATATGGGGGTAAAACAGCACAACAGTTATGTTATTTTTTTTATCTAATTAGATATTTCCAGGCATAATCAATTGGTTCCTTTCCCTACCAATATTTCAAGTAATATCAAAGATATCGTATTCAGTGTATCTTGTTCATTTCTTTGTTTTAATGGCGAGTTTGGGGCACATGAGGGTTCCAATATACTTTGATGATTACAATGCGGTAAAATGAAGTACTATAGGTGACTGATGAGTATAAATACTACTTAAGTTTTAGCTGTATATAGTCTGCACTGATATAATGTTTTCACTGGTGGTTGGTGCCTTCTGGACTTTAGCATTTGAATCACCGATGATAACGATAGAGAAAGTGATATTTGGAGGAGGTAAAATCAAATACATTTAATTTCACTTATACATTTGATTCTTTCTAGGAAGAAGATCCCAAACACAGAAAAAAACTAATAATTTAGAAGAAGGCAAAAGATGTAGTGACCCAGCATCTGGAGGTGTTTTTGATATGAATAGTAATGCATGTATCAGCAGCAGCCCTGCGCTAGAAGTTATTATAGAAGACAAACCCAAAGAATCTATATACAATTAGTTGTATTAATTGTGTTTATTTAATTTGTTCTTAATATATATTGATTTTCTTTATTCTTCTTTATTCATTGACTATCCTTAGTACTAAAATTGATTTCCATCGAACGATATATTTTAACGATGTACGAAGCTCAGCTTGTCTTGCTTATGAATTTGTTGAAACTCGCTATTAAATTAGAACTCAAAGGGGTGAACTTACATTAATTAAAAGGCACCAGCATATACATGTGTAGAAAAGAATAAGAAATAATAATATTTAGGCTCCAGGTCATTCCATTTAAGTGCGACATCTGTACTAGGTAGTTTAATAAAAATACGGTCAAACATTAGAACAGAAGAGGCAGGCCTATCGTGTAGTCAGGAGCATTTCGATAGTCAAATAAGAATGTAGTAAACATTCATTAACCTCTAAAGCATTCTTAAGCTTAATGCAAACTTATATGATTTTTTTTAAGTTTTGCATCTATTTTGAATTGAATGAATATTTTTGAATCTATGCATTTATAAAAATAATGAATTTAATCGCAATCATCTAAAGAAAGGCATAAAACTGAAAATTGTAATACTTATCCACTTTTTACGCTACCACATTATGTACTCAATTCTTAGATCGCAAGTCGTTAAATGGAATATGGCAGGAGTAAAGTTATTTTATTACATCCAGCAAAATGAAAGCATGGGTGTCGATCTGGGGCACATAAATATATAAAGATATTCCGAAATAAACCGGAATTAATTTTAGTCGTTGGGTTTATCGTTAGAAAACGTCCATGTACAGCTTCATTACAAAGATGAAAAAATAAAAGCTAAGTAGATTCCGATAAAGGTTAAGGGATTTTACCTGGAATTTTTATGACACCACACCAAAAATCATCGATGCAATTGATTAGCCATAAAAGTGCCTACATAAAAACATTTATACACTTTTGGCATCCCTATTACCAGTTCCACGACGGCCTACTGTAATGAAACGGTCGTAAAATCCGGGTTTCACGCAAGTTATAAACTTGTTAGGTGAACCCCTTTATAGGCGCCTTGCACAGCAAGTTTTGTTGTTAAATTAATAATGAAAGCCATATGTTCTGTTGGTTTACAGCAGGAGTACCAGAAAATTTGTCTAAAACTGTAAACTCCTTTAGAAAAGACACAAATTAGTTAGGTATTTCTATCGATTATATAAGATTGTCGATTGGCGCAGTACTCAGACGTATCCAACTCTAAACGGAATGACTAATCAATACTCAAGATTACTTAACCTCTCAGAAAAGTGAACTATTTATCAATTAGATTTTAGAGTCTTAGTAATACGATTCATTATTTTGGAGAGATCATTCAGGTTATTTTAACTGATGCGTTGATAGTAATCAAGATAGCATTGTAGTTTGTGAGTCATAGACAATGTAGACAATCGGATTATAATCTAGACTTAATCTCCATCTGCTTCCTATGCAGATATATCGTAAAGGATGTATCAATGTCGCTTTAATAACTATGTAGTTTAACAAACGCCAGGATGAATGGTGAAGAAGGGCGCTAAAATGCGAGTCTGTAACTTGGAAGATATCCGATATATCAAATCCAGTTTTTTGGAAAACGGTCGGGCACTTCGATTGATGTTTTAAGAGCAGACCTTTTTTGTTTAAAATTTTTTAGAGTATATTCTGTTGAAATATGAATTTGAATCAATCACCACAAAAGAGACAAAACATGCATTTCAGAACTGGTATAGAAATATTTATCTATCATTTAGCAGAATTTATTGTAACTGGTGCATCCTTATCAGTTTGATTCACCAACTCTCTGGCATTATCGTCTTAACAGAAGTTTTGACAACCCCTCCTGACACCTGGTAATACCTCTGTGAGCGTAACATGTTTTCTTTTAAAACATCTAATCTGTATTCACGTTTACTAATGATATATTGTCACCATATATAATTTTTATTAAGGTTAATTCTTTCATCAATTATATGTATATTATATTATTTTTTAATAACTATTTTACATTCAGATGTTTGATGAATTTTTAATTATCAATTTATGGTCCTCTTGGGTGGTGTTACTGGGTTTTATATTGTAGTCTTGAGAAATGTGAAATACAGCCCTCAAACTGATACTGCAGTTTTATTTTAATTGTYCAAGCGCTTACKAATTYCCTTTAACAAATTATATAATTCTGGGACACAAAATTATTTATTTATGTTGCAATCGTTGTTTTTTTTTTAATAGCGACCCTGCCTACTTGTCCACTATGTGTAAAGTGCATATCAAAATGTAATGTACGTAATTTTAATATTATTCCGTATCATTTTACAAGATGTTAAACAAAACAGAAAAATCTTTTTCAGTTGCATTAAAATGTGACATTCATGACACCTTTTTTTAGGAATTTATTATTGATGATTTAATATTAAAAACCAATACTCCTTAAAAAAARTCAGTGAAGTATTATGCTTGGAACTCTTGTAGAAAGAGCTATTTGCGAATTTGGCAGTTCTATTACTTTTACAGCATAAGGTGATGACTCAAATAAAAACATCAGGCTTCAACTGTCCCCATCATTGTCAAGACCCGTTCGTGAATGTCTTAATACGGTATTTTCAGGCAGATGGATTGGTAGAAGGAAACCCCTTCAATGTCCAGTTATGTCCCCAGACCTCACTTATCTGGACTATTCTTAAGCAAAAAAGCAAAGTGTTTAAGACTAAATCAACACACTCGAAGGCTACTTCCCCCTAAAATGAATAAAAAAAATGTTAAAATTATCAGTTCCGCTTAAGATAAATTGTTTTGTTTTTATTTTTCAAATAAAACGTTTTTGGTTTACATCTTGAGAATGACAGGCAATGAAAATCCTAAATATGGTAGTTATCTATAACTTGATATGTAACTTAAAAATAACCAATAATAGTTATTTAATAATTTAATATTTAATAGGTTTAAGGATCGACGAAGGAGGATCTTTTCGATAATGGAGAAATTTATCAGTATGAAATGCGCAGGTAAAATGTTTTTTGTACACCTGCGATTGAAAGGAATATCAAACAAATTCAGTAATATTTATCTATCAAAGAATTGTATTTGCTGGTGTCGATTGTCGGTAGTAATTATTAATCTGTAAATAAACTAGTGAAAGAAAAAAATGGACTATTGTTTTGAAGCTATTGAAGAAGCAGCTCAAAAAGCTTTAGATAGATCAAAGTGTACCAGTAGATGTCATAAGTGAACCAATTTTATTTTAGCGATGTCGTATGCTATTAAGAGTCACTACTTTAATAAAATACTTAATTGTTTTCTAACAGTCCTAGAAATATCATCGTATTCTGTTTGTAGGAAGTATTCCATGATGAAAAGAACATTCTTGGTAAAAATGATGTCAACCTTAATGGACACCATAAATTGATCGTTTTTGAAAATTAATGTCGTTAATCACGAAGTAAGTTTATTACTACAGCTCCCACTAAAATCTATCTAATGATTAAGGTATGAAAGTGGTCAATCATGTGTGCACGTCCATGCGTATGTAACTGTAACTACTCTGAAGATGAAAGCATATAGAAAGCGTGTGTTTACCATTGTTGATGATTTGCGTTATCGATGCCATACAGTTATACAGAAGATATGGTGCATTACCTCAAATAATTGCACCTCATTGCTGTTTGTTATCCAGTACAGAAAGAATGGATCTACGATACAGCCTGTAAGAAAAGGAGGGTTTTGAAAACATTTTTAATACTATAGCAATATTTAAGAATTTAGATGGCAATGCCAGCATTACTCTGATATGATGTCAAAGCCACCTAGCTGCCTAAACTGGTACTACTTCCTAAAGGAAGTGACCTGTAGTCTGACAAATTGGCATGCTCCTGCATACTTCAATTTGACACCTGGCCGCCGCGGCAATATTTGTTCAGTTTCCCAATCCAGAGAAAAACACGGCAAGAACATCGACCACTTTGCTAGTATGTAGTGGAGCTAACATTACTTGCATCAAAAGACATACGTAGCAACCCAAAATTTAGATTAATAAATATAGGTAAGTCTGTTACTTAATGTGGCGCTTACTCTGAACGAGAGGTGTGCCTTACTCGAATGTTAAAGAAAGTAGCAGACCAGCTAGGGTTTGGGCAAGAGGCAAGGTCTGTAAGAGAAATGGGACAGTCGGGCATAGAGTGTGCTAGAGGTTAGCACGAGAGTATGGCTCTATTTAAAAGTGTGTGTGATGTAGTGTCCAATGATAGTGGTGGTTCCATGTGAGCATAATGGATAATTTGCATTACCCGTCTGACAGGTATTTATAGATGTATGTGCTTATTGAAAGGGGTACTATGTGTATTGGCCATTATTATAATTGTGCGAGTGCCAGTGGGCGCGGGACTAATTATTAGTCTGCTAGCAGTGGCTACGAGACAAGCGGATCTGCACCAGTGGCTGCGGAAGTTTATGGCAGTTTCTCCAACCTATAGCTATAGGAGTCCTGGACGACGTGGTTTCGACCATCCTGTCCGTGACCTGCTCCTAGCGGCAGTGATCTGGCTAGTGTAAGTGCCAGGAGTTCCTCGCAGATGAAACAGAAAACTCTGTATACCGTTATTCCACCAGGGGTTTTAGGTGGTCTAGTGGGTCCATACATTCGATCAATGTATGGAATGCCTGGTTGAAAGACTGGGGCTTATAGGTAGCAAAGTGCTAATCAAATGTTATAGGTTGCCCGCCTACGTGTGTTTCATCTAGCTCCAGAGGGCCAGCGCCAAGGTGCAGGGCACCCGCCGTGAGCTGACTGTCAATTCCTGTGTGATTATCTCGCTAATGCGTGATTTATTTGTATTTCCATGTTCGGTTTTGATCGGCTGCCCGACTGATCTATTTAAATGTGCCAACCTTGTCTGTCACACAGAGCTTGAGTGGGGTAGTGGTAAGAAAGAGCGTGAATGTAATATAAGAATAATATACAAATTATTAAACATTAACCAATAACGACTAACATATGCCCATCTCTATTTTGGATGCTATACATAGAAGATGGAAAGGTTTTCTTTATAGTTGAGCGCTATTAAAAAAGACTGGATAATACTAATAGGCGTGCCCAAGTACTGAATTTATTCCACATTACATACTCGCACTCTATTTCTGTGTCAGTTTTACAATCGCATTATCGTTAAGGAGGAGACTTCTCGCTAAATGAGATTTTTTTGTCAACACTGAGCAAAAGGCGTAAGAATTGCTACTCACGCTTGACGACAGTTAATACTTGTAATTATGCTATACATCCAACCAAAGCAGTTTCTGATTGATGCTTGATATTAAACTGTATTCTTGTTATATAAATAAACCACTTAAAATACACGTCACTATTACGTTTGTGCTTGTTGAAGGTCACGACTAATCCAAATATTTGGTACTATCTGTGATTCATGCACTTCATATACGGAGTATTTGTTATTGTTTTCTTGTTGATGTGATGCACTGAAGTGCCAGCTTCTTTAATTGTTTGTTGTTGGATGTAGGTGAAATTTCTTTACGAAGACACGTAGTATTTTTAGTTATTTATTAAACTTCTACACACAAACTTTATAAATACTTTACATTGTACGCCGGCAAAGGGCAGCGGAATCGTACAAGAGCCGTGTTATTCGAATTCAATACAGCAACTGTCTAAATATTTTAACATTACACATATTTATAACCTTTCAGGTATTATTTAAAATGAGGGTTGGGACTTTCCAAGCCCTTTACTACTGTTATCGTCCAAATACCATCAAAGTAAACTTGCCGGTTAAGCCGGACGACCGCTATAAAAGACAGGTAGGCAGCATTACGGGAAATTCCCAAATTCTGTCATCTATTGCTAAAGTGTAATACAAATACCCAGACTACACTACACACTGAATAAAAAGATATATTATAACATATAACGATAAACTAAACATGCCGCCCGCCTTGAAAGGATTGGCTTTCGAAAAATAAAATGTGAGTTATCTAATCAAATAATGTCATTGCAATTAAGCGTCCTTATCACTTATGGGGAGCACGCAGATTTTGACGACCGCACGTTTTGTCACAACACCAGTAGGTAGTTTCACAGAAACCACTCTCACCACGCCGTCCTGGCCGGGATGAACGTCTGCAATACGGGCCATCTGCCACTTGAAGGATGGAACGTTGTCCTCTCGTAGAATCACCAGGGCTCCCGGAATCAGGGATACTGGTTGGCCTTGAGTCCACTTGGATCGTACTTGGAGTTGGGAAACGTATTCTCGGCTCCAACGAGACCAGAAATGCTGTTTCAGCTTTTGAATGTGCTGATACTTCGTTAGGCGGTTATCAGAAACATCCAGCAAGTTTGGATCTGCTGGTGATGTAAGCTTTCTCCCAATCAAAAAATGTGCAGGAGTAAGGGGATCCATGTCATCGGGATCATTAGAAAGGGGACACAATGGTCGGGAATTTAATACTGCCTCAATCTGTGTCAAGAATGTGTAAAGTTCTTCATATACAAAATAAGCATTACCTAAAATTCTCTTTAAATGAAATTTAACTGATTTCACACCGGCTTCCCAAATGCCACCAAAATGCGGAGAACGTGCTGGGATAAAATGCCAGGATGTTCCATAATCCAACAATTTTTTAGTGATATGACAATGTGTGGAATCATTGGTAATAAAATCCTTTAATTCTGATAATTCAGATTTTGCACCTACAAAATTGGTTCCATTATCAGAGTAAATATTTAAAGGTTGGCCACGGCGCGATATAAATCTACGAAATGCCGAAAGAAACTCTTCCGTGCTTAGAGCACTGACTAATTCCAAATGTATTGCCTTTGTTACCAGGCAAATAAAAACACGTATGTAAGATTTGATTAGTCTTGCACCTCTTCCCTTCTTTGTTTTAATCAAAATTGGACCAGCGTAATCTACACCACAATTATAAAATGGAGGGGCTTGCTGGAGTCGTACTTTAGGTAATGGACCCATAACAGGTTGCAAAGTGGTAGGCTTGTTACGAAAACATGTAACACAACAGCGTATCACATGCTTCACCAAATTTTTTCCTGATATTGGCCAGTACCTTTCTCGCAATGAAGTCAAAAGCATAGTTGCTCCACAATGAAGCAAACGAATGTGTTCATTTTGAACGATTAATTTACTTAGAGTATGAGATGGAGGTAGTATAATGGGATGCTTTTTAGAATTATTAAAATTACCTTGATAAATTCTGCCTCCCACGATTAGCATACCATCGTTATCCAAAATAGGATTTAAAGGCAATAATTTGCTTTTTCGATCAATCGCGTTGCCAGCCTTTAAATCTCTGATTTCTTTGGAATATTGAGAAGTTTGGCAAATACGTAGAAGAATCAGCAAAGAGCGCTGCATTTCATTGGCAGTAATTTTTCCAAGAATTTTTGTATTAGTTCTTTTGCAATTGTTGGCAAAGCGCAAACAATAAGATACAACACACTGCAATTTTGAAAGGGATGAATATCTTTCGAAAATGTTGAAATTTTCGCAAGCTGTCATGGCTATGTTTTGCTTACGAATTTCCAATACGCTTGTTTCTAGTGACAGTTTGGGCTGAGCTGGCCACTCAGATTTTGGTTTTGAGAGCCACTTCGGACCATTCCACCACAAATTACTATTAATTAGCATGCGTGGCTCTAATCCACGCGATATTAGATCGGAGGGATTATCTTGCGATTGAACATGTCTCCAGTCGCTAATATTTGATTTACTTTGGATGTCTGCGACGCGATTGGCGACGAATGTTTTCCATTTATTTGGTGCTGCTTTCACCCAGCCTAAAACTATAGTGGAATCGCACCAAAAATAGCAATTATTAAAATTAATATTGAGTGATTTTTTAACCTTTTCGGCCAAATGGGCAAGCAGCACAGCACCGCACAGTTCTAGGCGGGGCAAAGTAACATTTTTTAATGGCGCTACACGAGATTTTGCGCATAGCAAGCTCACATGACAACCAAACTCATTGACACTCTTAATGTAGATACATGCGCCGTAGGCTTTTTCAGAAGCGTCCGAAAAACCATGAAGTTCTATTGTGAAAGCCCCTTTGCATATAACCAAACGTGGAATTTTGATTGCCTGCAGTAGATGAATCTCGTCTTGAAATTTGATCCATTCTGTATGGAGATCTAGAGGGATAGATTCGTCCCACGACAATTTTAACTGCCAAAGCTTTTGTATAATCAACTTTGCCATTACGGTTATAGGCCCTAATAAACCTAAAGGGTCAAAAATTTGACAAATTATAGAAAGAAATGTGCGCTTTGTTACAGCGCGGTCGTTTTTTATGTCTGCTGTACTATACTGCAAAACATCGGTTGCGTTGTTATATAAAACGCCCAAGGTTTTTGATTCTGAGCCTTCAAAAGATTTAATGTAATTTTTATCGGCCTTCTCGGAAGGTTGCAATTTTTCCAAAATGGTTTCATCATTACTAGACCACTTCCGTAATTCAAATTGACCAGATTTTAGTACTTCAGTTATTTCGCGTTGTAATTGAATGACCTCATCAATGGAGTCTGCTCCCGTTAAAAGATCATCAACGTAAAAATCATTTTCTACGATTCTCGCACTTTCGGGGTATTTATCACGAAATTCGATTGCTAGTTGTTTTAAACATCTGATACTCAAAAATGAGGCAGATGCGGTTCCGTAAGTTACCGTGTTCAAACAGTATGTGTCCACGGGTTTAGAATCGTCGGAACGCCAAAGAATTAAATGAAAACGTCTTTGATCCTGTTTGATCAGAACCTGACGATACATTTTTGCAATATCTGCAGAGATTATAAATTGATGTTTTCTAAAACGCAATAAAATGCAAAATAAATCGTTTTGAATGGTTGGCCCGATGTATTGAACATCATTCAATGATAATCCTGACGAGGATTTAGCCGAACCATCAAACACTACCCTGAGCTTAGTAGTCAAGCTATCTGCTTTAAACACGGGGTGATGTGGTAAATAAAAGTGGGGTTCATTCTCGTTGATTGCTGAGATTTTAGTCATATGACCAAGATTTGTATATTCTTCGACAAATTCGGTATATTGGGTTTTTATCGCTGAATTTTTAATTCAATTTTCGTTCAATAGAGTAAAATCTTTTTAGGGCCAAATCTCTAGATGTGCCCAAATCGCAAACGTTATCCTTGAATAGTATGCTTACTATAAAGCGACCAGAATTATCTCGAGCGAATGTTTTATTGAAGTGTTCTTCACAAAATTTCTCTTCAATCGAATAATTCGCGGATTCACTAAGACACTCTTCAAGTTCCCAGAATTTTGAAATTTTATTATCAATTAGCTCTTCATGAATTTGCGTTTTTAAACATAAAGTTTGATTACTTAAACAAGTCAAGGAATTATTAAAACTTTCACTAATAGGACCACCTAGAATCCATCCTAGCTTAGTTTTTTGTAAAATGGGTTGGTTATTACCCAATTTAATTTGACCTACACACATAAGGTCCCAAAATAGGGATGAACCTATCAACATATCAATTTGTCCAGGAATGTTGCAGTTAAAATCCGCTAATTTAATATTTGAAGGAATATTTAATCCTTTTAAATTAAATGGTTGCAACGGCACGTAATCGGATATCTGATCTAAAATAAAGTAAGATATACTAGTGGAAAAATTGTTCACTTTTGAAAACAGGGACACCTTGGTTCGTGAACTAATTACCGATGCCTTTTGGTTTATACCGGTAATAGTCATGTTATATTTAAACTTCTGCAGACCCAAACGATCGCAGAATTCATTACTGATAAAATTAGATTGCGAGCCTGAATCTAAGAGAACTCGACAATTATGCAATTTACCATTGATATCTGGTACTTTCACAGAAGCCGTTGACAAAAGCACTTGATTAACATTTTCTACATTTAAATGATTACAAAGTAATGTTTGGGGAATATTAGCTGCAGCTTGTGCAAACTCAGCTTTGTCATTAGCCTCAGGTTCGGTTTTATTTAAAACAGGGGGTGATACATTTTTTGTTTCTATGTGCAATAACGTATTATGCTTTTTGCTACATTTAGCACATGGTTGCGCGGAACAGTCGCGAGTGTTATGATTTCGCTTGAGACATACAAGACACAAACGCAATCTACGAGCTTCAGATATTCGCCCGTTAATATCAAGTTTAAGAAATTGATCACATGTATAGATTGCATGATCCTTTTGGCATGAAACACAGGCGCTTTTTACGGCACTTAAACATGACTTAGTTTTGCCATTATTTTGACCTCTATAGCTGGGGACATCATTATGGTTAACAATACTGTTATTAGAAAAACTCTGATTTGCTTCAATAGAACCTAAAAGATTGCTCCTGGTTTCTAAGAATTTTAATAATTCATCAAAAGTTGGAAATTCAGCTTCCGGTTTGAGTTGTTCCCATTGATACCTTGTTGTGGCACTGAGTTTAGAAGTCACAATATATATTAACAAGGTATCTACAGTAGGCTGCTCATAATTTTTTAAAGATTCTTTGATTTTTATAATTTCATCTAGAAATCGTTGAATTGCTGTATGCGTATCTTTTTTGATTTGTTCCAAATTAAATAGCAACTTCAAATTATTTTGAATTATAAGTTTCTTATTTTCGAAACGTTTCTTTAATAAATTCCAAGCAATAAGGTAATTATCAGACGAAACTTTTAATGTTTTGACTGCCTGCGCAGCTTCTCCTTTCAAGGAACCAATTAAGTAGTAGAATTTCTGAACATCAGTCAGATTATCATTTTTATGTATGATATTATCGAAAGCATCATGAAATTCCACCCAACACTCATATTCTCCACTAAATGTGGGCAAAGTAATTTGCGGTAAACGTAATTCCGTATTGGAATTTAGGTTTGTTGAAATCCTTTGTTGTAAGATTTCGTCAATTTTTGCAATAATCTTATAATAAGATTCTTCAAAATCTTCTAGTTCAGTATCATGAACTGGATCATTTGATACTTTTATGATTTCTAAGTATAATTTTTCGAAATCAGAAAGTAATTCTTTATCATGTTCATAGCGAACACGTAGTTCTGCAATCTTGTCTTTTGAGATTGTAACATTATCAACAAAATGTTTATTGTAAAATGTATTTAGACGGGTAAGCCGCGACTTTAATTGCTTTCTTTGGGCTATGAGGTTTTGAAATTCTGCCATTCTGACACAAAACTGAGACAATAATAGCAAGAATAAAGGAAAAATAGGAATGCACACTTATGAGTTTTTGATGCTTCTTTGTGAGTTGCCCAAGGGGTAACTATGTTGTTTGTGTTGTCTTCAAACGAGAAACTTCACATCCGGCTCGAAGGACCATGTTTTCTTGTTGATGTGATGTGCCAGCTTCTTTAATTGTTTGTTGTTGGATGTAGGTGAAATTTCTTTACGAAGACACGTAGTATTTTTAGTTATTTATTAAACTTCTACACACAAACTTTATAAATACTTTACATTGTACGCCGGCAAAGGGCAGCGGAATCGTACAAGAGCCGTGTTATTCGAATTCAATACAGCAACTGTCTAAATATTTTAACATTACACATATTTATAACCTTTCAGGTATTATTTAAAATGAGGGTTGGGACTTTCCAAGCCCTTTACTACTGTTATCGTCCAAATACCATCAAAGTAAACTTGCCGGTTAAGCCGGACGACCGCTATAAAAGACAGGTAGGCAGCATTACGGGAAATTCCCAAATTCTGTCATCTATTGCTAAAGTGTAATACAAATACCCAGACTACACTACACACTGAATAAAAAGATATATTATAACATATAACGATAAACTAAACAGTTATAGTATTATAATACCCATCTTAGCACCCGTTCATTAATGAAAGATTTTGACGAGATAAAGACCAAGTATCTTCAATTTGATATCTTCGTAAGTAAACATGGTTACAGAACGTGATAGACGGAGCAACAGAGCAGCCGGTTACTTTATTTGCAGTCTCAGTTCATTGTTATGGTTGGCTTTTGATCTAGTTGATGATCAAGATTGCTAAAGTCCGACCGAAACTTTTTTACGGCCGAAATTGAAAGCGAATTTCGGCTTCCGTCTCGGTTTCGGCCGAAACCGAAACTTCCGTATAAGGTCAATAGTAATATTTTCGTGGGAAGAAAAATAAATAGACAGATAATAACTAACATATACGTTAGTACCTACGAAAAGTACGAAAACCTACGTATTATTGTTATATTATTGTAATAAGATTTTGTTATTCATAAACAAAATCATGAACTAAATCACATCATCAATAGAAAAATGAAATTACCTATTTCAAAACAATATTATAATAACTCGTAATTTCACAAATTAAGTTCACAGCGCGCAGACACTAACAAAACAAACAAAACAACTTCGTCGTTCGCAGCTCGGTGCATGTCCTCAAGTCACTATGCCAAAACCCTTTTTTTTGGCCGAAACTAGGCCATGCTATGCAGGGTTTAATGTCATTCAAATAATAATTAAGTACACAAACATCGCAAGATTTTGAAAAATGAAACTTCAGGGACTACCGAATAAAAATTAACAACGTGGCCTCCATTCCTGGTAAAAAGGATGCAAACTTGGGCATTTTCTTCATATTATTCGCTTTCTAAGTAGATTTGTAACTAAAATAAAGCTATTATTTTAAAATCGGTTCAGCAGACCCCTGCAATTCAAACCTTTGTCTTTACAATGAGTCAAAGGTATAAACAACATATTAAAATATAATATATTATGTGATTGTACTACCTACTTTAACTTCTCCTGGTACCTATTACTAAAATGCTTAGGGCCATTTCAAAAGTACCAGCAATATTTACGTATTGATATAATAATTACATATCTGGTATATTACTGCTTTATTCCAACATTTTAGTTTGCAACAAAATGTTAAATAAAAATGCCAAACAGCGAAACGGGGACTGCGAGACTGCGACGCCATCATCGCACATCGCGGTTTGCGTGCCCGTTCACGAAAAGATACATATTCGGCCGTTCTTCCTTCCCAAAGGTCGCTCGCGGTTGCTCAATTGTTCAATCCGAACTGCGTATCTGTTTCAGTCTAGTATCATACAAGTCTTTAGCAGCGTTCAAAATGAATTGGTTTATTTTATTCTGAGGAACTGGATCGTTCAATGTAGCGCAACTGAATAGTATGCATCGTTCGTTCGTTCACGAACTGCATAGTGCACACCTCTACTCTCTTGATTGCAGCGGTCCATACGTCATCTCTGTGACTGACTCCCAAGCCAAGCACAAGGCGCGTAACAGGCATTTTCCTTTAAAAAACACTAATAATATCTTAAAAAAGGGCAAAAAGAACTCACAACTTCACAAAAACACAAAGCGTGGCACTTTTCAATCATAAAGCTGTTTGCTATTGTCATATATTGTATTTATTCAAAATTCATTTAATTAGATCGTTACACATTCTAGAACAAAACGTTTACTAATTATGTCAGCATATTTGTGTCATTGCACTTCCCGCTAGCACCGAGTATAATGCTAGCGAAGCATTATGACGTATTAGCGAGTTGAGTATAAATACTCGGATAAATCAATCGTGAATAACTAGGAACCGGGAAATAACTTAGAGGACCGCACAATGTAAAACGATTGTCCCTCTGGCAGGAGCTAGCCCTCCTAGCACAATGTAAGTAACCAGGTAAATTATTCAGTAGTCGTTCTAATATATTTCTGTGTTACAATTATTATTATTAATGTTATTTTTGTTACTTGTTTTACAGATCTCTTTGTTAATAAATAGTCGTATAGAACCTAAGTCGTATCTCTCCTGCCTTCGCCCCTAGTTCTCTGTTTCAGGTTTCCTCAGGTAATCACTAGCACAACGGCGCACAACCCAAGTCCGAGGGTTTGTGACATGTGGTGGAGGCGCCCTTTCGATCCAGATGTACCCAGTGTGACAAATGGTGGTGGTCTACAATAAAATGAAAATTAACCTTTTAACCAACATTAAACCTATCCATTATTCCTTATTACTTAAGAGTATGGGAAGACGGTCAGCAAAGGGGTTCAAGGCTTTCAGCTCCTACTAAAGCTAAGAGGTCCGCCAGATAAGTCTGCGTAAACCCTCATAGCCTCAGACTGTTGGTTGTAGGCAGGCAGATCTAGCTAGTATAGCTAAAAGGTCAGCCAGATAAGTCKGCGTAAACCCTCATAGTCTCAGACTGTTGGTTGTAGGCAGGCAGATCTAGCTTGCGTGAGCCAAGCCGAGTTCCTCCTAAACAGATCGAACCTCATAATTCTATTTATTCCCTATTTATCCAAAATACCATTACCAATGGGCATTTATACGAGGAAGTTCTGCAACCCATGCTGAGAGGAGGAACCCACCATCCAAAGTAAGAAATATAATTGACCCCCTACCACCCACCCCAAACTGCGGCTTAGGTTCACACTATCAGATTTTTATAACAATTTAATGTAAATGCAAATGCGTTTGTTAAAATATTTTTGCAGAAAATAGGTATTTCGAAATAGAAGCACATAGGGAAGCAATGGCCAACAAAGTAACCATCGAGGAAGCCTTAAGAAACCGCCCACCTCCTGTATTTCCAAAGTTTCGAGCACCTTCAATTTTTAATCCTGCTGCAGATAACCCAATAATCTTTATTAGGCAATATGACGAAATTTCTGATTTTAATGGTTGGAAAGATAGCTACAAAATTCTATATTTAGGTAATTTCTTGCACGAAGCTTCACGAATTTGGTATAGCAAGTACATCAATGAACAAAGTAATTTAGGTAAAAGCTGGTATCAAATCAAACAAGATTTTATAGATCAATTTGGTGGTATTTATGCCCTAAGAAAATTAAAATTTGAATTAAATTCCAAAAAACAATCAGAAACAGAAGATATCAAGCAATACTTTTACGATTTAGTTGTTTTGGCACACAATGTAGATCCCAACATGTCATTTGAAAAATTCCGTGATCATTTCGAATTCGGACTACATCCATCTTTTATGAATCATATTATTTGTTAAACTACAAAGTAAACAGCAAAGAGGAACTTCAAAGTTTAGTTTTGCATTTAAGCGATGTAAGAGAAAGGGTATCATCGACTCAAATTCCAAAAAACACATTTTTTAAATTTAAAAGAAGCAATTTCAATAACTAACGATAAACCTCAATTTTTCAAAACATTTAGAACATAACGTACAAAATGCCTACAAAATATCCAAACATAATAGTTTAAATAATTTCAAGACTTACTACAAAAATCAAAAAGGGAATAATATTAATAACTTAATAACCAAAGATAATTTAAAACTTATTGCTGCTAAAAATTATATTTAAGATCTAATGTAGAAATTAAAGTAAAATTGTTAAACTTGCATCCCAGAGTAACGTTAAATAATTTTGAAAATTTCGAATTTAGGGAAAACAAAAATCTTTTCCAAAGAAAAGGTATTGCTTGTGAAGGCTTTACATTAATTGGAAATAATCTGTACATTACATTAATTTTAAAGTGTACCATGCGCCAGGCAATTTTTAAAGGGACAATTTTGGGTTATTTGTGCAAAAAGAGAAATGAAATAGTATCAAATTCCACAGTTCTAACTCTGCTAGAAAATTCGGGGACAGTTGGATTAGAGAAACACAAACGTTTCGAGAAGACAGATCAAGAAGGTAAAAGAGATTCTAAAATGTCTAGGGCCAACAAAGTTAATAAATTTGACCATGAAGAAAACTTTTCAAATATAAATGTAATTTGCAGTAAACTCAAAGTAAAAGCTAGGGAAGACTCGTTAGTCAAAAACGTTGGCCAAAAGAACTTTAATTATTGTAAAAGGCTTAAAAAATATCCAATAGGGCGTAGGAAATATGTATCTAGGCAAATGGGCAAATGCAGTAAAGCAGAAAGATACTTGGGCTCAATAAATGAAATCTGCGGTAATAATTGTATGCGTATAAGAAATGTTGAAATAAAGCAAGATTTAAATAAATATAGGGGACATATGTATAAAGTACGAAATAGGGTATAGCTTATAAATAAATGGCAGGAATTTACTAGAGATGTTTAAAATATAAGCAAAGAAATAAGGTTTCGAATACATGGTTAATTGAAGAGTAAATTATTAGCAGTAAACGTTAAGAATTTGTACATAAACAGGTTAGGTCGCAGGATTAAACAGTCAATGGAATGGTACTTACCAGCTGATCAGTAACTTCCGGAAGATACCAAGCCATGGCAAATGAACCCATCCAGAAGGAAAAATCCAGGAATATTCCAGCAAATTACTCCTCGAGGTGCGCACACCCTAGGAAATAAGGAAGACTAGAAAGTGAATTCACAAGGATCCTAATCTTTAAAAAAAAAAGCGCTGAAAGGTAAAACTCTACCAAAGGAAGGGATATTCAAAGACCTATTGCTTGCCAGAAAAAAGCTAATACAGCTGTAAGTCAAATTATAAAAAATCGGGAGACCTGGCAAATAATTTTTAATGCAGTATGGTCCTACGTGTTTTGTTTCACAAAGCACGTCCCATAAGTTCTCCTCGATCGTCGTCGTCGCTGTACAACAATTATTGTACAAAAATGATAAATTTTGAAAAGCTGCAGCATCATTTACAGTAAATACGCAAATAAAAGTGAGCAAAGAAAATGCGTGTGTGTGAAGTGAGAAAATTACAGAATGGGTTCTCTCTAAAAATTATGCATGTACACTAACTTGGTCTTATTTATATGGGTACTAATCAACACAAATAACACTAACCAACGGTACTAACCACTAATCCTGCGATCACGAAATTAATAAGTTAACTGTATTTTTTTTAAGCAGGTACCTACACAAAATTATTTAATAAGGTTTAATTTATTTAAATTTAGAACACTTAAACGTCATTATTATAGACGAAAAAAAAAGATAATTACAAGGTTTAGATGTTTATACTATATATAATAGAATTATTTCTATAGGAAAATAATCAAGAGAGGTTAAGATCAATAAGCAAATTAAAATTTTGTACAATATATTTAAGATAGGTAAAATGATTTAAATAGAAGCAAAATTTAGATGTATTTACAAATAAGTAAACGTAGGTAAGATTTTAAGAATTTTTTATAGATAGATAAACTGATTATTAAGTAGAAACAAATACTAAAAGAGGCACAACTAAAGCATTAATATTAAAATTTTTATACAAGTTCATACTACCATAGATATTTACTTACCGTTTTTGTTTATATTTTCCATGTCTCGGCCCGCACACACGCCCACACATCACAGGAACAGGCACGATACACTGGCAGCAAGACGACCGCCAAAATTTTCAAAGTACTGGCTCCACGTTCGACTCCAAAGGCGAGTACGACGATATAGCATCTACCAAAACCAGTCAATTCCAGAGAAGTAAAGCAAGAATGGGTCACCTACACAAGAATCCAAAAATGACACCTATCCCATCCTAAATTCCACAAAAATTTACCAACATCCAAAGAAGACTCCACAGGAAAACCGAAGACGTCGCCTATTGACCCACAAGATAGCTTCAGAGTGAAGTATTTCCACCCAACAAACTGAAGAACCACCAACATCAAACCAGTACATCGACAAAGAAATACAACGGTGTCGGAAAAGAAAATCAAATTTGCTGAATGTACAGAAATCTCCACCGGCTGTAATGAAGGTCATTCCAAGCAACAACCACATTCGCCTACTCATCGCAAGTGCAACTTGATACCAAAGACTGCAATTAGTGAAAACATGAACAGAGCCGTAACCAGTGAAATGTGAACAGTGCCGTATTAGAAAAGTGTGATCGTTAGTGTGTGTCCAAAGAACAGTGATAAAATGATTGTAGACATTGAAATGGGCCAAATATGTGTGTCATAAATAAGTTTAAAGTCAAATAACGTTTCTTTTTGTTTTGATTATTTTTTTGTTTTTCCAAATTTCTAACACTGTGCACATTGCATTTGTTTTATATATCAATGTTCAGCAGTTGTTAATATTTGATTGTTGTTAATTTCAGTATATCTTTTTTTTTTGTTCATTCTTGAGCTCACAGTTTGGTACAATGTAATATTAATTTTTTTCCAGTGCAAGCTGGAGGACCAGCTTTTCTAAGCCGGGGGGAAATGTCATATATTGTATTTATTCAAAATTCATTTAATTAGATCGTTACACATTCTAGAACAAAACGTTTACTAATTATGTCAGCATATTTGTGTCATTGCACTTCCCGCTAGCACCGAGTATAATGCTAGCGAAGCATTATGACGTATTAGCGAGTTGAGTATAAATACTCGGATAAATCAATCGTGAATAACTAGGAACCGGGAAATAACTTAGAGGACCGCACAATGTAAAACGATTGTCCCTCTGGCAGGAGCTAGCCCTCCTAGCACAATGTAAGTAACCAGGTAAATTATTCAGTAGTCGTTCTAATATATTTCTGTATTACAATTATTATTATTAATGTTATTTTTTGTTACTTGTTTTACAGATCTCTTTGTTAATAAATAGTCGTATAGAACCTAAGTCGTATCTCTCCTGCCTTCGCCCCTAGTTCTCTGTTTCAGGTTTCCTCAGGTAATCACTAGCACAACGGCGCACAACCCAAGTCCGAGGGTTGTGACACTATAATGACATTAAAAATATGGTTGCCCTCAACGGCCATATTGGATTTCGTCTTGATAGGTCGTTGGAATGCCTAATTAGACATTTAGCCGTGTGGTTTAATCATCGACATATCCAAGGCTGACTCGATGCCAAATTTTCTTGATCGCACGATATTAGCAACGCGTGATACTGTGTCGTGCCATGGATTAAACTGGATGTAAGCATGATAAACCCGCTCACATATCCGCCATAGAGCAACATCGAGATGTGCAATCGGCCTAGGTGGTTAGATACAAATTATTGTTATTCAGTATACTTTTCTTCGGTATTTAAAAAGATGTGTGCCAGGAGTAATATTGATGGTTATAGTGGGTCTCAAGTGGGAACTTGTATAGAGTAGCAAGCTGTGAAAAGTTAAGAATCACTGTCTGATTACGAGGCTGTCTGTACAAGGGTCGCCACAGGATGTACACTAGATGGGTTCGTTCCACATATCTGCTTTAACATGATCAGTACAATAACGACGATCTATTCGCATAGATGGTACATTCTCTAATATAATGAATACGATGGACCACTAATATCTATCCATCACATTCAAGTAAGCACGTATAGAAAATGTTTTAAATTAAAGAACTTCTTGCGTAGTTAAAAACGGTTTTTGAAACGACCGAACTAAGAGAATGATGGAAGAAGCGCAGTATAAAAAAATATTTTGGCTCATGCCGTTTATGTAGGTACGGCATTAGTTTTTTAATAGCTCCTTCAATCTGCACAACAAACGATGGCTTGTTGGAGAGCTTACATTAAGCAATGACCATCTTGTGTCGCATATAACGGTTAATTCTGTGGCACATATTTTGCCAAAAGCAGTCTGATCATATTATCATTGAAGTTTAGGCACAAATCAAAAGAAAGTGACACTTCAGAGTAGAAAAGTCGATTAAAGTGCGACGTATTCAAGCGATGAGTGAGGTGGACTTCCAGAAGTTGTTAGCATGTCGGCTTTGGGGGATAGAGGGGTTCGAAACGTTAATGAGCAAATCAATTGCTGATGTCTGTCCTGGATGCTTTGGCTTCTATGGAGACTGTTTTATCATAAAAGAGGAATCAGTCGTACGATAATGAGATTAAAGAAATAGCAAAACAAAGAGATGGGAGATATATCCTTGTATGGGCTACTGGTGCAGCAGAGGAATGGAATAACCAATACTTCATATTATGTAATCGTGTAACTTCGACCATCAGGGGAAAACAGATGGCAAATTTTGCAGCGTGAATCGAGGACGGGATGGGTTATAGAGGAATTGTATTGCACTAATCAAATTTGGTGAAATGCGAATAAATGATCAACACAGCATTGCTTAAGAGTATAACACCTATAATTCTGAAACCATTCATGCAATCGTTGGAATCGTCGTGTCTCTTAATATGAAGTGCGGTGTGGTTCTGTTGATCGAGTGGATCATAGGGATGTGCAGTGCAAAGAATAAAGTCTGGAGCTTCGACAGAATTCTCTAGTAGGGGGTGGCATGCTTATCAAGACTTTGTGACATACGGGATTTTTCCAGCAAGATAGAAACGGATTGCAAAATTTAAGACCATTCTACCTTTCGTAGAGAAGGTGTTGAAGATAGTAGTGTATCGGCAAATAAAGAATTATATTGAAATAAACTCGGATATAAATAATATTTTGATTACTAATCAATCTGGATTTAGGTAAGCTTATTCATGTGAAACATCAACTCGWGGTGTCGATATGGAAAACATGGCTTGATGTTGGTAGTAATGTCTCTAGACTTGCTACTGTTACATAAGCTCTAACTTATCGGCTTTGACCAAAATGCATTWAATTGGTTTTCTAGCTATTTAGACAACCGAGAACACCAACAATATTGTTGAGTGTGGGTTGGGTGGGGCTACCACTAACTTGTTTACTATGGCACTCTTTTACCTGTATGCGTGACTGGAGCTGTTTATAAGATAAATTGTGCTCTTATTCAAGAGTGTGCGTGTTTGAAATCCAATGGCCTAAAGTTAGACATTTCAAATAGAAGGCTATGTTCATGGTAAAGTACATTGAAGCAATGGATTCGTTTGTTGTGGATGGTGGCGCTTTACAGTATGTTTCGTCGACGAGGAACCTGGAAAAAACCCCACAATCAAAATAAGCATGATGGAAATCGGCACGTATCGCGTGTATTGGATGACAGGTGAAGATTCGTGCTTCACATTGAATCACTTAAGTTTAAGCCAACTTGTCAGAGACTAGAGGTCACTTCCTTCAGGAAGTAGTTTCCATAATGGTAGCTAGGTGGCTGTGTGAACATGTGAGTCAAGGTGGTAGATTACCACGTTGTGTGAGTGTAACGATGACATATGTCATTGCCATTTAATTTTATATGACAAATTAATATCATATTGTGTACTGATAAGTATCAATATTTTCAATTATTGAACTAGGGCAACAGAGGGTGTTTGATATCCTACATTTGCTTTTAAATAGTCTGAGCCTGTCATGGTCTGCAATCCAGTGTGTATGAGTACCTATATATTGAAAGAGTATTCATTAAAAATTCTTGTAAAGAAGAACAACATATTGGCGTTAGTTGAAACCTTGAAAATAGTTGGACCATGAAGATAATAAGACCCCTCTATCCATTATTTTATCTTCTTCTATCTTATTCTTCTACCCAATCCCTTCTTCATCAGTGGAGGTGCTGCTCACATAACTATATCCTTCATTTCTTAAAAGCACGGAAGGAAACGTTTATTAGTTCGGGACCTTTCCGTTTTCCGTAAAGAACCCAAATATTTGTAGGAGCGTTTTATTTTTCTTCAAGTGCGTCGACGTTTAGAGAAAGACAAGAATTATGTAACCCCTATAACATATTCAACATGCTTTTGCAATCTATGAATCAGCAATTATCTTCTTATCGTTTTTGGCTCCACTTGTTTTATATAAAGCCGCTGACATGTCGAACTTATTACACAGGTAGCTACTAAATAAAAGCGCGCAATATATGTTATAAAATGTACCTTTCTTTGATGGTTCTAGCAATTCTTCAAAGCAGTGTCCATGGTTTAGATAAAAGTGTAGTGCTTCAGTATGTTCAAAAGGCGGTAGACGATGACACGGTAGAAATTAGTGAAACTTGCAGAATTGATTTGCAGAGGTTTCTAAATGGGGTGAATAGCAGGGAAACATGGGCCTTGCAAAGTGAGTATAGCAAATGTCATAAGTATATACGTCCCTGCAGGTGATATAATTTGAAACAGTGGAAAAGATAACTAATGAAAAAAAAATCTTCTATGAAGCTGATTAGATGACAAGGAAAGGATAACTAGATTTTTTGCAGTATATTTTACAGAAAGTGTCTGTATATTTTAGCACTAGTTACTGCTAAGTACAAATTGTTACCAAATATCTTCATTTTCAGTTCCTTAGAAATTAAGATAAACCCATCTGTTAGCTTTGTATTGCGAGTTTTCATAAATTTGTGTGATGTTTATTTATACAATTTGACGTTGGACATTTCACCATTTTAAGTAACAATGATGTCGGATTCATATTTATTTTGCCGTATTGTTTTTATAAGCAACAAGCATTTTCATTCATCGTAAGTTTTCTTTTTATTAAGCACTTAGTATCAATTTCCTTAGTAGAACGTCTTTAATTTTCTTGKGATTGCTGTACATAACTGAMAAGAATAAGAATACTAATTCTCGTTAGTGGGTTTTGGTTCCAAATAAAWCTATTTCTATTGACGTKTCGACCTCTTTTTAAATTTTTATAAAAAATTTGTTGTGTATAACAAGTTTGAAATTAATATTGACATTAATATTTTACAGTGGTAACATCGCACATGGGACTGAATTTTGAAACATGCATGTACAAAAACAGGTATAAAAGTAATTCTGATTTACATAATATGTGTTAATAATTAATTTACAAGGTATACATTTTATTTTATTTTTTTTATTGGAACGATTACCCACTAAGAAGAATTACTATAAATACTAGGATTGCATAAAATAAGTAATCAATAATCATACTAGATGTGCATCTGCGCTGCATTTATACCTGCTTAAAAGAATTATTTAAACAAAATACACATACATACTTAATAATGCCTGAAATTTATAGTTCTTAAAGTAGCGATTTTCTATATTATATTGTAAACTAGAAAACCTAGGGGTTGCAGGATTAGTCAATAGTATGGAATAACCCCTTTTTATGTAAATATGCACTTTACTACCAAATTTTTCTAACAGAAGCCTTTTTAATTATTTTTCGTTTTTAGCCTACATATTTTTGTACATGAACGCATTTCCAATGGCAGCTAAGCATCTTTTTGCGGATTTGTCCTTGAAATGACCATTGCCACCCGCTATATTATATACTACTATTTAGCAATTTTGCCCTATTCCTATTAATAATTTCGTCTCTGTTTTGCTGTAGTACAGCATGTTTCAGTATAAGATTGTTTTCTTTTGGCTGTTGAAAGTCTATCTTTATCAAAACCATATAAATGTTCTTATCAACTGCTAAGTTTAGTGATAGCGAGATAATTTTAATAAACCGTTCTTCGTCTCAGCATTCCAATTATTTGTGTCTTATAATGCACCATCAAACTTATTTTCTTCAATTGAGAGGTAGATTGAAGCAGGTAGTCTAGAAGCAACTTTATATTATACAAAAGTAAAATAGGCTTCGTCTGACAAATAGAAGAAGTAGAGAAAAACTTTGAAACACACTGTTTTTCATCGCCCATTCAATATTATGAATTTTGTTTGCCATGTATGTGCTATATTAAGATCTATGTGATGATTAAACAGTGTTGGATGCAAATGGAAGGATACCTCGGGGTTTGATGAGGGGTAACACCATGGACTTCGGATTCTATGATGAATGCTTAGAAGTATCTGAAGAATTCGAGGAAAATTATAAAATTCTAGGGCGATACTGTACTTCAGGATTAGTACTGCCCTTAAACTTAACTGGTATATTAATGGAAGCCAGCACCTCATCAAATCTATCACATCAGGTAATAATTTTCAATAATTAATTATTTGTACCAAATGATATCGACCTATCTACCAATATATGTTATTGGCAGGTTTTAGACAGAGTAAGGAAATTAGGTCAGTTTGAAGTTACAAGATCTGAAACAGTAAATCCTGACGTTCCCGATTATTTGTTGCTTGCCTCCTGTCTACCTGATAGTTGTTATCCCACAGACATTTTTGGAGATTTTGGGGTAGACAATACATGCACAAGTAGAAGAGAGACTCCAGCATTTGATGCTGGCCAAATTGCGTTTATGTAAGTGTATTTATTTTGATGCTAAAAGTTTCACCTGGTATCGGAAACTGTAAAATCTACAGTGGGAGCCAAAAGTGCGACCTCTTTTCTAAAGGTAGGGGCATCAAACTTCAAAAAGGATAGTTTACACAAAGAAAATAACTGTTACTTGATTTTTGTGGTGTACGCGATATTTTTCTTGGAACGTTGTTTTTATGACATCGCGCCTCCTTGGTGGTTTGCTTATTTACTTTTTTTTGTTTGACAAAGATTGCAGGTGTAATTGTAAGGTCAGATTAATAATTACTTGTCAGTGTTTGATAGGAACAGCCGTTTATTTCGTAAACGTAATTATTTTATTCGTACACACTTTTGCATCAAATTGTATGTGATTTTATAATTAATAAGTAGTTTTTAAAAGCACCAATCAAGAAAAAAAGTCAATGGGCAGAAAGAATCTTATCTGCATTTGCCTATACTAAAAACCACATTTTGTAAAATTTCAGCGAAATCGTAACATCTATAAGTCAGCTAAGGATACTAAATTAAAAGCTCATAGCTTTTTAAGAAAGAAAATGGATTTAAGGCAATTGACCTAAATTCTTTAAATTTGCCTAATCAGCACAGTGTACACTGCACACTCTATGGCGTTTCTATAGGATACGCCACTAAGATAACCACCTGTATGTATCTTCTCTGTAAGATATATTCATCTTTTTATTCTTAATATTGCATCACTGTCTACTTTTAACATCTCATTATTTAAGTCTTTAAGCAGTCTCACCGTTGGCTTTTACTGCTCTTTCAAACTTTTACTTTTCATTCACTACGTTTTCTGTTTTCTAGCGTATTCTTCAGCCTGATACTCTTACTGATGGTTATTAGTACAACGTACGACGTCTACGCCAAACGATTGAGAAAGGGTTAGTATACAGAGCCCTATTTAAAGTTAAATTACTTATGAATATCCTTTTCAGAACCAGGCCATAGCCTACTTTTGGCATTCTCTGTTTATACTAACGGCAAAAAGATTCTACACACTAGTAATGCCCGTGATCAAGTATCGTGCTTTAACGGAATGAAGGCTCTTAGTTTGTTTTGGGTTATTGCTGGCCACAGATATAGCAGCTTAGATGGATTTGGCATTATCAATCCTGCCGATGCTTTAGAGGTATGTAAAAGAATTGAACTCGAACATAAACTCAGAATACTGTTGAGATATGTTTTGCAGTGGAGAGATCGCTGGTATGCTGCTTACATCATGGTAGCTCCTTTGTCAGTTGACACATTTCTCTTTGTTACCGGTGCATTAATGTCATACCTTTTCGTAAAGACAATGAGCAGGCCAAAGGCAAATTTCAACATTGTCTTGTACTACGTCCATCGATATTTAAGGTGCGATAAACGAAGAAACTTGTTTGCTAAGTAATAAGGATATGTAGATGGATTACTTTCCAGCTTCTGATCTTTTTAGGTTAACTCCTGCTTTAGCAGTTCTGTGGTTTTTGCAAGTTACTTTGATAATGCGTATGGGCTCTGGACCGTTATATCAATTAATATTTGGGTACTTTAGAACAGTTTGTCTTGATTCCTGGTGGCAATTTTTTTTGTATATTCATAATTACTATGAAGACAAGGTTTGTAATTAAGTATAAACTCATATTATAGTCAAATGACTGTAAAACATTTATTTTAGTGCTTGTCCCATACGTGGTACCTAGCCTTGGATATGCAGCTCTTCATAGTTTCCCCTTTCCTACTTCTGCCACTAGTATACTATCCCAGATGGACTCGTAACCTTGTATTACCCTTTATCACACTAGCTTCCATAATACCAGCTGTCGTAGTACTTTATGTATACGACGCCAGAAAGTGAGTAGTTTTCCATCTTACGACGCCCTAATAAATTGAATTCTATTTTCAGCTTTTCACAGGAGTTTATAGATCACTATTATTATAAGGCTTATACTAGAGCAGCGCCGTGGTTAATAGGTCTAACTTTTGGAGGATTTTTCTTAAAGGGGGATTTAGGGAAAAAGTCTTACCATATAAGACAGGTAAGATCATTTTAAGATATTTTTAGGTTAATTAATTTTTTTAATCCTATTGACTTCCAATCCATCACTCAGCGATTTAGATTTAAAAACGTGCTTTAATACATAAAATATTCCGATTGTGTGAATATCTTTTTATGCATGAACGAGCGATACAACTCTAGAGCTTCATCGCAGGAATGCGTATGAAAGTTGATTAAAATCGCATAACCCCTGTTATTAAAGAGCTAGCATATTTTTCCAATTTGCACCTCATCAAACCTCACCAGCGTGGTTCCTTAAAAATTGTTGCTTTGCTTGTTAAGCGTGTCTATTATGAAATCATTTAAATGCAACTAGGTACTGAAGTAGTAGTACAACAATTACGTATAGATTTGTTGGAAACTTAAAAACCATAGCATGCATTTCATTAATATTTCATATACCTATCAAAGCATTCACAGTGGGAAAAATACCGATTTAGGCACTCTAAATTCTCTACGGTACAAATGTACCGGGGCCCGGGCTAAACCAGGTCATAGTCGTGAATAAAAAAAATTGCTATGAATTTGAAAAATAGCATCATAAACTTTTCAGTTTACTTCTCCTTTTGGGCCTAGGCGACTAGTACCGGGGTCCGTGAATGCTCTCACCAGCCCTGGTAGTAGATAGTGAAAAATTTGCCCAACATTATGCACGAGGCCTGGTTTTTCAACTTCCGATGTTATTGTTTAAAGTAGCATAAAGAACTGCTCATTTTGCTAAAAAATCGTCTTACAATGACGCTTTTGTCATATCGTGACACAAGTTTCTAACTTTTATAATCCATTCATCCATTGGAGGTTGAAAAACACAGCCCTCGTATTTTTGTATAGTTGGTACTTTTTGCAACCAACGATGCACAAAATATTTGATACTTGGAACGGAAACTATTGAGTCGTTAATTGTACCATACGTTAGTTATACAAGAGGAAACCCAAGAGGCAATATACAAAGGTATAACGTTTTAGAAGAGACAATGTCAGAAAAATTTCTAGATGGGCAACTATGGAAAATATTTTGAAAATGACTACGATAACATCGGATTCAATAATTAGTAGTTTGTCTCGTCAGGCTAAAAAAAAAAACAATTTGCATCAGAGGCAAATGTTCATATCAAGATAACAAAGCGAAATTACAATATGTTACCGAACTAATTTGGTCGGATTAATGTAGTCGTAGGTTTAATAGTTAAGTAATTCTCAATGTTCTAAATGGTACTGAACCCGTGAAGGCAGCTAGGTGGCTTTGTCATCATGTCAGTGTAATGCTGACAGATGGCATTGCCATCTTAAATTCTTATGAACCGTACAATGTTTAATACATTATCAGAAATGTATAGAATATATAGAATATTATATTACTTTGTTCTAGCATTTTTTTGGACATGTGGGGCTAGTAATGTAAGAAAACCTTTTTTTATTATAACTTTTCCAACTAGTGTTGGCGAATTATGCGCGTACGTGAGGTAACTCTATGCAGTAAATTTTCAGGAATTAAACTAAGGACATATTCTGTTCATTCAGTTGTGTCGTCACACAGATCCTGCTGTTACAATCCTGATTCATCCCTTGATTCCAATATTGCTATATTAGTCTTCTTTATTTTCTCTTTCCCTTGCCTCCCTTGTTTCCTCATGTTTTCTTTCTTTTGTTCTTCTTTTCTTTCTTCGCTGTGTCATTTTGTTTGTGGAAAGCTGCTTTCTAGCAGCCATACTGACTTCTTTTCAGCAGATAAGGTATTCTCTTTTTACGGTCAGTTGTCAGTTCAGGTTCTTGTTAGGAGTAGCCGTAAGTAATTCTTAATGTTGCTTTGCTCGAGATTACCTCTTAGATGCATTTAACACCACTGTTTGCATCTGAATCAGCCAGTCTCTCTATTGAATACTATTCTATATTTCTATAATTTTTAAAATAAACGTGTCTGCTTACCACCTTAGCTGCTGGAAACAACAAATTGTAAGTAATCACCCATTTCTTTTTAGTTAATGCATTGTTTAGTAGATGACAGCAGTAGGTACTTTTGTTCAGCTTCAGAGGCTCGCGGTCTATTTACGAAAATTCAAATGCTCGCAATTACCCGCTGCATACAATCCCCCCCTCCTCTTACCCCTTATATGTTAATGGTGGGTTGTAGTCCTTGACCGCAAATCGTTATTATAATATACATGAGGTCTTGCCCGAACCCAGTGTGGTAAGATACTAACATAAAAATCATTTGTAATGTTTTAATGCCTTAGTTTTATGCGTAATGATTTTCTGCCAAATTAAAATATTGCATGAAACGTCAGATATCCGGATGGAGTAGAAGATACGGCGGGGTGGCATTTCGCTGTTGTGTGTTTAGAACCTAGTTGTTTAACTTATTAATTTTAGCCGATATCGAAAAAATGTGGGTATATTATTTTTCAAGTAGATTCATATTCGGCAATAAAAATGTATGCTGCAACCCCATTAGATATTAAGTGTTTCCAATACTTAAAACGGTTCTTTGGGATCTCACGTATCGCAATTGTGATAGGTAGCACTTAGTCGAAGAATTACACAGATGAATGAAAAATGAAAATCATCCTGATAGTTTATAATCGTTATTGATTAATATAGGGAGATTAAAATACCAATACCCAAGCTGTAGCTAAACTATACTGCTTTATCTACCAGACTGCTGCTTTCAGACTAACATTCTACTAATGTGGTGTGCGACGCTAACGTTAATGGGAGTAATCATCTTTACCCAGAGAATTGTTGTTAGTAATGATGACAGAATAGAATCAGCAATATACGGTGGACTGCAGAGACCCATCTGGGCCCTATGTCTGTGTTGGATATCTTTCGCTTGTACACATGGGTATGGAGGTAAGTACTGTAATTAGTATTGTAACTTTCAGCATCATTCGTCTATTTTTAGGAGTAGTAAACTGGTTTCTGTCGTTACCAGTATTTCAAATAATATCAAAGATATCGTACTCAACATATTTGGTACATATTAATGTCATATATTCGGAGGCGTGTAGACGGAGAGTTTTGGTATATTTCGATGACTACAATGGGGTAAGTTCAATGCTATTAGCTTTACATCTGCGGTTGACAGGCTTACATAAAAGCGAACCCCATGAGTCACTGAAACCGACTGAATAACCAAGACAAACGTCACCTATTTGATAGCTAGCTGTTCCATAGCTTTGGGTAAAGTTCATTTTGTTTTAGCTGTATTTGGTATTTGCTGWTATAGTCGTTTCGTTGGCTGTCGGCGCTTTTTGGGCCTTGGCCTTTGAATCACCAATGATCGTAATCGAGAAAACAATGTTTGGAAGAGGTAAGAAAGTGATATTATGCATTAGAATGTTGTTTTAAATGCAATGTTTTAAGGATTGGTGACCCAAGAAAAAATTGAAGCTACGAAAAACTGTGATAATTTTTCAGCAGCCGTGAACGTTTCACACGAAAAAAGTAATATTATTCATGTGGAAGAAGGTGTATCTGGTCTATTGAGGAACAAGCAACAAGAAGGGAAAGTGGTCTAGGGTTTATATCACATCATATATAGGAAAAACTTAAAGCTTTTTGTTAATTTGTGTATAAAATGTGATATTGTGTTTTTTACCAGATCTGTATTTTCATTAAATGTTATTATTATTCTAAGCATTTTTCTATATTCCGGCCTCCTAAGAGAAGATAAAGGGTACGCTATACAACTAACTGTATGAAGAGCATACATAAGATCTTTTTTGCCGCAAATACTTCAGAGATTCAAATTAAATTAAAAATCTAGGTGGTAGTTAATTAAATAAGGAATAGTATATTCACAAGTCAAGCGATTATTAAAAAAAAACTCAACGTGTATCTGGCTATTATTCGTTATGTAAAGGATGCACATGATCTTGCATTGATTATGGGGAAGGGTTGCAGGTTGTTCAGGATATTTAGTTACTTTATGTTGGTAACGCACAGCGCCGCCTAGCGGGAACTAATGTAATGTGTTCCGTTTCCGCTAAAAATACATTCGTTCGGTAGCCGCTGTCGAATCTAGTTGTACCGTACCGAAATTCGCAATAAAATACGGACAAGTATACGTTTTGTCTTTTTGTTGCATCACCGTTCATTAATACTAGTTGGGATCATTCTCAACATAAATTTGGTCCATTCGAGCCCGATAAGAATCACATTCGCATCGGAAATCGGAATACTCTGCTCAGGGTGCTCCGCAGTTACACAGCATTCACCGGCAGCCGGCAAAGCAACCAAAAGCGGCTTCGTGGCACAAGGTTGCGGATGCGCAACACGGACCCAGCAATCTACAAGCGGTTCGTGACAAGCAAACGCGCCAAGCACGGGCACCAGCGATTGGTCAGTCAGCTGTTCAAATCCGCTTGCACCTGCTTCTGTGGAATCCAAGCCAAGGACGCAATAAAACGCAAGTACCCATCGTTTATCTATCCCTTTCTTATTCTTTACGACACCGCCTCTATCTTTGTCGGTTATTTAGATTCAGTTCGGTTCTAAACAATGTCTCAACCCAGTATAAAAAATCTAATTCGTAAGCGAGGTCAAATTAAGGGCCGTATGACAAACTTTAAAGAGTTTATTTCGAAATTAGAAGCTTCCCAAACGCACGACCATGTAGGGGAAAATGAATTGTCAGATTCAGAAATATTACAACTAGAGTCGCGAACTAATACAATACAAGAAACCCTGCAACAGTTCGAAGCCGTCAATGCCGAAATTATTGAACTCGATACTGACGATTGTGTAGAGCAGCGGTATGCGGAATTCAATGATTTCGAAAATGAATTACATGACATTGTTGCCAAAGCGCGTTGCATGTTAAATAAAGCGCGTATTTCTAAAGGTTTTAAACTTGAAAGAGCAGATTCATCATCTAGCGGCAGTATTTCTAGCATACATGCAAATAATGTTTCAGAAAATGTTAACGACCTGCAGATTACGAACGCGTCAAGCATAGTTAAGCTTCCTGTGCTAAAGATTCAAACATTCGATGGAAAGCCGGAAAATTTTCCCAGCTTTTATGAAAGTTTCAAGTCTCTAGTGCACAATAATAGTCAGTTAGATGATATGTCAAAATATTTATATCTGAAATCGTGTTTGAGTCCTGAACCCTCGAAAGTAATTGAACATTTAGATGTTGTATCATCAAACTATCAAGTAGCACTCACACTTTTAGAAAAACGTTATAAAAACAAAAAACTGTTGATTCATAACCACGTCAAAGGTATAGTAGAATTTCCTAAAATACAGAAGGAATCGGCTTCGAACCTAAGAGCTCTCTCAGATTCCCTACAGGCCCATCTTCGAGCATTGGAGTCCTTAGGCGAACCAACATCCTCCTGGTATAGTATCATTCAGTACTTGATTGTGGAAAAATTTGATTATCACAGCAAACGTGAGTGGGAGATCGATTCTTCTAAGGTAGAAGTTGTCGACATTTCATTCTTACTTGAATTCCTTGAAAAACGCTGTGCTCTTTTAGAGAAAATTGAAAGACCAGCTATTCAATCTAGTAGCATAGGTTCATCTCCTAAAAGGTTTAAAAATAAAACTCCACATGTAACTTGCTTATCATCACACGATCAAGAAGTGGCTTGTTCTATTTGCAAGAACAACCATCCTGTATTCAGATGCAAGCTGTTCATGGAAATGAACGAAGATGAGCGTATGAATCATGTAAACAAACACAAATTGTGTACAAATTGTCTGCGCTCCGGTCATGATCTTAAGGCATGCAAAAGTGGTCATTGTAGAAAATGCTCCAATTTTCACTCCACCTTTCTTCACAATCACTTTTCAAAAAGGACAAATGATGTCAAAACTCAACCATTCGATAATCAATCTTCATTATCGACTGTCGTTGTTGATTCTCGCGAAAGGGACACTGATAATGCTAATGCTACTTTAGCTACAGCATCCAGTCTACCAGTCGAAGTAGGCACGAAGGGTAGCTACCATATTCTACCAACAGCTGTAGTCATCATCTATGATTTCAGGGGTCAACCTCACAGGTGCACAGCCTTGTTAGACTCAGGTTCTCAACAATCATATATGACTGTTTCATTATGTAACAAATTGAAACTCCCCACTCTCAGTGAAAACATTCCTGTTTCCGGAATTAACGAAGCCAAGACCAAGGTTTCTCAGTCCACCTGCGCACGAATCAAGTCCATTCATAGCGACTTCAATTTCACATTATCCTTTCTTTTGTTGCAAAACATAACTAATCGCTTACCACCAGTATCTATCAATGCTAACACGGAAATATTTCCTAAAGACATTCCCCTTGCCAATCCAAGGTTCCATGAGGGCACCAGAATTGACATCCTTCTGGGAGTGGAGATCTTTTGGAAACTCCTAGCAGTCGATCAACCCTATATTGACTCATTCCCACTAATTTATAATACTCATCTCGGTTATGTCATATCAGGGCACTGTTCCTCCACAGCGAACGATTCTGAGACCATTTGTGGTCTCACCGTATTAGATTTGTCCAAGCAAATGCAGCAGTTTTGGGAAATCGAAAATATTGCTTCCTCCAAACGTTTCAGTCCAGAAGAATTGGAATGCGAAACTCATTTCGTGGCAAACACCAGGCGTGATCCCCATGGACGCTTCATTGTCACCATTCCCCTAAACTCGTCTCCTGAAGTTTTAGGAGAGTCGAAGCAAGGCGCTTCTAAACAGTTTCTCTCATTAGAAAGACGATTGCAGCGCAATCAGAAACTTAAATCCATGTATGACGATTTCATGTCCGAATATGAATCACTTGGTCACATGATTGAAGTTAATCAAGATATTCCTCCTGATAGTACAGAATTTTACATTCCTCATCATGGCATCTATAAAGAGGATAGTCTCACAACAAAACTGCGAGTTGTGTTCAATTCAAGCGCTCCTTCTTCCAGTGGAGTATCTTTTAACGATATCCAATTGAATGGACCCATCTTGCAGGACGATCTTTTCGCAATCCTTCTTCGATTCAGAAGATTCCAGTATGTACTGTCCAGTGATTGTTCGAAAATGTATAGATCTGTTTGGATTACCCCATCTCAACGCCCTCTCCAAAGGATTTTCTGGAGAACTGACCCTTCATTACCGCTGAAGGTGTATGAACTATGCACCGTAACATATGGCGAAAGGTCTTCCAGTTTTCTTGCCATACGCTGCCTCTTCGAGTTGGCAAATATCTTTGAAGAACGTCATCCAGATATTTCAGCAATAATTCGTAAGGACATGTATTGCGATGACCTTCTAACCAGTTGCAAAACAGTTGAGGATGGAATTCACATCTGCGAAACTATTTCCCAGATTCTCCAATCTGGTGGGTTTACACTACGTAAGTGGAATTCTAATAACCCAGATCTTCTCAAATCTGTTCACCAGACTGACATATCCAACAACATTCTTGACTTTGGCCCTAATCAGAATTCCAAAACCCTGGGTCTGTTATACAATAGTTATTCAGACGAGTTCCTTTACAAAATTCGGGATTTTCCACTAGACAAACCGCCATGCAAGCGTACAGTTTTGTCATTTATATCAATGATATTCGATCCAATGGGATTCCTAACACCTTCTACCATATTTGCCAAATCTTTCATTCAGCAACTGTGGATGCTACAGATAGGGTGGGATGATCCGCTCCCTCCAGAACTGGAATCTCAATGGTATCAATATTGTCACGAATTGTCTAAGATAAACGACATACATATTCCCCGACAAGTCATTTGTAACAATCCAACTTTACTTGAAATTCATGGATTTTCCGATAGCAGCAAAAAATCCTATGGCGCTTGTGTGTACATTCGCTCAAGGGATTGTAGCAATAAAATGCATGTACATCTTCTCTGTTCAAAGACCAAGGTTGCACCTCTAAAAACAATCACCATTCCACGCCTCGAATTGTGTGGTGCCCTAATGCTTGTGAAGTTAGTCGATAAGGTCAAGCGATCGCTAGATGTGCACGTTGATAATGTCCATTATTGGACAGACTCCAAAATTGTCTTAGCGTGGATTGGAACTTCTCCTCATATGTTAGATACCTTCGTGTCTAACAGAGTTAGTCAAATCCAAGACCTCAGTAACACAGCATCATGGAATTACATCTCTTCCGCAGAAAATCCAGCTGACATATTAAGTAGAGGCATGAATCCACCTAATTTAATAAAATCCTCTTTATGGTGGTATGGTCCTCCAATGCTGAGCCAATGTTCATCACTTTGGCCTAACTCCACTGAAGCGAAACTCCCTGAATCGTCAAAGATCTGCCCCACAGCTGCACTGGCAGCTTGCGAGGATGGTAATTTGTTCCCCTTTGAAAGATTCTCATCTTTACTTCGCACCAAACGAGTCATGGCTTACTGTCTCCGTTTTATTAAAAACTGTCGTGTCCCGCAAAACGAACGTTGCTTTGGACAACTCTCTTCTGATGAGTTGCACTTTTTTTTTTATGCGCTTGTCACGCATCTCTCAACTGGCGTCCTTCCCAAGAGAAATGAAGGCACTTTTTGACGGAAATGCAATCGACAAGCGTAGTCGTCTTCAGTCTTTAACACCCTTTCTCGATTCGACTTATAATATATTAAGAGTTCGTGGCAGACTGCTCCATTCTGACTTTGATTATGATAAGCGTCATCCGATCATTTTATGTTCGAAGCATCCTTTCACCAAGCTACTTTTCAAACAATTACACGAGCAGTTGCTGCACGCAGGTCCACAATTACTGCTTAGCAGTATCAGAGACCGTTTCTGGCCACTTGGTGGTCGCAACTTATCTAAGGCTATTGTTCGTTCATGTGTGAAATGTTTCCGAGTACGCCCAGTAGGCATCAGTAACCTGCTTGGACACTTACCTCCAGACCGAGTTCGACCAAGTTACCCCTTTTCCATCGTTGGAACAGATTATTGTGGACCCTTCTTAATAAAGGACCGCGAAGGTCGAGGTTTCAGGTCAACAAAATGCTATATTTGTTTGTTCATATGTTTCAGTACACGTGCTGTACATCTAGAACCTGTCACTGATTTGACGAGTGAAGCTTTCATCCTATGTTTGAGAAGTTTTGCATCGCGCCGAGGTATGCCTAAAAAATTTTATTCTGATAATGGCAGAACTTACTGTGGTGCTAAATCTGAACTCAACGAACTTGCTCAGTTCTTGTTGAAAAATAAAGACAATTTAGAAAGTGAATTTGCGAATCAGAATTTTGATTGGAAATTTTTGCCACCTTATTCACCAAACATGGCCGGTATTTGGGAGGCAGGAATTAAATCTGCAAAATTCCACTTAAAAAGAGTCATGGGCAATGCCCTCTTAACGTTTAGACAGTTTTACAGTGTTTTGGTTCAGATAGAGGGGATCCTAAACTCCCGTCCGTTGTCTCCATTATCGTCTGATCCTAATGACTGCCTACCTCTGACACCGTCACATTTTTTGATTGGCCGCCCTATAACGTCTGTGCCAGATCCCGACGTCACTCATATAAAGGAGAACCGCCTATCCTTGTATCAGCGTCTCCAGCAAATTGTACAGAACTTCTGGGTTCGTTGGTCAAAGGAATATATTTCCGAATTGCAGCAACGTACCAAGTGGAAGCAGCAGCAGAAAAACGTCAAGGTTGGAACCGTTGTTTTAATCAAGGAAGACAACTTGCCTCCCTCTTCTTGGAAGCTGGGGCTCATCATCGGACTGCACCCTGGTCACGACGGAATAGTGCGTGTTGTGTCTGTGCGTACGGAGCGTGGTGTTACACGTCGCGCATTGCCAAAGATATGCCCGTTGCCTATAGATTAGACTGTACTCTCTATGTGGTTATATGTATATATTACTACCATTATTATGTTGTATTTTGAAAGTTCAGTTCCCGCCCTTTCAACGCGGGGGAGTATGTTCAGGATATTTAGTTACTTTATGTTGGTAACGCACAGCGCCGCCTAGCGGGAACTAATGTAATGTGTTCCGTTTCCGCTAAAAATACATTCGTTCGGTAGCCGCTGTCGAATCTAGTTGTACCGTACCGAAACTCGCAATAAAATACGGACAAGTATACGTTTTGTCTTTTTGTTGCATCACCGTTCATTAATACTAGTTGGGATCATTCTCAACACAGGTTATGACGAATATTATTATTAAATAGAGCTAGGCCTTGGTTGACAGGCATTACTTTAGGTGCTTTTGTCTTAGGAATAAATTTAGAAAAAAGTGCTTTTTACATAAGCAAGTATACCTACCTGATAACTACCTCAGTACCTACCTACAACCAACAACTCCTAGAAATTAAGACAAAGTGCTGCAGCGTGACGTCATCGCCTGTCGTCCTACGAAACGCGTACGTATAAGGGGTTTTGTGTAGTTATTTATGTTTCAAATGATTTAATGTGGTTTTAGCGATTAATATAATAATAAAACTAAACATACAATAAGGACACGAATATACAAAAATTAACAAACAACTTAAATGGTAGTTACGTAGATAGCGAGGTAGGTAGGTAATAAATATTATACGAGTATGCACTTAACTGTTCGAAACACGCTAGTAGAGAATATAAATAAATATTAAATGATGATTAATTATGGAAATCTGGTGAAAAAAAGGATTCTTTACATTACTTACTTCTTCAGTTAATAATTGACCATATAAATATGTATTTACCTCTAGGTTATTGGCAATTGCAACAGCCCAAGAATTGTAGGCCCTGGCGTGTGTTCTACTTTGAATATGGTTAAGCCATATTCGTCAAAAATAAAAAACCAAGTTTTATTCAAATTAAAAGACCGAAATAATTGTTTAAGTTCCTCAAAAGTTGTATAACTTGTAAGTGTCTTATGTGTCAAATATTCTTGTTTGCTTTCTACAATTGCTTGTTGAAAACTAATTTCATCTAATTCTTTAAATTTTTCATCTTTGCTTTTCCGGTATATAATTTTTTCGATAAATATTTGGGACAGTTCTGAAATTTACTTGGTACGCTTGTTTCTTTTAATCGTGCCAAAGTTAAAGAAACTGAAACAATCTCACCCGTTTTTGTATCCTGTTGAGAAATTTTATAGATAAAATCCTCCTTTTCAAAGTGGCACTCACACACTCGACTATGGTTATTTGGCACAAAATTTCTACGAGGATATTCTTCGTCTTTGGGAAACCGAAACACCCGCACTTTTGTACCGCTCGCGCTCGCATAGTTTCCTTTACAACCGGGAACACAACACTTATGAGGCATTATGGCACAACATATAAAACACTATAGTCATCACACTATTAAAGATTGTTAAAAGTATAATACACGCATTAAACAAACGTTTAATAATGTATAAAATCGAGCAAATTCATTCACCCAACAGAAACGAACGCGTGTCAATTTTTGATCCATATGTAACAAATTTGCCAAATGTCGCCGACGAAAAGTGCGCCAAGGACCACAATCCTATATTTTAAATAATAATTAATGCTCCGAATGGTCTCCGAGAGAACATTTTAGATTATAAAATATTTCTGATGTTTTATTTTAATATTATATTAAAATAACTGACAGTATCAAGATTTGTAGAAATCATTTTAGGCAGTGGTGGGTTTCATCTGAATATGAAACCTTATTATGTCACATTCTGGCAATAACGCTCCACGAAAGGCCGCCTATGTACCGTGACGTGCAGTTCGCCATATTGTTAAGAAATTTTAGGTTATAACCGCTAGGACGACGGAGCGTGACGTCAGCATCAGTTTTCACTGGAGCACTTTGTCTTTGGTATTATAGGAGTTATTGCTACAACTCAACTTGAAGGTTACCAACTTAACAATTTGTGGCATTACATTCTATAAGATGTAGTTATAAACAATAGCAATAAGACAGAACTAGCAATACCCGTGGGATTGCACAGATCTCTCTAGGCACTTTGCCTGTGTTCTAATTTATTTTGATGGCTACAGGTCTGTAAAACGAAGCAACTAACTGATCAGTATAAATACTTTTAAAATCTTAACTATATACCGGGTAGCAATTTAAAAAGGAACCGGCAGCTATAACATTTGAATAGAAAAAAACTCGGAAAAAAATGATCAAATAATCCCAAAACCGCTTTGGTGGGATCAACACCAACAGTAGTGGATCCAAGGGGGGGGGTAAGGGGCTCAAGCGCCCCCCCCTCCCCAAAAAGCTCTGTATTCACCCCCGACAAATCTCCAACTTAATATTATTTTACTTTCTCAGAACAACATGACAACTACATTATAATCTTTATCACCTATCTTTACTTGATCCACTAGTAGGTATAGTATTTTCAACTTTATAGTTCTATAAGAAGGTGTCAAGTTGTTAAACCGCGCGCTCTGTCCTCTGTAGCGCGCGTGCTCATGCTCATACTGTCGAGTCGTGTCAACTGTCAACAATTGTTTATTAATTGCGAAAGCGGTGTCCTTTTGTTTTTGTAAAATTTGGATTAAAATGACATCTAAACGTAAACAAGTTTCACTGAAAAAAAAGAAGAGCATGRGTCGAGCGAAAATGAACCAATATCACCTAGAAACAATTTGAGCGACTTATCATCGTCGACTCAAAGTTATTACGGTAGGTACATCCTCCTGATTATTTTGTACGTAGTTAAGTAACTTCGTAAAAACATAATTAGTCAATTTTGTTATCTTTATTCGGTTGAGGTCGTTAATATTTCGGTCGGTGTTGTATGGGGTGTGGGTGGTGGGTGACTCTATGATTTCTACCTGTCCTACAAGGGACAGCGTGAGGTAATGAATATTCAATTACCTACCATTTAAGCCAATCATCTGTTTATTCGTGTTTGAACTTCTTTAAACTAGATTTCTGGACACGACCTCTCATCTCCTTGAATAATGTCATAGTTTTGTAGGTACTTACGGCGTCATTTAACTAAAATCAGCCAATAATCCGAAAGGGTTTGCAATACCCTCGATAAAAATTTCTTTCAGTATGAGTCCAAGTTTCATAATGAGAAAAAATCACAGGTACCTATACACATATCAAAATAAAATTTTGTGTTCTTTTTAGTGTGTTAGTCTTTGCCATGATAAAGCCTGCCCATAATGGAGGAGTTGCATGATTTTTTAATTTCAACATTTAGCTGCTGAAATTAACGTCCTAATAGTCAGGAAGTGTTTGGTGCAAAACAACCCCGACAAAGCTGAAATAATTGCAATGTAAAATGTAAACAATTTCACATTTCTGAAAACGCTGACAGGGGTTCCCACATCTTGTATTGACTATTTCGATGTTATTTGGGTATTTTGCCGCAGATTGGTGTGTGTGTATAGTTTTTCCCTCGTTTGATTGCTGTGCACAATTTTTTCTAGGTATTTTCCATTTTGAGCACATCGAAATAAATTTGGTTTGGAACGCAAAACCGCATATTTTTACACATTGCTAACATCCTATTTTCCGCTTTCAGAAGAATGTTCGGCAACCATATTAAACTACCAACCCTCACAAAGAAACAACTCCATGAACACGGCGTATGTAGATGCATCAGACGATTGGCATGAGATAACAAACGCGCGATAACCTAGAATAAGACGTGACGTCACACGTCGTTTTCAACGGATGTGATTAAATGCTATTTTTTTCAATTTAGTTTGAAACGGTAATTTGTTTCTACAGCTGTATTCTTTAAGTATAGCTTATATATAAAAAAATAAGCAATTTCTCCAATAGGTCAAGCCCCCCCCAAACCGAAATCCTGGATCCGCCACTGAACACCAACCTAATTTTTAAATGGTAGCCCCCTAATTGCAAACATCTTTGGAACGCGAATGAAAAATGCTATCCAACCATGTGCGATAGGTAGGTTTCAGTTTAGCTTCATAGAGAGAACAAAAATGGGATGAGTTTTAGTAAATTTAGTCGGCCACTTGGCAAAGTGTTGATTGCATAGCAATTTCATGCTAGCTAGACCCACCTAATGGGAGTTGCTCTTTTCGGCATTCGCAGTACTCTATTAAGTTACTAAATTTATTCAGTTTGAGGAACTGAATCAAACTCTAATTCGAACTTCTCCTCCAGCAATGCAGGCAAACTATTTAGTCACAAAATAACTAAATTTAAATAAACATRCATTTGAAGTTTCTTTGCGCTCATCGGTTAGACGCACTACTGAAACTCTGTCAATGCATTCCCTAAGATCGTAAACACAAATGTATTATATCTCTTGGGATAAAAGAAATCACAGTAATAACAAAAATTAAAAGGTCACTGGTTTAGGTGAGGCTCTACTACATTTCCAGCACGACGGACTATCATTGCATTAGGTACTCCCACTAAGAGATTGACTGAATGACAAATAGACAAGCCAGCGGATCGGCAAGAAAGGTCCTGTTGAAAGTCCATCTACATCGCCAGATTTATCACCCAGTTATTTCTTTACCTGGGGTCATCTAAAAACCGGTAGTTAATAAAACCCAACCTGCTACAATTGAAGAATTGAGTGAAAAGGTTATCCAGGATTGTCAGAATATTCCAAACAAAACCTTTGAAATTGTTCGCCATGAGTTCGAACACAGACTCTATCACTGTTTAGAGCAGAAACGGCAACTCGAAAAAAAAACACAAATGTCAGTGATAGGTGTTTAGAACACGGCATGTAAAGTATGAAATATTCTAATTTGAAAGTCTACTGTAGAAAATATCACTGTGTAGATAATCAGAAATTTAAAAATATTTAGTTTTTTATGGTGTTCGTCATCATAACCTACTGTTCAAAACGCCTCAAATGTCAATATTATTTTAATATTATTTTTATTCCTTGTTAACTAAACGAAATACTTTTTTACTTGTCGTAAATAAGTTGACTAGACAAATGTTTAAACAACTAACTTCGTCTTCTTGTCTGCCTGTTTCAGACAAACCAGGAATAGGCTATGAGCATATATCGCTTTGCAGCGCCTTGCAGCGGGTAAGTCACGCACTTATCATGGGTAATCTTAACCTACAGGCGGAAGGTTGTTTATCCACAGAAAATGGATACAGTGATATATTTTGGGTTCCAAAGCATAAAATTTTATCATCCTACTGATGGGACATATAAACATACTAAACGGTAATATTGGTAATTATTCAGAACCTTCGTCAAACAAGGTGAAATTTTGCATACTCCTAAAACACAGACTTTGGGAACATGAATATCCCTTTCTTGAGGTCGCATTTTATTTTCAAAATGTTAGTGTAAATATCTAATGTTTTAATTTCCAATTATTTTAATAATGGTTCCTTTACATCCGGTCGCGAGTGTTTTCAAATCACGCAAAAAACACGGTGTAAACGCCTAAAAATCGCTCGATAAACATCAAAATCTGTTTGAAACCACACTCACGAGTCGCGACATTACACCGCATACGGAACAACATTGTGGGTCGTAATGCAGGTTCATGTATAAAAACTAATTTTTCTAAAACTAAACGCAACCGCAGGAAATTAATTTCAGACTGATCTTCAGAACGCCGTGTTTTAGTTGTGGCAATAGTCTAGAATTCTGCACAATTAGCGCAGTTAGTTCGCTCATGGCCTATACGCACAGTCAGCAGAAATCATTTTGCAAAGAGTAGTTCTTACCGACACGTTATATTACTTTATTTATGATGGAAGGTGTTGTAGAGAGTGTTGTATCATATTTTTGCTTCGAACGCCTAGAGAGGTGGACGATGGGTACCCGCATTTTACCCCATCCGTAAGTTGTTAAAATTCCTCAAAAGCGTCATAGATTACATCGCAATAAGATTATAGCCCATAGTAGGAACAAAGGAGCCTGAGGAATTGTTTGCAGCCATTTCCTAGAAACACGATCTTGGTATTCTCCGATGCAACGTATTTACATATTTTAATTTAATTTTTTATTATAATTTAACGTTTGATTCACCTAACATATGCAGTCAGTACCGCACAGCTTCAAGGTTGCTTCTCCTACAAATTTGTCGACAGCTTTTGTTGAACAGAAATATATCACACAAGATATCATTACGATGGCACATCGGTGGCAGGGCCAAAATATTATTATTTGAATTTTACAACAAAAAGTTAAACTTTGAAAACATTTTCTTCCTGAAAGTTGGTGCATAAGTCTTATTTATTTGACAATATACGTTTTTGTTGCAAAACTTGTCTTTTCAAATCTAAATTCCACTTAACGTTTTGTGTAGAATAAAATGCTGTATCATTTAGTTTAAAGAATAGTAATTTGAAAAAATAAAGTAAAAATCTATATTTACGTATCACTAATTAGAAATTTAAAACTTCATCTCTTGAATGAAAATGAAAATTAACGGTATGCCCCAATAGTCTTCTAGAGAACAGTGCAGATTAAAAAATGTGATTAGCCTATTCGTCCCAAGTCATCTGTTAAAGCGATATATTATTTTCTGCAGTAAAATATTTTTACTACGGTATAATATCTACAGTCGAATGACAATAATAAATAAATGAATATGCAGGTGAAGTACTACCTTGCCCATTATGAAAGCAGCCGCTGTTGACAATTTGACCCGATTCTGATTCAATATTTCAACGGATGCGACTTAATAGTAATTTCGTTCATGAATGCTTTATTTTGAAGTTTCACCGATTACTACACTTTATATTTCATCAGGCCTTTCAGGTTTCTCAATTAGAAATTTAAAAAATATTAAGGTGCATCGCAGAATCTGTTTTAATCGGTAATAGGCAGTATCTGGGGAAAATTAGGACAGTAAAATCGTTCGCGCATAGCCGGTGATGAGGTGGCCATTCATAGAGCTTTATAAAATTTGTTGGGGATTATTCGATGATGAATTGACGTCCTCTTGATTTCACGGGTGCTCTATCTAATAGTTTAATAATATTCTGGTTACCTGTTATCTTAAATGAAAGACTATATTATTTTCTTTTTGAATTTGTAACAGTCTTTGGATAGATAAACGTCTGCATCACCATATAAGGTATTTACTTGCGGTTACTGTAGTTACTTCTTTAGAATGAATTTGCATAATTTTATTCTCTATCAGCATCTTACACATCCATTTTTGAAATTAGATTAGATCACAGTTGAACGAAAAAAAATATAGCATGAAAAAGTTTGCTTTTGTGTCCAGAACGTATAAAAGTTATTTAAAAAAATCTCTAACTTTAATTTTTTTTATGATAAAACAATACAAATACACGGATTCTGTAAATGATTCATGCAACGCGGGCGGCGTTCATTTCTGAATTCTTTGTGCTGCCTTTTTGTAACTGATGCCAAGCTGCAATATGCACGGCGATAGTACTGAAGGCTGCAGATCAATGTCACACCACAGCTCCGAAATGTAAGATCTATGCAACCTTAAAGTTAATTATGCTACAAAAAATACAAAATATGTTGAAAATACACACTCCCAGGTGTTTTCTCATATTTGAATATATCAACTGATTAAAAAATCGACAGATGACAAGTATACGTCACTTTCCTGAGAGGCGCAAATTGATTTAATCGATAATTTCCATAATCGCCCTGGATGTATGAATCATTTATAGAAACCTTGTACCCTGTATATTTTTCCATTATTTACATTAATATTTATTACCAAAGTGGAAAATAATTTAAACATGCACAGTGTTACTTTACTTTTATGTTCATAAGTACTTTCTCTCAATAAACCCCAAATATAGTCTCCCATCATATTTACATCGTATTGGCCTTGATAACGTTCTTCGATGTTCATAATATCTTGATGGAAACGTTTCCCTTGCTCTTCTGAATACGCCCCCATGTTATTTTTGAATTTATCTAAATGAGCATGCGGCATATGCACTTTTATGCACCTCTACAGCTTTTATTTAAAATTTGAAAAGCCGGATAAATATGAAGATAATAATAATAATAATAATAATAATAATAATAATAATAATTTTATTCCAATTCATACTTGCATACATTACAAAAAGAGATTAACATAAAACAGGTTTTCTTGTATGAAAAGGAGGGATTGTAGCATGCAGCCTCTGCTCTTCCCTACAACCCCATTAGAATAAATAATAAAATGTGTTGAGTATACGAGAAAGAAAAAAAAGGGAGCAAAGAGAGAAAATTAAAAGAGAAGAAAAGAAAAGAGATAGAGGAAAGAAAAGAAGAAGAAAAGGAAGAGATGTAGAACGGTAAGGCTTTAAGCTAAATAGCACTAAATACTCAATAGTACCCTCATAACATTTTATTGAAGTAGGTGCTGTTTTAATTTTATTTTGAAAGTGCTCGCGGACAGAGTTTTTATATGAGCTGGAATTGCGTTGAAGACTTTAGCAACATTATATGAAAAACCCCGTTCAAAGAATGTACTCTTATGTGCCGGAATAGTAAGCAAATCTTTTCTTCTGACGTTTACATGATGTACATCAGTTCTGAAGGATATCTTATTATATAGATATCTAGGTGTGCTAGTTTCAATAATTTTTTTAAATAGATTTGCGGAGTGGAGGTTTCTACGCTTTTCCATGGTGAGCCATTTGGACCGCCTCAATTCTCCCGCAACGCCTGTACACCGACGAATACCATAAGCGAAACGTAAACAGGAGTTCTGTACGCGCTGGATTTTCTTTTTATATATGCTGTCGATACAATTGTTATAAACTACGTCACAAAAATAGAAATGTGCGAGCACCAAAGAGTCTGAAAGCATGAGCTTTAACTCAGTGTCCATACAGTGTCGATTGGAATATAAAATTTTTAGAGTACTAAACGCTCGCTTTAAACATGTATTAAACGTCTTTATTTAAACGTCTTTATTTAATCTGGCGGGCTGTCAGCTTGCGCTGTTTTTAATAATTCAAGATTAATTTTTAATTAACGTGGTCTTTAAATCTTAAATTTTCGTCCATAAGGAGGCCCAGATTTCGAACTACACTACGGTAAGGTAGATTGACACCATTTAATTGTACGTTAATTTTTTCCTTCGTTGCATTAATCTGCGTAGGTTTCCCAAAAAGAATTACTGCTGACTTTGAAGGATTAATACTTAAACAATGTTTCTTTGAGATGAGTGACAGGTTATTCAGATCACTATTCAATTTTCGACAGGCACTTTCACTGAAAGAAAAAAATAAAGCATACGCGAACGAAATGACTATCAAGGCGCACTGTTGAAATGATAAAAAAAGATAAAGTCCAGTTGTCAACACCCGCTGCTTTCGAAATTGGCACCTTCACATTCATTTAGTCGTTATTGTCATTCGACTATATTATACCGTAATTAAATTTGTATATCTCCTGAACAATTGATTTGATACGAATACGCTAATAAAATTATTATCTGCATTATGTCCCTTAGAAGACTGTTGAGACGTACCGCTAATTTTCATTTTCGTTCTAATTAGAAATATCTTAATATACATTTGTACTTTCTTTTTTTCAAATTATGTGTCCTACAAAGACGATCAATTTCTTAAACATTTTATTGTAGAAAAAAAAGTTGGGTGGCATTTTAATTTAAAAATAAGATTTAAGCACCAACATATATGTAAAAAAATATTTTCAAAATTTTACTTTTTATAAAATTCGAAGAATAATGTTCTGGTCTTGCCACCGGCGTGTAGAACATAATTGGCCATTCTCTTTATACTGTAAGCATTTCTGGATTTGGTAGTTTGATTACCATCTACAATAATTTTATACACCTAAATGCTCATAAGAATTTGAATGTCAAGAGTGCTTTTCAAATATACTGCAATGTTTAACGAATGCACTGGACTATGATTTCAAATTAAATACGAAGTAGCTATACGATAATATGTTTTCGGAAAGATCGCTGTTGCATTAAATCACTGACAAAGTTATTAGTCTGACGTTTCGATTACGCCTGTAATCTTTGTCAAAGAAAGCATTCATCCTCGTGAATATACATATAGACAACACGTAATTATATCTTCTGTGACATTTCTGTTCATAAAATATGAGTAAATGCTTAATTTGCAGGTAAAGCAACCTTGGAGCTGTGCGGTTCAGAGCGTGTATGTCAGGTGGATCAAACAATAATAAATAATTAAATTAAAAATTTCTCACGCTCCCGTGCTACTACTAGAGACTGTAATCTATTTGTGGTATAAATATGGCCCTTTTAACGCATTTTAACAACTTGCGGATGGGGTGCAAAAGGATTTTTGCTGACTGTACGCAATATGCATTTACTTACTTGCCTTTCAAGCTATTTTCAAAATGTGAGAATACTTTTAGGTACTACGCCAATAGTTAGGAGCTACAACCAGATGATATTGGTTTATTACAACGACATATTGGTGGCCATCAGCATGGTGACACTGACATAGTGCTATCATTCAAACATTCACTAATTGGTCAACCAAACGGGATAAAATAAAAAAATATATGGCGTCAGCTGGACGCTGTAGGAATTTGATGAAAACATACCACGTCAAGAACACAACTTGTTTAATTGTATCCAAAGATCTAATAAAACCTAGTGTAGATAGCGCGTTACTTACCTTACAAACGAAACGAATCATTCAGAAAAATAGTCAAGATTATAAAAGAGCCGCGACTTGAATAACGTATCTAGTGTTGTCGTGACAGTTCATTACTGACAGATGGCATCATCTATGGATGGCATTCCAATTTATTGCTATTTATCTGTTACCCCTTAAATGTTAAATAAATAATAATATTTAGAGGATTACTAACATCCTGGTCTAATAAAACTATTTTATTGTGCTATTTAAGGCTGTTTATACATACTACTCTACATGGTTTGTGCAGGATAAAATCCGTATTTTTCATCATATCGATTTCAGATTTTTTATCTGGGCGCTTAAATTATTWCTCTTGGGAGTTGTCATCGTACTTTTTCGAAATTCAAAAAACTTTTGCGGAAAAAAATAAAAAGGTGCAAGAGGAAAAATAAAGATTAAAACAAAAAAAATAAGACGAGAGCACCAGAGAAAATTTAATTTTGACACGCAAAACATTTTTCTTTTCTGTATCGCAACAAAAATAATGAATTTTTGTTGCATCAAAGTTGAACAATTTTAGCACTGAGGGAGTTAACCTTAATGCTTTGCGGGGCGGAGCTTTGCGCTTGTAATCTATGTAGATGTACCACTTGTTGTAAACCCTTTATAATTTGCGGGATAGAGCATTGTGGGCGTAAATTACCTATATTGTCTCTTCTTAAAACAGTCCCCATTTTTGCTTTTACCACTAGGGAAATCTTAGATGCTACTCTAAGGTTTTAGTTTTGAATAGACACGCGGGAAGAGTACTGTGTTTCTGTTTACTGTGAACGGTAAAAATGCCTCCTTTTAGGAAAGACAAGACAGCGGCTAGAAAATGCTGAGAAACTATGTCCCAAAATTCCATCAAATAGCAAAAACTCGTTTAAGTACGACGAAAAATAAAATTATACCTGTAAAGCTCCGAAAAAGTTTGAAATGTAACATAGAGCGAATGAGAGGTGGAACAAAGAAAGCCCTAAATTTCAGAAAAACAGAGGATGTTTTGTTTGATGAACAATTATCCAGAGACATTAAAAATTGTTCAAGGCATGTGTTTGGTGATCATAAAAATTGTGAAAATTACTTTTGCACAGGACCCAAGCCAAACGAAGAGAATTTGATTTCTGAAATGGAAGAATGTGGCATGCTTGGCGATTTACTAGCATGCTCTAAAAGATTAGTGCAGAATATTAATAGCCTTTTATTAAACATGACTAGCAACGCAGCAGAGACATATAATTCTGTTGTAAATAAATTTATAGGTGGAAAACGTATAAATTTTTCAGTGAAGGGCAATTATAGTGTGCGATGCAACGCTGCTGCGTTGTCTTTCAATTGCAACGAAAATTATTATAGTATAATTCATCGAAAAATTACCAAACGAACCCCTGGAAAATTTACAAAAAAAATATATGAGTCGTATTTCTAAGCGAAGACGAGACAGAGCTTGTAGAAGACTTTTCGCAGATAATCAACCACAAAAAAAAGACGAAGATGTTTGCCGGTCAACAGTGAAACCGATGAAGAGGATGTCATCCATGATGAATATAAAGAGCAGCAAATGWGAGAACTGTTTTCCAAAAACTTCAACAGAACTTAACGATGTAGAAAAAGATACCATAGGTCAATCTGTTAATCCGAGGTGGTTTGAAGAACGATCATATAGATTAACTGCCTCCAATTTTGGTCCTGTGGTATCTCGCCGAAATATCAACACCTATGACGTTCTTGCTAGAAGTTTTGTTCATTCTCCCAAAGACAGTGATAATAAAGACTTCGCAAAAAGAAATTTTGAAGCTTTAACTGGATTAAAAATTAAAGACTGTGGTTTATTTGTGCATTGCAGTCACCAATTTCTTGCTGCCAGTCCGGATGGATTAATCAGTGACACTGCCATTATAGAAATCAAATGTCCTAACTCCATCAAAGACTTCCCCTGAAGATGCAATTAAGAACAAGAAACCTTAAATATATGACCGTTAAAAATGGAAAAATTATGCTACGTAAAACCGATAAGTATTTTTATCAGATTCAGCTAGCTATTGCAAATAGAGAGCTCTGTTATTTCAACATCTGGACCCCAAAAGGAATGTTTATAGAAGAAATATCAAGAGCTACAAACCTTTGGGAACAGAAAATGTTGCCGAATTAATATCTTTTTTTTTAAATAGCATGTTTAAATATATACTGAATAAACAATTATTGCCCAATTACACTCGTTTTAATAAAATAGTAATTTTTGGGAAGGAAAGTATCGCTACAAAATTTTAATTTTTGCCTCATAGTCCTGAACTTTATGTAAGCACATGCATTATTTTACTCTAATAATTTAGTTTATTTCTGTAACAGCTATCAACATTACTTAAGTATATTAATAGTAATAGTCATTTTACTTCATAGAAACAGAAATGAGTTTTTACATGATTCTGAATCTAAATTTTAGGCCGGGTTCTCTTATAAGTACATAATAATCACGTATAAGAGTTTTTCAAATATATTCACAAACAAAATCAATTTTGATTGTATTTTATAATAAAACAAGCCATTAGTTACTTTAGTTTTGATAAAAGTGTTTATTCGTCGAAAATGTTTCAATTGGAGGTAAATGGTACAAATCAGTTATAATTTTTAGCCATGAGGTAAGAATTTAATCAGTGTAAAATTAATTATACGTGCCTCATTTGAATTAAAAAACAAACGTTCAGCTTTGCCAGAAAAAGTAACTTTTGGCGGGATTATCACAAATTACCGAGCTTATAAACAGTCGCTCTATATGCAATGTACCGCCAATACAGAGTGACAGGTTAGGGGACATAACTCATCTTGCAGACCAATACTGCAGCTGCAATATAGTAACAGGCTTTGTCAGGTCCACGTGGACCACAAAATTTCGTTTGGCCCAAAACGTATGAACAGCCTTAAGATCATCAAATACCTACATTGTCATATCTGATCTAGGTTGTAGAAATCAGAATATAAATAATCTTTTTATTGCCATAGTTGGCAAAACTTAGCTTCTAGATATTTACAAATGTTGGCAATGTTTCTGGGCGGCTTTGTAAATCCTCATCTATTTATTACCTCTCGTTAGTAGGGTTAATAGAAGACATATTAGTTCAAAAACTTTATCAACCAGGCGAACATTGCTTGTATATATTTGCCGTAATCTTCCAGAGTAGGAGATGTTTTTGCTGGATTACTAGAATGTATTCCTAATAGTTTAAAATTAAGAAAACCAAAGAAAACTCCTCAAACACATTTAAATATTTAATCAGTGCATGTACATATCGCCTCGACACGATGCATCCTCAGCACTGAGAGATAACAGCTGAGAACAAGACAACTACACAAAGACTTAACAATATATGCATTGTTTTTGTGCACTATTTTGTTGTTCTCAGCTGTCATCTCTCAGGGCTGAAGACGCCTCGTGCCGAGGCGAAATGTACATCCGCTGATTAAATATTTAAACCAGTTTGTGGAGTTTTCTTTGGTTTTATTTCATTGTAAATCGACACGTTAGCTGTCTTATAGTGTTCCAAAAATTTTAAACTGTTTAATTAGAAAGCATTTTACCACAAGGATACAAAGATTGCGTCATTCTGACTTAATATCCAGAATTAAAATAAAAAACAATATATGTGTTACAAAGTAACAATTCACGGATATGGTGTTTGCGCCCTTTAAATGGCTTGATAAATACTGAAGTGTAGAAACTGGAGGTACAAATCTAAAATCTAGAGCAATGTGCTAAAGATACAGAATTTCAAACTTGAATGCAAACTGATCGCAGACGCATATTCAGATACCTCACTCTAAGAACTAAATCTGCTCTGCCTTCTGTTCATGTTGAATTTCAGTATTAGTAGTGCAAACACAAGTACTCGTATTGCAGCAGAATAAATTCTTCTTCCTTAATCAATAAATTTATAAAAAATATGACGAATGGAATCGTAATTTACCCAATCTTTATATGCTACTTCCTTATGTACTCAACTACAACGGGTTATGGCAGGAATAAAGTTATTTTATTATATCCAGCAAAATGAAAGCATTAGCGCCGATCTCGCGTAGGTACATACATAAAGGTATTCCGAAATAAAGCGCAATAAATTTGTTTTTAAGGTTCGTCGTTACATAACATACACCTTTATTAGAAAGAAAAAAAGTGAAAGTAAAGTAGATTCGGATAAAGGTTTGTGGCGGTTGCGTTTGAAATGTGCTCGCGAGTGTGCGGTTTGAACAAGAGAGGGCGCTGCACGGAGTGGATTGGAATTCAAAAGAGGGAGGTGTGTGATTGGCCAGGAGGGGATTCGAGCGGGTGCGCGGCGATCGACAGGTCGGTGAACAGCACGCTGCTGTTCCACCGCAAAAGGTGATCGTTTAGTTGTATTTTGCCATTAGTTTTTGTAGAAAACGAAAGTTGTAGTTTTCTTAATAAATAGTTTAATTACCTGTGGTCTCGGATTTCATTCAAAAGCTGGCAGGAGGACCCACCCCACCCAACGAGAAAAGAGTGCATAGCATAAATTTGGCTCCCAACGGGCGGCTGCCAAGAAGAAATTTAGGGAACAGGTGAATAAGAAGAATCAGTGCATTTAACTAACACGAATAAGGAGGTTAGTCAGCTAACAGTCTTAAAATTGGGAAAGTGATGGAATTGGTGACCTTGGAGCAAGAATAGTCTTGTATCGGTGACGTAACAGACGGTAGGCGGAGTTCCAGTGTAGCAGGTGCAGACGTCGGACGTTGTAAACACGGCTACCAACAGCTGCGAGGTGGCTCGAAGGACGGACAATAGAGGGAGCTAGAAGTCTCAAGAGCGCGGATATTAAATAAACAGGTGTGTTCATTCCATTTTACTTTTTGCACAATTGACACATTTAGTGCGTTTCGTGTTGACTGATTATTTCCTTTGTTTGATATTGTAAAAAAAAAGTCACGATGACAAAAAATAAAGATGTAAAAGTGTCAAGCGTTAACAGCGCGAATTCATCGGAGGCGGTTGATTTGCAAGATTTAGTAAAGTCATTAGCGGAAAGTATGTTAGTTATGCAACAAAGCGTTGCGCAGATTGCAGATACTGTACAAAAACAAACATTGAGATCAGATCCAGCTGAAATAAGGCAAATTCAGGTTTCATCTGCTTTAGGAAACGAGATCAATTCAGTACCAGATAAAAGTTATGTGTCGCGTTGGAAAGATCGAGGTTACCAAACCATTTGTTTTGGCCAAAGTAATGTACATCCGATGTCATTCTTAAAAAAATTAAAACGCGCATTCGAGGAGGCTGGCGTACCTGAAGATGCGAAAGTGGGTTTAGCTATAGATTGTTTGAGGGGATCAGCAGCTGACTGGGCTGAATATAAGGAGAAATCTTTCAATAATTTTGATAAATTTGAAGAAGCTTTTCGTGTTAGGTATTGGAGTGTAGAGAGCGAACGAGAATTATTTTATAAATTAAAATACGGCGAATTTGTGGGGGGTAGTCGCGCAGACTATTTACTACGATTGGTAGGCGAGGCATCGTATCTCACTGAACCGGTAGATGAAAGTGTACTAGTCCAGTGGCTATCAAAACATTTTTCTGAAGAAATACAGAGAGGAATTTGTTTGGGCGATTACAAAACTATAGATGAATTGGAGAGATATTTAAGAAAAATAGATAACACTATGAGAACAACTGAAAACAAAAGGGATAGTAGTTATTGGCGGAATACAGATGGTAGGCGCGAACAGAATCGTGGCAATGTAGGTCAGGGCGGAACACATAGAAATGTTGAGACGTCGCGGGGAAATGAAGATGGTGTCGAAACGCGAACGCGAGAAAATTTTAATAGACCAGTAAATGAAAACAAAAAAAAATAATACAAACGACAGAAGAAATTTTCCAGTTAATCTTATGTCTAGAGTAATCACAGAGCAAAATGAATTGTTGTCTGATTCAGAGGCCGAAGAAACAGAAAGGGATACATTTTTGTCACCAGTTGTTAATGTAAAAATATCAGGGGAAGTTTTTGAGGCGTTAATTGATACAGGCAGTCAAGTATCTGCTATATCAGAAACATTTGCGAATTATGTAGAAAATCGAGATGGAAAATTACCCGTGTTCCCGATTTCCAATGCTACCGTATCAGTTGCGTTTAGTAATAAAACCCAGCGTGTAACAAAACAAGTTTTTCTTTCTGTCATGTTAAACGACAGAATTTTTGAGATAGTCTGTATAGTTGTACCAGGGCTAAATAGGGACATTATTATCGGATGTGATTGGTTGGCTAGAGTAGGAGCACTTTTAGATTTTGAAAATATGTCATTAAATATTCCAGAAAAGGAAGGGAAGTTAATGGTAACGTTTAAGTTAGAGAAACAAAAGGAGAAAACTTTGTGTTTAAATGAGGTTCGTGCAAATACTGGTATACTACGTCATCAGTATTCAGAAACAGAGTTGCGTTTGGCGGCTGAGAAAGCTCAAGGGCTCGGTACCGAGGAAAAGCAAGAGTTAGCAAAGTTGTTGATTGAATATCGCTATATATTTTTTAGAAGAACCGGGTAGAATGGACAAATACTGTCATGAGATTAAAATGGGGGTTCTAAAGTCCATATTATCTGACAATGGGACGCAATTCCACTCCGATAGTTGGAAAAAGGAGCTTTGCGAACTGGGAATCAGAATTCGTCATACTTCTATTTACTTTCCACAGGGAAACCCTACCGAAAGGGCGAATAGAGAGATAGGTCGTCTCCTCAGGTCGTATTGCAATGAAAAACATACAGCATGGGCGACACGGCTATCAGATATTGAACTATGTCTAAATAACGTGCTTCACGAAAGTACAGGGTTTTGTCCACAGTTTTTGAGATTTGGGACTTGCGAACCAAACGCGATTCATAAATTAATCGAATATCCTCAAATTATTGTAGAAAAACCAGACTTACAGCGAGTATGGCAKTTGGCTTACGATAAAATGACATCAAAGCTGAGGCGCAAGCGAGAGAAGGGGGTTAGGAATGATAGAGTAAAATTTACTGTAGGAGACGCTGTTTTGGTGCGTCAGCATCCTCCGTCGTCTTCGGAGAGTTCAGTCATTAAAAAGTTCTTTCTGTTATTTGAAGGACCTTATTATATTGTAAAATGTGTTGGTTCAAATTCTTACCTGGTGGGTAACCGCGATGGCTCCAATGCTCGCGTTCAAAACATTATAAACCTAAAACCTTTTAAGGAATTAAAAGTTCCAGACGATATCAAAAACTAAAAAAAAAAGTAATACTGAATTTCCTTATTTGGATTTATAGATCTCTGATTTTCTGTTCGATTTATTATTGAATTTTCGTTTCTCATATAAACTTGTTAATGTTCTGATAAATATGTTTGTATGTTCTTGTTCATTTGTTAGTTTAAGTTAGTAGTAGGGGCAGGTTTACCTTCGAAACTACAATTCAATAAGGGGGTAAATGTGGCGGTTGCGTTTGAAATGTGCTCGCGAGTGTGCGGTTTGAACAAGAGAGAGCGCTGCACGGAGTGGATTGGAATTCAAAAGAGGGAGGTGTGTGATTGGCCAGGAGGGGATTCGAGCGGGTGCGCGGCGATCGACAGGTCGGTGAACAGCACGCTGCTGTTCCACCGCAAAAGGTGATCGTTTAGTTGTATTTTGCCATTAGTTTTTGTAGAAAACGAAAGTTGTAGTTTTCTTAATAAATAGTTTAATTACCTGTGGTCTCGGATTTCATTCAAAAGCTGGCAGGAGGACCCACCCCACCCAACGAGAAAAGAGTGCATAGCAGGTTACTCAGAAATTCCTCGAAACCGATGTGATCTTTGTAGAATTGATTAATTGATTGAATCAGCGTACGGTAGGCATTTCTGCCGCTCCCGGATATACCGCCGGGCCGGCTACTTCCACGCTGGGTTGGAGGGGTGACACGCTTGTTGCTAGTGGGCTCCCACGTAGCGCATGTAACAGGAGTTTGGGAATTGGAATGGGGAGGTTTTCAGGGCATCCAACTATCGGATACTTTTTATTAGCTTCCGTGTTGGATGGTAGCTTAGTTCGGCTGCATTGTTCTTGTTCTTCCTCGGACGAGCTGCTGTTGAGATTGTATACAGCTTTAAGACTTCCTTATTTATAGGTTTCTTGTCTTTAGAGATTTCTGACCGCTGTTCTTCAGTTACGTTTTATTTTGCGATGATTCTCTCCACAGTTCTCCATTTGTAGCACGGTCATCCTACTTTGAGCTTGTTGCTGTTTTCCACGCCTTTTGTAGTATATGGGAAGCTTTGCAGGGTGCATCCGGCCAGTGAATGCTCTTCTTAGATGTTTGCGTGTTTGATGTTGGCTTAGCTCGACTTCATTGATCCCCTCCTCATGTGAGGTGATGTCTGAAGTTGCGTAGAGATTTATGACTTCTTCAATTATTATTTTCTTGTCTTTTTTAAGCGGCACACATGATTCATGTTTCCTTTTTTGATCGCTCTTTCGTGATGATGTCGATGCTTCTTTCGGTGTTTTCATATGTGTTTATCCGTTCGTGTCCTAGAGAGTTTGGTCTAATGTGATTGCACGTACTTGTCTAGATAAACGAACTACTTCACTGTAACGACAATTACAATAACAATGTAAACGCAAGAACGTAGCACTAGAAMACATTATGAACTAAAATCTTATAATTCAGAATAATTATTTGATTCCTGTTTGTGTTGCTGTTTCTTGATGGTATCAACGCTTTGAGTGATTTCATATGTGCTTATCCATTCGCTTGTTGGATCTCTAGATGGGTGATATTACTCTACTCGTCTTGTGTATTAGTATCTTTTCTTTTCTATACATTGGAGCTTCTTTAGGACTATCCCAATTTTTTTGTGACTGAATTTGCTTACATGCTTTCCTGGTTTCTGTACAATTATTTCGCACTGTCACAGCGCTTTATTACTTACTGCTTCTTTCTATTCTTGTCACTATGATTTCTTCTTTCAGCTTTTCTTCTTATTTTTTTAGACGGTTTTTGTGTTCTTATTGGGTAATATTTCCCCGTACATTTGGTAACTCAATGTATTTCGAAAGCGGTTGCATGTGACCTTTGCAGAATTCTGAATAAATTCCTGCAGGAAAATGTCTTACATATTAGTAAACATATKATATGTTATAGTGCTGAGGTAAAATGTGCTAAATTCACTTCCATCAGGAAAAAAGGAAAACGGATCTAACCTGAAAATTTTATTCCAGCACACCGAAAAATCATCGATCCGATTGATTAAGCATAAAAATGCCTACATAAAAACATTTATACATTTTGATATCCCTATTACCAGTTCCACGACGGCCTAATGTAACAAAACGGTCGTAAAATTAGGGTTTCGCGTAACATAAACTTGTTAGGTTAATGGGTTAACGCCTTTATAGAAGCCTTGTAGAGCAAGTATTGTTAAATTAATGAGAGCTATATGTTCTGATGGTTTACAGCAGAACTAACAGAAAACATATCTGAAACTGTTAGAAACAGTAGCGTCATATAATGCTACCGATGCTATTAAGATGTGATTGGTCAGACTCATCCAATGCTATTCTTTACCACCTAAAATAAAAATGGAGTGACTAATAGATATTTAACGTTACTTAATCTCCTTTTTTAAATTATCTCTTAGATTTTAAAGTGAATAATACCAGTCATGATTTTGGAGATTATTTTAGTTGAAGCACTGATAGTATTCAAGATCGCACTTTGGTATGTGAGTCATAGACAATGTAGATAATGTTGACAATCGGATTATAATTAAGGCTAAATCTTGATCTATACTTCCTATCTAGCTACATTGTAAAAATATAGCAATTATGTAGATTAAATATAGTATTTGTTGAGGTCAGTTTCTCCTGAAGTGCGTACAATGATATATGCACAACTGATTCAGTTGAAAGGAACATAAAAAATGGAATGTATTTGCTTATTAAAGAACTGTGTGGGTAATTAGTATAAAGAGTGGCGTTTGTCGTTTGTTGTTATGGATATATCTGTAAATAAATCAGTGAAAGCAAAAATGGACAATTGTGTTGGTGCATGATTATTTTCTATTTAAAGTCAAATTATAAGCCGAGTTCTGTAAGGAGTTAATATTCCATGATTAAAACAACATTGTTGGTCAAAAGACACTGATATCGTTTTTGAAAATTTATGATGGAATTAGGATGAAGCAAAGAAATCCATTATGCGTTCTAAAGTTTCAAATATAGTATATATTAATGCAGGGCGGTAGTTAATTATGTTGTGTTTGACACTACTTTGAGTTCTGCGTAGGTTGCTCTCTTGTTTGGAATGAATAGAGCGTGCCGTAGGGAAGATGTGGATTGCAGACATTATGTAATTTAATATTACGAAGACAAATACGTATAGAATGGTGTGTTTACCATTGTTGACTGAGATATGAAAACATATGAAAGCATGCATGTAGAATACAGCTTGCAGGAAAACACACATTTGGAAGTATTCTCTAAGAAAATAGTAAAACTTCTTTAACTCCACCCGAGAGGACGTGTTTTTGAGCTCTGTGAACTGACTACCTAATACCTATTTGTTTCTTTTGTTTTGTGATTAAGAAAAAAAGACTATAATCGGCACATATTACTTAAATGTGAATGGTGATTCTCTGATTAGTGGTACGTAGGTGCCGTTTGTCGTGTGTTGGGCTGACCAGCTATAAAAACAGAAGGAGTGACGCAACATTAACCGGTGTTTTGATAAGCAGCTGAGTATTAGCAGAAATTCAAAATCAGATATATTTTCCTTTTGAATAAATGTAGCAGCATCCTAGAAAATTTTGCCTCTCGCGTTATCGGGTGGCAAATACCACACCCTTAACAGGTATAAAGTCGACAAAACAGCTCCGCTTCTAGGAAACTGTTTTTGAGTATTAGCCTGGACTGGAGCTAGCAAGTTGTTTAATGTTCTAGAGGGAAAATGCAGATAAACTGGCATGTCCAAAAATAGGTCAAATGTAATTATACCGACCTATTTCAAGCGCGATAATAGATCTCTAGAATGCTCACAAAGCATTCAGGAAGCTTAAAAAACAAACACATACTGTAGTAGTAACAAGTAGAACTAACAACTAACCAGCAAAATAATAAAAACGACGTTGGTCTTTTTAGATGTTCTTTTAGAATAATAATAGAAACATTTATAAGGAAAAGAGAATATGCTAGTAACGTATACAAGCCCAAAAATTAATACGGCTTGTGGTTAGCTAACGATCGGCGACACACTGAATTGTTAAGTTTTTGTGTTATCGTTATTGTTGGTGTCGTTACAGTGAAGTAGTTATATGCGTCTAAAAAAGTGTATACAAGAAACCACATAATTGTGGTAAAGAAAATCTCGGCAGACGGCAACCGCCTTTTAAGCACGTTGAGTCACCAAATGAACAGGGAGAAGATTACCCAACAAGAACACAAAAATCGTGCAATAAAGATAAGAGGAAAAGCTTGAAGAAGAAATCACAGTGGCAAGAACAGAAAGAAGCAGGAAGCAAGAAAGTACTATGGTAGCGCGAAATAATTGTACAGAAACTAGGAAAACATGGAAACAAGTCCAGCCTCAAAAATTTGGATAGTCTTAAAGAACCACGACCAAAATACAAATCAGGGAAGAAGAAATCATATCGACAACAAGAGAAAGAAGTAGTGAGTAAGTAAAAACTGACACCGCAATAATACTGTTGTGGTAAAGAAAATCTCGGCAGACCCCAACCGCTTTTTAAGCACGTTGAGTCACCAAATAAACAGGGAGAACATTACCCAACAAGAACACAAAAATCGTGCAATAAAAATAGGGGGAAAAGCTTGAAGAAGAAATCACAGTGGCAAGAACAGAAAGAAGCAGGAAGTAAGAAAGCACTATGATAGCGCGAAATAATTACAGAAACCAGGAAAACATAGAAACAAGTCCAGCCTCAAAAATTTGGATAGTCTGAAAGAACCACGACCAAAATACAAATGAGGGAAGGAGAAGAAATCATATCGACAACACGAGAAAGAAGTAGTGAGTAAGTAAAAACTGACACTGCAATAATACTGCGAAGAAACCAAGAAGACATTGAAACAAACCCACCCATAAAAAGGCCGTAATTAATAATGTATAAAAATGTATAGAACGAAAGCAAAGAGATTACAAGTGGGATATAGAAACATGCGGCAAGTTACAATCACGGAGTGTGCGTTTGCGGATGATGTTATAATATGTGCCGGTAGTGAGGAAGATATGAACACAAATCTGAAATGGTGGGCAGAGATAATAAATAAATTCAACATGAAAATGAATATCAAGAAAACGAAGATGATGCATATTGGAAGAGAGGCAAAATATGACCACATACAAATAGATGGAACAACAATAGAGATGGTGGAAAGTTTTAAATATCTGGGGGTAGCAATAGACAGAAGCGGAATGTACAACACAGAAGTCACAAACAGAATAACAGCAGCAATGAAGTTGTACCATGCTATAAGAACAACATTTATCAATAAAAAAGAAATAACAAGGAAAACAAAGATGTCTGTGTATAAATCAATTTTCAGACCTATTCTTTTGTATGGAAGTGAATCATGGGTGCTCACTACTAGCATGAAGAGCTCGATACAAGCCACGGAAATGAAATACCTGCGAAGAGTGATGGGGATTACAAGGATGGATAGAGTAAGGAATCAGGATATACAAGATGAACTTAAAGTGGACTCAGTGTTGAAAGAAATAGAGAAGAATCAGCTGAAGTGGTTTGGTCATCTGTGCAGGATGGGGGATGAAGCACAGGTAAAGTGCATCTGGGAAGCTAAAGTGACACCAAGGAGACAGCGAGGAAGACCTAGGCAAACATGGGACAGCACGGTGCAGAAGATACTGCAAGAAAAAGACAAGACATGGAAAGAAGCACGGCGAATGACCATCGACCGGAAACAGTGGGCTAAGTTTGTTAGTGGCTGAAATAAAAAGACAATAAGTACCCTTACACTTTACGGTAGATAGGGACTGATTATATATATATATATATATATATATATATATATATATATATATATATATATATATATATATATATATATAATTAATAATCGTTGAAAGAAAAAAGAAAACTAAAGCACACAGACGAGAAATATCTGGAAGAACAACGTAAGCTAATCTACAGCTCTAGGAAACGAACGCATAAACACATACGAAAGCACCCAAAGAACTGTCGATACCATCACGAAAGAGCAATCTAAAGAGGACAGATCAATTATAATTGTCACTTAAAAAAGACAAGAAAATAATAAATGAATAGGTCCTAAATGTCTACACAACTTCAGACATCATCTTACACGAGGAGGAAAACAGTGAATCCGCTCTAAGTCAACGTCAAACACGGAAACATCTAAGGAAAGCATTAATGACCGAGTGCACCTTGCAAACCTTCCCATTCCAATCCTCAGCTTTCCGTAATATGCGCTACGTGGGAGCCCACTAGCAACAAGGGTGGCACCCCTCGAGCCCAGCGTGGCGTAGCTGGCCGGCGGTATATCCGGAAGCGGCAGAAATGCCTACCGTACGTTGGTTCAATCAATCAAAAAGTTCTAAATTTGGAGATATATGAGGTATACTTCTCGGAGAATATCGACATTTTATTAACAGACAGTGGAATTGACATTACTTCCATCAAAAGGTTCTTCTGCTGCTGAAACTTATGTAAAAGATTCCATTGAACAGATATAAGATTTCTCGCTTGATTCTCGGTATCAGCACGTGGATGTGAAACATGGAAATATGGATCCTAGATGTGAATTCAAGCAATGGAAATGAAATTTATGAGAAAAACCAAAGGTCTCGCAAGACGGAATTGAAATAGTATCCTGGGGGAAGAAATAGAAATGAAGCAGCTAGGTTGGTGAAGACACTTAAGCAGAATGGAGAGAGATAGACAGAAGCAGAGGAAGACAAAAAAGACAGTTGGAGCAACCTAATTATAAAAAAAATAGTAGAAGACGAAAAGGCTTTTCTCCTAACACCCGGTATATTATTTGTAGACAATTATGCCTGATGAGCGCAAAAATACAGCCGAAACGTAAGGCGAAGTCGAGGAATCAGACAATATCATATTGGGTATTGAACTAGGGCAGTGGAAAGTGCAAGATTTAGTAATCAATACCTGTTTATGCGTGTATTTTTTGAAGACGTAAACAATAAAAGTTCTTGTAGACCAGAACAACACATTAGCTTTTTCAAGAAATGTTGAGAAAACTGCACGACCATAGAGAAGATAAGAACCATGTTAGGTCCACTCTTATGAAACGACTGTACTTCAAACTTTAACTTTAAGGTGTTGTGCAAAGTGCAGAGGACGTAAAAACACATGGCCCTTAGGACAAAACTATACAACACCAGATGAGAGTCTTCACATACATCTCGAGGGTGTGACATCGTGCGCGAAAGATACACACATAAACTTTTGTAATGGTCACCCCCAAATTCACATCACAGTAACATTCATATTATTCGGCAGTTTTTAAGTTGTAAATAAAGTGTATTCATTAAATCACCTTGTAAACATCTACGATCGTTTTATTTACTTGCCACTGAGTTTGAATCGGGCAAATTCACGTTGTTCGCGAGAGTGCAGGTAGGTGCTCCGTATTACAAAAGCGCGTTATTTGTAATACGGAGCATTGTCATCGAAAAAAGAAGAGTTTCACAGCATTACACAGTTGTTTAAGTACTAGTCACATAATTTCGTTCTTTATTTCTTTACACGGAAAAAAAACATTTACTAACTCGAAATCTTCTTATTTTCGGTAAAAAAACCAAAATATTTGTTAGTGCCATTGGGTTCCTCCTCATGTGTTTCGAAGTTTAGCAAAAGTGTATGATTAAATAATTCTTATATTCAACACATTATTGCAATCTATGAATCATCATTTATCTTCTTATCGTCTTWTGGCTTCACTTGTTTTATATAAAGCCGCTAAAATGTCGAACGAATTACACTGGTAATATGTGTTTCAAAATGTACCTGTATTTGATGATTCTAGTAGTTATTCAAAGCATTGCTCACGGTTTCGATGAAAATGTAGTGCTTCAGTACGTTCAAAAGGCAGTATATGACGACACGGTGAATATTAGTGACACTTGTAGAGCTGATTTGCAGAGGTTTATGAATGGKGTGAATTACAGTGAAACATGGGCCTTGCAAAGTTAGTATTGCTAATAGTGTAAGCATGTACGCCCATACGGCTTATATAGTTTGCCATAGTGAAAATGGCCAAAAATGCAAAAATAAACTTATTTCTTTTGTAAAACTGGTTAGACGATAGCGAAAGGATAATTAGATTTTCTGCAGTGTATTCTATAGAAAATTGGATCTATAGTAAATAATTTATAATTTAATTAATTTATTAATTTAGAGGAAGTAGCGGTCGTAGTTATCAATATTTATATTTATTTTAGGGTTTATTCGACCTTAGCTTAGTTTAAGGAGTACTCTTTTTTCCAACGTCAAGCTTTCGACTATATTCAAGTCTTCGTCAGGACTTCTACAAGCAGTTTACAATTTTTATATACAAAATATTCTTAAATTACTAATCAACAATTATGTACTTACAGGAAATTTGAGATTAAATACCAGGATTATATAAACACAGAAAATAATATAGAAATTGCATAATCTCAAATTTTCTGTAAGTACATAATTGTTGATTAGTAATTTAAGAATATTTTGTATATAAAAATTGTAAACTGCTTGTAGAAGTCCCGACGAAGACTTGAATATAGTCGAAAGCTTGACGTTGGAAAAAAGAGTATTCTTTAAACTAAGCTAAGGTCGAATAAACCCTAAAATATATATAAATGTAAATAAGAATTTAGGATGGCAATACCATCTGTCAGCATTACACTGACAAGATGACAAAGCCACCTAGCTGCCTTAACGGGTACTACTTCCTAAAGGAAGTCAGCTGTAGCCTGACAAATTGGCATGCAACTGCATACTTCAATTTGATAGCAGGCCTCCACGGCACTTTTTGCTAACGGGCAAAAACCAACATAAATTAAAATGCATGTCTATGCTGTGCTGTCTACACCTCAACCAACTGCAGATAGTACTATTTCGCTGTCATTACAGCTCATCAGTGCAGTTTAGGTTTAGTGTAGACAACACGGCATAGAACTGGTTTTGCTTATATACCAAAGCAATGGTATGATGAAAGTAAGAATTTAGAATGGCAATGCCATCTGTCAGCATTACACTGACATTATGACAAAGCCACCTAGCTGCCTTAACGGGTACTAAAATCATCATACCATTGCTTTGGTATATAAGCAAAACCAGTTCTATGCCGTGTTGTCTACACTAGACCTAAACTGCACTGATGAGCTGTAATGATAGCGAAATAGTACTATCTGCAGTTGGTTGAGGTATAGACAGCACAGCACAGACATGCATTTTAATGTATGTTGGTTCTTGCCCGTTAGGAAAAACTGCCGTTAGGCCTGCTGTCAAATTGAAGTATGCAGTTGCATGCTAATTTGTCAGGCTACAGGTCACTTCCATTAGGAAGTAGTACCCGTTAAGGCAGCTAGGTGGCTTTGTCATCATGTCAGTGCAATGCTGGCAGATGGCATTGCCATCCTAAATTCTTACTTTCATCATACCATTGCTTTGGTATATAAGCAAAACTAGTTCTATGCCGTGTTGTCTACACTAGACCTAAACTGCACTGATGAGCTGTAATGACAGCGAAATAGTACTATCTGCAGTTGGTCGAGGTGTAGACAGCACAGTATAGACATGCATTTTAATAAATGTGAATAATTTATATACCTTTTTGTACGTCTTAATACTGGTTAGTACTAATTGTCAAGAAATGTCTTGTATGATTTTTCAGTTCCTTAGAAATAAAAGTAAATACATCTGTTAGCGTTGTATTACAAGTATATAGCGACAGCTCAGGAAACTTGCAAAATTATAAATAATAACTTATGCGCTATATGTGTTTATACAATTTGACGTTGAACATTTCAAATAACATTAATTTCGGATTCCCGATCATTCTGCACTATTGTATACATAAAAGCTCTGCAGAAAGCCCGTTCATTCGTTGCCAGTTATTACATAGTATAAATTTTCTTAGTACATTGTTTTTTTTTTAAATTTTCTTGAAGCTACTGAACATAACAGAATAATAATCATATCAGGTGTACATTTTTGCGCTGCGTTAATACCGCGTAGCAGTAAATTTGGGCTTTCATTTAACCCTTGTATATTTGAATAAAATGTCAGTACTTAATAATGTCCGAAAGTTAGTTTTTAAAGAAGCTTAAATTTAGTTTAAAAAGGAAAGAAACTGGACAAGTAAAAAAAATAAAATCGGCTAGAAATGAAGGTMAAGGCTCTTAATGTATCGGTTAGCGATATGGATAACCTCGAAACTTACTTTGCATAATAATATTAGTCGGCTGTTTGTATATTGAAAATGAATAAAAGAAAACCCAATCAAGTACATGCTCATCATGACAGAAGGATGCAGTTTTGTGCAACATTTTATTTTCTGACGAAGAAACTTTTGCCTAATGGGTTTGTAAGCGAACATAACTTCACTGCTGGTCTAGTTATAAATCCTTACTGAATGAAACTAAACTGTGGGTTGCAAGAATTGGAAGCCAAAATCAAAACGCTGTCTAACTAGCTGCAAAATTAATTGTGTTATTTCAGTGGTAGACTAGGTCATTGGGTCATTGCTAAGCTGCAAAAGGTCCTCAGTTTGGACACCAAATGTGATGTTAAGATTTATTTAATTGGCTAAAGTATTACTAGCATTAGAATTAAGCAGGTTCGCTTTTTATCGATTATTTAAAAACACGATTGTTCGCAAAAATGTTAATGCAAAATAAATACTATGTCATTTCAAGGATAAAAAGATTAACACAAATGAAAAAAGATCGATTTTTAAAAAACCCAATTGCACTGGCTTGGAAATGCGATGACATAAAAACCAAAAAATAGTCTAGAAATGAAAAATAATTACCAAAAGAATTTTATTAAGGATATTTTGCTGTAAAATTCGTATTTACAGAAATAAGCCTATGAATTCATATTTTTAACTAACCTTGTATAGGATAGTCTTCTTAATAGTTGTAAAAAATGACATCTACCAAGAGGGTACCTAGACTTTAAATTATTTAGTTACTTTAACTTAAGTATTTTGTTGTAGTATAGAAAGTTTCAGTGTAAGAATGATTTCTAGTTACTTATTTATTCACCTGTTGAAAGTAAATTTTTATCAAAACAATATAAAAGTTTGCGCCATCAACTACTACAGTTACTGACAACGAATCAGTTTTTAATAAAATAAGAGGAAGAAGACATTCTCTTCCCTGTATGCTCAGTATGTATGTCTCATAATGCACGTTCAACCCTATTCTTTTCAGCTCTGTGAGATAGATTTTACCAAAAAGTCTAGAAGTAGCTTTAACCCACATAAAAGTAAAATACCATTCAACAGTATTATACATTCCGCTTGTCTTGTAGGTATGTGTTATATTAACGTTTGTGTTAATCAAACAGTGCTGGATGCAAATGGAAGAATACCTCGTGGTGTAATGAAAGGTAACTCTATCGATTTGGGATTCTACGACCAATGCCTAGACGTATCTGAAGAATTCGAGGAAAGCTATGAAATTGTAGGACGGTATTGTAGTTTCGGATTTAATTTGCCATTAAGCCTGACCAGTAAATCAGTGAAGGCCAGCACTTCCACGAATCTGTCACTTGAGGTAATATTACTTAGTAATTAATTAATTACTTGTATCTGTCTTATCATACGTGTTATTAACAGGTTTTAGCCAGAGTACGGCAACTAAACCAATTTGAAGTCACAATATCTGGAGCAGATAATCCTAACCTTCCTAGTTATCTGTCTGTCTACCTGACAGTTGCTATCCTAAAGAAATTTTTGGAGATCTAGGCGTAGATGATTTTTGTACAACTAGAAGAGAGACTCCATCACTTGATGCTGGCCAAATTGCCTTTATGTAAGTATACTCTTTTTGCTGCTAGTTCGATATATCATATAGTATCAAACGATACATACTATCGAATAACAAATATGTTATTTTATAGTTAATAACTGATAGAGTTGCTAATTGCACAACACTATTTAATGCTTTGAATATAAGGATCATAGTCCATCAGCATCTTTTAATTCCAGTTGATTAATTTTATTACTATACCATTACAAAATTAAATGAAAACTTAATCAGCATGTTCAAATAATTAAAATCAATTACTTCGGTCCAATTTTCTTATATGCTCATTCGTATACATGAAAATTGATCTTTATATGCCATCTGATTAAAGTTATCACTGCAATTTGCATTTCACATATGTACGTGCGTTGCTACTTTACGTTTTTCAAGAGGCGCAAGGGTTCCTTAGGTCAAATAAAGCAATTTATTCGTTTACTCTTGTACGACGATATTTCGATTTTTTTGCTGAAAAATATCTCAGTATAATTAATCGTATTAAACCTTTTACAACCATTTCGTGTCGTGTCCTTTTCAACCATACTTTCCCGAAAATTTGGTATTCGGTCTTTATTAGTTGAAAAAATAGACTCTGACTCATCAACCGTTTTCAGGTCTTCCATTTCTACATTGGCTGTTATTTTCTCTAATTCCATGTTTTGTTGGGGCACTCTTTTCAATTTTAGACATCTTTATTGTTGTTTTATAACCAATTTTCAGTGTTATTTTACTGATACTGATTTTCTTTAGTTAGATGTACCAGATTTTGCAGAATGTACTTTTAGTGTATATTGCTGTTCGTTTTTAGCTGAACAGTTAATTGCCATTAATGATTCCTTCATGAAAGTTTTCAGACGACGCATTTGTTTTCTGTTAAAAAAGTATTTTTGGTATAGGAGTATAGGAAGTAAGGGGGGGAGGGAGCTCCGTATTACGTTTCCACGATATAAATAAAAGTKAAGTCGTACTATTCTGTCCACAGACTCGTAATTATAGGAATTTATAGCCCACATCCTCCAACTGAGGAAATAGTTTGGTTAGGGTGGGTGTGAGCATTGGGGAGTTATGAGGGTGGGAATTTCCACTAAAGAACCGCACTAGAAAAATCGAAAATAGATGTTTCAAGATCATAGAACATTCTGGAAAATGGAAATGTTGAACGTTTCGAGAATTGCATGGAATATTCTGGAGCAACCGATGTTTCGAGGTCAGATAATATTCTAGCAAATTTGACAGAAGATTAGAGAACCATCTCGCGTTGGTGATGTCGAATATAGACGAAAGAAAAAACATATAGAATGTTCCGCAGACTTTCAAATATTGCACTAAGTTCTTCAGTAGTTAAAAACATTAGAAAATCACTTTGAGCGGGTGAAATAGGGCATAATTGAATTATTTATGAAGTTATTAACACGAATTACGTATTGTTTAATAGTTATTTAATTGTTTTGGAAATTCCACTCAAATAAAAGGTGTGAAAAGGTAGATGAAAATTCATAGGTACGTGATCGAATAATAAGTAAATTTCAAGGTTTGTATTCAGGCGTTTGTTGAGAAAGTAACACATATATGTACCGTTTCAATGTTTTTGGAAGTTTTTGAGCAGGTGAAAAGAAAATGAATATGAGTTTTTCATTGTTTTCGAAGTAATATTTAACGTTTATACTTTTAGTTAAGAGTTGCAATATACACAACATTTGGATAGAAATTACATCCCTATTTGATATCTAGCTTTTGTTGCAAAATATTTTTATTTCGGAATTTTATATTTGACATTTTTAATAATAACGAGGTAGGGAGCTGGAGCGCMACCTTGGWGGTACCAGAAATTTTTACTGGAAGCTCATGAGGCCGAACGAGATTACCTCCTCCTAAACAGAACTACACGTCTATCTTATATTTCTGTCAGCCCACAAGTAAATATTGTTTTCCTTAGATTTGCTGCAGACACCTAATGTATTACCAAAAACAAACGGCTGCCATTTTAACGGTGTCTGACAAGACATGTCAACTACAGCAGATCTCTCTCTATGCGAGATTGAAAAGTTTTTTCTTAATAAATACCGTGAAGGTACATCGTTTTCTGTGTAGCTTTTAAGTGTAAGGGCTGCACAGAATTCAATACGCTACATGCTTCCAGTGGGGCAGTTTGATACCCTAGAGTTAATACGCTGGATTGAAGAATCGCGGTTGTTGTCGGTGACACGCTGTTTTCTTCTTCAACAATACATAGCGCTCATTCTTCCTGGTGCGTAATACGCATTATAGGCCGAGTGGATAAAAATTTAAGCTTCTTGTATGTAGCTTTCTGTTTGGTTGCCCCCAATTAGTGTATTCTCCTCTGTAGCTCCTGGCTGCAGCACGTGAATTAAAATTTTGTTGAGCTTAAATTGCAAACATGTCGATATTTTGCTATTTGGGAAATAATTATGATGCGACACTTTAAAGAATACATAATTAGGAGCAGTTATAAGTGTCGAACAATGCAATCAATTCATTTGTTTGCAATGATCAGCTGTCTATTAGATGCCAACGAATTAAAACAAATAGTACTCATTTCATTTATAACTAATTTCTTTGGTGCATTTATTAAAACATCATGCAATTTATCGACATTCAAAAAGTATATTTTTTGTAGTTAAACGAATGTGCAAAAGGAAGCGGTGAGGTAGACTTACCCAGCGCCCGTCTATATTCCTATTCGTCCATACTAAAAACCATTTTTTTTGCAAAATTTCAGAAGAATTGATTAAAATGCGTAGAAATTGTAGGTGAAAATACTAAATTAAAAAGCCGTATTCAACAATTAGACAATACCTATTAAGGAAGCAAAATGGTACTAAGGCAAACTGATTTTAATCTCTTTATGTTTGCTTAAAGAACATACTGTTAATCTATGCCCCATTCTTTAGGATACAGTATCGTCTTTGCATTTTATTGTTAATATTGCATCACTGTCTTTCAACGTGCCTTTCTTTAAATCTTTATGGCTTTTAATGTTGTTTTTTAGCTTTTACTTAGGTCCTTATTCAGTATTCATTGCCTTTTCTGTTTTCTAGTGTATTCTTCAGCCTCATAGTTTTACTGGTGGTTCTCAGTACAACCTACGACGTCTACCTCAAAAGAATGGGAAAGGGTTAGTATACACAGACTTTTAATTTAAATACTGATGAATATAAATTAAATTAGCGCTAGGTGTGTCTTTTAATTCTAATTAAGATATAATGAAAAAAAGCTGACCGCAATGACTTAAAAAGCCTAAATACGTATTTCGGAATGAATTCCTGAAGTGTTTATTCACATTTCAAGAAGTCAAGCTTTCTAAATCATGGTGGTTAGGTTTTCTTTTGTTATGGTTTAACTGATGAATATCTTTCTAGAACAAGGACATAGCATATTTTTGGCCTTCTCTGTTTACACTAACGGTAAAAAGATTCTACAAGCTAGCAATGCTCCTGATCAAATATCATGCTTTAACGGAATGAAAGCTATTAGCTTGTTTTGGGTTATTGGTGGTCACCGATATAACATTTTAGCTGTATATGGTATTATCAATCTTACCGATGCCTTTGAGGTACGAAATGACGATGAACTTGATGAACATAAACCCAGAATAGCGTTAAGATTTGATTTTTAGTGGACAAATCGCTGGTATGCTGTTTACATGATGGTGGCTCATTTATCAGTTGACACATTTCTGTTTGTTACCGGTGCATTAATGTCATACCTTTTCATAAAGACAATGAGCAGGCCAAGAGCAAAGTTTAAAATTGTCTTGTATTACCTCCATCGATATTTAAGGTGAGATAAACAAAAAAAATTTGTTTGTTAAGTAGTACGCGGACTGATTTGTTTTTACCTTGTGTATCCTTTCAGGTTAACTCCGGCTTTAGCAGTTCTATGGTTTCTGCAAGTTACTTTGATATTGCGTATGGGCTCTGGACCGTTATATCAAATGATGTTCGGGCAATTTAGTACAGTGTGCCTTGATACTTGGTGGCAATTTTTCCTATATATTCATAACTACTACAAAGATCAGGTTTGTAATAATGCTAGGATATTTAAAAAAATGTCGTCGATTTAAGTAGTTAAATGACTTTCTAGAACAACCTTGTTTTAGTGCTTAGCCCACACGTGGTACCTAGCCGTGGACATGCAGCTGTTTATCTTTTCTCCCTTCGTTCTTCTACCACTATTATATTATCCGAGATGGACTCGTAAACTTGTACTGCCTCTTCTAATATTGGCCTCCATAGTGCTTGCTGTCGTAGTATTTTATGCATACGATATCAGATTAATGTAAGTACTTACATTATATATTGCCCTAACAAACTAAATTCTGCTTTCAGCTTTTCAGATGAGTATCAAAACCAATATTATTTTAAGGCCTATACTAGAGTAGGTCCTTGGTTAATAGGTATAACTTTTGGAGGATTTTTTAAAGGGAGATTTAGGAAAAAAGACCTAACAAATAGGACAGGTAAGATGATTTTAAAATGTTTTCATGTAAACAGAATAGTGGTGTATTTAAATATTATTTTTAAGTCAATGGATCAATTATTGACTTGCAATTCAGCATTTAGCGTTCTTAGTTCCACAATTTGAAATTAGAGACATTTTTTCATACACACTCCGATTGTCTTAATACCTTTCCCCTTGATTCTAGAGTATCATAACAGGGAAGCGCATGATTTGATGAATATAAGTAATGTTGTTACGAGTACGGGTTAAAAAGCTCACTGAACTCTTATTTATACACTAGTACAAACGTACACTAAATCCAATCACAAATAGTTCCAAACAGTACTATTTTATAACACTTCTAATACTGCAAAACTTTATTTAGAATACTATACTGCACTCACTAGCACTTAGAACACTTCAAAACACTTGATTCGCTCTGTTCGCTTGGTTCTCACTTGCTTCACTACTTTTCAAATCGGACTCCATCGCGCTCTTTTCGTGGGCCTGTATACTCGAATACCCCCGCCGAATGTTCCCCAAAGTTTCGCGGAAATTCTCTCGACCGAATATGCTCGAAGGTGACCTCATTATGCAACCACGCTACCATTGTGTTGATTTGGTTGCTTAATCCGCAAGCGTCGCCAGGTCGAAATAGCACCTGAAAATTATTACTTTATTAGTAACGGCGTATTCAAGTGTTATTTTAACAGCAATGCCGTTTACAATGGATTAAATAATTCCACTAGGCTTAGATACGTGGATTTTTTTATCTATATTGAAGCGAGTTCATTCAATATTAGGTATTACGCAACTCCTAGAGCTGACTACTGCATCTCTCCTTAACAAAGACTATTTCAATTGCCTACTGTTGTGTTCTCGATTAATAATCCGAAATGAAACACGGTTGACCGAGTAACTAAATATTTATTGACAGTTTGGAATTTAACTTAATGAACAATTTAGTACGAGAGGCCTGCTGGAAGGCATGCATACGTATATCATGTGTATTACAAGAAGCTGCCGTTTTTCTTGATCTTGATTCGCGCATGACATTCCAGCAGTTCTCAACAATTAAATAATTGAGACATCACATCATTCCTCCCTCACTATCTAAGGACAATATCTTTCGGGAGGTTTACGGTTACGTAAGGGTCTAATAATCGGTGGAGAACTGCTACATGATGGAACACTTAATTGTTCTAAATGGTCATCTCTTATTGCATCAGATTCCTCATTCGCAGTGCTCCTCCTGTTATTTATTTTACTAACAGAAAAATCAATATCATCTACAAGTTTTAACAATTGATCAGCATGGCGATAATGATTTTGATTATCTTCAGTACGCACTTCAAAATTTCTAGGTCCGCGTTTAACTGTTACCGTGCCGCGCACCCAGGAAGGTTTCATAGGATTTTTATAATCGCGCACAAGAACTTTATCGTCTACACCAAATTTAGTTTTACGTTTACCACCAAACATTTTAGCGCATTTATCCCGATACATGGTCATTTTCGGTTTTATTTTACACGCACAGTTTCCTGTATTGAAGTTAAGTGATTTATTATTAGGCATAAGAAAATCAAGTTTCATTCTCAATTTTCTCCCAATAAAAAGTTTAGCTGGGGTTTCTCCTGTTCCAGAGTGTATGCAATTTCTGTAGTACAACAAATATTTATTTAAAGCATCCAAAATGTTACTGTTTGTTTGTAAAGCTCGGAATAAGTGAGTTTTCGTTGTACGCACACAAACTTCCGCTAATCCGTTTGTTTGAGGGTGATATGGTGGCGAATAAATGTGTTGAACGTGGTTTTCTTTCAGAAACCTTTTATAAATAGCTGAGGTAAATGCTCTGCCATTATCGCTTACAATTATCCTTGGTATTCCCCATCTACCAAATAAGTATTGTAATTTTCTTATGGTCTCCTCACTAGTTATGCTGGGCATATACATCACTTCTAACCATCTGGAGTAGGCATCGACGACTAWCATGAACATTTTTCCTTTTATAGKTCCGAAKAAATCTATATGTACTCTCTCCCACGGTCCTTCTGGTATAGGCCAGGGATGCAATGGAGATTTAATCGGTTGACTTCTAAATTTCATGCACGATGCACATTCCAGGCAAAATTTTTCAATGTCTTTGTCACATGTAGGCCACCAGACGTACGATCTTGCCAAAGATTTACTTTTAGAAATCCCCATATGTGTAGAATGTATCTCCTCCAATATCTGCTTCTGGCAGGATGACGGAACAATTAAACGATAACCCCACATTAAAAGATCATCTTCAATCGTTATTTGGTCCTTTCTTAGAAAGTAGGCTTTGTACTCTTCTGGATAATTTGAAGGCCATCCCTCTTTTGTATACCTATAAACTTCTTTTAAAATAGGATCAGCTTTTATTTCGCTTTTAATTTTTTCCTTATCCAGCACCCATGGGCTATCCTGCGTGATCATGTTAAGGTAAGTATAACTAGCTTCATCTTCTGAATGGTTATTCTTGATTTCACTACTTAATCTTGAAAAGTAATCTGCAATATTCCGCTCACTTTTGGTAAATTCCATATCATAATCGTATCCTGATAAAAATACTGCATATCTTTGAAGTCGATTTGCTGCCATGGTGGGTATGCCTTTCTTAGGTCCTAAAATTGCAAGCAACGGTTTATGGTCAGTAACCAAAACAAAATGTCGCCCAAAAAGATATTGATTGAACTTTTTCACTCCAAATACTATGGCTAGGGCTTCTTTATCGATTTGCGCATACGCTTTTTCAGTTTCGGTTAACGTTCTAGACGCAAACGATATTGGCCGTTCCAATCCATTTGGATAAACATGTGAAATTACTGCTCCTAGAGCATTCTGAGAAGCATCCACTGAAAGTTTTACAGGAACTGCAGGATCGTAGTGTGCTAAAACCTTCGCAGAACAAATCATGGATTTCAGCTTCCCAAAAGCTGCTTCACAATGCTGAGTCCATTTCCATTCCTTATCTTCCTTCAATAATTCATACATTGGTTGACAGACATCTGCGAAATTAGGAATAAAATTCCTGTAATAATTAAACATCCCCAATGCTGATTTTAGCTCCGTCTTATTAGTAGGTGATGCTGCATTTATGAGTACTTCAGTTTTTTCTGGACTAGGATACAATCCCTCAGAGTTTATTACGAACCCCAAGTAAACTACGGACTCCTGGAAAAAGCAACATTTCTCCCTATTTAAGGTTAGACCAAATTCTTGGAATCTTCGTAGTACTTGTTCAATCCTCGAGAGGTGCTCACTTTTCGTTGACCCTGTAATCAGTATGTCATCAAGAAAACTTGTAACTCCTTCCAAACCTATTAATAATTTTTCCATCATCAACTGAAAAATTGAAGGTGCTGTCTTGATCCCGAATGGTAATCGGTTATAAGAAAATAGTCCCAAATGAGTACTAATGGTGGTTAGCATTTTAGCATTATTACTTAATAACATTTGTTGATATGCACTTCCCATGTCGAATTTTGTAAAATATTTACCACCTTTTAATTCATGAAATAAGTCCTGTATGCGTGGTAAGGGATAGTGAAAATTTTCCAAATTAGGATTGAGCGTTATTTTGTAGTCGCCACAAATTCTGATAGAACCATCCGATTTAAGAATTGGTACAATTGGTGTGCCCCAGTCACTTGTTACGGTAGGAAATATTATCTTCTCTTTGACTAACCGTTGGATTTCCGTTTCCACTTTTGGTTTTAATGCAAAAGGTAACGGACGTGGTTTATGAAAAACAGGTTTCACATTGTCTTTTAGTTTTAAGTCTACTTCACCGGCAGTGAATGTTCCCAATTTACCGGAAAACACTTTTGAGTATTTTAAGCAAAGTTTTTCAATTTTATTTGACACATTTTCAATTGAATTGAAAGTTTTAATATTATGCTTATGTTTTTGAAACCAGTCTCTTCCCAGAATTGGTGGGCCACCAGATTTTATGATTACAATATCAATAGTGTCATTCATTCCTGAACTATAAATATTCATTTTAGCTATACCACATGGTATTAAAATTTCACCATTATAACACCTTAATTTAAGATCTGTTTTAATTAAACTTACGTTACTAAACAATTTCAAAAATAGGTGCTCGCTCATAGCTGAAACTGCTGAACCAGTGTCTAGTTCCATTTGTAAATAAACATCATTTAACTTTACATCGACTACTATTGGTTTATCAGTTTCACCTGCATTAGATGCAATATTTAACAAAGGTGCATCTTGTTCCATCTTTTTACGCAAAGAAAACATACAATCTAGATAATTATAATTACGTGAATTAAAACTAGATTTATTAGTACATACTTCTTGTAAATGTCCCTTTATACCGCATTGGTTACATACATAGTTCCTGTATTTACAAGGTGCTGCGTGGCTCTTCCCGCAAACCTTGCATTTGGCTCTACCCTGCTTCCCGTGCGAAGCTTGATATTTCCCCGACTTTTGAGAACCGCTGCCTCGACCCTTGCGCCTTGCCGCTGAGTTCTCCAACTTCCGTACCTGATGAACATCGCTTGGCTCCTCCTTTACCTGCGCGAGTGGCACGTGACCTGAAGAATTTCCTTCGCTGCCCATTTTCCGCGAACATTCCACAGCTTCAATGGTACGAGCTTGCATGATGGCTTCTTCGAGGCTAATGTCTTGCTTACTAAGGAACAGTTTTTCCCTTATAATGCCTCCATTGTAGCAGTGCATAGCCAGTCTTTTCACTCTTGCCGCCCATTCGTTGCAATTTTCGTGGATATCCTTTGATGCCGAATAGAACGCTTCCCTTTCTGCGAAAACAGCATGCTGAGGTTGGAAATGACTCTCAAATAACTTGATGAGTTCAGCAAATGGTTTTTCTTCTGGCTTTGCCGGCACACATAGGTCAGTGATTAAAGCAAACGCGCTATCACTTAAAGCATTTAACAGCAACGCACGCTTCTTCTTTTCATCTTCTATTTCATTTGCCAGGAAATATTGTTTCATTTTACGATAATAATAGTCCCATTGATGTACACTTGGATCGAATTCATTTAAGGCGCCATGATGGATGTTCCATTGTTTTGTTTCAGCCCGTGGACCGCTGGTTTCCGGCATTTTCACTACTACGTTTTACTTTTTACACTCGTCGCCAGTTTGTTGTGTTCTCGATTAATAATCCGAAATGAAACACGGTTGACCGAGTAACTAAATATTTATTGACAGTTTGGAATTTAACTTAATGAACAATTTAGTACGAGAGGCCTGCTGGAAGGCATGCATACGTATATCATGTGTATTACAAGAAGCTGCCGTTTTTCTTGATCTTGATTCGCGCATGACATTCCAGCAGTTCTCAACAATTAAATAATTGAGACATCACATCACCTACAAAACAAAATGAACAAGTCTTGAAAGGTTTGAAAGCTCCTAAGAGAGGGACAGCGCTTATGGCCAAAAATTCGTAGTGGTCCATTTAATAGCATGCAAATTCTTTATTTCTCTGCAAATAAATTTACAAAAACCTAAACACAGGTTATAATAGTATATCCAAGGAAGCATACATGTCAGTAGCTATTCCGTGTTTAACATTATCGGAGCGGTTCTGATACCTAGAATACCCCCTTAAAGTAATCGCGTTCTTTGGGACCTCTTGTAAGGTATTTATTTATGACAGACACCCAGTTTAAGAACTGCGCAGCTGAATGAAGAATGAAAATCATATTGATAGTTTATAATGGTAAGTTAAAATACCAAAACCCAAGCTATAGCTGCGCAGCACTGCTTTATTTACCAGACTGTTGCTTTCAGACTAACATTCTACTAATGTGGTGTGCGACGATAACGTTAATGGGAGAGAATTGTTGTTAGTTAGACAGAATAGAATCAGCAATATACGGTGGACTGCAGAGACCCCTCTGGGCCTTATGTCTATGTTGGGTATCTTTCGCTTGTATTCATGGATATGGAGGTAAGTTTTGGAATTACTATTGTCACTTTCAGCACTATTCGTCTGTTTTTAGGCATAGTAAACAGGTTTCTCTCATTACCAGTATTTCAAGTAATATCTTACTCTGCATATCTGGTGCATTATACTCTTATATTCTGGGACGATTCTAGGAGAAGAATTCCGGTATATTTTGATGATCAGAATGGGGTAAGGCTAATACTATATCTTTAAAGCTTCAATCAGTACTCCTGACTGACAAGCTTGAAAAATAAAGGCGACTCTCATGATTCATAAGATCCGAATAACCAAGACAGATGTCATATGTATGATATCTAGCTATAACTTTAGCTTTGGGTAAAGTTGATTTTATTTCAGTTATATTTGGTATTTGCTGACATAGTCGTTTCATTAGTCGTTGGCACTTTTTGGGCCTTGATATTTGAATCACCAATGATCGTAATCGAGAAAGCAATTTTTGGAGGAAGTAAGAAATGATAGTATTATGCAATTTGAATGGTGTTGTACATGTTGATTATTAGGATTGGTAACCCAAGGAAAAATTGAAGATGCAAAAAATACTGATAACTTTCCAGTAGCCGTGAATGTTTCAGGCGAAAAAAGTAATATTATCCATGTGGAAGACGGTGTGTCTGGCCTAGCTGAAAAACCAGCAACAACAAGGAAAATGGCCTAAAAATTATGTCATCACATACAGTATAGAAATAAAATAAAGTTTTAAAGCTATTTGTGTATAAAATGTGATGTGTTCTTGACAAGATCTGCTTCTTTATTAAATATTATTATTCCAAGCATGTTTTGGTATCCCGGTCCTCTAAGGGAAGATAAAGAGTACGCTGTACAACTAACTGAAGAGAATACATAAGTTCTGTATTTCTACAAATACCTGATCAATGTAGATTAAATTAAATAACTATGCAACTAATTAAATAAAGTAGCACAAACTCGCAAGTCAAACAGTTATTGGAAAAAAATCAATGTATATGTGGCTATTATTCTTTGTGTAAAGACGCTGTGGTATTTTTGTTGTTAAAAAAATCACGACCTGCTAAGATGAGAGCCATAAGCGATGATACCCATTTACATATCATAGACCACAATTTTTTTCTTTTTTTCGTTGGCATACAATTTTTGCAGGTCATTGTCGACCCCGTGGATATAGACCACTTTGGGAATCAACGGTCTCGACTGTGGAAGGAGTTGCTCTTTTTTGGCGTATGCTGTGCTTTATTACACTACTGAACGCGAATTCCTAATCTGAATTTATCCGGTTTCAGGAAATGAGTCGAATATTAATGCGAACTTCATCTCCTCCAGCAATGCACGCACATTATATCTTCACAAAAATAACGTCTGGAAGGTGTCGCGACGGAGAAAGCGCGGGCAGTTCTGAGTTGGAATAGCGGTTATCAGGGGAGCGAAAGGCTTAGTAAAGCAGGTGTTTTTAATGCTAGTGTGTGCAGTATAGTGATTTAGTGTGTTTAACTAATTGTTTTACACTTAGTGAATTTGATACAAGTGTTTTAAATAAAATGAAGTTGTTCAGAAATCCGCATGACGAAAAATTATTTTAGCGTATTGCGAAGTATGGTAATAACAACACTGATGGGATTTGTAGGTACTAAGTTTACTGTATCCAACAACTTGCTTTGAATTATAAAAACTGCTTCAAAACATCAATGATAACAGATGTCCCCCCGCCCCCGAACTATTCTTAAAACTAAATTTATATGCAAACATACATTACAATTCCTAACTGGCTGCAAAATTCGCTGCACAATTTCTGTGATAGACTAGATTATTGATAAGCTGCAGGAGTTTTAAGTTTGAATATTTAATATTATGCAAAGGTTTATTGAAGTAAATACACTATTAACAGCATTATAATTATTTTATTAGACACCTACGGAATCGGTTTCAACAATACTTTTTGTAGTTTATTTAAGAACAAGCTTTTTTGAAAAAGAAATATTATTGAACGATATAAAATAAACACCAGATCATTTCAATTTCAAGAGCAATAAGAAACCGCAAGAATCGCTTGGATGCCAGTAAAAGAAAACAAAAATAATTATGCTGCCATGGAAATGCTTCGACATACAAAAACGAAATGGAAAATAACTAGCAAAACAACTTTTGTTAAGGACATTTTGCTGGAAGGTTCATATTTACAGAAATAAGCCTGTTATTGCTTAGTTTTGACTAATCCTTTATAATACATTCATTTACGGTTGCTTAATTTACCAAAATGTAGAGCAATGTTCTCTTGAATGAATAATGGAGAATTTAACACTTGATTGCACATTCAGATACCTCATTCTAAGATTTAGAACTGCACTGCATGTTTATTAATTTTAGTATTAGTAAAGCGACACACTCGTACTACAACTTAGTTAGATAATTCTTTCCATTATCTATAAAATTACAAAGAATGATTAATTCAACAGTAATATCTTAATGAAAGGCATAAAACTGAGAATTTTAATACTTACGCGACACTTACATGCCACCCCCATATGTGTAAGTGTAAGCAAGGGTGTCGATCTCGGCACACAAGTATAGAAATGTATTCAGAAGCAAAACACAATCTATTTTGTCTTATACAGGGTTTCTATAAATGATTCATGCATCCAGGGCGTTTATGGAAATTCTCAATTAAATCAAATCAATCAAGTCATCTGTCGATTTTTGAATTATTTGATATATTTTAATATTAGAAAACGTATGGGAGTGTGTATTTTCAACATATTTTGTAATGTTTTGTGGAATAATTAACTTTGAGGTTGCAGAAAGCTTACATTTCGGAGCTGTGGTGTGACATTGATTTGCAACCTTCAACTACTATCGCTGTGCATATTGTAGCTTGGCAAGCAGTTACAAAAAAGGGCACAAAGAATTCAGAAATCAACGCCGCCCGCGTTGCATATATATATGCATATTATATTAACGTTACATAACGTCTTAGTTCATCTTTATTAAAGAAGGAAAAAAATAAAAGTTAAGTACATTCCGATAACGGTTATTCAGAGGTGATTTTTACAGAATTCTAAATTAAAAAAAAAACTATAATGTGTTAAAATTTACCACCAGCAGTAATAAAAACATTATACACTTTGTCATCGGTATTACCAGTAAAAGTCTAAGTGTCAAAGTATTTATAAACAAAGGCGCCTTGTAGATCAAGTTTTTTTTTGTTAAATTAATAATGAGAGCCATATGTTCTGATGGTCTACAGTAGAAGTAATAGAAAATATGTATTTCTAAAACCGTAAACTCCCTTGGAAAAGAGAATGGCGATATATAATATATCAGATATGACAGTAGGATTAGTAATTGTTACGGCAGTGAGATGTATCCATTGCCATTCTTTGTTACCTAAAATGGAAATGGAATGGGAAAGGTACGAGTTAGGTCCCACTTATCTCATGTGTACCTGCTAGCTAGAAAAGGTCCTATGCGAGTTGGGTCCCACTAGTTCCTTCCAATAAAGCAATTACAGGGGTTTATTACTGAGGATATTATATTTTTCAAATTCTCCTGTTTTTGATATTTTGTCATTCATTGGTTATAAGTTTACAATTTAGCCGCCCAATTATAAAATGTGCAATACTTAGGCTAAGACAAAAGATCAAAGCAATTTCCAGTTTCAGTTGTAAAGTGAGTGAAAAAGGTAAAGAACTTATTCCTATAAATAAGTTTAAATTCGACCTTCATGAATTTGTAAACGAGGGGCCGTAAAAAGATGGATGTGTACAAATAAGAAAACTTTGTGCAAGGCATTTATTACGAAGGAGAGTAAGATTTACCTCCTGAGTTCCTTTTTAGATAAGTCTAAATCTTGTTCTTCCAGTTTTTAATGCTGTAAGATATCAAATCGGTGTAGAAAAATAATACATACCTATTGTTTTACTCGCGACTGTTTTCATAAAAAGAAAGTTCATGTTTTGAAATTTATTTTTAAATTACGAACTAAACAACTAACAATTGTCAAACATGATTACGTGATATTCAGTAAACAATAAAGAAAAACGTGAATTCGCATTATTCTTTAAGGGTGTTTTGGCTAAAAGTTAATTTAAAGTTTATCGGCTTTTTTAAAGGGGGTGTTCATATAAAGAGTTAAAAGTCTTGAGAAATGAATGAGATGGGAGTTTTCAGTTGTTTTCTAAAAAAATTTAATAAATCCAAACGAATTTTGGCACAATAGTAACACTCACCAACTATCTTTCTGCTACATATTCATATAGTTTTAAGTGAAGAACACTACTCCTTTATTTTTGTCAGAATTTGCTATTAAGTGTATAAGTTATTCAACATACCTATACTTATATATGCTTCAATGATGCTTGTGGAATACTAGGTATTATAGAATTTCTAAGAAAATATTTTGTATAACAATACGGCTTAGTGGGACGCAACTCGCATTGCAGACTAGTATACCTGCATCGGCCGGGACCTAATTCGCCTACTCCCATGGAACGATAATCTATATTTGAGAGTACTTAATCTTTCACCAAAGTGTAACTATTTATCTCTTAGATTTTAAAGTGAATAATACTAGTCATGATTTTGAAGATCATTCAAGTTATTTTAAGTGAAGCGTTGATAGTAATCAAGATCGCATTTTGGTATGTGAGTCATATACAATGTATACAATGTAGAAAATCGGATTATAATGAGGCTAAATCTTGATCTGCTTCCTATGCAAGTACGTACGCTATAATAGCTATTATGTAGATTAAATATGACATTTGTAATATCATTTTTGGCACAAGCTGTTGGTGATCGAGTATTTTGTCAATATTCTTAGAAGAAAACAGCAATGAGCCGATATTTCATATTGTTTCAGGAAAACTAGTTCTGAATTTAGCTATTCTGTTTCCTCTCTACAAGATGATGTCTAGTAGAAATATTTGACTTCAAATAATGGTGTGATCTCATCCCCCCCCACCTCCGCCACTTTGCAACTCCGCTCCGTGTCTCGATACAATATATCCAGGAAGACAGATTGGAAGGAAACTTCTTGATATCCAGTCTTGTCTTCAGATTTCGCTTTTGTGGACMCTTTTAATWTGTGAACTTGAAAAGTTATGTAAAAGTTAAGACTAAACCCATAACATATGAAAGTGGTGCGTTTACCGTTTCTGATGACATAATCATCGCTATCTTAGAGTTGTACAGAAGATATGTTGCATTACGTCCAAGAAATATATATCTTTGCCGTTTTTCCACAGTACAGAAAGTAAGTAGACACACATTTGCAAACATTTGTAATAGCACTATTTCTTCAACTTTTAAATTCAAAGAGATACATGATAATAGATTAGGATACATCTCTTTGAAACACACTCCACAGATTTTTTTTTAAACAAAAGATACAGGGCTTGTCCAAATATAAAGAACACTGTAGATACTGAATTTATTATAGGGTAAAAAGACCAGCACTGTATTTCTGTGCTGGTTTTACAGTCGGAATGCCGTTAGGCCTGACTTCAAGATAAATTAGAATTTTTCATTAACATTGAGCATAAGACGTCTGAATTGCTGTCCAAGTTTGAAGACAGTATGCATACCGTACATTAAAGCAACGCAATTATCGACCGATGTTTGATATTGGGTTTAGTTCCTAACACATAAATAAACTACTTAAAATATACGCCACAATTAAGTTTGAGCTTTTTGAAGGACACTACTATTGCAAATGTTTTGTAATACCTATGATGAACCAGATAGTGTGTGATTCATGCACTTCATGCGAGGAGTATTTGTTATACTATTATTTACGTCAAGTGAGGAATCCCAGTCTCACAGCTTAGTCATCAATGAAAGATTTTGGCGAGATAAAGAATAAGTGTCTTCAATTTAAGATTTTTATAAATAAACAGAGTTAAAAAGCAGATGGAACGGCAAAAAAGCTCCAGAAGTTGATTTACTTGTAATGGTATATTAAATATACAAGGAAAAAAATGACACCTTCATATTATTTAATTGTTTATTACTATAACAGAGGTAGTTGCAATCGCAATTCGTCTGTTACGATCAGCTGTTGATTAAGAATTCTTTATTTAGTGTTTAACCTTACCCTTGAGAATACATTTTTTGACGTGAACACGTCTTTACTCTCATTTTGAGATACATTCTGTGTTGTACTACCTGAAATAGTGTCATCTAGTGGTGCCAATAGGTGTTATGTCCAATAAGGTTTAGCGGTAAAACAGAACTATGTATACAAAGGGCTTTAACTAGGATGATGTTAACGTCAAACAAGTGAAAAATTCCATATTACACTAAGGAAACGAAAGACTGTTTTTCAACTGTCGACGATAATAAGTCGCTGACATTGTTTTTAGGTGATATTGGTTCATTTTCGCTCGACCCGTCCTCTCCCTCCTTTGTTTTTTTCAGTAAAACAAACGAACGAAGATCTCCTTGTTTACGTTTAGATGTTATTTTAATCCAAATTTTACAAAAACAAACAAAAGCACATCGCGTTTGCAATTAATAAACAACCGTTGACAGTTGACACGACACGACATAAGCATGAGCGTTGATTGACGTATTCCCAAGAATACGTCAATCAACGGCATGAGCATGCGCTACGGAGAACAGAGCGCGCGAGCTGTGTGTCAGTGGCGCGGTTTAAAAACTTCACGCCTTCTTATACTAGTGGATCAAGTAAAGATAGGTGATAAAGATAGTACTGTAGTTGTAATGCTGTTCTGAGAAAGTAAGATAATAATAAGTTTAAGATTTGTCAGGGGTGGATCCAGAGCTTTCCTTTTTTTGGGTGGGAAGGAGGGGGGCTGGGCCCCTTAGCCCCCCTCTCCTGGTTCCGCTACTGGCTTAACGTCGAAATATGCTTCAGCGGATGAATAAAAATTAGGGTTGTTAGGCGTACACCACATGAACTCGCTGCAGATATCCGCCTTAACATGACAATGAGTGCATTAATGGCAAGCAGCTCCACTAGAATGGAAACGAAAGGCTACTAAGATCTATTCATACTAGGTACATTCAAGAAAGCGCTAACAGAAAATACTTTAAACTGAAAAACTTCGTGTGTGGTTGAAAGTGGCGTATAGTTTTTCCCACACAGCATAGGGTAAAGGTTCGCGGTGGTTTAATATGGAAAAAGGCATAAGAGATTGCTGATTATTCAACTTAATAAAGTATGGATAAAAAAGCTTCAATTTTGTTAAAAACTCGCATGTGTGATTTTAGAGACAAAAACCCGCGTTTAAAATACAGGCGGTGGTACATATTGATGGGGAACGGTGAAGATTTGAAGATCTCTGAAGTTAGGAATTTGTAAAATATATTTAGAACTAGGAAAATCGATAGTATAAGGCTTGATAGTCAATATGTGCTTATAAATAGCGTAGGAGATATCAGCCTGGCATAAGCCCATGTGTATGCATTTAGTGCAAGCGTGTTAATTAAAAATTGATGTGAAAAAAAAACGTTACTTTAGTCCTAGCAGAAAAGTTGAAAGMGTMATGAACTTAAAGAGAATTAATAAGTTTTGCAATATTSAATAATTTGTTGAAGTGCTGGTCGCAGAATGTCATTCTTTATTTCTTGAACAAAACGTTCATTAATTCGAGAACTTCTCGMTTTAAAAAAAAAACACAAACATTTGATGGTGCGTTCTGTTTCTGCTAATTTGTTTTTATGCTTAGCGAAAGTGAAGAATTATGTAACCCTTATATTACATTCAACACAATATTGCAATCTATGAATCACCAATTATCTTCTTATCATTTTTGGGTTCCGCTTGTTTTATATAAAGCCGCTAACGTGTCAAACTAATTACACTGGCAGCTACTAAATCGTAGCGCGCAATATACGTTTCAAAATGTATCTTTCTTGGATGATTTTAGCTATTATTCAAAGTATTGTTTACGGTTTAGATGAAAATGTAGTGCTTCAGTACGTTCAAAAGGCAGCAGATGATGACACGGTGAACATTAGTGAAATTTGCAGAGCTGATTTGCTGAGGTTTCTGAATGGAGTGAATAGCAGTGAAACCTGGGCCTTGCAAAGTGAGTATTGTTAGTGCCCTAAGTATATTGGCCCCTACAGACAACTAGATATTCTGCAGTGCATTTTATAGAAAGTTGCATGTTCAGTAAACAGTTTTTCTACGTCTTTATACAGCTTAACGCTGGTTTTTGGTTAGTACCTGCCAAACACCAACAAATGTCTTGCACTTTTTTTCAGTTAGCTTTTCAGTTTAGCTTTGTATTACAAGTAATGTGATACTTAAAATCCTTAAATAATAACTTCCATTTTATGCTTCTTAATACAATTCGACGTTGAGCATTTTACGATTTTAAGAAAAAAATTTATTTGCTGGATAACGGCTTTATAAGCTTATACAAATTTTATGTAATAATAATTTCGAATTCCCAACAATTCTGCCTTATTGTTTTTACAAAACAGTTAATTTGATGCATTGCTTTTATCAGCTCACTAAAGCTCTGCAATAAGCCTATTCATTCTTTGATGCCCAAAATAAATCTCCTTGGTAGAATGTTTAGAGAAAAGTATCTAGAAATAATTATCATATTAGGTGTAAACCTTTATGCTCCCTTTATACCACGTAGGTGTAAATTTGGACTTTCAGTTTACCCCTATATCAAATGAAATTAGTATTTATTCTTAAAGCAGCTTCTTCCTTTATTACCCTAGAAATTAGCAAAACAAGGGGCATACATTTAATACAAATAGTACCTAGGCCTTGCAGTACTGTACAAGGTTAGTCAGAAGTATGTAATTACCGGTTTATTTATGTAAATATGAACTTTATAGGAAAAGTCTCTTAACAAAAGTTTTTCCGTCAATATTTATTTTACTTTTTTATTTGCGTGGCAGTATATTTTCTTTGGCTTTTTCTTAAATTGCAAACAAACAATTTTTTCCGGGTTTGCATCACTTTTTATCCTTGAAATGACCTGGTGTATGCTGTATGCTTTGTAACGAAGTTTTTTTTTTTATAAAAATTGTGTATTTAAATAAACCACAAAAAGCGTCATACCAGTAAGGCCTGCGGGTGCCTGGTTTTTACTTATTTGAAAATAATTCTACAAAACGTTAATGTGACCTGTGGCTTCTTCCTTTTGTTCATGCCAATTTGAAGTACCTTTCTTTAAGCAAAGAAGTCATTTAATAACAGCAGTTACACTGAACGAACTGATATCCTAACGATGCGCGATGGTTGGCTATGGAGGCCGATAATGTTCACACCAAGATGTTAGCGATTTATTTAATTTTGTTTATCCTGACAGAAAGGCTATTCTAGAATCGACAGTGTTAGTTAAAAAATTAAAGAAACAGGGCCAGGTCATCCGAATCGGTTACAAATGAAGATCGAGCTCTTGATGTATTAGTTGACATAAACTCATCCGCGTCACCCACGGAACTTGCTTTAGTCAATCGTCAGATGTTTGAATATTAAATAAGCACAAATGTAAACCATTTTACAAATAAAGTTTTATTATTATTCTGACGAAGTCCCTTTTGCCTAAATCATCGTTTCTCAAACTTTTTGATGTCGCGACCCCCTTAATAGCGAAAAAAATATGAAATGTACATTGCGACCACCTCACTATAACAAACCATTAATTTATTTTGTTGGGATTAGGTTGCTATTGCCCGGTAAACTAATATCTATCTAGTTTTGCTACGTCAGTGGAATTTAAAAAATTATTCATACTCTATTTTCAATAAACGGAAGATTTGTCTACTGGTTTTATTTTTTGACAGTACGCGACCCCCTTTACATGAAGGCGACCCTCAGGTTGAGAAACGCTGGTCTAAATGGATATACTGATGGTCTAGTAAAAAGATCTCACTGGACCATGAAATGTAACAGCAGATATCTAATTGAATCTACTGCGTGATTTGGATTTCTTCTCTAATGTCATTTAAAAAATTTGGTGTAGGTACAAAAGAAACTATAAAATTTGCAAGAAATGGTATCCAGAATTAGACAGTGAATTCAAGAAATATCGAATAACTATTTGCAAACTTTCTTGTATTATTTCTCTGATGGACTAGGTTATAGTTAAACTACAGGAGGACTTCAGCGGGCATTAGAATTATCATCAAATGAACAAGAACCAGTATTGACATCTGCAGAACATGCTGTAATAACGCTTTTTGTCAAAATACAAAAAACAAAAATTTCTGCAAAAATTCTGTACCATGCAAAATAAATATCATGACGCTTCAAGGATAAGGAGACTAACACAAGGCCCAAAAGCAGTGATGGGCGCGTAGAATACGCCATGTAAATTACGCTATTATCTAAACTATGTAATTTTCTACCTTAAAAGTCTACTGTAGAAAACGGCATTGTGTAGACAAACAGAACTCTAGAAATATATAGTTTTTTTAGTGGTGTTCTGGCGTTCATCATCAGTACCACTCACAACGCCTCAAATGCCAATATTATTTTGTATTTTATTATTATTTTATATTTATTCTTAATTAAACAAAATAATACTTTGTTGTAATTAAGTTGACTAGATAAATGTTTAAATAACAATAACTTGTTTGGGTATACGTCAATTATTAGCAGGCTAAGTGTGCTGTCCAAAAGCACTTTGGCGCACTTTGGATTTTATTATCTTTATTCTCTATAAACGGAAATACGCGGCCAATTTTATATGCCATCCTTGTTCTTTCACCAAACGTTTTTAATTGCAAGTCAATTTGATTGTCGTATATATGTATATTGAACTAGGCACATTGATCTAAACGTAACAGGTGATAATTAATTACAGTAGATACCTTTCTTTGGAGAAAAATGAACTTGTACTAATTTGTTAGCATGTGAAAATAGCCTTCTTAAGAATGTACTCAATATAGTCGTGGAAGGAAAACATAATACTTTGTCTTTTATGTTCTAAAGAAAACTATTATAAAAAGGAAATCGACACATGAAGAAGCTAGCAAAACAGAGAAATTAGAAACAAAATGGTTTCCATTCAGGTTTATCGCGTACCTACTTAATATACTTTAACCATAATATACTCGTCTTGAATTTTCTACTCAAAATCTACGCCAAAATGCTTTGTCTACATTTTCTACGCGTGTAACGTAGAAAATTATAATTTACGCGTAAACGCCCATCACTGCCCAAAAGGGTCGATTGGTTCATAAAAAACGAATTACCCTACGTTGACGAAAAAAAAAACAAATATTAAAAAAACAAGTTTTGTTGTGAATATTTTGCTGTAAAGTTCGTATTCGCAGAAATAAGTCTATTATTCCATAGTGTTGACTAACCTTGTGTAAGGATAGTTTTCTTATAATAGTTGTGAAGAATGACGTATCAAAACGGTGCCTAGATCTTAGATTATCTTTATCTGTGTGAGATAAATCGATGTAAATTGGCTTGTCTTTATTTTAATCAGTATAAAAAGTTTCAGTGCAAGAATAATTTCTATTTATTTTCTTTCACCCGCCCCTTTTTGTCAAACTACAGTTACTCATAGCGAGTGAGCTTTTAATAACTTTTCTTCGAAACAAGAAGTAGAAATTCCTCTGAGTATGCTTATTATCGACGTCTTATAATGCACCGTCAATCCTATTCTTTTTCAGCTGTGAGGTAGATTTTAGCAAAAAGTCTAGCAGTAACTTTAACCCACATAATAACTAAATACCCTGGACAATATTATAAACTTCATTTGTGCTGTATGTACTATATTAACGTTTATATATTAATCAAACAGTGCTGGATGCAAATGGCAGAATACCTCGTGGTGTGATGAAAGGTAACAATATCGATTTGGGATTCTACGATGAATGCCTAGATGTATCTGAAGAATTCGAGGGAAGCTATGAAATTGTAGGACGGTATTGCAATTTCGGATTAAATTTGCCCTTAAGCTTAACCGGTATATCAGTTGAGGCCAGCACTTCCGCAAATCTGTCACAAAAGGTAATAATTTCCAGTAATTAATTAAGCATTTGAGTCACTGAGTTACGACCTATCTTTTAATACGTGTTATTAACAGGTTTTAGCCAGAGTACGGCAACTAGATCAATTTGAAGTCACAAGATCCGAAGCAGTTAATCCTAACATTCCTGGCTATTTGTCCGTTGCCGTCTGTCTACCTGACAGTTGTTATCCTAAAGAAATTTTTGGAGATCTAGGTGTAGACGATTTATGCACAAGTAGGCGAGAGACTTCAGCATTTGATGCTGGTGAAATTGCGTTTATGTAAGTATATTCTTTTTGATGCTAGAAGCTTCAAATTCGATATATCGTCTAGTTTCAAACGATACATGCAGTGGCGGACTAACATCCTCGGAGGCCCGGAGCGGCATCTAATACTGGCCCCCCTACCCGTACCCTGTGTACGACAAATATTTTTCCCATTTTGAAAATCAATAAAAATCAAATGATATCTATTATCAAGGTCCTCATGGTATCTCGATTGAGAACGATCCTCGTGTACCCATCTGGAGTTTAAGGAAGTCCTCCCACAAGGGAGCGTTTATCCGGAAAGTTGCTGCTACTTATCGCGAGTTGACAGGATTATTGAACATTATGGAAAGAGGTTTCAACGAATTTTTCAATAATGTGAGCTATTTCTTACCTCACTTATGCCATCGTGTGCAGTATTAAATGCTGTTACTTGCAAAAAATTAAAGCAAAGAAAACAGCTAAAMKGACGTTTGTTAAAAAAACTGTGTATAAAAATAAAATTATTAGATCAATCATTGTAAAAATTAACAAGGTTCTATTCTGGTAGTTACGAAACGATTAAATGTCATCGAAATCGGTAAAGAATGGTCACACATAGCGTATAATTACTTATATTTACAGAGATACAGAGACGACTCGTTTTTTCAAAGGCAATTTTATATCATAGTTAACATTAAAAAATTAAATATCACTTGATTAGTAAATTGGTATATACAAAAGATTAATTTTTCTCTTCTTTCAGAACTGTAGTTTGTAGTACTAGTCTAGTATTTACAACTACAGTTTTCCTATTGGAATAAGGTTATATGGAGGGTCCTTTTGGGTAGAAATCAATCGCAAATTTGTACAGGCAACCATCGCTATCACAACGAGTTTACTGCAGACACGTGTCGCTACTATAATTTTGCATAATTAGGGTCATCTACAAACCTTCCAGTCCCGTATTGGAAATCAAACATTTATATTGGAAAAGAAAAAAGGAATTCTTCTTGCTATGTTCCAACATAAATGCTGAATTTATGGTTATACTTTTGTTATTTGACTACTCAACTGCATTAGTAACAGAAACAAGTAATTTCGATACCCAACAGATATACGGTGTCATTAAATTTTAGGAGTTTTGTGTCTCAACACTATGACTAGTTTAAGAATGTAATATCAGCTAATATAATTTATGCATTAGGTACTTATTTTTTCCATTAGATCACGAATGCAGTGATATAGAATAGATTTAATACAGGTACGATCGTTCAGCTCACTTCAAAGTCGTACGGCCGTTACTGAAGCCGATATTAGCTAAGAAATATTAAACCTGGTAACCACACAACGCCTTCAAGTAAGGCAGACGGTTCAGGACGTGGTTTTGATATTAGCTTAATACGGAGAATAGGAACCAACCACTAGCGCATAAACTATTTGTATTACACTTTGCCACTACATACAAACGATGTCCTAACCTCTCCAGGGTTAGCCTGTATTTTTTAAATTTTACCCACAATAACCTGCAAAACTAATGAATTCGTTGACATAAATAGTGTTGGCCAAGGTGTCTACTTAAATAATAGGGCCATTTGTAGTTTTTCCTATAAATATTACTATTTAATAGTAGATTTTTTAGGACTAACGCTTTGAGTTTATTTGATTACCACATTTTAATTTAGTTATTAAATTCCTTATGCTTATGCTTCCGCCAGTGGATACATGAGCGAATAACCAATATATTATTTTGGCTCACTTTTAACAATATATAGCACTTATTCTTCCCGATGCATAGTACGTATTATAGGTCTAGCGGATAAGAACATCTAGCTTCTTGTAGTCCTGTAAGCAGTCCCTAAAGCAGTTTTGTTTGGTTGCCTACGATTGGGGTACTCTTCTCCACCGCAGCTCGTCTAATTTATCAATATTTAAGAAGCGTATTTTTTGTAGCAAATTGAATGTAATTGACAAACAATATTGCAGCCTATCATTTTGCTTGTGAATAGAAAGTACATAAAAATATTTTTTTAAAGAAATTTTGAAATTTACAACCGAGTATGCTTATAATTGCAAAAAAATATTTTTATTTTATTATTTCCCGGATATTCAATTTTTTTCTTATTCAGTACTTTTTAGGACGGCAACATAAAATAATTCTTCTTAAAAATATTTTTTTATTATTAATATTGCATTAATGCCTGCTTTCGACATGCTATCATTTACACCTTTAAGCAGACCCAGCGTTATTTCCAGCTTGTACTAAACTACTGCTCTCTCTGTTTTCTAGTGTATTCTTCAGCCTTATACTTTTACTGATGGTTCTCAGTACAACGTACGACGTCTACGTCAAAATAATGAGAAAGGGTTAGTATACACAGACTTTTAATTTAAATATTGATGGATATCTTTCTAGAACCAGGGCATAGCATATTTTTGGCCTTCTCTGTTTATACTAATGGTAAAAAGATTTTACAATCCAGTAATGCTCCTGATCAAATATCATGCTTTAACGGAATGAAGGCTCTTAGCTTGTTTTGGGTTATAGCTGGCCACCGGTATAACACCTTAGCTGGATATGGTATTATCAATCCTGCAGATGCTTTAGAGGTATGTAACAGCGTTAAACTTAACATAAATCCGGATAACTGTACGATTTGTACTTTAGTGGACAGATCGCTGGTATGCTGCTTACATGATGGTGGCTCCTTTGTCAGTTGACACATTTCTCTTTGTTACCGGTTCATTATTGTCATACCTTTTCGTAAAGACAATGAGCAAACCAAAGGCTAAGTTCAACATTGTCTTGTATTACGTCCATCGCTATTTAAGGTGAGGTGAAAATAATGCTTTGCTAAGTAATAAGAATATGTAGATGGTTGCTTTTAAATTTGTGTGTCGTTTCAGGTTAACTCCAGCTTTAGCAGTTCTATGGTTTTTGCAAGTTACTTTGATAATGCGTATGGGCTCGGGACCGTTATATCAAATGATATTTGGACAATTCAGAACAGTTTGCCTTGATACCTGGTGGAAATTTTTCCTATATATTCATAATTACTACGAGGATCAGGTTTGTAGAAATGCCCGGATATTTAAAAATTTGTCGTCGTCGTACTTAAAAGACTTTCTATAACAACCTTGTTTTAGTGCTTGCCCCACACGTGGTACCTAGCCTTGGACATGCAGCTCTTTATCTTTTCTCCCTTCCTTCTTCTGCCACTAGTGTATTATCCGAGATGGGCTCGTAAACTTGTACTACCTCTTATAACACTGGCTTCTATAGTATTAGCTATCGTAATACTTTATGCATACAACACCAGAATGTAAGTTATTACGTTTTATATTGTCCTAATAAACTAAATTCTGCTTTCAGCTTTTCAGAAGAGTATCAAAATCACTATTATTTTAAGGCATATACTAGAGCATCCCCTTGGTTAATAGGTCTAACTTTTGGAGCATTTTTTTTAAAAGGAGATTTTGGAAAAAAAACTTACCAGTTAAGTCAGGTACAATGATTCTGACATGTTTTTTTATTATGAAAGATGACGGACGGTTGTGTGCTTAAACCTCATTTCTAAGTTGACGGATTAATTTTGTAGCCTTATCAGTTACACGTTTTGAATTTAGAGGCATTTTACCATACGCATTCCGATTGTGCGAATACCTTTTCCTTTCATGCATGAACCTGCAATATGAGTTTCATAACAGAGAACCATATGAGCTGATGAATATAATACTGTTACGTGTATGGGTTCGAAAACTGCTGATTTATAACTTAACTTCGTTTATTTATTCGCTAGTACGAAAACACACTACTATTATAACACTGCCAATTCAGTAAAACATTATTCAGAACACTACTGCACTCACTTACACTTAAAAATAACTGGTCGCTCTGTTGGTTCGGTTCTCGCTTGCTTCACTGCTTTTCAAGTCGGACTCCCTCGCGGTCTTTTCATCGGGCTATGTATACAGGGTGGTTACCTTTAAGATGCCCACTATTGGGATCTAGGAAACGACAAAAATACGAAGTCGGTTAAATGAGTTGCACATTTCATGCAATTTGAGGACGCGGAACGCTTGTTTCGATATTTTGTTTAGTTTCTGAAATATTTCGATAGAGTAAATTTTTGCATTTCCTTGTTTTCTAAATTATCGTTTTATTATCAAATAAATTTTGGTTGGAAAAAAACATCAAGTTGCTGTGGATAGCAAGAGGCAATATAAACGAACATAAAGTCAGTGCTAACTACAACCTAAGCAAAAATCATCGCGAATTATAAAAAATCGACTGTGCAAAATGCCCTCCTCCGTGGTGAACGCAGACAAAAGTCTGTCTGTCCATACTTTGAATTTGTTCTGGTGTGATTACTTGTAATCCTTCTACAATTCTCCATTGAAAATATAGCACATTTTGAACAGATCGACTATATATCATGATTTTCACCGATCACCGGTTAAAGCAAGGAAATCGTCTCGTGTTGGTCACTGTTCCAATCCAATCACAACAGGCTCCTGCTCCATTTTATTGTTTTCGACCATTTGATCACGAAACCAACGAAAAAATTGCATTTTTTTTGTATTGTTTTCTGGGTCCCTTTTTGGAGTCCGATTCCTTGATGAATCCTTTAGAATTCCAGGCCTGCCCAAACGATTTGTCAAACACAAAAACATTGTTCTAAAATGTACGATAATTATGAAAAATGAATAAACTGGACTAAATTTACTTTTCATTCTTGTTTATACATTATTATTGGGGGTTAATATTACCCTTGACATATTATGCAAGTCCCATGTTTATTGTGAGGCCATAATTCCAGCGCAAACAATTTTCTCTGACTTTATTGGTTTATAAACTGCCGTTTTGCTCGTGTAACGGCATTGTTTTAAAACATGGTAGGTTCCATTTGAAAATTGGGCGCGTCAAAATTAAAGCAGCCTTTTCAACTTAACTAATTTCATGCAGTCCATTAGAACAAGGAAATACCCGATACAGTGATTATACAAAGTACTGTTGCAAAACAGTCAAATAATGAATGTCTATCTGACCTTATTATTGACCCTTTACGTTAGTCGTACGAGTTTGTGGTTCGTCTATACATACCTGGTTACACCCTCGAAAGCATGGAGCTTTGTGCTGGATGGCGTCGGCCTTAACGAGGAAAGAAAAACGCCGAATCTTACGGTGTTTTTCTTTAGCCAATACCCATTGGTTACCCTCAGGAACACAGAACACAAGCATCTAGTACAGGAACACAGAACACAAGCATCTAGTAGTCTGAGAAAGTTTTCGACATGTATCGTATCGACTTGTGCATAAGCCTAAAAATTTATTACAATCCCGTTGATAATAAAACGGTAATTTGAAAAACAAGAAAATTTCGAAATATTACACAAATTAACAAGGCATCGAATAAAACGTTCAAGATCCTGAAACTGCAAGAAAACTTTTCTCTCATTCAACAGACTTAGTATTTTTTACCGTTTCTCAGATAGCAATGGTGTCTGACTATTCTGTACACCACCGTCGAATGTTTCCGAAGCTTCTAGAACATTCTATACATTTAATATGCTCAAAGGTCATAACATGACCTTATGCAACCACGCGATCATCGTGTCCACCTGGCTACCTAGTTCATAGGCGTTCCGTGTTCCACATCGTGATAATGAATTTCGGTAAACAGTACATAATCACTGTTTATTTTGCAATTATTGTGATCTCTTAATGAAAACTTATGTGGCGTATTTAATAGTTTTCCAACAGCAATGGCGATTATAATATAATAATTCTGCTAGGCTTAGATGCGTGCATTTTCTAGTTAACATTACTTATATTGAAACAGGTTCATTCATCTTAAGTATTACGTAACCCCTGTAACTGACTGCTGTATTTGTCCTTAACAACGACCATTTCAGTTATTTATGCGGATTTGGAAAACAGAATAAAAAGGTCTTAAAAAATTTAAAGCCCCTAATAGAAAAACAGCGCTTATGACGAAAATGGTAATGGATCCATTTAATAGCTTGAAAAATCACAACAGTGATATTTCATATCATTATATTATAAAATTATAAAAACCTAAAAACATTATATAATATATTTAAAGAAGTATACGTGCCAATAACTTATTCATTGTTTCAAATTTTTGAAGCGGTTCTTCAGGACCTCATGTAGCGCATTCATTTATGATTGGTACCTAGTTTAAGAGCTACACAGCTGGATGAAGAATGGAAATTATTCTGATAGTGATATGACTGATATAGGTAGAACTGCTTTATTTACTAAACAATAAATTTTAGACTAAAATTCTACTCATTTGGTTTGCGACACTAACGTTGATGGGAGTAATCATATTCACTCAGAGAATTGTAATTAATAATGATGACAGAATAGAATCAGCAATATATGGTGGACTACAGAAACCTCTATGGGCCTTATGCTTATGTTGGATATCTTTCGCTTGTACTCATGGATATGGAGGTAAGTGTTGGAATTACTATTGTAACTTTCAGCACTATTCGTCTGTTTTTAGGCATAGTAAACTGGTTTCTTTCATTACCACTATTTCAAGTAATTTCAAAGATATCGTACTCAGCATATTTGCTACATGTTAATGTTATATTTTGGGAAGGATCTAGAAGGAGAGTTCCTGTATATTTTGATGACTACAATGGGGTAAGTCCAATAATACTATATCTTCAATCGGTACTACCGGCTGACAAGCTTAAATAAAAGCGAAACACATAGATCACGAGAAGTCATCTATTTGATATCTAGCTATAACTTTAGCTTTGGGTTGATTTTGTTTCAGTTATATTTGGTATTTGCTGACATCGTCGTTTCATTAGTTGTGGGTGCTTTTTGGGCTTTGACGTTTGAATCACCAATGATCGTAATCGAGAAAACAATATTTGGAAAAAGTAAGAAATGGTGACCTTATACATCTGAATGGTGTTATATATGCATTTCTTTAGGACCGGTGATCCAAGGAAGAATTGAAGCTATGAAAAACGTTGATAATTTTCCAGAAACCATAAATGTTTCAGAAGAAAAAAGTAATATTGTCCATGTGAAAGACGATGAGTCTGGGCTAGCTGAAGAACAAGCAGCAACGAGAAAAGTAGTCTAGGGTTTATATCACAGAAATAATGTAAAACATTTAAGCTCTTCGTATTCTTGAATACGAGTAAAACGTGATATTGTGTATCTGATAAGATCTGTCTTATTCATTAAATGTTTCTGTTATTATTAGCATTTTTTTCACGTTTTTCGTTTTCTAATAAAAGATTAAGGGTAAACTCTACAAAGAGAACATGCGTTTTTTGTTGTAACAAGCACCTGATTATTATAGAACAAATAAAATGGTGAATTATTTATGCAACTGAGCTAAACGATTGGTGTACTGTTATTGAATTGGAAACCCACAAGTAAAGCAACTATTGCTAAATCAGGCTATTATGAGTTTAATATATCGGTGTTGCAAAGATACACATAAAAATGATGTCATGGTGACACTGTTCTAGCATGAAGACGGAATGGGGGGCAAAGTGGAACTGCATAGAACGCGCCACTACTCAAAAAATGAACTCATAAAACAGTTGGTTTCATTACCGACCCAAAACTGACGTCTGAAAATACGTTCACTCAGTATAGCCGCCTTTGTGTAAATGGGTGTAAATCGTTAAATTTTAGATACGAAAATTTTGTGTTGGTTGCGCTCTTTCTTGAATGTGAAAAACTACTGCTAGATAATTTCAAAGTTAGTAACTAAACCAATTAATATAAGTCCATGAAACAATTTTTTTTTTATAAATTTTTAAAACTTGTAACAAACATAAGATTGAAGTCAGGTGCAATGCAGTAATATTTCACATGCCATTTCACCCTTATTTTGAGGATATATTTTACAGTTTTCATTGTTATAGTCGTTCGCCAAAATGGTTAGAACTTTTCGTAAATCTAAGTAACATTCTTGAAATATAGTTGTTATAGCTGATGTCATCAGTGCTGTTAGAAAAAATTGTTTAAGTAATGACGATGCAGCAGCCATCTATAATGTGCTTCAAACTACCTTATTTCACAGGGCAAAAAAAAGACTGTGATGTTGAAGAGACTTGAAATAAAAGATTGGACAGATTTCTAAAATGTTTTTCAATCCAGCAAGATAAAGAATTTGTTGAACATTTTCTTTTAAGGGAAAGAAGATTTTTTGACTCAACAACTAAATATCTAAGATAAAACCCAGAGCTTTCACTTCGAAGGCCAGAAAAGACTTCAATTGCTAGGGCTATGTCTTAACAGGAATAAGGTTTTTTCCTTTTTTCGCTCTATCAATTGAACTTTATGATCGGTATAAATTTATAGCAAGCCAAATCTATAATGTAGTGGAACGGGAATCGCTATAGTGCCAAATAAACTTTCAAGAATAACTGACACCAAAGGAAACAAACAAGTTGATCCGCTTGCTTAGCGGAAAGAAGCACAACTAAGCATATCTAAAAGCTGCAACCCCTTAAAATGCTTTAAGAGGCTTTAAAAAAACTGGAATATGGCCGTTTAATCCAAGCATATGCAAGTGACACAACCAACAGGTAACTTAACAACGTCTCACTAAACATTAACGCACTTATGATTGTATTGCTTCTTTTTACTACTTTTTGCTAATGAGTAATGAAGTAGCCTCAGAATCTGAAATTAAAACAACCACCCCATCAACTTGTCATCATACCATCAAATTTCTATTTTTTCCCTTACAGATTTGCTGCCAAAACTCCACCAGCTGTTAATGAAGAAACTTTACCTTATGACGAAGACGATATTCCTTAATTAAAAATAATACAAAGCTACACCYAAAATAAAAGCAATCAATCAAATGATGTTAACAGCAATACAGAGTCTACACAGCCAATTCCCTCCTCTAGCAAAGAAGTCCCAGTAATACTTTCCACAAAGGCAGGAGGCAGTTTCGTCTTGCAGTGGTCTTAACCTGAAAAGTCAGTTCTCCAAAAAGGTAGTAGCATACAGTCCCCATGGTATCATATCGCAACCGCAATACAAGCTAATTCAAGAACATAAACCACACCGCAATACAGGGAAAACAGTCAAGAAAAACTACAAGAAAAAAATAAAAGTACTCCTAATAGAAACGTCAAGTCTGTGAAAAGTAATACATTCCAGAACAGTAACAAGGACAAAAAGGAAAAAGCCAATAAACGCAAAAGGTTGGCTAAAGCCGTGAGTTTAAAAAAATAGAATGACGAAGATAATACGCGATGCATTTTGTTTGGAGACTTCCTAAAATACAAGCCCGGTGAAGGATGCAATGGATGAGCACATGAGGAATGTATCTCCTATGATTCAGATACTGAAAATCCTGTATTTGTGATATCTGCTAATAAATAGATGTATTTGCTTCTAATGTTAAATATTTTCCTCTTTGCCCCAGTAGTCGTTCCACTTTGCCTCATAGGTGGAGTAAAGTGAAAGGAATGTAGTACTTCTTCTGGGCTAGTCAGTATCATTTTTCGTAACATAACAAGCTGCTGATTGATGTAAATATTTTGTCATTATTAACAAGTATAGCACTGTAATTGTCGACAAATGAAATTTCATTCCGCTTTGCCCTACCTCGCCTGCATATACGAGCCCAGGCTCATAATAGTTCGGCCGGCTGGCATTTCCAGTTACATGCTTTAAAAAATTCTGATACCAACACGGACTGTGACAAATTACTGTGAAACTGTTTATTCTACATTAAAACACAGACCTTGAACTTACAAAAGCAAACAATTTTATTTCATTTACGTGAACGGCAATAATTACAGAACGAAAAATGTAATTCAACTAACAGGTCATAATAGTTCGGCCACATCAACTGACGGGTCATAAGAGTTCGGCCAACATTTAATACTGTGTAACACCACCTTTGTTAGCAATAACGGCTTTAATTCTGCTAGGCATTGTAGCCACGAGCCTTGCACATTCCTCTGGTAGCGTTTTGTCCCATATAGCCTGCAAGGTGGCTTTCAATTCGTTGACGGTACGCGCTGGAGTTTTACGAAGCTGTTTCCTCATATTATGCCACAAGGTCTCAATTGGAGATAAATCCGGACTGGAAGAGGTCCATTTTAATACAGGTATTTTATGTTCTTGCAACCATGTTTGAACTATTTTTGCCGTATGACACGGCGCTCCATCTTGCTGGAACATAAATTCGCCTTCGGCCGTTTGACAATTCGGGATGGAGGGTAAAAAATTTTCTTCGAGAATGTCTCTGTATTTCTGCGCGTTAACAGTGCCGTCAATAATACACAGACTACCCACACTCCTAGCGGACATACAACCCCAAACCATCACAGACCCTGGGAACTTAACTTTTTTACCAAACAGTCATTGTGGTATGCTTCTGAAGATGTGCGTAAAACTCTTTTTCGCGTCACCCACACATACCTCAAATTTCGACTCATCACTCCAAATGATACTATTCCACTGCATTTGTGTCCAGTTTTTGTGTTCCCGCGCCCATTTTAGTCTGTTCTTCATCTGTAGTTTGGTCAAAAGGGGTTTTTCTTTTGCCTAGTAGAAAAATGAAATTAAATTATAAGTGCTTGTACTCCAAAAGAAAAAGTAATATACCTTATAAAATTTGYAACCTATTTTTTTGATACATCTCTTTGTTGTGGATAATGAGACGTCCTTTAAAATGCGAGCCCTCCATAGTACTGTTAGTTCTTTAGCATTGCACCGTCGGTTTGTTCTGATAATTTTACGCAAAGCTTTCTTATCTGCTCCGGTAATTTGATTTGGTCGGCCAGGTTTGTTTTTTTGATGGACCCCGCCAGTTCTTTTGTATAAACTGATAATGTCTTGCACTGTAGAGCGCGGAACTGAGTGCGAAGCAGATATTTTACGCCCCGAAATGCCTTGGTCGTGGGCTTTACACATAGAAATACGCAAATCTTCACTAACAGGCATGCCACGAGGCATTTTACTCGAAAACTGTTGCAAAATAAAGTATAAGCTACGCTTGACAAATAGTTGTTGATTTATTCCGTATATGTTTTATTTTGGCAGGCCGCCTCGTGTTTCCATGGCTAATGGGAAACATGGCCGAACTCTTATGACCCGTCAGTTGACGTGGCCGAACTATTACGACCCGTTAGTTGAATTACATTTTTGGTTCTGTAATTATTGCCGTTCACGTAAATGAAATCAAGTTGTTTGCTTTTGTAAGTTCAAAGTATGTGTTTTAATGTAGTATAAACAGTTTTGCAGCAATTTGTCACAGTTTGAGTTGGTATCAGAACTTTTTAAAGCATGTAACTGAACATGCGAGCCGGCCGAACTATTACGAGCCTGGGCTCGTATGTACATATTAAAATACGCTCTTTATTTTAGTTAACACATTTTAGTACATAATTAGCATAAAATTGCTTATGAGCGGTTACAGGTTTCTTATAAAGCCGAGATTTCTCTGACGAGCGTAGTGGTGCTTATATTTTATTTATACCTGTGCCTTTCGAGGAGGCTGAGGAAAACACTGCATGTGTTGTGGTGTGCTCTTTAAATACATATTTACTCCACGCTCAAGCAGTCCATTTTTGATGCATCGAGTAACTGTTTAAATTAGTGCCTTGTAGGTTGATTTTTTACACGGAAAGGAAAGGGAACTTTAGCTTAGGCTGAGCTTTTTGGGCAAAATATCTGTTCAATTTTCATGTCTCTGCACAATTGTGATTTTTATTTTCGTTAAGATGTGTAAGCTTGAAACAAGTTTTAAATTTAGTAAATCTAAAAGAATAACTTCCTTAGCATTAACAGAGGAAGCCAGATATCTTCATAACGCAAGAAAGTTGGCCTTAGTTCGAAACAGCCGTTTAAGATTGTGTCGTCCTTCTCAGCATTCTAAATGAACGCAAGCGTATAAGTATTTAAGATAGAAAACTTAGCACTGTTCTAAAATTCTAAATGAATAAATTCCTATCTCTAGCAGCGGAAGGACGTGATAATGCATCCACCTTTTCGGAATATTTGTTAGGATGAACGCTCGCTTAACAAAATTCCAGCATCCAGGGTAAATCCTTTTATAGCGGGTTAGGTTTCCAGAAAGATGATGGTAGTGGTCACTTCTGCTTTCAAGGACTACCATATATGTATACTATATATCATTAAGCGCTTTAATTTTGAAAACTTAGGGTTGCGATTTTGAAATCGGAAAGACTATTGCTGCAGCTCCTTAGCAGTTTCCTGCACCTTGTAATTTTAATTTGTAAAAAATATACATATATAAGAAATTTTGTGGAATTTCTTTGTAGGGGCACTTTACAAAAGAAAAGGTGAGGGAAAAGCAGTAAATTCAATACGTTGGGTAATTTAAAGAGAACAAATTAGATTATGCCAAATTAACTCACTATGATGTAATAAAAACACAGCGTTTTTGGTCACTAACCGACCATCTTCAGTGCTGCTATTGATATAGCCTCAATGGTTAGATTACGGATAACTGTACTTAAAAGGATAACGATCTTTACCATCTGTCATGTTACAAAAATGGTCCTGAAAGCTGGTATTTGTAGTTTTATAACTTCACATGAAAATAAAAACTAATGTTTACCCAGTAAAAAGGAAATTGTGTATATTGTGCTTAACTTATTAAAAAATTATATTCTTGATATGGGGCGCCACCTACAGGCAATCCGTAAAAGCTGCATTCGCCGGCAAAACCAGGGACGCTAGCGAATCGTTTCTTCGGCATCCTTAGTGGAGCTATTCGTAGGTTAAATTTAAAACATAAAGGTGTTGAAACATAAAAGTTTTACACTCTGTGATCTATACCAAATTATGAAAAATTGACGCCTGTTCTGCATTTTACTACATTAAAGTGAGCGGAATTAGGCTTCGTTTTCCTTTATCCTGTTTGATTCAATACTTTCCACTTTAAAATGATGGATCAGGTAGGTAATACTTCTGCAAATTAGGAAATTATATAGTGCATTTGAAAGCGCTAAGACTAGGACAAAGATACTGATATATTGCCATATTTTTCTTATACACTTGCGTTATGCGAAATTTGATGCACATGGCATTGTTTTTTTGTAAGAAAACTGAATGTATTTCGTTTCATGTTCTGGGTACTTTCTAAACCCTTAATAGGCTTAAAGTTTTTAAAACTTACTTCCAACAAATCCACTACAGCACAGAATGATTGACTACATCTACCGAGTGAGGAAAAAGTATGAAAACCTCCGAATATCTTGAAAACTGCGAGTTTAAAAAAATGCATTTTTTTAGCTTACAACCTTGGTTTGCGCCATAGAGGTGAGGTCAAACTCACCTCTTTTTTAGTAGCAATTCCCATTTTTTATTACATATTTCTCTAGCAAAAGTTTTTCAGAACACTATAGGAAGCTATATTTTGCTCGAATTTATGATACCAATTACAGAAGTGTATTATGACATGACTGCTTGTACATAGAAGTTCTAAAGCCAGACTGCACGTGGTAATAATATCAGTAATTGTAAGCAGTAAAAAATATTGTTATATCGCCCTGAAATGGAATTAGAAGCGTAGCAATGCCTAAATATTAACACTTGTATGTAGGCATGTGCAAGAAACAGAAGCATGCTTGTTCACGATAACAAAGTGATATAATTTAAACAGTCACGTTAAGTTAAAACTAAATAGTGAAATCTACTTCAAGAATTCAGTTGCAACTTCTAAGTTTGAACTGCATATACGTAAGCTAAAGGCAGACAGTATGTAGAAGGTCTGTTAATTCGCCAATTGCCAATGTTTTAGTATAATACTAATTTCAGGTTTGCTACATTTTATTGTTAGGGAAAAACAGCGATAAGTTTTATAGCTCTCGTAGAAATTTGTTACACGTTACAGAATGTGTTGTCCCTATGAAACAATTATCTTCTTATCTTTCATGGTAAGCATTTTTTTATGCATATATAAAGCCATCAACTGGCGGAATTGATACTGTAGCGTGATGATAGCTTTTAGAAGATGTATTAAAATGTATTACTTACTTTTCATTTTAGCAATTGTGAAAACAGGTTGTAACATTCATATTTTGTCAGTCGCTCACGCCTGGCGCGTAGGCTTCTCGTTGTACACAGTGAACCTGAAATCATTACATCGGTACTGCAGACACTTCCGTCGTTAAGCCTAACGCTTGCGTGTAGATTCTGAGCGAGTCACTTGACAACAGGAAGAATTTCCTCTTTCCTATTAGTATTTTTACCTGTTGCTAATTGAATGTGAGAACGTGGTATTGTCGATTTTTGGGAAGATTTTTCTAAGTAAATAGACCATCGATTGGTTACCATAGTGGGATCCGCTTGGAAAATCTTCAATTAGGCGTGTGGATGTAAGTTGGGCTTTTGGAATTGGCTGAATGGTTGATTTTGCATTATTGAACATCCACACGTGACCATTTTGGGATTTTGGGTTATCGACAAGATTTGCCACGAATATTTCTGCAATCAGAGCCGCACACCAACTATAGTGAGTAAAATACTAATTAATCGAACGAGTATTAATACCCTCCTTAATATTTTAGGGCTCTTTGATTTTCTTTCCTTTTCGGTTCTCATCTTATCTTATCGTATACTTATCGATATTGCTATCGCTTCGTCTTCGTTCGTGTGATTGACATCTGGGCCTTATTCCTGTCTGGATAGCTTTTGAAGATTGGAGAAGTTGAGAATCGTAGAGTTGGGACTGATCACTTGGGATTGGATTTGGGAATTTGCGCTGCCATCCTTCCGGTTAGGAAGATTCAACCCTAGTAGCTGGCGACCCTTGGTGTGGAGGACCGTACATGTGGGACCACAACCAGCAGGAGAGCACAGATAAGCTTAAATTTTAAGTAGGAGGTCGTTGACCCTTAAGTCGGAGCGCAGAATCCGCGGTGTAGATTCCATCTCGGTAGTGATTGCTTGAACCGTTGTAAACATTGAGGTTATTTAGCTGTCCGTCAACGGAAAAACTTGTTGTATGAGCCTTCCGCTCTTGTAATTGTTTTGAATAACTTGTATGAGCCCTCAGCTCTTGTAATTGTTTTGAATAACTTGTATGAGCCCTCAGCTCTTATAATTGTTTTGAATAACTTGTATGAGCCGTCAGCTCTTGTATTTGTTTGTTTAACTTGTGCGAGCCTTCAGCTCATATATACATCGCCGTAGGAGCCTTCAGCTAGTGAATTTTGAGTATATAGCTTGTCCCAGCACCCTTCTTTCACAATCGAACCTTCAGTTCGATTCCATTTATTATTTTAAATTATCTGTAACGCCACAGGGCTATTGCTTGCGGGTATCACCGATATTGTCGATCGTTTGTGACGATTTTTCGTTCGTCGTTCGGTTTTTTTTTGTTGCGTCACTCGTTAATGCGAAGCGCTGGCCAGTGCGGAAATTAACAGGGGCGATTCACAGATTTTCTAGTTATTTACTGGTACTCGGTGACCGGGCACATAGTTGTGGTGCTCATTGGGAAGGGTTAATGTTGATTGTTAAGTGTCATTTTGGTTATATGTTCGAAATTCTCTTATCTTAGTCGTTTAAGTCCAATCTATCTTAAGTAACTAATTGAGGGTCAAACTTTATTCTTTCTTTATCATTACTTGTACCTCTCATAGTTTTCGTTAATTAAACTACGCTTCTACCCGAGCTTTGGTGTTTGATTTCTATCGTAGCTTTTCAAAATTTTCGTCTGAGTAGTCCGCTGTGGAATTGTAAAATTTTGTGGCGCCTATAGTTATCGTTAAAAATATTGGAACCCCCCCTACTCTCCGACTGCAGCGGCGGGACGCGGACTACATTGGAACATCTGGGTTGACACCATAGGTTAGTAACATCGTTTGGTAGAAAAACGGCGTCGCAAATTGGCGCCCTAACGTGTGGGGCCTTATTTTCATATTTTCGTGATCGCTATTGTCTATTTTTTTTTTCTCTCTTCTCCAAGCTTCCAATTGACATTTTTCTTTGCTATATGCTATTTTTTTGGAATTGCTTTGTTAACATATTGCTTATAGGTCACGTTCTATTATTGCCTTGAATTTTTTTTTTATTGACTTTGAAATTGTTTGGTCTTGCACTTTTGGATATTTTTGATTTGCCTTGTCATTCATTATGGAGTGTAAGATTGTTCCTGAATATTTGCGTAAGGAGGAATTGCAGTATGAACTTCTTTATCGTGGTGCTGACCCTACTGATATGACTGTACAGGGCATGCGTGGTTGTTTGCGTTCCTTGTTAAGGATGGAGAACATAGATCGATCTTCCATTACTTATCCTCCTTACACTTTTAATTTGCAAACTGAGGTTGAGGGTGTGCAGAGTTGTTGTGTGCCTGTTGAGGAAGAAATAAGGAATTTCTCTGGTAACAAAACTGATAGTGGTTACAAACGGTTGAGTGCTCGAATAGCCCATCTTTTAGGTCGAGTTAATAGATTCCCTGTAAAAAATGCCACTGCAGAAGTATTAAAAGCTCGAAGTCAATGGTTAGCAAAAATTACGACCTTGATGGATTCTTTAGAGCGTTCATTTCGTTTGAAGGATGAACCCTCGGACTAGTTCACATCTCGGGTCTGATTTTGCCTTCGTTTACGTATGATTGATTTTATCTTGTCTGTTGTATTCTCGCAAAAGTGTGCACTATTGGTGACTTGAAGAATTGCGAGCCGTTCCTCTTGGTTACTGTAGGGAAATTGTTGTGATTGCTTGTCGCTGTATGGGTGTGGTCATTTTTTTTGAGTTGTGAACTTACACATTTGTGGATTTGATGGTCACAACCCTATTGGTTGCCCTTGCCTAGTTGGATTGTTGATTTGGTTGATTGATGGCTTGGACATTGTCGCCTTTGGCGGATTTACTACAGCGAAATTTGTTGGTGTTTTCCCTGCGTGTGGATGAGGAGAATAAGCTCGTATTTCTGATTCGATTGTTCCCTTAAGATTTGCATATGTACTTCGTATATTTTTTTGGGGGGGAGCGTTAGTTGTATATTGGAAGCGCGCTACCGCTCGTGGCGTTGGTTGGGGCCACGGCACTCGCTTACCACCTCGGCGAGACCTAGTGTGTTGGCTCTCGCTTACCACCTTGGCGAGACCTAGTATGTTGGCTATCCTACATAACACCGGCGAGACCTTAGTTGAACCTTATTTGAGATCTTGTATATCGGCTCTCGCTTACCACCTCGGCGAGACCTTAATTTGTTGGTTCTCGAATACCACCTTTTGTGACTGTTTTTGTGTTTGCACTCGGTATAACGTCGATATTGTACTCTAGACTTATAATCTTGCGTAGATAGCTTTGACTTGTTGAGTAATTCTTGTTGCTTGGCGTGGTTATTCGCTAGTAGTTTCTTCGCTGTTTTTGTGGGTGGCAATGATTGATGGTTATTGTAGTACCTTCGCATTTGCGGACTTTCCTGCCCTCACATTTATAATATTCTGGCTTATTGATTTGATTTGTTGCTTGAATATAGTCGCTTGATGCGGAATTGTGACAGCGAGATTACTGCGGTGAATTCCACGTAATATTGAAGAATTGCCTTGGACGTCTACCGTTGTGTTTTGAACCTTTTTTCTCTTTGGAATCGCCTTCCTTTCCAACCTTGTTGTTTATTGGCAATTGCTCATGTTGAAATGTTGGTTGGCAAGGTTTTATCTTTGAATTGTTGACATTAATGGGGTTTTGATAGCTCGTAAGCTCACTCGCTCGGTAAATTTGAGGAAATTTACCTCTTTCTAGGTGAAGGGGGGATTGTAACATTCATATTTTGTCAGTCGCTCACGCCTGGCGCGTAGGCTTCTCGTTGTACACAGTGAACCTGAAATCATTACATCGGTACTGCAGACACTTCCGTCGTTAAGCCTAACGCTTGCGCGTAGATTCTGAGCGAGTCACTTGACAGCAGGAAGAATTTCCTCTTTCCTATTAGTATTTTGACCTGTTGCTAATTGGATGTGAGAACGTGGTATTGTCGATTTTTGGGAAGATTTTTCTAAGTAAATAGACCATCGATTGGTTACCATAGTGGGATCCGCTTGGAAAATCTTCAATTAGGCGTGTGGATGTAAGTTGGGCTTTTGGAATTGGCTGAATGGTTGATTTTGCATTATTGAACATCCACACGTGACCATTTTGGGATTTTGGGTTATCGACAAGATTTGCCACGAATATTTCTGCAATCAGAGCCGCACACCAACTATAGTGAGTAAAATACTAATTAATCGAACGAGTATTAATACCCTCCTTAATATTTTAGGGCTCTTTGATTTTCTTTCCTTTTCGGTTCTCATCTTATCTTATCGTATACTTATCGATATTGCTATCACTTCGTCTTCGTTCGTGTGATTGACATCTGGGCCTTATTCCTGTCTGGATAGCTTTTGAAGATTGGAGAAGTTGAGAATCGTAGAGTTGGGACTGATCACTTGGGATTGGATTTGGGAATTTGCGCTGCCATCCTTCCGGTTAGGAAGATTCAACCCTAGTAGCTGGCGACCCTTGGTGTGGAGGACCGTACATGTGGGACCCCAACCAGCAGGAGAGCACAGATAAGCTTAAATTTTAAGTAGGAGGTCGTTGACCCTTAAGTCGGAGCGCAGAATCCGCGGTGTAGATTCCATCTCGGTAGTGATTGCTTGAACCGTTGTAAACATTGAGGTTATTTAGCTGTCCGTCAACGGAAAAACTTGTTGTATGAGCCTTCCGCTCTTGTAATTGTTTTGAATMACTTGTATGAGCCCTCAGCTCTTGTAATTGTTTTGAATAACTTGTATGAGCCCTCAGCTCTTGTAATTGTTTTGAATAACTTGTATGAGCCGTCAGCTCTTGTATTTGTTTGTTTAACTTGTGCGAGCCTTCAGCTCATATATACATCGCCGTAGGAGCCTTCAGCTAGTGAATTTTGAGTATATAGCTTGTCCCAGCACCCTTCTTTCACAATCGAACCTTCAGTTCGATTCCATTTATTATTTTAAATTATCTGTAACGCCACAGGGCTATTGCTTGCGGGTATCACCGATATTGTCGATCGTTTGTGACGATTTTTCGTTCGTCGTTCGGTTTTTTTTGTTGCGTCACTCGTTAATGCGAAGCGCTGGCCAGTGCGGAAATTAACAGGGGCGATTCACAGATTTTCTAGTTATTTACTGGTACTCGGTGACCGGGCACATAGTTGTGGTGCTCATTGGGAGGGGTTAATGTTGATTGTTAAGTGTCATTTTGGTTATATGTTCGAAATTCTCTTATCTTAGTCGTTTAAGTCCAATCTATCTTAAGTAACTAATTGAGGGTCAAACTTTATTCTTTCTTTATCATTACTTGTACCTCTCATAGTTTTCGTTAATTAAACTACGCTTCTACCCGAGCTTTGGTGTTTGATTTCTATCGTAGCTTTTCAAAATTTTCGTCTGAGTAGTCCGCTGTGGAATTGTAAAATTTTGTGGCGCCTATAGTTATCGTTAAAAATATTGGAACCCCCCCTACTCTCCGACTGCAGCGGCGGGACGCGGACTACATTGGAACATCTGGGTTGACACCATAGGTTAGTAACATCGTTTGGTAGAAAAACGGCGTCGCAAGGTGTTCATGGCTTTGATGAAAAAGTAATACTTCAGTATCACCGAAACATGTAGAAGGGATCTAGTGAGATATCTGAATGGAGTCAATAAAAGCGAAACATGGGCTTTGGAAAGTGAGTTTTTAACAATAATAAATTTTTCTAAACTAGTACAATAAATAAATAATACAATGTAAAAATTCTGACGCAATAGTTACAGAATAAATAAATGAAATATTACAATTTATTAGCATAACACTGTCTTGTTTGTGCTAGGCTGTCTGCACCACATATATTTCCAAAAACGCTTTGTTTTTGATATACAGAGTGTGGAAATTGAATTTTAAAACATGGTTTTTTAAAACTATTCTTGAACTATAAAATATATCAATTTCAAATTTGGTGGGAATCATAACGGCATAAGGTACAATAAAAAAGAGTCATCGAGAAGTTTCTAAAGCACCAGTGGCGTGCGCTGGGGTAATGCACACCCCTCCTTTCTAATAGGACTTTTAGGTATGTGGATTTTTAGACAAAACTAACACATATGATATTTTTAATGGGTTTACAGGCATATGAAGAAATGAAAAAGTATTGCCAGCCTTGACCGAGATTTGAACTCGGGCCTTATGAACACTAGTCAAACGCTCTACCCACTGAGCTATCAAGGCCCTATTCAGAATCGAGATCAAAGCGGCATATATTCATCAAAGTTTTACTATGTAATGCTGCTGGACGCCATCCAGCGCATTTGCAGTTGAATCGCTCGTCGCTCGTTATTTGCGAGCTTCGGAGCGTAATTCGCTGCGGTGGCCAGATTGCTGGATGGTGTCCAGCAGCATTACATGCTAAAACTTTGATGGATATATGCCGCTTTGATCTCGATTCTGAATAGGGCCTTGGTAGTTCAGTGGGTAGAGCGTTTGACTAGTGTTCATAAGGCCCGAGTTCAAATCTCGGCCAAGGCTGGCAATACTTTTTCATTTCTTCATATGCATGTAAACCCATTAAAAAATATCATTCATGTTCATAAAAACTCAATTCAGGCAGTAATTAACTTTCACTGTATATAAAACTAACACAATTTTATATTCTCTGATCAATTTTAAATAAAACATGTTTCTTTGAAGTTTGCCGTAAAACGACTCATTCGTCTCTAAAAAACACAATTTTAAAAACTTTCTTTGAATAAAACGCTTCATTTTTGATATACAGGGCGTTACAATTGAATTTCAAAAAATAATTCTTTAAATGAAATTTCAACACCTTGTATATTAAATTTTCGGCATTTTCGGAAATTTTCTATTCGAAAAATTCACAAAAACATGGTGGTGTAGTGTCTTTAATTTAATAAATCAATTTTTAGGGACGAATGAGTCGTTTTACGCAGACTTCAAAGAGACATGTTTTATTTATAATTGATTAGAGATTACAAAATTGTATTAATTTGTCTAAAAATCCATAGACTTGAAAGTTTTATTAAAAAGAAGGTGTGTATTACCTCAGCGTACAACACTGGTGCTTTAGAAACCCCCGATTACTTTTTTTTATTGTACTTTATGCCTTTATCATTCCCATCAAATTTGAAATTGATATCTTTCATAGTTCGGGAATAGTCTTTAAAAATATTTTTTATAATTCAATTTCAACACCCTGTATATAAAAAACAAAGCGTTTTTATAAAAAGTTTTAAAAATTGATTGATCAACTGTCAAACGTTGTCGGTGTATTTCAAGGACATCTTGTATATAACATAGCGCTGGTTTTACCTAAATACAGGGTGTTCACGCTAACACTACAATAGCTAACTTTTATCTGAAATTTTAGAGTAGTGGTTTAAATGGGAAAGTTTCTTAATTTTTTGAGAAGAATTTTATGGTGTTTACAAAAAAAACAATTGAACGTCAACTGTCGGAGATATTGACTACAAGTTTGATATTTTAAATAGAACGACCCTATTTTTTCTAACGCATTCGATTGGGCACATTGAATTAAACAAAAAAGTATTAAAATACCAATACCCTACCTTCATTTGTTTTTGAGATATTCCGGGTAGAATGATTTGTGTTCACGCTAACAGTCTACAATAGCTAACTTTTTTATTTGAAATCGTAGAATGATGTACAATTGTTTTCTTGTAAATACCATAAAATTCTTCTCAAAAAATTAACAAACTACCCCATTTAAACCACTACTCCAAAATTTCAAATAAAATAGTTATGGTTTGTGATTTGAAAGTTGAGCTTCACGTCACGATTTCGCGAATCAAGCACCGACAACTGATTTTATTGTTGTGCCGTTCGTGCTTGCGTTGCTTATATGGAGTGGCATTTAGGACGTACGTCTCCTGCGGATTAGACATACGTTCCCGTTTCTCTCTCTTTCTAATAGTAGCTGTCATGATGTAGATCCTGCGCGAACGTACGTCGCCAACTGATGTCATCATCGACATTTCATCAGTGGCGTTGCATTATTATTTGTAGTGAGTGCCTCGTGGTTTATCTTGTAATTGAACCTTTAGTGAGTGTAGTTATACCAAAAGGACTTGTGTAAGTTGGCGTACCAATAATATTAGTGTCTACTGTGTCACAAATTTATTTTATTTTAGTGGTACAACGCGATTATTGGACTTACGCTTTCCCGTATTTAATTCGTAAGTAAATATTTCGTTTGCTTTTTATGAATAATTTTTTAAATAGCAGGAAGTTGTTCGAGTCTTATTTCATGTTTGGCGATGTATGTAGTCTTTATGGAAGCGCACTTTTTTGGTTGCAGTAGGATGTCGGGCCGCCGATGGACACATATATAATAAATTTATTTTATGAATTACTATAAAAATCAAAATTGTGGGGCAAGCTCTGGTTGCCCCTTACATATGTACCACTAGCAATACACATTATGTATAATTTGTAGCCCGCTAAACAGCACGCCATTGAAAAAATCTGACAGCGGCTTTCAATCTATTTGAACCATACACCTTTAGATTTATGACGTGAGGCTCAACTTTCAAATCACAAACTATAGCTATTGTAGACTGTTTGCGTGAAAACAAATCATTCTCCCCGGAACATCCCATGAACAAATGAAGATAGAAAAATGAAACGCTAGAAAAAATAGGGTCATTCTATTTAAATAACAAACTTGTAGTCAATATCTCCGACAGTTGACGTTCAATTGTTTATTTTTGTAAACACTATAAAATTCTTCTCAAAAAATTAAGAAACTTCCATATTTAAATCAGTACTATAAAATTTCAAATAAAAAAGTTAGCTATTGTAGACTGTTAGCGTGAACACCCTGTATACAGCGAACAGCCCAGTTAAAATTATGCATATTCATGCCAGCTTGGTAGACGAAAAGTCATTATTATTTTTTTGAAGAAGTTATTTTCCTTGATGGATCAGTTCTCCTAAATTCGACTTTGCTGAATCGGTACTTAAGTTCTTACGTTTATGACTTTCTTTTTTTAATAATATTTGTGTAAAACTGTAGTTGTTGCAACTACGAGGGCACATTGATATGTATCTGATCTGCCATGTAAAACGCCACAATATTTTAAAACAAAATTTATTTATTTAAAATAATCTCCCCTAATATACATTTAGTAGAACGTGCATAAAGTAATTCTAACCCCATGGATTTTTTTATCTTGGTCTGTAAACCACTACTCAGCCGCACATATAACTTCATTATTGTCAAAAATCTTTTACATTTCAAATGTTTTTTATGCTCTAAGTATAATTAGTAGTCTGACGGTGCTAAACCAGGAGAATAGGGTGGGTAATCAACCAATCCAAAACCAAATTTATCATATTTTGCGACTTGTGGGCAGGGACGCTACTTTGTAGATAGAAAGCACACCTTTGGCAAGTTGTTCACGTTATTTTTTGCAGTTCTTTCGCGTAATTTAGTTAGCAATTTACTATAATATGCTCTCGTGCTAGTTTTACTTTGTTCCAAAAAATCTATAGAATTATCCCACCTTTATCCTAGAAAACTGAAGCAAGAATCTTGGCAGCCGACTTCTGAACAGGAAACTTTTAGGGTCGTGGAGATCCGAAATGCTTCCGCTGTTTAGATTGTTATTTAGTTTTTGGATCATAGTGATGAATCCAATTTTTGTCCATAGTGACAATGCGATTCGAAAAGTTTAAGGAATCTTCATAACGACGGTACATTTTTTTCAACATTTTCGCGCTTCTGATCAGTGTTCAAGAATTATTCCTAAATCGTGGTGAACAATATTAAACGCACTTTCGTAGTAAATGTGTAATGTTTCTACTATTTGCTTGAGCCCAATTTGTTGATCTTGTAAAATCATATCATGGATAAAATCAATATTGTCTAGTCACAGAATTGGTCTTCCTGAGCAGTGCTCACGTTTGACATCTGATCTTCCTCTCTTAAATTCCACAACCCAGTTTTTAATAGTCTTTTATGAGGGACACTGAACACCTAAGGTTTTCATCATACCAGCAAAGATTTGTTTTCCCAAAGGAACCTTTCAAAATTAAATACTTGACAACTAACCGAAACCCGTTTTTTTTGTCAAAATTTAGTTTCTTCTCAGGTATGCCGTTTTCAAAAATTTACAGTTAGTCACAATTGAAGTTTTGGATGCTAAATTTTGAAAGCTTATTAATAAAACATCGTAGTTGTTAACATAGCAACCAAATTAAATATTATAAGTAAACTGCACGGATGAGCTATAATGATAGCAAAATATATCTATCTGCAGCTGGTTGCGGTGCAGACAACACAGCATAGACATGCATTTTAACAAATTAAATATTGTTTACTGGAAAGTGTCCAGGCCAACTAGATATCAATATGCCTTTGTATATATAATTAATCTGACGGTGGTTCTACAATTGCTTTGCAAGCAATGTAGCATCTAAATTAAAATTTCTTGGGAGGTTTTTATATTAGGAACACCATTTGTAAAACGTATGATTCCAGAAAAGTGGAAATTGTTTAAAAGAACAGGGACAAGCAAGTCGACGATATACTTACACAACAACAAAATACATTTTTAGGAAATATCTGTTCTAGAATTGCTCTTGTTTCTGTTCTTTGGAGATATAGCAGCTATTCATGCATATTCAGACGCCCATATAATAATTGCTTCAAATAAAATCCCTATTCTAATCCATGTAAATCAGCATATCGCATTATCAGGAGAATCGACCATTGTTATTTTGTCTCTTGATCCTTTTCTGGCTAAGAAAGTAATAATAAACGTGTTTTGACAATTTCTTTTCTCATTTATTTTAAACAAGAATTATCCATTTTGTGTAATCATCTAGTGTTGGATTCTAATGGAAGAACTCCACGTGGATTGATGAAAGGAAACAACATAGATATGGGATTTTATGACGAGTGTCTTGACGTCTCACAGAAATTTGAGGAGGACGACGAGCTAATCGGGAGATATTGTTTTGGGGGATTAGCAATACCTGTAAAAATAATGAGCATCCTCAATAATCAAGCTGTATCTGCAGTATTATCGCCAACTGAAGAGGTAAAATCTCACATTATCCGCTTTATTATGGGTAATTGTTAAAATTGAATCAGATTTTAGGTAGAATGGGACAAGCGGAGCAATTTGAAGTTCTGAAGCCTTATGATATTGATAACTCGAATATTAAATCTATAATTTTGCTTGCGGTCTGCCTACCTGATAGCTGTTATCCAACAGAAATTTTTGGACAACTAGGCAATAATGAAATGTGCACAACAAAAAGAGATACCCCAGTTTATGGGGCTGGTGAAATTGCATTCATGTAAGTACCTCTTTTTTAATGTGGATTATACTCATTCGTCAATTTGAGATATAGAGGGTGTCCTGCTTTATTTGGGCAACCTCTCGGAATCCGAAAACTGGTGTAAAAATAACACGATTTTACAGTATAAGTTTTTTTTTTAAATAACGCCCGCCTACTGAGATATTGACTCTTAAACATAGCGGATGAGAAACAATTTTACAGAAATATACCTTAGACCGGTTGATATAATTTCATCAAATTTTGGGTACTATTATTTGAAGTGGAAGCCGTTAAAGTGATGTGCACATTTTTTAATAAATGTTTGGGGGGAGGTAACCCCCATATTTTATCCCTTAACTTTAACACGGTAAAGTATTTTTTTGAATATGTGTGTTTTTAATCAAAATAGGTACTCTGTTCATGGGACTAAAACAGCCCCTTTCCTAGAAAATTGCAATTGAATGTTAGGATTTACATTTTTACTGCTTAACTAAATCAATTTTGGTATCAAATTGGCCGTCATAAATAATAAAACTGTGTTAGATGTCACTGTTACATTGAGATTTTGACAATAATTTGTAAAAGTTTTGGAATTATAATAATGGAATATTCATATATTTATAAGAATATTCAATTACCATTATTTCAGGATTTTTGCATCAAATAATGTAAAACATTGTCAAAATGTCAATGTAACAGTGACATCAAACACAGTTCTATTATTTATCATGGCCAATTTGTTAAAAAATGATTTAGTTAAGCAGTGAATGTGTGTGTCGTAACTTTCAGCTGCAATTTTCTCGGAAAGGGTAAATTTTAGGCGCATGCACAAAAATACCTTTTTTATTTACAAGGCACAAAGATTAAACACATATTTTTGAAAAAAATACTTAACTGTTTTAAAGCTGAGGGATAAAATGTGACCAAAATTGGATAAAATTATATCAACCGGTCTAAGAGACATTTTTAAAAAACTGTTTCTTTTCCTCCATGTTTAAGAGTCAATATCTCAGTAGACGGGCGTGATTTAAAAAAAAGTTATACTGTAAAATAGTGTTATTTTTGCCCCAATTTTCAGATTCTGAGAGGTTGCCCACATAATGAAGGACAAACTGTATAGCCTAAGCAAACGAAAAATCAACATATTGAGTTACTGTAGTTTCTTTTAAGTATTTTTGTATGCTTCCAACAAGCGTTTGTTAAATAAACGTATTTTTTCTACTACGATTGTGGTGAATATACTATATGTTGTAAACTCTTTATTAATGATGTATAATAAGTAATTAAGTAATAATCATAACATATGTGTTCTACTATTATTACTTGTAAACTTTATTTTTTTACAAGCATAGCGCTCATCAGTTTTAATTACGACTTAACGTAATCTTTATCTATTATTCTAGCCAGTTTTTATTATTTCCTGAATACCAGTTGCTACACTAACATTACAGTATCTTATTCTTTGTAGGGTATTCTTCAGCGTCATAATTTTACTTATGGTAGTAAGTACAACATATGACATCTACATAAAAGAGCTTAGGAAGGGTTTGTTACTTTGTGTTATTTAATAACATATACATTGTCTTTTTATTTCTTTTAGAACCTACGCATTTGATGTATTTAGCTTTTTCCGTATACAGTAGTGGTGCTAGGATATTCAAAACTGCTAATGTCCGTGATCAAATACTATGCTTGAATGGTATGAAAGCTTTGAGTCTGTTATGGGTTATTGCTGGACATAGATTTGGTACTTTTGAACAAATGTGTATTATTAATCCTTCAGATACTAAAGATGTAAGTATGAACTTATGCAGAAATCATTAAATGTTTTTATTGAAAAACTCTTTTTAGTGGAGAAATCGTTGGTATTCTGCTTACATCTTGACAGCTCATTTAGCGGTTGATACATTTCTGTTCGTCACTGGTGCTTTAATGGCTCACCTTTTCGTTAAATCAAGGAGAAAATTAAATGCTAACTTCAATATTGTCCTTTACTATCTTCACCGATATTTAAGGTAATGTAAATTTTAATACAGATGGTTTATAGATCACACCGCCTATGCCTTTTTCAGATTAACGCCTCCTTTAGTGGTACTGTTTTTCTTACAAGTTACCCTCGTGCGAAATTTAGGTTCTGGGCCGTTGTACAGTAGAGTTTTTGAACAGCTTAGGTCAAATTGTTTAGAAACCTGGTGGCAATTATTTCTTTACATCAACAATTATTTTGAAAAACGGGTACGTAGCAATGCAGCTTTAAAGTAGCGGTTAGTAATAATAATTTCAGTTGTATTTCATTTTTAGTGTTTGAGTCACACTTGGTACGTTTCTATGAATATGCAGCTGTTCATCTTCTCCCCTTTGTTTCTTCTTCCCCTCGTGCGCTATCCAAAGCTGACCCGTAACATTATACTACCCTTTGCTATAACAGCATCAATAGTTTGTAGTATGGCAATAGTTTACATCTATGACGTCAGACTGTGAGTTTGGAATCGAGTTTAACACCAACTTACGTTCTATTTATAGATTTTCGGATAATGGAAGAAAATACTATTATTTCAAAACTTATAATCGGACTGCGCCATGGTTGATAGGTATTGCATTTGGTGGATTCGTATTGAATGGAGATATAAGAAGAAAAAAGTATAAAATAGGAAAGGTAAAATGATTCGCTTGTTCTTAAGAACGCTTTTTGTTTTGATGGGCTGTCGAAATAGGGCAACATTGGATTTTAGGCTGCAAATTTAATTTTGTGGTGCACAACGCTAACATTAATGGGAATAATTACTTTTACTCAGATAACTGTTATAAACAATGACAACACAACAGAATTAACCATTTACATTCCAATACAGAGGCCTTTGTGGGCCTTGTGCCTATCCTGGATATCATTTGCTTGCACCTTTGGATATGGAGGCAAGTGTCATTTTATAGTTGGCAAATAAGGTAAAGATATTTAATCAATTTTAGGACTAGTAAACTGGTTCCTTTCCTTATCAGTTTTTCAAKTGATTTCGAAAGTATCCTATTCCACGTATCTGGTCCACATCATTGTTATATGGAGCAACACTACCCGACGAAGAGTTGTTGCGTACTTTGACGACTACAATGGGGTAAGCGTAATATAGCTTGAGTTTAATACCTTTTGTTAAGTTTAAAAAGTTTCTTAGATGTATCTCGCATTTGCTGACATAATAGTTGCATTAGCTCTTGGCACTTTCTGGACTTTAGCATTTCAGGCACCCATGAATATAATTGAGATAGTAATCTTTGGAAGCGGTAAGAGGCGAACAATAATTTGGACACATTTCCTTTATGCAGTGTTTGTAGGAGCGTCATCGAAATCGCAGAAGGGGAAAAATGAGGTAAATGGAAATGCAAATATTAGCAAAATAATAGATACCGAGTCAGGACTCGCCAAAGAAGACGTATTGGCTAACAAACTCAAAATGCTTCAACCAAAATAACCTGCTTTCTATTTTGTTTAATAAAAAGAAAATTTTGAATTCCTGCCGACATATTATGTAATGCAAAAATTTTTCAACCTTCTGAAATTTTAAATAATTGCTTGTCATGTATTAAAGTGAGTGTTTACTTCTTTTCTAGGTATTTTGGAACGTTAACACTAATAATAGTAATAATAATAATAACAATAATAATAATAATAATAAGTCCTTATTGACGAAATAATTAAATTATAAAAAACACAAAAAAAGATATGTCAATAGGCGAATTTCAGCGTTGACAAATCAAATTTGTTTAATACTGGTCTTTCACTTAACCCTTATGTGCTGCGTGCAGATAAGCATTAGTTACATAAGGCAAAAAAGAAAACAGGTACAAATTCAATTTTTTTTTAGAAAGAATTAAACAATTTAAACGAGTGCAAAATCAAGAAAAAGTTAAATAGAGTGTTACGTGAAGAGTAGCTAATAAGTACATTAAAATAGTTAAACGCACAATAATGAAAAGATAAATCCAATATTCGTCTTGATCGTAACCGAACCACGTCTTTTGCCTGTTACGTGTATACGTCCAACTCCCTCGTCGCGGATAATTTCTGACTGCCCTGCCATCTCTCGTCCACTGTCCGTCTCAAGCATCGGCGTTGACGCACGGGCATTCGCTACATTGAAATCAGCTGGTTTTTGTTGACACTCGGCCACGCTGCTCTGGGTGACGTCCTCGTCACCACCGTCTGGGTCGTCGGTTGAAGAGTGTTCTTCAGTTAGCTTACACCAAGGCTTCATTCTATCAGTTGAGAATACTGAATGGTATGCCCTTCTCGTACGCTCTGTTCCTGGTATATCGCTCAGTAGGTACCGATCATTTTTAAGTACTTTTGTCACCATGTATGGCTCCTTATATCGCGGCAGTAGCTTGCGCAATTTACCGGTAGCTGCGTGTTCTTGTCTCATCATAACTAGATCTCCTTCTTCGTATCTTGTAGTTTTCTTGTCGAACCTTTCTTTATCCTTACCCTGTTGTTCTTCGATTTTTGTCGTCACAATCTGAATAAGTCTATTAAATGCACTGGGTGCATTTACCAGTCCAAATGGCATCTTGTTAAACTCGTATTGCTCCCCAGTTGTTGCGAATGCAGTATATCTTCTCGATTTTTCCGCGCCCGGCACTTGATAATATCCGCACATAAAGTCAAAAGTTGTAAAGTACTTATTTCCCGACAACTGGTCCAATTGTTCATCCATTATCGGTATTGACACATGCTCTTTACGCGTTACTGCATTTAAGCGCCTATAGTCTATACATAGTCTTTTCGTACCACAAGAATCACCGGACTCGAATATTCAGAAACGGATTCTTGAATTATTCCCGCGTTCATCATGTCGGTTACAATATTTTTAACAGTCTCGCGTTCTGCATACGGTAATCGGTACGGCTTACTTCTAACAATGTCCTTGCTAGTTAGCTCAATTTCCATACTAATTAAATCCATAGAACCTAACTCGTTCAACTCGGTCGGAAATATTGTCTTAAATCGACTCACCAAATCCCGAAGGTCACTCTTCTCTTCGTTACCTATAGTTGGCCCCACCTGTAAGTTCTGCAAATCGATGGCGTTTTCCTCCAGCTCCACTCTTGCAACCCTCTCGATTATCACCTTGCGGTCTTCGTTGATCACTCGAACCCCTGGCTGTCCCAACGAAGACTTGCCTAGGTTCATCTCGTCTTCTTGGGCTTCATCTGGTACCACCAACACTTCCGCTTCAATGTTGACATTGTCCACAGTCATTAGTAATGCACGCTTCCCAACTACACTACATCGTCCACACCCGAACCCTTTTAATGTCAGTTCACACGGCAAATAGCTTATATTTAGTCTTATCGCAACGTCCAACTTCATTGTTACTACATCACTTCCCAGATCAACAAACGCGGTTACTTTCTGCCCGTTAATGTCGATTTCTTTGTAATGAACATCATTTTGGCACGAACTTTTAATTTGTTTAATACTTTTGGTGTCACCTTTTGTCTCAACGGTTGTTGATGTTGCTGTCTTTGTCACGGTACAATCAACTGCCTTATGCCTGAACTGACTGCATTTAAAGCACTTCAGCCCTAGTCCTTTCGATTTACAATCTGCCGATTTATGTCCCTTATCGCCACAGTTGTAGCACCGAAACACTGTTGTTAGCGCGGCATCGCTTCTTTTGCCGGCCTGGTTATCGTCTGCCTTATTCGGCCTTGTTTGTTTATTTTTTACGCAATTGCGAATTTTGCTGTACGTCTGCAGCTTTCCTTTGAACTGCTGATAGTCCCTTGCTCCAAATAGAACTGTTCTGTGAGTGACGTCATCTTCAATACCATCTATGACATACTGGAATAATGCTTCCTTCCATCGACTAGCTATTTCTTTCATCACAAGAAAATATTCTTCAACTGACTCACCTTCCTTGATTTTTCTCTGCCCCAACATCCGGTGTAGATCAGCACTATTCGTTTTTACAGAAAATTCTGCTTTCAGCCTCTTTTTTAATTCTACCCAAGTATTTATACCTCGTTCCGACTGTATGAACAACTTCGCTAGTCCACTCAGTGACTTTTTGGGAAATATCAGCTTTTGCATGTTATTCTAACCTAGCAATAAGGCATTTTCCTCGAAATTCTCAATCCACCTTTCAACAGGATAATCATCTTTACCATTGAAAGTTCYAACTGTTTCTTCAACATCTCTGAATGATAGCATGAATTTTGAACTATAGTTTCCCTCWGCTGTACTACCTTTTTCAACAGGCTTATTTCCATCTTTCTTCCTATCAGCTTCCTGATTTTTCCGTTCTGTCGTTCATTTCGTCTTGTGTTTCATTCTCGTCTTCTGTTTTAGGCTCGCCGTCTTCTTCTTCTTCAATGTCACCGTCGTCCCCAATTAAATCAAAATCAATCAAAGCGTCACAAATTCTTCGTGCTATTTCTTCGACTGTACCGTCATATTTCACTCCTATGAAAGTGCAAACCGCTATTAAATCGTTTGCCGTCATAATTTTCACAATATCTTCCACTTTTGAATCGTATTCGTCACTGCCTTTTTCAAACGTAAACCCCGGGAAATCTCGCAGTTTCCGTCTGTGCAGCCGCCCACCTTCACCATAGATTATTGTGTACAATAACTTCAAAATCTTTGGTGATGCTGTCGTGATAGCCTCCCTTAGATGGTTCACTTCACCTAAAACCGGCATTCTCGTCTAGTTCTGGAACTTTTCACAACACGTTCTTTTTCTTGGAAATGAACAACACAGGTGCGCTGCATTTGCCACTGGTTCTTAGTTTATTTGTTTATCCCGCCGCTGCAATTTGTTACGTGAATGGTCGTTTATTTGGTAGCTAATAAGTACATTAGAATAGTTAAACGCACAATAATGAAAAGATAAATCCAATATTCGTCTTGATCGTAACCGAACCACGTCTTTTGCCCGTTACGCGTATACGTCAAACTCCCTCGCCGTGGATAATTTCCGACTGTCCTGCCATCTCTCGTCCACTGCCCGTCTCAAGTATCGGCGTTGGCGCACTAGGGGCCCGTTGCACAAAGCGTGGTTAACCAGACCCCCTGGTTAACACGCGGTTAACCAGCCGTTGCCATAGGCAGCACCAATGAAGAACGCTTAAAAAGAACCGTTTCCATGACAATTGCCCGTTGTCCACGTGTTAACCAGGGGGTCTCGTTAACCACGCTTTGTGCAACGGGGCCTAGAGGTGGTGAAAATCAGTATTTTTCGATAACAGGTAGTTTCGGAACTGTTAGAACTTAATACCTGTTCTATATACCTGTTATAAAATAATAGGTATAGTCTTCGATCTGATTCTCCTTTAATAACCAAATAACCGTATTTGATAAGGAATAAGAGTAACCGACAAATGTTGAACTACAGAAAAGCGGTTTAAGTACATTGTACTTTGATTGATTGACACTGAGGTTGGGACATACATGCAGTATGCTGACATAAGGTGGTGATTTGCCAAATTGTAGTATACTACCAAAATCACTCTGCAACTTTTACAATAAATTAGAAATGTCAAATATTAGTTGTAATATCAATCGCCTGCAAAAATGCAAACGGTTTTGTTTGATAGCTGGCATCGGTATTTTTTAAATTAGGTTGTTTTATTAGGTGTCGTTATGACTCTGATGTTCTGACAAGAGCAAGTTTTTTTCGCTCTTCAAAATAAATAAAACACCATCGCGAAAGTTTTTAATTTTAGTTTTTTACTTGCTTAACACAATATGTACCTAGTTACTGTTTATTATCATAAGAAAGAAATTTGAAAATTTTTTCGAGGTTTATTCTGGTATATGCAACATTATTTAACATTAGACTATACAATTCACAGCTAAGCTAATACTAAAAACATTACTTTCTTCGTTAATAGCGAATTATTTATTCAATGTATGTGGTTCTATACTGAACGTTCAGAAACTGCATATTCTGCTAACGACGCTACCAGAGTACCTACGTACCAACACAGACAGGTATCAGATATCAGAACGCCAAGCGCTACTCTTGCATAGACGATATAAAATAATAGGTATCCCCATCACTCGACAATAAGCCGGGTAGTACAGATCCGGACCGCTGCTTTCGTGTAGATAGGTAATATAAGATATATGATATCCGGCAACCAATGCGCAATACAAGTATCTGCCGAACCTAGTATGTAGACAATCAATACATGTTACCTAGAACTGCTTACTGATACCTGTTACCATATAACAGGTCCAGTATCTGCTTACCACCTCTATGGCGCACGTGCATTCGCTACACTGAAGTCAGCTGGTTTTTGTTGACAAGAGGTATTTTAATATGATTAGAAATAATATAATTTAATAATTGTAGAACACCTAAGTATAAATAACTAAATGACGGCATTAAATTTGCGAGTTAAGCAATGATGTACATAATAACGTTTGATAAGGTATACAGACATACTAAGCCCCATTCGTTGTGGTGAGTTGTACCACTTGCAGTGATGGGCGTTTACGCGTAAATTATAATTTTCTACGTTACATGCGTAGAAAATGTAGATAAAGCACTTTGGCGTAGATTTTAARTAGAAAATATAAAATGAGTATATTATGGCTAAAATGTATTAAGTACATACTAAAACAAAATGAAATTAGTTTGATTCTAATTTCCCTGTTTTGTTGGCTTCTATATGTGTCAATTTTCTTTAAATTTTATAGTTTTTTATATCTAATACGTTAAATGGACATATCCGTCGCTTTTTGTTATATTGAAGTCTTCGCAAATAAGTAGAAATCGACTTCTTATGTTAAAATAGTGTTTTCTCTTCTTTCTTGGCCAAGCTTTCGATTTTTATTTCAAATCTTCGTCAGGGCTTCTATAAATATTTACAATGGTACATAAGTATAACAACATGTAGTTGAACCGTACTGAAAATGCGGTTTATAATAAGGGGACAACTAAAACATGCAAAATACGATCCATTTATGTATAATCTTATTTGAAATTTGAAGTTTTGATTTTAGACAGATTAATGACAAAATCTGAAAATTGCAACATAGCTACCACATTTTTTATAAATAACTGCACGGTTTACTAAACATTTTTATTTTCTTAACTTATGATTTAATATGTCTGAGGCAATAAATAGGTGTAAATGTAAATATTATATTACAAACTTGCATATCAAGTTTCAGTAAGTAGTCAGTGTATACAAACGGTTTTTTTTACTTCTTTGAAACACAAAAGACAAGGCATATGTTTACGACATCTTTCCTTCCACAACTATATTAGGTTGTTTTCCTAACACACTATCAAATTCGGTACCGCAGTTACAAGTTGATTTTTTTCCAAAGAATTTTTTTACTACAACACAACTAGTTGGTCATAGTTAGTTGCTTCTTTAGATCAATGTATCTAGTTCAGCAACAAGAACTGCTTGTGTACCCTGTTGATCTGCTTTCAAAGAATTTGCGATAATAGAACATGAGTAGCTTATGAAATTTCTGTTTACAGAGAAGAAAGAACATAAAATCACAGTTTACAGTCATTAAGGCGTCCATTTGGCCGACTGAGAGCTTCAAAGTGCTTTTCACAGCACGCTTGTCGGATCTTCTGGCCGTAAGGTATGATCAATTATGTTATTGCTGTTCAGACATTTACCACGTTTAGAGCAGTAGTGCTAATAGACACCATTAAACAACTAAATATTTCTAAATTTCTGATTATCTACACCATGCTATTTTCTACAGTAGAATTTCAAAGTAGAATATTACATAGTTTACGCGTAGACAATAGCGTAATTTACATGACGTATTCTACGCGCCCATCACTGACCACTTGACTATCAAATAAGAAAATGACTTCTCGGACAGCGCAGACCCATGCTGTAGTGGAGTCAACAAATCTTTCCTCCTGACATTAATATTGTGAACATCTGTTCTAAATCTGATTTTATTATACAGATAAACAGGTAAAGTTTGCAACATTATTTCATGAAATAGGAGCATAAGATGTAGTTTACGACAATTATCAATGTTTAACCATTTGGCATCAAACAACCTGCAGCAACGAACACCATTATATAAGTCGTAGGCAAGCATTTTGAATTTTGTGTATTTTACGTTTATATTCCGAAGTTAAAAAATTAAGTTTCGTGATTTCAATCTTTGTCAGTGCTAGAAATATAATGAAGTGGAAGATTTGCAGACCATGTGAATCCCTTTTTACAACTTTACGTTACGCCAAAACCGTAATGGTCACTTACATTGCTGGGTGTATCAGCGAAAACGAACAATCCCCAATAATTCCTACGGAAAACAAATTCGAATTTAATAGGAAGACACCTTCAGACAATTTTTTTTTCGAAAATTTATTATTAAGAAATGTTAAACCAATTAACCACAGAAATTACCTGTTTCCTTAAAAGTTTAAAACGACTGAATTTAATTCAATTTAATAAGTTATTCTAAGAATGCGGGCGGCGTTGATTTCTGAATTCTTTGTGCCGCCCTATTGAAACTGCTGCCAAGCTACAATATGCACGGCGATAGCAAGCGGCGACAGTACTGAATGTTACAGATCAGTGTCACCCCACAGCTCCTAAATGTGAGCTTGCTGCAACCTTAAAAGTTAAATATCCCACAAAATACTAAAGAGTAAAGAATATGTTGAAAATACACACTCCCATGCATTTAGTCATATTAAAATATATCAAGTAATTCAAAAATCGACAGATGCCAAATATGCGTCACTTTTCTGAGAGGCGGCAAATTGATTTAATCGATAATTTCCATAAGCGCCCTGGATGTATGAATCATTCATAGAAACCCTGTGTAAGACGGGTCGGATACACTTTATCAGAGTTTTAATTTATTTTAGTATTTTAGAAATACTCCTACGTTTGAGTGAGATAATAAATATTATTTTATTTAGATTTTTTTTTACAGCGATTAGCATTAGTTCTGAATGCCATCTAGGTTCGTATAAGGCTGATCGGAATAGTATATCTCTATTTAGTGTTTCTATTTGTTTTTAGTTGTTTATGTTCATGTTATAGATATCTATACCCATCTAACGGATGTCATGGATATCCATGGTATTATACATCTGGGAATACATATGGGAAAACTTATAAAGATCATTTTAAATGCTTAGGTTCTCGCTCTGAATTATTCTTAATCACTGTACCAGCCATAGTACGGATTTCAACTAACTTTGAAAAGCGACAGTGGTGGTCCCAAAATCTGGCTTTTAATTTGCAAAACTTTATGCAAACTTCTTGATGACGGGTAGTCTCTGCAAGACAAGTTCCGTGCCATAAATCAGCTCGAATAACTTTCCTTGCCCGGAGTCAGAATCTCGTGGTTTTTGTTCACTTTCCCCCCTGTAAGAGCAGGAACAAAACATCGTTAGATTTATAGTGACTTACTCCAGTAATTAATATATCACCTAGGATTATGAAGGTTCTTGTAGGAAAGTGATCTGCATATCCCCGTATTCCTATGAACAAACCAAAGTAATTCTTAAATCGTTTTGCATTTTATTAGATATACTAAATATCGTAATAAGAATCACGATTAGATTGGCATGATTAGAAATCGGCCCAATGAGAACTAGTTCAGTGGCAAATCTTCTCGACTTGTTTTTGTGGCMTGTAAAMTTCTGAACCGATCTGATATATAAATGTTATATGTGCCAGTCTGAAGCATCCGTTTAAGTGTTGGGAAGTGCACCTAAACCTAAAGCAAACTCAACTTCTGTATGGAACATAAAGACTTGCGCTGATATATCGTATTTCAGAAAGCAATAGAAGCAGCAAAAAAGAAGAAAATGCTTGATAGCTTTCAAATTACAACTAGCTGCTGTAGCCAAGGTAGGTGATATTTTAGGCCCACACTACGGTAATGTGACTGCATTAGTACTAATTAACCATTAACATTGTTCATATTCAGATAATTTTGTCCTTCTTGATAGACAAAACAAAATGTATTGACCGATTGAACAAGTTCAGAGCGAGTTCCTTGTTATAAAGCGTTTGTATTACTAAGCTTTATGGATGTTTTTAAACCGTGTGGCTGTAATTATATTATATATTGTAATACATGTCGGTGATACAAAAATCTAGTACTTTTAGTTGTGCAGTATGCATTACTTATCAATTGATATAAAGAGCTTAGCTTTTTCTAATTGTTTTGGTATAATTAGTGGAATTCAGCAGGTCAAGGTCTATTTCACTTGTGTTATCTTCCTACTGTATGAATCTCAGGTATCCTGAGTCCTGACTAGCACAAACAATACTAATCTCCACTCGACTGTAAGCTACATATGCACCGTGCATATATAAAGTAGCAAATATAATTGATAGTCAGATAACTATTGGTAGAAAATAGTTCTTATTTTATCCAATGAAATTAAGTAGTTTAGAAAATAACCTTCACAATCTAGCCAAGCTCTCGGACCAGTTGAAGCCAACATTTGTATTTACATATATTTACTAATCTAACTGGGAAATAATTTTTAACTGTTTTGTTTACCTAAGCCAGAAGGTCAATCTGCATTACATTAAATTTATTTATAATTATAAAGCGTTTAAAAAGGGTATACTATTAATTGTATTCTCTTCCAATATAAATTGTATTTGTTTACTATATTTACTAAAAATATTTTATAATTATTCATTTCTAATAAGAAAAAGGTGTCAAAGCTAAGTGATTATAAATATGAATAGATCGAATCGTCTATTAGATATTTTACTACCAAWATATGTTAATAAATTACTCTTTCAAATACGAAAGTTAAGCTATTAGAAATAAATGTCATTTATTTAATAGCATCTTCAGTGCTGCTCTAGTTGGGCTCAATTGTTTCTGCATCTAAACTAATTAAAACGTTACCTAGTGATAATTAGAAAATATAAAATTTATCTATGTACTCAAATGAGTTTTTGATATACGTAATGAGGATTGTTGAATTTACATGAAGAATCTATTTATCCGTAAAGTGCTGAGACCTAAAGTTAGAGGATGAGATAATAAGGTTAAAAAAAAGTTTGTTGTAACGTATTCATTATTTGTCTTTAAAATATTTATTGCACGATATAGAATGTTAATTTTTATAGAGGTTCGCTACACGAATTGCCCCTGAACTAAATAAGAAATTATTTGCTTATTTGAAAAATTCAGACCATTTTCAATTATCAATCTCTGACAACACTGAGAACAACTAAATGTCTTTATCTATAGTAATAATGGGTTACAGTAAACCTGGCGCCACCTAATTTTGAACACGGTATTTAAGAAAAGTTAGAACACCATTTTTATCTGCCATTTCACAATGACAAAAGTACAAAATAAGGAGAAAGGTTAATTCACCTTGAATTTAGTTGTATATTTATCTGTAGCTTATCATTTTATATCCGTTGTATATATTAAAGTGCTGGTCGAACTCATTTATAGATATAGATACTTTTAATACGTGTTAATATGTTCTGCTTCCTAATTCTATTGATACTACAAGGTGGTGCGTCTGGTTTACAGAAAAATAATTTTCTTGGATACGTACAAGAATCAGTGGACAATGTCAAGAGGCACATAAGCGAAAAGTGTATGGCACATATAGAAATGTGTTCGTCTGAACTGAATAACAGTAAAATATGGGATTTAGAATGTAAGTAAATAACTACCAAGAAATACATCTCAAACTGTAGCTTTGTTTCTTTAACGAATAACTCACCTCTTTTATTACTTACTTCTTTGACAGCAAGAATGCCACGCGGTTTAATAAAAGACAACGGTATGGACAATTGTGTCGAATTGTGCGAAAAAAATGAAGAAAATGACGGTACTCTTGGACAATATTGCTATTTAAGTTTAATCGTACCTTTAAATTTTACTAATGTAACGGACGGAATCACGTCAGACAAGGTAAGTATGAATGTTGTCACTGCACCTTTTATATCGTATCGTACTAGATGCTCAGCCACATTGTTCATTACACGTGTAACTGATAAGAGCCAAATTGTTATCACTGCTAGATAATCGCATTACGTAGAGATTAATATACTGGTTTATTACTTCATCTGCAAATTTGTATTTCAGTGTTTACTTTTTTTATGTACAAATTTTTATGACAAAAGTTATAATTTAGTTATGTAGTCTGATATGTTTCCGGAAAGATCGCTATCACTATAAAACACAGACAGAAATTTATTAATCTGATGCTTTGATTACACTTCTAATATGTGTCAAAAAATAAAACATCAAAAAATCGTCTGCAGGAGCAAGGTTTGGAAACCTTACTTCATAGAAATTAAATTTAAACCCACCGAGGAGAAAGGAACTACCTACTAGATATATACGAAATACTTGATAAAAGATAACTATAAAATTGGCTTCCACATATTACCCACTATTGCCACTATTAATGTTGAAATTATTTGTATTTATAGAAAATTGTATAGCTTTTTTCATTAGACGTTTGTAGTAATACTTATTGTCTCTATATAAAATTTTTGTTAAACACTTTGATTAAATAAAAATGTTACTCAGAGAAAAACATTATTACAAACGTCTAATAACAGAAGCTGTATAAATTTCTAGTAATACCATATAATAACTTTAATAGGGACGGTGGCAATATTTGGGAGATGATTTTGTAATTTTATCAAGTACTTCGTGTATATTTAGTAGATAGTTCTTTTCTCCTCGATCAGTTTAAATTTTATCTGGTTGGTACGTTGTTTCTATGGCGCCTCGTTTCCTTGGTGATTTGTTTACTTATTTAAAAAAAATTTGTTTGAACTTATGGCAGACGATATTTCGAGGTTCTCTTCTTTTACAAAGAATGAAGCTGTAATCGAAACGTAAAATTAATAATTTCTTGACAGTGTTTTATAGTGATAGCGATCTCTCAGAAAACATATTATGTTACATTATGTTCACTAAAAGCATCCACCCTCGTAAAACCTTACAGAACTAAATTATGAATTCTGCTCAAAACTTTTATATCGCAGCAAATATTATTTACTAGACGGGTTACAATACAAAAATCTAAATCGATATACCTTTACCTCTAGTTACCCCAGACCAGGTACTGGACACTCCCCTATAAGATAACTGTAAAAACTATCGCTGCAATCAACAATACACGAAATAGTATGGATCTCATAATCATAGATGCACTCTGTGCGTCGCAAATGAAACACGGCTAAGGCTCGTCCGCAGGTCTGTGTTTAAATTAAAGCACGTTTAAATCAAATTGATTCCAGGTTTAAATTTCTGTGGTTTACTACTCATATGTTCTGGGCTGCACATGCCATCTACCCATCTAAATTAAACCCTTAATGCTAGACTACAGATATACGTATAGTAATTGTGAAAACGATCGCAAACATGTGCGAGGTCTATCTTTATGTATTAGAGATATTAGGTTACAAATAACGTATTACGTTAATTGTGAAGGAACTTATTCAAACTTCAGATTCCTCCCATATAAATTCCAAGAATATACTATGAACATTAACGTCATAATAAATAACATCTGCCATGGTTCAAAGTTTCTGACTTATCGGCTACCCCTGACAGTTTCGTTAACGTAGTTCACATACAACATTCACAGATGGCGCTGTAATTCATTCCATAAAATTTAATAACAGTGGCCATTCTTGTTTACTTAAATTCTTTGCCCATGACCTACAGGAAGGTATGCTTCCATTTCTTTAATAGAAGGTTATTTAGTATTCCTTTGTATTTCTATTTCCTACGTTTTTCAATGATCAATAAAGCGAAGTATCGATGTAGCTTTCGTTTTAAGCAATAAAGAAAGCCGTTCTGCTTATAAATGTCCATTATATTTGACATAAAGCGAGGTTGTAGGTTCGACTAAATTGCCGCAGATAATTCAAAAGCCTGAGGCAAGATTTCTTCCTTTACTACATATTAACACAAACAGTTTCTAGAGCAGTTTAGAGGCCTTTAATATAGATAGGAATATCCGGAGGCATCATTTAGGCAATTCCCCAATTTTCAGTAATTTTGAAGAACACCTATTAAATGGCAAGAATTTAGATGGCAATGCCATATGTCAGCATTACACTGACATGATGACAAAGTCACCTAGCCCGCTCGCAAAAAGTGTCGTGGGGGCCTGAACTCAAATTGAAGTATACAGGTGCATACCAATTTGTCAGGCTACAGGTCACTTCCTTTAGGAAGTAGATCCCCTTATGGCAGCTAGGTGGCTTTGTCATCATCATACCAAGCTTTTGGTATATAGGCAAAATCAGTTCTATGCCGTGCTGTCTGCACTAGACCTAAACTGCACTGATGAGCTATAACGATAGCGAAATAGATCTATCTCCAGTTTGTTGCGGTGCATGCAGCACAGTATAGACATGCATTTTAACCTATTAAATGGTGTTTGTATTGGGTCTTAATTTTGATGTGTTCAATGTTCTACATAGGATTAAAATTAACTAGTCCAATAGTAAAAGAGCGACCGAAATGCACTTACTGAACGCATGCGGCAAGATTTTGTGTTTTTTACATAATTCATGCCTAAGTATTAGGTGATACGATTGAACTGTTTTAGACTTCAACGCATGTTTATTAAAAAAGTGGCTGCAAATATGTCAGGATGGCTGAAAGATTCAATAGGATCTACAAATTATATTAGCTTGATTTAGAAGATATATAAAAATAGTTCATAGTGAGATAATAAATAGACAGTAAAGGAGGAACTTCATAGCGGAATTTCATTGCATACAAACAAAACGAAGAGAAAAGGGTTCTATGAGATGTTTCTTATTTCATACTAAAAGTGGAAGTGCACTAAAAATGTGCCATTTAGCGAAATATGTACATTTATTTATATTCCAATATCACCAAGTGATTTTCAAAAGGGTACTGTTTATAAGTATTAATATGCGAAAATACGTTATCTTAAAATAAATTTTCTACGTTTTACAGAATTTAGACAAAACTAGACCAAATCAAGGATACGCAATTGCTACATATGGAAGTGATATCAACAATGAATTACTCTCTCACATGGTGCTTGTTGCATGCCTTCCTGACAGTTGCTATGACAGGGAACTTTTGAGGCAGCTGAGTTTAGATGCAAAATGTGTAGCTGTAAGGGAAGAAACATATAGCTCAAGCTTGGATGCCAGYGATATTGTATTCATGTATGTACATTGCTATTTTTCGCGTTAGTTGGCGTAGTGCGAAAGATTTAGAAAGCATATTATTTTTTTTTGTTTTTCAGTGTATTTTTCAGCACCACAGTTTTACTTATGGTTCTCAGTACAGCGTACGATATATACACACAAAAATTACACAAGGGTTCGTTGTTTACTTAACCGATTGTTTGCTATAAACTGTTTTCGCCCTTTCAGAATCAGTGCATAATGCATTTTTAGCCTTCTCCATATATTCTAATGGTAAAAAAATTCTGAAAGCTAGCAGTGAACCGGGACAAATACTTTGTTTCAATGGTATGAAGGCGATAAGTTTGTTTTGGGTGATTGTTGGCCACAGGTACTCGATGTTTGAATCTCTTGGTATTATCGATTCTTCAGTTATACAAGAGGTAAGGAGCAAATATAGGTAATTTGAGTTTGTACGCTTGGCAAGAAATTTGTTTTAGTGGAAAGACAGGTGGTATGCGGCTTACATTTTAGCAGGTCATTTAGCAGTTGACACCTTTCTTTTTGTTACGGGCGCCCTTCTCGTTCATTTGTTTTTAAAATCAATGAAGAAACCGAATGCTAAGTTTAACGTGGTTTTGTACTATGTGCATAGATATTTAAGGTAAGACAATGTATTCTTAGAGGAATGCACACATTGTATCGCATTGTAATACAGGGTGTCTCACCACAGAGTGCTTTTTCTGTACTGCCCAAGTTACGAAAAAAGTATTCTACACCGAACTACAGGTTACTTGGCTGCGCATTTTAAAATTATTTTCTAATATGGCGGACATCCGGTTATACCCAGGAGTTTTTTTATTAATAGAACACCTAGAAAATTAAATTCAAACATGGATGACATGATTTGTTTTCATAAAATGGTACTTATATTTTACGTTATTAGATGCAGAATTAAAATACATTTCATACGATATGAGGTTGTCGCTATGCCATGTTTACGGTTTTAGAGCAATTGATGATTTGTGATAGCGTCTTACGAATGACGAGCCTATTGACATGGTCTTTATTCTTGGAGAACGTTATCAAACTTCATTGTTAGCTTCCAAAATGTGTGCTGTACGCATTCTGAATTGCAGAAGACCCCGAATGCTGTTACGTAGGTTTAAAAGTAGTGAACGTATGTATTACCCTTATACCCCATACCACGATACTGAAGAAAACGAATTTTTGATACTAGCTTCAGTTCAAATAGGAGTATATATATTCAAGTGTCCGTGAAGGAGTGCTACTGCACGATATTGGAAAATCAACGGTACACAGGATACTCCAGCAGTAGAGGTGTTCCTTACAATATCCAATTATATCAGAAATATAGATTTTACAGGGTTTCTATAAATGATCCATGCATGGAAATTATCGATTAAATTAGTTTGCTGCCTCTCAGGAAAGTGAATACAACTATTGTTTTGACGTATAGGTACTTGTCGTCTGTCGATTGTTGAATTATTTCATATATTTTAATATGAGAAAACGGGTGGGAGTATGTATTTACAACGTATTCTGCAGTGTTTTGTGGGATAATAAACTTTAAGGTTGCAGGAAGCTCACATTTTGGAGCTGCGGGACGACACGGTTTCGTGTAACTTTTAGGTTATGTATCGCATTTATGATCCACCAAAACCTTAAAAAATATATAAAAGAATGGCAGGAAATTGACGAAAGAATTATAAAGTTAGAACTGCATAAAAGTGGACATGAAATCGTGATAATAGGGGTTTATGCACCTGACGCAGATGTCAAAGAAATCTTTTTTAATAAACTGACTCAGGTTCTAACCGATGTAAATTCTCGAAAGGAACTGATTTTAAAGGGTGACCTCAATGGGAGAACAGGAAAAGCAGATGATACTTCAATTGTTGGAAAATACGGAGAACTAAATTTAAATGACAATGGACAAAGCCTAATAGACCTGTGCGATAACTTTTCCAACAAGAAACTTAAGCTCTATAGTTGACTACATTATTCAACCACAAAAGACAAAAATCCATACAACCGATGTTAGAGTTTACCGAAGACCGGAGTGTGGATCCGATCACTTCATGATGCGAGCTTCAATGATACTAAATTATAAATATATCAAAAGAAAACAATGATAACACAAGAAACAATCAATTCATCAGATACAACTTAGAAAGCCTGAAACAGGATTCGGTCAAATTCCTATATCAAAGAAGATTAGCTACAAAACTACAACAACCCTTAAAAGGAAATGCTGCTGTGAGATATGAACAAATTAAAGAAGCTATTCACAATGCTGCGCATGAAGCGATTGGAATATGGGATTCAAGAAACACAAGAACACAGGAATTGTGGACAGGAGAGCTAGAGGAGATGGTAAAATTAAAAAAGGGGGCATATAATAAGTGGCTGAAAACAAAATATGTAGAAGATAGGAAACTATATGCAAGAATGAACAGAGAAGTTAAAAGAGAAGTAGCCAAAAGCAAAAATTGTATGTGTAAAAGACGACGTGAGGAACTAGACAGGTATATGGGTGGAACAAAAGTATCGGAAGCTTGGAAAATGGTAAAAAGCTTAAGAAAGGAAGATAAGCAAAGATGCAACTTAAACCTCATCTCTTTAGAACAATGGGAAAAGTATTAAACAGAACTATTGACTGAGACACGGGACAAATTTAAATGGACGGAGATGAGTATTAGTCCGGACAGCAATAGACCAATATCAATAAACGAACTGCGAAATGCTCTAAAAAGCTCAAAAAATGAAAAAAAGCAGCAGGGCCTGGAGACATCCCTGTTGAGCTGGTTAAGTATGGACCAGACGTCCTTTTAGAAAACATTGTACAAGTTATGAATAAATGCATGATTGATGGGGATGATATTCCCAAAGACTGGAATATCGGATATATGAGCTCCATCTACAAAAAAAGGGAAGTGAAACTCAGTGTAAGAACTATAGGGGYATTTGCGTGACTAGTTCAGTGGGGAAGTTGTATGGCAGGATAATAAAATATTGTGGATATTGAAGAGCAGAGTGGTTTTCGAAGTGGAGGATCATGTCTGGACAATATTTTCACAATAAAACAAGTTAGGGAAAAAAGAGCGTCGAGGAATATAGACACCCATATTATTTTTATTGATTTGGAAAAGGCATATGACTCCGTTCCTTTAAGTAAATTATTTGAGGTGCTGACTAAACGTATGATCAGCAAAACCTATATAAGGTGTATTTACAACATATATAAAAACACCGAATGTGTTGTTAAAATGGGCCCACAGACAAGTAATAAAATTAAAATTACAAAGGGATTAAAACAAGGTTGTAACATGTCACCCACCTTATTTAAATTATATGTTCAAGAAGCCCTTAATGAATGGTGTAGAAAATGTTCAGGAATGGGAATTGAGATGGTGGGGGGGTACAAACCTATACACAACGCTTTTTGCCGACGACCAAGTAATACTCGCTAATGATGAAGACGACATCACTTACGTGATGAGAAAATTGTTAGAAGAATTGACATAATGGGGACTACAAGTGAATATGAATAAAACCGAATACCTTTGCGTAGGAACATCAGGGACAAACTTAAATATTCAAGGCCAAACAATAAAAAAACGTTGGAAAATATAAGTACTTAGGAAATCTCATTACGCATGACAGTAAAGATGACCAGGACATTGATTATAGAATAGGGCAAGGAAAGATAACCATACAACAATTAAATGGTTTATTGTGGTCCACGAAACTCAGATTTGAGACAAAGAAACTCCTTTATAATTTTATAATGGTATAGTAGAGCCGATAACAACATATGGTGCAGAAATGTGGAAATTAACACAAAGGAAAAAACAAAAACTACAAACTGTCGAAATGGACTTTTTCAGAAGATCGTGTCGAATCTCAAGACTGGAACATATACCGAATGAAACAATCAAACAACGATCACAAATACAAGACACGATAATAGAAAGAATAGAACAACGGCAACTGATTTGGTATGGACACGTCGTGCGAATGGGAGAAGAAAGGTTACCACGTCTAGCGCTAGAATACCATCCACCAAATAGAAGGAAAAGAGGAAGACCAGCACGTACATGGAAAAAAGGAATAGAAGAAGCCATGACCCCCGCTGTATTATATATATATATATATATATATATATATATATATATATATATATATATATATATTGGTAGAGGGTACTTTGTCACCTCCGCTGTAGATACGTTGTAATCGTTGTCACCTCATATATACGGGTTTCACCTCCGAAGTCGGAGGCGACAACGTTTTCGCGATTTTATAGCGGATTTGGCATCTACTAGTTGTGAAACGCCTAGATCCGAAAGTTGTCCCGGAGGTCACAACGTAACCCTATTGCTCACAGAAAAATCTTTTAGTTCAGCTATATACCGCTGACGCTAGCGTCGCACGTCTCCAGGTACCGGCGGCACGTTGTTGCCTCTATCATATATATTCGCGTTTTTGCGCTATTGGGGTTTCGTTCCCGCCTCCGAAATGTGGCAACCTCGCAAACTGTGGACTAGTTATTTAAACGAATTTCAGTTTTGCTGCGCTCTCAGCTATATTATTTATTATTTAATTATATGAAATAGTATAAAATATGCCTTCCCATAAAAACGAATAATATTGTTCAAATGTATCCAAAACGAAGGCAGGTAGTTATATAAGTACGTTTTATTATTTATTTTATTATTTATTATTTTTATTTATTATTATTATTTATTTTATTATTTTATTATAAGAAAATCGAACTCCACGTACAGTATTATATTACGCAAGGGTGCAAGGGTGGGTCAAACATTGTAATCTTTTTATATTTTGAGATATTGCAGGATATAGGATAAACGGTAAATGTTATGTATACAAATTAGGGTGTCTGGATCTTTTTTACTGAGTTTAGTTCGATGGCGCAAACAAACTTGGCTAACTCCAGTCTTTTTCGATATACGCCCAATATGTCAGTTGTTATAATAGCTATCAAAAATGTTTAATGTTATTCAGTTCTTTTTTCATGCTAATAAATTGCGGAATGAGTTTTTTTTTCTGACAGTAGTGTTTTAATAGAACACTTTGTGTATTATTACGCAATTTAATTCTACTTCCCTTAAGGTTTCTAAAAAATTAATATAGTCCATAATAGATTATCAAGAATTTTTTTTTAGTATTTTATAAAATACGCTTTTCCAAGTAATATTTAATTTTTAATGTACAATACTTGTCAAATGCAGTTGTATTTAATACTTTGTTTAAAATTCTTCATATCTTTAATTCTGTATTTCCGTCATCAAAGTTATTTTACAATTTCATTGAGACTTACACAATTGGTTTTAAGCTTTGATGTTGCATATTATTCCCAATAATGCAGGTGGTAGCTATAGACATTATTTGCTAAGGTGGTATTGGGTATTTTATGTCTTTTTATTAATGTATTTGACGGTTCACTTCTAAAATGTTTATGTATCAAGATTTTCCCGTCTTTTACAGTACAGAAAATGGTATATGGAAGCTTACATAAATACATCGCATAATACTACATAGAAAGCGACAAAAATGAAATTATTGTGGCAGCTAATTTGTATGACAACATATATCCAGAAAGTCGGAAACCTGACACTAGAATGTTTGTAATTCTAGAGAACAATTTGGGGAATTTTGGATCATTTTTCAAGATCAATGCCAAAGCCTTACATAAAATAGAACACTGCAGCTGAGAAAGTACTACATGGAGCGTATCAACTCGAATTTTTTTGAGATTCTGTTGATCTTTGCATACACCTCTAGTAATTTTGAACCAAGTGCCAGTATTATCAGAGTGGATGACCATGCGCATTTTTAATAAAGTTACGTTACAAGGGAGAAATTGCACAATTTTTGAAACATTCTAGACCGAAAGCTACTTGTCTGAAACGAACTATGAAATCACGTGCCGGACGTGTACGTTGCGGGTAATCCCGTTGTTAGCCAATGCATTTTGCTTTTCTCCATGTCATTCATTAACAGATGTCAATAGTTGAATGAAAACTAGTCAACGAGTACAAAAAAGATTAAAGATATTGTACGTGTACGTGCTCATAAACTGCCCCAGTTGCATTAAAAATATTTATATTGGGTACCTACTCTAACAATGCAATTTTCAAGATTTTCTCGTAATTCACTTACATTATTTGGGATCGTTTTATAAAGTTCGTTTACCAAGTAACCGCAAAGATAGAACTTTAACGCGGTTAAATCCGGTGATCTTGGGGGTACCTTATTGGGCCAATTATGCCCATCCACATCCAGTCAATATTTTCATCCCGTATCCTGATATAGCCATTTGTAGTGAAATTTTTATTAAACACCTCGTTTCATGCGGAATTATGTGACCAATAACGACTGTTGGGCTAGTTAAAAATCCCGATATTTAGGTTTTATCAGTCCAAATAATTGTTCGGAGAAAACCTGGATTTTCGTATACTTTTTGAGAATACCATTGCCAAATTTCGAGAAACTCCCATATCTTTTTCAGTTCCCCTACATGACGAATAACGCAATATTTACTTCATCAGCTGCAATGTTCTTTTTGATCTAAGATTTTATATTTGCTCGGTTGCGGACGTTCGAGATATCGAGCTGCCACAATTATATTTTTCCGCTCTCTACGTAGCGTTCTGTCATGTTATGTTTACGTAAGTTTCCATATTCTATTTTTTGTACTCAAAATGACCGCAAATTCTTGATACATAAACCGTTTAAGACTGAATTGCCATATGAATTAGTAGAAATACATGAAAGCATCCAAAGCCATCTTAGAGAATAATAGGTATATGTAGCTACCACCTGCTTTGTTGTGAACAATATGCATTTTCGAAACCTAAAACTAATTTTATAAGTCTGAATAAAATGAAAACATTTTTATTTCTATAGTTATATAGTTCTGACCTTCAGCAAGGAATAGAAAGTTATTCAAAAGAACACACTTGTGCAGGCAGTTTTGTGCCCTCTTCAATTTGCAGCTGAAAAACAAACAATTACGAATCTTTCCGATATTATATTTAAAAAAGAGTGTTATTTTCGGTAATTTGCTATTTATTTTTTCTTTAACATTGTGTGAATAAATGTTTAAAAACATTAAAAGGTATAGCTGAATCCTCAAATGCATTATTAAAAATCATGTGTWTTTATTGGRTGTTTAAMATTTTATAAACAAAAACCGATCACCATTCGAAGCAGCGTAAAAGGTTTTCCTGAAGAATGTGTTTACGCAATTGCAGAAAATACAATCAAACAAAAGTTATAAGGAATTTTCTGAAATCCCGTTTTCCATTTTTTTTAATTTTTCTGTGAAAACCAATGCAGATAAACCAATTATTACAGAATTTTCGTATCTTTAACTCCAAGAAAATACACAACTTTGCTCTCATATAACCGTCTTCGCATCTTTACTATTTCTGGGATCCTAATGTTAAACACCGAATGAGAATCACCCTGTGTATAATTATAGTGACGTTAAAATTTGTGATTAATGATTTAAGATGTTTATCATTGGCAGCAATACGCACTGCTAGTATTACTCCAATAGCATTAGTGAAATACAAAAGAACGACATGTGGTTTTGCGGGCTGGTTTCCACATTGATTGTTTACCCTTGACGTTTCGTTACTCATGTCCGTGTCTTCTTCAGAAGACTAAACAATCAACGTTGGAACCAGCCTGCAAAACAAAATGTCGTCAATAACAACCACGGAAGCCTTCAAACCAAAAATACAAACGGGCGCACGTTTTATCGCTATAAACAAGTAAGATGTAACAAATTTTTGAAATAAGTGTACTTTAATAATTGCATTTCCAATTTTTTATCTTAATGTTTTATTATCCAATACTATGACACCCAAAATTGAATGAAAGGTAACGTCGTTTTTGAAAAAAAATGTCGCTAAAATGAGACGTTTCACAGAAAAATAGAGTTAAACCTATCCCTGCACGCTGAAGAAACCTAATGATTGAATTAGATATTAGATATCTGTCAGCAAACAAATAGCAACTAATAAAAAATGTTGTATTCAATTGGGATACATGCTTAGCATTAAACCTAAACAATTATTTGTATATTAATTAAATAAAATTGATCTGTTGCGGTTTTTATCATAAAAGTACTTCGTAATTTATCGAGCGTAAAGGGAACCTATTTTACACATGGAATATAATCATTATATTCATGGACACATTTATATAAAAATATTTGTATATATTGTATAACCTTTGTGCCACAAGGTTTTTCTCTGGATATGAGCGAATCCAAGAAATTGTTTTTAACAAATTCACTTAATATTTGCAGCAAGCATTAAACAACACCCTTTGCAAACAAGTAATAATGAATAAGAGAAATAACAATTTTGCGTTTATACTTGGGCATACCGATTTATTCCCGACTCCAATTACTTACTTCTAAATAGGATTATTGCCTGCCTCATTGATAACCTGTACCACTCAACTTATATCTACGATTTTAAATTAGAAAATTGTCTAATTGTCTCGTATTAGATATGTACGATTATAAAATTTTAGGACGGGCTTTTTTTAGGATTCAGAAGTTTTGTTATTCTTTTTGCTTATGCAATAAAATATCGTTGTATCTAAATGAGGTTACAAGGATGCGAATTAAGAATTTGGTGTTTACTACACTTACTGTTATCATCATTCGGATGCGTTTTCTTTATAAAACGTAACGTGGCTGTTGAATCAGTTTTGATTTGACTGCATTTTGTAAGAGTAGCATGCTTTTACATATTAGATTCCTCATAGTTTTAGTACAGAAACACGCACTAGCTAGTTGGATGTCATCTGTTTTAGTATTATTTTTGTATAAAATATTGCTAGTAATGAAAAGCACCAGAACTCTATTAAAAATAGATTTTTGGCTGACTGATGATCATAATCCACTTTGGCTATGATGGCTCGTGTGATTTTTCGGGGAGCGGGCTGGGCGCCTTTTGAATAATAAGTGAAAATTGTAATTACTTACTTGGTGTCAACTGTTTGTAAGAAAAGAGAGTTGTTCATAATCAGAACAGAATTTGTGCCCCTAATTGTGGCTTCCTCACATTTGGGATTATACTAAATATATTCGACGTAAAATTGATTTCAAATCGATCTTTTAGGTAAAAGACAATAAAGGTTATTGACTTCGATGAAAAGGCAGATGTTGGATGTAGATTCTCCCCAACGTTGATATTTTTTGCGCTTTTTGTACCCATGACCTGGTACTTTATTGGTAATTTCCAGGAAAGCTCCAGATAATCGTTAAATGTGTTGTAGTTCCTAACCGAATTTTATAGGATGATTTCTGTGAAGCTCACGATTGAATTAGATTCGAGTTCACTCTCGAGCTCGATCTGAGATTTAAGATCTAAGTTAAGGACGTAAAACTAAATGTTAGTTATACAGAATTTTAACTAAAAATTTAGAAGAAATTGTACTCGTATATTTGCGGCTTCGCGTGTGCTTTAGTTAAGGCTAATACCGTTGTCTGAATATTATTCAGACAACGCTAATACTCATATACTTCTCAATAGAATGTCGTGACAAAGTCTCGACGGCAACAGATTTGCTGATATAGAATTTAGACGTTTCCGACTTAAAGAATTATTATGTATAATAATTTTAGAGAGTCGTCCGTAATGCGTGTGTACTGTGTATTGCGTAAACCCACTTTTGTTGAAAAAACGTATTAGTAACGTCGGTACAATGCATAACTGCAATGCATTGATTTTAATTAACCTGCAGAACAATATTTCTTGTAGGTATAGGTTTTATTAAAGAAAAACATACTTCAGAAGTTTGTATTTAGTAAATAATTTTAACTACATTGCGACGAAAAGGCGTGCTAATAAGTTCGACGCTTATTAAAATATAGGAGCATTGACAGATGTTTGTGGTAAAATGTGGTTTAGGCTTAGCCTAATTCATAAAGACAAGGTCAAGGCTTGAGAAGGTATAAAAACCATTATTGCCAACTGTCAAATAACAAATTAAACAATGGAAAATCATCAAATATGCTGTTATTTTACATTCATAGAAAATCGCATGAAGGTCTTTCCTTATGTTCAGATTTCAAAAAAGGCGACTAAAAAGACATACTTACAGTCTTCTACAGAAAAAATGTTGACATTACTTAAATGGAAAGTCACATCTTTGCTGTGAAAAATAGCCAAACTTAAATTTTTGTGTAGAATTATATTTCTTTTAACACTAGTGAAAACCAAAGCAAGCTATCTGTTTATTCTCTGAAAAAGCAACGTTGACGTAGATAATTGGTACCACCGCTCTAACAAAGCTAAAATTGCTTTAAATAACGTGATGTATTCATTTTTTTATTTAACGTGTTTTTATTTCAATAAGCGCTTAATATAGTACTCAGTATAAGATATAATGTATAAGCTAATAAGATTACTTTGTCATTCCAACATATTAACTTGGATATTTAAGCTATCTCTTTAAAATGTTTCTCGTGCTGAGCATGCGTAATAAAAGTTAAACGTTCTTTTGTTATAAGCCGGAAAATTATCAAAAGTCAGTGATTCATGAATATCGAAATAAATACGAAATTTATATGAACTTTTGACTTGTTGACTCCAGTACATATTTAACTTGAAACTGTTCGATACAGTCTTTTCTATTATTTTAGCGTTTTTTTGTATGCTGATTAAATGAAATTTGTTATATTTATAGATATAGGAAATAATATATGTTTCGGCCAGTACATAGCTAGAGCTAAAATAATAAATACAAATTAAATAAATTCGTCGAGTCCAGCTATCCCCTCTATCTATACCTTACGATCAGACGCTCCAACATGTAACACAAGGCAGCCCAGTTAAAATGTGTCGTCTGGATCGGAATTTATATAACTAGATTTACAGGTCACCTTGTGACCTCCATAAATGTGGCAACTAAGCCAGAGGTAGAAGCGGCTATAACATACCTGATTTTTGGAAGTCATAGAGTAGCTTGTGTGATTATTATATACGMCTAATTAAARTTAAGAAATCCTTTCCCCTCTTTAGGAATTCTGGTTAATTAGGTTCCCCTCAACTCATATATACACTTATATATGGGATATCTATACGGGATCACCCGGAGGCTAGGTCGCCTCTTACGTGTGCCGGAGGTGACAGCTTACCGCGTATCAATATATATATATATATATATATATATATATATATATATATATATATATAGCATTTGTGAGGTTGTGGCTACAGTAAGCCTGTTGAATAATTATAGGTACTATGATGGACTAAAAAATGTTTTTAGCCTGCCGCAATGGTCAAATTCACAAAATAAGTGGTAGTGACGTTAGCTGAGCTACACAAAGCTTCCACAGTGCAGTATTTTATCGTAATCAATTTGTGAAACACATTTTTACCACTACAGTACCTAATGTACGAAATGTAGATGGACAAATGCTGATCAGTAAATGTTTGGGAATTTTGGGCAATCATCTTATAGGTTCTTTTATTTTAATGGCTGCCTTAAAGGACAAACTTATCTGCATCTTTGAGAGAAGGATTAGACAATCTTTTAAACGATATTCCACTAGCAACACTTCAGATAATGTGGTTTCAACATGATGGGGCTCCTGCTCGTAAATGTGTCGCTTCGTCGAGGAATTTTTAAACGAAAACTTTCCAAACAGGTGGGTGGGTCGTGATGGAGCTGCTAATTAGTCAGCTAGATCTTCATATCCAACAAAATTGGATTCTTTCTGGGGGACACATAAAACCAAAGTTTACAATACTTCCTACTACGCCTTACGGTATGAAAACATAGAATTTGTTAAGCTTTTCAAGTAGTGTTGTTGGATATGCTCGCTACCGCGAAGACAAACTTTCAGAAAGGGTTTAGATAATTGTGTTTAAAAGGAAATTAATTTCAAACCTTTATATATTATAGATTTACTGAGTTTATATGTTGTATTTAACAATCCCAAATAATTATGTTGTCCATGAGTTTCTGTTTACATGATCATGTACACTAGCTTCACAATAAGAAATATTGACCATAACTACTCGCCTATAAAAGCAATAAGTATTATTGGAGATCCAGTCTGTCTTGTCATACGCATGCGTTGTACAACGCGCAGGGGCTGTAGTAGTCGCTGTTAAGTTTCATAGGTTTTATTCTTTGTTTACCGACAACCTCTTTCATTAGTCTTTTTGTGACACTCATCGTGTTACACTATATCTATTTTCGTTGCTGCTATCGTATTGGCAGTAAGGATAGTATTCTTGGGGACACCAAGATTGTGATATAATGCTTGGCAGCCTGATGAGTCCCAAAAGGACGAAACTTTTTGTCGTATACTCAAACTGAAGAGCGAAAGCAAACATATTTATTTATTTTCACACCGATACCTATGGAAGAGACAGAAATTTCAGCTTTTTTCCAGGTCGCTTAGTGATCTAATATCACACGAAAGAGATTTTAATTCTGTATTTAACATGTAGAAATATTAGTGTAGTTCTATTACAAAAATCAACCTATTCAAGTTTGAATTTGTCCAGAGTGAAATTTGTATATCATAGCAATCGTTGAAGAGAAACTATAAAGATTAAATGCTATTTTTTTAAACTGTGAGTACCGCACTGTCCTATCTTTTTTAGTTTAAAAGATATTCGCTCTTTATTAAGCGCGGTAAACGTCAATTTTTCTGCAAATTGATAGATAACGTTCTATTTTAAATAACAAAATTGATATGCATTTTCGGTATAAGCGTATGCCAGCTGTATTTCAAAATAATGTTTAAATTCGCAATTAAGTATTTAGGGTATGGTAGGAGGTATATAAGAATCACGCAGGGGTGGGACACCCTGGATAATAAAGTTAGATTCTTCTTGTAGGTTAACAGCACCACTATTAGTGCTCTGGTTTTTTGTGGTAACAGTTTTAAGGCGTCTTGGAACTAATCCTCAAACCATGGAATATTTTAGGAAAATTTGTCTCGATAACTGGTGGCAGTTATTTCTATATGTACACAACTACTTCCCATTTGATCAAAGGGTGTGTCTATTGTATGTATATAAGTAAGAATGTTACTAAACCTTTGACTAACATTAATGCTAGTTTGGGTAAATTAAGAACGATATGAACATACCGTCTTTCGAGCACCAATGCACCTTTACAACAACATTTTGATTAAATCAATACATAAATGCTAACTGATCTTATGCTAAAAATTATTTTAGTGCTTGAGCTACACGTGGTATATCTCTGTAGATATGCAGTTGTTTATTTTCTCTCCGTTTCTCCTAATACCACTGGTGAGGTATCCAAAGTTGACACGTAACATGGGATTACCCTTGATCATACTGGCATCCATAGTTTGTACGATAGTTATAATCTTTTTGTATGACATCAGATTGTGAGTACTGAATTGTGAACTTATCACCTAAACTAGCTAATCTGATTTTTTAAGGTTTTCTGAAAGCTCCGAAGAACATTATTATTACAAGACTTATACTAGAGCAGGACCTTGGCTGATAGGCATTGCCTTTGGTGCATTGTTTCTAGATCAAAACATGGTCAAGAGGACCTACTATTTAAATCAGGTAGGAGTACGATGATCTGAACATTGGCTAAGAAGACAATACAGAAGAACTATTTTTTAGGTTGTCAGTTTGGCAATATGGGGTATAGTGCTGGCTATATTGGGAGTAATTATATTTACTCAACGTATCGTTATAAACAATGACAGTAGAATAGAGTCAACAATATATATAGGGCTACAAAGACCACTCTGGGCACTTTGTCTCTGTTGGATATCTTTCGCTTGTATCTACGGACATGGAGGTATTATAGGACAGATATTAAGAATTATATAAAAACAGCAGATTATTTTAGGCGTTATCAACAAGTTTCTTTCTTTACAATTATTTCAAGCAGTATCCAGGATATCATATTCAACTTATTTGGTCCATATGCTAGTTATTTTAATGAATATGCGAATTCAGAGGATTCTAACCGATGCTGACGATGCAGTAAGGCAAAACCCTCCAAAGTTTGCATATTATAAAGCCCCTAACGTTTTAGATATATTTAGTTTTCGTTGATATAATACTAGCATTAGCAGTTGGTGCTTTTTGGACCATTGCATTTGAATCTCCTTTTGTTGCTCTGGAGGCAATTATTCTTGGAGGAGGTAAACCTATATATAACATATGTATACATGCATCTTTCTTTAGCGAAGTTTGCAACTGTTTAGGCATCCGAAAGCATACCGAGAGGAAAATAGGTCAACCAGAAGAAAGTGCGACAAATAATTTTCACTTTCCAAGAGAAGGTCTTGACGGAAGCAGCTGTAACGACAGGGATGTGGAAGATAATCAAAGAGAATCTGTATAGCATCAGTAGCCTTATTTGCTTCGTCTCGTAGTAAATGTTTCGGGAGCATTAACGAACCTTAACTTTCTGTAATTAATACAATGCACATATAAAAATGAACACCGGTAAATCGACTGTGAATTGGTTTACCACGGGCAAGATATTTAAACTTGAATGTGTTCTCACAAACTAGCATAAAACATAATAAAGATATTCATACTTTATCATTATTTTTAGTGAATTTGTGGTTCTAACAAATTATACGCGCCAGTATAATCAAAGAAATTAAACTTTGTTAAAAATGCGGTGGTTTGTACGAATATCATCCTATAGATGATAAACGCATTTAAATAAAATACTATTTTTTCGTATGTTATGATGTTATCTATTGAATTTGGATATAAACTGAACATTTTAACCACCCAGTCATTGTCAATTTCTCTTGCAAATTATATTACATTACAGCTTTTCAGAATGATTTTTTTAATATTCAAAATTGTTATTATTTTCCGTATGTTTCTCTGTCCTTCTTGAAACATTTCTTGACTGCCGTATTTTGTACGATCTTTACCCATAAACCTATCTAATACAACTTGTCATATGTTGTCATACTAAGCAATTATAGAATTTAGTTTTCTTGCTGTGAAATTTTACGAGAAAACTGTGCTGTGCGTGTGGCGAGAAGAAAAAACTACAGAAAATAAAACGGACAGATAATTTTTTTAAACAAACTTAAAATATTAAGATTTTGTGATGTTTTATTATTAGAATATCTTAAGCGCAAACATTACAACATGTTTTAAGTATTTTCTGACAATTTAATTTTTATTTGAAGAAAAAAAATCACAAAAAAATGCACATATCTTATCACTTAAAAGTGCATAGTAGGCCTTGAACTCACGGTAACAATGCTTTGTTTTTATTGTTTTGAAAAATCCGACAGGTGTAAATCACATTTTAAAGTGGTGTTGTTATGTTAATCCCGAAACCGCGGCTGCTATTGTTGCATTGCTTCAAGACGGAAGAACTGAGCGATATGTTGCCCAACAGTATCACCGTATTTTTACATGTTTCTTGGAAACTGGAGTTTACACCAAACGACCTCGAACAGGTCCCCAACGAAGAACTAAGGCTCATGATGATCGGTTTGTCGTCTTACAAAGGCTTCGAGATCGTCGTGCTCCGGTTGTACACTGAAAATAGTTGATTGTCAACAACAACAAATTTCAGTTTGTTACGGACAAATTTGTTGTAGTAAAGAATTATTTGTTTTAAATACCATACATTTGCTTCCTTGTTATTTCAATTTACTAAAATCATATTGTTGCCTGTACCAAGCTAAATTTTGTTACCGCAAATAATATATATGATAAAGCCAATAAATTAAATGAGTTACATACTCAAAAAAAATGTTGTCATTTCTAGCCAATCACAACCATTTAAATCACGCCATTACCATATAAGGTCATAAGCGAAAATGCGGCTAAAGCCATTCATTGTTGCCAGGTTGGGCGATTCATCCCCAAAGAGAAAGAATTCGTATTTGGCAACTTTGAACTTCAAAGACAAAAACTATATCTCTAGATTTGATTTATTAAACGTTGTAACAATATAATGTAAGTGTTCATGCAGAACTCGCTCTAAGTTGTATTTATTTTTATTGAATTTTTGTTCGTTATGTTAATCTGATTGTATGCTACGACCATCAATGACGGTTTTAGCGTGTTCGTAATGGCGGTAGCAATCTGCATTTGATCAGTCTGGTCGACATTTTGCCGAGTGTGGGGAATGGGGAACATACTGCTGAAGAATACTGGCAATTCTGTCGGCATCGGCAGCCCGATTTGCATACGGCGGCACACCACACACCTTGCCATGAGTAACGGATGCGTGCAGTGCAGCTTCATGCTGCATGTTAGTAGAATAGGATTTATCAATATTCAAGAAGTGTGTTTTAACTGGGTGCATCAGTCGCGGAGGTCTTGGAAACGTAGGGTTTCCAGAATCCCGATCTAATTAGAGGTTTTCAATGTAAGTACAATTAATTCTTTATGTTATTTCTTATGAGTTTTTAGGGTAGTTTCAAATTGAAGCGTTTTTAATTACTTGTATGCCCTATAGTAGAGCTACAGTAATCCGGATCTAGACTGGACTCATCCGTGTTAGTGAAAAATCCAGATTGTCGATACCCTTTGTTACTTTGTATTATTTCCTACTTCCCAGCAAGTTAATGCTTCTTCCTTTGTGCTGTTTTCTGGGCGCCATTTTGCTTATTTTACCCGTTTCCAGTCCATGTTAATACATCGCTACAATTTACTGATATCCACGACGGCCAATGGACACGTAACTTTAAGTTTGTGTCAATAGAAATATTTATTTTTATATTTTCAGCATTCTTTCAGTTAATAAATGTTTCATGAATGAAGTCTTGTTTTATCATATTGTACCATGTTTGCAATGAAATTAGCATATGTGCGGCAGTTCAGAAATTAAATGTGAACAAAGAATGGTAAGTAAGTATTTATTTATAAATAAACCAGATTGAAAATTAATAAATATAGCTTATTGTACCAACATGTTGTGCATTTGCCTCCATAAATATTAGGTATCTGTACATGTAAGTAATAGTGAGTGTTGGAATAACTAACAGTTCATCAGTCGCATTAAATACGAATGACTTGCCCGTACAACAAAATAGTTAGTTACTACAAACGCATTGTGATTAATAAATTATAAGTTATTTTAACAAATATCGTTTTTGTTGCTACTAATAACAAATTACTTCTAATAACAAATATTTTGCGCAATAATAATAATTCGTTGTCTTTACAAAGTTTTTATTTGAGGCTATAGCTACAAATAGAATTTGTTGACAATACTAAATTTAAAGTAAACCAAACAAATCCTTTCTTTCAGTGTAGAGATCAGAAATCGACTTCATCACGCCCGGAAACTGATAATGCGTATCTACGATATATAAATAATGTTGAATCCAAAATTACTGAGAATGTTGGGGAATTTAAAGATACATTAAAAGCAAAAATCCGGATGGAAACTCAACTCCTTGCGTGATGAATTTTCCGGATAGAATGTCATTTAACGGACAGGATATAGCAACTTTATTTTTATAATACTTCCGGTCAGTGCTGTATAAGGATGAAGTTATCTAATGTAGATGTAGCGAATTGCTATGAAAATCCTACTTTTATCAGCAAGATATTATCTTCTGAAAAAATAGAGAGGAATCTTAAATCTATTGATCAGAACAAAGGTGCCGGTCCAGATGGCATACCTCGATTGTTTGTGAAATTACGTGCCGATAACTTATCTTCACTTTTGTACTACATGTTTAACCTTTCCTTGAGCAGCGGGTAATTTCCCAACTCATGGAAACATAGCTTTCTAATTTTGCTTTACAAATCAGGGGATAGAACAAACTTAGTTAAGTAGAGATCCATTTCCATACAACCATGCATTCGAGGTATTCGATAAGGTGGCAAACAAAATTGTTCAACTTTTCAAAAATAATATTATAAATGAGCGACACGGTTTCTGCAATGGTAGATCCATTGTTACCACTTTATTCTTATATTTGGATTACATTCGTCATTCCTTGGAAAAGTATTATGAGGTAGACGCTTTTTGAACGGATTTTCGTAAAGCTTTCGATACAGTAGACCAATAACGTCTTTTATGTAAGCTGTCTGCGATTGATGGTTATTTATCTAATTCGGCTGTTGTTACATCACGTGTACCTCAAAAATCACATCTTGGCCACTTTCTGGTTTTACTCTATGTAAACGATATCAAAACATGCTTTCATAAGTAAAAGTTTATTATCTTTGCAGATGATTTAAATTTTTTTAGGGGACTATCTGCAATCCTTCCAATAAAACACTTTTTCAAAATGAGTTATCAAGATTTGAAGCTTAGTCTCCTAGCAATGAACTAGATGTTGCTCTTGAAAAATGTAAATACATCAGGTTGTCGAAAATTACACCCAATAAAACCACCTGATTACCGCTTAAGCGGAACTCGCCCTGAATGTGTTGACCGAATTAAAGATCTGGGCATAATCATTGAAAGTAAATTGACATTTAATATGCACATCAATCATTCCGCATGCTCGAATTCGGTAAAAGGAATACCTCTTCTTTTAGAGGTACAAGAGCGATGGTTCTTTTGTATGTATCTCTAGTTAGGTCCATTCTTGAATAATAACCTGTTGAAAAGAACCTTCACTGTCCTGAAAGTATAACAGATAGCGAAGATGGTGGTGCCGAAAGCAGTGATGTTTTCGATTATAACTAAATATACATATACACGAAACAAATATAAAAATACTATTTGCATATTGCAAAAATATTATTGAGTATTAAGATCGTTTATTGCTTTTAATTGTCCAAAATTAGGTGTCTATAAAAATTAATAAGGTTTGTGCCATTAGAAATAGATGCTTACGTGTTTTTTTATTTACATCACCAATTTTCTCTTATAAATAAAATGTACTAACTTCTGCAACATCAACTAAAAAGGTTTTCTGTTGTACACTGCTGTTAGCGTGAATTGACTGTATATAGTGCAAAAAGAGAAATAAAACTGTTTAAACTATACAAGCGGTATGTACACTAAAATTAAAAATGAGAAAGCGTAAAGCTACAAGATTAGTTTATTATTAATGATATTTATTTCAAACTGTTAAATTTATTACTAAGACGTACAATTAAACGCAAATTTTTACATATATATGTCTATCTATTTAATGATATTACTGTTTTATCAACACTATGTATAATAATCTCTAAATTTAGTAAATAGATCAATCCCATTGAATATATTTTCTCTAAACTATGCATGTAGCAAGTGTGATCTCTTAATTTACTCCAAATATAGTATTTTGAGCTTCCAATGCATCATTTTTACCACTGTGAGACGTGACGAAAGTAACTTCAGAAGCCATATACAAGTTATAATTAATGATATAGCTCTAACAATATAGACACCCGTAAATTTGCACTGATCGTTTATCAAGTTATTACTACAACATTTCAGTAAGTGCTAACTTATTAATAAGTGTTGGATTAAACCTAGTAGTCAGTTATTGTTAACAGTCATCGAGATACCGTTTAAATGCGATTACACATCGATTTACAAAACCTTTATAATTACATGATTGCTTAATGATAATAAATTCTCTCTAGACTACTGTAGATAATGGAAGCAAGATTATTCTCAAAATTCAATAAAAAATCACAATAGGTATATTTCATAAAGCATTCTAAAACTATGTAAATGATGCAAACTATAGGGGGTTCACTTGACATTGACTGATCAAGCAATAATTAATACAAACTTGCAAAATATACTACACACAGTTTTAGATAAGCGGAAGAGTAGCCCTGTTAGATATGCGGTTTCAGGTAGTGTTCTACGAAAACTGTAAGTCGCTCTCCAAAAAATGTTTACCATAATATAATTTACTATGTTGTGCACATGACCCTTAGCGCACTTATAAATAACAGTCTGTTTTTGCAGTTACTTGTTAGGGGTTGGGTTTCGAGATAAGCGTTCGAGTTCTTTTCAAATCTGTGTAACCTAGTTAAACATCAGTCCTTGTTTATATATTTGCAAAATAGATTTTAAAAATGTTTGATTCAGAGTATTATTTATACAAACGCTTTAAATAGCATTCGGAGCAATTTGCAACCGGGCGTTCCACAAAGTGTTCTGAAAATACGTGTTCATATAGAAGCAAATTTGTCTTGTTCGGAATAATTTAGAAATTATTACTTAACCTTGAAGTACAATGAATTTATATTTATATTCATATTTATATTTAACAAATATTTACGTAATATATCTATTCAAACTTTTACGAAAAAATAAGTTTGTTTGCACTGCAGCTTAAATATTATAATCTACTTTTAATAATGCAGTTTTAAACTATATTCATTTTATGAGGGAGCTTTTAAGAATAAAAATATCTCGATTAATATGTTTTGCGACCAAAAAGCTTCTTTTCTTCTTAAACTCACAATTCTGCCTACCGTACTGAGACTCACTCTAGTAGCTAAAGCAGTGCATACATATAAATATTCATATTCAAAGGAAGAGTTTTACCAACTTCTCTGTCCTCTTAAAAAATCATGAACTGAATTTTGCCCTTCAGTTGTCAAATGCTTGTATACATTGTTTGAATCAGAATGTTTGCAGGTTGAAAGCTGAAATAGAACTGGGCACAGAATATGAACAGGAAATGAGGGGTGGTGTACCGAGATAACAGATTAAGAACCGCTGGTTTCAAAGGAACCCAAATGCTTATCTCGAAACCAAACCCCTAATAAGTAACTGAAAAAATGATCCTTGTATATAAGAGTGCTAAGGGTCATGGGCCCAGTATGGTTTACATTTTTGGCAAAATACCTCCTGAAACCGCAATTCTAACAGGGCTACTTTTCCGCTTATCTAAAACTGTGTATCGTGTATTTTAGAAGTTTGTATTAATAAGCCGTCTCTCTTTTATTGTCTGATTACTCAATGTCAAAAGAACTCTCTATATCTAAGTATTTTAACTTACACTACGATGGCAGCTAATTTATATGACTCACATCATGAATTAATATAACGTCCAATACCGAAACCAAGATCAAATCGCATGTATTCGACATGAAATACTTGTGTATCAAAAATTATCTGCTTATCATTTTGTTGTTAACAGTGATTTTATATAAAAGCGACCACCTGGCCAACTTCTATAGTAAACAGACGGGCGCCTTTTATAAACGTGCTGAAATGTACTACTTACTGATTAGTGTGGTGATAGTGCAAAATATCTGTTATGGATCTGGAGAAAATCTGATTCTTGAACATATTCAAAAAGCAGTTGAAGATGAAAACAGTACTATTAGTGAAAATTGCAAGTTACACTTGTGGACCTATCTGACTGCATTGAACAATAGCGAAACGTGGGCTTTGGAAAGTAAGTCGTGTTTTGTACAATAATTTGTTGTGTAAAAGGTCAGTTGGTAAAAAAGAGCACTGCTGACTGTGTATAGAGGCTAATGTATTTTGGTCATGGTGCCTTTAATCGCGCCTACTTTCACTCACAGTTTTCTTTGATTGATAAATTGATAAATGCCCGAGATAGTGACGATATGAAACTATAGGACAATAGAGACTCTAAAATTTTTATAATTACACGACGACAAACCAAAACATTTGATATACAAAAGTTGTGTAGGTATTGTAGGAAAAATTTTGAAACTCCTAAATACTTATTTATACTGCCCATAGTTACAGTCTGTGAAGCATATGTCTTTGATACATATCCTATAATGTCCAAGGTCGTATTCACAAGTAACTGAATATTTATACAACATAAATAAGTTAGCAAACAGTGACAATACCTATAAGGAATTTTTTGAAGTAGACAAACGTTCATTCAAATTGCAACAAGCTAGCTGTCTGCGAATGAATTGAAGTTTTGTTTCAGTCATAGATAATGATTATCATACAGTTGTACTTCAGTTAGAGTATAAATAAATTATAAAATGAAAAAACGCGACAAGCGTTTTGAAATATTTTTAAAATTCTTTAAACCAGTTTAAGGTACCTCCACTGTAAATAGGTACATACAATGAAATGTGAAATGCTTAGCCCGAAGAAGAAATATGTGGAATAAGAGGCAGTTATTTAAGAAAGAAATATATTCTTAATCCCTGTCCATTTTATGAATGAAACTAAGTGGCATTGACAACGGTTTAAGTACATTAATGAGTTTTAATTAGAACTTCGTATGCATTAACCTAGCAAAGAGATTATGGTTTAAGGCCCTGAACGATGACGCCTATGTGCCTCATTTATTGAAAACTCCGCTTGTAAAAATATAAAAAACTGACTTTTTATTCAACTTACGGACAACCAGTGGGAGAAGAATGTCAATGAAAATGCGTCGTAGTTTAAGTAAAATAATTTCCGTTCCGATTTAAACTTAGCTGTAACGTATTCGTATTCAAGATTGTGCAATCATGGTAAATTAATTAAAATAACTAAATTTTACTTCAAAACTGATTTGGAACCCTTAATATGGAGATCTCATTGTTCTGCTGGAACAAACAAACGTAATATTTCATCCCAATGGCAAAACAATAATGAATACTGATGACCCAATTCAACGTCTCCAAAGTGCGCAGCTTTTTATAATAATTTGATCCATCTTCGTGTGCGTCTTAAGATTTGGAGTTAATTTGTGCTTTAAGAAATGGAAGAAATTTGGTAATTCATATAGGTAATAAATACAATATCTTGTAGAGTTTTTGTTGAAGTTGTTAGGAAGTTATGTTGTATCAGTAGTATACTTGATAGTATTTTCAAATTATAAGATTATGACGTTTTGTTTAATTAATACTTGTTGTTATACAATTTTAGATACCTATTACTAAGCATTGGAAATGGGAAAGCTTAAACCCCACATTTAAGTAAAATTCAGTGTATTCGGTACAAAACTAGCCGAACTAGATGAAAACAATTTAATAAATGTTGTAAACTAATTTAGGGCGCGTTTCATTCTAGAACCACACAACCCAGCATTTCAACCAGTGCGGTGATTCGCTGTTGTTTGCTAATGTTTGAAACTACCAGTGGCGTAGACAGTGTTATTTACTATTGTATTCGAAAGTATAATATAACGCATTATTAACAATGACACAGTAACAACAGTAACTTTAGTATCATTATATTAGTTTAAAGTAAGTAGCACATATGTATAACAGAAAAACCATTAGCTCGCCGAATTTAAATCATAGTATTCTTTTTGGGTCATTCAAACAAAGGTAATTATATAATAAGTACTTATGTATATGTAGAGGTATGTCAAATGATGTAAGGTTACAACCTCAGTTGCATGTGAAACCGTACAAGGAAAACATTCTATGGTTTTAATAAGATAATATTTTGTTGGATAGATCGCTGTTTCTTGAAAAACACTGACAAAAAATTAATAGTCTGACGTTTCAATTACACCTGTAATCTTTGTCAAAGACGAAGAACCTCAAAATTTGCCTGACACAAGTTCAAACACTTGATACTTGATACTTGATAAAAGATAACTACAAAATAGCTTTCCAAATGTCACCTAACTCATAATTTCCACAATCCCTATTAAAATTATTAGTATTCCTACAAATTTCTATAGCTTCTTTTATTAGACGTTTGTGATAATATTTTTCTCTATGTAAAATTTTTGTTTTATCAAAATCAATCATGTGTCTAGTCAAATATGAGTGTTCAGCTACGGAAGATTTATCTATCTGTTGCAACCTAGTAGCACGTATGTGTTCTTTCAAACGCGTACCTATATACTTTTCTTTTTGTTTGACCTATGTAACACTTTCCGCAAGAACAAGTAATTTTGTAAACACCTTCACTCTCTAAATGTACTTTATCTTTAGTAGAACTTAAAATTTTGTCTAAATTATTATATGTACTATCAACAACTAAAATATCGTGTTTTCTAAGCATCCTCTTTAATTTTTCCGAAAGGCCTTGTACATAAGGCAAACTCAACTTCAATTTACTTTGTCGTGGCTGAGAATTTACTTGATTTGGATGAGCACTTTTATTAAAAACTGACCAAATATTCTTACTACTATAACCATTTCTCATTAGCGCTGATTTAAGATAATATATTTCTTTTTGTACAGAACTTTCGTCTTATATCCTTTGTGCTCTAACAAATAACGTCCTAATAAGACTATTCTTTTGAGAAGGAGGGTGGTGAGATGTGGCATGTAAATATCTGTCTGTGTGTGTTGGTTTTCTGTAAACCTTGTGACCTAACTGTCCAGTGTTTGTTCTGTAAATTTTGACATCCAAGAAAGGTAAACTACCATTGCTTTCTAATTCCATAGTAAATTTTATGTCGGGATTTTGACTGTTCAAATGATTTAAAAACCTACCCAGCTCTTCTATACCATGGGGCCAAATAACAAAAGTGTCATCTACGTACCTATACCAACATTTTGGTTTAAGATGAAAACTGTTTATAGTTCCATGTTCAAAATTTTCCATAAACAAATTGGCTACTACAGGACTTAGAGGTGAACCCATTGCACAACCTGATTTTTGTTCATAAAAATTATCGTTCCATAAGAAATAAGTAGATTTTAAACAATGTTCGGATAATCTGGCTATCGTGTCACCTAAGGGGTCGCTATTAAGCTTGGATTTGATGATATCTATCGTTTCAGGAATGGGTACTTTCGTTCGTTGTTTGTATACAAAAAGTATACAAACAACACTTTAACAAGGTCAAGGAACAAAACATACTTAAATTTGAGAAATTCAATACCGTTAAACACAATAAGTTCAAATCATCTAACATAGTCAAAACCAACACCAACAACACTGTGATAAACCTATCAAAAAAGAGTGTCTCAGATGCTGCTGTAAATATTTTAGCGAAGGGGATGAACTTTGCTGTAACGCCACGGACCATTCCAAAAGTGGAGATAATGTCATCTGTTGAATCTTGTATAAGACTGCTTCCGAAAGATCAAGCGGATAAGATTAGGATGGATGTATGCCACGCTATTAGAAATGCACGTATGCCCAAACCTAATGTGACATCTGAGGAAATGAAGGCTCTTAAGGATTTGAATACAGATAAGTCCATTATAGTTACTAGAGCAGATAAAGGTTCAGCCACAGTAATTTTAGATAGAACAGATTACGAGAATAAAGTTAGAGATTTGTTAGATGAGGAAACATATCAAAAATTATCCCGAGATCCTACCTCAAAAATTTCCATAATTACCAATGATCTTATCAAAAGTTCAAATCTTTCGAATGAGGAGAAGTCTCTTTTAACTGTTTCCGATTGCAAGGTACCTAAATTGTATGGTTTGCCCAAAATCCACAAAACCAATGTCCCGCTAAGACCCATAGTCAATACGATTGGCAGTCCTTGTTACAGATTGGCAAAATTTTGTGCCAACTATTTAAAACCTTATGTAGGAAATACCAGTAGTTTCATCAAAAATTCTTCACACTTTATCGATATTATAAAAGGTTTAAGTATTTCAGAAGGTGATATTTTGGTTAGTTTTGACGTGGTTTCTTTATTTACGAAAGTACCCATCCCTGAAACGATAGACATCATCAAATTCAAGCTTAATAGCGATCCCCTAGGTGACACGATAGCCAGATTATCTGAACATTGTTTAAAATCTACTTATTTCTTATGGAACGATAATTTTTATGAACAAAAATCAGGTTGTGCAATGGGTTCACCTCTAAGTCCTGTAGTAGCCAATTTGTTTATGGAAAATTTTGAACATGTAGCGATAAACAGTTTTCATCTTAAACCAAAATGTTGGTATAGGTACGTAGATGACACTTTTGTTATTTGGCCCCATGGTATAGAAGAGCTGGGTAGGTTTTTAAATCATTTGAACAGTCAAAATCCCGACATAAAATTTACTATGGAATTAGAAAGCAATGGTAGTTTACCTTTCTTGGATGTCAAAATTTACAGAACAAACACTGGACAGTTAGGTCACAAGGTTTACAGAAAACCTACACACACAGACAGATATTTACATGCCACATCTCACCACCCTCCTTCTCAAAAGAATAGTCTTATTAGGACGTTATTTGTTAGAGCACAAAGGATATCAGACGAAAGTTCTGTACAAAAAGAAATATATTATCTTAAATCAGCGCTAATGAGAAATGGTTATAGTAGTAAGAATATTTGGTCAGTTTTTAATAAAAGTGCTCATCCAAATCAAGTAAATTCTCAGCCACGACAAAGTAAATTGAAGTTGAGTTTGCCTTATGTACAAGGCCTTTCAGAAAAATTAAAGAGGATGCTTAGAAAACACGATACTTTAGTTGTTGATAGCACATATAATAATTTAGACAAAATTTTAAGTTCTACTAAAGATAAAGTACATTTAGAGAGTGAAGGTGTTTACAAAATTACATGTTCTTGCGGAAAGTGTTACATAGGTCAAACAAAAAGAAAAGTAGGTACGCGTTTGAAAGAACACATACGTGCTACTAGGTTGCAACAGATAGATAAATCTTCCGTAGCTGAACACTCATATTTGACTAGACACATGATTGATTTTGATAAAACAAAAATTTTACATAGAGAAAAATATTATCACAAACGTCTAATAAAAGAAGCTATAGAAATTTGTAGGAATACTAATGATTTTAATAGGGATTGTGGAAATTATGAGTTAGGTGACATTTGGAAGGCTATTTTGTAGTTATCTTTTATCAAGTATCAAGTATCAAGTGTTTTGAACTTGTGTCAGGCAAATTTTGAGGTTCTTCGTCTTTGACAAAGATTACAGATGTAATTGAAACGTCAGACTATTAATTTTTTGTCAGTGTTTTTCAAGAGACAGCGATCTATCCGACAAAATATTATCTTATTATATTATGGACGCTGAAAGCATTCACCCTCGTATTCTATGGTTTTGTCGTAGGTATTTGACATTTCTCTTTTTTATTATAAATTTTTAGCTATTGTACCAGTACTTATAATGTATAGTTAATAATGTTAAATCACGTATTCAGTAGTAAACATTATCTGTGGTATGCTTTACTAAATAACCACTTGTTTATGATATCTCTCTGTACTAAAAAATTAAGCTACATATTTTATTACAACATATAGTATGAGGTTATAGTATACAATATATTGCATGCGGATAAAATATTAGTAATTGAGATATTGAAAGAACTTCTGTTGGTCGGAACTTACTCAACAGCTTCAACGTTACGAAACGTGTTTTTTCTTCTGTTGGGGAATACACCGCACACAAGCTTGAATTATAAAAGATACGTATGTCGTTTTTTAAATAACTCTTCCATTACCAAGCAAAAAACCGCTGCAAATTGAATCAATACTTCCACATCCAATTGTTAAAATGACATTTATGTTTTTGTTTCTTATACTGTACGATTAGTAATCAGATTTTGAGCATTTTGTCTCTCAACACATTTTTTCTAAGACAAAATCCTCCTGATAGCAAAAATATATAAATTTTAAAATCGTTTTTTTCAAATAACTCGAAAATTATTAACTTAACAAAATAATTACAAGAGTGCTTTCTGATCAGAAATTTGATTTTCTATATAATACCAAAATTTAAAAAAACTCGTACGAGCAGTGACCAAAATAGTTTTTTTGCAAATATTTCGAAAATGTCAAAATTTAGAATAAATTTTCTAAGACACTTTTTGTGAGAAATTTTATTTCCTATCTGATGGCATTTTCATAATTTGAATATATTAAATATATTTGGAGATATTTAGGAAAAACCGTTTTCTTTAAGTGACGCTTTTTTGCTAATATCTTCTAAACAGTTTGCTGCACCGAAAATTTATAAGAACGAATAATACTCGCAGTTATACTACTAATCACATACTAAAACGAAAAAAATATAAAAATTTGCAAAAAGGGTAGTTACCCCCCAATTTCGCCCCCTTACCATTATCCTACTTACCCCACAAACAATAGGTCGCTTTGGGTAGTTGAGATTTATACGTGTACCAAAATTCAAGTTCATATATTAAGTCTTTCGAAAGTTATCGTGTATACAAACAAAACCACAGACACACAGACACACAAACAACAAATTTGTTTCTGCTCAAATTTGTTTTGTTTTGCGTTTTCGACCATTTTAAAGCGAATGAGCAAATAAAAATTTTAGAAAATTTTTTTCGCGATACAATACTTCCCATCCGTTGGATGTGGAAGTAATTTATAGGTAAATCGAAGGAATCATGCATAATAGCATAACCACGGCTACATGCATTTGTAGAAATTTGTTTCTCATATTTGCAAATAATAAAATTAATACGGACTTATGCTGTTAGCTTCTGTCTTCATGAAGTTGGTTCATTTTCAATAATTTTTTGGGTCTGGCTGTGACAAATTAAACCTTGGCTGCTGAAAGTTGAAGGTGTACTAACAATGACAAACAGTGTACTGTGGCATCGTAGCATCTTTTACAAACATACACAATTGCAGAAATGCATACTACAGAAAAACTATTGAAAACGACGATTGCTCAGGGGCAATCCTCACAATCTAAGTATATATTAGTCAATAAACTGCTCAAAAGGATACGGCTAGGTTTTAACGTACTGGTAAATTCCCCAATATACAAAAGAAATGTTTCACACCCTGTATATGTAGTAAAGAACTATGTGATAAAACTGCAAGTGCATATAACTTAGAATTGACTTTCTTACTAACACTCCTTGTAATGTTGACTTTTATGTTTGCACAGTGCTGGACTCAAATGGTAGGATTCCATCTGGTGTGATGAAGGGTAATTTTGTGGATCTGGGATTTTTTGACGAATGTATCGAAACATCTAAAGAAGTGGACGAGGGTGACGTAATCAATGGAAAGTACTGCTACGCAGGTTTAGCGATCCCTTTAAACCTCGATGACATAATTGGTCAAAATGCCGCAGAGATCAACGCTTCCAAAAAGGTGATCAATGTATAACCCTTGCAAATTTTCAAATAGTTTTAAAAATGACACTCCATCATAAAATTGTATTAACATGTTAATTTATTTAGCCTTCATGCTTAGGGCTAAAGCATGATTCATAATTAGGCTGTATTCTCCAACTCCTTAGGTTTCTGTGAAAATACCAAACATTCTTCAGAGTGATGTCCGATCTGCGGGTAATAGTCATCCAGATGTTTCCCCATACTGGGTATTGGCAACATGCCTACCGGACAGCTGTTATCCGAGCGAAGTGTTTCTACAGCTCGGTTCAGATGACTACTGCATCACCAGACGAGACAATTCTACGTTAGATGGTGGGGATATTGCTTTTATGTACGTGCTTAGAAGTAAACCAAAATTATTCAAGACTAAGGACTTTTTAACTACGTAGTACTTTGCGTTAGTGTATTACGAGTCTAAACGTGACATGTCATTACACTTGGTTGCCCCAAGTAGAAGCCATATTGTGTACCTAACCAGGCGAGGAATCTTATATTAGATCCCCAGCCGGTTTTTTATTATATTATTATAAAGCTATATATAACAAACGTAGGATTTGGAGGATCTCGTTGGTATATTTAACAGAATATTTCATATTATGTGCATGAACGAAACATTTATTGCTAACAGAAGAGACCAAGACAATACAACAATAGCGAAATGGTGCAGTATATAGTTCTGTAACCTCAGTTTTCGACAGATACTCGGAGCAAGTAGATTKAGGGATAAAATTATTTCTCTGTAGTGCTGCCAAATCCACCCAGTCTACGGTATATCTACCATTTTTGTGTTCATCTATCGCCTTATCGTCAAGGGTGGTATTAGTGCCTCCTTGACACCCTGACAATTAGGCAGACACAAAAATGTTGCAACTTGCCAACACTATGGATTATGGGACACAGTTTTACCTTTTATTAGAAGAAGAAGTAATGTTCACAAAAATAAAATATCTTGTTAAATACGAAATATAAATAATGTTTCAAAGAAATATCCGAACTTATATTATTGTTATATAAATCTGGCGGTATATTTTACACACTTTAACTCACGTTGTTTGTATTTTTATGTATACAAGTGCAAATAGTAAACTCCATAATTCTATCGCTAAAATTCTCGTCGAACTAGACAAGTATCGAATTAATTTGGCGCTGGCGTAGGATTTCGTTAGGAAAACTACCACTGTTGTGTAGTTCGGGCAGTCGCCGCTGCCTAAAATTGACATTTGAAAGAATAAAAGTTTTCCGTTTAAAATCCAAACAAGTTTAAAGCATACATTTTGTAGCAAGATTCTCATGTATGAAACACTCGCTTTAATTCAACAATCCGAAAAATTGCATGTCGTTGAAATAAAGTAACAGTTTATCTCAAAACAAACTATGCCTGAAACTAAACCAACTTTTAAATTCAACATTCACTTATATTTATATATTTTGGTACAAGGAATACGTAAAGAATCAAAAATATAACTATCCCAAAAATTTAACAAACCCAAAATCGTTGGGAATTAAATGGATACTTGTTTAACTTAAGTTATTTTAAATATAGAATTTATATAATTTGTGTCAGTATCTGTAAAAGTGCAAACATAGGAACATGTTAAATATTACTTTTTCTTGAAATAAAGAGTATAACGGCGTTGTATAATAGCTCGGAATCTAGGGGCGCGAAAAATATTTTTCATCCTAGGCTAGGCCATTTGTAACGATATCCATGTAGAACGCTTTTACCCCGAGGCATCCGTTAAGTGACAGCAAATTCAAAAAAAGATTTTGAAGTAACACAAAAAATAATACTCATGTTTTGTTTTTTCTTCCTTGCTTGACTTACAAAACAGGAATATGTCTAAATACTATAGTAGATAGTAGATACATGATGAGCACGTTTTCGCAACAAAAATACCTAAATGCCGCTGCGAGCCTGGTTGCAAGGCAATTTATTATAAATTGTCCCCTTTCACCTTTCTAAATGAGCTAGCTCATAAGACAAAACATATGAAACAAACTTTCAAGTAGTCAGCATTGTAACTGAAAATAATAATTTAGTGACGATATAATTTTTTTTATCCTATTTATTTGGTGCAAATGAGTGTTGTACCCTTTCAATCTACCGGCTCTGATTTCACTGACATTCTGTAGTTGATTCTCACTTTCCGTGGCGAATTCAATTCCGTCTGTGTTATTGCTGGTTTTGTTTTCCAAACATCATGAAAATCAGCATTTGCAATCACAGTACCGATCCTGAACAAATAACTTTCTTCTGTTCCCTGTATGTTTACAAGGTCTGTGAGAAACTGCTTCTTGGGGGGGGGGTCGCCTTTCAGTCGGGATTGAGGTCTGCCCGAGTCCTTTCGATTCGTACCGTTTGACCACTCTGCGACGAGTTTTCGTCAAGATATCGAGGCTAAATGCGAGTCTCCATTAAATTGCCCCAATGAATGCAAGCACCGATTAGATTTCTTTATTTTGGTACGCGGTTTTTAAGCAAAACCGAGCCGTAGTTTTGATTTCGAGTATGTGTCAACATGACCTAATCAAAGAAATGCAAAATAATTATTTAAAAAAGTACACTAGAATATTTATCTAAATTAGTACTTGATATTTAATAATTCCGGCTCTCTGATTTGAGACACGTCTACTTCTACGATGACACACTAGCCCGAAAGTACTAATTTGTTCGTTTCTTTCAGAGCATTTTTTAGTATAACACTCCTCTTCATGATTCTTAGCACGATTTACGACGTATATTTAGAGAAACTAGGAAAAAGTAAGGGTAACTTGTTTGCTAACTCGAATAAAGCTACATTTGTTTCAGAATCTTTGGGAAGTATATTTCTAGCTTTTTCCTTATACACGAACGGAAAAAAGATATTACAAGCTAGTAACGCCCCTGAGCAAATACTTTGCTTCAATGGCATGAAGGCGATTAGTTTATTCTGGGTGATAGCTGGCCATAGATACGCTATGTATGAATCAATCGGTAGCATCAATCCTTTAGATGCGCAAGAGGTAGGCAAGTAATCTTAAGGCGCGTTTAGAAGTAGTTAATCTGAAAGTCGCACCCTACGAGATTAGATCAAGCTTGTAGAGTATAAAAAAGTACTATTAAAACACATTTGCGCCAAAATTTAAAAAAAATCATGATGTATTTGTTTTCAGTGGCGCAACAGGTGGTATGCCGCGTATATTTTATTGGCACCATTGGCAGTTGATACTTTCCTATTTATTACTGGAGCTCTCTTGTCCCACATGTTTATAAAATCCATGAGCAAGCCAAATGCCAAATTTAATATTGTTCTATATTATGTTCATCGATATTTAAGGTAAACCCTATTATCTTATTTAGTTTGTAGCAAATTTTTTTAGTAAACAGTTTATGCAATGTTTTGTAGAAGGTTCTTGTTGTAATTTATTATTAAAAATTACAAACATGCTAATAAGATGAAAACTTCTCCAAATGTTTATCATTCCTTAATTTATAGAAGCATAGCAAAAGTGATTAATCATGGTACTTACGTTGAGATTTTAAGAACATACAGCTTTATATGATATTTTATCATCCAATTTCTGTGATTATTCTGCGGGTGTTGCTGTCTAACAAGCCCGTCTAAGTCTTTTGTCCACAAAATATCTAGTTGTTCCTTTAATGCATTTGTAGACGTTTTGTATCTGCGCCTAATTTAAGAAAGAATAATAAATCTGTGCTCAGTTCTTCTCTTATAAATATATATATACATATTTAAAAAATTTTTTAATGGCACATCTAGACTCTTATTACATTTCTATTCTAGAATCCTTGTTCATTTTGCCCAAATTATCATGATTATCTCTCAAATCAGAGCTGCATTTAATTCTACAGGGTAGGTAAAAGTCGGAAATAACCGGTTTATTTCAGAAAATATGAACTTGATAGCAAAACGTCCCTAACAAAAGTTTATTTACTGATTATTTTTCGTCTTTTTGTGCCAACACATTTCCATGGCATTTTTTAATTTTAGTAATTTTTAATGGTATTTGTTTTTTTGCGGATTTGTAATTCTTTTTTATCCTTGAATGACTTGGTGTTCATTGTGTATGGTTTGATAAAACTTTGGTGAAAAATAATTTTCAAATCAATGACCAAAAGCATTATCTTAGCGGGTTATGCAGATCTTTTTCATTCTAGTTTCAAGTACATTTCAATAAGTTAAAACTTACTTTAATAACCGCAGTTTTGATTTAATTTGCAAACACCGTGAAACCCAGTGAAACTCAATGAATTGAAATCCTAGTTATTTATAGCTAGCTATGGAAATTGACAACATCCACACCAAGATGTTTGTAGTTTATTTAATGTTCCGCCGGAAAGCAGTCATTTTGTTTGTTATTAACCCAGAAACTATAGAGATTATAGTGTCCGGGTTAATAACAAACGAAACTGAACGAGTGAAAGCTATTTTAAGCTCTGGTCGGTTACAAGTGAAGATGAAGCTCTTGATGTATTGGTTAGCGTTATAAACAGCTTATCTACGTCAAACACGCAACCACTTTGAACAATAATATTAGTCAATCGTCGGTTATTTGACCATTAAAAAAAGATTAAGTGTAAACTCTACAAAATACAGCTTTTTCGTGAAGATGATATGACTTAAGGATGCAGTTTTATGCGATTATAGTGTCGCGACTGGTCTAGTGAGAATCCTCACTGATTGGTGGAATAGTATACACAGTATACTCATTGTATACTCAAAAACTATGTGTGAGCTGGTATTATTGAGCAGCACAATATAGGTCCATACTTCTGTGCCATAATAGTATACCTGACATTGTGCATTTATTTCGTGATAAAGATCAACGAGCAATGTCAAACCGCAACGTCTGGTTTCAACAAGCCGACGCTCTACCGCATTTTGGAGTTAATGTTTGCTAGTATGTGGATAGTATCTTACCAGGTCAGCGAACTATTGAACGCCCTGCTAGATCGCTCGATCATGGGATTTATCCCTCTACGGATAACAAAGAAAAACCACGAAATTTGCTAGAGTTTGAAGCCAAAATCAGATACAAAATTCAAGCAAAATTCTTCTGCCAGGTTATTTCAAGAATAACAAAAGCAATGCATCCAAAAAATCGCTTGGTTGTCATTCAAAAATATACGCTGCCATGCAAATGAGTTGACATACCAAAACAAGAACAAAGAAATAAAAATTAATTAGCAAAAGCTTTTGTTAAGCACGTTTTGCTGTAAGTTGATATTCATTTGAATAAGCGTGTTATTTCATTCTTTCGACTCACCTTGTTTATCTAGAGAACAACCGTAAACAGTTTTACTAACGTTGAAATTTGTGATAAATAAAAATCGCAAGTTTCAGTTATTCTCTGCTCATCTAAATGGAAACACTTGTACAAAACGGTAATCCGTGTAGCAAAGTTGTGAATACAAAGTATAACCTTCTGCGTAAGAAAGATAAACTGATTGCAATGTCTGGTATTGTTACATTAAGTGACAACTTCAAGTATGTACTATTACGAAGTCAGATTAAATATATTAGAGCATTCAAACACACACGATAATAGTCGTGGTTTTGTTAAGTCAACATTGATTACTCTATTACCAAATTATTAACTTATCTATTTCGAGAAAATCTTTTGGTTTTAGTATGCAAAATACTGTGTTTCAGACTAACACCCGCCTTAGCAGCAATGTGGTTCTTTCATGTTACAATTGTAAGGCGTATTGGAAATGGTCCATTGTGGAATTATTTGTTTGGCATGTATAGAACTATCTGCCTGGATAATTGGTGGCAGTTCTTCCTTTACATTTTTAACTATTTTGAAGAAGAAAAACGGGTATGTAAATCTATGAAAGACAGAATACAATTGGTGTTAAAATCAGCTGCTGTGTATGTGCAGTGGCGATTGCATTTTCCTTTTAGGTACAATATTGTCATGGCATAGTAGTAATTCTTTTTAAGGCCTGCTTAAAAATAGGCAGATGCTTTAGCATAATTTTGAATGAATCGGTGTTTTTAAATTTAGATAGAAATAGCTTGTATTATTAAACAATTACAATTTTAGTGTTTGTTCCATACTTGGTACCTTGCGATGGATATGCAATTGTATATTATTTCACCACTGTTTCTTCTACCATTAGTGAGATTCCCAAAGTTGACACGCATCTTCATTCTACCTGTAGCCTTAGCTGTTACTATAACTTGTGCGATGGTTACGGTGTATGTTTTCGATGTCAGATTGTGAGTAGCCTGCAAAGAGTAACTAAGATGGTGACTTTTCTGGTAGTTTTTCAGAGTCCTACGACAAAGACTATTACTACATGACTCATAACAGAGCCGGTCCCTGGTTGATAGGTATAGCTTTTGGAGCGTACGTTTTGCGAGGGCGGATAGATAAAAACGCCTACCGTATAAGCCGGGTGGGTATGAATAATATAAATATTCTAGGTAGTAGTATTTTTAGTGCAGTAAATTACTATAATGTTGAAATTTTCATTACCACAACATACAATTGGCAATCACTAGTCGGTAGCTTTCTCCTGACGTTTCAATATTAATATCGATGGCTTCCTCAGGAATTAATAGTTCTGAAACTGAAATTATCCTAATATACCTGTCTAGAATAAGGCATACAACCACTCACACGTGCAACAGATAAGTATGATCAGCGAACGAGAACGTCTATAAGAATGACCGCTGCACCTGCTAAAACGGAAAAGCTACAAAGAATGTGTATATAGGACACATCGAGAATACACACAGCGTACCTACCGTACATTACGGGATATATAGAGAAGATCGGAGTCTTGCTGAAGAGATATCGTTGGAAGATCATCTTCAACCTTCTAGAGATGATCCCAACAAGAAATGTTTTTGATGATCTAACCAACTTCGGGGGGAACGAACGAAAAGAATCCTCAACCCCTCGTAAACGGAACTAGAAATAGAATGTGATTTTCCATGAAGGATTCTTAATTCGAATACAAGAGATAAGAGTCTCCTATAACAATGAAATGGAATATCTCTTAAATTATACGTACTGCATCACTTTTTATCTGTTTATGATAACAAATGATTCATGTGCGAAATGACGTACTCTGAGGTTGATGGAGCTGTTGCATGCAGCTCAAAAAAGTAACAGTCGAAGGCGACTGATACTTTGTAATCTCAGGAACGCTTGAAGTACGATATTTATTGAAGGTGATAAGGACTGGCTGTTTTCGACTGAAGACTGTATATAGGCCTTGTTTAAAAATGTCAATTTATTAGGGACTCCTCTTCACCCAGTAAAGGCTTGTTTTTGTATTCCAGTTGCGTAGCCAAGTAAAATGGTATCTTACCATCTAAGGGAAACGTCAGAATTTGCGTCAACAAATTCCTGGATCCCTGTCAAACTGCCAACATGCAGGGTTCATACCGTTACGTCCAGGGGTTTGAATAAAGATGATTTCTAACTTAACGTCCTTTATTTACACACAAGTAGAAGAGGTAAACTAAATATAAACATTAATAGTTCAGTACATTACTTCCAACACTACTAATTCAATCAGCCACTAATCAAAATACTGCACTTCGCTACAGTCACTAAAACACTTTAGAACACGTAGCTCACTTTGTTACCTTCTTTTTCTTCACTCCATTCTCCACTTGCTTTTGTCTTGTTACAGGTAGTCTCCGGGAGCATGTCGAATAGGTTGCGAATCTCCGGTGTAGGGTCTGTGATGAACTAAATCTGTTACTCCCAAAGGTTTGTCCTATTCAGTTAACACTTATTGCTTACGCTTTAAAGAGTCTCGAGCTTTGCTTGCTTTCTTCTTACTAATATGTTTCAAGTTATTCGCGACTGTTACCGGTACAGTCGTGGATGTCTTAACGAGGGTATTGCCAATTAGTAAGTGTTGGAGTCTCCAGCCGTTTAGATCAATCCAACGCAACTCCCAAGATAGTTCTCCATGATGGCCTTCACTAGTTGTTCGCTACCATAAATCCAGTGGGTTTCACAAGCAAATAGACTCACGTAAGTAGCTTCACTGCTTGGAGATGACAGTGTGTAGCTTTCATTTACAAATATCAAGATCTGCTGTTCTGGATCAAGTCCATACTTTAGTATGAAGCCAATTTCCGTAAAGTCGTCGTCAATATCAGCCATCGACGCTTTATAACGTATTTAAAGCTGTCCACTTCCACTTCAGCTTCCTGCACTGTTCGTACAAGGATCTTCTTCATCAGGGGAATGAGGGCTGGTATTATTCCCGTTATCACATGCTGTTACAGTGAAACTGTCAATCCTATTATGCCAGAGGAAGTTCAAGGAGGGGATCATGGCGCTATGTCTGATTGTAGGTAAAGTCGGTGTGCGCCCTCTAACGCCAAGGGATTTTAGTTTTTCTGCTGCTGTTGATATCTGCTGGTCGCATGAAGCGATACCCCGAAGTTCTCGTTAAGATGCCTAAGTTTTCTGCAAGGGTAGCTGGTAGCCGTTAGGTTTTATTGCTTAAACTATCTTCTTTAGAAACTCCTTCATCGAGTTACTTTCTTCGACCTGCACTCCATGTACCCCATACTGGCCACAATTGGCAGCAGATGACTTGCACGCTGGCCCGATTTCCAAAGTCCTTGCTAGGGCGTCTATTGTAAAGTAGGTGATCAGTAGCAGCACGTTCCTTACACTGTCATGAAGTTCAGGTAAAGGTGATGAATATGCCATATGCATTGGTCTTCTTACCTTTGTTCTAAAGTCCTGCAGAGCCTCGCCGTCTTTCTGATCACGAGTACTTAGTTGCTTGCAAAGTAGCTGCTGCGAGTGTTATTCCCCAAAGTGCAGCCCTAATGTTGCAGATGTGGTAAACTACGTCACCAAAGCTGTAGCTTTTTCTTGATCGTGCGAGTTGTTCGCTGCACCAGCCCGAACTACATTCTGTAGGTTTCTAACGTCATCATTTTATTATACGGCCACGGTTTAATATTGTTGCTTCCAGTTCAAGGATGAAATGTCTATCTTCCATGTCCAATTTCGCTTCTCTTCGATGCGATCGACTCTTTCTCCGATTGTTACCTTAAGCTCGTCTGCTATATTGTTGACTCTTTCTTCAACACCTGTGCTTGATCTTGCTCTGATTTGTTTTAATCTTGTTTATTTCGGTTTGCAGTTGTTGCTAACAACGGTTATTATTTCATTCTTACTCCCTTCTTAGCTTTTTTCTTATATCATGTATTGCATCATTTATATTGGCTGTTGCAATTGTACGTTCATGTTTATTGATTGGATTCCCGTCACTGGCGTTTACCTTAACTGACTAGCTTGACTTTGCACCGTCTGACTGTTGGTCAGAACTTCTTATACCTTCTGGTTCTTCTCATCCTTTAAAACTTTCCCAATATCACCTGTCCGGGATCACAATACACTCCATAAACCCACAATCTACTTCTCGACACCAGTTGTTAGGTGTATGGGTTTAAAAAGGTAGATTTCTAAGTTAACCTCCCTTATTTACACACAAGTACTGAAATAAACTACTATTACAGTACACAACTATTCAGTTCAAAACATCATACTTCACTACAGTTATTTTAAAACACTTTAGAACCATAGGGTCGCTTTGTTCACTTCCTTCACCGCTTTTCAAATCAGAATGACGCTATATATTGACCGACGAATACGCTGGAATGTTCTAAAGCCATCTCCCTGTCCAGCATGGAAGCTTAGGGAATATACAAGAACAAGTACGTAACTTTACTCTACAAATATTAAGAACCCAGAAAAACTGATGGAATTTTTATGGCGGCATTTTAAATCGAGGAAGCCACAAAAGATGTTATTCATTAAAAATTTTAAGTTGTCTCTTTATATTGAAGTCGTTTAGGAAAATAATTGTTAACATACAGTCACATACCGATGGTAGACTAACAAGATTAGCGGGAAATTTATATGCATAATGAGTAACACAGGCGTTTGCTATGCTCTTTACATGAGAACAGCTGCTAATCAACCTTAGTCAAGTTAATTAATGCGCTATTTTGTATAAAAATTAAAAATTAATAGGTAAATATAAAGACATTCCTTTCAGACTGTCACCCTTCTAATGTGGTGTGTGGTTTTAGCCTTGATGGCAACAATTATCTTCACTCAAAAAATAGTGATAAGCAATGATGACAGAATAGAATCTACATTTTACATGGGCCTACAAAAGTCCATTTGGGCACTTTGTCTATGCTGGATATCCTTTGCCTGTACGTATGGATATGGAGGTAATAAGTAAGTAATGTGCGCATCCAAAAATCCATTGCCCTATTTTTCTAGGTATCATCGGCTGGTTTCTTGCTTTGCCCGTATTTCAAGTAATATCGAAGATTTCCTATTCGGTGTATCTAGTCCATGTTTTCGTTGTGATGGGTGGTACTGCCCAGCAAAGGGTGCTAATATATTTCGATGATTACAATGGGGTAAGGATGAAACTGTTTTAATTGTATTTAAATTAGTAATTATTTTTTAGCTATATGTCGTGATTTCTGACATAATAGTTGCACTAGCGATAGGTGCGTTTTGGACATTAGCATTTGAATCGCCAATGATAACGATAGAGCGACTACTTCTGGGAGGAGGTATATGAAAGAAAAATTGTTTCTTTGCGAGAATTATTATTATTATTATTAAAATTGTTTCTAGTACTTCTTGTAACGGCATTCTCTTCTAGGTGACAGAAGATCTAATGTTAAGAAAGAACGAACAGAACCCTAAAAAGTAAAACTACTGCAACTTGAGGTCTTTCAAATTCGCCAGTCTATACTCTCATTTACAAACTAGCCTAGGGATGCTTTACAACTTGTTATATATATACTTGTGACTTTGTTAATTTTAATAAACTAAGACAGAATTTACTACACCGCATTTGATGAAGAGGTCTTTCATCATTATAATCAGTATTAATGACAATTTATTATTAATATAATAACATGGCTTTAGTTTTAATTGAAATTAATTTGGAAATAAATAGCACTAATTGTTTATATACACTTTTTCTTAGTAGTTTGTGTTCGGTAGTGGCTGCTGTACACACAGTGGAAGCAGGGCCGGCGAGAGCATTCACGGGCCCCGGTACTAGTCGCAAGGCGGGTCCTATGCCCAAAAGGAGAAGTGCACTGAAAGTTTAATATGGGTGTCAGAAGTCAGCGAATCTAGCAAAATATCGGTACACTAACAACTAACTGTGAAATACTCGCAATACAATAATTATTGCAATGCAATAACCCGACCAAAATCCTCGACTATGAAGTCATTGCGCCTATAGCATATTTGAGGGCGAAATTGGTTTTTTGAAAACAGGAATAGGAAACAAAATTAACTAAGAAACATTTACTGAAAATATGGTACAGTATTTATTTGGAACAACAAAATATCTATGACTGCTACACCTTTTTTTAAGAAAAATTTGTAATTAAAAACGACAAAACAACTATATGTAAATTAACAAATCCTTTTCTGGCCTTTTTAAGACTAATTCGTAATTGAAAACAACGAAACAAAAAATGTCCAATGCCATACAACATACAACTGAAGCTATAGATCAAAAACATCGTCTCCTGAAAAGTAAGGTTTTTTGACTTAAATGGTTTTTGCCTTCGCATCACAGACTTAATAACAAAGAAAGAAGCCTGGAAAAAATACGAAAACAGTAACACCACAGGATAGAGATAGATATGTAGACTAGTAGCATGAAATGAAGCAAAAAAATAAGAAATAAACTAAAGCTAAAACTAAATCTTTATCAGATAACTCGTGAGAAATCCTCCATTTACCGGTTTTTATTGATTCACAAATATTCACCAATCATTTCATTGATTCAATTATTCTTTCATAAAGAATGTGCCAAAGAGAACAAAGAGAAAGATGTCAATTTCTAAAAAAAAATCCATTGTTGAAGGAATGCAAATTCAATAAAATTCTTCGAAAAAGATTTATTTGAAAATAATAATATATTTTATTACTGAGAAGAATTTTTACAATAGGCTAGCTCTTTGTTAAAGATAGACAAAATGTCTCTGAGACCCTTGACTTGACTTGAATATCATTGTCACCAGTATATTGACGAAAAATAATCTTCACACTTCATGATGCTATTTTTTAAATTCATAGCATTTTTTTTATTCACGACTACGACTATGACTTAGGGCTGCGCCGGGCCCCTGGTAGAGCCCGGGCCCCGGTACATTTATACCGTCTGTACCGGGCTCTCGCCGGCCCTGAGTGGAAGTGGGTACGAAAAGAAGCACTCGATCACTACACACGAGATTTATTAGTAACACCAAAACGCAACAATTTCAGCGATGATACAAGACAATAACCGTAAAGTTATACTGCTACAGATGAAAAAATACGACGGACAAAACAATGATACTGATCACCGGCAGAACCGCGTTGCACGTGTGTGTTCATCTTATGGCTCATGCTTATGAACTACAGCAGTGCACTTTGTCATGAATAGGGAAGGTCAATATCGCGTATCACACCCACTAGGGATGGTCATGCTTACAGTTTGAAATAATAATTTAATTAAAAAAATGACAATTATTGGAAATTTCGGACTTTGCCTGTGTTCTAGTACGGTAATCTTAGGTTTGCCAATACAATGAAGGCAAACTCCAAAATAACCTGCTGCATTACTATCATACTGTCAATATATTCTATGTAAGAGTACGAGACAGCCTGCGATATAAGAAAAACGTATTAATTTGTACCAATAATTTATTGCCTCTCAAATTAAATAAACTTCTATATTAAAAGAAAAACAACTGAAAACATATCGCCGTATAATCAGAGACAACCTTAAAATCAGAGTCGACCCTTATACAATACACTTGCTATCTTTGATCATGTCACTTATTTAAAAAGATATAGGTATTCGCAAAAAAAATTCAAAAAACCAACTGAAGAGATATTGAGGTAGAATCAGAGATGCCTCTTTAGGTAGAATTAGGGCTTGTGCATGATACACTTTTTAGAGTGTAGGTATACATACGAGTATTATATAGCAAGCCCTATACAGTACGTTTAGTGTTAATTATGTCACTTATTAGTACACGGTGTCAAATGGTGATTTTTGCATAAGAATTTCAAACTATTACATATACCACAGTAATAAGTGGTGCATTTTTGGCACAGTTACATCTTTGAAACCCTTGTCCTCCAAATGAAGGACTGTGCTCACTAATTTACAGCGACAAGTTTCGACCACCGGCATTCGGGATATCAGCTTATTTCGGAGTTTGCCTGCTACAAATTTGGCAAACCTAAGATTGTAGTACCACAGTGTAGGCAATGCCCGAAATATGTAATAATTTCGGACTTTGTCTAAAGTAGGCTGCTAATGTGGACTTTGCCTAATCAAACCTAGGTATGACTGCATAACGTACTTTGTCGGTAACATATACACCATTTGAAAGCTCATTTCACATGAAGCCTCGCCATGTGATTAGTTTTACTATACTTTTCCACTTATTTACGGCGTAGGAGATCAATAAGTACTATAAGCAAGTTGCTAAGTGGCTTATTATTAACATTATTATTATTATTATTTTTATTATTATTATTATTATTATATTTTTTTCTATCACACTGTTGAGTGGAGTTTTTCAGTAGCCGGATTTCTCAGGGCTACTGAAGTTAACGCCTAGAGATCGTTCTTCGGATGATCGCAGTGGTTCCAAAAACGACTGCTTTCTGCATCCACGTTAGGGCGTTCGATTGGACTTGAAGTTCCTCTAAATGTCGTCGAGTGTTTTTGTGGACTAGGCCGTTGGCAGAAATTATCAGTGACTTAATCTCAACATTTTGCATCTTCCACATTTCCTGGATCTCATCAGCAAGTTGCATGTACTTATCTTTTTTTGTTTTATATGATCTGCTGAGGTTGTCGTCAAGAGGGATAGCGAAGTCAATTATTGTGCATTTTTTTGTTGTTTTGTTGATTATAACCATATCGGGTCTATTATGGAGAACCTGTCTGTCTGTGTGAATGGTAGTATCCCAMTAGATTTTAATGTTGGAATTCTCTAAAATGTTTTTTGGTTCGTACTTGTGTATTGGTGTGCCTTTGTTMGCAMGMTCTGCATTCTGTGCTACGAACTGGTGGACAACTTTTCCCATGTTATTATGGCGGCTTGTGTATACAGTGGGTGCCAGGTAAGTACACGCTGAAATAAGATGTTGGACAGATTCCTCCTCGTGGCCACACAGTCGGCAGTGGTGGTTTATTATTATTATTATTATTATTATTATTATTATTATTATTATTATTATTATTATTATTATTATTATTATTATTATCATATTATTATTATTATTATTAACCTTTGCCGGGTAACTTTAATTAATTTGATGTTTCAAAGAGCCATATCCACGAAAGAGAAAAATAGAATCTTCTAGGCTTGTAGGTAGTGTTTTTGAAACCGTGGCCTCCATAGAAAAAAATCCAAAGCAGTAAAATAAGTTGATCGTGATGGGCACTCAACTATTCCACGCCTACCAAATCTGACTTCACCAATTTCGAGAATCAACGGCGTAATGCGGTGGGGCTCCATCGTGTAGGTAAAACTATTTGTCTTTGTCCATCAAGGTTACGGCATATTTTCAACTGGATAAGTCTTATGCAGCAATTAGGGGGTAAATCTTGAGAAAAACGCTAATAAGTCGTCTGGTGGTGACTAGGAATACGACATAAGTTTGTAGGATCTCTAAATAGACTTATATTGCTGACTGCTCGGTAATTATGTGAAAATCAGTATGTGTCATCTAGCGGTGGGTCCAAATACAAGAAAAATGTTAAGTAGAAACAAGAAAAAAACCGGAACCTCTACGGGGAGGAAACTCATCGAGCTACGAAGAAACTGGAGAAATACCGGATAAGAAAATTCAAACTACTGAGCCAACTGACTTTCCTGAGTCGCTGCCGAGAAGAGAACGTCATCCCAGGGTTTCTGAAGTTAAAACACCACATCAGAAGCCAGCCCGCTCAGCGCATTCTAAGAAGAGCCAGTTCAGCACTACTAAGGGAAAGGATACACGACACCAGGACGAAGTTAAACGGCATCGAAAAGGACCTGTACGACGTCCACATATTGTTAAGCAACACAATAGACCAGGACACCTGGAACGTCGTGGACAGGCTAACTATGGATAAAGCCGCAAACGCAGCTGATGGAGCAAGGAAGACCCAGATTAAGAAGTTCGAGAAGATGTACGCAATCCAACATCCACCGAAACCTGTTCTGGAGAAAAGCGGAGTAGTCGTCAACCTGTCATCGACAGCTTTGGATGACATCACCACAGATGCACTCGTCAAGGGATTTAACTATGCAATATCCCCAAACAACATCCCAAAGGAGGAGATCATCAGCGCCCTGGAAACCACCTGCCGCCGCCTACCACCAGACACAGCCGAAGAAGTGAGGATTGGAGCAGCCGAAATACTTCGGAAATCCAAACCCCCGAAGCCTAACTTGAACAGTAAAGAAAGGAGTGCCATAAGGGAGCCAAAGAACAACCCGGACCTGACAGTATTACCGGCTGACAAAGGCAACGCCACCGTCATTTTGGATACGACGGACTACACAGCAAAAGTGAGGAAGATACTCGAGGACCCAGCCTACAAGAAGATAAAGAAGAACCCAGCAAGACGAGTTGAAAGGACCATCAACTCAGCTATACGGAAATCGAAGGTACCAGAAGAGCTACATCGCGGCATGATCAAAACAGATACAAGGACGCCCCAACTATATTGCCTACCTAAGATACACAAACCAGAGATACCACTGAGACCGATTGTTAATGCAACAGGATCTGCCACCCACCCTCTAGCCGGATACATCGCTCGGACCCTGAAAGGACTCGTAGGAAAGACAGAGCACCACGTCAGGAACGCCGGAGACGTTATGGAGAAAATGAAGAAGATCAGACTGGACCCGGAGGACATCTTAGTAAGCTTTGATATCACCTCACTCTTCACGAAGATACCATTGGACGATGCCTTAAGGGAGTTGAAGAAACAGCTACAAGAAGAAGACCTGGATGAAGAACTAGTCCAACTTGCGAATATCTGCCTGAAATCTACTTTCTTCAAGTTCCAGGAGCAGACAGAAGGTGCTCCGATGGGGTCACCGTTTTCTCCGCTGATAGCTAACATTTACTTGGAAGCCTTCGAGACAACTGCATTGGCATCGGCATGGCTTAAACCTAAGTGTTGGTTTAGATGTGTGGACGACACTTTTACCGTCTGGCCGCATGGAGAACAGAACATAAAGGAGTTCCTGGACCATCTAAATAGCATCCATAGCGGCATACAATTCACGATGGAGATGGAGACCAACGGCGCCCTCCCCTTCCTGGATGTGATGGTGACAAGGAAACAAGACGGCACGCTAGGACATCGAGTCTATAGAAAGCCAACCCACACGGATCGCTACCTGCATGCAGATTCACACCACCACCCCGCCCAAAAACAAGGAGTCATCAACACGCTGATTCAGCGGGCGAAGCTAGTCAGCGAACCAGACCATCTAGAAGAGGAATTAGAACATCTACGCAGTGCACTACAGAAGAACGGATATCCTAAGGTACAGATTGAGAAGGCTATCAACAAGCAACCACGGAGGAAGGAACCAGAGGAGCACATCGCTGCGGCATACCTGCCCTACGTCAATGGATGTACAGATAAGATCAGACGGCTGCTGAGAAGACATCATATAAACAACATCTTCACCGCCCCGAGAAAGATAGCTAACGCCTTTCCAAAATATCGTTCGACGACTGAGGAGCTACAAACACAAGGTGTGTACAGCATCCCATGCAGCTGTGGGAAGGTTTACATCGGCCAAACCGGAAGGCACATCAGCACGAGAATCAAGGAGCACATGAGGGCACCAGAGACCGGCAAGGTGATAGGTCGGCTGTAGCAGAACATCGAATGGAGACTGGCCACATCTTCAAATTCGAGGAAGCACAAATGCTGTCGAGGGAAGCGAGATTCTGGCCGAGACTGTACAAGGAAGCCATCGAAATCCAGAGGAACCCGCACAATTACAACCGAGACCGGGGCAACAATTGCCACTCTCCCCCCACTGCCTACGCCACTGCGGACTACGACGTATTACGGTAAGTAAGTGCAGGAAAAGCCCAGCGAAAAAAGGGTAGAGTGAAATAAAATTGCTTTGAATGGTTAATCTTTGTCATATTCATTTCAGCTCAGTTAACTACCTCTTCTAAAACGTACTTAGGATATATGTGACCATGTCAAACTCATAGGTGTATCAAACCCACCGGGGCATTTAGTATTTAACGCAGATCCACTGTCAAGGAATTTTCGTACGAGATCAAAAATGGATCAATTCTGTATAAATTTTTTAGTCGCAATGGGAAGATTTCACTTATTTTAGTTTTAGCATATGTATTAAGTACGTCAGAAACAAAACCGCGTGGTGTAAACGAAAAATTCAAAATAAAATCCTACGGCTACTTATGTGCATTTGAAATTTGTCGATCGGAGAGAGGCTAGAAACGTTACCTCGTAGCGAGTCTAGCGGTCTGACGTCAGTAGCGCGCTTTAGCTCATGCATTACCGTCGCCGCCACGGCTTGCATCGCGCTCCCGGGTTACTCAACATGCCTTTGCGAAAAAGGTGTTTTGTTCCAAAATGCAAAAGCACTACTTATTTGACTCCAAACAAAATATTCGTCACGGTATTCAAGGAGAAAAAAAAAGAAGAAACTTTAGTTTGCTGCTGCGCGGCCTTTACTGTCCGATGTTTCCCAAACAACTATTTTTTATTGTTGCGAGGACCATTTTAACGTAAGTCAAGAGATAAATACTGTAAAGGGCGTAGTTATATCTGGGTATATTCCAGCTTGAGGAAGACATGGAAAATTATTTGAAACATAAGTTATTTTAATTCTTGTAAAATAACTTTACCAAGTTAAATCCACAATACATATATTTAGATAAAGCGCTTTCGGCTAATATGCCATCGTCAGTACCATATAAAAAATTATCGGAAAAAATTATGACATTGTCAAAATTAAAAATCTAAACAAGCAATCTTGACTAAAATTGGAAAAACTACATTTAAATCAGAAACGTAAAAATTAGCGTTCAAATAAAAAATTTAGAATGGGACAAATGAAATTGCAAAAATCATTTGGTATTGTCCAATTTTGGTCATTTAAAATTTTGTATATCTCTAATATTTCCAAATAGTTTAATTTTGTTCCATTCTAAATTTTTTTATCTGAACACTAATTTTTACGTTGCTGATGCTGGTTTGAATGAACTTTTTCCATTTTTAGTCAAGATTGCTTGTTTAGATTGTTAATTTTGAAAATGTCATAATTTTTTCCGATAATTTATTATATGGTACTGATGATGGCATATTAGCAGAAAAAGCTTTATTTAAATATATGTAATGTGGATTTAACTTAGTGAAGTTATTTTACAAGAATTAATTCAAGATTCAATCCACGTAGAGCACAATGGATCAGTTTTCAGCGTATAAGTTATTTTAACGAAACTTATAGCTAGTGTAAGCATTCATATTGAACGGATCATTAAACGTATTCGGGATTTCAAGATCCTAAGCCCCCATGCCACTGTTAATTCAGAACTGCTTCAAAAAATTGATATGACATTGAAGAAGTAGGTAGTCAGGTAGATACTTAATGTTGTCATAGTAAATGTAGTTATACATTACATACTTCATATTGTCAGAGTAAATGTATAGCTAGGTAGACGTAATGGTAAGTGTATTTATACTTATGCGTTAAACGGCCCCTGCACTATGCAATTAGTTGTACGACAAGTTGTACTACAGGTTGAACAGACAATCGATGCAACAAGTTGCATAGTATTTTGGCCACACACACAAACGTTAAAAATATCAATCGGTCGTGAAGATTTGTAGTACGTTTCAAGGTGTCTAGTTTTCTGCAAATAAGCATCATGCCACCTACTTTATCAAAACACTGTATAGCTGCAATAGCGGTCGCTTTATTAGAAGATGAAGGAAAAATTAAGAAAAGAAGAAAATGGTGCACAAACTGGTTATTGCAGCGACGAATCTACACACACATGAATTTGCTAAAAGAATTACGCACAAGTGAACCATCAGATTTTAAAAATTATCTGAGAATGGACAACGACGCGTTTAACTTATTACTAGAATTGGTTCGGCCCAAAATAACAAAACAAGATACAAAACTGAGGGACGCAATTAGTGCCGAAGAAAGATTAACTGTCACGCTAAGATATTTGGCAACTGGAAATTCTTATGAAGACCTTAAGTTCAGTACTGCCATATCCCCTCAAGCCATTGGAAAAATAATTCCTGATACTTGCTGTGCCATTTACGAAGCCTTAAAAGAGGAATACTTAAAGGTAAGTAAAATAATAACGCCTTTATTTATATTTATTATGAAATACTATAAATAAAAATAAATGGATAAAAATATTCTCTTCTAATAGTCTTGTGGTTCATATGTAGAAAAAAAATTTCTTACTTGAGAGGTGGTGCTTTTACTGTTTTGACCTTGTGAGGGCATCAGCATCGAGTAGGTGCTGCCTTCTGATGATTGAAACCCTGAATTGGGTGCATAACCTTGTGGTTGCTGGCTTTGTTGAGCAGAAAGATGGATGGGTTGCGATTGAGAGTTTGAAGGTATGTTTATACTACAGTCTTCTGTGAGTTTACCCATTTTGGCGTAAAACATCACGTCGGATATCAATTTTTCTGCTATGATTCGCTGATGTCCCTCAACTGCTTTTAATTGATACCTGATTCTCTTACCAGCAATATGATATTCCTCTTCAGTGTTAATAGTATTTTCTGATAGTGTCTTGTGAGCTAAATGTAGTAACTCTTGTCTCTTTTGTTCGATGGCATTAGTCTTTTTTCTTTTTGTGCTAGTATTTTGTTGATATATGCTTTTTGTAGATGAGGCTCTGGAGGTCTGTGGAGTTTTTAGTATGCAAGAGGTTTGTGCAGAATGTGAAGTATTATCATTGCTGTTTAGATTTACTTGTTCTTCCAAGTCACTGACAGAAGAGATTGGCGTCAAAGACGCTTCCGCGTGTGTTTCAAACTCTTCGTCATTTTCAGTCTCTTCAAGTGCATCTACCTGAAAAAATACTATTTTACAAACGTTTAGGTCCAAATTCTGATGTCCTCGTATCTTTAACAAGAAGATAATTGCCATAAAAACGAAACGGTGTCCATGGTAATTATTTTTTCAAAAACGATACCAAGACATTCAGAATTTGGTCCTTAGAATGCCGTGAAAAACATAAAACAAAATGCTAATCCAAATACATAATCAAATTTTTATTTTCAGGTTCCATCAACTCCAGAAGAGTGGCAAAAAGTGGCTCACGATTTTAAAACCATGTGGCAGTTTGAAAACTGTCTGGGAGCAATGGACGGTAAACATATCCTTATCAAAAAGCCAGCAAACTCTGGATCATATTATTTCAATTATAAAGGAACATTTAGTGTTGTGCTATTTGCAATTGTAAATGCAAATTATGAATTTTTGTACGTTCATACTGGTACTAATGGACGTGTATCGGATGGGGGAATATGGAACAATACAGGAATTTGTAAGCGGTTGAAAGAAAATAAATTGAATATACCAAACCCATCAACCCTTCCCAATACTACGGATGAGTTTCCTTACGTATTTATTGGCGATGAGGCATTTCCATTGATGGAAAATCTAATGAAGGCATATGCGGAAAAAGGAATAAGCCACGATGAAAAAATTTTTAACTACCGGCTTTGTCGGGCACGACGAGTAGTGGAGAATGTTTTCGGAATTTTGGCATCACGGTTCAGGGTATTTTTGCAGCCTATTGCTATAAACATTGGAAGGATCGATTCCGTTGTTATGGCATGTTGTGCATTACATAATTTCTTACGAAGAAGGTCGAAAAAGAATTACATAACAGAAACTTCTGTGGATTATGAAGACATTGTTAATGGTAATGTTACACCAGGAGAATGGAGACAGAGTGGTAATTTACTAGGTTTGGATAGAAGAAACTTGACCAAAAATGCAAGTAATTCTGCGAAGCAAATTAGGAATAAATATAAAAACTATTATACTACTATCGGAAAGACTGCATTCCAAGAACAAATGATGGCGTAAACACACCATGTTATATCATACAAACATACATTATATATTTTTGTATTGTTTCTAATTCAGTTTAAATAATAAAATCATAAAATACATAAAAATTATGCTTACTGTTTCGTGTTCCAAAATTTCTTCCAATTCATCTGTGGATATGCCTTTTCTACCGGTTTCTGACTGTGAGGTGAATAGAAGCAAATCAAAGTACCATAGTGTCGGTTCATATGTATCGCCCCCTTTTCCTGTGCCCTTCGAAGATTGTACCTATAAAATATAATATTATTGTGTGACGTACTTCTTTAATTGTTTGAGCTTACCTTTTTTTAGCTCACGCCTGAATGCTGTTCGCATATTATTAATTTTTTTCTTTAAAACCTCGACGGTTGCTTTTGAATTTATTTCTTGTAATTTCTTTAATAAAATTTCATAGCTGGCATTCCTTTTATGTTTATTTGAATATTCTTTGGACTTCACATCCCATAAACAGACCTGCTCACGATTCAGGTCGATAAATTCACTCCAAAAACTATGATTATTTTCCATATTTACGATAATTTTAATATTATTTAATATTGCACAATGCCCCGCAACATCAACGACGATGACAACGGAACGGACGATCTGGATCTGATTTGAAATTGTTTCAACAAGTCGCCAATTGCACACACACTAGAAGGATCTGTCGTAGATCAAACGCGGTTGTACAACAAATTTTTAACCAGCCAAACTTCCGAACGACTCAACCGTGTAGTACGACTTGTTGGACGACAGCGCCACACTCTATGCAATTATCGTTTCGACAGTCGAATCGACTTGTGTTGTACAACTTGTCGTACAACCAGTTGCATAGTGTATGGGCCGTTTTAGTTTCGGTTACGATTACCGTAGATTATATAATCTTTGGTTTCTAAAGTTGCTTGTTGTTTGGTGTTGTGAACGAGTACTGATTACGTACTAATAAACAATGAAGATGAGTCTGTAAAAATATATTGAGTAACAATATGTGCTTAATAAAAGGTATGTTATTTTGCGAATACAATTAAAACAATTAAATTTACACATCCCTTCAGCAAATGTAACGGAGTTACATTTCCTGCTACAAAAAAATTGTTGCGATAGGTGTCTCATTTATTTCGGTGTTGCTATTCAGATCGAGTCGAGAGGTAGTGAGTCTCTGAATAAAAATATTTACATGAATCAGGACCTGAAAGACTTGTTATTATTCAACTTACTAAGACATATAACTATCAAGCAATATGGGAAAAACGTTTAGTTTCCAAAAATTTGTAGCATATTCAATGAGGTTCTGTAAAATCTATCGCACTGAACGTGAATCACGCTCAGTTTCCTTACCTCGCTAGTTTTGTTCCAGCGAAATTCTTATTTTGGGCCATGAAGTTATATAGCATATCCACATCTAATTGCGGCAAATTGTATCAGCTTTCTGATAACCAGGTTCTATTCTGCTGATTATTTACCCACGCGTGCCCAAACAAGAAAATAGAACCGACACTTGCGGCGTTTCGTATGCATATTACTGGCACCGCGGTGGTGCTTGTGGGGGCGGMGTTTCGAGCGCGCTATCGACGTCAAGCCAATCGGCTTCCGTAACTTTGGCGGGTCACATTTTTAAACTTTAATTCGTGTTTTGAGCATGTCGGGCTATTTTTTTTCCAAAAATTTTTTCGCCACAGCATTCCAATTTCTTAACTGACCAAACTGGTGCGTTTATTATGTCTGTTAGATATTTTGCATTCTCCCTATTTCGGTAATGTGAAATCACGCTTAAGTGTCACGTCTTTTAAGTTTTTTTTTAATTGTAAACTCAAGCAAATCATGAGTGAAAAGTAGTAAAACCAATTATATAGAGAGACTCCTTGTGAAATTAAGCTTCCATATGACGTATAATAAAATTTCGTACCATTTAAAATATTCCAAGCGGTCTGTTCCCCGCTAACATACCCAGCGCTATCCATTATAAACTCATCTCAAGGGTTGTCCGCTTGAGGAGTTTATCTGTTTCTTTTCTTTTATTTAGGGTAATTTAAGTATTGCTATTTTTTACAAATCACCCTGTATAAGAACATCACAAAAAGTAAGAAATGAAGGTAGCGGGAATTATACTAAACTAGTAATTCCACAAAATAATCGATAAATTTATCAACCGTGAATTATCAAGCTATGGTTTTTATTAATCTTACTATTAAACAAAACCTTTTGCGGTTCCGAATTATGCTACCAGGTGTGTATTTAAAGACCTAGGAGCAGATGTATACAAGGAAAGTTAAATTATAGGTTAATATAATCAAAGAAATGTACGGCTGCACAAGGTTCTTTAATGCGCTGAAGAAAAAGGAGCACAAAAGGAGGTGGCGATAAAAGTGATAAACTGGCAATACCCAAGAGATATTAAAGTTGTAATAAGATTTTCTTTCTTTGCACAAAAGAAGTAACGTTATGATTCACTATGTTTATGCACTGCACTAGTAAGTAAGTGGGAGTTATGCATATAAACATTTTAAAGCTTACCAGAATCATACCTTATTATGCAGCATTTTATCACTCACTGTTTTTGTACCATCAGATACAATCAACTAGTAAAAAGATTTTGCCTAGACACTAAAAACCCAAGTAGTATGTTTTCAGAAAGGCCGCTGTCACTATAAAATTGATTTAGGCTATAAAACGGCGACAAAAAGTTATTATGCTGACGTTGTAAAAGAACTGAATGTCAAAAAATCAACAAGGATCTTTCCAAAAACGTATAATCTAGACGCTGAAAACATTCACCCTCGCATATCTGCTAATTACAGTTATTATTCTATTTGCAGTGCAAACGCGCCGTTCTTTTTTGAGATAAGTCTACTTGTGCCTATAAGTATTGTCAGTCTTTGTTTAGGTGTCACAGTTTATACTCGTTTCGTCAAATAATTGGCTGTAACACTTCAGGCATTGCAAGCTGTAAAAAAAGTAGAATCTATTAGCATAAAAAATATTACACCATCAAATTTTTTATTTGCTCAAAATGACATTTCTTAAAGGCAAATATAATTTACTTGCAATTGTTATGTTGTAGAGTAAGGCACAACACGTTTATAAGTCCATAAAGTATATTAATTACTGAAGAAACATTGTTACAACAACAAAATGTAAAGCAAAGGTGGACGTTCATGTAACTGACATCAAATCAGACAGTTACTAACTTGATGATAGATCTGATTATATACAATATCATGACATGCCCTTTTTTTTAAAAAGAAAAACATTATCATTATCGGAAAAAGTAAATCGTYTAGGTTTTCGTACCTGTCTACCACTTCGTGTAACAACACAATGATCATGATCAAATTCAGTCTGTGAACGATCAGCATTCTTTGATTCCAATATTTCAGTTTTTTTACTAATCGGTGACTCTACTTCCGATGTTTTCTTTGGCTTGTATAGATGCTGTCTATTTCTACGGTATTCTACACCTTCAGGTGTTTTCACTACAAAAGATCGCGGCATTGGACCTGATTGTACAACAGAAGCCGGGAACCAAAGTGACTGGGAAGTTTTCTTAAAATAAACATTATCTCCTATATCAATCAAAAGTAGACTTTTGGTATGTTGATCATGATAGTTTTTTGTTTTATTTATTTTCTCTCTTACGAATTTTTCATAGCGAGAATAGTTGATTACTTCAGGTTTTAAACACTTATCAAAAACTGGAAGTTTTGTTCTTAGGGAACGTGACATCAACAGTTGCGCTGGGGAATACCCACTTTCTTGAGGGGTATTTCTATATTGTAACAAAGCAATATAAGGATCCGTTTTAGCTTCTAAACATTTATTGAATAAATTTTTTACTATTCCTACAGTACGCTCAACTAGACCATTGCTTTCAGGGAAATAGGAACTGGAGGTATGATGGCTTACATCCCATTCCTTCATAAACAGCTGGAGTTCCCTTGAATTGAAAGGCGGCCCATTATCAGTAATGACAACTGAAGGTATTCCATGCCTTGCAAACGTTGATTTAAGATTTTTAATTACTTCCTTTAAATTTGTTGAGCTGACTACCATGACTTCAAAATACTTCGAGAAACAGTCGACTATGAGCAAATATTTTAGATTGTTGTAATCAAAAAAATCTATTCCCAGCTTTTGCCAGGGAAGTGTTGCCGGTTGATGAGACAATAGTGGCTCTGTAGTATTAGCATTTCTGTATTTTATACATGATTCACATTGCATAATAAGATGTTTAATATCGTTACATATATTAGGCTAGTATACTACACTACGTGCCTGCCTTTGACCTCGATCTATACCTAAATGTCCCTCATGAATTAATTTTAAAATTTCTTGACGCATAATAGTAGGAATAACCAAACGACTACCTTTAAAAAGCATACCATCACATACATGAAGTTCATCACGAATACTGTAATAAGGTTTAATTGAATCTTTTAAGCATCTACTAGATTTGGGCCATTGTTCCTGAAAATAACGACTGACTGTTTGTAAATCTGTATCGTTTTGCGTAGCTAATTTTATTTGCTCACGTTTTTCTGGTGTAACGGCCAAATTACTAGTAAATAAGTTCAGGTGTATTCTTAAGTCTTCATCGAGGTCATTGTTTTGATCTGCAGGATCGATTGGTGATCTGCTCAAAGTATCTGCTATAAACAGAAGTTTACCAGGAACGTAAGAAACTCGCAGATCGTATTGTTGTAAATTTAACATCATGCGCTGAAGACGTGCTGGAACTTCTGACAATGACTTTTTAAACAGAGTTACCAAAGGCTTATGATCTGTTTCGACTAATACGACTCTACCGTAAACATATTGATGAAAATGTGTGCATCCGTACAGTATAGCATAAAGCTCCTTTTCAATTTGAGCATACCATGTTTGAGTCGGTGTTAAGACCTTAGACGCATAGGAAATTGGTTTTTTGTTCTGCATTAAAACTGCACCGACTGCAAATCTAGAGCTATCGACTGACAATGTTAGAGGTAACTTTGAATTAAAATATGTTAATACAGGCTGACTACTTATGATTTTCTTCAAATCTTCAAACTCGGCTTGATGGTGCTCTGTCCAGTGAAAAACAACATTCTTTTTTAGAAGACCTCTTAAAGTAGTTGTTTTTTTAGCCAAATGACTCTAAATAATTGATCAATCCTAAAAACGCTTGACATCATCAAGTGACTGAATTTGCAATTGACAAATAACATTTACTTAACTAGGATCTGGACGAACACCTGCAGCACCAAAAATATGGCCCAAATACTGAACCTCATTCATGAAAAAATGACACTTTTTTATATTGAATTTTAGATTGACTTGACGTGCTCTTTCTAAAACCCTTTTCAAAGTTTCGTTATGCCCTTCAACTGTGTCACTAAAGACAAGAATATCATCAATGTATATCAACACTCCAGTTATGTCAGCAAACGCCTCTGTCATAAATTTATGGAAAATTTCGGGAGCACAAGAAATTCCATAGGGGAGACGTAAAAATTTATAACGACCAAATGGAGTATTAAAAACACACAGGTTAGAGCTACTTTCATCTAATTTTAACATCCAAAATCCTGACTGGGCATCTAATGTTGAAACATATTTCGCTCCATTCAATTTTGAGCGTATTTCTTCGACTGTAGGTATTGGATAATGACAACGTTTTACAGCTCGATTTAAATTACGAGGATCTAAGCATAATCGCAAAGATTTATCCTTTTTTTCTACTATGACTAATGAACTGACCCATTCACTAGGTTCATTGACTTTTGCAATTACTTGTAATTTTTCCATACGACTAAGTTCATTCTTTAACCTTTGATGTAACGCAAAGGGTACCTTACGAGGAGGATCAACCACAGGCATGACATCTGGATTAATAGTTATATGAATAGCTGTAGGCAGACAGCCCAAGCCCTGAAAACATCAGCGTATTCATCAAATAAATGTTTTTGCGACACGTTGCAAATACGTTTTATAAGACCTAACTTTTGACATGCTGATAATCCCAAGACTGTCTGATATTCAATCTGCACGACTACAAAATCTAAAGTTGTAACATTATCATTTATAATGAAATTAATTTTCGTTTCTCCATTGATCGGAATATCATTCCCTGAAAATGACGTCAGCCTTACATTGCTGGGACTTATTGGACTTGTAATATCTAGATTGACAAATGTAGAATAAGACATGATATTGGTTTCTGCGCCCGTGTCTAAATTACACTTTACAACGCGATTATTGACAATGACATCTACAAACCAACTTTTTTCAACTTCATTAGCTTGTTTAATACAACATATAGTACATAAATCCTCATTAAAACAATCATTGCCTCTCTCTGCAGTAGTTTCAGCTATTATTTGACTATTAACATTATTAATTTGTCGGCTTAAACAAAATTTTGCAAAGTGACCGATTTTATGGCAGTTATTGCAGCGCGTTTCAATTGCTGGACACTTTTTTCGGTGCACTTGACCACACTTTTTACACACTTCTCTAGAAACGTTGTTACCTGGATCCTTGTGACTCCAACTATGGCCCTGTGGACGATTCCAACCTAGACTCTGACTGTATGAACGATTCCAACCCTGACTCTGACTGTGTCCTCTAAAACCACTCCCTGTCTGATGTGGTTGCGGTTTTGTACACTGGCTTGACGAATTGGACTGCTTACTCGCTATCTTGTTCACCACTGCATCACTGTTTCTGACCAGTTGCTCAGCTTGGGTTAGCTCAATGGATTTTGCAATTTTTAATGCTTTTTCCAGATCCAGATTATCTTCTTGGAGTAGCCGCTCTTTTATTTGACGGTTTTGACTATTCAGACCGGCTATAAATATGCCTCTCACCAATCCTTCCCGTAAGGATTCCAGTTCACATGTTAAGCTTAAATTTTTTAATGCTGTGACGAAATCATCGATTGATTCATCCATCTTTTGAACCCTTGTTAAAAATTTGTGGCGTTCCACCCTTATATTAGTTTTGGGTTGACAGTGCGACTCAAACTTTTGAATTAAGTCCTCATATTGACACGTATCCATATCCATATTGAAGGAATTGAAAACCGACATTGCATCCTGCTCCACATAGTGCAAAAATATAGCAACTTTCCTTTGTTTTTCTTCATGCTCCAGACCGGTTGCTCTCATGTATATTTTAAATTGTACTTGCCATTGCTTCCAGTTCTCGGCGAGATTTCCTTCTAGATTTAGCGGCTGTACTGTACTCGACGACAACTTGCATTTGCTCCTTGTGGAAGAATTATCTGTGTTCTCTAAATTTGATGTCATTTTGTACGAGATTTACTTCTGGACTTGACTTGACAACTGACTTTTTTTATATAGTTTTTATGACTCGCGCACAACACCTGACATCATGTTATGTTGTAGAGTAAGGCACAACACGTTTATAAGTCCATAAAGTATATTAATTACTGAAGAAATATTGTTACAACAACAAAACGTAAAGCAAAGGTGGACGTTCATGTAACTGACATCAAATCAGACAGTTACTAACTTGATGATAGATCTGATTATATACAATATCATGACAGCAATGATTTCAAAAATATTCGTATCAGAACACTGACGTAGTTGGGTATTTGCCATGTATTTATATTTTATTAAATTGCATATTACTAGGTAGCATCCAATAGACAAAACGACTGTGACAGCTTATAAATTCGAAAAAATGGATCGTAAGCTGTATTTTTAATATTAAAATTGTGTATATTCAAAGGGACCGCCAAAACGCGAATATATTGGCCGTGACGCCAGGTGTCTTGTAAATGGCCACTTGTTTACATCTGGGGTCAGCGCGTCCCGCGTCAGCCTCAGCCCGTCAATTTATTAGTTTGTTGTTTCCGTTAATTTTGTGACAAGCGAATTAAAATACGCCAAGAAGAAGTGGAACACTTATGAGTTATGACTTCTGAAGGCATGTTCATTGTTATGGAATTTGTGTACAGCGACGAGCGGTTCAACGCGGCTGGGATGAGGAACGTAAAAGCAACAGCATAAGTGGACTTTTTATCAAATTAACGTAGCACTGATAATTTGATCACAGTGGGTTGTTGGAAACATACTATTTGTAAATATAAAAATGTAAGAATCAAAAATGTACCCTAAACTTGACATTTATTTTAGAGGTCAGAACAGATATAAATTGCCATTTATTTTCGGGGCTGTTGCGGCTCGTTTCCGGTCTGGCTAACAGTCGAATATATGGGAAACAAACGTCTTTCTTCATTATAACATTGCCCCCTATCAACTTAAAATGCATATAATTTTCCATATCCTCTTTAAGCTATAACAAAATGGAAACTGAATGGTAAACACCTATAACCCAAAAAAATAATAAAACTTACATTAAGAATTAAGATGAACTTCACAACAGAAAAACAAACTTTGCGATTTCGGCATATCACGTCTAGGGGTCTTAAACAACTTTTTCATACGTTGATAATCTCGAGGAACGGTTACAAAAATTTTGTTAGCTGTAATGATTGAAGTACTTTTATAACCATGTACAAAACAACAGTTGTTTTGTTTTCCATACATAATAGGTGCTTGTAAAACTACACAAAACACTTTTTGGTGCGACGTCTTACACCGTCCTTTCAATAAACACCACACAAAAGCTTTTCCAATACAAGAATGATACTGCACCATTAAACAGCACGCTCCTCGGTAATGTTTACGTGACACTTGACGTCACGAGTTGAATAACCTTGGATAGAAGCGTTTTGGCGGTGACTCCTAAGATTCGAATTTCAGACCTGAAATTCTCTACCTACAAATATTTTTTATGTTTTTTTTAACATGGCGTACGATATATATGCACTTCAAGATTCATTTTCCGTAATTTAAAAAAAAGTGATAATACCCAGTTACGACAAATTCCTTCTTGGCCAATAATCTATTAGCCCTCTACCAGCTTGGATAATGTAAAAAATTTACAGTTTGCAACAAATCACCAAAAGTACACTTTTCAGAAATTTTAAATTTAAGTTTCAAAAGACAAAGCGTTAGAGTTGTAAATTAAATTCAAAATTTTAACTCACTCGTTTTAAATAATTTGTTCAATATTCAATCATAATATTGATGATTTCCTCCAACTGCGCAACCTACATTCATAACTTTAAAGTCTAGATAGTTCTTTTCTATTTCTGACTTCTATGAAAATTTATATTTGCTTTCCCATAATTTGTATTTGTTCATGATAATTGTGAGTTCTGCCAATTAATATCCAATAAAGTGAAAAAGACGTTGATATTTGAATAATTTGTGTTATAAGCTTTAATAAAGCACATCGGACAAACAATTTCGGGCAGCTTACGCATATTGAAATTATTTTTTATAGGTTTTATGGACCATTACAAACAAGGGAAGAAAGCGGATTTATTGCTAACATTTTAGTTTAAAGGCAGATCATACCTATATTATAGAGAACATACCTGATGTGTTTAGTGGTTGGTAGACATTTGTCTTGCGCTGAAAACAGCTTGAAAGGCAACAATTAATGCAGTCGCATCCATTTTCTAGTCGAATGCTCATTTCAAATGAAATGCTGACTGCAGCTTACAGCAAGTCCGTAATTATTTGAACATCAAGGATACATTTCGTCTCATTAAGGAAAACCACCAATGCAAAATTTCTGGCAGAGCGATAAAATAATTGACGGTGCAGATTATTAACTATTTGTCGGGCTATGAAATCCAAAGCCATCTGATACTCTATTTCAAAGAAAAATAAAAGATTAGTTCCAAATTAACGAGTATTATAGCGACCAGTACAGGGTGAGCAAATAAGACAGGTGGCCGGTCATATCTCATAAACCAGTAGGCCTAGATCTTTGAGGTAAAAAAATTCTTAAGTAAAGTGGCCAAGAGAAATTGCTGGAAAATATTTTCGAGTTTTTAAAGTGACCCCTAGAGGGCGCTGTGGCGCCTCCAAATTATACAAAATTATTGTTTGTGTCATTTCTAGCCTAATAAACGTCTGCGGTATTCAACATTTTAAGATTGTCTGACTAAAATCTACCATTTTTGTTTAGAATAAATGTCAAATAAAGGAGTGGGGGGAGGGTGAATATTAATATAGAAAATCGCTAATATTTCAGGTTTGACTTGACCGATTTCTACCGACGAGGTGTCGTTTTCAAGAGCTTATGTGCCCTAAAATTGCTTTTTATAAGGGCACATATGAAAGCTCTTGAAAATGACACCTTATTGGTTGAAATCGGTCAAGCCAAACCTGAAATATTTGCGATTAGATTCACCCGCCCCCACTCATTTATTTGACATTTAACAAAAAATGTTCTAAATAAAAATGGTAAATTTTAGTCCAAACAATCTTAATATGTTTAATACCGCAGACATTTATTAGGCTAAAAATGACACGAACATTAATTTCGTAAATTGGAGGTACCACAGCTCCCTCTAGCGGTCACTTTACAAACTCGAAAATATTTTCCAGCAATTTCTCTTGGCCACTTTAGTTAAGAAGTATTTTACCTCAATGCTCTAGGGCTACTGATTTATGAGATATAACCGACCACCTCTCTTATTTGCTCACCCTGTACATGTCAGTCTCGTCGTTTCCATTTTAAGATGAGGTTGATATGGATCACTTTTAAAAATATAACTCTACTTTTTTTTTAATATTTCATAATGTAAAGTTACTAAATTTTCGCTCAACCCGGAACATTTGAAAATTTTGCTCCTACTATCACAGTACACTATCAATTATATAGAATATTATCAAMCTCTACGACTGACCGTGTAAGCAATTTCACAATTTGGTTCTGGGTCAGACAGAGCGTTTTGTCTATCTGATGCAGCTGCAATTTCTTGAAAACCTTGTCACGTACGCCTTGGCTATCATCGTCTCCTTACGGGGTTTGTGTTTCTGGAAATGTGGGCCAGACATACTAAATAGGGTATAAAGTGAACGGCCGATCGGGCCATATAAATTTATGGGTCGAGTTATGCTGATTACAGTGCTTCCGAATAGTGAGCACTTGAGTGACATTTCTCGGTTGTTTGAGTTTGGTGTACCAATTTAGGTAATTGGATTATTATACCTAACGTTTTGAACAATTGTGGGTTGTATGTTCGTCAATGCTGTAATTGCACAGTTCTGACCATTTTACTACCGACAACTTGAAACAAATTGGTTTGTCATAGAAAATACATTATCCAATAGTGTTCACTTCACAAAAACAAATTATACAGGTTGTTTCATCTGCTTCTACGTTGTGCCGGAACAGTATCCCTCACGGATTGTTACGGGGTCTCTATCAAAGAAACAATAACCACCATTTTTGCCAAAAGTGCATTCTATTTTTTTAAACTTAGTTATTACGCTGAATCACTTTAAATGATTACGGTAAAACCTTAGCTGAACGAACAGGAAAATGACAGTTTAAATTTATTTAACCATTCTTGTACGCCATGAGGCTGGTGAGCAGACAAAACGGGAATGGCCGTTGATAAGCACAACAAATCCGCTTGGGTAGGTTAGGGTAAAAATATATTTCTTTTAAGCCGTACATCCAATACGCTGCATTTCAAAACCGATGAAATGAAATTTTTGTGTTGCGAGATAATACGTTTTCTATGAAAGGAGAACACTGCAGAAGTATTATTCAATATTTAAAATAATAGCAAATTTGAAAAAATATGGTTCCACCGGTAATGAATTTGTCTTCAAAATAATATACCACACGAGCATCTCTCGCTAGTTAAGCTTTTTGAAGGGGTAACTCTGGGCGCTAGAGGTATGCAGAAATAGCTTTAAAAATAAGAAATAATTTGGTCCTCATTTAAATTCAAATTAAGCTGTTTTAGCATTTTACAATCAAATCTGGTAATATTTGTTACAGTGGCATCAACGGTTTATTATTGTTAGCTGGTGATATACATGGGTAAAACGAGGAGTGAAATAACAGGAAATTACATTAAGAGAATAATAATTTATAATTATTAATTATGCAGGGTGTCTCTAAATTCGATGTCATAATTTCTAGTGCTTGTTCCTGACAAATTATGAAAAAAAGTTTATATAAACATGTGTCCGAAAATGTTTCATTTTTGATATACAGGTTGTTGAAGTTAAAAAGATTGATTAATTTTTTATTTTTTAGAGAACGGCTTTTTGAAACTTTACGAATTTTGGCAGAATATTATAATAGAACATGGCTAATAATCTGACATATATCAGTTTTTCATATCTGTAACAAAGGCGGCGTAGGGAGAGGGGCAGGGGGGTTTTTTCTTAAAAAAAAAGTTGTGTGTGAAATGTCTAAAAACTCGTCACTATTTTCAGAAAGAGCAACAAATAACGAGGACCTTACATTGCATTTCGCTAGAACGAACCTTTTCGAGCAAATAGAAAAAAATCTGAATTTCTACAGCTTAACGCAAATCGCCCAAAACTATATAACGCAAATGATCAGACATAAGGATTACCTCCATATCTAAACAGTGGCGGTAATTAGGGGAGGGATGGCAAGAAATTTTTTTATATAAAAATATTGTTTCCACATTTTTTAAACAGTTTCAATAATTATAGAGATCAGTAAAAAGTGTAAAAAAAGAATAACTTACTTCCCATACTCCTAAGACAAGCCATTGTTGTAAAATTAAGAAATTTCATTTTTTTTCAAGATTTTTAATAACTTCAAATGAAGTTGCATTTCTAGCTTTGCTAAAAATAATTTGGTTCATTACATACATATATCAAATAACCAAATAATCATTATTTTGAAGCCTTCGTAGATGTATTGAGGTTGAAGGTAGACACTTTAAAAATTTGCTATAAGTAATTTTTGTTTTTTCTCTGTTAATTTTGAATTTATGTAGGTATTTAATTTTATTTTCAGATATCTTATCTTTTTATGTTTTACTTAATATAAAAGGTTATTAATTTTATGTATGTAATTGAACAAATAATTTTTCGCAAAGCTAGAAATGCAACCTGTATTTGGAGGTATTAAAAATCTTAAAAATAATAAATTTCTTAATTTTACAACAATGGCTTGTCTTAGCAGTATGGAAAGTAGATTTTTATTAATTAAAATATTTTATATACTGATCTTTATAATTATTGAAACGGTTTAAGAATGTGGGAAATAATCTTTTTATATAAAAAAAACTCCTTGGCCCCTTAATTACCGCCACTGTTTAGATATGCAGGTAATCCTTATGTCTGATCATTTGTCATGATATAGTTAAATATAAGTCTAAAAAGTTAATTTTGGGCGATTTGCGCCATCCTGTATGAATTAAGATTTTTTTAGATTTTCTCGAAAACGGTTCGTTCTAGCGAAATGCAATAAGAAGTCCTTTTTGTACGTTATTTATTGCTTTTTCTGAAAATGTCAAAGTTGCTTTCCAATTACAGAAGTGTATAGCAATTTTAAATGTCAAAAACTTTACAATTCCTTTCTGTAACTTCAGTTGCAAGCTTCCCAATGTTTTATTTAATCGGTGGTTTGTTTGTGTTGTTGGATTGAAGCTTGTTTTTCGTTTGAAACCAATTCTGCTTTTTGCATGCTATGGTACGGATGATAACTTGTTGGGCTGTACCATTCATATGTTTTTATAAAGTGAACAGAAACTTTGAGTTGAGAAACTTTTTGACCCACATTCGGTTGAGCTACCTACCTATAGATACATAAATTTCGACATGATCAACTACGARTTATKTAGGTATATATGGGATCTTTAACTATCTAACATGTACTGTTATTTTGCTTTATTTGTTAGGGTAGCAGAAAGCTTGTGCGCTAGCCAAATGATTTTGTACGGTCCCCGGTCGTCCGGTACACGGAAGGAGTGTTTTTGAAAGGCCTTTATGATGTTAACTTTTTTGCACTTTGGAATACAAAGAGTTGCCCATACATGACATAAAACGCGATGTGATTTTCACTTATGTGCTCGAAGGCTTGCTCTGCACGAGCCAATGGACAAAAACCGCAACGTCGGTGCAGGCGAAAAGGCTTCATTCTTATAGTGGGTTTTAGTTAATTTGCTGTTCTTTTATAAGGCATAAATATTTAAAATATTTAGGCTTAAGCGTCGGTTTTTAATTACGTTTCTTTTGTTGTAATAATAGAATCCTTATAATTACAAAGGCTTTGAATTATTTCTTTGGAACGACTCAAATTACATATCTTTTTTATTAAGGTATATATGTTTATTTTGTGGAGTCCTTCTGATTAATATATGTTTATTTTAGGATTTGATGTTCAAATAATTATAGCATTGGAACGAACTCCAAGGTACATTTTATCTTAAAATCAAAATTGTAAATGTCAAATTAATTTATTGTCAGTTATGTCAGTTGTAACATAATACTCGTATTCGAAAAAGATCTAAATAAAAGATCGAAACGCACACAAACACAAAGTTTTTTAATTTTACATAATTAGGAGCCTAAACCTACAAAAATAGACATATATCTTTTTTTATTATTTTGAAATGGTGTCTTTTGGAGTCTCTCGTCTAATAAGGAACGGAATAAAGTTGCTATGCCGTCAAATAATAAAATTAGATTGATTAATAAATAAAAATAAATAAAGCGTATTTAAACTTTGGGCTATCCAAGATGGAGATTCATGTTGTACCTAAATCATCGAGTTTGATTTTTAACGATACCGTTAATGTAAATTATCATTTAAATTCAAGTGCTCAGATAATTTATGCTAAAATCGCCAAGTAAATTTTACTATGTTGTTTTTATCTTACAATAATCAAAATTAATACATTGTGCAAGGGTATGAATGAATTAAACTGTAATTTGCGGGTATTTTGTCCGATAATACATACATTGCGTATGTTTTACGTTTTTTTTTCGTATTAAAAATAGTTGTGTTAGGTGTGGTTATTATATTTTGCAAACCGAATCTAAAAATTTATGTACACTATGATTGCTTGTAAGCAAACGTCACGTACTCCTTTATATTTTAGATACTTTGATTTTAAACATCAAATTGTAATCCCAATTGTAAATAAATTCAATCTTTTTTTATTGTAGGGGTCATTTGAAATTACTCGTTTCTTTATTTTAACTGGAAAATGGAAATTATGTTTATAATTTTAAATGATTACATTTATTGGCCCCAAAATAGACCTACTTGGCTTTGAATTATATTAATATTTGCCTTGACTTGGCTTGTCTAGAATTGACTTGATTTTAAGCAAGTTAAGTAGTTTAAATATTAAGTCAGGGCAACATCCCTATGTGCAAAAAGCCCTTCTTTGTTGGTAATATACTAATTTAACTTAACGAATAGAGGATACGCCTGCTTCAATTGGACATGTGAAAATATTTAAGTAACATGTGCTGTAATACCAAACGAAACTAAATAAACGTTGCAAAAGCATGTGAAATAACAAAGAATAAGAACAACTTGTTCAAATAATATCCTTATTTCGAATTACTTAATGTATACACATAAAACTACAAGCGACTTTATGTGTTCGATATAATCTAATGTTGTTTGTAAAATTGCAAGCGGCTACAAAATGAAAAGGTCCCGTTTTCACATACCATTATATCTCGCTTTATCCTTGAGATGTTATAAATAATAAAAAATATACGTTTTTAGTTAAATTTTAAAGAAATTTACGTTTGCTATATCTAGTTATCCTAGCAATTAAAACCTACGCCTCAACAAAATTTGGCATTATAGTGTAATGACCTACATTACACTAACATAGTTTTCAGATTTTTCGTTTAAATGAGTAATTTTTAACAATTTAATATAATATAAAGAAAAGTCTAGTTATAGCTCTTTTGTAGATATTATTGCAAAGAATATTTATAAGTAGAGTTATCTACTGGATAATATTGTAACAAAATAAGGTTAATATTGTTACGAAGAAGGAGTTCGAATACTGCGAATTTCTAACTAACTTCCTTTTATTTAAACCACTATTATCAAATACACTACTGTTTTAACACCACTAATTTACTAAATCACTATACTGCACACACTTAATACGAAAACGCCTGCTTCACTAAGCCTTTCGCTCGCTTGATAATCGCTATTCGAATTCCGAACTGCCCACGCTCACTCCGTCGGACTATTTATATCTCCATCGAAAATTCCAGAAGCGACACCTTCCAGTTGCTACCGAAAAGTTCGATTGATAGAATTCTCTGGAGAGTAGCTACATTACCTGCCAGTTAGGATCACTACTTGCAGTGCAATACTACACCGCATCTTCACAGATGGCGCTGATCCATAATAATATCTTACATCTTACCATCTTATCAACTGGGACTCTTGACTGATCTTGCATTATATGCATGCGGTTAAACCTGTAAAAAACTGTTTGAGACTAAATTTGTAGAGAATTTAATTAAATACCATTTGAAGTATAGGAATCCAAACACATTTTATTATTAATTATTACCAATGTCCCTAGACTTTTCTTGTGTATTAAGAAATCTTATATGAGAAAATTGCCTTACTGATTTGAGTGCAAGATTTTGTTCTAAATAAATCTTTTGAAAATTCCTGTGGTGCACATTATTAACATGCCCACGCGTTTTGTAAGTAATGGTAGTGAGAAAGCGTGACAAATAGTGTATATGTAAATTAGTTAGGTATGAAAAAATCTCAGCAGTTAATATAAACTGCTTTGACTGGAGGTTAATTGGGTATTTTTTTCTACAAATTTACATAAAGGCGTGCCTAATAGAGTGATTTAGACGCCCTCAAAGTGCGAACGCGAAACGTCGGTCATTAACCAGGCCACCTCCGCACGGTCTTAATTTCACTCCCATACGTGCCCCGGACCTCTTCCACAACCCCTACCACAAAATAAATATCCGGCGATTTCAGAACGAGATAGTTTTAATTGTGGATTATTAAGATAATTACATCTGGGCAGTTGCGCGTTTGACGTCTCAATCTTGACGAACATCAGCTGCCACAGTAGACAGAGAAGAGCCGAAATTACTTCATTACGGCGGCCTTTTTATAATTAAATCCTCATTCGCGTCCGAAACGGGAAAAAAGTGATTAGTGGCCGCCTAAATACACGAGATGCGCTTCGGGACGAAAATATAGCCGTTGAGTGTCTAATAATTATGTATCCGACACGCAATGCCCCGAAACAAAAGACCAACTCGCCTTACGAGATAATTTCGAGACCTCGTTAAATTATAGTTGGCGGATACTCGTGAGGAATTTACGGTGCACACCGATAACGGGAACGTAATGCATGTGGATAGCTCTGGGTAAATGCCGGGTACGTGAAAATTACCATATTATCCATGTGCAATGTCAGTCATTTTAACCTTGCGCCCGCAAAACGTTGAATCAGCACAAAAGTTTTTTTTTGCTGAAATTCACTCACTAATAGATAAAATACCCATGTCTGTTTTCTTTTGGATTAGCCATCTATACAAGCCCTTTCATTAGTTTATGAATAGATACTTCAAGAACTACAGTTTTTTTTATTCAGAATAAAGTGTTGCAGTAAAGGTTTTAAATTTTAAAATAAGCATTCCTTTAATGGTGAAATTATAGGAACTACGAAATATATACGGTATTCATACGCTGCTCCAAGAAATTAACGCACTACGAATGAATTCTACACTAACAAACCTTTCCCTTATCTGTTTATTTAAAATACAGTCAAACCTCATATTTAATCATTCCTACTATATATTTCTTTTACATTGTAGTTTTTATTTATTAATGATTCTTATTAGATCTAGGTCAAAGCTGAATACTTTCTGAAAGAATTTAAACTAGCTCATCACTCTCTGAGGAAAACATGGGACGTTATTATTGGGAAATAAATCAAAAAATAACCATCCACATACAATCAAACTGACCAGGGTTTCTTCAACAAATATCCTCAACGGATCCTCAACAATTCAAGGCCGTTGTTATGGTAGTGTATAAAAAATATAAATCGTCCGCCTTCCACCCCCGGCCGATACGTTCCACTTAAAAGACACAGCAAACAGGAGACAGCCGCGCTTTAAGATACAAGCCCGATAAATCTAGCGCTTGGGCTGAAAAGAACATCTAGTGTACATATACTTGACGTACGATATTCTCGCGGCAAAATATTAGCTTTTATCCATAGCACACAAGATGGTAAATAAATGTAATATACGTTGGAGGATGCTCGTTTTAAATCAATTTGCTTGATACACAGGCAACGATAAATGAAGACGCAGGAAAGGCGGCTGGCTATAAATCAAGCCCAGCTTGTGAGATATGTTAAGAGGTGGTCAAGGATCAGCGAATAGTTAGATCTGGGAGTTATTTTCACCGTTTCAAGGAGGAGCGTCTTGTCTCTATGATGTCGTTCCTGACATAAACACCTTTTCATTATGACACTTGTCTGCAGTACAAGTGTTACGTGCAAGACATCATGTATAGAAAAAATATTTAAGAAAACATTACTTATATTGATTTAATATTTATAGTCGCCATTGATTTCGTGGTCGTGGCGATTTCTTTTTCGCTAACGTTTCGCCCACTGTTGTAGGAGCATCTTCAGTTAGCGTTTACATGAAGAGCCTTCTGCTCAAACGGTTCACCACATCCAGAAGGTTCTATATGTTAATGACTTCCAAACAGTCTTTCCTTGTCAAGAGGTTTGGAAGTATTATACGTCTATTTTACTTATCGATAATCACATCAGCTCAGACATTAATACAACATTGTATTTGGTTACCAACCTCTAAACATTTGATCCCGATTTTCTTCCATCCATTCATAATTATTGCATGAACATTGCTAAAGCTGTTCCTTGTTTAGCTACTTTCGTCAGTAAATAACAGTATGCTGATAAAGGTTGCTTTTACCCCTTTCGTAACCAAAAATTAAAGTCTTCTATTGTCTTGATGTTTAGGGTGTGATCTAGTTCGGGTGTAACTAATAATAAATCTCCCATACGCAACTTTTGGGATAATGTTTGGCACCAAAACTCTATGAATATTGGAAAATGTCAGAAAGTAAGCAATTATTGTAAGTGGACCTTTCACTATCTGAAAAATTAATTGAACAAAATGACAACACACGAATTTAGCATTAATTAATATCTGTTAAGGGCACTGCTAGGGTTGTTGTGTTATTCTATAGGCTTTGCAGTTTTTACGTGGACACGTTTTGCTTTTCGTTTTGCGGGGCACATTCTGTGCATTACGAGCTATAGGCAACGCCCAACGCCATCTAGTGGTGCCAATAGAGAGGGAGAGTGCATGGAATGTATTTATAGACTCGAGCGTGAGCACAACTAGCGCGCTCTGGTGACCATACTTTTTCCCACAACGGTGAGAGGATATTACCTTAGGTGAGGTTTCTACAGCTGCGTTGTTTAACGCCACAGCATTATAGCATCCATGAATGACAGCGCTGTCACCTCAAGAATGGCCTACAGCAATTACTGTTAGTATTTGTCTGAAGTTAATTTTTAAGTCAGCGCGCGCTTATTGAATGACCTTATATGCGTAAGTGAAAATCTAATTTACCTCAACTATTATGTCGTACGGCGGTAAAGAAGTAGGGGAGTATTGTAAAACTTGCGCGGAAATGCTACACCAGCTTTGCTTCCATTACATTAAAAGCGTGTTCAGATTTTACCAGCAGTTGTCTTCCTTTCTCAATGGAATTCGACATTCGGGATGGACGATGAGTTTCACCCACATCGCATATGATAATCAGCATTCATGTTTGGACGTTCAATTCAAAATAATTCCTAAGCAATTTACACCCTACAAGTCAAGTCATCGTTCACGTCGATTATACCGCTTTCGACCGCTAGTTGCAGATGTGGCGCTGTGCCCAGAGTCTATCGAGAGACGATAAAGTAATCCATATATTTCAAAATAAGGGTTGTTCCCAAAAAAGCCGCTGAAACAGGTAAAACTTAATATTTAAAAAGCGCTTTATTTTGAGACGACTGAAACACGGCAGTCTGTTACTAAGACAAAGACGTGACGTCATAATTTTTTAAATAATAATAATAATAAGTAATAATAATAATAATAACAATCCATATTTCATACAACAGATCAAAAAGTCCCATTAGAAATCGAAAGATAATTAATAATAACGTAAGAATAATAAATAGAGCATTAAAATACATCACAAACGATAAATGAAGTTCACATGAGTGTATATTAAACAATAATGTAAAAAAACAAATGGCTAAAATCTAAAAGGCTTATCATCAAATAAAAGTGTCAGTTTTCGGTTGGTATGAGCGAGACCAAGTTTAGCATTAATCATGTAAAACTAGGTATCACAGATAGAATTATTATTAAGGAATAAAACAGGTGCTCCTCACAACGATCATTCCTAAATACCTTAGTGTTACAAAAAATGAAACCTAACAACTTCATAGAGATTTTGCAAATATGCAAGACCCGTGGAGTAAACGTCAATACCCAAATCTACCACCTCAGCGCAAGCTTCTAGAGGAGTGCCAACAATATTATTAATTTTATTTATGTTTCTAGTAAACGATATCTTTTTGCAAATATTTACATTTAGTTGTAGCTTATTATTTTGCACAATCCTACCAAAGCACCAATTTCTCTCTGCAGGGACACACAGTCGCCAGTATTCCTTATTATTCTACATATCTTTAGGTCGTCAGCATATATAAAAGCATTACAAGACAACTTTTGCATAACATCATTATAAAAAAATTATGAATAACAGTGGTCCTTGCTTGGAGCCCAGCACCACTCCGCTACCTACAAAGTATTTAAAAGATCTAACGCCACGGTAATCCACATACTGATACCTATCAGTCAATAATGAAGACATTAAAGCAGTCAACAACAAACCATATTATTTTTTTAATCAAGATGCAGTGGAGCACCCAATTAAAAGCCTTAGTCAAATCGGTATAGATCGCATCAACTTGAAGGCGATTGTCCATGGAGGACGACACAAAATGGGTAAATTCAAATAAGTTTTAGCTGTTGAACGACCTCTTACAAACCCAGGCTGTTCCGTAACAATGCTATGGATAACATGTTAATATATAACTTTCGACAAAATACTCTCAAACAATTTAGCAAAATTAGACATTAAAGCTATTGGTTTATATTACAAGCAAACATGTTCAGAATTTGATCAGTCAATTATAGATTTGACACACCTTATCGAACCAAATAAACTTAAATAAATGTTCAAGCGACCAACACGTTATGTGTCTTCCGACTATAGTAAACACTTGATGAATATCTTGAATTACGTAAGAGTTCTAAAAATAACAAAAACGTCGACTAGTATTAATCGACAAAAATATCATCTGTAGATTACCTACAGTGAAACCGAAAGAATGCAAAATCTACACATGATAACTTTTTGTCTATGGATACCAATCGCATTTTAGCTATCTTTGTGCTTAGTCCAATCTGAAGTAATGCTAAAGTTAAAAAAAGCCGACACTGACAGTGACAATTCTCAAATAAATAGTATAAATCTGTAATCTACATGTTTAATTAAAGTGGTTAGTCTATCGGAGACTAAAAGGATCCAAATTTTAATGATGCTTGGTTATGGCCATAGTCATCAGGAAGACCTCCTTTTAGATTATTATTAGTGGATAGTACTAATGCTGGTAGACATCTGTATTAAACGAACCCATCTCTGTGTCAGATGACAATAAACAGCGATGTGCACCACCCAACAGTGGGTAAAATTTATCAAAAGGAAAATTTTCATTCTTGTCAGATCCGATTGATCCGTGAACTTCAGGAGGACGATACTGACCAACATTTAAATCTTACGAGGTACTGCTGAGAAGGTGCGATGAAGACCCTAACTTTTTAGGAAATATTCTGTTTTTCGTCGAAGAATAGTCAATCATCACAGTTGGCCTTACTGGGCGCAAGAAAATCTACACTGGGTTAATGAAGTATACACGCAAAGTTCTCAGAATCTTCATAATTGAGCAGGCATCATTTGTCAACACGTTATCGGTACTTACTTTTTTTGAAGAAGAATCTTACGGCAGATAGGAATTTACAATTTCTTATTGATCATTTGGTACCTACTAGGCTGGGGTATTTTGCGAATACACTGGACAATGATATTGCAAGCGAAGACATTTGGTTGCAGCAAAATGGCGTATCATCACAATAGCGGTACGTCGGTTGCTATTTCGATGAGGTTTTTGCCAATAGATGGATAGGTTGCAGATGAGTTGTAGAATGAGTAGCCCGATCACCATATTTGACTCCTTCAGATTTTTTCTCTGGGGTCATTAAAAAAATAAAGTGTACGTAGACCCTCAACACACAGTTGAAGAATTATAAACTCGTATTCGAGCTGAAATAAGAGACGTTTTTAAACGAAATGTCCAAAGTGTCTACGTGCGAACAGGGCATTGACTAGTTGTTGTAAAATATGGTTCTATTAAAAAATCTTTCATTACGTCATATCTTTGTCATAGTAACAGATTGATCTGTTTCAATTATCGCATAATAGTCTCGTTTTAAATCTTAAGTTACCAGTTTCACCTTATTTTCTAATTTTTGAAAATCTCTTATTTTGAATTTTACGCATTACTTTATTGGCACACTTTATAACTCTCATGCGCACATGAGTTTAAAAGCATACAATCATATTTGAGAAAAGTCTGGGTACCTTTATAACATTTTTATTATATTTTAATTTATGTAAATTAAATTGTGCCTATCGAAGGTAGGTACAGCCCGTCCACAATCTTTTTCTTTCATTTTTATGCGGATCTATTATAACATCATTTACTCAACATTACGTCCTCAAAATAAGAGAATTATAAATAAATAAAAAACAAAAAAATGTAACTGCAGAAGATAAAATTAAACTACAAAAAATAGTTAGGCACCCTTGTAAACAAGAGCGTCCGGTATAGGTACAAATGCAATGAAAGTAAGTATATTACCAACCTATACTAGTTTGCCAATATTATCCAACTGCAAGTTTTTGCTGCAGATAATGATTTTGAAAAATTCATGGCAAGTGCCAAATTATCTTTAATTTTGTAAATTAAAAGTTAATAATTACGTATTATGTAAACACAAAAGCTCACTATCAAGATAGTGGCCTATGTCATATACTCAAGAGTATATGACATACCGTTTTTAAAGCTTCTGTGCGACCCTCTTTCCTCCTTTCGTTATGCCAGGTGGTCGTCTACTGCGTATCAGACAAAAGAAGTACGCGTTTGAAACACGGACGTTAAAGTGATTCCTTAAACGTTTCCTAAACATGTAATTAAAACGTTTGGTTCCGGAAGCAATGCCTCTGGAAAGTAATTTATTTTGAAGTGGAAGTTGGGAGCATTTACATATTCAAGGGAACACATCCATCTACGTCGGCTGGTTAAAAAGGGCTTTTTGTCTTCCTTCTGCATTCTTTCACACACAAAAGGATATAGGAAATCATTAACGAACCATTTTGTTACGGAAGCGGTCCGAGTAGACAAGGGGTTTCGTCAGGATTAAAATGGGTTGCATAATAGGAAGTCTTGCAAAAAAGATAACGGTGCTTAAAACCTCTTCACCGGGATTATTTGGAAAAATGTGAATCAGAAATAGAATAGAGTAGTTTTTTGTTTATGTGCTTGATGTAAAAGTAGAATACACTATTGGGAATAGAAATATAGTAATGATTATAGTGCAGTATATCCAAAAACAAAAAAGTAAATGGGAAAAATACATTGTATTTGCCAACAATCCGTGAATATTTTAAATATATGTCTGTTTCTTATTCGTTTGTGCGTGATCTTAGCCGACGAAATAAATAAATCCACTTCCATTACAACTTGTGAGTAGATAATGGTATGAAAAAGACTATACTAAAAACTTTTCAAATTATACAGAAGAAAGAACAATTTATTAATAATTTTACTTTTCCAACTCCTAACTTGTTCAATTTTTCTGTTACAAATATTTTTATCTCTACCTCAGTTATTATTAATAATTTATAAAATCCACATAACATACAGTATGACCCGACCTGAACTAACAAACAAAAGGTAGTCATTTTAAGAATCTAACAATTTTAAGATCTCATGTGTATAAATACGAGGCCTAAATTTCCACCAGCTTCAGTACAAACAATTTCTATATTTTCTGAATTCATGGGACTAATTTTGTACATCAAGTAAAATTAGACATTCCGCTGGAAATACTCATAAAACGACAAACCCATTTTACAAAAACGTAGTCTTACAATTGCCACTAATATTTTAATAACTTAATTCATATTGTGTAGCAACTGACGTCGTTTTTATATCTTATATCGCCTAGTACTAGTATCAAGTATTTAAATTTATTAATAACAAACAAATTTAAATTATATCAAAATAAGACAAAACATTCTTTTTTCGTGCAATAAAATACTATGATCAGTTATAGTAATTTATCTTGAACAATTCCTGTGGCTCGTCATATTATAATGTATATGTATGTATTAAAAAAACTGTACTTAAAAGTCGGTGTTACTCGAGATACTCAAATGTTTTTATGTCGTTAAGATTTAAGGTATATTGTGTAAAAACAAAACGGTTTGTAGCAGGTGTTTTTATTTAAAAAAGTCAACAAGTCGCTTACGATTTGTTGATGGAAAAAGTGGCGCGAAAATGGGATGAAATTTATTGCTTACTATCAGCATAATCTATCAATATCATTTATTGAAAAATAATATGTTTTTACATGTAAGACCGTAGAGGACAAATTTTACTTATCACCGACCTTTTTCGTGAACAAAACACGTTAATATCAAGGCCACAGGAGACTTGATCATATTTATAAATGAATATCCACTACATGACTCATAAAATCTTTGGCCCGATTATTTTCTTCAAAGGCTTTTTTAGCAATTTCGTTACAGTTATTGTTATCATTAGTATTTTAACAGTTTCTATTATCAAATTATCACAGTCATTGAAATTTTCATTTGGTGTTAGCACTATCATTTATAGTAGACCTGATGGATGCAACTGTTGACATCAAGAGAACACATCACTATTGGAAATAATTTTGCTGATAGTGTAAAAATCGTCCTTACACAAGCCTTGCGTATTTTCCTTAATATACTACTTTCTTTATGTATACGATTCGACGTGTTATCTTTGTATACCTGTTTACAACTATAGTACTTACAGTGCCCTTTTCAAATTCAGACCCCCAACTGCTGTTGAAGAAGAATAAAACACTAATTTAACAATTATCACTAATTATAATTAATTTATTCATTTGGGTCAAGCTTGTTTGTGTCTTGTTTTCTTATTTGTAGTTTGGTACTAAATCTAAATAAAGTCGAAGGCACACTATTAGCTGTGTTTGTAAATACAATCGTATTAAACATCAAGTAAACAATATAGCTAAATAATAATTTATTTTACACCAGCCTAACGTAATACTAAATGTGCTACGCTGTATGATGCACAATATAGCCTCAGCACATTTTTCCTTATTTCCACGCTTTGGCGAAAGCCACAAAACATGCATACCCTAATCCTTTGCGTCATATTTATCTTGCAACTTAACCCATTCAGCAACCGTCAACAGTGCCGCTTGGCGGATGCATAAAAACATCTGCATTACTCGAAACTGCTCGAGTATGAAGTATTATATTTCACTTCGGCATTGTGTTGAAATTTAAAGTCATCTGATCGTGTTTGGACAGGTGAGGCCTTAATTCCGCCTTGTGATGTGGAAAGGAAAAATAAAACCCGGTCCCATTGTCAGGTAAAGAGTAATGTGGAGCGTTAGGGAACGGCAGTAAAGGCCAACGTTGGGGTGATCAAGATTGGTTACGGACTCAGAGGATCCGGGCTTCAAACGCAGCACCTGCCAGGAGTTAATTTTGTTTTAGGGAAAACTTGCCGACGGATACTTATTAGCTTCAATGTTTTGATAATAATTATTATAAACAGTCTGACCTCAACTGTTAGATTTGTCGGAACACTGTGAGCAATTAATTCGGGTGCTGCTTAAAATTTCTACAATGGGTACCTGTCTTTGTCCTTGTGTTTAACGTTGAAAGCTTTTATATATTGGCGTAATAGTTCTTTTATACGTTCCGATTGATAGCCTCTTATCCAATATTAAAACAAGCTACAAATTTTGTACATGTTTTCCTAATATTGGACTGTACTTGTATTAAGTTCCAGTCCGTTGCATAAGCAGGTACCTAGTTACTGTCGCTACCCGTCTTTGCAATGAATGTATTAAATTCTAATAGTTCATCACATTTTTGGGGGCTAGTTGGGTAGCAGGAACAAGCTACTTAAATTAACTGACTTTAAAATATTGTTACGTATACGGGTTCGAAAAATGCTGTCTTCCAAGAGCGTTAAACATCAGAATGACTTCTCACGCTATCCGTTGCTCAAAGTTTTGCGATTGTTTTAGGTTAGAGCCTTCGCTCGCTTTCGTCATGCGTCATCCATCATTCTGGTTGTCTAATCTGTAGGCGCTGGTTTCCTCACATCTTAACAATGCAATCCCAGTTTCCATAAAGTTTTTCATCAGATCTACAGATCTACAGCTAAAAATATATTAAATTTACGGTAACAGGTTGTCAGGTGTCAAAATTTGTAGGCTGTGTCGAGCAGGTGTACTTTTAATTTTGTTTTTGTGATAAAAATTGATGCTTTATAAGTTAGTGGAGAATTTCTCATTAAAAATTCAGGGATTTCAACGTTGCCATATTTGTGCCGGCAAATCGGCAAATAGTTTCTAGTTAAAAACCATACTCAACTCTCCCATTAAACGGCCACATTTTAACATGGCCGACAAATGGCAAACCTTCACTGGACTTAATTACTTCTACATCCAACGGATGGGAAGTATTGTATCGCGAAAAAAATTTCCAAAATTTTTTATTTGCTCATTCGCTTTAAAATGGTCGAAAACGCAAAAAAAACAAAATTTGAGCAAAAAATTTCTTGTCTGTGTGTCTCTGTGTCCGTGTACGTGTGTCTGTGTGTCCGTGTGTCGTGTGTCTGTGTGTCTGTGGTATTGTTTGTGGACACGATAACTTTCGAAAGACTTAATATATGAACTTGAAATTTGGCAAACGTATAAATCTCAACCACCCAAAGCGACCTATTGTTTGTGGGGTAAGTAGGGTATCGGGAAGGGGGCGAACTACCCTTTTTGCAAATTTTTATTTTTGTATTTTTTTTCGGTTTAGTATGCGATTGGTAGTATAACTGCGAGTATTAATCGTTCTTATAAATTTTCGGTGCAGCAAACTGTTTAGAAGATATTAGCAAAGAAGCGTCACTTAAATAAAACGGTTTTTCCTAAATATCTCCGAATATATTTAATATATTAAAAAAATGAAAATACCATCAGATAGGAAATAAAATTTCTCACAAAAAGTGACTTAGAAAATTTATCCAAAATTTTGATATTTTTGAAATATTTCCAAAAAACCTATTTTAGACCCTACTCGTACGATTTTTTTTTTAAATTTTGGTATTATATAGATAATCAAATTTCTGATCAGAAAGCACTCTTGTAATTTTTTTGTTAATAATTTTCTAGTTATTTGGAATAAACCGATTTTAAAAATTTATATATTTTTGCTAATATCACGAGGACCGTTTGTCTTAGCAAAAATGCTTAGAGAGAAAAATGTTCAAATTCTGATTACTAATCATATAGTGTAAAAAATAAAAATATAAATGTCATTTTGACAATTGGATGTGGAAATACTGATACAATTTGCAGCGGCTTTTTAGCATAGTTGATGACATAAAATGGGAAAATCATTAACGGACTTGGACTATGGATTAATAGTCGAAAAACGGTTGCATGAAAAAAATGTTTCTTGGATTTCCCAATCAATTGATTAGGTTTTTCATAAGACAATTACAAAAGTGCTTTTCTAAAATATTCTGGTTTTCCAATTATTCTAATTTTCAGTATACAGCTCAATTTTCGTGAAAACGGAAGCTATATAGTTGTTTTTATTAAAATATCTTCTGCTGTTGGATATACTAGATTTTTCATGGCACTGTGCTTTACTGTATCCATTCAAGAATTCCACATAAGTTTGTCTTCGTTCTCCACAAAGTATAAAGCACTTTTTCAAATCAACAAGATGTTCTAAATAACTACCCAACTGCATGCCTAGGCTGCCTTTTAAACCGAATCAGGGAAGTCCGCCACTCTGAAAACAAGATGAATGCGATTGCTTTGAGGGTAAATTCCATGAATATGGTGCCGAGACTGAAATAATAATTCACGTTGGAGTGGAAATCTTTAATTAAACAAAACATTCCCAGAACACTTCAAACGTTCAGTGAGCTTCATTCCAGACACACGATATTTCTATCTGGAGATGTTTGACGCTATATAAAACGTAAATTAAGCGTTTTAAGCGCGGTCGTAATATATTTTGGGTTAGGTCATGACTTTATGCTTGCATATATTAAAGCTGCGTGATGGTGGCGGCTAGTCCCTTCAGATACAGGCGCGGTGTTGTCTTGGCAGCTGAATTTATTGCAACAGTTTTTGGTCTGGTGTTCGCAATGAGGTATATCTGCTGACAATGATGGCCCGGACAAGTAAAAATGGATCAACTGAGCGTATTTATTTGGTAGATGTGTTCATAAGCATTCACTTTGCTTTAAACTACCACGGGCTTCTCCTAAACAGCTGCTGTCTTCTTTTCTTAATACCGACAGTTCAGAACCATTATAATAACAAAATTACGTCTATGCTATGTCGTCTGCGTCAAAACAATCTGTGGAGAGCTGTTTCGGCTTATAAAGCCTCCTCAGCACAGCTATAGACCTAACGCTGACAACACGGCATCGATATGGCTTTCCCTATATACGCCAAGGTAGGCGATGTGTATGCGAGAATTAGAATGTGTGGATAACACCATGCCATCTAGTGGCAATTTAAAGGTATTACCACTGGTCTCTTTGAGGAACGATTCTAAATGGTAGCCCATTTTGCTATGGGCGTTTAAAAACCGACAGAGGTCCGAAGCGACGATTTTTGAAAAGACTGGAGTTCAAGTATATTGATAATAACATTACGTCTGTGTCATGTCGCTTGCAGCAAAACAACCTGTGGGCTGCTGTTTCTGCTTATAAAGCAGTACAGTTCTTAAACACACAAATTGGGTTATAAGCAAGAGCATCCCTTCTTTGTAGGGCTATGGGTGGCGCACAAAAAAAGATAGGGACTTGTGGTCTACACTGTCGTATTCCGGATAGCCTGGCGTGTCTAGTCGTACTAAACTCGATCAAAGATTCCGGGAGTCCTTTTATCCCTAATCTTTTTTAACGTCAATTAACATTAAAAAAAATATATTTTCGTGTTAAAATATACGATGACTGATTTCGTAGGAATTTTGGGTAGCTTATCCACGGTTTTATATAAAAATCAACAATTCGAGTTGTGGCTCTTTGATTTTTCCAATTATTTCCTTTGCTCTTCGGGCTATCGCGATGAAGCTGGGTAGGTATATGTAGTTTGGTACTGATATATCTTTTGGTGGAAAATATTCGGATTTTTCTTTAATGCTTTAGAAAATATACCGAGAAACCGGTAAAACTACATATTTACACCACTAGAATTTCAAATTGGATTTACATTCAGTTTTGAATATGCCATAGTAATTTTAATTTATAAAGTAAAATTTCCGAAATGGTCGCTTAAATAAAAATAATTCACCATATTTTCTCTTTGCTTTCGAAATAGGCCTTCCCTAACATTTCCTGACTTTCTTGGAAAATTTCCTTTAAGTATTAAAAGTCACTTCAGTCACTTCCTCGATGAATTCAGTAACTTGGAAAAATGATATATCAAAATTATTTACAGCTACATATCATGTTTCATCGCGCTAGCTTAAATAACAAAGAAAGTAATCGAAAAACAATGAACGTTTTCGATAGCCTCTATATATTTGTATGGTACATCATACAACGATGAATTGCTTTCGAACCCGCGTGTCCACCTCAGTGAAGTCATAAAATTATTAAAGTTTCGTGGTAGGTTCTATATTCGCGAAAAGCAATTATGAAATTATAGAATTATGTTGCTGTGATATTGTTGTTGAAATCTGGTGTGCACATTTTGGTTGCCCTCAATGAGTTCTACGAGCAGTTATTTCTCCAAGAATGTAGCCGAATGCTCTCCGGATTTTTGAAGTCCTTGTGTAAGAGTGTGGTGTATTTCACAAACTCTTTTTTCGGAGCTCATTCTCTTCTTCTGAACGATGGAGGAGGTATGTCTGTGACAAATGGAAGCCCGTTTGATGGTGTTAGTGGTAGGGAACCTGAAAGTATTCTCGGTGTCCTGTTCAGATGTACAACGACCTTCGCAATGAGCGTGATATTTATTTATTCTGGACAGCAATTCTTACCTGCACGGCAAAAAAATGTGGCCGTTGTCCTTAGATTTATGTTGCGCCCCGCTTAGAGATTCTGGACTTTAATAAAAGATTCTGGAGCAACCTAAGTAATAGGAGTGCGATATAGAGGTCTTTATTGTTATGGCTTATAGCGTTGCCTGACAATGTTGCATTATATTGCTTGTTTATTCAAGGGAAATAGACAACTTTTAATTTTGCCCAGATTGGGTTGTATCTATCATTTTTGAAAAAAAATTCAATGTTAACAAGACTTCCTGTCCTGTCCTGTCAGCAGGAATGATTTAGATGTGCGTATGTAGTGTGATTTGGTAAGTGGATGCACCTGAAAAATAAGATTTATTTTACATTCATAGTTTGTGAACACTAGCGATACACTTTTTCTGTTGACTTTTTGGGACTTTATTGTAAATAATAGGTTTACGTTACGTTGCGTTAAGTATTGGTTATTGATTGTGGTCATATTTTGATAATATGTGACTACTTCCGCAGCTTCGATTTCATTTATGCACCACAAAGTCGTTTCACGCAGTTCGCCCGCTCTGTGTGTTCTAAGTTTTGTACAGAAGCAATTTCGCAGTAGGCGTATCCGTTTCTGCTTGGCTAGTTAACCACACCACTTTAATTGCGTCCGGATAGCATGAAACATGGCACTGAACCAATTACGGTGTTTCGTTTGTTAAAGTATGCATGGGCTACGGCACTCCTGTGCACTCAGTACCCCCTGCAAGGTAACGCTTGCAATTAGRGTGACACGAGTTCGGCCCACCGTAATAATTAAGTCTTTGTGTGCCGTTCCGAAGCTGGGAGACGTTGCGTCGCGTTATTGAAGCACTTGTCGGGGTTAGGTTGCATCGTCTACGACCTGGATGTAGTTTTTATCAATTGTTGCGGGTTGCAAATGAAGGGAACTTTTTTACTTATTTCTTGAGTTAGTGGTGTTTTTGTGTCACCATAACGGCTTGTTGAGCAATGTGGCTGTATGTTGTCTTTCAGGAATAAGAAATTCTTTTGCATGAAAAGCTGTCAGGACGTTATGAATGATAGTATGGGCACGGACTTCCTAATACATATATCGGTTATATTAGTTTATAGTTAAAAAATAATAATTAAAAATAGATGCAACCGCCAACTGCTAAAAATGCTTCTTATTTTACTTATCTGTAAATGGCGAAGTAGGCTATGACTGTTCTTTTTCATTTGTAATCATATCGTAGAAGCAACTTTTATCCTATATTACAGGTTGCATACAAATAATAATCCGTCATTTTTGGGGTGCCACTAATCTATGCTTGTGTCTCTAGGCTTTACTAGTTTAAGTCAACAAGCAGTTAATATGGTAGAAAAATAAACTAACAATATTACAACTATTTTTGAAAAGTTCTAAACATACTCTGCAAAGTCACTTGACAAGAGATTGGCAGCTGTTTCCCTCGTTACTTACAATAAGTCAAGACTAGGGCTGGGCGATACCATTAGATAGGTACCGATATTCGATACCGGTGCAGCATCGGTACTACTCAAAAGTATCGAAGTATCGAAAGCATCGAAGTATCGAAAGTATCGAAGTATCCAAAGTACCTAAAGTATTGAATGTATCAAAAGTATCAAATCATCAAAAGTATCGAAGGTAGGTATCAAAAGTGTAGAAGTATCGAAAATATCGCAGTATTGAAAATATCGAATGTATCAAAGATATCAAAGTTGCTTCACTATATATAGGTGCTATAAATCAACGGTTAAATTATTGAATCAGGAATAGTTTGGAATATGCTGAGGCGCATTAAATAACTACTACTATAACTACTAACCATCTACATATTTAATTATCCTAATTTAAACCTAAGCCAAGCAAAATTATCCACTTTTTATTTATTTTGTGCTTGTCGTGTATTTTTATGCGATTAATGTGTTCATTGTCCGCCTACTCTATATGTAAGTGGTGGGAAACCATAGCACTTAATAAACAATAACAAGTAACGGCCTAACAGCTTGCATTATCAAACTCAAAGGTGCTTTATAGAGAAAAACAAATATCAACTTTTTACACATATCATATATTATATGTAAGTTTACATATAATAAAACACTTTTGAATACTTTCGATACTTCGATACCACGACAATGTGGTATCGATACCTTGCCCAGCCCTACTCAGGAATTATTAGATATAAATATAATAATATAATTAAGTTAAGTATAAAACATTCAAACTGCCTTTTTAAGGAAGCACAATACTAAACGAAACTAAGTTAATATTAAAAAGGCAAATAATATTTATATACAACTTTGCTGACGTAAATAGAACCACATAAGTATTATATCCCCAGCATGATATATTCAGTTTCCTTCCAAATAGCGGCAAAAAGGTTCTATTCTAGTTCGTGTATACTCCGCTCTTGCTAATTTTGTATGTGAAATTAAAAGGCAGCTCTTATCCTGCAGTACAGATTCACTATTTTTGCAATAATTATAAAACAAAAACAGGCATTTTGTACATATACCTTGCCTTATAAAAAAGGTATTATATAAAGTAGAAAAATCTATAGGATTGTGTTTAGCCCTCTAAGATATTTAAGAAAGACACGTGACATTTTCAAATAACCACCGTTAATGTAAAACATTATTATTTGCAGTTAAGTTGAAAAACATTCAAAACCAGTTTAAAATGAACCATCGTTTGCTAAAATTAGTTTCAAATTCAAGCTATGCCACTTTAACGGCTTGAAAATTATATCTCTTCTGCTGGCGTTGCCGTGGCAATTAGACAAAAAGTGTTTGAACAAAATTTGCAAACAACTACACATAGACTCCAATGATCGTCAGACATTTGAATTTCGCGAATTATTATCTACTTCTCGATGGGTGAAAAGCTGCTTGGCCATGTTTGTTAAAAATTATACCACGCACGCATTAGATACGCTTGTGTATCTATTTCTTTTTATTGTACAGAGAGTCCAAGGATCATAAGCCTGTTTTCAACAAATCTAATATTATTAAAAAGGTTCCAAGTGTAGATAGCAAAATAATAAACTACGCAATAACAAATAGACAAAAACAACAAAATTTTTCAACACGTATCAATACAGATTATTTTTACACCACTCTGGCGTGCTGTAAACAGATACGTTATATTTTAAAAAGATTTTTGCTTCTCTAAATGCAGCCTCCAGAATAGCAAGAGTGTTTGGAGTAAGTGTTTAAATGGAATATTACAACGGTTCGATATATTGTGATCTTGCCATTTTATTCCAGTACTCCAACTAGCTTTACGAGTGCTTAGGCTGTGTTCAACACATTTTCATTAAAATACAAGCCCCCTGGCAAGTTCTCAAATGGCACCTCTATTTACCTGTTTTCGCCCACATTGCATACTTAAATCTGTAATCCTTATTCTTTGTTATTTAATTAAATGATCAACTCAAAAGCATTACTTAGGTAGAGATTGCTTAATATCCGTTTGAAGTCAAAGGCATACTTATACAGATGCTGTAGGAACCGAGTAACATTCCGTTTTAAGCTACCACGCTTTATATACGTGGGTGTTCTACGGTCTAGACAGTCTGAATAACAACATTTCTTCCCGCACTTGATATATTTCTTAATAAGCATGGTATAGCAATACACAAATAACTATCCATAGTACATTAACCAGGTTAATAGCGATGAAAGCTAACAATCTTCGCCATCAATTTGTTTGCTAACAAAGGGTCACACCTCAGATATTAAAATACCTTGATTACGGGTTGAATTCCTGAGGGAAAGGAAGAGGCGTTTTTTCAAGCTGTTTGTTCTGGGGCGGGCTTCATGGAAGGCTGAGTGATCGGGAATTCCTCGAGACTGTCTAGTCATTTCCACCGGATGCAAATCGGGAAGCAACCGCTTTTGTTTACGATGTTATTAAAGATGTAATAACGGATATTACTTTCAAATGCGGTGGTTGCTTATAGCGTTAATTTAAAATGTAAATTGTTAATTTTAATATTTCCTACCGCGATTTTTGTCGGTAGCTTTGTTGGTTGCCTCGATGTAAAATAGGTTTTATACTTAAGCGGATGATGGCGATCTCTCCTCTTTAATTACGTATTGTAATTAGAATTAGCTGCTTGTTAACGTTTAACTTATAGATTGAGTCATTTTTTTTACATTACGAAGATGATGGGGATTGCAGAGCGTTTTCTATAATATGTAGAGTATTAACAAAATGAGTAGGTACAACTGACGTTTTTGAAATTAAAGGACACAGCAGGTTTCATATTGGGAACGGGGTAAGGGAAGTTCACTTTTAATCAAAAATAATACTTATATTAGGTCCGATCTAAGGCCAAATTGTTGTGTGCCCAAAAACTGTAGCGTGGTGTCTTCTCCCCCGACACTTTTTAGTTTAGTATTGAAAATACATATTTTTTGTAAATATAAAATTTGGACAAGAAATTGCGTAATTATTATTCTTTCGTTTTCCTGGTCTATTGCCGTAACTACAATAAGTCTTAAGATTTAATACCACTTCTCATAAAATCCCTCCAGTTTACCAAATATATACATATTATTATTAAGCCAGCACTTTAAAGTATCCTGTTTGTCAAACCATCATCATTTATGTATTTCATTCAATGCAGTATTAGCAGTTTGCTCTCTTCTAAGGTAGCCAACTGGTTTAGCGAAAATCACAGGAAACTAAAACTTTATCAAAAAGTTCAAATTAACAATAAATGTACATTTATTTTTATTTTACATTGAAATGTTGTTAGTATAATTAATATTTTTGATTGCTTATTTATTTTTCTCTGCCTTATTACGTTTCCTGTGAGAATAAATAAATTTTTAGGATTGTTTGAGATTTTGTAACATACTGATGTGTTTAAATATAGCGCGCAGATTTGAATCGTCGATCAGTAACGCCGAAGACAACTCCGAACGTCACCGAGAAGAACGACAACTACTACTTACTTGTCATTTGTCGATTATTGAATTATTTGATATATTTTAATACAAAAAAGCGCCTGGGAGTGTACATTTTCAACATATTCTGTAGTGTTTTGTGGAATAATCAACTTTAAGGTTGCAGAAAGCTCACATTTCGGAGCTGTGTGGTGTCATTGATTTGCAACTATCGGCGTGCATGGCAGCAGTAGCAAAAACACGGCACAAGAATTCAGAAATCAACGTTACCCGTGTTGCATAAATCATTTATAGAAACCCTGTATTTGCATTTAAGCTTTTCGTCGTCAATTTTGAGATAAAATGCTAGTTTACAGAACACTGTTTTTATAGGTACTTTAGTATGTTTTTAAGATGATTTATTTTGTTGTGTACAAACAAATATGGTAGTGGGCGCATTTCACGGCAGTAATGTAGCAAATTAAGCAAGGTGTTTTAGGTAAGAAATATGCTTGATAAGGGTTTGCTCTGCAAAATCGTTGAACTAGATTGATACTGCAACGATTATTTGATATTACCGCCTCATGAGTTTTCTTAATTTAAMCACATTAAAATTAAAAAAAMTTGTATTGACCAAAATAAAAAACAACATTAACCATTTTTTATTACTTTTAAATAAATTCGATGACCACGTTGAAAACGGTAATCCTTGTTACCTAAATGTCACAGCTGCAAATACTTATAACAAGATTTCAAATTGTGTTATGTTCCAGGTTTTTCTTTGAGGCTGTATTATGMGTCGCGAATTACCTATATGTATCATTTTTTGGTTTTCACGTTAAGTTAACACTAAAAATAGTTTGCTTGTTACTTATACTCAATCAAAGAGTGACATATAACGAGTAGGTAGTTCAAAACTAGTGACGTATGTATTTATAACAGGCAAAAGTCAGTGAACATATTAACGTACCCAGAAATTATGTTGTAGATTTTCCATCTTCAAAAGACAGCACATCAGGCTTTCTATCTGCAACTAAACGTGAAGCCCCACAGCTCTCTCTCTTTGATTACCGGATATTATTATATAGGATTTTCGTGGTTGTGCTATATCAAATCACCCTTTCCCCACCAGGCGCAGGATTAAGCACCTCGCAATATTGAGCATTTCCATTACAGCTGGTAGAAATGGCGAGGGGATAAAATTAAGACGTTAAATCAAATGGTGAATAATGACGTGTCCCGGCATGATTTAAAGTGCAATCAATCAAGATAATTATGGACAACATTCGAAGCTTATTAGGAAAGATTATGGTTCCCTCGGTCGTAAGTCAGAAATCGAAATGGTACAGTGTTGTGATTGTCACAGCTGTTACTCAACAAAGCAATTAAGATACACATTGATCATGAAAATTAGGTGAAGTAAATGTGCTATAATGATCGGTGGTTATGGTCCAAACAGTGAGGACTGTTTCTACCATTGTTTCTTCAACTCGTTTCTTAATCGAATGTTTTATGTTATGTCCCATATGCTGCTTAGAGCTCCTATGACATTTCGAGCTTTTTGAATTTTGTAGCGGATTTCTTTGTTGCTAATAGGACATTTGCTCCAAAATATGTCAATTTATCTGCTCTTCTTGGGTCTGCTTCATGTCGTCGATAAGAACTCTAAAACTTGTTTGTGTTTTTTTTTCTAAACCTATACATGAAATCTTTTCAGCATTAGGAGGAGGATATTACAGTGATTATCCAGTTATAGGCAGAAGATAAAAACGGAAAATTCTAAATTGGCATTGGTTCAGCAGTTTCGTAAAGTTTTGCACTGATTGCAAAACTTCAATATTAAAATAAATAAGGATAAAGGAACATGAGTTCAAGGACATATTGTACACTGTGGTTACGTCAAAGACATAAACGACATCCATGGGTCTAAAAAGAAGATATGTCTATGCTATAAATAGAATGCCTAGGCCTACATATATTACCAGCTTTATTTGGAATGATCAACTATCATGGCAGATTCTTTAAAAAGCTAAGCATGATTCTTTATCTATTTATCCAACTTTTGCATAAAAACGCAAATAAACCCTGTGCAAGCAGTTTTCAGACATTAAAATAAATGTCTAGCAGAATTTTTAGTTGGTAATACCCCAAATAAAAGCAGACCTTTGATTAAACCATATTAACTGACTTTTTCGACATTTCGGTTTTGGTTATAATCTTCCTCAGGGAACATCAGTCTAATGAAGCCATGTTCCCTGAAGAAGGTTTTTACCAAAACAGAAACATAGGAAAAAGTAAATAATATGGTTTAATTAAAAGCCTGCTCTTATTTGACGTATTATCAGCTAAAAGTTCTTCTAAATATAAATTTAAACGTCACTAATTACCAAATACCACATTAAAAGAAATGGTTCCAAGTGATGCATTTTTGGTGTAGTACTTTCACATACTTATCCTGAGGAATAGAACAAATATGTTGCCAAATTGACAAGGAGGCCTATGTTATTAATTTTGCTGTCAGTAAATATACACCACATACAAATCACTGACCATTAATTCATAGTCTCTCACTTACAATAGATTTACCAGAATAAACCCCTATGCGTTGTTTTTACAAAATTTTCATTACATAATTAAATACAAAAATACAAAAAAAACATTGATGGAATAGTAAAGATTAACAATCACAGAAGTAGCTCCAAATAATCACGATCTGGTAGGTAAATTACATAATATTGTAAACACGGACGATGACAAAGTATGGAAAAGTCATATAAACCAAACTAGTGTTACACTTTAAAGCCAGAACAGACAGAATGAGATTTATCTAGTAGTTATGATTATCGTATCGAAAATATGCAAACACAAACAAACGAAAGTTCCTTGCTTGAAGCACCAGCTAAGTCAAAGGCGGATGATGTAGGTAGGCCAGGAACTGCATGCACATGAATGTCAGGGGGTGCGGAAACAGCAAAAACAAAAAAGAAAGAATAATTAGATTACCTCAAAGATTTAAAGTTACCACATGTGTTAGAATTACTATTTGATGTTTAATTACATGCTCACTTTCAGCACTTACCTTACGATGCAGCTTGTTTTTTGTTATTACAGTTTTTATTCCTTTACATACTACGCTTACAGAATTTTGTATTGTATTTTTCTTAAGGTTAGGTTTTTATTTTTGCGGGCTTGTTATCCACCATATATTTATATGTACATAAACGATCGTTTTATTAATTGTGGTATAGTCGAGGTGTTTTGTTCGACACAAGCGTAGGTACAAGAAAACATAACAGTTTGTATTTCTAATTAATTTTGATCCGAACATTTTCAAACATTTACTTTTATGAAATACCAAGGCACAAAATGGCAGAGCAATGAGTATAATTTAGTCAACGATGGTTTCCAACACCGCATGTCATAAAATAGCAGGTGTGAGTTTCGGGGCCCCTCCTACATCAAATAGTTTGCCTGTCGGCGATGGAGGAGAGGACATCATGACACTGACGCCTTTTCATTTGAGTCTTGTATAACTCAAACACGCGATTCCCAAGTTCCAGTCAGCACGCCATCTGGCTGGATACCAGCACACATGTTTGTTGATCACGAAATCGTTTTTTGTTGGAAACAAATTGCCGCTATAATTTGACAACAGCTGTTTCTAATATGTAGACGTTTATCAGTGAACAGATAATGTTAATAGGTACTTGTCAATCTATCTGATGTCGTAAGGTCCTTGTATGTTGGAGTGTTAAGCAATTAGAACACTTTATGTATTGGCATTATTGCCACATAAACAACCATAAATGAAAGAACTCAAATGGCTACTATTATAATTCTTACTGAGGAAGGACCATACATGACCATACATCTATAAAAAGGACATTAAAATGTCCTTATGTACTTATACTTACAACTGTTGTACTACATAATAGTATTATTGTTAACATACAGTACGAAAATGAATTTTATGTTAAGGAGATTAGTTATTCTTATTAATATAAAAAGCTTTAAATTCACCAAATATCGTCTTTTGAGAACTGAAAATCATTCATTTTTAAATACTGTTTGCTATAAACTGAAAATAATAACGACTTTAAAACAATATTTATTTGTTTCATCTACCATGTACAGGGTATTAAAAAGGAGTGTAAAATATTTAAAGGGGAAATAATATTAACCAAAATAAGCAGAAAACTGCTAATAACATGGGTCCGCAAAGTAATGGTTATAGAGATATGGTAGATTTCTTTTTTGAAAGAAGCAAAAAATAGGTTGCATAAAAGATGTTGGAAGTGCCCACCTTCAATTTCCAAGCAGACACGACATCTTTGACTAAATGATATTCGAACCCTTTCTAAAACCCCCTCATTGGCCAGGATTTGATGTCATTTTTTTATTAATTCGTAGCTGCAGCTCCTAAGGGCTATTTACAGTAGCACCATAGACTAATGTTTCCAAATAGCCTCAAAAAATATTCATAGGTTAAATCAGGCGATTTTACAAGGTGTAATACAGGTTCGCCCCCTTGCTACCCATCTACGAGGGAAACTATTATAAATGCTCTTTAACGGCAATAGAAAAATGAGCTAGAGTTCTTTCTTGCTGGAACCACATTTGTTGTCTTTGGTCTAAACGAATGTTGTTGATAACTCCGTTTCGTGTGAATCCGGTCTCACCAGTAAAAAGAATATCGGCAAGAATATAGGGTCTTCAGCATCACTGTGTAAAAACCACTGCAAAAAAAACAAATATGATTGATGATCAAGTGAATTTCAGGTCTGTACTCATTGTACATGGCACGGATAGTCCGTGCTAGAATTTCCTCTTCTGTTCGAGTAGTAGATATCGACTATGGTCTTGTTCGGTAACCGGCATCTCGCAATGTTTGGAGAATTGTTCATACGATTTGTGAAAGAATCTTGCGACTTGGTAAGCTTCACCATAGAGACGTCGCGTTTTTCCGTGGTAATGCTATTAAAACGACCATACAAGAAATTCATGTCGATTAATTCAGCATGGGAGCCGTAGCAAACGAAAACTTGTGCACAGACAACAGTCAAATACTTGCTGTTAAAAAATTTTTAGTAAACTATGGTAGGAGCCAGCATTTTTTTTTCAAAATAAAAAAGGGGGTACAACTTTTTTGGTCGTTTTGGTCCATACTATTACCTCTTATTTTATGCTATTTTTAGCACCCTGTATAAAGGACTTCCATTGAAAACATTCCAGTTAATGTTTGTAATCATCATGCGTACAAGAAGGTACTCAAGTTAATAGGCAATAATTTGCAACATCTACCAAACTAAGTCTAAACAAGAGTACTTTATGTTCTACTTTATCAGCTGTATTGATAAGTATGACTTGTGTACAAATAGTCTACTTCAAAATGAGGGTTTTGAATATAATGATAAACTATCAGCTGATGTGTTGGAACTACAGACCTTATAAGCGAATACCATTCAAGCTGCTGAAAATAAGAAAACATACGTTGTTGCTAAAAACGTAATTTATATATTTCGCAGCAATAAAACTGCATAGATTAAAGAAGTGCAAACCAAAGAAAAAACTGGATTATTAAAGATTTATTACAGATTAAAATCATATACAAACTGAAAAATGAAAAACCTAATGATAATGAGGCGTAGACTCCGGGAAAATTCTTATATATTATATACAAAAGAGTAATTGACAATTAATTATATTTCATTAACTTCAACACGTTACTTTTTTTTGGTTTCTGGGCTCACTTATTTGATTAACCTCCCATATTTATAACTTTTACATTTTTTTAAAATTATATGATAGGAGAAAAGCTATGAATTGAGGACGCGATGATGCGTGAAGTGGTTTCAACAAAGAATAAAGGTTACGTAGGTACGTATTCATCATACATTATACAGAAGAATGATTTTGACCAACACCTAACTGAAGATCTTTACATTTACAGAAGTTTTATCGTCAGAATATAATATATACAAGGTCACCAAAAGTTTGGTTCTATGTATTCACATAGTGGCAAATGACGAGGTTAAATAAAGCAAATGTATACTTCTCTTTCTTTTCAGCACGCTGGGTGAGGTATTGATATTAAGTTCTATTCTGTTAATCCCCACTAAGGAGGAAAAAAAGTTAAGTTTAGCCCTACATGTGGGGCTAGTAAAGAAAAGCAACAATAAGATAGTTTGATCCTATGGAAAGAAACTGCAAAATAAATGTAAAAAAGTCCACAGTACGGATAACTTCACTTAAAGCTGGGATCATGGTCAAACAGAAAAGATCCATCCGAGGTAAAGATAGAAAGAGAATCACAATTATTATATAATTACCTATAATACTATATAATATCTTTAAAAAAAGTCTTATTCGAAAGCTCGTGATCCACAATTTCATGTACGCTATTTTATGTGCAATAATCAAAATAGTAAAGGTGTAAGCTACAAATAATCTGAAAGGTAGACCTCACAATTAGCAACTATTTTAGCAAAAAATATTAAGTGTATTTGTACGAGAAATACCTTGGGATCTAGCTGAACTTTTATGTTTCAGATAACAATTAATTTATATCTGAATATTTAATAATTTTTAGGTGCTGCTGTTTTGTAAAAATAGGTCGTTCTCTTTCTATGGCTAAAGGATAACGATATTTGCATCCGCCATGCTACAAAAATGGCCCCCTTTAGGAAAAGGATCGATGCAACTTGCAAGGTCGTGATTTTTACATTTTGTTTTGTTTTTTTTAATCATCCCATCCAGAATTAAATACGTAATAATGATCATGCAATAAGAKGACGTGACATATGAATATGTTATATAAACTTTCATTATACTCCTCACACAAGTTTCATTTACCTTTTAAGTGTTTTTAAACTTATCATATTTTGAGTTTGGCTAAATTCGTTGTTTAACATTGATTTGATGAAATTTAAGGTTGCTTAGAGCAGAAGAAACAAATAAATATGCCGTAGTACATAGCTTCTTAATTGTTATGCTAGGATAAGCATTGTTATTATACGGTAATTTCATAATAATGACGATAAACTGAATGGTTGGTGTTTGTAGTTTTATATAACTTGAAATGTAAATAAAACCTAACGTTTACCCAGTAAAAAGGAAATTTGGTCACATTGTGCGTAACTTTTCAAAAAATTATTTACCCTACATTGGGCGCTACCTTTTGCCAATCCGTAAAAGCTTGAATTCGCCAGCAAAAACAGGGACGCTACCGAACCGTCTGTTTGGTATCCTTTTATTGCAGTTATCCGCAATCCACAGTTATTGCAGTGGATAATAACGAAAAAAGCTTGTGATACTAAATATAATGATGCATACAATTACCGTAGGAGCCCATTAATAAAGCTGGTAGTATAGGCGATTCAAGCTAAGCGATACGCAGTCTAGCCTCTAGCGGCAGAATTTTGAACTACGTATAAACAGTAGTTCTCCTTTTTTGTGTGTACTTCTGCATGCGGTATTAGACGGTTGAGGATAAACGAGTCGCGGTAATATTTGTGTTTCGGCGACAGTTAAAAGTAAATTGTGCTAAAAATGAATAATATAAAAGTAAAACGAAAAGTCGAAAGCAATAACAGAACGTTTTGTGTGTTGTAATTAAACTATTTTGATGTAGAAGTAAAGAGGAGATGCCTCAAGAAAGATGCCATACCATCCCAAAGTCTACCAATGGTATACTTGAATATTCAGAAGACAAAAAATGAATGATAGGTTATGGGGTTGTTGATGTATTATATACGACAATTAATACTTACTCGTTAAAGTTTGACAACCGCACACAATAAGATGGCCAGCATTTAGAACTTCTTCACCTTCCCTTATACATCTTGAAGCCTCGCTTGAAGCGGTAGTAGCTTCCAAAAACGTAAAAACTATTAAACTTAGACGCATTTCGTACGGCACACCACAAGAATGACACCAGAAAATGACACATGTCGACTGCTTTCTACGCGACCAGCTGATCGTGCTAGCGCGCGTAAATATTAATTTGAATCACCAATACAAAAAGTGGTACGTAGTACGCAGAGCTGCAGTTTTAAATACCAGGCTGCTAGTATTCCTCCTTAGTAAGAAAACATTTAAAGCAACAATATTCAGGAATCAAACGAATCTTACCTTTGTTTCTACAACTGCAAAGAAGATTATGGCAACAACAAACGTCAAAAACGTAGAATATATTATTTACTATTGTTAATTTTATGAATGCTCAATTTGACTGCACAGAATACCAAACACAAAATAAATTATTGCTGCATTAGTTCAATCAGTAATTAAGTGATTATTTAGACAGCTTTTATTTCGACCGGTCATAGCGTGACTTTCAATAATTGTCCCCAATATAGATATGAAAAGAAGCTTCCAACAAAGAGCCAAACATCGCATTACATTAATTAATATCGCAACCCCCGCATTACTGGATCATACATCATTGCAGTTGTCAGGCTCGGTGATAAAAAGGCAGGGTGTACATACACCTGATTTAAATCATCACTTGATTACACAAAACAAATTAGTGCCCCGTTGTCGAAACGATACACAACAATGGGAAAACGAACCACACCTTGGGAAGGGGACCCACAAAACGTCCAATGATAGTGCGTGAGAAGAAAGAATTAATTAATTACGTCTGTCAGGGCGCCAGTTGCATTCATTTATTAAAGGTTGATCTTCTTGACAGGTTATGATGGCCTTGTTTATCAGTAGTTGTCTGCGGTGTGAACATCGGAGTGGGTGTTAATAAAATCTACGGCACCTTTTTGCCTTTTGTGGTTTGGTGTGCTCATATTTCAGAGTGTTAAACGAAAATATAATAAACCGCAGTTTGCAGACCTCGCTAACACTTTGTTGTTATTTGGCATTTTTCCCTGAGCTGGGCATGGTCCAGAATTTTATACAGTCGCACAGTAAGAGCACTTAAATACTGTGACATCTGTGACGTGATCTAACAGATTGTAACTTGAGTATCAAGTCGTGTTATCCCCATTCGTCTGGTACAAGAGAGCAAAGATCTGTACTGGCATTACTCTAATGTTATTTAATGAACACTTTCAAGCTTTGTTATCGCTCCTGATAAAGCGAGGGATAGTAAGGCGATTTCGCAGACAGGCCTTTAGTGCCATTAAAAACTATTCTATGAGTAGAGCTCGAACTGTTAAGAAAGTGTTCGGCGATGCTAACTTTTCAGGATAGAAGGGTCTATTTTAGTGGTCTCAGTGATACAGGTTACAGTAATGGGTCTTGTAAAAGGTACCTTGCATAATTTGAGCCATAACTATGTAGATGTTAATCTTGAGTTTCTTCGCAGATGGTGGTTTGAAGATTGTTACATTCATTGTATTTTAGTTTTTTGGGTATCGAGGTACGAGTTGTACAGATGCACAACTGCTTTTTATTGATTTGATGAAAATTATATTAGAAAGCAACGTTTATTTTTTCTTCATTCCAGTATTAAGTACCTTTCAGCAAGTAAAAGACTAATTTAATAAGAGCACTGTCAGTTTAATGTGCATACACTCAGTGAAACTGAACGAATTGGAATCTTAATGACTATGGAGATCGACAACGTTCGCACAAAGATATTTCTGATGCATTTATTATAACATTCATCTAGAGAAAAATCCTGTTGTTCAATCCACAGTGTCCAAGTTAGTTATAAAATTTATAGAAGTTGAACACGTACAAATAAAGATTGAGCTCTTGATGTTGTTAGCGTAATGGATTAACACATTCATGTCAACCATGCCACTTCCTTTGGACAACAATATTAGTCAATAGTCGTTCGAATAGGTCCCAAAAAGAACAAATACAAAAGCACAAAGTACAATTTCTCGATGGGCGAAATTAAAATGATTGTTCAAACTTTTGCAAACTCTTTTAATTTCTGTTGGATTTGTAAACAGACATAACTGCCGCTACTGATTTCGTAAAAATCCTCTCTAGATGATGGAACAGCATACACAGTATCCTCAGAATTTAAATATGGCTTGGTATTATTGGGCAAGAAATCATAATAATTGAAAATATAACCTGAACCTACTGTGTGATATTATTGTATCTGACACTGACCGATGAAGACGAGTAACGCCAATCCGCAATAAGTGTCTGATTTCAACAAGTCGGGGCTCCGCAACATCCGTAGGTCGGTGGTTAGGATATGGCGGAACATTTGAAGCCTTGCTAGGTCGCCTGATTTAAGTCGATTGCATTATGTTTGCAAGAGCAAATATATAGACTAGGTTATTGCCAAGCTACATAATTTCAGTTTCCACATTTAATTTGATATWATAGTCGCAATATATTGAACTTCCAGTCTAAGGTAACCTTATGTAATTCTTTAGTTTTGTCGATTCTAAACTACTGTGATGCTGTATATGGACCTGCGCTGAATCAACATGATAGTCAACGTTTACAGCGCTTGCAAAACTCTTGCGTTAGGTTTGTCTATGGCCTGCGACGGCGAGATCATGTTTCGGAGAAGATAAAGGAACTGGGTTGGCTAAATACGAGGGAACGTAGGTTTCTTTATTAGTGCAATATATGTCTTAAACTACTAAAAAAATAAAGAACTAAAGCTATACCTTGTAAAAAGAATTATAAAAAGATCCCAAGTGCATGATCTAAATATAAGGCCTATTAACGTCGTTTCTGTCCCGCAACACAGAACTTCACAATTTCAAAATTGCTTTCCTTATATTGCCCCTAAAATTATAAATCTCTTATATCAGTATAATATAAACTCGTTACGCTATGTTCGTGAGCTTTTGCTCGGTGGTCAATGTAACCTCAAACCTTATTATATCTAGTGCTTTAGTTATTTATTTGTTAGCACCAACTACTTCTTTTTTTTCAAGTACCTAATACTCTGTTATCAGCGTGTTTGTTAATTTTTTGCCCTCGTATTATTTGGTTGCAAGGAAGAACAGTGCTGACGGATTCTTGATCCCTCAGTTTTGATTGCTACCATTTCTGCATCTAAATATATATATTCTTTATCTGTTCAGGTTACAATTTTTGTATGTATGCAGAATAAATGCATTTATTATTAGTATTATTATTACTATTATTATTATTATTATTATTATTATTATTATTATTATTATTATAAATATTTATTTAAGCGAACAAGTACAGGGTTTCTATAAGCGGGGGTGGCGTTGACTTCTTAATGACTTGTGCCGCCTCTTTGTAACTGATGCCAAGCTACAATAAGCACAATATACTGTCATTAATGTACTGAAGTTTCTGGGTAGAGTTATAGACACGAATCTGTTGGTTTTATAAAGATTTTCCAATCCATACAAAATAAAGACCAGATCAATTTCAGGTTGCTATTAAAATAAAATCAGGGGGCTTCATCATGACAGGATTAAGGAGTATGGAATATGGTATAAACCTAACGTGAGAAACTTGTCCGAATTCGGTCTTACCCAAAAAAGACTAGGATTTCAAACAAAATTATATTTTATGGATATGCATTGACATGCAAAAATAAAAATTACACCAAGAAATGAAGAATAATTGGCAAAAAACTTTTCTTAAGGAAATCTTGCTGAAAAGTTATATTTACAGAAATATATAAAATCTTTATACAGGTATTTCAATCGAGCATACCAATAGTAAATGAAATATTGGAAATGCTGCTTTATTCTTCTTACGCTGATTTTTACAAATGTTACTTACCTCCAATATAGTTTTAAATCTAAAATTCTGTAGGTATAGATTGTAGGTATACCTTTGTCAGTACTAGAAAATGAAAGATACGTATTATTGCATGAATGCACAATAAATTAGATGCAATAGAATGTACGATCTTAAAGAGAGAGTAACAAAGACAAAGTGCTTTGATGAAAGATTAATAAGCGAGTTAAGTGTAAGTATAGAAACTAGAATTTTGACAAGCAAGACAAAGTGTAAGAAAAAGTTCAATCAGATGGTTCGGACACTAAAAAAGAGTGAATGGAAAAACACCAGCAGTGAAGCACGCTTGGAAGGCGAGAGCAATGAAGGAAAAATGTGGGTGAGCTGAATCTTCAATGCACCCGTACTATTAACGTGGACACGTCTGATGTATTACTAAAAGGGGTGTTGCGTTCATCCTCGTATGTTATTGGTCCAATACTCACAAACTAGCAATGTGCCGCATTTAGCAGTTATTTCCTTTCCTATTAAATCATCAAGGATGTTCCATGACAATCTCTAAATGTCGATTTTCGAAGACGATGACGACGAGACGAGACGGTTACGGCAATGTGGCGCACTTAGGAGACCTTTCACCTGCTGATGAATTTTCCAGACTGTTCTATGACATTCTCGAAACGTCAATATTCGGCATCTCCACAGCGAGACTGTTACGTTAATGTGCCACACTTGGGATATCTTTCGTCTGGAGGTGAATTTTCCAGAATATTCTATGACTTTCTCGAATCGTCGATTTTCGACATCGTCGAGACAATTTCGGCATTGTGCCACACCTCTATTTTCTGTCATTTTCGAGAATGTTCTTTCTGGAAACATAGATTTTCAAGTTCCCATCGCGAGACGGTTTCGGAAAACTGCCATAATTGAGGCCTCTCTCCGGCGTCTATTAAATCTGCCAGAATATTCTATTCTGCTAAAAATCTGGTGGGGAGAATATCCTCCGATTAAATCCTTACTAGACTACCGAATTAGATATCTCCTGTCGTACTTAATGTCCTGTTACCGCTAAAGTTTATTGGATATAATACCTATTGGCACCACTTGATGATGGTACTTTTTAAGATATTATGGCAAAACATGCACCCAAAACGAGAGAAAAGGCATGTCTACGTCAAAAAAGAAACATGACATAGGGAATGGTTGCGCTGATGAGTAAAAGGAGAGGGATTTATAAAACCAGGCAAGAGTAAAAGCAAAGGAGAGAAAAAAGTGGAGCATGGGTCACGAGAGATAATATGATTATGCATATAAAAGAACGAGCGTTTTGTGTGCACAATTGATGATGAGAAAAAATTGTGGTGATTGTAACTAGTTTAGCGAGGTAGAGGACTCTGCATTTCTCCTCCCCAAATATTGCAGTATCAAACCATTCTTCGTTTACTCATGCGTTATTAAAACGTCGGAATCAGTGGAAACACAAATTAAACTGGATTTCGAGCGGTACTCGGCGATTTTTTAATTGCGCTTAATTTCGCTAACGACCCGTTGGAGGTATTCCGGTTTTCGCGCCCTATCATCTTCGGTGTACATAAATCGGTTTTTGTGGGCGAGAAGGCCCGGCCTCACGCACGCTCGGCCAGGCACCTGTCTCCCAGCGGGTTGCCCACGGCCAGACTTTAATGACTTCATCAGCGGCATACGTATATTTCAGACAACTCTCCACAACCTATACTTCTTACGCCGTGCAACAATCAATTCTGATCGCCCTCTCTTTGTCGGGTCGTTTTCATCCGGCACATCGTCTGCTGTGAGCTGATTGATGCAGAAGATTTCTACGTCCTTATGAGATGAAACGCCTGTGTTTTTGGGAAAAAAATTGTTAGAAAGTGAAAGCTTACGCTGGACGGAATGCTCGGTGTATCGGGCTGCATAATATACAAGAAATGGTCAAGGCATTCTTAACATTCTTTGGCTAACCATTATAAAGATTTATTTGAATTAGTAGTCTCCAATGTAAGTTATTAGTCTTAGTTTACGGAACACTAAGCAATGCTTGTCTCTAATTAACAAGTTTGTCGTTGTTATCGATCACAGCAATTTGGGAGGTACTCTTGCTTCACGCTGAATCCTCCGCATAGCTTTAAACGAATTACTTTCAGCACAATTTAATATGTCTTTTTGAAGTTGCAGAGATTTTCAGCAAATTGCAGGAAATTCCTTAATAGGACACACAAATAAGCTATTTACACACATATAATAATAAATAAATAATAATTTAACAATAGGAGTAGAAAGACAATCAATCAGCCAAAATCACAGTTAATAGCTTTTGGGGGTTCAAGAGACAGCGAAGGTAGCATGAATGAGACCAGAAATAAACGGCAGCCTAAACAGTTTCGCCAAATAAGTACAAAAAATAAGATAGTGTGAAAATTTAGATAAGAACTTGCATATGGAAACGAAAGGTGGATATTATTGACTGCCGTAAAAAGTAAAGGCCATCAATGTAAAATATCGAAGAATAGTTGGAGGAGTAACAAGAAGGTACAAAACAAAAAAATAAAATAAAAAAATAAGAAAAGACCTTGGAATTGAATCGTACACATGATAAAGAACTGTAGTAACTAAAATAGTTTGAATAAATGAACTGCATCAGCAAAAACCGACCAGTAAAAAATTCAGATGTTAGATTATATTTTTATCTGATTGACTGAAATCTAGTTTAAACCAGATGGCGTTGTGTGTTTTATGTTTTGTCGTTATAAAATATGCTCGTCTTACTGTGGATCAACTATTCGTGGAGAAGGTGTGCAAACTGTATAAATATGCATTGTTGGAGCGATTGATAGAATAACGATTCATGGGGTTTTCCGCACACAAGAGTTTTATTAGTAGGTTGGCAGAAGTGGTCGATGCTGACAAGTTGGAGTATTATGCAACTTCAACATAATTGCGGACAACATGGCAATGTCCACGACTGTTACCGGTCGTTCTTGTCAAATAGCAGGTAATTTGTTGCGATGTGGATGAGTTGGACGGTATTGTAAAATATCGATTGTTCACAATGTGCCTTTTGAGGAGCAAATGAGAGCATTTTATTAGGACATGGTGTACCCAAGATTTGTTTATGGTATCTGTTATATTAAGGAGGTTCTTCAGCCTGTCCCGGCATTTTCCCTGCTCAGAAGTGGTTGCTTCAATATATGAAAGGAGTTTCTTCCGCCACTCTTGCAGGGCTATTTTTGGAAAATACAACATGTTGTATCTCCTCTGTTTGTATATGCTAGAGCTTCTGATATTCACATTTAACAGTAGGATGCCATATACATTCAATATCAGTGTCAGTGTCGAGATCTATACAAAGTCTATGACAACAAATTTGAAAAGCATGTGATAGTATAAATTATCTATTATTGTTAAACCATTGTAAACAATTTATGTACTTCATGTACCCCAAGACAGTTAATAAATATAATGTAATCTAATCTAAATCTAAAAATGTCAGGGAAAAGTCCGGGAAGAACATAAAGGAAGACCTAAAATGGAGGTAATCCTAACGAGATATAAACAACATAAGATAACGGACACAACGAATAAAATGGAATGAATAAAATTTGTGCACGAAGGTGTAAATCTTCATGCATAGTTTTCGCATGAATATTAGCGAGGACAAAATCATTTAACACAAGTGATTTAAAACTTTATCAACAGGACTTGTGAGTACCGTATATTGTAATTACTATACTAAACATTTTCATAATCCTCATAGAAGTATGTGATTCTCTAATTTTGGATGTAGTTTCTTCAAATAAATGAAAGAATATTTGGCATTTTTTTATGTTATTAGCATGGTTAATTTAAATTCCTCAAGCAAATTTTCTTCATCGTATGTTTGAGTATTCTTGATGAATTTTTAGCTTGTGGGATATGCTGTAGATCATAAAGTTCACCATTAATCGTGTTTCACATATTTACAGTGTAGGTTGAATGGAGGCAACCTATTTTGCATTGCATTGCATTGCAAATTTGATTATAAAAGAGGTATTTTTCAAATTTTGAGGGATGGTTATTTTAATAGCGTGATTTTCTTCTGCTGATTGTATCAATCTATAGATTGTTAGCGTTTATCACACCATAAACAGAAACAGCCCAATAAAAGTTCATGTTTGTGTCTTTGTAAATGTCATAATAACAGAAAAAGGTATGTGATTTAAGTAAAGTATTAAAATATGCAAAATTTTGACGTTCTGCTTTATAAAAAAATAGGTAATTTCTTGCAGAAAATTTGTAAGAAGCCAAGATAAGCCATGGGGAAATAATGTACATATATTCTGTGTGCTTTGCTACTGACAAAGTTATCATACACTTTTACTCTGTTTCTTTAACGTAAAGTGCAAATATACGAGTATAAATTGTACCAAGACTCCTCTTCATCATATCCTCGGTTATTTGGATATATTTAGTTGTAGAATCAGACATTTCAGGTATATTATACTGTAGTAGTTTCACTTTATTCTGTAGAACGTTATTATTACAGTGGTGAGAAATACTATGACTGATTATGATAGTCCTGTCACCGGTTCCTAATGCGGAAGAAAACAAATTGCTTACGCCTTCACAAAAAATGATAGATGTTGGAAGTTGATATACTTCATCACTCGTCTGCGCGATACATTGGGTACGTATGCTATAATTGCTATACCATACCTACTTAGAATGTTTTAGATGGCTGTTCGGGATAAAAGTATGTTAGTGTTGTGTATTATTGACAGATTACGGTCTGAATTACCTAATCAGTGCATTTTACATGCAGTAACTAAGTTAACTAATAAAAGACTGAAGTCGCCGAACCTTGTTTATATTAAAGCTTTAAATGTAAATATACCCAACAGACGTTCGAATAGTAGGCGCTAGATGACAGCAGACGTATTGTGCTGCACCCGAGGGCAATGAATATTATTGTAAACCTGCAAATTAACTTCTATAGGGTAAAAGTGTTCGTAATATTTTGTAAAAAAAACAATTTTAAACTAATAAATTACACTCAGCACGTGTAAAGGGGAATATTAATTTAAAATTTTAATTAAACTGTGTATCATCAGCGTAGTTAATAAATCCTAAAATACTAATACGACGGTTTGTAGCAATGCATTTTAACGAAATAATGCGCTGTACTGTAAATGGGAAAAGTGCATTCGTTAGCAACTAAATTAGACATAATAAAAAATCCGCGATCCTGGAATAACAAACCACTTCTGTGAGCTGGTTTAATTTGCGAAGTTTGCTTAATTGCGTCTGAGGGATGAGGTTTGAGGTACTTTTTTAATTGCTGGGATCCAAGGACGCGACAGGAAATTAATAGTCGATTGGCGATGACAAAAAATGCTGTTAATTTGTTTGTGGTGGAAATTGGATATTTACTGCTTACCAGTGCCGCAATTATTGCAAAACAACGGTCTGTCTGAAGTAGTTATCTAAATTGATGTGTCTCAGGATATACCTACATATAAATAAAGGTATATTACATTGTTCGGTTTGAAAAAAAAACCGCATCGTTTATTCGTGCAGACGCTTAATAAAACACAGACTGAACGGGGCTTAATAATGTGTTGCAAACGCCACAAAAACCACTTCAAAGGGATATATTATTTCACAAATTTCAGCTGTATCGAGTGTTCTTAAATAGATTTTGGGCTATCGTTAATTTAGTACCCCAAAAGCGGCTCTGCGGTTACAGTAAACCTTTTTACCCTATAGACATTTCGGTCAACATCCGTCGATTCGTAGAATTTTGGTAGAAAAATAAACGGAGGAGTAAACTATTCTGAATTCCTAGTTTGAAGTGGCCCTTTCATTTCATTTGTATTACTGTTTTCCTTTTTTTCATATCTGCTATTGTCAAATACATTGCACATGCTAAATTATACTTTAGCCTTAAGAAACTTACATGAAATGTAATGACATCTGAAAATCAGCGATAAAAACAATTAATTAATTAAAGCTGATAAAAAAGGAATAAGTTCAAGCCTTTTAAGTGATCAAATGCTAGGTTCCTCATAACAGATTGGATTATGAATACAGCAAACAAATTTAAATGAAAGAATTAGTTGTTATCTCATTTTGGTTAGGGTACATAGTTGTATATTTTTTAGAATACTCTTATATTAAGACAACTTGTCTGTGTGTGTGTCCGTCTGTCCTTTGCCCGTCCGCAGTGTAGGTCCAGAAGGAACAGGGACCTAACTAGTTACTAACCTAACCGACCATAAAACTTCCTAGTCACGCACACCAATTTTTATTTTTAGTTACTGGCTGTAAGAGGTACAGATAGTATTAAAAGTGTAAAAAAGATAACATTAACTGACAAAATATATTGTAGTCTCTTACTTTGCTTATGCATGACTAAAAAGTAAATAATATATATATATATATATAAAGAAAATTAAAAAAAGGATGCTTTTATGATGGCGTCTAAGAATAATAAATAAATAATAAATTGAATATCCAGGAAATGATAAAATGTAACTAATGTTTTACACTTAAACGCATTTTCAGTTGTTGAAATGTAAATCCTGGAACGTTTTTAATTCTAAAAAAATATTTATATTTTATCACTTCCTGGATATTAATTTTTTTCTTATTTACTGCGTTTTAAGTGCCATCATGAAAACATTCTTTTTAAAAATGTATATATTTATTTTTTTTATTAGAATGGAATGCTACAGCTGCTGTTCAGCAGTACCGTGCTCCAAAAATACTTATTTCCTTCCTGTCAATTTTGACCAATCAGTGACAAGAATTTCTTTGGTTATATTTAGTTTTCAAGTGGAAAATTATTTTGAAATTAGCTGTCAACAGTTTTGCCGGAAAAAAAATATGTATCGTCCAAGTTTGATAAGTTACCTTGTAAACTCAAATATATAWTAGATAAGAACAATAAATATAATATTGTTTTAAATAATATTAATATTGTTACATAAAAATGTTGTTTTTATCTAACTCAGGAAATAATCTTACGAAATATCCCTCGTGCATCTAATTTTTTCTATGGAAAAATTCGCTTCCAAACCATTTGTTTAACAAATGGCTTTCGCGCTAGTTGAAGAATGAAACAACTAGCGCTCGCGCTATTTAATTGTTAAGCAAATACCATATATCCGAATTTCTCCGAAAAAAATTGATGCACTTGAGATATTACCTATATCCAGATAAATATGGCGGCAAAGTGAGCAGAATATGTCTAATGCAATAAATAGGCACCTTAGGAATGTGGGAAGTTCAGAATCAGTAGGAGCATTTGTATAGGTTTTATGAAAGACGTATATGTTTTTAATAGTATTCCAAATTGGCGACTTAAATTTTTATCTCAAATCAAGGAAAGTGCTATTTTGCGTTATGCCTCTATTTTGTTAAATATATATTTGTTGCTGTCATAGTTTTGCGCATAAGTTATATATTATATACTAATACTGTTTTATTTATATAGGTAACATATTATCGGAAAATCGTACTCATACAACACTAAATTCAGGCATCWCCAGTACAATATCCTACTAATTTAACTTAGCACTATTAAAAACACTACACTGTCACTACAACACACTTTGGAATACTTGGATTGCTTTGTTCTTGCTTTATCTCTTTCCAAATTAGGCTACCTCCGCATGCTTCTTGACACAATGAATATATCCGGATGTTCCAAAAAAGCTTCGAGAACATACAAGAAAGCGTAAGCCAGCTGCGCCAACATGGTTCTGGTTGCCTAAACTGCAGGCACCGAGTTTCCCTCATTATAACAAAATAAAAAAACTGCAAGATTACCTACATCATTATTCTTTTTCTTATAGACAAAAGATCAATTCTTTAGATATTTGAAGTCATATTGCTTAATAATAGTATTTGTTTGCCTTGTGGAATACTCATTTTGGCGACAACGCTAATACTTTTAGATTTGTTACTGAGCTGTTACACTTCGATATAAAATGTGACCGCTTTACTGATCTTTGCTTGATTCATGAGAAATTATAAAGATTTTTTTATGTTGTAATTATAGTTGAATATCACGTTGGCAGTAACGATACTGCAATTAATAATTCTTAAAAGCATTATATCATCTACAGGCATTTTGGCGGTCTTTGTCTGTTGACACCAGTCTCGGAATAATGTATTGCCTCGAGTACTTCCAGGGAATTCAGAACACGGTCTCTATTATTACCAAGCGGACAAAAAAACCTCAGTAATCCAAATCACCTTGCTTGTAAATAATTTTAAGCTATAACAACCGCTTTCGGCTGCGCTATTACGCACTAGACACGAATACACTTGAAATGTGTAAGTATCCGGCAGCAAAAAATGCGCCTTGCTAGCTACCGAATTAATGACTAGGTGCGCTAACACAAAAAGGCCCCTCCGCCGACAAAAAACTGTCCAGCTCTGGTGTGAAATGCAAAAGGCAACAGCCGCCGTCTAATTGGATTTCTTGGTCAGGGGCGGCGCACATACCTGGCGCTGTGGTGTTATTTACCGAAAACACATTAAGACCTTGTTGCTGCCTTTTTTTAGGGTGTTAGGAATAATTTGGTGCTGAAATGTGTTGGCTTGGTAGCTTGGAATAGGATATGATTACCACAATCGTTAGGGGGGCATTTGGGTATTTTATACAAACTGCATAATATTTACATTTGGAAAACTGAGAATATAATAATACAATTCGTTCGCATTTCCCTGATTGTTGGATTACGTGTTAATGATTGAATATGGATATGAACGAGTTAATGTTAGAAAAGTGCGACACAATAAATCTGAGGAAATCTCATACCTTAATAAAAAGGTCATAGGTGTAAGATCTTGAGATATTTGCTTTTCTTTTGTAAAATTATTTAAGTGGGCTAAAACCGTTTTACTACTAAGACATTCTATAGTCTGATAATGTCAAGAGTGCAGTTTGTGAATGAGTCTTTGGTGACTGACTAAATCTGTTGATTGATTTTGTCGAAAAATCACTGTTTTTGCAACAGCTTAATATGCGTACTGATGAGGAAAATGGTGGTAAACACAAATATAATTAAAAATAATTCCTAATTATTACAAACCTGATTGTGATTTTTGCATTTTGCCCCTAAACGGATTTGGTGAAAATGAATACATTTAATAAAAAATTAAGTGAAACCTTATGAAAATATATATTAGTTATTACCAGGATAGATGCTTTTTAATTATACGTGCGATACATCAAATCTGGAGTTATTATTGAAACTGCATTAGCGAAACCGACAGACATTAACTGCTTACTAAATTCTAAAGCTAATTTACCTTTCTGCATAAGCAAATTTGAGCCCAGGAGACACAAAGCTGCAGCTTCATCTCATAAGAACTGTAGTAAGCAAATGACGGTAATGAAAAAGCAATTTTATTGCGCAATTTTGATATTTTTGTGCGACGATTTCAAGTGCATGTTGCAATAAATCGAATGAATTCGGCGTAACTGAACTCGATGAACACATCGAAAAAGGAACCCTCGAAAAAATTAAGGAGTTAATAAAATATTTATTCCACAAATACTTTAGTCACTATCTGAGAAAAAATAATCAAAATGCATAATATATCTCAGATGAATTAAGTATAAGTAAGATAAACACGATTTATGTAAAGTGTTGTGTTAAAAAAAAACATCAAGTGCCTGTAAAGGAGTTTTACTACAAATACATTTTTAATACAGAGTATAACTTAAGATTTAAGAAGCCCTATACAATGATAATTAGTAAAACATTCACAACATACCACTTTCCGCCAATTGGAGACTTGCAACTTTAATGTTTATGGTTTGTTGTCAGAAAATTTTCATATATGTATTTGTAGGAGACGAAAGCATAAATAGTTTCGCAAGAGATATACTCATGCCAATTATAATTTTTTCAGTCTGCGATCATCAATTGCCAAAATAATTGCATACGTTTTGACTTAATTGACAAAAAATGTCAAACTTCCCGAGCTTGTCCCCAGGATGACAAAATGTAACATAAACCACAAGTAAAACGCAAGTAAAAATGAGGAATGCTAACTCAAAAAATATGTTTGTCTTACTAGGMTATGTTATACGACCTTCCATGCCCCATACAAAATCTTAAAATATGATAGAGAAACGGGAACCAAGAGAAGCTCAACCAACAAACAAGCTCAAGAAAGATGAATCATCACAGAAGACAGCGAGGATATTGACATTAAAATCTTTCAGATTCAGAGAATAAGTATGATGTAATTACACTTAATAATAATAATAATAATATATATAATCTATCCCTCTTCTACTTTTAAGTGTAGAGGGTGAAATCCTTTTCCACTTAAATTAATATTTCACTTTACAGTTACCCTTCCAGTCTTCGATGTTAACCAATGTTTGTTGCGTCTTTTGATCAATTTCTCTCAGTTACATTCACACACTTGTTTGCTTGCTTACATTCACTACGCATTTTCTTCTTTCCATCTCTATTCCACTACTGCCCTCCAGATGGTCCTATCCTGCGCCATGATTTCAGCCTGGTTTCACCTTAGGTCTCTTCTATACATTATTTCCTTCATTTCTTTATCCCACGTCTCCCTTTCTTTCTTCTTCCCACAATCCTTGCTTCCCACACCTCTCTTACTTGTCTTTTTTTCGGTAGCCTTTTCATGTGTCCCCACCATCTTAATTGTGTTTTCTTAATATGATTTTTGACACTTTCAATTTTTAGTCCTTCTCTTATGTCGTCGTTCCTAATTTTGTCCATTATCGTGACTTTAGCTACATTCCCGAGGTACTTCATTTCTATTGCTTGTATCTTCTTATGTTGTTTCTCTGTTAACACCCATGTTTCACTTCCGTATAGTAGAGTCGGTGGATATACAGTTTTATATATTGTTAGTTTCGTTTTATTACTAATCTCATTTTTATTAATGAATCCCCTCTTGATACAGTGGAACAGCTTTGCCGTAGTTGCGATTCTGTTGTTAATTTCTATGTCCATTTTCCACTCTTGTCTATAATTACTCCTAGGTACTTTATATTATCCACTTGCTCTATTGTCTGATCCTTAATTTTTATATTTATTTTTCTTTCCTTGTTATTTGTGATCACCATTACTTTTGTCTTGTTAATATTGACCTTCTTGTTTTTATTTTCCAGCTCTTCCATCCACAAACTTACATTGAATTGTAAATTGCTCTCATTGTTAGCCATTATTGCTATGTCATCTGCAAATGCACAGTCCCCTATTTCTACTGGTTTTAGTTTATGGTATCCCACCACCATTTTCTTATTTTTACTGTTTACGTTTTTAATAATTTCATCCATAAAGATAATAAAAAGCAATAGGCTAAGGTTGCTCCCTTGTCTAACTCCCTTTTTACGTCCTGAATTTCTCTGTCTCTTGGTTGTCTCGTCTTACTATGTTTTCAGTTTTTTTTTGTACAATGATTTGATGGCTTTTGTTAAACACTTGGATGTTTTTCTCGAAGACTTCCCATAATTTTTGCCTTGCCACCTTGTCAAAGGCTTTTTCCAGATCTAGGAAGCACATATACTTCTTTATTGTAAGGTAGTGTTTTCTCAATGACATTTCTGAATGTAAATATATGTTCGCTTGTACAATGTCCCGGTCTAAACCCGCTTTGTGCTCCATGCAGTTTGTCTTCCATTATCTGTCTTAATCTTCCTTCCAAAATCATCTCGTAAACCTTACTAGCTACGCAAAGCAGTGGGATCCCTCTGTAATTCGAGCACTCCCTCTGGTTACCTTTTTTAAATATTGGTACAATTACTGAAGTTTGCCAGTCTTCAAGGACTATTAAAGTTTCCCATGCTTCTCTAATTAATTTGTGAAAAAACTTTATTCCTTCTTTTCCCATATATTTTAATAGTTCTGCGTTAATTCCGTCCACTCCTGCTGCTTTGCCGTTCTTCAAGTTTCTTACTGCCTTTTCGACCKCTTCCAKTTGTATAACTTCTTCTTCTTCCTGCTCTTCGTCTGCCCTTCCTTCAAGTGTGTTTGTTACTTTATCTCCTACTATTATTGTATCCTCTTCATTTATTTCTTCTTCTTCCTGATTATCCTGATAGTATTGTTTCCATCTCTCCATGATTTTATCATCTTCTGTGACTATTTTCCCCTTCTTATCCATTATTTGTCTCGATCCAAGCGTTTCCCGTTTGTTCTTCATGTTCTTGAGAGCTTTATAGAATAGCTTCTGGTTTACTCCTCCCATTCTTTGGCTTTAGCCATCTTTATCTTCTCTTTTGCTGTCCTTCTCGCAATTTTGTATTTTTCATAAGTCTCCTCACTTCTTTGTTGCAAGTAAGCTCTCCACTTGATCTGTTTCTCTTTGACGATGATTTTAATTTCCTTGCTCCACCAACTTGTTCTTTTTTTATCCTCCTGTTATCGATATCCCACATGCTTTCTTTCCTCCCTCTTGGATTATTTCTTTGAATTTTTCCCTTTTTTCCTCTTACTGAAAATTTTTGTCTCCTGTATGCCTTGTTGTTTATTCACGGTGAAGCCTTTACAAAAAAACAGTTAAATGTACAAATAGGTATCCAGTTATCGAAATCATACATACATCTCATAAGAACTTACATCAATTCGCGCTTATTGGCCGAAAGTTTAAATTTAGAAAAGAAATGAACAAAGAATTCAACATTTCAAAAAATACAGTTACAGTTAGCTAACATAGGTACTATTTAAAGACGAATTTTGTAAATAATTCGTATCACAAGTATTTATATAAAATAGTGGAGTATCTCTAGGTGCATTAAAACTGACAGATTCAAGTATATGTGGAGCACTTGATTTATTTTCCAGTTTTTAACTACTGTATGGTTGAAATGCAATGTTACTTATGCATAATTCTTAAATTTTCTTTTTTGTCTATTCTTGCTTTTTAAATACATTTATGAGCAAAACAATTGATTCAAAATACCTTTGCAAATAGGACAATTGGGTTTTCAAATGCGAGTGATGCTTAGATAAAGCTCATTATTTCAAGCTCCCTACTGGGTGTTCTTATTTCTACCTCAGTAGGTGTATMTAAAGGCATAAGCGAGTCTTTGAGAGATTACATTGAAATTAACTTTGTCTAGTACGTTTAATCGGGGTCCTTTTATTATGACCTTAACCGTGTCTGTGTACGCGTTAATTCGTACAAAAACACGGATATTAGGAACATGCGAAAACGTTACCACACATAATAACTAATTATTTAACATTACAATTACGTTATTTAGCTTTCACCTAAAATAGAATACTACCAATAATTATCAGTGTATTGTTTAAAATTCCTTTCCGCAGTTAAATAAATTTTGAAGTACCTATGCATATGTAGGTATAAATAATTACTTTTTATATTTGATTAAACTAGTTGGTGCAGAAATCCAGTGCGTGTGTGACACCATATTGTTTTACAGTTTTTTGTAAAAGAGAAAACAGGTTGTTGGTATAAAAAATATATGTCAATAAATATCAAAAAATAATTTAATTCTTTACATTTTATAAAGAAACTACACCAGCCCATTGATAAAAAAATTAGTTTTTCGAGTTTACCGTTTCGTATGACACAATGTTTGATTATGCCACTTGGGTTATTTACTTATAAGACGCCAACGTCAATTTTTCATTTTCTAATATTATTGCCTGAAGTCTCTCTTAGATTTTTCTTCCAAATACTATGACACTAAATTAATATGATGGAAGATGAACATCATTGGAAATAAGTGAGACTGTTACAGACACCAATCATCATTGTATATACTATATGACGAGCAAAAATGTGCAATATTGGCCTACCCCATTGGAACATGCCGTTAATTAAAATTTGTTATTTTACTCCAACTAATACATTTATAAACTGCACTGAATCACTGCTCTTGTATGGGAAAACCTTTTAATGCACAATGTCGCGCAAAATCTGTCTTGGTTGACACGAGTTGTTACACACCGATAAAATGGCGGCCGTTCGTTTTTGTTAACACGCTCAGTACATATGCCAAATCATAGTTACGCATCCCTACTTTTCATTCTAAGATCTAAAATGTATATAATCCTTCTGCTTTAAGGCTTGTTGTTACAAACCAGGGAACTACTCTTACTAAGCAGCACGAAATAGATACTGAAATTAAGACCATATATAGTAGGTAAGAAGTAAACGTGAAAACTACTGGGGCTGTGTAAATAATTGTGAGAGTATGGGTGTGGATCCCTGATATTCAGAAAAATTGAATAGAAAATGCTACAGACTAGCAGAAAGTGGGACGACAATTAATTGATGTTGATAACGAACATAGAGTAACGGCGTTGTTATAGAATGTCAGTCTGAACGCGAAATGACTAAACAGGGGCAAAAACGATGCCTGTGCGAAAACAAAGAACAGATGGATGTCAAAAGCTCTTGAGTAGCTAGAAGACCAAGGGAGGATTGAGACTCAAGGTAAGCGACATGAAAGGAATAGCAAACTAACTTAACTACCTATACGGAAATCTTGTGGAGCTTCTATTATTCTTATTATTAAATAAGATAAATAGATGGCAGAAGTTGAAGACCGCCATATTGAAAACAATATATTCATCATGTTTCATTAAATGTCACAAAGGGCACATAAGAACACGCTGCAGACCTATAAACACTCCATGCATGTTAATCCCGCCCTAACAAACATCGACGGGGTTTGGCTTATTATGTTTTATACGGTCGTAAAACACTCGAGCTCGCGGCAGGTTGCGGTGCTTTTCTGCCGTGTTTCGGACGCCACAGCGCGGAGTCAGGGAATTAAAAACGCAGAAAAAGAACGGCGGCTCTCGCATCCCGGGGGTTTAGTGTTCATTAGGAAAGTTTTGGAATCGTTTAACGGCCAGAGTTTAGTTCGGCGGGGAACTTGATCGGGATGTGGGTAGTCGAGGTGCGGACAAGGTAAAAGTTGATGTAAACAGTGGCGGCACGCTTTGGGAAAGAGAATAAGTGTTACCTCAAACATGCTGCAGCTCAAAAGCAACAACAACTTGTGTATGTGCTGTAATCTAGCAAGAAATACGCACGTTTTATTCATGTTAGGAAGAAAAAGAAGCAATTGTGTCTTTATTGTTTTATCTTTTCCAAAATGCCTAGAATTCGTAAACCTCGTGGATAATCATAATCACTTAATGACTTTTAAATAGGTTGCATTACTGCTGTCTCTCACCTACACAGACGGGTATCGCCTAGCAACGCCATAAATTTGGTGTTCTGATTGGTGTTGTTATAGCAACGAACGCGGATTAAATTCGGATGTTTTTTCTCATATGATGTTCTTGTTGGGTAATATTTATCCCGCATATTTGGTAAGCTAGTGTTCTTTTAGAAAGCAGTTCAGGTCCTCCGAGATTTTTTGTACCGCAATTATGAGATATTTACTTTGTGTAGTTTCAGTTGCGTTGCGTTTTTTTTGCTGCGGGAAGAACCTCTAAAAAGACGAAGTTTGTATTTATTGGTTTTTAGTTAGTTGGTCATTCTACTTTTAATTGCAATGGTATGAGTATTGATTTTACGTATTTGTCGTCTCCCGTATGTTTAGGATCATACTTATGTTAATAGTGCTTCTCCTATTTAGTGATTTACTGCATGTCAAACGGGTGAAATCTACACAGAAGAAACGATGAAATGAAATACTGGATGGTTTTTCGCTTGTAACAATGTAAACTGTATTTAGCCAATTTTTAAACGTTTTAGTTTCACTGCCTTCTTGTCTATTAACTTTAAGATTTCTTTACCGGTGTATTTCGAAGTGTATTTTGTGGTTATTTCCAAGGCCTCTTCCAACTTTGTTAAAGGTGGTCTGTACCCTCGCTTGATTTACGACACAAGTTTGTCCTAGCTTTGCTACGTTTACCTCGTTTGATGCCAATTTTGTTTTCACGTAAAAAAACTAGTACTAGTCATGCGTAATTATTATGTTATGCAACGATGTGATAATTGCGCTCAGTGTAGATGAGGGCGTCTTCATCTGTGCTATCTACTCAGATAAACTGGTCTAGCATAATCACAAATCACTGACACAAGACTTTACGACATCTACAAGGTAGATATATATTTTAGCGGTTTACTTTTCATGCAAATAAAGATGTAAAACTCGGAGCACTGAGCACAGTCCGGTTGCATGCGTTCACTTCGACGGTCGGCATCGCATCAGAACTTTGCCATGACATCTTTATAACAAAATACTTATAGGACAGACTTGCATAAACTACACTTTAGGTTTACGGGCTTCTTTGATTTATCTTTGTGTTACACAGGAATGATACCGATTGGCTCATTTTTCATGTACATTTAACAATATTCAGCCACAAAGTATTAAAATTGTTCCCTATTCAACAGATCGCTGGAGCTCTACAATCCGTTCCTGTACCATGCACCGAAATATCTCAAATGTTTTTTTTTTCTAACAAGAACACCCCAGACCACAACAGCCCATGGACTTTTTAGCTAATGATGCCGTCGAAGTCATGGATAGCTTTGCAAAATCTTCTGACTTACTCTCACCACTTCGGCGACTGCGTCGACTCATATAACTTCGAGACAACATAGTTTTTCATTAGGCTTGCAATTTCTAAAGAGTTTTATGAACACGTAACTTAAAAATCCTTCCCTCGAGAGCGCTGATATAAATATAAATAGTATAATACATTAATTCAGGGTAGAAACCACTAGTTGTATCGGGTAATTCCACGTACAGCGTAAAAATAAAAATTTAGCATCGCATAAACCCAACCTGCTATTATTTAGCTCGACCTCTTGATGGAACATCGATTGGAAATTTTGACGGCATGTCGTAAACTACTTGCGGTATCACCGGAAGTACATAAAGTAACGAGAAAGCACTCCGCTGCCGAAACGTCTAAAGGTCGAAAATCCAATCACGTGGTCGGCTATCAAATATTAATATCGACATAAAAAAACACATCAAAAGCCCCCAGGGCATGAAATACGCTTTGCAAGTTTTGATGCATTAATGGCGTCCGGGGAGGGGTCGTGCTCCAAAGTTCGGGAGGGAAATCGAGCTAGGTTTTGTATGATAATCAATCTTAGTTTGCCTTAAACAATGCTGCAGACCTGCCATGAGAATCCATAACGATTCCCTATTTCCACGGGATTTGCAGGAAAAAAGCTACTTAAAAGTGGAAATCCATTTCCGTGTATGCACTAAAAGACTACAGTTTAAAGAATACTCTAGAAAATGTGCGATAAAATCCTTAATGACAAAGATATAAAGTTGTTTAAGTCATAGCCTGTAGCAACATTGACGTCACTTTAGCACATGTCTTCATAATTCTTCAAGAGTTACTTATATGCAGTTAATTCCTTTCTATTTAAAATGGACCTCCTAAAAATTTTTGAGCATTTATTTCCAATATACTTTATAGTCTGACAATCAGCACACCTTACTCTATCTACCACCGTGTTTTCGTCACCTTCTTTAGGTAGTTTCCCCACAGTTCATTTTCTTTTGTAATAATTTGCTAAGCTGTATCTTTTAAGTTTTACCATTTTTGTTGCTCTACTGTTTTACGGGTAAAAATATGATTAGGCTTCATATTGTATCTAGATTAAACTTAACACCTCCAAATAAGACACAAAGTAAGCTACTGTTGGATATTATTACCTTTGATACCTACTGACTCCTTCCTCCATTTCAGTAGATCTCAGTTTTTAGATTCTTGGTGATATCAACTAGCTTAAGGTCGATTAAGGTTTAAGGTTAGTAAAAGTTGATTTTAGGTAAGAGTACTCTCTCAGTGGGGTGGATATTACCTGGCTGGTTCAAGGGTGTATAACCTAATTATTTTTAAGTACTTATAGTTTTAAATCTGTTTTTTCTCGCTATTTTCAATTTTTATCTTATATGTTATGAATGACTAGCACCACATTCCCAGTTCCATAGTAACCAATTTACTTGTGCCATACAAACTATACGCGACGTTATAATTTGAAATTTATCATTAATTGTTCAAAGTGAGTCGCTTCGGAGGTTACCATTAAATGAAATAAACCAAAGTGTTTTGTGGTGAAAGAACTTACATGTAGTAATCGCACAAAATAAATACGTACTTCAAAATAAATAAGGTAATTTTTAAATTATTTATGGCCCTGTCATCTTAGGACAATTAGCCAGCACATTAGTTTTTTATTAGCCTTTTTCTATTGAAAAATCAATTATATACGTGTATATAGGGACCTGCACTTCCTGCACAATTGCAAATCATGTCAGTTCGACAGAATAACCTTTCAGCTTCGCAGTCGGATTACATAAACTGTTAAACTTACCAGAGCTGGGAAGGTTACTTTTGAAATGTAACTAAGTTACTTTGCATAGTTACGGAATAGAATGTACATAACTTTAGTTACTTAGGTAATTAGATAGGTACTTATTTTCGAATGTAGCTTAGTTACAAGTTACAAGTAAGTAAGTAACTTAAAAATAGTTATTTTTATAGTTATTTTTGGAGGGAGTAAAATAAAAGGTAGATAATACCTTTAAAGTTTTAAGGTCAAGTAAATAATAACTAGAACACGATTGAACGTTCCAGAAATTCCAATTTCGATAGGTAGATAGGCACTTATAAAGAACTGATTTATTTGTATGTAATTTTAATCAAAAAGTAAGTTAATAAACTTAAAATAAACTCCATACTGTCCATAGGCATGCAAAAACAAACACAACAACGTATAAATAAATATAAAATTCTAACAACTTTAATATAAATCGAAAAACAGAATAGGTACACTTTATCTGAATAGAGAAGAATACAGGGCATCATCAATGACGTCATGCGCACAAACCAKTTTTCGCATGCGACACCAACCGTTGCCAGGTAACGACACCATTCAGTGGCGTGCTCGCATTCGTCTAATTCAACGTTCGCGTTTCGTTTGGAGTAGACGGTCAGAGTGTGTGTTTTTATTAGCGCGTTTCGTATTTACTGTTTATACAGCATGTTTTTTTTAATTATTAGTGTTTTGTCTGCATATCCTTATGTTTTGCTGTGTGCTGCGCATTGTACTGCAACCTATTAACTGACCCCTACTAACGATGGCGACTCTGGTTATGACGCGCAAATCGCGCATGCAAATGATGACGCTCCTGTATTCCTTTCTAGTCAGATGAAGTGTACTTAGGTTTGAGTTACCTATAACAAAAAACAAATTTAAACAAACATTGTTGATGTACTAATCACAAAACAAAACAATATTCTTTGGTCTTGGTCCGTCATTTCTCTGTTAGGTAGGTAGAGCAAGGTTGACTATACTGTACCACCTTTTAAATTGGACCAGTCCAATATTAAAAAAACTATAATTACAGTTATAGTTACATTTTTAACAAGAAACTACGCTATTAGTTTTTTTTTTGATCCGAATTAAAAGTAACTTAGCTACTAAAAAGTATCTTAGTTACAAGTTCTTCCCAAGCTCTGAAACTGACACTTTTGTAATTATGCAACAAGTTATCGCTGTATAACCTGATTGCTAATCTGGGTGGTCTAGTGGATAGCGTATGCCTCAGGACCCTGGGGTTGCGGGTTCGAGTCTCGCCGAGGGCATGGATATTTTGTGTCTATATGTAATTTTTTAATAAAAAATATATAAAAAACTAGTGTGGCGGTTAATTTCCATAATTGTCAGGCCCATTAACCGATTAAAAAGATATGACCTGATTATTACTATTGAATATAAATACTGTTTGTTCTTTACGACCGGAACTAATATATCTGAATCACGGCTACCCATTTGAAGAACTGACGTATATGTACACAAAACAGTATGTGGATCGATATTTCAGTCTTTTAAAAGTAGGCCGTGTTTTCGATCTAGTCCTAAAAGTATTCAGTATAAAGCGCCAGAAGCAACAGGAAAATCTGCTGCCCAGTATTTATTTAGGTTCGTCCCCCGCCCCATTCATCACAGTGTAAACAAACTCGTTTAAGTACAAAGTTGGGAATAGCAAAAAACATAAGGGTCCGTCAGCTGGGCGCATATCACTTCGCCCGAGGACGCTGAATCAATGATCCCGCTTGATATACGATGGACCTTTAACGGCTGCTCGGACTTGGCATTTCCAACAGAAGGTCTGGGTGGACTTATTAGACGTTCTTAAAGATCGCCTTCCAGTGGGTCACTTGGGAGAAGGTGCGATTAGTTGTGCCGGCAAAGGAATGAGTCTTAGTCGTTTATACCACGAATACTGTAAGAGGGAAACGGGGCAAAGTTATGCCAGACCAATTTGTATACATACGCTTCGAAGAGGTTTTATTTTCGCAAAGAGTAATGGATTTTTTGTATTGCATGTGTTAACCGTTATGTATCAGCTTAAATTTTTATGAGATACACAATTATATTCTTAGAAAAAGTCTCACACACATTTTTTTGTTAGATTGTACATATACCTATATCACAGCGAATGTTAGGCGTCAGTCCTATGTCCGCAAAATTTTGGAATTATTAATTTAATCAAATTGGGACGCTAAAATTCAGTTTCGATCCTCAGGGGCTCGTAGTTTATAGCTGAATCCTTTTCCTTGGCGGTACCTTTTAACTCGTGAGAGTCTATTTCCTACACGATATTGACTGTAGCAATATTCTCGATCTAACCCTCTATACCTTTTCTATTTACCGATGAGCTCCATTTCTGGGTTATATAAAATATCATTTTATTACATCTGTATTAGCTAGTTATCATGCCTTCCATTAGTATTTCGTTATGATCTAATTGCTACCGATGAAAAATTGTTGACCAGGGATGTCAAAAGCAGCTTAGTTCAGTTCAGTTTATTTGGAATAAATAGCAAGCAATAACAAAACAACTCAGTGGCTCTGGAATAATGTTCGTTTCATAATGAAGTTACGGGACAAAGTTACGTAAAGCTATAAACCTTCTCAGCATTGGGCGTATTACACATCTATAAGAAATCTTATAAACTCTGTCGAAGTGAAAGTGAAGAAGGCATTGGAGTTCTGTGTCTCTGGTAACTGCAGGAAGAAAGCTTAAAAAATCTGAAGTTTTTGGGTATAGACATTAGGTCTAATACATCTGCCATTAATGAGCATTCTCTCTACCGACTAAATAAAAAATGTTGTTTTCACGTTACCTAAGAAATAAATTAACTAATATGCAGCTGTAAGTTAAACTGGTGAAAGAATCTGATGTTAGTGAAGCAAATTGCAGTTTGCCAGTCCTACTTCCATTTATAACATACGGTTTCTTCAAAAATATCTATACACACTTTGAAGTTCCATATAAAATTTATTCTCAGTTCTACAAAGTTAAATATCTGGAAGTCGAAAGCCTAAACTCTAATTTGACAAATAATTGTACTTTTTATGAAAATGGGATTACCTAAGGTACAGAAAGGTGCGATCGTTAGCTATTTTTCTACAGTTAAATTACCTTTACAGCGGAAACAACCACACTATACATTTATAGCAAGCAAATGTAAATTCTACTGCGATGACTATGTTCAGTCCAATACACATAATTATTGTGCCTAACAACACTCCCATTAAGTCTGAATTGGATACTTTGGTACCATGTACAAAATCAATAGCAATAACTCGTACTCTGAAGTGTATTGATGCTGAACGCCATCATTTTCATCAGTAATAGCATAAATTTTGAAAAGTAGACCTTTAGGATTTTTATTTCCAGGAATTTTAACCTGGTACAACGAACGATAAATTTTCTATGACACTTCAAAGTGCATATTGTATTTTTTGAAGCGCATGAATCTTAACCTTAATCATCCCATTACCTAAAACAAAATCTCTGAAGAAAATAAAAAGACGTAAGACTTATAAGCATTCTCCCAATAACGATAGAAATCACTGAATATTTTTGGATAGTCAACTCATAACCCATATCAACACTAATAAGCTGTTGCTATTATTACACTATGGGTTTCGTAGGAAATTTAGTTGCGATTTAAAGATGATATTATTGCAACAGCTTGATTTACTTATACCTTTTAATTTCTCCAATTAACCTACTTTTGCAAATTTTATTTTACTTTGGAAAGTGCTGTAAATTTATTCTGTAATTATCTTTACCAACGTAAACAGATGGTTAGGTTGGGAGGGAGACTCTAATGCTGGTGTTCTTGCCAGTAGTGTATCTCAAGATTTCATTCTTGGACCATTGACATTTCTTGTACACAGCTTAGTGGCCACTAATGAAACTGGTATTTATATTTGACACTAAACTGAAATATACCCAACATATCTTCATGCTCACATAGGATTCTATGTAGCTCAATTTTTTTAAATTGAATTTAACTACGAAGATGCAGCTCTGTGACCCCCTTGTTTTCCCTCACTTTAACTATGTTTGTTGTTTGTATGATAGACACTTATCGAGAGTGTTAAGGGTATTGTCGCGGTTGGGTATGGAATGTTGTTAATTGTATTCTGTTGTTTTGTTTTACAGTAATGTAAATTCCAAGACAACATCAGACCTTTACGAGAAAACCACATTTTTTATTTAGCAAAAGGACAAACTTTTTGTGATCCAATCACAGATGCATGTTTTACCAGAATTCATTTTTCTTATGCCGTATATACAATTCTCTGTGCCACTTATATTAATCAGTCATTGTTGTTTTTAAAATCAAATTGTTGTTGGGAAAATTTCTGTTAGCTACAAGTAGTAACGATTATTTAGTCTTATCAAGTTTTCTTGCCTTTTGTAACTGCAAGTACGTGTTATACATACTCTCGAATATCAGTTAAATATTAAGTCACACTGATATCGACTGGGTGAAAGAACAGTTAGCAACTTTATCAAATTGTAATCTGAACCACATCGTTTTATCGCCCATCGTTATTTGTTCTATTTATTCCTCAGTGCTCGTGGACGATATATTCTGGATGTTGCTGCCTAGATATGATAGCGAAATATAGAGGCATCAGAGGAAAAAGATTCTCCAGGAATCTGCTAAACAAAACATTGACATAGCAGTTATACAACAGATACATATCTATGGCTATACCATCATCGGTACAACCTGCCACCATGTATATTGTTTAGTAACTTATACTAGATTTGACATATACAGTTGATTTCAGCTACACTGGTAACATTAATACAAGCCACAAAATACCCAGTCGCAAAACGATCCTTTACCTACGCTACCTGTAGTGTATGCTGCAGAAGTTAATAGTCATAGCCCACTACGCGGCTATGCATCAAATTTTTTTCAGACTGGACAAATTCCTCATTAACCCCCCTAATATTTGATACCAAAGAAGAAAATTTTTCTATTCTGCCAAATCGGGAAATGTTTCTTGACAAGTATGTTAGGTGGATCCCATCACCACTTGCGAACAATTGCTGGTTTGTTAAAGCAGTTGTCTCTGTAAGGCTAGGAATGGACAGAAGAAAGCGATACACTATACAACTATATTATTTAACCAGCAAACAGAAACATAACAGAGGAGCTAAACTGATTTTAAACATTCCAGCCGTAAAAATTGGTCCCTTCTATAGAATCTTGGGGACAACACCATAATCACAAGGCCTAAGAAAATAACCTAATAAAATTTCAGAACATATAGTTCATTTAACCAATAACGCACCGTCAGTAGAGGAACACGCGTAAAATGCGCAAGTATATTTACAAACTTGAAGAAAACTGTCGCTACCAATCTGTCTCCTTTCAAGTCCATAGTATAAGATAGCACAACTAGTATCGTAGACAGTCTAGGTTAGCAGGTGTTATTTCTCCAGCATCTTGTGTGCAATATTAACAATAATTTATACCATGTTTCTTCTAAGACAATCTGTGACTGTAACCAGATAGGCAAAGCATATGCTTGGGAATTGAGATGACCCATTTCCTTCAACAGATCTTTCTGGATACACTGCATCCGTGAGGGATGAAGGCGGCGAGCCAACTTTTCGTTAGTTCGGGGAAACTCTCAGGGTACGTTTTTTCCATGCGACGAGTTCATTCAGACAGAAACTCCGGGAGCCAAAGAAAGCGGCTTTCCCGCTCACAATAATAATTTTCCCGCACCCCCTTAGATTTATCGACGAACAATGGAAGAAAAGTTAAAGTGGCTTACAGCAAAAATGTGTAACAAAGGAGACGGCGCGCCGAAGAAAATTGTGCCGGGACAATGAGCAATTAGTAAATCAAAATGGCTCCTATTGCCACTGATTACTTCTTTTGTGAAAATGGCAATTTAAAACATTAAGTTGAAACTTTGCAGATGGCCGGGCGGCGGGAGAAGCTTTCTTTTTATCGGAGATCCAGTAATTGTATTAATTATGTCGGCGGCTCGCCCTCTGTCGGGGAAATGCTAGGATTTTGCAGAAGAGACATTAACTTATTTACCCTGATCCGGTGCTTCAATTAAAAGTTCATTGCTTATCCTCGAGAGTTCGAGACAACGCAAAAGATATAAAAGAATCTAGCACGCTAGTGATTTACTGGTGAATTGTGGTCGATTCCGAAGGCACTTCTTCTTGGCGTTGCACAATTAAGAAGATTAATGCAGCTGATACGTTCTAGAAAGACGGTGAACGTATTTTCAGGTGTTGCAAGAACTTTTCTGGGTTAAGTATTTAAGGTTCTCTCATGTTCACAAGCGTTTGAAGAACGCAAAGGTACGTCCATATATGCAGTAGCACACCAACATTGTCGCACTCATACCAGTAGTAATTAAAACTGCTTATACAAGGATTCATATATAAAAATAACGAGAGTAGCACGTAACACTACTTAAAATTAACAGTTAAAGGTGTCGTTTGTATTAAATTAAAAATGTATTAAAACATTACATAATCGTAAATTTATAATGTAACATGGAGCCTTTTAGTTGAAATAACATAAAAATTTAGGCGAATCTGTTGAAATATGAAAGAATATTAAATTTTAACGTTAAATTTTCGATAGTGTATAAAATATTTTCTGGTTAGCACTGCCATCATCATGCACTTTTTGTACTTCATTCAATGCTCCGCCGCGCTTGTTGATAACAAACTGGTAACTCGATTTTGCTCTAGTTCAGGTTTTTTTTTATCAGATATCAGAATATCAGATATCTGATGATAATTTTCGAAGAGCATCAAAACTATACTGAATTCTTTTAGGAGTTGTGAAATTTAGTTGTAATGATCTCTGGGCTGGGTTTGAAGGTAAAATTCTTTTTTGGGTATTTGCCAAATGTTTATTGTGATAATGAGCTCTTTTAATTTCTAAATCTTGCAGAACGTTTTCTTTCGTAGTGCAGGAATCTAATTTGTTTTCGTAAGCAAAGCCTTGCTGCGTAATGCATTCTTTACTCTTATTTTTAACAGCTCTACACGACTGTTCCATATGCACATATACATCACATTTTTTGAGCTCAAATACAATTTTAGTTATTTWCCTGGACATACAATCATGGCAGCTTATCATTTGTGTCACCCCGAAATTTTATTTATTTGAACTGCATAGATAATTAAATTTACTGTTTGTTATTATATTTAGTATAAATAAAGAATTATTAGGCGCACTATACATTACTGAAAAGCTCTTTATAAGGATTATTCAACTAATCAAATATCCAATATGGCCCAAGTAACAAAAACAATAGATAGCGCTTATAGCATGGAAAGAAATAAAAATCCGAGGTAAATAAACCCAATCACAGAAATTTAGTATTTACTTATCAAATACTTACCCAACAACGGCAATTTTGAACTACTCAAAAATTTTATTTCCCGAACCACAACAATATATAAATATTAAAATAGAATAATAACACATAAATACAAAAACAATAACATAAGCTACATAAAAAACTCAGAAAACGACAAATTAACATCAGCGAGGTTATAAAATAATGTGGCAGAAACAAGTTCCGTCGACAGCCACCTGGCGCTTCAATCTTAATTTGAATTCCCAATATTATGGACCTATGCGCCAATAAAATTGGCCATTTGGCAGTCCTGACCGTTCGTTGCTGGCGTTGGCGGTTATGAAAGGTTATGGAAGCAGTTTTACGCGTTTGTAGTTTGTGTTGGTGTTGTGTTTTTGATCTGTCTTCATCTGTACTGTTCTGTGATTGGCACTTACGTCGATAATAATGCCAGCACATATTTGTATTGCGAAGGACCTACCTACATTCAGAATACAATAGTATTTGAATTATCAAAATGAATACCTTTTATTGTTCCTTTCTACCCAAGGACGTTTATATTCCGCTGTACTAAACCATATGTATCAATTGGTGCAATTTTTTATTCAAAACTATTGCAACAATCATAAAGTAATTAAAAAATCCTATCAAAATTGATTTAACCTCAATCTTCGTTAACGTGACGTTCCCGCTTTCCGAGCACTAGGCATGCATACGCTTTTGTTTACGCTATGCTAAACACGTGTGCGTGCATTGTCAGGGTAACGATCAAGTCCCCACACGGAGAACAACCAATAGTATGCTTGCATACTGCATAACTGATCAGTGGTTGTGTAAATTTAACCCCAAGAAAAGAGAGGAGTGATTTTACTGATTCATTTATTATACTGTGGTAAAATTCAGAAACTAAGTGGCAGTAACGTTAGCTGCACTACACAAAGCCTTTGCAGTGCAAGGGTTTAGTCGGTAGAGTTACCACAAGCCTACTCTATCAATAATTATTGTTATTTCTTACCTTTAAAAGAAAAATAGAAGAGCAAATTTTTTTAAAATCTTTATAAAATCATCAATTTCGTGACTATAACTTGATCTGCAACCTTTGGTACAGTGTATAGTGCTTACTGTAGCATGGTAGAAGTTACAAAAAGGCGAGTTAACGTTCATCTCCGGTTACTCGTCTATAGTCATCAAATGCTTCCCATTCAGTTCTTCCTCACTCACGTCCTTCATTTTTGTTTCGATTATTTCCTAACTTAGGGTTGCTAAATTCTTTATCAGCTCTTAAACAATAAGCAAAAGTCGCTTATTTTAAGTATTTGATTCCATTTGTTTGATGTATACTGGAAAACAAGGCCAGGATATTTACGTATACCTGCTAGGCAAAAGATCCTTGTTTTACACAAGCATCGCCATTTACGACACGAATTCCACGATCTTTCGCGCTTTCGGCCACACACACTAGTCAAACGGCGCGACCACCGTTCGACCTCGTCTCGCAGGTTCCAAGAACAAAGGCCGTTTGTTAAAACGACGTCATGTTCTCTATTGATGTCTTATTTATGCTGGTTGAAAGCCAGGTAAGAGGGCCACCTCAGGTGTGGGACGCCGATTACCGAGAATGATCACGGACAATACCAGAAATTAGAAGTCATAATTTAGCTTGATTGGGATATACTTTTTGGGACACGAACCACTCGCGCCGACTTTGGAGATACCTGTTAACCTCTGAACTCTATCTGGTTATTCTTTGTGGGAAGAGTGTGTTTGTTCATTTAAAGGCAGAATTAATGGGTTATCGCCCAAAGTGGCTTTAAAATTGAGCCTGCTAAGCATATAATTAATTTTGCTATGCGTATCACTTGCACATGGTAAGATTTTCTTATATGCATTATACGCCAGGAGCGTTTTCTATTTTATGACTTGCCTTTAACACACTTCACGCTTTGTAACCTTATATATATTAAAATGCATGTCTATGCTGTGCTGTCTGCACCTCAACCATCTGCAGATATATCTATTTCGCTGTCATTACAGCTCATCAGTGCAGTTTAGGTCACTTCCTAAAGGAAGTAGTACCCGTTAAGGCAGCTAGGTGTCTTTGTCATCATGTCAGTATAATGCTGACAGATGGCGTTGCCATCTAAATTCTTATTTAAGCCTTAGATATAGTTAGTTTATTACTAATTTTGCACGATCAAGTTTATTTTGCTGTTCGTTCCTATGATAGTAGGATGCTGTACTCGTTACTAAGGCTAACAAAACGGATAAGCAATTTCCTTATCGTTCTAGAACGATCGCATTGATTGAAATGGATTTTCTAGAATTCAATTTAAAATTTTACTAATAATATGCGAGACTTTTTGGCTTCAGGACGTCATTAGGACTAGGTAGTGACTAGGTAAACATACCTATATACTAAAGTTCCCGTCCTTGTGAGGTGAGTACACGGAGGCAGGGAGGAAAGTCCTATTTTTGAGATTTTTGGTTATATTTTGGAAACGGTAAACTCTAAAAAAGTAAAAAATGAAAGCGCATCAAATTTCGTATAAAATTGTTTTGATGCATATTTGAAAAGTGAAAATTTTCGAAAAAAAATAATTTTCACCAAACTCTTTTTGTCAAACACTTGCTCTTAGTGACACCCACGATCGTTTTCTTTCGTTTGCAGAAACTTCCAGCTTGTTCTAATTGCATAAAACAATGGCTTCTGCTTTTCTAGTCGGTGGTTCAGTGCCGAAACCGAGACAAAATGCCCGTTGCACAGCTGCATTGTAACTGCCAACTACTTCTTCTAAAAATGAAATATAGGTGATTTTAACACAATATGAGTTTTTTTGTCAGTGGATGTTGAATAGGTTGAATGCGGACTCCCGGCCATTATTTTATTTACTGATGAAGCTAATTTCCATATTAACGGCCAATTGAATCGCCGAAACTTTCATAATTACGATTTATGCTAATGTCAATACTAAATACGCATATTGTGGATATCCGGATCATCAGCGTAGGCTGACGGTAAGTGTGTGATAGGTCCTTATCTGGAATTCTTAAGATATGAATTACCAGAAAATATTTCTGCAAACAAAATACATTGAGTGGTAAACAATTGCCAATACGCTAGGAATGTGCAAACTTTTTTTAAATATCAATTTTCTAATCGTTGAGTCGGCCGAGTTATGCCCTCCAAAATCGCCTGACCTAACCCTGATAGACTTTTCTTGGGCGGCTTTGTTAAAAATTTTGTATTCATATACATAAACCTACTACCCAAGAGGCAATAAAAAACCTAATAATAATTCATTTGGGCGAATAAGTTACATAGCTACTGCGATAAAAGAAAGGATATGCAAAATAAAAGTATTTCTTGCGATTGTTAAATAATAATTTGTCTTTTGTTTATGTACTTCATGTCAAGATAGCAAAGCGTAGTCCACGATTTGTTTGACTTTTTAATGTTCTATTGAATTTCGAAAACCGCATATCGCTGTCTATTTTACTTTGCGCGATATCAGTTATTTTTGCGAGTACGCTGCAAACACTTTTTTTAAAGTTGACGTGAAATAACGCCCAAGCGCTCAAATGCAGCTAACATGTATGCTGAACAAAATGTCCCTCATTTTCAACAAGAAATTAAAAAAAATGTATATGCAAGGTGTTCCATTTAAAATTATACAGTTGGGTACGATACGGAAAAAATGAAACGCACTGTAGAAATGAAAATATTCTTATATTGTAGCGCTTAATCGTCTGATACAAGTTCTCATTTCACTAGTAAGACGATTGCTTCTCACACATCTTCATGTTTTGCTTTTTGAGTAGTTGTTTATACATTTTTGTGGTATACCTCCCCACACACAATTTAATACGTAAAATATGGATCGTTGTAATCACTATAAACTTTTGCAATGTTTTCATTGACAGATGTCGACAATTTTTTTCGAGCACTAATAGGTATCTTTTATAGGTCGACATTTGCTGTTTCTATTATTACGTGCTGTTTCGGTCTTAGATTATTGTTTAGATGGAGATACATACGGTTTCGTATTGTTTCTTCCTTGTTAATTTGATATGAATGAATTTTAATGTTCAATCTTTCCCTCCCGCCTCAAATACCATTTATCCTTGCCTTTTTTTTTCTTTGATCTTAACTGTATTATTCAGTAGTACCGTAATAGTAGCACTACATTTTCCCCTAAATTGTTTAATGTAGGAAACAATGAAATGAATAGTACAGGACCTAATATGCTGCCTTGAGGTTTTCCAGCACATCACAAAATGAAATTAAATCAAAGTGAAGATAGTTTTTCTTTTAACAACCATATTTACTCTTTTATTAACATTAATTATTATATATAAACATATAATATATGATATGCCTTACTAATAGTAATGAATATCACTAAATTTGCGGATATTCTTGCATATACATCGAAGTGTAATGAATTAGGGAAGGTACTTTGTAAATATGACATATTTTACACAGCTGCCCTAAATTGTTTTTCTAATTGTACTAGATACGAATAAAAAAGTAAAAATTTACAAGAAATAATAGTAACAATTTACGATCTTCTTACTAAAAGCTTTATTTATAAACAAAATTTTAGTTTCAACTACATAAGGTCTGTGAACATTCACTCATAGTCCCAGTACCTCTATCAGACCAGAAGGTATTTTAGAAAAAGTGCCATCATTTATCATCTTTAGGATACCCTATTAAACCACTTAGACATTAAATGTATTGGTGATTTTCGAAAAACATTAGTTTTCCAAGAATACACAAAAATACAAAAGAGTATTGTGAATAGAAACGTGGCAGGTATGCGAAAGCACAGCAAGAAGTGAGGGACAATCAATTTTGTTGTAAATGGCGTCAGACACCTTACCAACCAAGATTACCCTTCTTGTATAGAATGAATTAAGGATAAATCTTTGCAAAATAACATCACAATCGACAGATTAGATATGATAATTAGAATGATGTCGATTTGGAAAAGAGGAAACCAATTTTATTATTTGCGCCATATTCAATATAAATAGATTTCAAAGACTCAGTTGTGTAGAACCCAAAAGGTTGATATGCTTTAGTAACAATATTTATTACATGTTTATCGAACAGTATTTGGTCAAAAGTTATTCCTTATGACGTTATACGTAGTAAATCCACATTGCTAAAAAGATGGGTAAAATCGTGTGTCAATTGCTTTCGAGGAAGGCAGATGTAACAGATTTGGCTATATTCAGTCACAGTCGATTAAGAGAACACCATATACTCAGTAAATGCTCCTGAAATATACTACAATCACTATCTGAATTTATCTTACGATATGTTTTAAGGTAGTCAGCGTAAAGCAATGCATTACAAATAGTAACATTAGCAGAATCATTGAAAAAGAATAAAAACCATACTGGACCAAGATTGTATCCTTGCGGTACACCGTACACCAGATGCCGCATAAAACAGGTGAAGTGCAGTTGGAATAACGAACCTTTTATAGCCTTGCACCTCAGACTAAAATATCACAAATAAGGATGTAGACTAACCAAAGTACTCAGCTTACGAATCAAGATGTTGTGGTCAACATGCCTGTTTAATGTAGATCATTACGAAATGAAAAATCGATTTATTAGTACGTAGCTCAAGAACAATTATCAGTGGAACATATGCAATTCTTCTAAATGTATAAAATATTGCTAACAGGTATGGTTGACCCACAGAACACATTTTGTACTTATATCTTGTAGAGTATTGCCTACCAGACCGAAATTACTAGCCATATTATGATGATCAATGAGAAAGATTTGTATCAATTAATTCCAATACATATTCAGTCTATTTCTATTGATGGTAGATATAGTTCAGTTATTAAAATACTAATTAGTCCGGTGAAGTAGCTACTCGAGATTGTCTATTTAAATTATAATAGGATCTTTATCATGACTGCGTTCGCACAGGTCCAGTCAAAGGAAGATTCGTGTTCTTTTATTTACAATCACCGCATAGTCGAGACCGACTAGATGCTCATCGCTACAGCCCAGTGTTAGTTCTTGGAACCGTTGCGGATTGATACATCAAGCCAGCGAGATGTTATCTTTTAAATACCAGTGTATCATTTCATAAAGAAACCTCGAGACCAAACACCTGTAATTGTGAAACGAGCCAGCACAATAAATAATACTATCTAATATCGCGGGGTATAAATCCATTCAGTACGAGAACCTGTTGCCCCATGTTGATAGCATTGTAATTACGGCACTTAATAAAAAAGATATCCTACTTTGTGTACCAATACGGGGATTATTTATGTGTTGTAAATATTCATGTCTTACTGGATATAGGTATTCATAAACAACGTCGATAAATTCCAGAGGACCGCCTCGAGGTACCGGCCACCTATGAGGTGGGCATGGTGTATTCAACTCCGCGCTTATTTATAATAACGTGATGGCTGCGGTAGTAAGTCATTTGCAGACCGTTGCATGGTGTTTCTGCACTTCGTCGTGCACTCGAACTTGTTCAGGATCTGGTCCATTAACTCTGTAAGGTGATCTTCTGCTTGCCACCTGATTAAGACACGCTTTCAACACGCATGGATAAACATTTGTCAGAAGATAGATGACTTCAACAATGGTGTCTAGCGAATAAATGCTAGAGAAACTATGATGGCAACTGTTTCTGAAAGTGCTTAGGAACGTTGCACAATAATATTTGTAACTAACTTCTTACTTATTAGATGATCATGTTAAATGTATTGTTTTTGAATGCATTACATTTAATCAAATTCACATCATACTTATGCTCAGCATAAATCAGTACTTCTATCTAGCCCTGATGGTCGATAAACATAGGAAGTATAGTGGCTTTTTGTATACCTTTCCCAATATAATACCCACGCATGTTGATATTTTGTCATTGTGGCTTTTTCGGGTTCGGAAGCTTCATTCTCGGTCTTTAAATAGAATCTTTGTTCTTCTGTGTAGCCTTTTTCATTTATGCATAGTCATTTTGAGCGAATTCTGACCGCTTTTGTGCTGACTCCTCTGTTTCATTTGTTGATTACCCTTTTTATTTGTTTATAGAATAATTGTATCTAAATTACAGCTTACAGTTCTCCTATTAACAATATAATAAAAAGTCAGGGGAGGAAAATACTATACCAGTGTCAAGTTATAAATTTGGAAAATTTTTATTATCCTGCGCCATCAAAAACTGCACAAATGTATTGTCAAACAGAGAGTATCTTCAAAATTTATTTGTATTCAATTGAATTATAATTACAAATTGATGTCATTATTAACGCCAGTATCCGCATTTTTACATTCGTTACACTTCCTGCAAACCGCGGATTATGGCCCTGGTTCAGCAGTTTACGCGCCATACGACTTGTGTGCTTATTCTAATATAAAAAGTACAAGTAACCAATCGCAGATTGTTCTGATATTTAAGGCTCGAAGACCTCCAGTCAGGAAGCTACCCTCTAGCAACAACGTAAGTGTCAACAATCTGCGCCTGAACATTTTTACCATTAATAATGGTTTATTACTCGCTGTATGTACCTGCATTTTATTTTAATATTGTTAACAAATTGTTATGTTAAAACGACCGAAGTTGTATCACTCCTGCCCTTGTCTCAATTTCTGTTTCAAGTACCTTTGGCACCGTAAACAGCTAGTACCTTAAAACCCAGTATATATACTTGTGTAAAACAGAAACAGCTCACAAACTTCATACCAATGCAGTGGATTAAAACAAACAAACCCAAAATGAGGGACTTGTCTTCACTTCAACTACGCTTACCAGTCAACAAAGAACTTTGCTTTTACAAAAATAAGTTTTCGTGCTACAACTTTATTGTTCTTCGACTTGCAGATACGTTTTGCTTTGGGGTGTATCCATAACCAAATGAGATTCGTATGAGATTACCAGTTGCCCTAAAAGTACTATGTAGCAATCGATGTGCATCTGCTAACTGTTGTGGTCAAAACAAGAACTGGACTGCTAGCTAGCTCTGTATTTTCTGCTGTAGTGGACCGTATAATGCTACTGAACGATAGGGACTTGGCCCTGCTAGAAAATTGTCCAAAGAAGTGAACAGCAGTGTATGAAGTTCTGAAAGTTGCCCAAAAGAAAAATTCACATCTAGTAACCAAAATGACCCTAGCTGAGCTCTATATTTCTCTAAATTTTGCTAAAATTTAAAACAATGGATAACAAAAAATTTTCATCATTCTAGGGATCTGTTAACTTTGTGAAATTATGAGACTTTCACAAGTTTGCTTTTGTCCGTGTCTTTAAAGAGGAGTACTGACGAAACTTTTCTAAGCACGCACCTGAATAACAAAATGTTTAGAGCTACCCCCTGTTAAAAATTCAAAACGAAACAATAATACGTACATAAATAAATAACAAACTAATAATTCGCGATTTTCTGGCTGAAACCTACCAATATAGGATGACAAGAAAGTCGGGTGTCACTGAGACACATTTGATATACGTTTCAGCAGTAAAATACTTAACATGCTTTACTTCCAAGGTTCTTAGTTATGTATTTAGTTCGTTTATATGCGACGCGCGAGAATAACACACGAAGGGTACATAAATAAATACTTAAGATATGATGTTAATAACTAGTTACCAATTTTGAAGAAAAAAAAGTTTCCGATCGTTGATGCTGGTGTCTCTAACAATATACAACAGGTTTGTTTACGAACTTACATTATTTGGATCAAAAAACCACCTAACGCAAAATTTGTAAAATTAAATCAAAGTAACCTGGACATATTAAATATAATGTAATTTCACTTCACTTCGACATCCCGAATTTTCTTTGATAGAAAGACAGTATCGCGATTTAAGCAAACTAGTTATAGAACAAAACTTAATATTAACAAAGGAACATGGTGTTAAAGCTCAGATCTCCTTTTCGATATTTTTAATATTTTTGCAAATATTGAAGTATTCCAACAAAATTTGGTAGGTATTCAGCGGTTCTTTACTGCCACGAAGAATTAATTTTTCTTGAGTAAATTGTCTGCTGCATGGACATGGCGACATCTAGTGCATTGCACATGGCTTTCAAAGGTCGTAAACTTTTTATGCCTCACTGTACACATTTTCCTTTTGAGACGGTTTCTATTCCCGCCTCACAGAATAACTGGTATCTACCGGAAACCCTTTTCGAGATCAATCACAAACAATTGGTTTCTTTCCAAACTATTTAATTACTGCTTTAATTCTATGGATGTACAATAAAATAAAAGTTTCGTTTTAATAACGAGAATGGTCTAAATTGCTTGTCTAAAATAATCTGTCCAATTCATCAAGATCTGTCCAAACTAAAACAATTGTTCGTACAAAAACTTCTTTACCTCAGTAGCATCTGACAGCATAATAGCGGACGCACTTAATTTTACGACTCAGCAGGTAGTAATTGTAATTTCACGTAATCAGCGGGAGAATACTAATGTAACGATGATGCCTCCCTCTGCATAATCTCTTATTACAATCCGTCTAAAATACGAGGCAATCTGCAGATATTAACAGCATTTCGCGTGGCTTACAAGGACGCAATTTGGTGCATTCCATCAACTGCACACGTAAATCATCCCGCAGTTTGGAGAACTGTAATCTGCATTGGACGTCTTCAATTTGAGAAGCAAGGCGGCTTTTGTTTGTAACTGTACTGCGGTCCTGAGTGGATAACAGGAAAATTACTTACTTAGGAATGCCAGTCCAGGTGATTATACTGCTGGTTACGAATTGAGCCTTGATCCACTAATTCAGGAAAAGCGTGTCTACCTCACACGAGCAAATTGAAGATGTTAGGTTGTAAAGTGGGATACATATTTTATATTTTCAGTGAAGCTTATAGGTAATAGCAATAGCTAGGCGTGTTTCAGAATCATAGGGTAAAAGATCTTGTACCCGTTGAACATGAAATGGGTGTGTGTCATCTGGTCACCCTATTAACAGCATCTTGCTTAGCCCTAGCTCTAAGCCCAATTATATGCTGCTGAGTTTTGGATTTTCTTCAGTCCAATTCAGAATAGTTGACTCAACCTCAGGAGTTCTTGCTATACGAGCACGGTCATAATAAATAGAAATAGGCGCAAACCCATCCGTTTCACGAAGTCGTCTTTCAACTGCCGCGAAGGTTGTATGGTTTGGTTTAATTCTTTCCCTGTATACTTTGAACTATTTCCTTGAAAATATCTAAAAACCAATAACATACCGGACTTTTCTTCATTCATTATGAATATTGTTAAACAATTCACCCGTGCTTGCTAATTCTCTTTTACAATATTATGGTACTACTAGTAATTTAAAACAGTAAGGCCAGAAAAAACCGAAAATGTACCAAAAACATCAAGAACACCGCTCATAAACAAAAGTCTTTCAGGAATTTCACGAATTTCGCCTACCAAAAGATGGACGTAATTCATCCTATTGTGATCAAAATGTAATGCTTGAATGGTTTTAGATTCACTTTGACACAAGTCAGTTAATTTATTAACAACAGCTTCGCTTCATATGTGTTCAGATATTATCATAATTTAGAGCCAGGCATACCCAAATGATTTAAATTTATGTCTAGATATCTCAAAAACGGCTGCTTAAATCAACTCTTACCGGGTATACCACTTTTAGATTAGACTTTGGAGAATTAGAAATTTTGTTTAAAAGTATTATATAGTGTGGCTCAAAAAATATTTTGTTTTAAAAGTGCGCTAAGTACCGTGCCCTCTAGGTTTTACAATGAAATTGAAAGCATACTTCAATTTTTCATCAACGAAAAGCCCCTTAGCCGAATATTGTAACAATAAACAGTTTTTAAAAAAGAAATATTTATCAAGCAATAAAAGCAAATTCAACTTTTGACACTGTATTTCGAAATCGTTCACTTTTGGACTGAGGTAAGTAGGGTTAGATGGTCATATCTTAACCTCAGGAATTGTGGTAGCATATCTTCTTCACATTTTAGAGACACCCTGTATAATGTCATGAAACGCAAGTTCCTCTTGCATAATGGCAATGCTCAATTCACCCCATGTCACAAGGACCTCGACAGTAGCGCCACAATCACGCCGCACGATGTCAAACATTTGCACGCATGTATTTGTTTTGTCCCTACCACTAATTATTCAAATCGCAATAGTAGTGCGAAATTCTGCATTGCATATATGGACCGCGCAGTCAGAGCTGCGTGCGAGAGGAATCATTAATTGGAGCGATTACAGGTGAAATTAATTAGTACAGGCAGTCACGTGGTTTGCATATATCTGATACACAATGCAGCAGTTGGTAACTCGTTTACTAATTAAAACCGTTCGACGAGGTGGTCTCGCGCTCGCATTGTATTAGAAAATTAGTGTAGCTAACTAGAGCAACTGAGCAGGTAATAAACTCGAGAATGACATGGCGAGATAAAAGTTTCGTACTTTATGGCTACTCTAATTAGCAGACGCGGCCGTTGGAGTCGTATTTCTTGACTAAACGCCAGTTTCACAGTTAGTAACCAATGTGCTTGAAGTATATATTTTTCTTTATAAAATACAACTGTTCAACACTTTGCAAGTTAATTTAGGCGCACACTTGGATAAATAAAATTATGTCAGAAGCTGTTGATTTAAGAAAATAAGTTGGACAAAAGATGTTGGCATTATCAAGACAGCATAGATTATTTTTAGTGATTACAAAATCAGTTTCTTGTTATAACCAATTTTATAGTTATGTCAATACATCGACGCCTCTGCACTTTTAAACTTCAATTATATAAAATCAAAACATTTTTGAAAACCCTTTGAGGTAGGGTCAACATCATATATGAATAAACAAAATTGATATCTTTAAAAGAAAACATGACTTAAAAGTATGGAAAATTAACTTTGTTATCTTTTAAACGAAATTTCGATTTATTTTTATTGTAAAAATAGCATAAAATTACCACCTGAATTATTGATACAAAGCAGAAAGCAGGGACCTTCGAATAATGGAAAACACGAATCGCATGAGGGTTTCTGGGTTATTTTTGATAAAACCACACTTCACGCCTAACACGCAGTGGAACATCTTTAAATAATTCAGGCAGTGATTCCCGCAAAAAGCTTAGCTACTTTTCCCCTGTCAAACGGTTTTCAAGAACAAATGTTCACTGAAAAGCGATTCTCCGGTCCTATGAAGTTGTTCTTCTAAGCGGGACCACAAGTGTGAATTCCGTTTATTTGATATTCCATCTCCCTAAATATGCTTCTTCAGTAAATAAAGCTTTGTTACACTGACCTATGTTACACAAAATCAACTGACAAAGCTCAGTAGTCTTGTGGACAAGTTGGATGCAAAACAGAGATAAACCAATATCATAACCGTTATTTAGACAGTTTTCTGTGGTTTCAAAACGAACAAAAATTAGCCGAATCCTTGTGGAGAGACTGCTCAGTGTATCGATGAAGCGCTCATTCATTACTATCGACCAGATTTTTCAATTCATACGTAAACAATACTAAATACCCGTCTACTTGTTACTCTGCGTTTAAGAAATCCACCAAACGTTACAGCTTATTAAGTCTATTAGGAACTTTTTAATTCAAAATAGTCCCAGGAATGTGTACAGGGTGTCCCATTTCCGTTGTAATTATAGGGAATCTAGGTAACTATTAATGCCAGAGGGTCGCGATTTCGACATTACTGCACTACTTTTTTTATAGTGAGTTGAGCTGTACTATCGTCATCTTTGTATCGTATTTTGTTTTAAAGCTATAGCCAACTTTTGTATAACATAACATTTCTTCAGCTCTCAATATCTGGCTTAGGTATGTAGATGCAAGAAAACTGCAAAGACACTTTTTATGGTACACTTTTTTTGAGATATAACACAAACTTCCATTTTTTTAAAACCATAGCTGGCTTTGCTATACATACATTGCTAGGTTTATCTTTACTAATTTTGGAATTATTCGATTTTTTTAGTAATTTAACAGAATTTTACGTTTACACCCAGGAGGCTATGGAATAAAAAAACAGACAATATAATTGTTGGTGTTTATTTTGTGGAGTCCTTTTGTGTTAATTTTTCTTATAGTATTTATTTGTAGGTTCTGGCTCCTTATTTTTATAAATTAAAGACACTTTTTCTAATAATATGACGTTTCGACCTATAATTTAGGTCTTTGTCGAATATTTTATTTAGTAGATTGACAAATTATTATGAAAATCAATATGACATTTACAATTTTGATATTAATATAAAATGTACCTTCAAGTTTGTTCCTTTGCTATCATTGTGGATGGTAAATGTGACGGTGAGAGGGTGTGTTTAAAAGACGGTGTAGTAGGTATTACTTAGTCCTTGTATGTCAGTCCTGTCGTTTACACATGTGTTTAGGTTTTTTTGAATATGTATCATTTCTAAAAATTGTCTTTTTTGTTTATGTTGTTCCGTAGTAATAATTTTGGTATTATCAAAGTCAAAAGTGTGGTCAGTTTGTTCTTGATGTTTTTTTAAAGCTGTGTAGTTGTTATTATTTTTATGTTGTTGTAGTCTGTTTTTTAAGTATTGTCCTGTTTGTTACATTCTTTACATTTTATACTGTATATTGTGTGTGTTCTTGTTTCTTTTGGTATTTTTGTTTTTAACGGTGTGTAGAATTGTTTAATTGTGTTAATTGGTTTATATGTAATTTGGAAGTTATGTGGTTTTAGTAGGTTTTTTATTTTTTGAGTGAGTGGTGGTATATATGGTAAGGTTAAGTATGTTATGTTTGTTTTTTTCTTGTTTTTCGTATTGAATAGTATTGTATAGTTTTTCTGTTTGTTGTTTTTTTATACTAATATACCAATAACATTAATAGAACCAATTATCACAAAAAATTGGCAAGAAATAGAACAATATACAAATATCCCAAAAACAGAATTTATAAAAGCACTAAATTTTACATTATTTTCAAATTATTTCCAATTTAAGAACAACTATTATAAACAAATAGATGGGGTAGCAATGGGATCACCCATCTCAAGCAATATAGCACAAATAATAATGGAAGATCTAGAAATAACAATAACAAACAAAATAAATTATATACAATTTTATACAAGATATGTAGATGATCTATTCTTAATAATACCAAAAGACAAAGTAAACGAATTTTTAAATTTGTTTAATAGTTATCATCCAAAATTACAATTTACCATAGAGACAGAAAAGAAAAACACAATTAACTATCTAGACCTTACACTAATTAAAAAAGATAACAAAATTCTCACAAAATGGTATCCAAAACCAACTGCATCGAGAAGACTACTAAATTACCATTCTAACCACCCCTACAGACAAAAAATAGCTGTCCTAAACAACACTATACAACGAATAATAAAATTAACTAGTCCAGAACTTAGAATTGAAACTTTACATACCATTACTAAAATACTAAAAAATAACAACTACCCCACTAAATTAATAAATAACTCAATAAAACAACAAACAGAAAAACTATACAATACTATTCAATACCAAAAACAAGAAAAAAACACAAACATAACATACTTAACCTTACCATATATACCACCACTCACTCAAAAAATAAAAAAACCTACTAAAACCACATAACTTCCAAATTACATATAAACCAATTAACACAATTAAACAATTCTACACACCGTTAAAAACAAAAATACCAAAAGAAACAAGAACACACACAATATACAGTATAAAATGTAAAGAATGTAACAAACAATATATAGGACAGACAGGACAATACTTAAAAAACAGACTACAACAACATAAAATTAATAACAACTACACAGCTTTAAAAAAACATCAAGAACAAACTGACCACACTTTTGACTTTGATAATACCAAAATTATTACTACGGAACAACATAAACAAAAAAGACAATTTTTAGAAATGATACACATTCAAAAAAACCTAAACACATGTGTAAACGACAGGACTGACATACAAGGACTAAGTAATACCTACTACACCATCATTTAAACACACCCTCTCACCGTCACATTTACCATCCACAATGATAGCAAAGGAACAAACTTGAAGGTACATTTTATATTAATATCAAAATTGTAAATGTCATATTGATTTTCATAATAATTTGTCAATCTACTAAATAAAATATTCGACAAAGACCTAAATTATAGGTCGAAACGTCATATTATTAGAAAAAGTGTCTTTAATTTATAAAAATAAGGAGCCAGAACCTACAAATAAATACTATAAGAAAAATTAAGACAATATAATTTATATTATTAAGTAAAAATTTTAATCCATTACAAATAATATATGTGTATTTGAATACGTACCTACATAAGACTCGTAAAAGCAGTTTTTTCTTATCGGAAATCTAGGAGGCCATGAAACTAATGAAAACTATTGCTTATTTGAGATAAGTACCTATGCATTGTTTAGCGTCAACTATTTACATCAATTTTGACGAAATACATAAAATTGGAATTTACTAAAACTATTAAAACAAACCCAACAACAAATCAGAAAAAATAGGTCTTTTCAATTATAGCAACGCCAAGTATGGTTTCCATTAAAAATGCAAGTTTATGTTATATGTCTAAAATGTGACCCCCTAAAAAATTTAAAGTACGACGCTGGCTTCTGATTAAAAATATCTACAAAAAATGTCTCTGCAGTTTTTTTGTATCTAAATAGCCAATCGAGATATTGAGAACTCAAGAAATGTTTACAATAATAAAGTAATACAGTAATGTCGAAACCGCAACACTAGCATTAATAGTTACCGAGATACCATAGAATTTCAACGAAAATGGGACACCCACTTTGCCTTCAAGTTACAGTATATTATGTAAAAAATCGTCCAAGAAATTCTAACAAATATTCTGTTTTGAGATGACTGCAGCAAGAAAAACTTCCATTATATAGATCACCGGATGCGGTTGTATAGGATGATTCGTCATTTAAAATAACCTTGTCTTTTAAATTCTTATATAATTATCAGAAATAACCGAGTTTATGATATGCGGTCATAGAAATAAGAACACCTAGTATGCTTAGAGCGAGAAGACAAAGTTTTGTCAAATATTGCTTCTAGAACGAATATGATCCTACATGCAATTGTGAGTTTTTATTGAGCATGGCTCCAGGAAGGTCTAGCACGAATAGCGAAAGCTACAGGGCGTCGGCGAATTTAGCTCAGAACGCCAAGATCGTTGTCTTAGACTTTTTGTTTTAGAGAACCACCTAACTTCTACGTGGGCGCTTTTGGATCAGTGGGTTACGAAACATTGAATAGTAAGTTCTAACCTATTTTCATACTTAGTCATCATCTTGTGCTGTCCCTCAACATTGAGTGTCCAGGTAACTGACGGTGTGCACAAGCTAAGCAGAGTGGAACTAGGAATGGCTTACGAATGTAGATTCTACCTAAATATGTCATGCATATATGTCATGGTGAAATATGTGTGCACTTCTCCTTTATATAGAGTAGTGTGTGGTATATTCTTATTGTCTGATTATTGTCTGTTGCTTAATGGTTTACTTACGTTACCGCAATAAACATGTTCACCAAAGCTTATTAAAAGGAACAACTATTACTGGGTGCTTATTATTTCCATGTCCGTTACTCTAATAAAATGATATAACCATCAGACGATAATCTACTTACACCAAAAATATTAATTTAACTTAGTAGTAGTTACACGCAGCTGATCTATTATTTAATTTGCATTAGTCATCGCAAACTTTTTTTACAATGATGAATATATCCGGTGTACGGCTATGTTGCTTTATACGAACTTTCAAATACCTCAGAAATTAACGCGTTTGCTGGCGTGATCTAATACCCAACATAAACAGTTAAACCGTGCGTAACCCATTTCGCATTCGTCATTAATTTCCCTTGTTTTCCCGCTGTAAATGTCCTTAATTATGAAAACCTCAAATTTAAAATGTACCCAACGCATGAAATTAATTAAAGCATTACGGTCTGAATATAAATTACGTTTTAATTAGTATAAGTTTAATTAGAAACATGCTACTAACTGATTTAATTAAATTATCATTATTTCGAAGTTCGCCGTGCTCTATTTTTAGAGTTGCCGTGTTCCGCTGCGAACCCCGTCGCGTTAGAGGCCTTTGCATAAACCGACAAAACCGCGAAATTTATCCATGACGAGCACGCTTCTTTTAATTGCAAATTACGATGTTTTGCAGATGCCTTCTCTACTAGCAAACATTTCATTGCACTGATGGACGCAATTCTTTTTCGTAGAATATTAAGAGCTCACAAGTAATGCCAAAAATTTGCACGTTTTATTCATCAATAGCGTTGTTACGACTACAGGCTCGAAAACTGCGAATTTATATTTATATAAGTCTAAACACAACTAGTGCCAAACACTACTGTTTTAATACAACTAATTCACTAAATCACTATACTGCATGCACTAGCATTAAAAACACCTGTTCCACTATGCCTTTCCCTCGCTTGATAACCGTTATTCTAATTCAAAACTGCCCGCGCTCTCTCCGTCGGTTTATTAATACCCCTATCGAGGATTCTAGAAACGACACCTTCCACACGCTATCGAAACTTCGCGAGGGTTTCATTGATAGAATTCTCTGGAGATTACCTACCCTCACTGCCATCTGTCTGTCGGTAGGATCACTACTTGCAGTGTCCTACTATACCGCATCTACACGCCTGCAACACCGGTGCACCGATGGCGCTGATTCCGCAACAGCGTTTTTCCTACTTTGTTTCAACTTTTGTTGCACAAAGCTCGTCGGTGTAAGCAGGAGGAACTTCATCTGCTTGTGCTGAACTCAGATTCTGATCAGGACTCAATGATAGACGCAGACGTGTAGTGCAGACGGTGGTGTAGTAATGTATGTAATTCTTTTTAAAGCCTATCTTTAGACATAATGTGTAGTAGGTTAAAGTACAGGGTTTCTATAAAAGATTCAAGCAACGCGGGCGGCGTTGATTTCTGAATTCTTTGTGCCGCCTTTTTGTAACTGCTGCCAAGCTACAATATGCACGGCGATAGTACTGAAGGTTGCAGATCAGTGTGACACCACAGCTCCGAAATGTGAGCCTTCTGCAACCTAAAAATTAATTATCCCATAAAACACTACAGAATATGTTGAAATTGCACACTCCCAGGCGTTTTTTTTTCATATTAAACTATATCAAATAGTTCAAAAATCGACAGATAACAAGTATACGTCACTTTCCTGAGAGGCGGCAAATTGATTTAATCATAAGCGCCTTGTATGCATGAATCATTTATAGAAACCCTGTACAAGACTAATACATAATGTAAGTTAAAACATAATTTCAAAGGTAAGTGCAAACGTAGTTATTAGCGTTTGTATTTGAAGCTCGAAAATATGGTGTTTGTTACGCCGTGGCGCAGACCAAAATTGAACCAGAAAGTGGATCATATGATGAATGAACGATGAGCTGAAAAAACAGCGAAACCGCCCACGTTGGTTTACGACGAATTAAATCCTTTTGTTAGCGTTGACTCGGAAAAATGTTCGACCGTCATAGACATAACAATTGTTCTTCAAAGCGTGCTTTGCTAATAAATATTTTAATGCTGCTATTTTCTATTTGAACTAGATCGTACATATTATTATTAACTGCTAATTAGCAGGAACAGCAGTAGCAGTAACTTATATCCCAAACCTAATTCAAAAACATATTTTAAGTGCAAACAACGGTTAACTGGTAGATAATTTGTGATATACTTATACTACATCTCTAACTTTGTTACGTACTACAACTAACTTCCTAAACGTATGTGTAGGTGTATAACTGTGAGCTGACTAATCTCCCTCCCCCCCTGCTGCTGCAAAGACGATGGGAACAAAATGTACTTACAATTCTGCCGCCAGATAGCATACATATGCAGAATTCATACTTGTCTATTCTAATATCTCTATTAGAAGACTATTAACGACACTCCTTAAGATGGCAAAAAATTTGTTCGACTTTTCATCTTCTATTAGACCAATCTCAAATTTTACTCAGGCCATTACTGAAGCTACTGCAAATTGCTTCAAAATAGAATAAGCTTTAGAAAATACATTAAATCGTTAAAAAATATAATCCTTATCTATCTTTCACAGTAATTATACCGCATGTTGCAATAGGTAATAGATCATGTAATGCGCCTATAACAAACAGGCGCAACATAATGCTCACTTCTTTTGCAAAAGTGCTGTGCAATCCAAATAATCGATAGGGACGTGTAACGCTCATTATTCCAGGAGGTATCATGCTGATTTGGACAGGTTTCTCATACATATGTAGGGCGTCCCCCTACGAGCTTCATTATATTGAGCGTGGGTGTTTGTTTCTTTCAGCCTGTTCAACGCTATTAACGCGTGGTCACCTAATACCAAATAAAAAACTAATAGCGTGCAACGAGAACAATGTTGGAATCCGCTGTGACGGTGGGTAGAGTAGTCGATAAGAACAAAAAGGCTACATTACATTTACATGGTTGGGTTCAAAGAAATTTGCGTAGCCTCAACTATGTGTCATGTTTGTGTATTGAGTATGTCTGTATTAAGCTTCCGTTCAGTTTTACTTCCACATCCAACGGATGGGAAGTATTGTATCGCGAAAAAAATGTTCAAAAATTTTTCTTATTTGCTCATTCGCTTTAAAATTGTCGAAAACGCAAAAAAAAACTAAATTTAAGCAAAAAAAATCTTGTCTGTGTGTCGGTGTTTCTACCCAAAGCGACCTATTGTTTGTGGGGTAAGGAGGGTATCGGGAAGGGGGCTAATTTATATTTTTTTATTTTTTTTTTCGTTTTAATATGTGATTAGTAGTATAACTGCGGGTATTATTCGCTCTTATAAATTTTCGATGCAATAAACTGTTTAGAAGATATTAGCAAAAAAGCATCGCTTAAAGAAAATGGTTTTTCCTAAATATCTCCGAATATATTTAATATATTCAAAAAACGAAAATACCATCAGATAGGAAAAAAATCTCACAAAAAGTGCCTTAGATAATTTATTTGTTTATTTATTTATTGTCTTTAGCGACGAATCTATATTATGCCTGAAGTGTTTGGGACGGAAAGACAAATTTTCACCCCAGCATCGTTGGAGTAGCGGTGCTGTTTGCTCATGACATTAGGTCACCTTTGGAGTATCCAGAGACAACATGGTCGCTAACCTTATACCAAAGCGACCTCCAAATCAATTTTTTTAAATAGACAACGCATGTATTTTGCAAAATTTTAAACACAACAATGTTAATTTGTTGGTTTAGCCAGCAAGATCCCCTAACTTCCCCCAACCGAAATGACTGATTGAGTCGGTCGTCAGGTCAGGTATTGTTTTAAACCTTTTCTGTCCGATTCTCGTCTGTCCCTGGATGATTTAATTACTTTACCCCCATAAACATGTATATATAAGTTTAATAAAAAAATTACTGGGTGTTATTATTTTTATGTTAGCCGGTATGTTTGAATAGCTAGCCGCATAACTAGTACTGCTGGCTTATTATGGATATTTAATTCGTACTAGTCGGTTTACATTTTATAAACGCCTTCTGCCCACTGAGGTCTATTATTTCGATTAACGTTGTGCAACATAAATCACTGCAGTGTAGCATACTGTGGTCAACAAATGATGTCGATAAAATCAGCGTGGTGTAATACAGATGCCACATAATTCCGCATTACTGTTTACCGCCGCTGAACAATTTATGGATTGCCGATTAAAGCTCGAAATAGAAAATGTATTAGAATACAATGGATTTGAAAGCGCATAGCACAGTTAAACAAATACGTAGGCTGAATCCATATATTTGAGGGTATTGTTGCAATAATGGGCATGCATAGGTTTCCAGTTGTGCAGTAAAAATATGCCCTGCTCTGTACGGCTTTTAATTACTATACGATCCTAACTGTTTACAATTTTTATTAATATCTTGTATTATACTCTGATAGAATACTCAACTTTTTTAATAAATTCTTTTATTGACGAAAATAGTACACCCGTAACTCGTATACTATCAGTACAGATCCCGTAGTAATTCCAAGTCTTAATTTGGTTCCAACAGTAACTCCAAAATCCTTAATCGAAGAAATATGCATTAATATGCTTTCATCAGTTATATAAACCTAAGTAACACGCCATATTCTTGTTGACGCTATAGTTTCGCAATGTTCATTTGAAGTTTTGCAAATCCGTGATACCTAAGGAACTCCGCAATTCGGAAACGCGTATCTGTGCCAAATATAACATTGTCAATGTTATGAATCTCTTTATCAAATGCTTTTGATGATCCGTATGGACACTGTGCAGTAACGTAACGCTCTGGACCAAAATTATTAACTGATAAAATTATGTAGTAAGTTATATCAGTAAGTCTGAAATAATTGCTAGCAGTTCTCTAATATCGGACAGAAATTAAAGAAAAAACACGCAGTGACTGGTTAGATAATCAGTTTTAGGTGAACAATTTCAATTATAAAGTTTCCTAATCCTATAACAATTATATTTACACACAGCTTAACTTCGAATAAATTTCGCTTTTGTCATTAGAAATGCAGGTAACCCCTTTTGCTCAGTTCACCGTTAAAAAATGATCGTGCGTTTCTACGACAGGCAGCTGCAGACGTATCAAAACATAATTTTCAAACGAGACCAAATCGAATTTCACGGTGGCGTACGCTTTAGTCAAGGGATCCACCGCAAAAAATCTAAATTTATACTGAACGAATGACGTATAACGGGCGACTAATTCCCTTCTGTCACTAAACAATTTTGAGCATATACCTGTCAGAATGTTATGTATCTAATTTACTGGAAGTCATAAAAATAGTACAGTTGTTACGTTTTTAAGATTGAGTCATAACAAAATTTAATTATAAGAAAACATGTCTTTTAGGAATATTACTTAAGTTGGTGCCGAGTAAGCTTTCTCTTTTGCTACGTCTCATCGTAGTAATTAATAAATTTAATTGTACTATACAAGTACTAGTACTTGACCCTGTAGCCGTTTACAAGACTAGTTTAGTAGTATCTTCGCTAGTGTGCAGGATACTAGTTACATTTTTTTTTCAATCGAAATAGATTCTTGTAGTGTGAAATTCCCATACTGAAATAAGCTTTATCTACTAATTACTCAAATCGCCACCACATCAATCGACGAGTGAAGCGTGTTTGACGTAGGAAATCCCACGGAGCGTACAAAACGCCCCAAAAACTTCACCCTAAGCATAAAGGGAAGAGCCTCTTAAACCGCAGTGGTGTTAGAGAATAGTTCAACCAGAATCCCCGTTGCATCCTATTTAAATGCGGATTATGGTTGTTAATGCTAGGAAAATCAGAAGGGTCCCATTTATTCTTTGCCATCGGATTATTCCGGATATAATTACACAAATTATTGCAGGGGGTGTACTTTATATAACTAATTGGAGAGATTACGGGTAATTAATCTGAGCAAATTGGGTTTGCAGATGACAGTGATTGTATTTCGCCATGGGGACTCGCGCTTCCGAGGGGCGAATTTTGTAAAATTGGAATTATGGAAGTATAGGGTTAGTTGACTTAAAGGGATATATTCAGACTAGCATTTGGTTGCAGCTACTGCTAATTCAACTTATTTGTGTGTAAGGTTATTAATATATGGAAGTACTAAAATTGACGGTATTATATGGGTAGTTTTTTATTGTAGTTGTAATTGAAGAATGTTAAAATTGCGAATACATTAACTCGGACCATAGTGTGACAAAATTGACGGGAATACATAAATACCAAGTACGACAAATAACTGTGCAAAATATTCTTAGCTACAGCTACAATTTAAACTTGCATTAATAATTTCACAATTTTCAAGCCACTTCCGTGTAGTAGAGCTTGAAATTATATATTGACTTTAAAATGCAGAATTATTTTTTGATATCTTTGGTAACGTATTCATGAAAAGTTTTGCTAAGGCTTAAGTGATGTAGTTGTATTAAAAAGTAGGCTCTGTACTATATTTCGAAATTAAGATTTCTTTAACTATTTTAATAACTAAATGGTTGTATATATCTAGGTAATATTATTTTATAACATAATTTTTGTTTCACTCGTAAGTCACCTGTTCAGCAGGATGCATGAGCAACGGATATACACTTACGAGTACCTACTGCTTTGACAGTCTTTGCACAATACGTACTTACTACTTACCAGACAAGTAAATGGTTAAGTATTGGTATTCAGAAAGAGTTTAGCAAAATAAACCTTCCAATCTCGGTCATAAAACTTTCTTCTTTTGGTTTACTGTGCTTGTGTCCATGTGGCTTAGTTCCTTTTTACTTGTCTAATGCCTCATATCTTATTGTATAAACGTAAAGCGTTTTTACTTTTTAAAAGGGAAAAATATTTGTTATAGCTTAATTGTGAAATAAGCAACCATGAGTTCAGTCAATATGATACTGTTCGTGATATAGGTATGTTATTCAATTCTTAAATTTATATTTGTGCTCCTATGCCCCTATATCTATCTATAAATCCTCAGCCATGGTTTACCACGACTATATGAACTTAAAACAACGGACAATGCGAAAGCTAGGCGCAGTAAAAAGCCGCACTCAAATTTCTAGATATCTAAATAACCATACAGCCATTTATAAATTCTTCTTGGATGAGAGAGATGACACACCATCAACTTCTATGGAATCATTGTTAAAGATGGAATAACAAAACCAGGGAGGCAAATTTCAATTAACTTGTGAAATGTAGTACGGAGGGGTTTAAATACCATTTACCGGTGTTGTCGCCTATGTAAGAATGATATATTAATAATCTAAAGAAATTGTTGCGTCTGTGTCAAAGTACGAAGTAATACGTATGTAAATAGTGTAGTACCACTGCCAAGAATTATACTCACGTGTTCATTAAGTAACTAACTGTTGGCTGTGGCTTTGTTGTTGATAATAATAATAATAATAATAATAATAATAATAATAATAATAATAATAATAATAATAATAATAATAATAAAAAAAAATCAAAACAAAAAACTTACCCTTTTACCAAACCTTAGCCTTGGCCGATAAAGGCTATTCCCCGCTGAACCTAGCTGCTCCAATTCCTGAAAAGCAAAAATATAGCGAGATGTTGAGAACCAAATGGAAAACCAAAGCAATGCACGGGCGCTTCTATGCCAGCTTGCATCAGCAAGAAGCCGACCTTAAGGCAAGCAACAGCTATCTGACTTCCGGATACCTTTTCCCGGAAACGGAGGGAGCTTTATGTGCGATCCAGGACCAAGTTGTCCCAACAAGATTTTACAAAAGGCATATTCTAAAGCAACCGGTTGAAACCACCACATGCCGACTGTGTGGCCACGAGGAGGAATCTGTCCAACATCTTATTTCAGCGTGTACTTACCTGGCACCCACTGTATACACAAGCCGCCATAATAACATGGGAAAAGTTGTCCACCAGTTCGTAGCACAGAATGCAGGTCTTGCTAACAAAGGCACACCAATACACAAGTACGAGCCAAAAAACATTTTAGAGAATTCCAACATTAAAATCTATTGGGATACTACCATTCACACAGACAGACAGGTTCTCCATAATAGACCCGATATGGTTATAATCAACAAAACAACAAAAAAATGCACAATAATTGACTTCGCTATCCCTCTTGACGACAACCTCAGCAGATCATATAAAACAAAAAAAGATAAGTACGTGCAACTTGCTGATGAGATCCAGGAAATGTGGAAGATGCAAAATGTTGAGATTAAGCCACTGATAATTTCTGCCAACGGTCTAGTCCACAAAAACACTCGACGACATTTAGAGGAACTTCAAGTCCAATCGAACGCCCTAACGTGGATGCAGAAAGCAGTCGTTCTTGGAACCACTGCGATCATCCGAAGAACGATCTCTAGGCATTAACTTCAGTAGCCCTGAGAAATCCGGCTACTGAAAATTTCCACTCAACAGTGTGATAGTGAATAATAATAATAATAATAATAATAATAATAATAATTCTCTTTTTTACACCTTCATCAAATGAAAAAAGAATTTAAAAAACGATGGAACACGTGTTTATTGTTTTCTACTCCAAAGCCTTAAATAATAGTGTTTTATATTTTAACGTCAAAAATGACGGACTTCCATACAAACCTTCATCCCCTATTTCACCCATTTAGGCGTAGATTTTTCAAAAATCCCTCCTTAGTGGATGTTTGCATTATGAAAGGATCCTGGCCAAATGTCATGTGCCTAGCTTCAATGGTTTACATTCGGCGATGATGAATCAATCAGTCGTAATATGTTATTTTATAAATACCGATATTTATCTGAAAAATCCATAAAATCAATCATTTTTAATCAGTATCGAAAACGGGTGTAACGGCGCATAAAAGCGGAAAACCTCTTATTTTTGACAGTTATTGAACCTTACTTCACAATTGTTTTAGGATTAGGTTGCGCCATTTGCATTTATATTACATTATGTTTGGGGTTCGTCCCATCTTGAAACGGTTGGAACTGATTATTATTATATATTAATATATATTAATTCTGGAAACACCATTGTCGTATATGCTAAATGACGTCACAGGAATACGCAGAGGCAAACGGCGGTTTTACGCGGGAAAGTTTCCGCTTTGAAAATAATGTCTATTTTTCAATAATTATGTCAATAATATTTAAAGTACGTGATATGCATTTAGTGCCGTACACATTGCGCTTAGCACTATTCTAAAAAATTGTGAAAACCCCAATTGCGTTGAATATCGGCTACAATGTCGCCTGTAATGTAACCTATATATTCTAAATTAGATTTGCCTACCTAAATTTGTGCATCGCAATTTGTTACATGGCGGCAGAGTCGTATAACTGTATTCGTATTTCTGCAGTTTGTCATATATAAACACCGAAACGTTATTAACGTCTGCTCTTGTGCTATTACTAATATTTAGTAATTACTAATTTAATGCACTTTTATAAACCTGTACTGTTTATATTTGAAGACCTTGGTGCAAAAACGGATCAACAAGTCCTAAATCAACATTTGTGAGAGAACAAGGAGAATCATTCGGAATTTTGCAAAACGTTTGCAACTAACATATAAGTTCTTCAGACCCTTCAAACTTGATTTTTGTATCAAATGATAATACATAATATAACCAGTAAAACCCAAAAGTGTAATTGGCTGGTTTTTGAACCAAGTTATTCATTTATGCTTGTATACTAGTTTATTTTATACAGGGTTCCTATAAATGATTCATGCAACGCAGGCGGCGTTGATTTCTGAATTCTTTGTGCCGCCTTTTCTAACTGCTGCCCAAGCTACACTAAGCACGGCGAAAGTACCGAAGGTTGCAGATCAATGGCACACCATAGCTTCGAAATGAGAACTTTCTGCAACCCTAAAATTAATTATCCCACAAAATACTACAGAATATGTTGAAAATACATACGCCCAGGCATTTTCTCATATTAAAATATATCAAATAATTCAAAAATCGACGGATGACAAGTATACATCACTTTCCTGAGAGGCGGCAAATTGATTTAGTCGATAATTGCCATAGCGCTCTGGATGCATGAATCATTTATACAAACCCTGTACTATGTAAGTATTTTGATCAACATTTTTCACTCAAGGGTACCACATTTACACAAACTATTTATAGGTCTGATCTATTTAATGTAAATTTTTTAACCACCCCTGGTCGAATCAAAAGTGTTGTTAAACTCGTGTATATCAGCGGGTGGTAAAATTCCCAAACGCCAGGGAGCTCACGCAAAAAAGAACAAGTCACCGCGCTACCAACGCACTCTCGATTTCTTCGCATCCAACCTCACCAAATTTACACATAATCAAAACGGGTGATGTTGCTGTATCAGGTATTCGATGACGCGACGTATTCCGACTCCTCTTGTATGTTTTGTAAAAACACGGCCGCCTTTCTGATTACGGACGTGGAAAACGCACCCCCAGCTGCGATATTGCCACTTTTACAAGTATTTACGAACGAGAGGGCGCCGATTACGGATTTGAAGCGAGTGGGCTTTGATGTACCCGTATTTTCCATTTGCATTTCAGAGTGGGCCAGATTTTTTATTAAGATATGATTGTCGGGGGGCTTTTGTGTTATTTTTCACTGTCGAGCTTTCAAATCGAATTTTAAACCTGTTCTGAACGATTTCGTCGGAATCGGTGTATGTAAAATTTAATGGAGTGGCGTGCTGTGGTTTAAAACAATTTAAATGCATATCGCATTGTTCAAACACGACGTGTTTGATACAATGCAGTCATTTGTGATGAAGCGTTGTTTATATACCCAGTTATTCGGTGAACACATGCTTTTAATGAAATAAATACGAGATGTGTACGAATCAACCAACACTTTCCGTATCAGTTTTCAACTGGGTATCAACTCCACGTTTTTTTTTAAACCATACCATACTTCTTTATGGTACTCTCTGGCATCCCTTTTCGTTTCATGACATTATTTTCCCTGCCTACAATCATATTGCAACCTATTAGAAAATTTGTGCTGCTGCTCATTCAGAAGATCTGTGGTTACATGTAAATTTGTATCTTTTAGGCTTTGGCAAGTTTCTATAGATATAGAGTAACAGGAATTCGCAGGAGCTTGGCATATTACAGTTAAAAAGCATACTATTTATACGAGTAGTTTCTATCCAATATTGAAAGGTGGTAACGTTTATCGTCCAGTTCCACTTCTATGCATGTTGGCTAAGGTGTTTGAGTGTCATTTATACATACATATTTGCCCATATAAAATATAATTTCACCTGTACGGCACGGTTTTGTACGTGACAGATCCACTGTATTATCTCAGCCTGCCTTAATAAGTTCATTTCTGAGTCGCTGGATTCTCAGAATCAGGTTGATTTTATATACCTATACTAACTTTCAAAAGGCATTTGAACAAATCGATTGTTTCGCTTTATTAAAAAAACTTGAGTTATTTGAATTCTCACAGCACAGATATGTTATGTTATGCTAACTTTATCTCTATCCCTTTTCCTCCTTCATCGGGGATCCCTCAAGGATCAAATTTCGAACAACTTTTATTTATGACTTTCATTAATTACTTAGCTGTTTTAAATGTTTTAATTAAATATTTACTGACCTAAAGCTTTATGCTTGAGTTCCTCTGTTAGATATTACTTGGTCATGCAAATGCCCTTAGTTCTTTGGTGGAATGGTATAACACCAATAGATTGGAACAAAATGTATCAAAATGTTGCGTCATGTCATTCGGACATAATCAAAACTTAGTAACTTAACAGTATGAAGTCAACAGTGTGGTTCTAAACCGGGTTAACAAATACAAAGATTTTGGCGTCATTTTTGATCAGAAATTAACTTTTGATGATAACGTAATTGATCCTGCAGATCATATAGTTTGTATAATACGAGTACTATTCGAGTTGAGCCTGCTCAAGTTATTAGACCGATAGTTCTCTACTTGCCTAGAGGTTGTGACCGTATGGAGGGATTTAAATTCACATCGTTAGCAATGCGTCGCAATTGCATTTGTGTAAAATTTCTTTATAACCTATTTAATAATAATATAGACTGTTATTCTCCTCTTCAGGGAATCAATTTCTAGATACCTCGTATTAATTCGGGCTCGAAGACGACTTTTCATTGCAGCAACAACAAATGGAATATTTTGTTTAAATCTACAATCAACATTGTATTCACAACGATTTACGAGGAGAAATTATTAAGCAAATATATCACCTTGGTTCCTACTTGTATAGCTTTATTACGTTAAGTTTAGGGTGTTGTAGTACTACAATAACATAATATATTATGTTTAATAAATTTTTTTTATAAATGGGTGTTCCAGCTATTTAACATAAAATTAAATCAATACTTCCACATCCAATTGTCAAAATGACATTTACATTTTTATTTTTTATACTATACGATTAATAATCAGGTTTTGAGCATTTTTTCTCTACACAGACAAACAGTCCTCGTGGTATTAGCAAAAATATATAAATTTTTAAAATCGCGTTTTTCCAAATAATTGGAAAATTATTAACTTAAAAAAAAATATAAGAGTTCTATATAATACCAAAATTTAAAAAAAATCGTACTACCAGGATCCAAATTAGGTTTTTTGGAAATATTTCGAAAATGTCAAAATTTGGATAAATTTTCTAAGACACTTTTTGTGAAAAATTTTATTTCCCATCTGCTGGTACTTTCATTTTTTGAATATATTAAACATATTTGGAGATATTTAGGAAAAACCGTTTTCTTAAAGTGATGCTTTTTTGGTAATATCTTCTAAACAGTTTGCTGCACCGAAAATTTATAAGAACGAATAACACCTGCAATTATACTACTAATCACATACTAAAACGAAAAAAAAAATAAAAMTTTATAAAAGGGTAGTTACCTCCCAATTTCGCCCCCTTCCCGATACCCTACTTACCCCACAAACAMTAGGTAGCTTTGGAKAGTTGAGATTTATACGTTTGCCAAATTTCAAGTTCATATACTAAGTCTTTTGAAAGTTATCGTGTCCACAAACAAAACCACACACACAGACACATAGACATTTTTTTGCGTTTTCGGTCATTTTAAAGCGAATGAGCAAATTTTTGAAATTTTTTCTCGCGATACAATACTTCCCATCCGTTGGATGTGGAAGTAATTATTATTATTACTTTCAAATATTCAATAAATTTGCTGCTCCATGCCGCTTCGGACGTCATCACCTTCGGTAGTGTCGTTTTCATCTTCTTCTAATTACTTTGTCGTATATACTCTAAACTTTTACTGCTGAAACTTTGGGAAATCTCCACTGGGCCTGCTCTTGTAACGAACCTGGAAGTTCCCGATATACATTTAAATGTGAGCTGATTTGTTGATCTAAAACCATGATACGACTTCATTTTATCTTCTTTTAAAGTGGTTGTTGCTCACAAACCGAAAAGTCCAGGCCTTAACGTTTTTGTCATAATGGCATGTGTTGTGACGCACAGAGGTCTTGATAATGAAGTGCATTTTTTCCTGATAGCAAGAAATCTTTTTCATCCGTGAGTCTTGCGACACAAGCATTGTTCTTGCTCTACCCTTGGACATTTCCGAAGTTTTTGATGTAGAGGTGTTCGATTGCAAGACCGCAAGATCTCCTGGCTGAGCGCCAACAGAACATGTATGGTATAGCATTAGCAGAACACTTCACCATCATGAAGAATTTAGACCAATTCTGAATATGTGTTCAACAGTCATGGGTTCTAATAATAATAAAACACTTGTTTTTATCCTACTTCCAATTTTTATTTGTTTGTTATTGTTAGAAAAATTCAACGGCGGATTTATGGTTCTTTAACCAGTGTAATGTTTACCCTATGTCAAAATGTCTTTCAGTGTTTTAATTTAGTTATACTTGTTAAGCTACCGAAGAAGGCCGCTTGGCGGTTGAAATGCTGGCATTTGGCTTTGCCAAAAATAAAAATTGGAAGTAGGATAAAAACAAGTGTTTTATTATTAATATTTAATATCTTTCAAAAAACTCTACTATTCATTAGTCATGGGTTCGCTTACCACAAAGGGACGTTCACCATTGCATTCGGTCTGCATTTCGCCGAGATAGAATTGTAATAACCAAGGCGGAGTAACACATTATTCAGTTCTTGTTACCTTTTCTTGATCAGCTTATGTGGCTCAAAGACAAAACATATAATTAACACACATGCTGTTCAAAACATTGTTGTGGGGACACGTATATTTGAATTCTATAATAAATTTCATTACGTCTTTATACCTGTATAACTTGTATATACCTATGTACTTACTGTATCGTTTAGAAACGGTTTTATATATATATATATATATATATATATATATATATATATATATATATATATATATATATATATATTTTTCCGCAAATTAACATTTCCCTTGTTTTAATTTTTTTTTTATTTGTGCAGAAAATGTTAAATATTGTAAGATATGAACTGAGTAATAGTTTTCATTGGTATTTGGTTAAAACGCACGAGGAACAATTGCATAAATATTGTCCATTAAAGCACAATCAAGACTGGGTTGCTTTTAACTATCCGATTAAATAATTTAAGCATGTTTCATAAAAGAAACGCATTTAAAAACGATGAGGCTTTGTTAATGTTATTATTATATTAATTTATACTTGTGTTCAATAGCCTTTGCCTTTTAGACTTTTCTGCTAACGTAGCTTTTAAAGGACATCCAATAGTGGGTACGCACAAACTTAATATTATTTTGCCTAATTACCTATACAGATCGGTACACAACATTTACGCAGCATGAAGAATTAGATTTTCATATAGGATGCATTAGGTAACTTCATAATTTGTACTTACGTATTACGTTGCAATTTGTAACTTTATACATGGCTAAAACATCAAGATAAAAAAGATCTGTGGAAGGCTCCATTTTATGCAAAACAATAATACATCGTAGTTTCTAATGCAAAACCGTACATAAACCTCATTTATTCCAGGCTTTAAGCTGACGTAAACAATAATAATGTTTAACGTTCAATATTAATATCGCATAAATAAAGTATGTAATAGATTAGCCCATCCCACTTCATTGTGGGAAAGGCGCTATCGACTTTAAATGGTCAAAACTGTTGGAAGCATTTAATTGAATTTCAAAGAAATTAATACAACCTTCAGTACTTTAGAGCAATTTTTAGAGGTTTATAAAATTCAGCTCCATTTTAAGGAATTTGTTAAACTTTCAATGATAATAAGTTGGTGACTTACTACAACTGCCTAACCTACACATAAAAATAAACAACTTTAAAGTCTAGGTAGTTACGCGATATAGGTATTGTTTCAACACGTTCAACAACTCTTCATTCTAGTTTAAAAGATAAGTTACGTAGTTTGCACAGCCTCCAGTTCCATTCCAAATCTATAGGTAAGATTCAATCATTCCTTATCTTCGAATAACCAGAATAAGAATATTTTCAGTTTTAATTTATTAAATCTACTGTATAAACAAATATTGCAAAATACTCAGGTAATATAGAGTTCACACTATTTTGATGCAAAACACGTATAGCAATTTTCAGCCTTTTTTAAGTTTTCTTAAGTTTATCAACATCTAGTTTTTCCAATTGAGCCAAATATACAACATCGCTTCCACTCAGGTACATCTACGTTGCTTTTGGGCATTAACTACAAGAGACTCGGAAAAAACCTTATTTATTTATAAAACTGCTACAGGAAATCGTCTTATTATTTTAGACAAAAATGAGGGTATTCTTAAACTTCTAAATGATGGACATTTTGTTTTAATTGAAAGTGATCAGACAATCAAATGTTATTCCAAATTCAACGGCTTATTAGATGTGCGGTAGAATCAAATTTACAGTCGCATATTTTATGGTCTTCATAAGATTTCGTACATAAACACCCTTTGTCACAAATTAGCAAAGTGTATAAATTTAGTTATACATGAGGTTTCGAGTTTAGATCTGGACTTGACTGTCAAACTTAGTATTTTGATTTCTAGTTTCTTTCGATGCGAACAATTTATTTCCTCCTATTTTCAAAGATTGCATCAGAATTTTAGGTGATCTGCTTTTTCAGTATCTGATTTAGCTTTGCTTCATAAAAGCAACTTAATTTTGTTTATTGCTTTTATCTTACGACAGTATCTTATAGAAAATTTTAAATGACAAAAGTGTTAATTAATTTAAAACAAATCCAAAATTTTAACGCTAATTATAACATTCTGCCAAAATTAGTAATTGCTTCCAACAAATTATATTTTTAAAACTTTGTACCTGCTCCGCTATTTAAGTCCGACAGCATTTTAGTACAATCATATTTTTAATAAAATGGAGAAGACTGAATTATTGCATAATTATCACAATGAAATTCTACAGAGATGGATCAGTTCACAATATTAATATCTCATATATACATGCTAAATTCACAGAAATTCTTGTATGCAGACGATGTAATAGAACCATTATAAAGTACGAAAAACTTAAGAGAAATTATTTAGACTAGTTTTTATTTGGCCAGTTTTCGCTGTGACGTTCCAATTTTTTGTTTAGCTGCGTCAATGAGTCTTGTCTCTCTTAAATGGTTGAAAACCCGGAGCCGACTGTTTTTAGGCAAGTTTATACATGGTATATTATAATGTTTTGATTTCGATAAATATTGACAATCTCTCGTTTCGACATTCGCCAAACCAGACTATAAATACCTCGAGGAAGATCAATTTTATAAGACATTATGTAAAGCAGAAATCAAAAACTTTTGCATTGCTTATTTAGATGACATAAAGGGTGACATTTTCTTTCCATGACCTGCTTTCTTACATGAATTTTTATCACTCAATCCAACTAATGAGTTTTTTCCCAAAACTTTGGAATCATACTATACGCTAAATAGGAGTAAGCCGTCATTTTACAGAAAATTTACAGAATGCCAACATAGTTAGATGTGATAATCCTGACATACCAAAATCAATCATTACAAACTAAGCATTCCGTGTTCTACAGTTTAATAAACCAACTGGTAAATATATCACCTAAAAAGGAAATATTTCAATAGCAGTTTGTCTTTAACAATGTCTATGATGTACAAACTAAATACAAAAAAAACAATATAAAGCTAGAATACATAAATTGCTGTACAATGCAAACACAAATGATAAAGAACATATTTTCACCCAACCAAATCATACCTACCAAAGAAGTAAATATTTGCTTTAAATAATAATAGTTAAATAATATAACAGACATCCTTTAGTTTAAAAAAGCCAAAATCCAATACTTTGAGATAAGCAGAATTTACCAGTTAACATACATGCAGTGTGATACTGTATACACGGGACAAATAGGTAGAGCCATCAAAAATAGGATTAGTGGACCTATTGCAAAACTTAAAGATACGACAGGTTTTGCTGACCATTGCATCAAAAATATTCATTATTTAGATCAACATCAACACTAAAGCTTTACATTACGAAAGAAAAGGTAAAAACTAGACCCTTTGACACATTTTAAAATTAAAGAGCGCAACATTAGAAAAAACGTGGTAAATACGTAAAAAGAAATGCCTTCGTCCATAAGCCTTCGAAGTTGCCGAAATTGGAAATTATAAAGTCGACCTTCAAATCCTGGCTAGAGTTTTACAACTAATTTTATAAACCCTATAACAATAAGAAAAGTGGACAAAATTCTGCACGTCTGAGTTCATTGTAATATTATAGTCCTGATGCTCTTTGATAATGATCGTTATGTTAAAACGATCTTCTAAACTACTGCCAAAACACGTGAAGCACATCACATTCAAACATCAGCTTATTTCTAAGCTATTTACTATTTAATAGTAGCATCTTACACAATGGAGTATGAGCATAAGTATATAAATTTTCTGTGTAATTTAATTTATACCCTTCATTTCAGGTAACTGTATATTACATATAATGTGGTACCGTAATAGAAGACATGATGGTTGCCAAATAATTCCTATGTAATTYTGCTTCTTTTTTTTCTCTTTATAAGCAGCCATGGTATTAATTTATTGTGACTTAATATTTAAACTCAATCTATGTGCATTTCTAATAAATCTACACAGATTTTGCACACTCGACCTTTAACTCAATAGTGTAACTACAAATCATAAATGTTAGGTGTGTATTTATAAAAGACAAATCCTTTAAAAGTCCACTGCAATTTTGGGCGAAGCCCTAAGTATAATAACTTTTAGCCAACTCGATACTGCTTTATTAGCGAACAGTTAGCACTTTAGGTACACGAAAGAAGTTGCTAATCCATTTTTATTACACTATAACTAATCATAATACCATGGATATTTAACCATTAAATGCACAAAGTGAATAATGCCCCTGTAACAAATTTCGTTAGGCAACTTTAAGTGATAATAAACAATAAATTAAACATAAGCCTGCCCGCCTGTATAATAAAACATCAGTTAGGAAACAAAAATTGCAATTAAACAAATAGTTGAAGATCGAGAACAATGACTATTTATAAAGGTAGCATTTGACGAATCCGCAGATTTTACTGATATTGGTCTGAAAGTAGTTGAATATAAATTCTACGCATCTCCTCCTAGCCCCATTTACGCTTTTTATTAGATAACCTGCATTGCTAGTATTTACATATTTCGTTTAGAACAAATTCTGGAAGTTCGACCAGAAGTACGTTTTCATTTTCATCGGTATCATTTTTTTGTATGCACCGCGTAATATGAACAAAAATTCAGTTGTGACATTTTGTTATTGTCAYTTATACATATTCAAACTGTTAACAACACTGTCTAGAAAGTTCATACATAATAGGAACTACCGCATTTTCCTCCAATGTTTATTATGTAGTTAGAGATACAACTAACTGTCGTTCGACTCATACAACCTTGAACTTTGAATTTGGTTATAAAGTCTAGACATTTTAAGTTCTTCATGATTGCATACCGTTTTCTGTAAAATAAAAGGAACGATGATAGTATTATAGCTGAATATGGTGACCAACAATTTTCATTCTTAACCTCCGAGTCTCAGCTTAGATTTATTGAAGCAATTGCATCTTCGCAATAATACAAATAAACTTGACMTATGACGACACGTATGTTGACTAAGGCTTCCGAAAGGGTGTGGTGTCCACTACAAAAGCACAGAACGCAATGAATTTTAAAAACAACACTAAGTCATGATTGCAAGTACTAAATTGTATGATATATCACTTGAATGTATCCAGCTTATAATAATAGTCTGTACCAGCATTTTTAAATAATAAAACAATTTATGCCTAAAAGGTGTATACTTTAAAATAAACATTTCAAGTCATTGAGTAACATTTGTATCAACAAAATAAGAATTGTGAAAAATTTGCTCTCTTTGCAATCTAAAAATTGTCAGTTTCATGCAGTATGTACTATATTTTGCACTGCTAGAAAAAGTTGAGCTCCAAAAAATTAGACGTAAACGTTAAAAAACTTGATCTAAAATTTTGCAACTTGAATAATTGGTTGCAATTAGCCAAACATGGAATAGACAAAAGCGCGTTCGCACAACATTGGCCCCAAATGGGTAGCTATATCCTAGATCCCGAAGTCCTAACACGGATTGCAAATAGCAGAAACTGAAAGAATATTAGACGCGGTGTTGTCGATTTTCGGAGGCGACAACGGTTACATCTTACCCGCAAACGCCCATTATATATAGAGGAGGTGACAACGTACGGAGCGTCCCTAGATTTTGCGACGCCAGCGCGGTGGTGGAACGGTGGAACTAAAGCATATAAACGTAGATACTGGAATAAGCGCTGTCGCCTCCGGCTGAAACTTTGGCAAATGAATCCTGAACACATGTAGTTATCGAAACCGTGCTCAGACGTTGTCGCCTCCGAAATCGGAGGCGACAACGTCATATATGAGGCGACAACGTCTCTTCCATGTAACGCTCCGGAGGCGACAAAGTACCGTTCATCAATATATATATATATATATATATATATATATATATATATATATATATATATATATATATATTTTATATATTTTTAATAAATTAAAACAAGCGAATCAATGTCTTACTGCACTTCCTTTAATTATTACATTAATTAGTACATATTTCGAGGGAATCCACCATCATCTTCAGCTAAAATTTGTAACGGATATATATATTTTGCTTTGTCAACTTTCAATTTTGATGTCAAATAATAAATTAATGTTCTAGTTCCTATATAATAATTCAAAATATTTCCCTGAAGAAGACTTGAGTAAATCAGTTGAAAGCTTGGAAGTATAGAGTTTTAATCTAGGTCGAAATATCCTTAATAAACTTAAATAATATATATATATATATATATATATATATATATATATATATATATATATATATATATATATATATGTTATCTTTAAGATTTCTGCGAGTATAGCATGTGTTATTATTAACATACCTTTCAAGGTTTTCTCGCATAGGATGTGAAAAGCTCCGTGCAGAGTCTGTTCCACGACGTTTCGATGAAATATCATTCATCATCTTCCAGTGGTAAATTGTTAAGTTTTTGAAATCTTTTTGACAATGTCAAAATCTATTGCGTGTTGATTTTTCGTGTTGCAGCTGTCCTTGCCAGTCACCCGCAGTCGAGCAAGGACAGCTGCAACACGAAAAATCAACACGCAATAGATTTTGACATTGTCAAAAAGATTTCAAAAACTTAACAATTTACCACTGGAAGATGATGAATGATATTTCATCGAAACGTCGTGGAACAGACTCTGCACGGAGCTTTTCACATCCTATGCGAGAAAACCTTGAAAGGTATGTTAATAATAACATATATATATATATATATATATATATATATATATATATATATATATATATATATATATACAGGTTGATACATTGGATGTTATAAAAAATATATATTGAGTCACAATAATCAAGTGGATTACACATAATAAACAAAAAGACTACAAATAAAAAGAAGTTAAAACTATAAAATAAGCACGACGAAAATATACTTCTTTTCAATTTGTGAAACAGAATGCTACAAACCACGTAGTTCTTCATTGACGGCAAGGTTTCCTTTAAGACTGAACACTGTTGACTATTTAACTGCTTATAGCACTTCGCAGTTCTTTAAAACTCGCTGAATAATTCAGTGTATATTAATTTTAGTTGCGGTACCGTTGAAGTCGCGGCTTAAAATATTCACCCAGTTTTAAATTAAAACGGATTAGTTGAAAGTTGCAGACGCGATAGGGAGTTATACAATTTGTTCAGGAGCATATTCGACGTGCGCGCGTGTTTCAGCATCCGGCTGTTCCGTTCCAGCGTAGGAGCGGTGCCAGATTTTTAAATTGGAAATTATTTCTCTTTATTCTATTTTTACATAGACTACGGGACGTGCCCAAACCAATTATCATTCCGCTCTGCTAGGCCCTCTGCAGATGAAAATTCCATCCGAAGCCGTTTTTACTGACGAGTCCTAAGTGGAAACAAATGAGCTCCGCGCTGAACGTTCATTATCCAATGAAATATTAAACGATTGGTTTGCTTTCTTCGGGAAGTTATTGGAATACTATACAGATTTAGTTTACACAGCTGTAACAGCTGCCCTGAAACCCTGCAACCAGGCCCTTTAAATACTATTACCATCATTTCCGAAAGTGCAAACTTCAAATCTCAGAAATAACAGATCTTAGTAGTATCTGATACACTTACAATTCTTGTTGGCTTCTATTTAAAACGTAAATAGTTACATAAAATAAAAGATATTTTGGATATTCTCTCCTATGCTAACAATAATAACAGAAGTTGTTATCAAATGATTCACCGACTTTAATATGCTCGGTGGTATAGGAAACCAAAATTTCCCTTACAATAAGGATAAAATTTTTGATATTAGAGCTATCAATCAATATCATGACATATGCGTTTATGCGTTTTTATTTAGCACAATGACATGCCATTTTTAACTTTGGGTCTAGCCTGAAATAATATAATGTTTCTTACTACAAATGCAGTCTCAATTCTTTAATCAGTTTAATATTTTTTCTAAAAATTAAGTCAGAAAATTATACATGGTATTTCATAAACCTAACAACAAACTTTTGGCGCATGTAGAGCTATTTTGATGAACTCTACATCCCCTAAATATACTTAAATCGCATAAGATTACGTCCAAAATCGCTTAGTTTCGAAGGACTTCTTTTTTATTATCCAACAATGATTTTACGATTTTACATTCGAAAAACTTGCTGATATACACCTAGTTTACGATGCATTAAACTACGATAGAATGGAGGCTGTGCGTCTAAGCCATCCTAACGTATCCTAGTCGACGTCAACCGCAACACACGACATTTGCCTCTATTCAACGCCGCCTGGGTAATGTGAAACTTTGAAGCGTTCCGGAGCAGCTGGTCGCACCAAGAACACCTCGTAAGGGAGAAATTGAAAAAAGAGGTTTTACGCCTTGTGAACATCAAATTGCGAATCTCCGTGCTATCGCAAATCAAACTGGATATACCACGGCAACAACTTTGCGCGTACTCCATGAACAACTGGTACACCTCATATTATGTACACTGAGCTTCAAAAGTATTGACTGATACCCCGTAGTGATGGGCGGGCCTCACAGCTTGACACTTTTAGGATTAACACCCAAGGGTCTAGTGGTGCGGTTCGTATTTTTAATTTTGCTTACCTACATCTTAGGCGACAATGCGGTGATCGAAAGTTTAAATTTTCAACTGATGTCCAAGTTTCTCAAAGTGGTAATAAATTAAATTATTTTCAACAAATATTTGATGGTACATATGATGTAGCTGTTATTAAAATTAAAAGGAATGCCCAATGTATTGCGAAAAAAGCAAAAAAAAAGTCATTTTGTGCAGAAAGCAGGGCGTAACGGTTGTTCAGAGCTTTTTGACTTCCAGTTTGTGGAAACATATATCAAATTAAACAAACATATGGGCCCTTCCTCACGGCTTATCGTGCTTAGGGTGAAGACTCAACGAAGGGTCTAGCGGTGAGGTTCTCGTTTCTAATTTTACTTAGCTACAAGAAATGTCATAAAAGAATAACCGACAGTTTAAACTTTCAGTTTGATTTTTTTAAATTTGACTAATTAAAGTTGACACTTAATCAAGAAATTCAGCGCTATAAAATTTGAGTCACTTTCTGCAAACTGGTCCTTACTGTAGTTTTTGAAATTAAATATTTACTACAATGCGGGCATGCAGAATTAATTCTGTAAAATTGTAGAAATTGTTAGATTTATTGTATTTTATAATTAATTATTATTGTCACGTGTTCGATTCAAACAATAAAATCGATTTATTCTAATTTATCGTTAACGTTTAAAATAATGAAGCTTCCACAAAAAAGAAATACAAATATCCATGAGTAAATTATGATTCAAAGAACTGATTATCAATTAGTGAATTTCCATCAATTAAGAAACGCTGAATTTCTAAATTTGTAGAAAATAGTAGAATCTTAGCAATTGATAATAATATAATAGCGCTAACTGTTTTCTTTTTAAATTAAATCTGCATTTAAAACACCAAAAACCCCGATTGTTATGTACCAGTAAAAATTTTCCCCCAAAATAATGTTTTCTTTTTATGAAAATAGTTTAGGTGTGTTTGTTTAATCTGATATATGCTTTCCCGAAATAGAAGTCAAAAAGTTTTGTAGAGCCTTATGTATTTAAAATATTTTTCTACCTGCAGTTTCACACTTTTTCAAATGGTTTTTAGTATCCTGCTCAGTCGTAAATAACTTATTATAGTTTTCAAACTTGGATTGAAGGAGGATTACTGATAAAATTATTAAATCTTTAAATATTCTCCCTTTATACATAGTTTTCCGACGGACGGACGGTTAGGTAAATGGTAAGATATTAAATCCTCTTAGAAAGCACGTGGTACGATCGTCATCCCTGCCCATCCCGAAGCCGTCTAGAGAGCCACAAKTCGCCCTAAAATTCGTGAAGCATATTTAGGAAAATTAGATAAGTTGCATGACAAATGTGTCGTACAGTTTTTTTTTGACTAGTCGCGAAAGCATCAAATTTATAGACGCTTGCATTTAATTAAATCAGCTATAGTTCATCTGGATTTATCGAAACGCGTAAATATTGGTAATTGTTTGATTTAGTAAGTAATTGTAGAAAACGTTTATTTGTAAACTAAACGTGTACACGTACGGTGAAGAAATGAACATTTTGTTTGTTTCTTTTCTTGTTTTGTCAGAAAAGTATTAACACAATAATGGAATAGTTATTTATCCGAGTGATCAAATCGACGGAGATTTTTTTGATGTGTTTAATTATTTTGTTGATTATTTAGATGAACTTTTAGTCATCGATTTGCGCTACGAATTAGTTATTTTTTTTGTGAGCCCTAATATTTAGTTGCATACTTACCTGTAATTATACTTTCATTCACGGGAGATATTAAATTTATTTATATATCACTAGTGCTTTTATCAGTAATTACAAATCGTTTGTATACTTACCTGGAATTTCTTGGTTTATTCCGCTACGCAAGGGGGTAGTTAAACCAAGTGGCGCTCAGGCAAGTCTTTGTTTTAACCCAGTCCATCTCCATTGGGTTAGCTGGCATCTACCCTGTGTATGCTCCGGTAGGGGTTTTATTGGCTTGTTTTAGTTCTAATACAGTTATTTAATTGTTATAATTTTTTTGCGTCACAAATGTTGAAATAAAACCAATTAAAAAGCGTACAGTAGGCCAGAGAAGCCATACGTCATTAGTCATTCTGAAATATTTCTTTAAACTTGTTAAATTTTGAGCATCCTTAATGTCTTTGCGTTTCAATAGAAAGGATAATGAAAAGCTAAGGGTTTAGCAACAGAATTTACCTCACCGTAGTTTGACGTGCATACAATATATCGTAATGCTTAAGGCTTTCGCGGCCAGAGTCCGTACTGGTAGATACTTCCGGGTTAAGTGGCCGTGGTCGTAGCTATTTCCTCTTCGCTGAAGTTTCGCTCACTGATGTGGTGAGTAATTGTAGAGCCGAGKTAATCGTAAACGTAATTGTCTTCGAGCTAACACGAACAGATAGTTCTGTTCKACCATTACTATAGCTCGKGTTCGCTCGGAGTCAAATAATTGTATCCGCGATGAATTCGTCTCTGAAGATGCTCACCACAGCAGTAAGCGAAACGTCAGCGAAGAAGAAATCGCCACGACCACGGCCAACTAACGTGGAAGTATCTACCAGTAATATATATAAAACATAAGACAGCATAATTTTTTTTCTTAATATCCAAAGAGAAGCATACAGCCTCTTTGACCCAGCGCTTTCAGCATTACCTTTTGTTTTTAACAGACACAATAATTTGAAAAATACCAAAAAACGAATACAAACTTTATATCATGGAAGTACCCATATGAGTATCATACTAGAGTGTGCGACAATTATTATGAGAAGTAATAGATTTCATTTAAGTGAAACATTCGTTTACCTACAGGAGAGTGTATTGAGAGTATAAAATGGCGAACGGTTAGGAGTAGAACAGAACCAAGGCATTCTTGATGGATGAGTCTTTTCACTAACACGCATCGATCTCGCCTGTCGATATTACGAGGGAAATCGAACTCCTTTCGTGGACTATAATTGACGTTAATTTGTCTGTGTTTATATCAATCTGCTATCGACAGAGTGGTCTATTCATTGGTTGCCCGTTGTGCTGGGGATGGCTCGAAAGAAAAATTGTTCAATTTCTATGAGGATAATAGCTGCATTCTTTGCAGTGATACATCGAACAGGCTAAATTAGTATTTTATAGCCGAACAAGATATAATGGGTTTACCACAATCTGTGGAAAATGCGACTAGCTATCAGCCAAGAAATTGTTCCGATGCATGACAAGAATACAATGTAAACTTGTATTACTAAACGAAAATTTTATACCCTGGCAATGTTTGTTATTCGATATTGAAATATCGAACACCACCTTCTGTGCGTAGGGTTGCATTTCCATGGATTTGCGAATATTAATGGAATTTACAAACGCTGATGACAAATTTTCTTGTTTATTACGGAAGTTATCTTGTTCAGAGTAACCCGCATGGCTGACGACTTTAGCTATAAGCCGAGAAACCTCTTCTTAGACATTATTATTTTTCAATATATCCATTAGCTACAGTGGATGATTTACAACCAACTTGACGTTTGAATTCATCTGCAGTCATTCTTCCTTCAGTGACTATCATTGTATATTTATCTACATATGGTATTTGCAAATAACTGCAATGAGAATTAAACTTATTAACTTTCTTCTTACATATTTGAGGAAGATTTTCTATAAGAACCACTATTCGACCGTAAACAAAGATGCTGTTTGAACATCGCCTCGCATACTAAATGTTGCCATAATCAATTGTTGCATATTTTCTCAAGCGTATCTTTACTTCAGATGTCATTAACTCGTAAATCACACATTCCGCTTTTTCTACAGGAGGCAAACATTGCCACAAATAGTGATAACTTTCAGCAACAAGTCGATATTATAGGGTGTATGCATATCCCCTCCATGAAAATAATAAATAGCTTCGTATCTCTTTAACCTATGACAATAAGCGATATCTATTACTCTTCTAATTCTTGTCATGGTTTGCAGCTTGAGATGAACTCATCAAAGGTGGTATATTAACATACAGATTCGTCGAAGATACCACTTATTGCGCCATCCAATGCAAAAACTTCTCATACACTCTGCTGTAAACTTTTTTAGACTTTATGGCAACCAGCTTATTTCCTGCTTCCTGGACGAATACCTGAATTTTGTGACAAACTTAATCATTATTGTTCACTTAATTCTGATCGCTAAACTACTCGTATAAACAAAATGGCGAATAAGCGTGTCAACAACATTATCTCCATAATAACCCTAACACGCTAAATTTAGTTTACACTGACAATAAACAATTACTTCTTGTACCAATTTTAGAACAATACAATTTTGTTTCAATTTTTAACTCAATCGAAGTCACTAAGTTGTAGCTACGGAAGTAATACATATTATAGCAGATGTCAAATAAAAAGTAGTCAAGTCGCTTATGATTTGTTGGTGAGAGAAGACGAAGCGAAAAAAGAATGTGATTTATTGCTTACTACACATAGTCTGTCAATGTCATATTAAACCGTTGCGAACTAATTCCATTTTGTTGCTTATGGCGGGTCCTTTTACCATCTTTGTTTCGATAACGACTATTCTTTAGTTGTTATCTTTCTATGTCCCACATGTGTCGGTCCGATCTTAATGGCCTTTATATACCTTCGAGCTTCAGATCCATTTTTTTGTGTTGCTTTATTGTAGCTGAATAGATTACTGATTTTTAATACTGAAATTATGCATTATTAATTGTCCTTCTTTCAGGAATTGATAGTAGTGGAGGTCATTGGCGACGAATAAACATGTTATACATATCGGCAGCCTAATTATTGTAAATTTGATGTTTCGGAATGTGAGTACTAATGCTTATAACACTATATCAATATCAATTTATGCAATAAGCGACTTTGGAGTACTACAGTCTTTGCAATAATTACCAGCGAATTTTGCAGCATTGGTATTCCGCATCGTGGATGCCTGTGACGCAGTGGGTATTGTTTCCATTCTAGAATCATTTGTTAGACGGTTCCTTCCTTTGACGAATACCTGTACAATTGTCAACCGGATTTGCCAGCCCGGTAGCATTGTTCAGAGATTCACGGCAACCCCGATGCTAACCACCAYGAAGAAGATTCGTTCCAGTACACACGCGTAGGCCGACGATGTCCAGAGGGATGCACCCATAAATAATGATGCAAATACCAGTGACTGCCAACAGTTGGTTCGTACGAATTGGGTGTGATGTTAAAATGTATAACAAAGAGAGACAGTTCATGAACTATACCTTTAGATATTTGTACTTTCTGCTACTCAAAGATGCTAAAAGTCATTTGACATAATGATTGCTGCTTTGATATAACTAATTTCTTTGTCTCTTGCTTGCATATACCTTTGCGGCTTTGCGTAGTTTTCTCTTAACCAGTGAGCCACTAAAATTGCTGGTTGTTATAATATTGGTTTTTATTGTCGTGTTCCTCTAATACATTGGGCAAAAAATTTGCAGGAAACTCTTGCTTTTATCAACATCGACTACAGCATCTACTCCATTAATCGCTGCGTATAAAAGTCTTATCAACATGTCAGGCCACCCAAAACACTTGTAATGGCAAGAAAGCGCCGGCGCGGGTGCTCACAGTTTATTTTGATTTCGATTACACTGCCGTCCTGGGCTTATTTTTCATGTTTTTCAAGATTTCTTTCACCAGTCGAAAGGGCACACTTTGTAGTTTCATATGGTTTAGAGGAAAGTTAAATACCGGTAATAATAACAAAGATACAATTAGTTTAAGCAACCGATGTACTAATCGCGTAAGGCAAATTTCGGCATCAAGGTATTTTTTTATCTAAATGAGTTAGACCTATAGTTATCTGAAATGAAAGATGCAGAAAAAGTCGAAAAAGGTGCAAATGAAAAAAATTTTGTGGTAGCTTTACATATAATGAAGATATGATTTTTTATTCCGWGCTCGAATCTGTTGCAGGCGCGCGACCTCACTGCTGTGCCTGGAGTACCTACGACCTGGAGATTTTGGACGTTGGATGCGTAAAATAAAATAGGAAACTGGTACAAACGTTATTATTGGTTTTTAAACAAAACAAATTTGTTATACAACTGTTTAATTCTATGTTGTACACTATTTTGCTTTTTGTTCAGATGATGAATTGTAATAGTTAAATACAACTTAGCAATTAGAGTTATCAACCGTATAATATGATTATTTTCAAATTGCTGTTCAAAAATGTGTTCATTTAAGGACATAAACATAGTTTCTGCAACAATTTATAATCATTTTATTAATCAATGGTCGGGGAGTAACAGCTACATAAACTAAACGTTTTTTCGGCGACTACAATTTTTTACATCTTTTGACGCTTTAAGGAGCCCACCGCGATTTTTCTTTTTAAAAGAAACGATTGTCTTTCTATAGCACATCTGCACAAAATGAACATCCTATTGATTATGATATTTTCCTTGCCACGTACCCCGCAATATATTCCGTTATGTTAACACAAATTTGTAAAGTGGCCGAAAAAACGTTTAGAGTGTATGTAGGTGTTACTCTCTGACCATCGATTAATAAAAGGAAATTTTCTGCCGAAGCTATGTTTGTGGCCCTTAATGAAAACAGATTCGGGCACGGAATAAAAAAATACCTTCGTTATATGTTACGCTATCACAAAAATTCTTTCACTGGCGTCTTTTTCGACTTTTTTCTGCATCTTTTATCTCTAGGTCTAACTCAGTTAGGTGAAAAAATACCTCGATGCCGAAATTTCCCTTACGCGATTACGACATTGGTTGTTTAAACTAATTGTATCATTGTTATTATTACGGGTACTTAACTTTAGTACCATATGAAACTAAAAAGTGTGCTCTTTTGATTGGTAAAAGAAATTTTGAAAAACATCAAAAAATAAGCACAGGGCAGCAGTCTAATCAAAATGAAAATAAACTGTGAGCATCGGCGCGGACGCTTTCTTGCCTTTACAAGTGTTGTGGGTTGCCAAACACCTCGACAACACTTTTGTCGCGCTGCTAGCAGTCTAGAAGTATCAAGTCTCTGTTTATCAATAATACGTAAAAATAAAAATTGAATAACTTATTTTACGTTACTGGCAAAAATAAAAKCTAGTTTATAAGATAGCATTTTCTCGGAAAGATCGCTGTTGCTTTAAAACGCTGACAAAAAGTTTTTAGTCTGATGTTTCGATTACACTTTTTGTCAGTGTTTTAAAGCAACAGCGATCTTTCCGAGAAAATATTATTTTATCTTATGGACGGTGAAAGCATTCACCTTCATAAAAGGTAGTTCACATTTTTTTTAATCAAGCAGTACCTCAATCCGAAAGTCCCTTCGACGCTTAGGAGCCGATATCTCACTATATAAGTGCTACTACCTCTGGTGCACTGAACTTAAAACCTGAGTACTTATAAGTATAGTAATTGTGTAACCTTGAGTCTAACTATGTAAACTTCAAATCAAAGAATTAAGACCATTTCAAAGTGGTTTTAAAGAATCTTTTGAGGTATGGGTTTTATGATTTTTGGCACTGATTTCTGAGATATGACACTTTTAGAAGAATTTGCCTAGTAAATAAATAAATAGTATGGCTGCCTCACACAAGGCAGCATAGATCGTGTAGTTTGTGAGAGTCTCCAAGTCTATGTAGGTATAACATAATTAACTGTAACGGTCAAAGCAATAGTACAGAACCGGACTGCACCGATTTCTTCTATTAATGTATTATTTACGAATTTTGTGAAAGTGCGCGCTAGTAGCCCTTGCAAGCAAATCGTTATTGTAACACATGTGCAACTTAGCCTGGACCTAATGGAGTTAGTGCCAATTCACAATTAACATAATACGTAATATGTACGTAACCAAATTTCTACAATACGTTAAGATATATCACATACATCTTTACGAATGTGTTCACAATAACTGTACGTAAAATTACGATTATGTATCAGTTGAATAATTTCAACTTTACGTTTTTGTAAAATTTGTGTATTCCGTTCATTTTACGTATTACGTTAATTTTGATTTGTAATGTTTTAGTGTCTTATATTTACCTTTAAAGGTTTTCCACCTCATTCAAGTATTGCGTGATACGTCACCGTTCCCGGAGACGCACTCCGCTATTGCGCCGATGCGCTGAATTTCCTGTTGCATGCTTGACGCCTTTGTCGATGTTGGTCCTTGGTATCTATACAAAACATTTTTTTCTGTAGTCATTATCAACCGTAAAACCAAGAACAAGACAAACTTTTAACAAAAAATAACCGAACAAGAACAGTTATATTATTTACGTTATATGACGTTGACAGTTGACAATACAAGCAAGCAAGCATGCAAAGGAAACTCTTGGGGTCAGATCGTTCGATTTTATGCAAATTAGGCGATTTGGCTTTCTAAAGGTTGCGACTTGATAAAATGATGTAATAGTAATTATATACACTGTAACTGTATGGTATCAGTTAAAACGTATCTAAGGATACGGATGATGAAAAATCTTGAGAAGACTTGATGCTTCTTTTTCTATGGACAGGTGTAAAAATTTTTAGGTAAGAATCAAACAAGCTAAAAGTTTAGTCATATAGTCTATTTTTGTTTTGTTTTCGTGCTATATATAGTCAGTTTCACAGACTTTATAAGGTTTCCACTGATTTATAATTTTCCTTATTTTATTCATCTCAATTTTGTATGACTTGTTTGTCCGCATAATTTATTTAATAATTAGATTGAAATACTTTTCAACAGTATGTCTTGATATCCTTATGCCATGTGTTAAATACAAAGTACCTCAAATCAGAATTTATTTTAATTGCCCTTTAATTATTAAACAGTCAACCGTTTTTTGGTAGCATAATTGATCGGAGAAGTAACTTTTTGGCTCGCACGGTGTATCTTGTAGATGCTTCCACAATCCTAATCAAATACCTAACTCAAGGATCACTTGATAAAATGCTAAAGATTTTACCAAGAGCGGCAAATCATCTCCTTGCCTCGACATTTTCGCAGCCGCTGCTTTATTTTGTTTCATTCCCGGAGTAAGTAACCGACCTCCCCAAACCCGATTTAAAGCTAATCACCGTGAACGAGTCGATCAGTGAGCGATGTCGTTCGAGCCAAAGAAATCCACGGCGTGTCTAATGATCAGCTGTCCGCAAAGCCTGTGTGCTCGCCTTTATAAATAAACAACTAGGGGAGACCAAGGACGAAGATTCTACCTACAGGATGCCCGTATGATGATGCTTTTAATGGTGTTCAATACATGAATTGTGCCTGTACATATTGGTATAAACGCAAGTAATGAAGAACTGGCCTTCCGTGAGCAGGTGCATTACGACGAAATGGTTGTAGTTTGTGGTTTATAGAACCAACTTATTAAATTTTCTCTTTTACTTGCTTAACAAGTAATAGTAATACTCAATTGTACTGAAAAGTCACTTGGTTCGCGATTGCTGTTATGTCATTTTCAAAAAATGCGCTAAACACAGTGGACTAACTTACTTGACATAAAATGTGTACTAATCTTCGGAAAATGGAGCTTTCTGTTTCATTAAATGCAAATAAACGCTAATATCCTAATACTGAAAGCAAACCAATATTGCTAAGTTCTTTAATAATAATATTATTACCGACTGAAAAAGCAATACTATTGTCGCGTTTTCGGTCGCATTATTTTCTACTAGCTCGTTACCATGTGTACATGTATAGATCCAGAAAACTAAATTGGTTGGTTATACAAAAATAAAGTATAATTGGACCTATGCCCAGATACTATTCGAAATGCCAGCATCTAAAATGCATTTCGATGTTACTCTCACTCTTAAACATCTAAAAGTTACTACAATTTGGCCGATCAAAACCAGTGATGGGCGCGTAGAATACTCCATGTAGATTACGCCATTATCTACGCGTGAACTATGTAATATTCTACTTTAAAAGTCTACTGTAGAAAATAAAATTATGTAGATAAACAGCAAACTAGTAATATTTAGTACTTTTAACAGCTCCAAATGCCTCAAATGACAGTATTATTTTGTATATTATTATTTTTGTTGCTTCCTAATTAAACAAAATACTACTTCGTTGTAATTAAAATAACTAGACACATGTTAAATAAGAATAACTTGTTTGGGCATACAGTTGTTAGGGCCAGAAGGCACAAGTGTGCTTTGTAGCCCTCAATCGGTCAATGGGTTCTTAAATGACTAAACTATGATTTTATTATCTTTCTTGTCTATAAATGGAAGAAGAAGGGCTATTTCATATGCTACCTAATATACCTAATATACTTGTAGAAGAAAAGACTTCGAAACGCATGTTTTGTCCCAAAGAAGTAAGAAAACCGTTTGGGTATTCTGATGACTGACTAAAATAAGTTATGCAAATTTGTAATATAAATATTAAAAAACTGCGTGCTTTAAAAATTTTTAAGAATTGACCCATAAAACAGGGAAATTGGAACAAAATAATTTGCACAATACACTTAATATACAATAGCCATAATATACTCGTCTCATATTTTCTACTCAAAATCTACGCCAAAATGCTTTATCTACATTTTCTACGCGGGTAATGTAGGAAATTATAATTTACGCGTAAACGCCCATCACTGATCAAAACACACAAAAATGATCTTCATATTCGTCACGACCGTTATGGTTCAATTGTAGATTGGGATTTAACATCTTATTTAACTGCAACAAGCGTATAATTTTTACTGGATTTCTCCACGTAGTCTGCCTGTAAGTCTATGCACCTATGCAATCATTGCTGGAGTTTAATAATAAAAATTTTTTCTTTCTATGCTCCGCGTTGCTCTAGCAACTTCACCAACGTACTGACTGACGCTTTCTCTACTCCTTACGTCTACCTGATACGTCTGACTGCGCATTAAAAGTTTCTTCTATTCCTTCCCATAATTTAACTATTTTACAAATTGCTCTTTCGAGATACTTTTAGAGTAGGTATCTAATCTCCATTATGCCTACCAGAGTATCTCTTATTTTACCTTTTATATTAAAAGAGAACGCATCCCGGATATATTTATATCAAACCACCACTTTGTCTATTTTATTTTTAGGCCTAACGACCTTCATGTAAACTATAAAGATCTTGGACAACCAAAGATGGAAAAAGATCTCCGTTAGTATAACCCAAACCATCAGATTGTGCGTGTTTATGAACTGGACCTACCAGTTTAATATTCCTGATTTCTAAGCATCGCCACTCTGACCCAGGATCATCAGTTACATTAGTTTTGTCATGATTGTACATTTCTGTGTTTTTTATGTCTTGAATGTCATTAAAATAAGCGAATCAAAATGTCGTTTTTGTCTACTAAGGATCCAGTTCGCTTAACGATTGATGTCATTCTGATACTTAAATTATGCTTTTTAATAAAGAACTCAACACAAAATCTGACCCAGACCTATTTTGCCTTGATTATGAACGTTTTTTTTGCATTTTTTCTTTTATAATTTGAAAAATGAAAATCTACGTAACTTATTACCTAAAAGGGTGATAAGTCCTAATACACAATCAGTGTGGCGTAATATATATTTATAATAACTATATTACAACACATGTTCTTTGCTTATGTCATTTAGGTAAAGTACTAGTCGTCAAGTTGCGTAGATACTTCCCCGTTATTTCTTATCGCCTACTAGACATAAACATTAAAAAACCCATAATTTGAGTTACCGTTTTTTATTTAGATTTTGCTGGGTCATGCTGATGTTTGATGTATAGTATCAAGCAACAGTCTATGAGACTGACTAATGCAGAGGGTTTTACAGCTTGATGGTCGGCCGTTGTAAACTACTGTATTGTAAATGAGGGTTGTTACAACTTCATGGTCGGCCGTCCTAAACTATTGGGATTAGCGGCGCGCTTCAAAGTTCCTAAATAGACCGTATTCAAAAAAATCTTGTTGGCTAAAATTTTAACTCTTTCAGTATAAATTTTTGATATTTGTTAGTTGTGTTAATTTAGCAATCAATAAAACATAAAAGCTTTTATAACAAATTTTATTTAATGCAGACCTGATGTTAACCGGCGCGACCCGCGATCTATTTTTAAGTGATACTTTAAGGGTTTAAWTTTGCCGMTGTATAAAATAAGAGCCTTTGCATGTCATAACGAATTTATACAAATTTAATATAAAAACATACAAATTAGTAAGTAGAAAATTATGTACATTTGTTAGAAAAAAAATTACAATAGTGTACAATAAAATTTATACATGGTATCGATTATGTTCATTACAGCTTGTTAATAAGCACATTGCAGGAGTCACAAACTAAAAAAAAGATACTCATCACTATCACTGCTAAAATTACGATTAACTTCTATTATTAATTCTTGTACATGATTCGCTCTGTACCGATTTCAATGTCCAGTACATGCCGCACTGAATTTCTCCATTCATCGACACTTGTTATTTCAGTCTGTGTCTAATTTTTAGCAGCATTCCATTGCTAAATTTTCCACCGGTGTTCTCTCGTTGAATTCTTTGTTTCAACTGCCCCCATATTATTTCAGTGGGGTTGAAAATGCAATGATATGGGGGTAATCGTAGAATGGTGTGTCCACATTCAGAAGCGAGAATGTCAATTTTAAATTTCTTCGAAAATTTTTTTGTGCCAAGCACTCCCAAGAATTGTTTTTTGTGTAGTCCTCTTCGATATATAAATCTTCTTTTCTTAAAAACTCTTGAATGGTTGCCTTATTAGTTGTTTTATTTGGAACTTTATCCGAATGGCTGTTTGGTGGCAATTTGGGCAATAAAATGTTTTTGAACCAATTTTCAAACACTTCCGCATTCTTATCAGAATTAAGTTTTTACATCCAAGATACAGGGCCCCAGGAACGAAACCATTTTCACCTCCTGCGTGTAGAACCATCATTCTTTTTCCTTTTGACGTCGGAATATTGACGTTACGCTTCCCTGAGTCATCAAGCCATCCTTTTTTTATTGTATCATGGGTATCGTACCATGTTTCGTCGAGGAAAAATATGGGATGATTTTCCTGCCTATACATTTCTATAGATTTTAAATAGTCGTATCTCCACTTTCTTATTACTCGGCTTTCCATCAAGCATTGCTTCTTCTCCACCTTTTTCATTGAAAAGCCAATGGTTTTAACATACTTTTGCAGGATATGCTCGGAGCAGTCGATAATATTATCATTTTTCAATTTTTTATATAACACGGCGATTGTAGTCCAAATAATAATACCAAATAATGCCCATTGATTTTTGTGTACGGAAAAAATCTAAAAAGCCTAAACTCAATTTTTTGATACGGTCCACTCCGCTGCAAAACAGTGGAACGTGCCGAACCCGTCTGTTATTTACGACAGCTTCAGGTAWTACCTGTAAATCATAGTGAGCGGTAATCGGCTGTTCGTATAATGAGTGTCATAGATCGTTGCTTGATACTTTACTAGAATTTTTACTGATGCAGGTTATGTTTATCGATTCATCTTGCGGTAATTACACTCGTAACTGGTTCCCAGTTCGAAATTTTAGTGTGAACGTTTCATTACCCAAGATGTTATGTGTATATTAAATCTATCCTGGACGAGATTATCTCACAAGTATTCATTAAGAACTGATGTTGTTGCTTCTTATACCCCATACACTTGATTTTCTCGATGGATTTGCCAAGTTATATGGTTTTCTTGGAATTGCTTAGAGTGTTTAAAGATAATTCCGGTGACTACATCATATTTATTAATTTTTAAATAATTATGATATGAGTAATGTATAAGGAGTTGGCACATCAAAAAATAGATGTTATTTAGATAAGGTGCTAATTGTTTGTAAGTACATGAACAATTAATAACCACGACTGCTTCAGATTAAACATTTTCGTCTTTCTACGCATTTTTACAACACTAGTTTAATTATAACAACACTTATATCTTATTTACACCCAACATAGTTAGTTATTAAGCTACTTACTAGATTTATTTATAACTTTATTTTCTTGTTTCTGAATGCGGCACCCTTGCGGATGTATGTAATGTAATTTTAATTTACAATTAGAAACCTTTACTGGAAGCATCACAGTCGATTGCTTTCCTTTGCCGTCTTTAGTATTTTTAGCAGCTTTCTCAAATTAGTTTGAAAGCAGATACTTCTCCAAACGCGACGAAGCAGTTTTACCTTTGCTCCACTCACCAATGAATCTTAAAAGATTCCGCTTCACTKGCAACTAAGGGGACTTTAGAAAATAGCGCATCCCAGAAGGAGCAAACCAAAAGACCGGGCCATAAATCATTTATCGGAGCGAAGACCCTTTCGTGCAGATATGCACTTGATAACCCGCTAAGGGATTAACTCGCTGGAAGGTAGAGAGCATTTCTATTCATTCGGACTTGCCATCCGTCATATTCGATTATAAAGTACTGACGTGAAAGCTAATGCTGACAATACATCTATTAAAGATGAATTATGGCACGTTTGTTCGTGCCTGCTTGGGTCGGATGATGTTTGCGGATTGAAGAAGCTCGACGCTTTGTCTGCTAAAGTGATCGCTAATGCGTCGGTTATTTCGGAAATTTAACCGGACAACTCTAGCGTATATAAGGAATATAACATGAGTCTCAATGCCGAACTGCCAACAACAGAGCATCTTGTTTCGAATGATAATAGTGTGGAATTCGAACACATACAACTATTGCACACCTGCCACTAGTAGGTGTGTTAGCTAACATCACAATATTATAACCACCTTAAATTAAAGAAAGAGAAAAAACGGGCAATATAACTAGCGAAGAATGCATGCCATTTGGTTATGTACACATACAAGTACAGAAGGAAGTTTGTGTTCGCTTTGCAGTAGTGTTTGTGTGACCTCATTATGACTTCATTTCTAAAATGCGAATGCCATATTTTTAGTAAAAAGCTTCTAGTTGTTTTACGGATCATTGATTGTTCATGTATTTTTTTCTATTTTGCGTTCTTAATGAAGCCATTTCGAAATGCAGTTTACGTTTCGAAACGGATTGTTTTATTTTCCAGTGTTGGTATCACAAAAAAAAACTCCGCGGGAACATCAATCAAACCCCACCTCGTAATGTCTTAACTGGCATGGGTATTGTCAAAATTGCCAACTTAAACATGGCAGGCTGAATTTCCCTACATTTTTTATTTTTATTAAATTTCTCACATTTTCTTATGTAGAAGACGGAAATCACGCAAAATATAAAAACATTGAAAAAACCAGTTTCATAAGGCTCTTTGTCGCACTCAACCATTACAAAACTTGCTCGATTTGCAAATGTGTGACAAAATGGCGCCTTATGAAACTATTTTTTTAATACACTATTGAAATACGTAAAATTAAGGCAACTAGGTGGCTATGTCATCATGTCAGTGCAATGCTGACAGATGTCATTACCATTTAATTTTCTACTAATAATGGTATATAGGCAGGATCAATTCTACGCTATGCTGTATACACTAGACCTAAACTATGCTGATGAGCAGTAACAACAGCGGAGCAGATCTGTCTGTAGCTAGTTGCTAGTTGCGGTGCAGACAGCATAGCATAGACAAGCAATTTAATGTATGTCGGTGTTTACCCGACTGCAAAAAGTGCCGTAGGCGCCTGCTGTCAAGTTGACGCATACGGGTGCATGCCAACTTGGCAGAATACAGGTTACTTCCTTTAGAAATTAGTTCCCATTAAAGGCCCGGTATTTCAGTGAGAGGTTAAACTTTTGGTTAAAGTAAACTGGTTTTATTTTTTAACCAAAAGTTAAACCCATGAGCGTATTTCAGTTCACAAATCTGGTTTAGTGAAAATCGGATTAACAGTAGACAGTTTTAACGTAGGTTGGCGCTACTGTTGTGGTTGCGCCTGCGTCGTAATGCTCATAAGCTCATAGTATGTTTACGTATCAGTTCGTTAACCTATAAACTCGTTGCTATTTCTAATAAAATGCTGTTAAGGTTCTAAAATGATATTGACTGTATGGAACTTGCAGATGGCCGTCAACCCTCGTATTCATCCAGTTGGAAATTTTTGGATTAGGAACAAGTTATACATTCGCTTGCTCACCTACATCAACAAAGAAAAGTGCCAAGACAACAACTACAATTTACAAAGGAATCATTTTCAACTGGTTGTTCTGGGAAAAATACCGGATTGGACTTCAAATTCTTTCGTCAGAACCACCAATGCCAAATATTTTTGTTAATTGCGAACAACCCCTAACTCTTTGCTCTGCAATACCTGCATAAATCTTAGTTTGAAGTAGTTTTACCAAATCGGTTCCTTTGTTTCGAAATTTTTAGTGCGAAAACTCATCGTTCTTCATTATTACCAAGGGTTTTTTACGAGTGATATAAAAAGTAACCCACACAACAGAAATATATGTAAAAGACAAAACCGCATGCTGGCACAACAAACCGAAACGAAATGCAGTTAGTTCTACAAATGTGAAGTCCTCGTTTTGCCGAGTGCTCAGGCTTAATCCAAAAAACGGGTTTAACCCTCCTCGATGGGTTGGTTTAACTTGCCGAGGAATTTAACCAGGTTTTACTCGTAATCGAGTACTGAAATACGCTGCGCGACTGGTAAACTAGTTTATCTTGACAATTTTGGTTTAAACCTTGACTGAAATACCGGCCCTTTAAGAGAACTAGGTGGCTTTATCAGTGTAACGCTGAGAGATGGCATTGCCATCTAATTTTCGACTTATATGATACCAGGCCTTTGGTATATAGGTAAAACCAGTTCTACGCCATGCTGTTTGCACTAGACCTAAACTACACTGACGAGCTATATTAACAGCGAAACAGATTTGTCTCTACTTGGTTGCGGTGCAGACAGCATAGCATAGACAAGCATTTTGTGTAAAATACGTTCCAACTAGTTTTCAGCTTAAAATGTCTCGAAAAGAAAACTGATATGTAAATTTTTGTGTTTAGTCCCTAAATTTTGGATGTGGATTTAATTTAATCCTTTAAACCTCACGAAATTGATGGTTTTATAAAAGTTTTCGAATAATTTACGTTTATATTTTCCTTTGAAATGCTCAACTACGTCTGTCATAACTTTTGTTGCGGTCACCACCTTTTTTTCTAGACATGGCTTCAAGCATTTTCCGCAAATTTAAAAGCCTACGCAGTCAGTCTCAGTTCTTTTCTCCTGTTTTAATGTTTGGACTTCTTTTGTAACTAGCACTAGAACACAATAATATATACTTTTTGATGGTGTTTACCCTCATAGAATTCACGATTATGAAAACGTACTCGTCAGTCTTAGTTTTATACTGTCTGCTAAATAAGCGCATGGATGTTGTTTCTTATTATGCTTATACACATGTGATATTCAAAATGACAACGTGTGTCAACTTTCTTATGCCCTTTGTATGTTTTGTTTGTGAAAGTCTAAAGACATAAGTATTATTTATAGCAACACATATCTAGTACATACTATGCATTTCCCACTTGCGAATTACGTAATTCAGTTTGGATAGAAAATGATAGAAACCTTTAAGCAACGAAAATTTAGTAAACGAAGCATTTGTTTTTTCTTCCAACAATAGTAATTTAATTTCTTATATTGTATAAATACTTAAGCGGTATAAGTATTAAATTAATACTTGGAAACATGACGCGGTAATCAAGCAGATTACAATTAAACAAGGAAGTAATAAAACTGTTGAATATTCCTGTAGATGAAACCCAATAATCAGATTCCTTACCAGTACCGATCGCGCTCTCGCTAACAACAAAATCTGCTGCTGAGATCTGATTGTTGCCGGATCGAAACAAAAAAGGCTTGGAAGGACAACTGCTCCTTTTAAAAGCAAACAGATGCGCTGTCCGAGATAAAAACTTTTTTTCAATAGAGGGTCGATAATCATCGCGTCATTAGTCGAGAAATTAATGGAATCGCCATCGATGAAAAATACCAGTGACAGCTAACAGACTGCTTAAATAATTGCTTGGAAGGAATTCGTTTATACAGTTTGCCAATTCAGTAGACAAACATCCATTAAAAAGATTATCGTCGGCTACCAAATTGACAGCATGTGACAAGGGGCAGGTAGAGGATCGCCACGATAACTGATAACTGTCATTGAAATAAACACAGATAATAAAAATGCGAAAACAAAATATACTATTTAATTAATAGAACTTAGCCCATGAATATTTCATTAGCACTTAATCGTTTAACACTTTGCATACATAATTAACTGTCCAATTTTCTGCGAGGTGGAATAAGTTTTTGGAAATTTAAATTACAAAAAAAGACTTTGGACATGGTCGTGTATACTAAAATTAACTTTTTATCTTTAGCATTTAATTAAGCTGATGCATTTTGTTTGCAGATAGCGTTTTTACTGAGTGTTAGCTGAAAGAACTAAATAATGCAGCCAGCCCCTTAGAGACAATTAGTACAATAGCGTGCCGAAAGCCGCACATTTAATTAACAAACTAATTTAACACCGTTGTCGGTTCCTTTAACACAACCGTTAATCAGATGACTTTCTCCTTTCATCAGGGTGTATACGACCACTTAGTCGAGGAGCAGGCACATTGTTGCGGTTGTTAGACCATCCTGCAGCAGAAATAACATTTTAGTGTCGATTATTGAGATACAAATTGTGTATTCTATTTTCAAACTGTCAATTGTTGGTTGTAATAGGAAGAAAATGGGGAGAATAAAGTGGAAAATAAGCAAGAAATGTGCGCATGGATAGTGCAGATAAGTATAGCTGCACATTGCATTTACAGATAAAACGCATTACTAAAATTGTATCACCATTTTTTTAACTTTTAATCAGTCTTGAAACTGACAGTACCATTTGTGCAAATAGGTACTGCGTCAAGTTTAAAAATTGTGATACGAAGATTAAAGTTTGATAATTGAATGGGTACAAGAAAGAGGTTATTTCAACGTTCTGAAATATTTGTGAGATAACCGCTCTCAGAAGCAAGCTGTATTCGATCCTTCGGTCTTCAGATTGTTGTGGACTGTGGAGGTTAAATAAAAAAATACAGAMGAGAAAAACGTCAGACTAAGCACTTATCTGATTAGTTAAAAGGTCCATCTCGACCAGTCCACCAATCTATGAAACTACAATAACACCATGCTACCATATGAGGCCGGATGTAGCAAATGGATGTGGAGTATTATGTAACAGTATGACCACTTGTTTTCTCAAAGAGAAGAGAACACTTTTGACCATAAAGATGATCATTAAATGTAATTATTTCTTAGAACTAAAAGTCCAAAGGAAAGGAATTTTCAGTTGATTATTAAACTGACTTTGTAGGTGTGATATTTATATATACCTGTAACGTTCTTACAATCCATGTATTCTGGTTTTACACAAAAACACCGTGTTTAAAATAAATGATGCCCTCAGTGCCATCTTATACACCAGTGTTCATGCCGCGGTTAAAGGCAACGGTCTGCTGTGGTCAATTTACTCTGTACCCCTACCTGATGAGCACCAATTGGGCGAAACTAGTCGCAGGGTATGAGTGGATTGACCAGGGCAGATGATTTATTTTATTACATAAAACACTGCAATTTATCCAACCTGCATGCAGATTTTCCAGTTCTAACCTCAATACTCTATTATGATACAACTGCGTTTCTTAAAGTTTGTTGTTTATAAGTACTATACATCCCCAAAGATTAGAGATCTTTCGAACAGAAAACTATTTCGTTTGGGGAGCTTACACACCACAAGATCGGAAATCGTATCGACTACGTAACTCACCGATTGAGAGGGACGTCTAGTATGGTAACAAAAACAGAGATACACGGCAATAGTAAAATAACGCATCTCATTTAGAAACAAAATAAAATGGAAAGATACATAATTTCCCGGATATATTTCGACATAAGTTTAAAACAACGATTCAAGCTCTTAAGAATTCAGACCTATTAATATAAAATTATCTGGCAAATACAGCCTTCTTATCCGGCATTCTCCAGTGTTGTATGTCAACTACTGACATAAAAACATGGATATTAATCTTCCCTATTTGTCTGAAGTTGATAGCTTTTTAAAATCAGTAAAGTGGTAATTACGCACTGTAAACTGAGCTTCAAGATTATCTTGCATCATACAGGCATTTTGATCGAAATTTTTTGTATTTGTACTTGAAATTTAAAGGAATAGGTTGCCAATTACCGGTCGCTAAAGGCGAAACTCGTGTATATGATAAGTCCAGACTGATAGTGCCATCTCACTTAGCATACAGGTGTTAGTTTCCAGTGGACATTCAGCGGCATGTTGAATCGAGCGCGTGAGATCTCCCAACTCATTAACCACCCTGCACTCCACATAACAAAAGTCGTAGCTAAGAACAATACCTACTAACATCAATTACATTTTTATCTTCCTCTGGTTGATATAGAATGTCAACTTGAAGACTTAACTGAATTTTATGATATTATATATACCGCACAGCATACAAAACAAACGTCGCACCTGCACTTTGTGCAGGGTATGTGCTTTACTATAAACGACTCAATAAAGCTGCACTATGTGGTTTCCAGTGAAGTATCGCAGATACGTGAAGCTCGAAGCTGTTTGTTAATTTAGCTTTGCTTGCGTGGTGTAACGAACGTCTCATCTACGCTATTTAAGCACTACACGAAAGATTTATGCTAATATTTGTGTATTGCAAAAAATGAGATATTGTATGAGTTACCTTAGAGCTGTTGAATACTCTGACACCAAGCTTGACTCGCATAGAACACAGAACCTGCTTGCGTTGGTGACATTGTGCGCTCGAAACTGGAGATAATATTTTGTTTTTGACAAATGATAGATACCCCCACGTTTGGTCAGGTGTTGACTGAAATCTGATAGATCTTGGGTACAGCTTAAAAAGGGGGAACCAAACCGTTTTAAATGATCTATGTCGCTCTAATTTATTAATGACTGAAAAGATAGGATTAATGGAACGATGTTAATAAAGAACAGCCGCGTTCCCCATTCAGCGCACATATTCACGTTTTCATAATGACGGTATTCCTCCACCTCTAATAGAAAATTTTTGAACCTATGTGCTACGCAAATATAAATTACTGTATAAATTGTTCTTTTACCGTTTATTAAATTAAAATTTGGAGAAGAACTTATAATGAGGCAGTCTTTCACTTGCCCCATCTGGCAGACCGCCACTGATGTAGAGTGCGATTTATCACTTATGGGAATTAAACCACAGCGCATGCAGCTTCTCTCTTCCATTTTTAAAGGGAACTTGCACTTCACCAGCTTAGAGTTCTTTGAACATAATACTTTCTCAGCTAGCAGTGATGGAAGATCATACTAAAAGGTTTCATACTTTCATATTCCGTCGGAGACTACCAGTCTGGCTCGGGATTCAAGATAAAATCCTTCCTCGACATAAAAACGATACGTTACGTGGCAGGTGTGGAAACGGCATCCAGGTAAGCAGTATCTGAGCAAACTATAAACGTTTTCCCGCAAAAACAAGCCGTGCAAATTGCACTTGCACCGCCGTGCAGGTAGCGCTCCCGCTTAGCGCATAACATACGCTGATGAAATCCTCCAGAAGATAGTCGCGCCGTTTGAATTGCCTTCATAATACACATATTTCGTCGCGGCGTAATTCCGCCGCTAACTTTGGGCCACACAATTTAGACCAAGAACGGGCGACAACCGCATTTCCACATCTTTCCCGTACCCACCAGCGAACTCCTGGCACTCCGCGATTCATCAGGACCCTACGTTCTTGTGTGTTTGCCGAGACACCGGAGGTGCTGAACAGAGCTATCCATTATGGCGCACCGAGCTCCGCAACTTTAATAAGAACTTCATGTGCTCAGCCCGGGTTTGGAACGGGCTCTGGATCTAACGGCATAATCTTGGATATTATTAGTCGCTAAGGGGATTGAGCATGTGTGCTTGATGAATGGAGCCTACTGGTTAATATATGAGATGAACTTAATCATCACATCTTTCCACAAGGTGTATGCTTAGACGCTCAAGCGCGAGATATCTTTTTTTTAAGAATGCACAACCCATTACACAAGTTATTAACTCTATCTTTTAGATACGTACATAAGACAAATGTTTAGTTAAATTTGGCCACATAAATTATTATTGTACTTGTGTTTTGTGGAAATTCTAGTATTTAAGTGTGCATTTCAAAACCGATGGCAAGCGATAATACCAAGCTTGAACTACAAGCTCTGACTTACCAACTGAGATCTCTTTCATCTAATAATAAGGTTGGACAAAATTAATATTGGGGATGCTTGTCAACTAAATAAAGTCACTTTAACTACCCATTATGTGTAAACTGCTTTTTGGAAAGTAAGCGAATACTGAACTGTAATAAAAGTGTCTGAGTTACCTAAAAGTGAAAGTAAATGCTCTGCACACTACACGGACAACGACTGTGAAAACCATTATGGCCTAGAGCAGGTTCATAACGATGGCATCTGGGAAGCTCTTCATGAGCAAGTTGAACAACTGACATCTGCTCTGGTAAATTCATTCGAACGACTTAGGCAATGCTGAGGGAATTTGCTTTCACATTTTCAAGTACTGCACGCCACGGTTAAGATAGCAATTTGCTGTAGTCAATTCTTTCGATATTCCTGTCAAAAAAGTGCATACTCGTACGAAACAGTCGCAGAATCCTAATAAATCGACCAGTGCAGATGTTATTCGTTTCCAAGGTCTATTCTACTAATACTATTATATGGGTTCCAGCCAATAAGAAGCAGCTGCGTCATCTGGCGACTCATTTCATCTCGGTTAGATTCCCAGTCCTTAAGGACGCGTATGCCACACACCAAAGCAATACACGGATGGCATATAGAAATACCTACATATTTCAAATTTCAAATTCATCTCGCAATTCTATTACATTTTTGTAATTTTGTATTTTGTTGCATATTATAACCAAATCGTTTGTATAGAATATTTTTTTAATTTTGCACATATTATACTTACCTACCTACAATACTCAGTACCTGTGTGATTATATATGATAACTATTAACAGTTAGCTCGTTATAAGGGGTTTCTATTCATGCATCCAGGCGTTTATGGAAATTATCGATTAAATCAATTTGCCGCCCCTAGGGAAAGTGAACGCAACTATTATTGCTTTGACAGATACTTGTCATCTGTCGATTGTCGAATTATTTGATGCATTTCAATACCGAAAACGCGTGGGAGTGTATATTTTCAACATATGCTATGTAGTATTTTGTGGGATAATTAAGCTCAGATTTGGAAACTGTGGAGTGACACGTATAAGTTTTAGGTTATGTATCATAGTTGTGAGGTTGGGACTACATTAAGCCTGTTAAAATGTACTGCGATGAACTAAAAGATGTTTTTACCACGCCGCATTGGTAAAATTCAATTAGGTTAAGTGACAGTGACGTTAGCTGAACTACCGGGGTGTCGGGTATTTTACGGGGACGTTTTCTAAGCTAGAAATTTCTACAATTGTAAACAACTAAATTGTGCTGGTGCAATGCTAATTACAAATGAAGTGCAAACATTAAAATAGGGAAAAAGACTGAGATTGATGGCGTGGGCTTTTAAATTTGTTGAAAATAGTTAAATTTTTAAAGCCATATCTGAAAGGTGGTGACCGCAACAAAAAGGGGATTATGACAGATGTAGTTGTGTGGCTTCGTACAAGCAAATTATTGTTATTACGTACCTCTGAAAGCAGAATATAAACGTAAATTGTTGGAATATCTATAAAGCTATCAATTTCGTGGCTATGACATTATCGGCAACTTTCGGTACAGTATATGACAGTTAAGAGTGTATTGTGATTATTGTAGCCTACCAGTAGTAACGAAAAGGCGGCACAAAGAATTCAGAAATCAACGCCGCCTTCGTTGCATGACTAAACTAAATAAAAGTTGTATACTATATTTTATTATGGTCCATGCTTTATATATCAGCTTTTGTTACATCTGATTCAAATAAATTTCAAATGGAAAGTTCATACATATATACCATCGTGGACTTTGAAAATGAAACGATCCAGAAGGAACTATTTTTTGGGTTCACAGCAAAACTTCTCGGGATTCGCGTCAAAACTAATAAAACTAGTAATGACCTTCGCCACAGACCGATACTATTACGAGGCAGTAATATTTGTTCGACTAATAGTGTTACACTACCAAAAGTAAATTATCCTGCGAACACAGCCCTTCTATATCGTTTCATTTTCAAAATCCATTCCAAGAGAAACTTAAATATTAGCAAATTTTCGATAGAAAACCATGATCGCATATTCGTATTACTCGGATACTTTGGGTTCTTTCAGTGTTTCATTTTCTGTTATTGCATTTTGTGTCACTTTTTAAATACAAACAATTCATTCACATTGTACAGCAATACTTCTTTTTTGCTCTCTGGCTAAAACAATGCTTTTAATTGAGGGTCGATAATATCAATGCTAGATGTTAGCTTCACACCGTAATATTAGTGAAAGGAAATCATGTTATGAACATCGTATAGCGTATACCATCTTCCTATTACAAACTGCAGTTCCCTTTAGTTATTTGCCCTTAATAGTAAAGTATTAAAGGTGTGTTACTATTGTGAATAATTTAACTGGGGGTAAGGCTGCTAATTAATATAAGTAACATTTTCACAACATATTCTAATGTTGGCAAAATCAAAATTATTTTGCAATATTGTCAAAAGGTGCAATATCATTTGCGCTATATAGCAAAATGTGTTCAAAATTACGCACTTATTCAAGAAGAGTTAACAACTAACTTGGYTAACAGAAAGAGTTTCTACCTAAATACCATTATTTAGACTAGGTTATAAAAGTAGTTATTTTTTATGTAAGGTTTTTTAGACTGAGCCTTTGAGTTTATTTGATTATTACATTTTTCATTTAACTATTATTATTCTAAAGTTAAGACAACCTCCTTAGTCCGCCAATGCACTGCTCCCAAAAATTAGCCCACCACGTAATATTTGACCAAATTAAGCCTTATTTACATTAACTTTGCTTTAATTTGCTTTAATCGGACTTTTCCTAGAGGAAAGCATATTAGAACAACAGAATAAAGAACAAATCGTGTTATGACCCCTAACAAAAATCCATCCTAAGACAACCATTCGCAACAACAAGAACTTATTAGATAAAGTTGTTTGCATGGGTCAAATATGAGTTCTGGAAAATGAAAATTGTGAAATACACTTGCCTATACATTTTACTTCATTTACAGTTTCGTAAACAAAACAATTTTAGCTGTACTCACATAATATACACATAATATAATAGCTGGTTACTATACGTATGGGAGATAGAAAAGGCCCAGAGTTGGTAGCCCAAGTCTAGGGGGAGGGCGCTGCCCCCTCCTGCCCTTCTTCGGTACGTGCAAGGGTATATCTTGTTGCGCATGACATATTAACCTTTTTTGACAGCTAAATTTGTAATTATTATTAAATAAAGATTTAAAATGCAAATTGGGCCATATAATTAGTATATCTAGGAAGCATAAAAAGGGTATCAAAATATTGTTTTCCAAACTGTTACGGGGACCACGCCAAATATTAGCATAAATTTCCCTCAGCCAACACGGAATCCGGCGGCCAGTCCGAAAAGCCATTAAAACAAGATTACAGGAATTACATACTTCTTTCGCGTGTTAATAGAAACGTAAAATGTAAATGATTCGCTTAATTATATATTTACAAGCAATACGAGGCATAGCTGGAATTCTACGATAGGGCTTATCATGTATTCCACTGTAGACGGAGTTTTTACAGTGTTCGTGTCGGATTGATATGCATGTCAGGTCGCCTTAATAGCCGGAAAACGTTAAAGCGGTTTTGCTCAGATTTATTTTCAACTAAGGTTCCGATAAGATAGGGGACTTTGAAGAGTTGGGAATATTCGATCTGTTTGTATTTAATTACCTGCTTTACAATAAACGGATTCTGCCCGTTGATAAAGCGGAACCGTTATAAGAGGTGCCGAACGGGGAATAGAAAAGGTGTTTCGGTAATCTTATCTTTAGGATGCTACCAAAACGGTCTAAAAAGGATGTATCTCTAATGGATAGGCATCTATTTCGATATCAAAAACAAAATATACGTTCTTTATTTACCGATAAGGTTTGTAAATTTTACACCAGCCTCTGGTATTATGGCGTGCTTAAATGCAATCAGATACTCAATTAGGTACAACGGAACAAAAATTAAGGTGGTGAATAAGTTGCTTATAAAAGGAAATAACTATCGTAAAACGGGGCTACTTCGACATGTTTTCGGCATAAATTGTCCTGTACCTACAGGTCCTGTCGAATACAATTTGAATGTTGTAGGCAWCTCTGSGCCAATTGAACTTTTGGCTATCCATTGCAAAAATCAGAAATCTGAAATTTTTCGAAATATTTTTTTTAATTTTGAATTTGGTATCATCGATACCCAAAAGTGTTTTTTTTTTGGAAATTCAATTTTTGGGGTATGAAAACAAGTCAATTATCAATATTTAAACGCTTATATTCTCTGAAATAGTTAAATCATATCAAAGTAAACATTGTTCAATAAATACTCGCTGATATATAAAAGGATATAAATGTTTAAGTACCTAAAAACGGAATATAAGTACGTAGGTAGGTGGTCTGTACCTAGTTAAAAACAACTTAAATATAAATTCTACAACACTAACGCTTAGGTAAATTCTTCAGTCATCATCCCCATAATTAGGGCATTATATAGATGCTTTATTACAAACTACGCATGCCCATTTACTGCAGCTSATACAACACCACGAATCTGGACCTTCGTATGTTCCATAAAAGTATGTGCAGAATGAACATCTATCGTCATCATTTTCGTTTCGATTGGCAGAAATTGATTTTTAATGAGACGAACCTGGTTCTCTTCAACTGGAATATTCGCTACTTTTCTCTGATAGGAGACGGGCACATCATCACTGGCTGGATCAGCTTCTTCTTCTAGCTCTTCTAGTTGTGTTTCAGGGGCAGAAGGTTCCAGAAACATCCGCTTCCCAAGGAAGGAAGCAATTTTCTTTCATCTCTTTCTTGTCACGGGTGCATCTTCATTAAGTCCTCTAGCATTATTTGGAAAACCTAGAAGACTGTGGTCCAAGGTTTTTTCAGAGGAAGAGGGTGTTCGCCTGAGCCTGGTATTTTTGTAAGCACTGCTTTTGGATTAAATGGGCTTAGTCCAGTTGTTCGGAATCCAGAGATTAAATTGGTTGCAACCCTCGGAGATGTCTCAGTTCAGAATTTAAGCAAGAGCTTTGGAAATCGCTTCTTCGGGATTGAGCCCTTTCTACGAGATTCCTTCATCCAAGCATCCAGTACAGACCTCCACTTTTTTTTCATTGAACCAAAGAATACGACATCAAGCGGTTGCATTAAGTGGTTTGCATTCGGTGGTAGTAGAGTCATGTAAATATTGTTGTCAACTGCACTTCTGATTACACATGGTGAAAAGTAGGAAGCAAGATTGTCTCCTATTACGATGGCAATTTTCTTTCACAGGTGGAAGCAGAATATCAAAAAACCACTGCTCAAACAACGAACCACTCACTTTTGATATGACCACAAATAGTTCCTTCAGGGCCCCCTACCGTCCATTTAGTGTAGTCATTTTTGGCTTTATAGATGACCATTGGCAGTAAAAGCTTTCCATCTGCTGTGCCGTAAATCATTAAACTTATGGAGGTCCTGGAATGTTCTCAAATTCTTTCTACACGTTTCATTTCCCGTGGCACTAAAACATTTTTGAGACCAGGATCATCAGTCATACTGGTTTCATCAAAATTATACACATTTGGAGGTTGCGTGTTCGAAAGATGGGCTTGTATGTTATTGGAAACTCGAAAATTTGTGATTTTCCTACAGAATCACGATTTGCTTTAATGTTGCCAAACGAGCTCTCAGATTATTTCGTTCCGCAAATTTTTCAATGTAATCGAATCATGGCTTGTTGTCTTTCCACTGAGGTACTTCTTGTCCTTGTTGCGTCACGTATGAGGATAAAACACAAATTATATTGCTTGCACATAGGGGATAACCCCAGTTGCTCACAATCCAGAGAGTTTCACTCTGTTTTTCTTCTGATGATAACATCGGAGGGCGACCAACGGGCTTAAGATGACTATTATGCAGCTTATCCGGGAGTGTTGTCATTAGAACGTTGAATTTCTTGTTTGCAGCATTCTGACTGATCCCTTTCTTCACTGCTTCTATAGCCTTTTGCATTTCCTCGTCCTTATAATTCTTGTAAGACCTGCCATCCACTTTTTCCGTGTAATTCCTGGGCACCTTTACTGAGAATTGCGTACGTAGCGCCGACCCAAGTACGAAGGGTGTCCAAGTGACCCCGAAACATGTCGAAGTTACACCGAATGTCAAAGTAGCCCCGTTTTACAATAATTAGCCAAGAGTCAAACCAAAGAATAGTTCCGGCAATGGACAGACAAGATGAATCCGTTATAAGGAAGTCTAAAACCGTTACACCAGCTGGTATAGTTATGGCGAGCATTTCTTGAGTTATAAAAGCACAGAATTCAGAGGGTGGGAGGCATATGCATTTAAGTGTCCTTGACACACCAGTAACTGATCTAGGATTGGCTTCTGCATAAGGTGGTATACTTCAGTGGCGTACGATCGAAGCATTCTTCTTAGAAATGCTGATGATAATCATGATTCGGAAATTACCTAAGAAGCTTAAGCAAAGTTGCCTTTTAGATTAATCTGTTAAAAAAAAACTAAACACAAATTTGTGTATAAACAGCAAAAAAGCCATTTATAGTGACTACATATGTTAACGGTAAGCCTGATCTAAATACTTAGAAATTGAATTTCCATACCCTCAAAATATGCAAATACACTTTACTACTTGCGCAAAACCTAGTACACTCTAGTACGAACTTGGATGCACAGATTGAATTAATATACTTGTTAAATGTATTCACACAATTTAAACTCAGAAACATATGACAAAACTAGGCCAAATTCATGCAAAAATCACTATGTATAATTGTTCTCACTCTGACGTGTTTGTGTATAAAAGGTATTTTGCTGATGGAGGGGAAACCATCAACCAGGAATATTTTTTAAACCAACTGGAAGAACTGCAACGAATAACAAAAAAGTTATCGGGTTTAGAAAACGGTCTTGTTTGCTGCCTGTCGCAAGTTTGACCCCGTAATATCCATTATTCTCACTAATTATCAATTTGATAAGTAACCATTCTCTAATTTCTCAAAACTTTCTAATATTAATCACTTTAATATATTGTATTTGTGTATTTGAGGTGGATATTAGGAGTATAAGTAGATTTACGAACAAGAAGCATGATTGCTTGGATTTGCATCCCTAACACCCGTTGACATATACTCAATTCAGTCAGCAAACTGCAATCGCATCCTCAGCAGTTATAAACATTGTTTGTTCTTGTAATAAACGCTCTTGAGGTCGGCAAACAGTTTTATCGCGACTTTCAAGAAGTTTACGGCGCCTTTAAAATAGTTTACAGCAGTAAACTGGGAATATATATTCATTCTGTTATCTGGACGGAGCAAATAAATGACACCATCGATACCAGTTACCATTGTAGGCGATACCTAAACTACCATTTGAAAGAGATAAACAGATTAACGAGTGCCTGCTAAAAGCAGAACAACAACTGGGGAAGAGATAAGAAAAGCCCCGGTTGACAAGGCGTAAATATGTGGCAGCCGGCGACTGTATATTTCACAAACGGTTAAATATCTATAACAAGCTTAGAGACATTGTTTTCAAACAACAGATCACACGTCGTAAATTATTTGCTTGACTTACCCGAAATGTCGTGGGTATCTACTGAAACATGGAAAATTGATGGGGAACGCTAAAGTTAAAGTAAATGGCTGACTTGAATCTTCCTTAAATCTTGTTTGTGAAACTGAAATTAATTTAGAAATAACTCTCTTTTTGTGACTACAAAAGTAATTTCAGTCGTTTGTTCAATTAAACGAATTAATCAAAATTAAATAAACGTTGAATATATTCAACTGTGTTGCTGGAATAAGTTCTGGTAGAAGTTCATTGCCAAATATCAAAAGCAGGAGACTGTTCTGTACCACTAAGTCATTGCTAATTACCGAGTTAGATGAAGAATGCAAAACTCTATTCTTGATCAATATAGGTTTTCATCTCTAAGTAGTCTACTGAGTGAAATGAGATCTTCCAGAAAGCTAATCTTCAGTTGCTATAACACCAGGTAAACTAGCTGCAGCCATGTTGTATTTTTGCTCTGTGAACTGAGACTCACTCTTGCTGCAAGATCCAAAAACCTTTCTGAAACGACGGTTTGGTGATTGGCTACTCGTGTTCACAAGAATGCTGCTGAATGACCTCGCCATAAGATAGACAACACCAATATCATCAATGAAGTTGAATGGTAGCTTCTTTCCACTTTCGGAATCCTGTTGCCAGGTTCTTTAAAGATGTTCACATACAGCCTCTAGTTCTTGGCGATAAAATTTTTTCTGGAACGCAAAACGTTTTCGTGTGAAATGGATATTTTCTGGCAGCCGTAGTTGGCGTCCTGTCGCAGCTTCTTGGTTTTTTCAGCCCTGATTTGACTTTATCAAGGTACAAGTATTGTTGGTTTCAATTAAGAGGGGCGTTTACCTAGAGCGAATCGGGTCATTTTAAGCACCTACCGTTTTACATTTTACCGAGTTATTAGAAACTTTTTCGAAGTGAAATTTCGATATGGCAATGACAAAAGATGTAGCTACAACATGGAGTTCGAGTTTTTTCTGAATTTTGTACGGTAATGTAAATATTTGTTCTTATGTTTTGCTTAAAAATGCGTATTTTTGGCGAGCTATTTCTCGAAAACTAAGGCACATAAACGAAAAATTCGAACTCCACGTTGTAGCTACGTATTTCTTTGTACACTACCAAAAACATGAGCATGATAAATGAGTAAGAACATTCAAAAAATCTAAAACCGCAAACCCTTTCGCACGAGTCCGTCACGAGAACAGAATGCGAATGCCCATCCCCAACAGGTCCGTCGCGTGGTATCCACTGAACAGTGAGGCTAAGATACAAACCTGTCGAGAATGATCGAGCGGTATACGATCTATTCCGATATGAATGGATTTCTAAGATTGTATGTCTAATCAGTAATTATACGGGACAAGTTTAATGTTAAAAGCTCTTTCACATTAATTTACTGTCTGCCGAAGCAATAAGGAGGCGGAAGGAAAATTGTTACAAAAGTTCCTACATAAATCATGCAGTTAGAATGAAATGTTATATATTCCATATTTACAGAAATAAATGGGTTATTCCATATTTTGAATAACCTGGTATAATATCATAGTAAGTTACTAATATCATGCTAACTTTTTTATGCACACCCTACAGTCAGCAATTTTCCGAATATTAGTTTAGCCCGTCTGTTGCTCGTGCGATCTTTGCGCGATGTCAACCTATCGGCTACCCTCTTACGTCCCATGTCCCGCTGGTAATATGGGTTGCATAATTTACATTTCTGCCCGATCGCTCCAAGTAAATGCCCCTCTTAAAAGATCATGATGACAATAAATTTAACTAGTTTTATATATTACAATATCATTTAATTGCTTGTCCTTATCAAATAATTGCTTGTTCGATTAAAAAAGTCATCATGTAACTTTTGATGTGATTTATTGCTTATTATCAGCAGAATCTGTCAATGTCCTGTTAAATCGCCGTGGAAAGTTTCTGTGGATGACGAACATTTTCATAGAAGGTTTCAAAATGTCTATTCTTGAACGTAAGCTTTCGAACGAGACGTCGTTAGTGGTCCAAAATTGAAAAATTCACTAGGAAGTTCCTGTAGCCTCGCATCGAATCATTTCGACCATACACAAACTGTATTCTATAAATGTAACAATTCTAACAAGCTCTTGCATCAATTAACATTTTTGTGAAGTCACGTGTACGTTGAGATGTTATGTCTGCTGCCAAAAATGACCCTTTTCGACCTGTAACATTTTTTAAAGAAACCGGTCCACTTCGTCATTTGTCAACAAACGTACAAAATTTACTTGACTCAACGGAAAACTAAAAATTTCTTTAAATAAACATTGTTTAAATAAAACAAACCAAAATGAAAATGAGTACTTAACCTATTTAATATATTAACGCACTTAAGTTATCGTGAATGTAGAGGACACAATCGAGTTGCCGGCTTTTTATATACCACTTCTAGTTCTGACAGTGGCAACTCTGATTATGTCACCTTTATCTGAAAAAAAAAAACAGTTTGATTTGAAGGTTCCTTACAAGACAATCGTATTTAAAGAAGTTAATGTTAAAGTTAAGCCATCCAAATGTTCCAGAATTTAGTAACGTTTCTATATGTGGAAGCAAAGTATATAGTTCTTGAAACGATAGAATATGTTTAATGTTAAATGACTTCTAACTGCTTTTATACCTCCTCCACAAAATCAAGCCTAATAAGTAGCTGCTGGAAGCTGAAGATCATTTATTCAAATGATTCTGAAATAACGAATTGGTTAAGGCTTTTGCGGCCAGGTGATGAGCTGTTGCCCTGATTCGGGTCTAAAATGTTAATGTTAATGTTAAAACTTAAGGGATGAGGGTGCTCGCCAATAAACGTGTTGGTCATTTACGACATCCCATGCATGTTGTCAGATTTTCTTTAATTGCAAAGTAGAATAATGTTTTTGGCTAGCTTCGATGTCATTTCAACAATAATTAAGGTTTATAAACGCATCTAATATTTTTGAACAGTATTTTCCATTAGTGTCCAGTAGTGGCCGCTTGTGGATTTATCAGATGGTGCAGCGTCAACAGTTTGACGAAGAAATCCGTTGCGTTGGCAATAAATTCAGACATGCATTAAACAATCAAAAGTCCTAAAACTACCAAATAAATTATCATCCATCGATTAACCTTGCAAAATTTTGAATTCTAACGCATAACGCGACTGCCGCGTACTCCTTTTTTTAAATTTTTACCTAATTTACGATAATGTTCCTCAAGTTATCATCACCGGCAAGAGTAACGGCTTGAACCTTGCCCCCTCATGTTCGCATAGCTACCGTAGGTAAGTGGGTAGCTAGGCTCAAATACTCCTTAGTCCTTAAGAGAGCGCCAGCATTTTAACCGCAAACACGCTCCCGCGGGCAAAAGGATGCTTTTTAGCGTTTTCATTGGTGGTGCAATTGCTTCATTGCTCTACAAAAGAAACCGCCATTGGTATCCAGTATTATGAAAACTTTCCAAGCTATCAAACTTGTTATCCTTACAAGATCGTTAAGTACTTTAGTCATCTTAATGGCGTAGAATGCGTCAATATCATAGTTATATTAATATATGAGTAGCTAAGCAAACCCAATCTTCTGATTTTCCATTTTAAAGTCCTGGAACCGTCACGGTAGTTTTGTAACTCTGCTTGAATAACAGACTTATGCTTATTCGTACTTTTTCTTTTACTTTAAGAATAAAAATGCTAGCAGCACCTTAGCGGCTAAACAGTTTTCCTCGAATAGACGGGACGTGCTGACTTCGGTCGGTTAAATGCTGTTATGCTGTCATCGGATTGAGCTCAGTGTTCTCTGTGCGTTCCAAACTCCGGGAAATATCCGATTCGAGGATGCATTTCCCGGGGACTGTGAAAGATTTATGTGCAAATGGAATCCGGACGTTTTGCTCCCTTTTCGGGAGTTGTGAGATCCACATTGATTTGACAGGATTGCTTTGCACATACACCTGACAGTCAAGGGCAACGGGTAGCATGTCATTCATAATCAAGCACTTCTATCTATGTTTGTTCGATATTTTTGGCAATCCCAGGGTATGACGAAATTAAGCATTAATGGACCGGATATAATACTGGACTTCTGATTTAGATTAAAACGTTTCCAAATATTCACTTTGCTGATATGTTTTAAATAAGGACTTCGTTATCCACAAGAAAAGAAATTACAAAATATTATACATACACTAACAAATAAGGATATCTACTTAAATACAAGGATAAATGGTGCGATCCAGGTGGCATACTGTAAGTATATGCCCGTACTATTACTCGCCTTGCTAGGGTTCAAGCCGTAGTGCCCCGGTGGTGCAGTTGGTTAGCACGCCAGAGATCCGCTGTGCAGGTCTCGGGTTCGACTCCCGGCCAGGGCGAGTAACAACATTTTCATGCAGCAAAATTGTCCTACGAACCCTTGAAAACTAACCTTTTTCAGCTTAAAACCTTTAGGTAAGAGGTTACATATTAGGAAAATAATTAATGACAAATCCATATAACTTTAACAACACATAGCAAAGAAGAATAGTATATGGCATCCTTTAATGAACAATGATGAACGAAGGCAAACGAGCATAATATACATATAAGAGAAAAACATCAGTTATATGCAAACAAATTAATAACAGTTTGAGCAACCGTCAATAAACAAAGACAAACAAGCATACTATACATATACCTTTTCTAAGAGATACTTCAYTGTGTAACTGGGAAGGAGGTGGCAACGGTGTGGGGGAAGTTTCAGTTATAATAATTTTATGGGATATTAAAGCAGGTTAGAATACACGTCTGTTGTTTTTTATAAACATGTCCACCCAACCTGCATCATTAAGTTAATACGTTTCTTCTTTTTTGCTACGAAAATGTATTACAAACAATAATTTTTTTATACTGCGAGCTGTTGCGCTATCGAGGAAAGATCCATAATTTAGAATATGCCCCTGTGAATATAATAGCTTTAGCTTTAAAAACATTTTCTGGTTAGGACAGATGCATACTCCTTAAACCCTACATTTAATTTAAAATCATTTTCCTAAGCTCTTGGATGACTGACAAAGTGTTATAGAGGCTTTATCTATAAAAAGTCACTAGTGGGAGTAGGTCCATACAAGAACATAACTTTTTGTCGGGTTTAAGTCTTATTAGTGTGTAGTGAACACAAAATTTATGTAAATTGATTACATCACCACTGAGCATGTTAATGACACCAAACATTTTAAGAAATAGGAAATAATTATTAAAAATTGCAGTAACGAAAAGCAGAAAAAAACATCGGGACCGAAACTAAGCCTTAGAAACGCCACAGTTGACAGCACATGACATGCATCTGAACAAGAGTTATCAACTTCGATATGTTGCACTCTGTTGTATAAGTAACAACTAATTATATTTATAGCAAAAGCATGAAAATCAGTGTTATGTAAAAATTAGGTTAATGGTTTATAATGTCGAAAGCCTTACTTAAATCAAGTAAAACCAAAGACGCAAATTGCTTATAATCTGCCGCCGTGATTATATCAATATATCATTCTCTATATGCATTAACGCAGTAGTACAGCTGTAACCCGGTTGAAAGCCAAATTGGTTAGTAGGTAGTAAATTATAAATCAAAATTCTTGTCTGTTTTAACAAGAGGAAGGAAAAATTTTGTGTTCTATACAAAAGTTAGAAATATGTACCACAAAAGAAATACCTTACGACAACACAGCTTAGTTAATTCAATATTATGTCCATCGTAGATAACCCTTAGTCTTGGATGTGAGAGATTTCATTTATTTGATGACAAATTCCCCGTTAACAAATTATTTTTTTAACTCAGTTTTATGATTATTATTAAAAAAAGGTTCAAATTCTGAAATGCGCTAAATAGAACTTTTTAATATGTATCATTAAAATCTGAAAGATGTACAGATACCAGCACTACCTGGGATTTATTGTATACACGCAAATGTTTTCTTTAACGTAGCAGATGCAGCAGTTCGGACACAGTGCTGTATTTTTTTCAATGCTGATGGCTAGAGTAGTAAAACTCCTTAAAGATTTATAATAATTCAACGTCTGCATCTAATGAGCTCTGTAATATCCGTTAACATTCCACTTGGCTTTAGAATAAATTCGGACATATGCAAAGGCGCACAAAGAGTTCTGTATTTTAGTATCCACGTTATCTATATATATTATAATACACCCTTGAGATATTTAATTCAAAATAAAAATGTGCTTTAAGATATTATGATAGATTAATAACGAGTTTTGTATTAAGCTGTTAGTTAAAAATATGATATAATTTGCGGTTCATTTATATAAGGCCACATACTTTGGTCGATTACAGACATATAGAATCTTTTAACTTAATGGTTAGGGAACTGGAAGATTATATAGAGTTGTGGGCTGAAGGTACAGGAAAAAATTTTGATCAAGTCTTACAAAACAAAGCGTGATAATATAGCGATATAAAAATACTGGTGCTTTACCATAAAATTTTTAATAATGAGATAGTTACGCATATGAAGAAATCTGGAATCAACCCAAAATATTACCAACCACCCTTTGCTGCAGAAACTCGATTTAATTGACTGTTTCGGTAGTTTTAATAAATTTAATAAGTAGCAAAAAAATCAATATCTTTATATCATAAAAAAGTAGCTATGGAAAGAAACATATCGAGAAATGTAGACGTCGAATCAATTGGTACTTGTAGATAAAATGGTAACTAAACAGTCATTAGGAATCCTGATTTTCAATTTAAATAATAGTTTTAAACATTATATAGCTTTAATATATGTTAAGTTTGAAAAACTTTTTAAAAAGTTTAAAGCAACCCTTTCTCCTGTTTCTGTAAGTGATAGCACCCTATTTCACAATTTCTTCATTTCTGTGCTGTAAATGATATCACTTATGTTGGTTATCTATACGAACTTGCTGAATGTTGAACTTAATAATTCCCCATTGGTGTATGATTTAATAGCAGTAAATTATAGACAAGTAATGTGGTACAGTCATTGTAGGCATTTTAGCCGCAGGGTGATATATATGAATCACAAATGTGCTTTTCGGTTGACAATTTAGGTCTAGACTTAAATTTTGCAAATATTAAAATTATTAATCAGCTAAATAATCTACCACACTTAAGCACCTTACATAGGTAATACTCCATTAACGTATAGTTGTTGCTATTAATAACAATTTTTGAACAGCCAGAGAGAGAAAGAGAAGTTTTGTAGATTCAAGGAGGACAACCATCACTATATATAACAGCCCGCGAATAAAAAGTATATACTTCATATAAGTTTATTTATTATTATTAGAGTCTATTCATCTAATTCTACATCCATAAAACACATTATAGTAGAACTATCTATCGAATAAGTTATCTTCAATTATAATTGCAGGAAAGAGTGGTAAAAGGTAAACATCGTTTTCGATATGATTAAATCAATATTCAAAGACATAGAAAGGACTGAAGAACCTAATATGTAATTGAAAATCAGAGACGCAGAAAAGGAAAGTGACAACGAGAGATTAAAGGTTAAATTAATAATTCTGTAACAAGGAGATAATTACAGTTTGCTTGACATATAAGAATAAAGAGAGAAAGCTAATTCTGGCATGTCTTTCAACCTTTTAAATTCATTGACACAATTACCAATTGTAACTCCCCTATCTCCTTGCTACTGCTTTCCTTGAGTTGATCCTGGCGCACAATGGCAACGTCAGCATTGTACTTACATAAAACGTTTCATGTTTGTTGTCAACACAATCGCAGATCCAGTCGTTGAGCTAATAAAAGAGATCCCGAGCTCTCCGGGGTATTCAAATCTGTATCAGGCAAGAATGCAATTTCAATGCAAGTATTAGGGGATCCTGTCCGTACGCGTCCCCTTGCATTGTGGAGCAAAGACGAACAAGCCCGCAAACAACTTTAATCCTGTGGCAATGTCGCATAAAACACGGATCCTGTATGTCGCATAAGCACATGACAATACACGAGGGAGCCCCGGAGCACTCGCTAAATTAAACAATTATAAACGAGGACCTTAAGCCTGTGTACCATAAACGGTCCTGGCGAGCCGGAAAACTAAAAAGTAGGATGTCAAGTCTTCTTGACTGCACAAGAAGAGGAATTTTTTGCCCAGTATGCTGTGGACTGTTATGCTATACAACTCTGAGGTTATATAATAGTAAAAGTAATGGTGTTCTATTACCCATACATGCCACGGAGTTGCCAACTACTTCTTAGTTGTTGGCATATGCCTTTTGTCAAAACCAATCCATATTTCAAGAAAAAGGCTCCAGAAAGAAGCCGAAACGTAACAATAAAAAATAATCGGTTCAATTTTGGCTGCTGAAATACTGGCAAAATAAATATTGTTATGCCAACACCAGTCACAGAAAATAAAAACACAAATTGCAAATTAGCATCCTAAGTTAAACGTTATTGCCACAAATGCCCATATATATGAAGTATACATCTACAATATGCAGGATAACAGAAAAACAAAGGTTCAAAATCATGCAACTGGGAAACGTAAGGATTTTCTTACCGAAATACAGACAAATGGCTCAAATGCCATACCAGACACATGATTTTTGAAAAGAGGGAGAAAAGCTTCACAAACACCAGAAAAAATTAAATGTTACCATGCTGTACTCTTGATCGAAGACTTGTTATATCACACTTATATTGTATATCTTAACAAACAACAGCGTTGTAACATGGAAAATTATTACTATCATTTCCTCCCAGTCAAAAATTAAAATAAGTGATTGATATACAGAAAAAGCATTAGAATTACATAAAGACGGATGACTGATTTCAAAATATACCCTGTTTTTAAAATTAGGAGTTCAAACAATACATATAATCAAACGAAAGAAATACCAACACACAAAATTACTATTAATTAAAGACACTGATAAAAGTAATAGAGATAGTACAAAGTCAAATAAACATATTTCACATTATAAAAAAATTTAAAAATAGAATTAAAGCAAATACTACTTTTATGCAGTCAATCCACCAATACATAAAATCAGACAAATCAAATTGTAACGAACACATATTATTTCAAAAGGATGAATGACCTACAGAATGGTAAATATAATTATATACTTAGACCCGACAATACAAATAATACTTTCAGAAAAATATAAGCCAACAACGACTACATCGGCAATAACACTGTTAGATCAACCTCCACACATTTGTGGATTGTCAAAGATTTACGAAACAGGCATACCATTACGCATCCATCACACAATCTAACCCAAGTACATTACCACAATAATTAATAAAGTAATATGTCAAAATAAATATTATATAAAAGACCCCTGGATTCTAATTCCAGATGACGACAAGATAATATCTCCTAATATAACATCCTTATATACTAAAAATGTTATTAAAAATGTTTTTAAAAAGAAATGGAATGATATAATCGTAAAAATAAAAAAAATGACAGATGACACTTTATAAATGATAACAGTTTTTTTTTCACATACGTATAACAAAAAAAATCAAAGATGGGATCACCTGTATACAGTGTAAATGCTCAAATCGTTATTAAAAGCTTTGAAGAAAACTTAAATCAGCACATCATAGTAGGTATCTTCTTTTTTAGATATTTATGTGAACGATTGCCTATGTGCAATTCCCAAGCACAAACAAAATAAAATCCATTCGTAGCTTCAAATTGCTAGAGAAATCAAACAAAATAAGACAAATAAAATTTTTAGAATCGACACATGAGAACAAAAATACATCAAACTCAAACCCATGGCGGTCGCTATTTAAATTTTGAGTCTAGCTAACACTTCACATGAAAAAAAATGTCGTTTATTATGTAAGTAATATAAAGAATAAAATAAAGAATTTTACAATGACACAATATAGAAAGCCACAAAGACAGTCATAAAAACAAACATATAAATTGTATAACACCAACACTTATCAAAATATAAATATCAATACTCCCAGCAAAGAAAATTTTTGGTAGTATACCGTATGTCCAAGGATCGTCACACAAAATTAGAAAGCTTTTAAAACAATATAACTTGTATATCGCACATACAAAGAACAATTCACTTCGATCTCTTTTCTCAAAACCAAAATAACCAGTATAATAAATAAAAACGATGCGGTATACAAAATTAAATGAAAAAAATGAAAAAATATACATTGTAGGTATGTACAGAAAAAGAACACAACTTTGATTATGATAATGTTGACCTAATGAGCCAAGAAAATAAACTCAGCAAGACTGTCTCTTGAAATTATAGCTACAAAATATGGCATTCAGATGACCTATTGAGGGTAGGCCGCTACGGCAGCTCGAATTCGGCGGCAACGGGCGTGGTTTTGAGATGAGTTTTTTTTTTTGAAGTTTTGATCAAGAGAAATTTAAAAACAGCAAAAATTATTTTTAAAAAGGGCACCACCAGCTTCTACTTATAGTTATATTTTGAAAATGCCCAAAAACTGGAAATGCCTAGTTTTTAATAAAACTACGATTGGAGGGCAATTATCTCTATTTAAAATTATGCAATTCAAATTTCATTAAGTACAGCATGTAATGAATCTTTTGTTTTATAATGTAAATGAAGTTAAATTTAACGGAATCTAATTTTAACAACTGTAATAATGAGGCCTTGCCGTTCATAAAATGTTTAAAAAATATGTATAGAATTTTATGTAAGAAATGTTATGTCTAAAGGTTTTTAAATGTAGTCTTTGAAAAATCCCAAAACAGTGATTAAAATTATACATTTAGCTATCCACGTCAGCGGCCGAAGATGGTCCGTTGTTTATCACGGTCCCCTTCAACAGTTGCAACGGCGTTCCCCTTTCAGGTATCTACATATAAGCTGGTTCGAAAATAGAAAGTGGCTGCTTAAAAGGAATTGGCTTAATCTATTTGACGGTAGCAAGTGTGGAGGTCCCACCTTAGAATCCTAATGTAATTATGAAATCGACATTACTTAATAAAAGATAGAAAGGAAATTTAGACAATACCTCGTTCTTTTTGAGGATAACTTCCGTTTCAGCGTCAAGGCTGGTGTGCGCAGAACACATATGTACCGTACTCGGCTGAATTAAATTAAAAGAAAATAAATTCAAAGAAAATTGCACGAAGCTAGCGCACTCGTCAAACGATTCTTCCAGAACGCCCTCATACGCTATGAAGTACTAAATCTTATCGGACGACAAAAACTGCTGAAGGATTTTCTTCGCGATAATTATACTGAATGCTGTACGTTTGATAAAGTTTTAAGAATATTTCATAAGAAAGCTACGCATACTACTGTTTCTTTTAATTGTATTATAAGAGAAAAAAACACATTACAAAAAGAACGAACCAAATCCATTGAAGAAAGAGAAAACCTTTAGCGGTTAATTAGAATTTATAATGGTGTAATCGAAACCTAAATTAATTTTGCGCATACTTTGTCTTCTTGGGAAGACAAAATCTTATTTGCCACATTATAACTGAGTTGTTAGATACTTCCAAGTGTTCGTTGATGTTGTTCGATATATATATTTTAAAGAAAAAAGTTTGAGAAGGCTGCAGAAAAAACCCAAAACTTAACAATACAGTTTAAGTTTTGTCCCTTTTTGGCTGCTGAAGTAGCTTCAAAATAGATAGTATTGTACCATTAAATGATATGCAAAATATTAAATTAAAATATGACAAAAGTGTTCTTGCATACCGTCTAGGAGAAATCATTACTATTAAAATAGCATGAATTTTGTTTCAGGAGGTACATAATTGATAACTAATAAGTAACACCAAACGGGCATCTTTTCTTTGAAGCACTTGTTTCATTTACTACTTCGTATTTATACACATTTCGAAGAAATATTTCAAACACTCATGCCAGTTACCAGTTCATTATAATTTGGCTTGCGGTTATTACACGCAGTTAATTAAACATCTGTCATGGGAACAAACCGAGCGTGTCTATAAAACTATAGTCAACGACCCCCTTCAACCCCAAMTAACCCGCACTTAATTTCAAAGTTACGATCAACCACGTTGTCATAATGAACTATGCGCGTCCACAAGTTGGCCTTTCTTGGGGTTTATTAAGAGCAAAGCGTATACGACCATACGACCTGTCTAGAAATAAACGGCGGGGGACTTTAACAAGTACGAAGCCCCAAGAGCAGTAGAGATACATTGTTTCAGTGTTTCTGAGAAACATCGTTTTGTAATGTAATATAATAATGTAAAAATACGTATTTGTTGATGTAGAGGAAAACTTATTTTATAAGAAGATAAGCAAGTCCTCAACAATTTACTTGCATAGGTGGCGAAAAATTTGAAGAAATTTACACTTAATCCTTATGATTTGTCGTTCTACAAAGAGATCATATTCAGGCAATAATAGCGAAGTTTTCGTTATTAAGGAATAGTATATACGGTAGGTTTATATATCTTGAGAGAAACCATCTTAATTACTTGGCACAATCTGCTTATGAGATATGTCTATAGTTTATTTAAATAAGTATGTTCTAAGTAAGTCTTTCTCGAACTTTCGAATTAATTAGTCAACTGCACTAAACGTAAACACTGAGGTTAGTTCTTGATTATGTTTTTCACCAGCTATGTTATGCAGATTGTAAACTGCCGTTATGCTCGTTAAGAGGGGCGTTTACCTAGAGCGAAGCGGGTCATTTTAAGCACCTACCGTTTTACATTTTACCGAGTTATTCGAAACTTTTTCGAAGTGAAATTTCGACATGGCAATGACAAAAGATGTAGAGTTCGAGTTTTTTCTGAATTTGGTACGGTAATGTAAATATTTGTTGTTATATTTTGCTTAAAAATGCGTATTTTTGGCGAGCTATTTCTCGAAAACTAAGGCACGTAAACGCAAAATTCGAACTCCACGTTGTAGCTACATATTTCTTTCTACACTACCAAAAAAATGAGCACGATAAATAAGTAAAATCATTCAAAAAATCTAAAACCGCAAACCCTTTCGCACGAGTCCTTCAAGAGAGCGGAATGCGAATGCCCATCCCCACCAGATCCGTCGCGTGGTATACAGAGAGCAGTGAGGCTAAGATACAAACCTGTCGGAAATGATCGTGCGGTATACGATTTATTCCGATATGACCGGATTTCTAAGCTTTTATGTCTAAATACACGTGACAAGTTTAATGTTAAAATCTCTTTCACATTAATTTACTGTCCGCCGAAGCAATGGGGAGGCGGAATGAAAATTATTATAAAAGTTCCTCCAGAAATTATAGTCGACATGCAGTTAGAATGAAATGTTATATAGTTCATATTTACAGAAATAAATGGGTTATTCCATATTTTGAATAACCTGGTATAATATCATAGTAAGTTACTAATATCATACTTACTTTTTTATGCACACGCTACAGTCAGCAATTTTCAGAATATCAGTTTAGCCCATCTGATCTTTGCTAGATTTCAACCTATTGGTTACCCTCTTACGTCCCATGTCTCGCTGGTAACATGGGTTGCATAGTTTACATTTTGCCCGATCGCTCCAAGTAAATGCCCCTCTTAAACGGCTTTGTTTTAGAACATGGTAGGGCTCTCTGGCAATTGGGTGCATCAAAGATTAAAGCAGCCTTTTCAACTTAACACTTTATTACATTCAATTTATTAGAATGAAATACCCTTTGCAAAAAAAGAAAATGAAAGAATAAATGTCTATCTGACCCTACTGTAGTCCCTTTTCGTAAGTCCCACGAATTCACTTTGTTCATTAAGTTCGTATGTGCGCCAGCGTACCGCCCGCGAAGAGAGCAGGGAGCTTTGCGTTGGATGTAGCCAGTCTTGACGAGGAAAGAAAAACGACGAATCCTTCTGCGTTCTTCTCGTGCCAGTGGGTTACCATTTACCCTCAGCTTGCAGGCCCTTTTATCTCCTTCCACCACTCAGTACTCTTCAATTTTTAGCAATTTCTCACCAGGCCCTGCTGCTGCCGCCGCCGTACTACCGTCCCCGGCACACCCAACGCCATCTCACGCTCGCCAACGCAACGCCATCTCCCGCTCGCAAAACCCAACGCCCAACGCCATATCCAGTTCGGACAAGGCACTCAATTGTTTAATCCGGTGCGTCACAAGATTAAAAGGGTACTTTTTACAATATTTGAAACTGTCACATCAAAATACGTATGCGTATAAATTAAAGAAAGGATTCTAATACTGGTCCTTGTCGCACACCACTACTTGCAGTTTGAAAAAGATTTTTAAAGTATTACAGGAAAAAATTACATAGACTAGAAGAACTATATTGTCAGTTAAACGATTTGTTTAAAGCCGGGCGGTTTGAATTGGTTATATGGACCACTAGTTCAAGGAAGCTGTTGCAAAGAAAGGCACAAAAATACGTAAAATAAATAAACCATCTTTGTACTAAGTACTGGAAGTTTTCTTATTTTCTATTTAAAATATGCAGAACTAATATGGCTTTTTATATTCAAAGCTATAACCTTTCTGGTAGATATTTATATATTCACATTTTGTATACCTACGAAATAAGAATATTCTCATCGGAGTATCCAAAATTATGGGATCTAAATATTTCCGTAGGTCTTAAAGCTGCCAGCCCCTTTCTAAGCACGCTCCGGTTCCAGTAACCGTGGGGCTTAAATCACCGTCACCAACAAACCTTAGATAACCCGAGGATCCGGAAGCCAAGGCAACGACACCGCGTTATAAACGACCGAACAACCGCAAGTTGTCATATGATATATTTCCACCAGACCCGCAACTTTTGAAATATACTGCACATAAGGCAGACTAAACACGGGGGTGGGTCCTGAACGCCTCCCAGCACACGCATCTGCTCGCCGGCAATTAACACGACGTTCCTTCATTTTTTCGGTGGCAATTAAACTGGATCACGGATAGTTGTAAAACATGGCGATCATAAAAATAATACGTGGAAGTAATAAATTTGTGATATTATTTGGGGTCTCGTTAGGACATGTAATTTATCGTGTGCGCGTCCACGGGTGTTTTATAACCCAAAATTGTATGTCAGCGCAGCTGTATCCGCTGAAAGTTTTGATAACTACAAATTTACGCGTGTTTACCCAATATGGGGGTGGTCGGTGAAATTTTAGCCCCGTGTGATTGCACGCCCCATCCAAGCCTTCACGGGCCATTTGTGAAATCTACAGAGAAATAAATTTATTGCGTTAGTAATGTAGGAGTGACCATTATGACATTAGTTAAGACTAAAGTTTTTACTACAAAATTAAAACTTTCTATTGTCTACATTTAAAGAAAATAAACTTAAATACACGATACAGATGTTTGTTTAAATAAAGTCATAAGTCGCCTATATTTGCACATAATATTTTAAAGTATGTCGCTTTAAGAAAACAGTAACCGTTAGAAATACTTATCTTTTTGAAAGCACTTTTAGGCCCAGTTGCACAAACGTGGATCAAAGTTAATCCCGGTTTAATCCGCAGTCGTTGCCTAGCAACGTCATGAATCCGGTGTTCTGTTTGGTGTTGCTATAGCAACGACCGGGGATTAAACCCGGATTAACTTTGATCCACGTTTGTGCAACCCGGCCTTAGTGTCTTCCAATTCAGTCGCTGTCGTTTAAGAATATCAAATTGAACGCATACGCATCCCAATTTTGAAAAAAGCATGGTATCAAGATTAAAAAAAAATGCATTTAATGAGGGGCAGCAGAAATTATCTAGTGAATTTCTCCACTTTGGGCAAGGAACTGCGTGTCGTTCGAAAGCTTACGTTTAAGAATAGAGGTTTCAAAGCATTATGTTCACAAAAAGTGTTCGTGGTCAGTTAAATTTATCCACGACGATTTAGCAGATTATGTTAAAACTTCGCCATCTTCTTCCGTCAACAAATCATGAGCGATTTGGTGAGTTTTTGAATTTAATACCTCTGATATCCGGTCAGGTCAGATCAGGTCTGCATTGGCATTAAGGGGTCATAAACCGGGATCCTGGCTCCCGAATATATTGGGATACCAGACCAAAATAGTTGCTTTAAAATACCGATAATGTGAACAGATACTAGGATCTTTGAAATTTTCGGTGTGATTTTCAAAGAATGTTAAGTCACATCACAAAGGTGACATGGCTTCTCAAACCCGAATAGCAATAAATTTGTGCTCAAAATTAAATAACTTTTGTCATCTAATAATTACGTCTAGTAAATTGAAATCAAGTAATCCGTTTTAAAATTATGAGAGGTTTACTCCGAAAACACCTCAGCTGCAATTAAGATAGACTTGGCTTGACTTGGAACGTAAGTTTTTGCGACCCTAATCAGATTGCGATCTTAGTCGCTTTGGGACGAACTGCGTCCGTTTGGGAAATAGAGTTGACGTTTCGCCCGCTCTTATGGCATTTTCAGGTCAAGAATATAGAATTAACGAATATGGCAGAACTTAACACGAGCAACACGTACTAGCTGAACTAGATCCCAATGGAGAAAAAATGGGAATAGGTTGTGGCCTACCTATTTTATATTCCCATTCTGAAGATGCCCCTTATAAGAGCGGACGAAACTTCGACGCTATTTCCCAAACCGATGCAGTATATTCCAAAAGACCCAAGATTACGATCAAACTTGGCTTTGTTAGAAATGTTATTAGTAGAAACAATGTGTTTTCATGCGAGATTATAGCTGATATTGCTACAGTTTGCAAACTTATGCTGCACAAATGTTTCGTTATTCGAAGTCCATGTGTAAAATGTAATCTTATTTGGCACAACTATGTATTGTAAAGTCGGAAAGTATTAGCTGAAAAAGCTGTGTACCGGAAAGTACAAGGAGCAATGACAAGTTGAGATATATACAAGATATCTCCATACCCATACTTACATAAAGTAGGTACTAGCTACAGCTACACCGGTGTGAATACCTTGATAATGAGGATTGATTACAAATTCAGTAGCCAATGCGGTATAAAAACTCTGCAAATGATATATGAAGTAGCGATTTTACAAGTGGTGTTTAAGTGTAACTAAGTGTAGTAGTGTTGACATGCTCTTTGAGGTTGTGTATAGATTTAGGACCTCCTTGTTTATTGCTTTCTTGACTTGCAACTAGCAATACTGAATCCTGTGGGTTATTCTTGAGTTATGGTGTTGGCGATTTTTTAAGTGATTTCGTATGTGTTTATTCCGTTCGCTTGCTCGATCTCTAGATCGAGTAGTGGTACTCAACGGTATATTTCCGGTCTGCGGACTTTAGGTTTCTTTCTTAAACTGACCAAATTGTTTTGTGACTAGGCTAGTTTTTATATCTACCTTTTATGCATCATATCTGCTGTTAGAGCTGTGGTCTCCTGTTTGTTCATTTATTTTTTGTCACTTACATACTTTAAGATTTGACCACTGGCTTAGAAATTTACTGTTACGTTTTAGCAGGTAAAAAACATGCGAAATGAGAAACAAGAAACGAAAAAAAAAAGTTTTTTATTTGAGGCAGTGTAACTGTAACTTTTTTAAACATTCTGGTTGTACTTCGTTTTTGGACTGCAACGGTAAATCCTATTATAATATGTAAATATTTATATTAAGAATCCTCTGTGATCTTTAAGTATTCATCTTTTAAAAATCGCTTCGGTAAAAGCATGCACGCTTCATAAAGCTAATGCGAATATCAGGCAAAAATACTTTCTGTTCTTACAAACCTTTTACGTCTGAGCATATCCCTTAGCTTAATCAGTTAAATAAAACGTCTACGCTGCCCGTAATAAGCTGCACAGACAAACAACGTTAGAGTGAGTACTTGGAATGGCAAATGCAACTATTTTCATGGCGAGAATGTAACCCTCGACTATCTAGGAACAGCCCGTTGACTTTACATGTTGCTGCCACTTATTAGAGCACTGTCTGTGTTCGGACGCGTTATACAAACCCCTCAAGCTTCTGTAATCTCTCCAGTGTTACTAGACATTAACAGACAATGGACAAACTTAAATTAACTTCGAGGCATTCTGGTGCTTATAAAACAACGAGCAACGCCTAGAGTTTAAGTAGCTAAGTATTACCCAGTCACCCAGTCAAACGTCTGAAGTGAAAAGATGAATAATAATAATAATAATAATAATAATAATAATAATAATAATAATAATAATAATAATAATAATAATAATAATAATAATAACAACAACAATAATAATAATAATAAACGTCTTTATTGTGCATCTTAATCACAATTTTTTTTTATTAAAGTACAAAAGAATAAAGCAATGCACAATTAGGCGAAATTCAGTTGCGCATCAACCACTCGTAGAGTAGGCTGATTCGCACTGTTCTACCATTTAACCCATAATACACAACAAAACAAACAAAAATGAGTTTGAGTGGGTAACATATTAAAATAAGTGATATCCTAGAGATACAATTAAAAGAAGTTAGGGAGTGATTGGTAAAGTAGTAAACGCGATAGTCGTAGCAATAATCAAGGAGATAGAGAGAGAGAGCGGGAGCGAGCGAATCACAAGCCAAGATAATGCGATACAGTTTCATGTTATGCACTATGTATACATTACTTACGTTAAAGAAGAAATAATAAATTAAAAAAGAAAATAATAATTCATTAACATTCAAGCTGCAGCAAGCGGGCTTTGTAATACATTTTAAATTTGGCACTAGGTGCATTTTTTATAGTGTGATTAGCTGTATTCCACATATGAGTCACCCTGTATGAAAAAAATCGCCTAAACATTTCTGTGCGGTGTTGTGGAGGGGTAAGTAGGCCCTTGTATCTCACATTTAAATTATGTACATCTGTGCGGAAAGTTATTTTATTGTATAGTTGGTATATACAAAGTTCATGCAGGATTCTACGACTGCAAATTCTCAACCAATTAATTTCACGAAAAGCACGCGAAATGTGCTGATATTTACTCATTCCTAATGCCAGCCTTACGCAGGAATTTTGCACACGTTGAATTCTAGACTTGTCTAAATTATCAAGGCAGGGACCATATATGGTGTCACAATAGTCAAATAGAGAGATTATTAATGAGTTGCATAATAGTAATTTTACTGACTGGGGTAAGAGATGTCTATTTGAATACAAAGTTTTTAAACTTAAGTAGGACATTTGAGGGCATTTTGAAATATGTTTTTTAAAACGCATATTTTGATCTATAGTTAGCCCTAATATATTTATTGTGCTCTCAAGATCTAATTTTTAGTTTTCTATTTTAACTACAATGCTACCCTAATAGTCCACTATATCCTTTCTTTTCCCAAAAATAATAGCCTTAGATTTCTTGGGGTTCAACATCAGGGCATGGGCTTTAGAGGTAATTAATAGTTGGAATAGATCTTCATTAAATTTATTAATACTAAGGACTACATCTGCGGGCGGAAAGGACATATGACATGATTTTGCAATGATGGAGACAATTATGTAGCGTTCGTGTGTAAATTATAAAGAGAAGTGGACCTAAAATGGATCCTTGAGGGACTCCTCTTGTGACATAGAGGCAGTTTGATTGCACATTATTCAAAGATACGATTTGTTTCCTATCTGATAGATAATCCCGAAAAAAGTTTGTTGCCTGCTCACTTAATCCAATGTGATTTAGTATACTCACCATGATATTATGATTTAATGCGTCAAAAGCCTTCGAATAATCCAGTGATACCATTAATGTCAGAAGACCCTTGTCTGTGGCATTCAGTATATCATCCACTACATTCAAAAGGGCAGTACTGCAACTATGTCCAGAGCGAAAACCGGTTTGTGTTTCAGGTAAAATATTGTATATTTCAAGTGACTAGACAATTGTTTTTGAATAATTTTTTTCTAATACTTTAGATAAAGCTGGTAGTATACTAATTGGTCTGAGATCACTTAAATTCTGTGGATCACTTACTTTAGGAGTAGGTATTACGTAAGCGTGCTTCCATATAGCTGGCATTTTAGAATTTATAATACAGTAATTAATAATATGTGTTATGTAAGGCATCAGATATGGACAACACAGTTTAATTATGTAAATGCTGAGACTATCGACCCCAGCAGCATTCGTTTCAATTGTAGTGATCAATTTTGCCACAATATCCTGAGTCACAGGTACAAAAACTAGTTTTGAATCTCCGTTTGTTACAAGGGTATTTTCCTGAAAGTAAGTTATCATGTCTTCATCAGGTTCTAAGATAGGTACGCTATTAATGAAATAGTCGTTTATATTACCAACATCAGTTAACCAAATAGGTAAAGATGTGTTTGAAAAGTTTGAAGAACATATACCTAGCTCTTTAATGCATTTCCAAGACCTAGACGGGTTATCTTGAAAACGTCTGGTGTAATAAATTCTTTTTTCTTTGCGGCATAACACTGTAGCATAATTTCGAAGCTGTTTATAATACTTCCAATGCTCAACATTACTAGTACGTTTAAATTTTTTAAAAGCTACATCACGACGTGATATAATATATATTGCAAGTTATCAGTTAACCATGGAGCCTTTTTCTTCGTTGCCTTGATTTTTTTAATAGGGGCATGTAAATCCAACAATGTAAGAATGTTGTCATTCAAAAAGTTGATTTTTTCATTTATGTTTTCCACATCGTATAAATTTTTCCAAGGTATGGAGCGTAAATCATTGTAAAATTGCCTCTCATCCAGGTTTTTAAAATCTCTTATAGTAACAAATTTAGAAAAAGGTTAAGGAGCAGCATACTTTACAACACAAAATACTAGGTCATGATCAGATAGGTTATAGACAGGAGTTACGCAGTGTTTAATTACAACATCCTCATTACTAACAATGATGTGGTCTAGTAAAGTAGACGATCCCGCAGTAGTTTTCGTTGACTCTGTAATAATTTGTTTTAAACCTACTGTCTCTAAATATTACGTCATATGTTTAGCAGCCAGAGAAGAAAAATTTAAAAGATCAATATTAAAATCACCCATGATATATAAATCATCAGCAAAGAGCAACATATGGGAAATGGTGTCATCAAGGGACTCAAAAAATCTGCGGTATGCATTATTCCCAGAGTTATCAGGTCTATAAATTGTTCCCACCACAATTCTTTTTTTATCAATAGCAACCTCAATCCACAAGTGTTCAATATCACTACTATCAAAATCTATTATCTTATATTTGAGATTTGAAAGTATGTACATACCCACTACACCACCCCCACGGCATACTCGGTCCCTCCAAATGAAACTGTAGCCCTCTAAATTTACGCTTGACGTGAGTATATGCAGTGTTGGCCATGTTTCTGTTACATCTAAAATACTAAAATTATAATTACACATCATTTCCTGAAGTTCACCAATCTTCGGTGCTAACCAGCGAATGTTGATATGCATCAATGAAAAATTACTATCCATAACAAAAGACAGAAGTAACAAATAGATGAATCGCTTAATCATTAATTACACAGGAGCACTTCGATAGGTAGAAAAATGAGAATATTCTTAGTTAACAATAGAAATTATACATTTGTATTATTGATTAGGCTTTATTTTATGTGCCTTATGAACGGAGATGCAAGTCGTTTTAATAATTTCACGTAACTGTCAAATACAATTACAGCTTCGCACAGTTTATTGTAACTAAGTTTTGTTTACTTTTTCTTTATTAAGTGTAGTAAATTATATAAATTTATTGGTGTTTGAGGGGGAAACATTAGCTATTGTAGTTCCATTGTTCATAAATAAATATTTGTGACTGTATTTTCTATTTGCCAGTTATTGTTTTTGTCTCAAAACTACAATGACCAGGAGGTAAAAAGATATTAAGTGAAGGAGATCCAATGAAGGTAAGAATAAGGAAGTAGTTAAGAGTTTTACGTGAATAAAAATAAACACAGCTGAGTGCACAATAGTTTCGCAAGAACAGCTTAGGGCGTTTTAAATTAAGGATAGAATCTATCTGATAATGGAGCTGTGTTTCTTTAGAACCATCCTTCCTCTAACAAAATGGAATCCGTTTAATGCGCTACAGTAATATCGATGGTTGCATATGGTGCAACAGTGACAAGCATATTCAATCAAAATCTCTCAGAACTCGATTGTGTTCTAATTTTAGCACTAATGGCGGATATTCTTATTTACCGGATAGGGTTAGCTCTTAGATGAGTCTATCATTCCACTACACTGTCGCTACTCGATGGTGTCCCTGAAGGTTCCAGTTTAGAGCCTACTGCTGTTCTCACTACAAAGAGTCTAATGTTTGCTGATGATCTGAAGGCCTAAATGAAAATAAGTTCGGTGAAAAACTTAAATAACCTTGAGGTGCTTGTGAAATGGTCAGATGAAAATTATTTATCTATTATCTATTATGTTAAAAGTTATCCACTAAAGAATTTTACACGTTTCACTTCAATGCCGGTGTAAATCAGCACAATGTGACGAAAATCCTCATATTTTTCTAGCTCATACACAAGTTCATCAGAACCTTAACGTGTGACGGCGGAACGTTCGTTGGTGGAATTTTAATTAATCACAGAACAACTATAAATCTAACGTGGCCCTGAAGGAATCAAACTTTGGAAGCATACTAATTATTTTACCAACTTAATGGAGCCCCGCCGCATTACACTGATAATGTGTGGGATTTGTTAAATCACAGATTTCCTGATCATCTATTGGTAGCTGTGGCGCACTAGGAATGATTACCCGATTTGAGCACTTTCGATTTTGCAGAATTACTTAAAATCCATGGTTTACAAAACACAGCCTACAAGCCTGAAATGTTTGCGACAAAGAATTATTAACGAGCGAGGAAGGATTCCAAGTGAAACGTTCTAGAAAGAGCGGGAGGACTTCAAAAAACTTACTGTTGTATGGAAAGATGTGGTGTACATTTTGATAATTTGTTGCAAGTTCGGCTGTTTTTTAAAAATCAGATGTTACGTGACTCTAGTCGGAATTAAAGTTTTTAACCTTTTAGCGACTGTATATCCATTTTGAATCTTGAGGGAAATATATGACCTGCAAAGGGAAATGAGATTTTATCCCTAACTTAACGTGTTCGACAGATGACATACTTTGTAAATTAGTATATCTATGTGAGTAGAGCATCTTCATATTAAAAAAATTCTTAACAAATAGTAAACGTACTTGTGCCAATAACAGTTCTGTGACAGCGCCGAAATTACTTCCTAAGTTCCATCATCGGCACTGCGTTTCTATTTATGCTCAGCTGACTAAATCGTCTCGGTATTGCACTTGTGGATGAGAATTCCGCATTCATCCGTGCATTGCAAGATGCCATTGTTATGTCTCGACCGGAAAGATATGGACCGTGATATGCCCACTATGTGGAAATGCATCGCTAATATACGAGGGTGCGAGTGGTCGAAGCTATTCTCGGAATTATATCAAACCGCTACATCTGAATTCGAGGTATGAAATAAGAGGAAGTAAACTGCTTAACATATAAATAATAATCAAACTATTAATAATGGCCTGAAGGATAAAAATAAAAAAGGTATCTACTGATGTTAACTTCTATAACGTGTACATTCATATCGAATGTTTCGAAACTCATTATACCAAAATAGCGCAGTAAATATGTATTTATTTGGGATTATTGAAAGCTACTAGATATAAGTAATAAGTTGCACTTTACGCTTCTAAAGGTAAAAAAAGATCCAAAGAACTTCTTGTCTGTAATCAATTTACCAATCGGACAAGACTAATTTACTTTAAAATTCGTTTAGATTTCTAGAATAATTACTTGGTACCAAAGGTTTGCTTCCATTTTGTTTATGGTGCCTAACATATCAAGGTTTAATGATCCAGCAGAATACACGATAATTTTAATAAATTAGTTACCAATTTATTTATATAATACGATCCTTAATAACAGGTTTTACTTTTTGTAACAACCTGATAATACTACGAAAAGTATCATTTCCATAGAAATTATAAATAAAACAAAACATAACTTACATACATACTGTACTTGTATAGTTGGAATATTTATACACTAACTGAGTTTGTATCATTGTGTGCCTCAAAAAAGTATATTTGCCATATAGTGCGGCTACATAAACCTTGTAGTTAGATGTATATCATTTTAATTCAAAATAAAGAAATGCGTTTCAGCCAGCTTCCTTTTAAATTTTTGTCTACTAAGGCATGCATGTCAGTACTTGGGTGATGTAATTAACAGCTATCTTTAATAAAAAGAAAATCCAGAACATAAAAGTTCTTGTGGTGTCTCTACAAATAGTTAGCCAAAGAACTCTTTACATAGGCCTTATGTGTACCGTCTGTTTCTGTGTTACCACTGACTTCACTATACAAAGCTTGTCGCTTAGACCGATGTCAAGCCATTTACTTCGGTGATGAGTCCAGGTTTTGCATAGCGTTTCATGATGAACCCAGATATGTCAGACCATTCTGCGGTGAAAGGCAAGATGTATAATTAGACCTAGAGCGACTGGCATTCTTAATCCTCGTATCGGGGTATCGGATACTACATGTTTCGATGTTCATTCACAGTTTTACAATTTGTTGCTATACCAAACATTCAAGCTAACTCATACGCAATTTTCTAAAAAGCAAACACCAGCCGCATACAGCTCATATAATCTTTACAAGATGCTTGCGTAAAAAAATTTGGGATTGTCGGCAAGACTGTCTGACTTATCACTAATAAAATATATTGGGATAGTACTGACAGAACTATTTCTTGTTCAACTCGAAACAAGTATTGCTATGGCTTAAAATCTAAACATAAAATTTATACAAAAATCCTTTCTTCTGTGCGTTCCATTTCTTTTGAACTCTATTGCAGTTGCTCGTTCGTATCACGAGACAACTAAAAATATATTTTCCTTCAATTTATTCACTTTATATCTGTTGTACTGCATTAAATCTAAATACCTTGAAAATATTGACGGAATCAATGCATTTGTAAAAGTAGCAAAAATAGGGCTAATTACAGGCCATTTTGGCTCTGAATTAGTTCCACGGTCGCTCTCCATGCTTTCAGCTCTTTCCTTCATTTTAGTTGCTAGCATACGCTTCAGTACAAGTTGAATCTTCAGTTCGTTGCATGTGCTCCAATTATCTCAACTTTCCAACGCTTATCACTGGTTATTTTAGCTTTCCATAAAAATTCATAATCTCCTCATTTGTCCTCTGTTATCATACTCCGTTTGTCTGCTTTCCTCCTAATTATCCTTTCATAAACTTCCTTTCCCACCCCAGTAATTGATTTTCTGTTGTGTTTATGACGAAGTTTCACTTGTTGTCCTGATTTCAGTCTCGTAAATCCTTAGCTTTGCTTTTCTTGACAAATTTTTCGACCCCAGCCACGCACTTATTTTATTTTGCTAACCTAGTTTCAATTCCGTATTTTTCTTGCAGTTTTCTGTTATCATTTTCCATTTACTGCAACTGATAACAGTTTTTCTGTTTTATCGCAAGCAGCTTGTAGCTCCCACTTTTTATTTTTATTGCAGGATATGAATCTGCATTAAAAAATAACAGACCCGTGTTTTTTTTTAATTTTTCGCAGAGCGCTTAGTTAATGCTTTCAAAAAATAATATGTTTAAAGTTTAAATCTGTGACGTCACCTTTCCCTGGTGTGCTTACTTCGGTGTAACTGTATGATGAAGCGCAGTTATGATTCATAACAAGCTACACGTAAATGGATGTTTTAAACGTGATGCGTTAGTCGATTTCACTGTAAATATTAAAATACAAAATAGATTAAATTAAAATATTAACTTGTAGCGGATATATCACAAACAGAATTCAATTTATAGCAGCAGCAGGACAAAATTTGCGATTATGCGTCAGTGGGAGCGGTGACGAATCAAGCAATATTTGAATTTGGCGGAAAACCTTTAAAGGTAAGAACAGTACCTACACTAAAACGTTACAAATATTTTTTCTGTTACCAGCTTCTAACTGCATTTTGTCCAGGCAAAGTGGCACGTTTGCTGTCATACGCTACAACTCTATTGTTTCCACCCAGATTCATGTATTTTGTTTTTTCCATAACTAACACCCAAATCAGCCCGCTTTGCGCTTTTTAATAATTTTACGAATAATAGTTGTAATTCCTTCTTCGATCTTACTAAGAAAGTGACGTCGCCGGCATAGGCTAAACACTGAAGATGGCTTTTCGTGAATATTGTGTCTTCCCTGTTTATTCCGCTGTCCCTTATCATTTTTTCCACATTTATTATATCAAATAATAAGGCTGACAAAAAACCTCGTTTTAATCACATTTCCATTTTAAATCTGCTTAAAAGGGTCCCCTTCACCAGTACTTTATTTTTGGTTTTTGTAAGTGTCATTTCTATTATATTGAGCAATTTTCTTGGTATGTTCAATTCCGTCAATGTCTCATACATATTTTTCCTTTCAAGAGAATCATAAGCCTGTTTAAAGTCTACGAATTGGAGATGCATTTCTATCTTGTGACCATAGAAGTATGTAAGCTATTCTTTAAGCGTCGCTATTTGATCGGTTGTTGAACGTCCTTTACGGAAGCCACACCGATATACCGCAATAATGCTCTATACTAATTCTTTTACTTTTTTATGAAGTAGGGTTGCAAACACTTCAGCAGAGCTTCTATTTAGTTATCTCCCCTTTTGTATATCGGAACCATTATGGCATTTCCCATGTTTTTGGCATCTTATGTGCACATCAACTCCTGCATACTTAATCTAATTTCTTATGAGAGGCAAATTAGAGTTAAATCCCGAAACAGGTCTTGTAAACATGTGATGTAATATTCGAATGTGTATTTGTCGTTGCCCGTGTTAAATCGTATACTTCTTGGGTACTGAGGCAAATTCATGAAGAAATATGTATGTGTCCCACCGAGAATTGAATCCAGGCTTTGAGATTTACCCTCTGTTGCTCTGTCACTGCTCTATAAGGCCCTCATTGAAGCATTGAAGACCGATTCAGTTGTTTGTTTTAATATGTGCGTGTGTGTGTGTGATACGTTATCATAATTTGTTAAGGTAACAAAACACTTTACTAATTGCAACCAGAAGAAATATAATAAATTGAGATGTCTTCACTTTCCAAGGAAATGACCGATGTCCGTCTTTAAATTGATTTGAATTTTTGAACAAAAAACTGTTTTTTCCCTAGGCTTTCAAAATGAGGTTTCACGCGACCCATCCTCCATATTAAAAAATTGCACCTGCTTTATAGTTAGTATCATCAAAAGTCCAGAAGAAGAGGAAGAGATTTAGACGTTAAAAAAGTGTGTTAACAAGTAAATGAAATTCAAACTTGTATTACAGGAAGACGAGTTGACAACATTACGCGAAAACTTTGTTTCCTTTGTTAGCAGTCACGGAGGAACAATTTACGAATCCGTCCTTAACTTCATGCACGTGTACATCCTATCTGAAACTCCCAAAAACACAGGCGCGTTATGCAGGCCAAACTTCGTTCTAGCAACGAGAGCTGAACTAAAGCAAAACACGCTAAACTAAGTTAAATCAGGGAATTACCAAACAAATCATAACGGTATGAAGCTACACACGGCTCAAGTGCGAAACAGCCCTTATAGAAACTTTATGCAAATTTCATTTCGCACAGTCTAAGAAAGTTTCCTTTCGTCTGACGAGCGGAGGAACGAGATGATTGTTTGCAAGCTTTAGTTTAATTTACATGGTACTAATCAGGTGGATACATATTACGCCATTTAGGATAATCTCAACCTTGCTATTGTCTATTTTACTATTTGGCTTACATGCGCCGAGTAAGAATGACGGTTCATCCTTAGTAAAGAAGTTTACTCGAAGGGTACAAGGAAAAAACCGCTGCAAATTGAATCAATACTTCCACATCCAATTGTTAAAATGACATTTACGTTTTTATTTCTTATACTATACGATTAGTAAACAGGTTTTCAGCATTTTTTCTCTCTACACATTTTTTCTAAAACAAACAGTCCTCGTGATATTAGCAAAAATATAAACATGTTTAAAATCGTTTTTTTCCAAATAACTCGAAAATTATTAACTTAACAAAAAAATTACAAGGGCGCTTTCTGATCAGAAATTTGAGTTTATATATAATATATAATACATAATAAATCGTACGAGCAGGGTCCAAAATAGGTTTTTTGGAAATATTTCGAAAATGTCAAAAATTTGGATAAATTTTTTAAGACACTTTTTGTGAGAAATTTTATTTCCTATCTGATGGCATTTTCATTTTTTGAATATATTAAATAYATTCTGAGATATTTAGGAAAAACCGTTTTCTTTAAGTGACGCTTTTTTGCTAATATCTTCTAAACAGTTTGCTGTACCGAAAATTTATAAGAGCTAATAATACTCGCAGTTATACTACTAATCACATACTAAAACGAAAAAAATATAAAAAAAATAAAAATTTGCAAAAAGGGTAGTTACCCCCCCAACAACGCCCCCTTCCCGATACCCTACTTACGCCATAAACAATAGGTCGCTTTGGGTGGTTGAGATTTATACGTTTGCCAAATTTCAAGTTCATTAAGTCTTTCGAAAGTTACCGTGTCCACAAACAATACCACAGACACACAGACACACACAGAGACAAGAATTTTTTTTTGTTCAAATTTTGTTTTTTTGCGTTTTCGACCATTTTAAAGCGAATGAGCAAATAAAAATTTTTGAAAATTTTTCTCGCGATACAATACTTCCCATCCATTGGATGTGGAAGTAAAACAGCTATGTCACTCCATTTCCAAATCGATTTCAATGTACAAACCTAAATATTATTATTCTAAAATGATACAATTAAGTTGACTTAACAAAACTAAGTTTACATTAACACAAAGTATTGTTCTAAAAAACTAATGATAACTCTTTGTGCAAATAGAAATCTTCTCATTCATAGCTTTGCAGGAAAAAACATCCACGTCATGTATTTTACTTTTACACCTAGAAAGGCGGTTTTATGGGTGTACTCTTATATACTAATCATTTRCATAKTATACATGACATTTAWACACCAATATATATATATATATATAATCTTTAAAGGCGGGCCAGGCCKTCGAAAAATATCACCGCGCTTAGACTGCAGAACCGCACCGGTCTTTAAACTTGGTCTTTGTGGCCAGTCCTGCTAGGAAAGTTAAAGAAAGTGTTTTGAATTTCATTTCCAATGTAAGACGTTTTCATTTACCATCGTACGCTAGAGTAGGTAGTACAAATTAACCATTTCTTAAACATGTGTTTCTTTTTATTCCAGATACTACTTTAAGTTGTATGTTGAACTCTACAATGAATGGCGATGGCTTGCAACGAGAATTTTAAATATCAAATACGTATTTATGTCGCACACTTCTTCCTGGATGACTCTTATTAATCATACATTTTCTATTTTCAAAATACAGACTTTCTTTCTTGCAATGTGTAAACCTTTTCTAGACTAGAACATAGTCTCGGGGAAAATATGTTCCGAATTTAACTCCAAGTTTACCAGGTAATTATATCAAAGTGAAAGTCAGTAAGATGAATGAATTTGGTCTAAACTAAATTAGTGGTGACAAGAAAGGTACTAATAAATGAATATAGTTTATCGTGGACCTCACAAAACCTTATCGATTATTTAGATAGTTTATTTTTTTTGTGAATAATTTGCATGAATGTCAAATATTTGGATATAGTTGAATTGAGAATTAATAGATCTAAATGTCGAAGGATATTTGCTGTTGTTGGAAAATTTAATAAAATAAAATTACATATTATTATTATTTGTTTTGAAAGGTTTATTCTATAACATAAACTGATTATTTAGTTTTCGACTTTCTGTGAATAATTCACATGAATGTCAAATAATTTTGATATGTTTAAATAGATAATTAAAAGACTTTTTCAGTAAGGGGTCACTCGACCCCCTTCTCATTTAAAATTTTTGGTGGTGGGGTAGGAAAGGGTAACTATTACCATAGAATTGTATCTCCTTAGAAACAAAAGTTGACGTGTTTTAGGATTTATCTGAGAACATAACATTTACGGAATTATACTAGGCAGCTCGTTTTAACAGGAACGCAATTGCTATTCGCGTTCCCACAGTTTACCGGTCAGTTGAAAATGTTTACATGATACACGCAATACCTCGCTAAGTCTAGTGCAGAACGCTTTTAAACTTTGTTAGGTTATCAATCGAAAGGTTATTAAGAACATTTATTTTTAAAATTATTGGACCACCCCGCCGTGATGCAGATCTCATCTGGGAGGTAAACATCTCGGGGACATTTATTTTCACCGGAGTGCAATCATCCAAAGCGTAATATTCCGTGGTAGGGGAGTGGAAAAAAGTTGAGTGTCTTGGGCTACAGGCTATGAGGTATTGTTCTCGCGAAAGTTACTTTTAATTCAATATTAAGGTCGCTTGTATAACGAAGTAAGGAAAAGTTTTCTAGTTTGTCGCACGAACGAAGTTAGGCACAATATTCGCACAAAGAATACTCGAGTTATTATTAAAATTTAGGATGTTTGAGTATTACGCTCCAGTTTCTCCATGGAGCACTTTCACTATGCAATAAACGACAAGTAACTTTATGTGGTTTTATTTGCTATGAGTGTTTAATACGCGTTTGTAGTTCTTAATATTAACAAAATAATTCGTTAGACTTTGTCGTATTCCTTTTCGGACGTTGGTTCTTGCATTGGGCTTTCACAATATGCTAAATATAATATCAGTATTGAAAATATAGCAAACAAATTCAACATTCAAGAATATATATAATTACAAGTTTATTAGTAATGTTATCTTACGCCTATAAATTTCCCGGTGGCACTTTAAAACAAATGGGTCGAGACTGCAGGGTTAACGACATCTTCCAACCGATTACTAAAATACTAACGCAAAAAATTCATAAATGAATTCGTTGTATGAGCTCTAAGTCCGTGCTGTTGGAATATGCAATCCCGTATGTACATCGGCCTCTGGTAATACTACAACTTGCGTTATGATAGTTTGATAGACACTAGCTTTTAGCTATTACCCGCCTAAAATGGAATTGGTTACTCAGTAAGTTTTAAGTAAAACGTACACTATGACTATTACCTTCCATCAGATGACACTTCCGTTAATAAACGTTATTATAATTAAATTCGCAAAGTCGCCTTTAATTGCAAGCTGTATAGGCAGCTGGGGCAATCGATAAATGAATAGAAGTTTTACAGTCTACAAAAGCTTTGGATATTTTTAAAACATAACTTTTTAAATTGACATTGGGAAATTCAAGTAACACAAACAAAATAAGTGCTTATTATGTATAACACAAAAACGAACATATAAAAAATATAAGTAAACTATAAGAGTTGTAATAATAAAAATCATAAAAATTATTCTATAGCACTTCCGCCATTGTTTTCCTCGTTGTCTACTTCTATGCTCCTACAATTATTGTGATCAGTTTTAAGAGTACTTATATAATTACACGCTAACTTGCAAGAGCTTTCAGGTCTCAGATTAATGCAACTGTAATCGAATCTTATTTTAAGAGATAGTTTAAAATTAACAAATAACGCAAGGAATATCATTAAATAGCTGTTAATAAATAATCTAACACTTAACCTTTTTGTACACCAGATGTGGCTTTATTCTAAATATAACTAATTTAAAACCTTGGAGTGTTATATACTGAGTGGTTAAGATGGGTGGACATATTTTGGGCTATGATGGCCGTACCTGATTTTTACAGAACAAAAATTCTGTGTAGAAATTGTCTTGTCACTGCATACAGTAGCTATGAGGAAAAATCTGTAAGAAGTTTGGCCTGTAGTTTGTAATTGGGACTATCACTTTTGCATCTGACATACTGACTGACATAGAAAGAAGAACACGCAGTAATGCTAGTTTTATTTTTGATTTAAGCAAATATCGATCAGATATTTAGCCTTTTCAGTGCTCTGTTTTTGTTTTGTAGTTTTGTTTTTAACTTTTCTTCATTTAATAATAATAGCAATAACTGTACTTTGTGGAATTTAATTTATCTTTAATTTGTCACTATATCACTAGCAATAAATATTATAAAAACCGGTATTTTTAACAACCTAATACAACCAGTTCAACGCGCAGGACGGTGGCTGTTTATTTTTTAATAATTCTTGGAATCGTGGTTTTATCCCTAAGACACACGTAACGGAATTATTTTCTAACGGGAGCCTATTTTTCCTTTCGCACCCTAAACAGTGCATTTGTTTTTTCGATCAGTACAGTTTCAATAGAAGGAAAATGAAATACGTCGTCTTTGATATCACTGACACAGCTTTATTATGGTCGACAAATGCTTGATATTTGTAAAGATAGTCGCTTATTCAAGATGGTGCAAAAACACAGGCGTAGATTGTAGATGGGAAACTTTACCAGCCTAGTTTCTAGTAGACCACGTCCAAATTTAGTCGTACTGTTTCGATATCTCAATGTGACAATCTTGATTCCTTGCAACTGCAGTATTGACCGATTGTTTGACACAAACTTCGTGTTCCGGCAGTTAGCTGCAAAGTTCGTACGCCTGCAGATGACTGACTGTTAATCCCAGACAAACCCCATCGCATATAAACAGCATCAAACCAATCTGCACAGACAAAACTAAGCGCATTTGTGCCGAGCTAGGGCAATAGATAGACCGAATATTCAATTAATTCCCGTCGGGAATCAAATCAGGTTTCAGTTATTCAGATAAATTGTGTTTAGAACGTAAACGGAATCGAGTTTGAAGGTAGACGGCTGGTAATATGGTTGCTTAGATGGAATTAGCCCTATCTAGTCCCATTATGGCAAACTTGAATGCAGACTATTGCACTACAACTCGAGGAGGTAGTACAAACGCGACTGCAAAACGATGTACTAAAATCAGCATTTTCAAAAATATACTTAAAATGGTATAGGAATACTAAAAATGTAGATAACCTTTACAAATATTAAATTAACCTCTACCCCAAACATTGTTGACGCTTTCTTATGCTTATTATGCCTGCGATTTATAAGATACTTTATTTATATTACTTTTGCTGCTGGTCTATCATAATCAGCTGATTTTTGTACTCTCATATTCACGGTTCTTCACCAATTTCTTTGTCTATAATACTAAAATTGATTCAAATACATGCCAAAATGGAATTCTCTGAGCGTTGAATGGGAGTTGATAAGTAAAGGTTTCGCTGAATTTCTCGCACGCGGTTTGAAATTGGCAACAAAAAAGTACTGATGCATTTAACCTGGTCAAATCAGTGGAACCATTATGGTTTAGTACATAATGGTTCCAAATAAACTGAAAATGGTATACTGGTCTAGCAAAACGTCTGCCAGTTTAAATAGTGGTGATAGTTTTGTCATTATTAATTGCACCAAAAAGGCACATCTAATTTGGCTATATCTTTCACACTTCTTGATTCCGCAAGTTTTGCCAGCCTACTCGCAGTTGAAGTTAATGAGTCCACCAGCATGCAAATTGCAAACATATCTCTATTCTGCATATCCTACCATCATTGTGGGATTTCAACCGTTTGCCATTCGTTTAAGGGCATAATTTTCACAGTAATTAAGAAATTATGCCTACCTTAAAAATTCGTGCTTTTCCCTTTAAGGTCCAATTCCACATTAAAGTTTCAGTAGTACTTCGGACTTCTAAATTTTGGTTCTACAATAACTAAATAATCTGATTATCAAGCTTGGTAATATTATACCAAAAAAAAATCTACATCAGTTTCTGTCAAAATACTATCGGGTTGCTAATAGATAAATAACGTCATATTCGACAGGCTGGTGTCCGATCTAAAATTAAATTTCATTATGACTGTGTGCATGTTTATAGGCGTAAACGAAGTAAATCATTAAGCAACACATAAAGGTCGGTAAGAACCTAGAGAAATAATTATAGGTAAATGTGCAGCTTCCAAGCTGCTGTAATGCATCACGAACAGCTTCGTCTTCGACCTATTTGGATGATCCATTTGCTCCTTAGGTATCTTATTCTAGGCGTTTTGTACAACAGCCGCTAGAGTCTTTGGAGAACGGATTAACTTTTGCAATCTTCTACCCATAACAACCCCGACAATGGCGGGTGAAAAAGGCAAAAAAAAATAGATGCCTTTCGCTTAAAGTTGAGTTAACAGGACCGTCTCTTCACTTAATACCGTACCCGAAAAGAAAGCATTACCGTGATGAGACTTCTGTTCGTTTTAATAGCAATATATTTAAAGGATGCAAAGAACGCTCTCTAATCAAACTTGCTAAGCCGACGAAAGGATATCTAAAAAGCCCCGAGCACAATCATTTAAAAAATCTAAATGCCATCTTCAGTAGAAGTAAAGTAAATCACTTGTTAAAATCTTTGGGTGGATMTAACCAAATAATATTATGCTCACCAAATTCTCTGTGMATTGAAGTAGACAAGACGTCATTACTTAATACCATGATATGTAGAAGTTACGGGGTTAGCAGATTCTTTAATGTGTTGGATGACATTTCATTTATCAATTCTTCCAAACCTGCAATAAGCTCTTTAAATCTATAGAAAGTCCAATGAATTTAAGGTTACAGCTACTGCATTGTATTTCAAATTCATAAATGCCTGATTAGTCTTTTTCATTTACCCTATCGATCGGGTTTTCTAAAATCGTTTTGATGGTATTATTAGCTGTAAAAGCCAGCTATAAGTGGATTCAGAGATTCCACACCGAGATCCGCATTGTCGGGATTAGGCAGATAACGGTTCCAATTAAGCGTGAAATTATCGTATAACCTATATACAGTTTTCTCGACCTGACTTCACTTTCACTGATATTCTGGTGAGAAGAATATCGTTCGATTCAATTCAGGCGAAGATTTCAAGAAGTCGACTACTTCACTACTACCGAAGATGTCAGTTTGCCGCTGAAATAAGTATTTAGATTTTGGAAAAATGGTTCGTCTTCTTTCTCTCTCTGGGTACACTTAGAAATCCTTTTGCGGCCAGTAATCGAAAAGTGTCATTTTTCCCCTTATGTTAAAGAAATTGAAAACGCCCGATAACAGGAAGTTTTAATAAAAACAAACACGTGAGGAAAAATTCACACAAACAACACAAGTATCACTGGATGCGCTTCTTTCCACCAAACACAACTTAATCTTGACCAAGCTAAACGACAGTCGTAACCTTTCCGGGCCATGCAGGAGGTCACGGCGCCTCATTAGCGAAGGGCCGGCCGAATTTCACATGATGACCACGTAATTAAATGACTCACAGTGCCGTGGCATCCTGTTGTTATGGTCGATGTTTAACAAAATACAGGGCTTTGTGAGGTCTCCCTCCCCGGAAAGGTCGTTTTCATTTCCCGCCCCAAACTAATAAAGTTTTGTTTCAATTTGCCCCAGTTGTCGACCCTTCCATTTCCCGCTGTTAATTTTTAATACACAATTATGCCGTAAACCGAATGTGCTAATATTTGGTCGTAAGTACATTGGGATGTCCTATGAATATTTATGGGCCGAAGCAGGGTTGCTCCGAAATTTTGACTGAAAGGCGCTAATTATGAGTGAGGTAGTCAATTGGCTTTGATAATACTATTTAAAATGGTATTTTACATTCTTTTTTATATATCACTCGCGAATGAATATTTATTATAGCTAGGTGGCATAAAATATAAGGCGAAGTATTTCATTTCTCAAAGTTTGGGCTGATTCGTGCTAATCAAGTTCCTTTAAGATTATAATAAGAAAACATGCAAATAAACAAATTACTTTGTTCTTAGCCTAGATTATTATCCACTATTATAGCATAAACTACATTTATTGTAAGAGCGTACTGATCTAGCAGAGCCGGTTCAAGTAGATTGCTTTGATTGAACAATAACAATTATAAATTATTTAAATTAATTTGAATTTGCAGTTTATCGTCATTTCCACCACAACGTTATATACCATATAACGTAGGTTCCGAAATAAATAGGATTCTAAAGTTGAAAGCTTACAAACTGTCATTCAATGATTTACGATGACTCTTACATAGACATACGTAATAAATTAGTTGAAGTCATGCAGCGATAATGATCACAATATTAGAATAACTACTGCGTAACGTAATTAGTCATTTAATACCTATGCCATGTTGAAGTTAAACCACTAACTAAATAATTATGTACTATGTTAATAATAAAAAATCCCTATTATAAAAATCATAGAATAAATATACCTGTCCTTTCAGGGAAGTGATGACGGTGAATGTAAAATAAATACTGATATTCGCTACCTGTCGACTTCTGGGTTTTAAAGATAACAATAATCGAGGACTGACTTTCATAAGCACCAAAGGGCTGTATGTTAAATATTGATTAATTAAAATTTAGTGATATAGTTTACTGAAATATTTTATTACATACAGTATTCTTATATTTACGTAATTCATTTTATTACAAATATAATAGTAGTGTGGCAGAAAATATGCCATAATTATTTTTTTATTTAAGGATTCAAAAGTGTCAATAATTGTTAATTGTTAAAACCTGTTTCGAAAAAAAATATGCTATAAAGCTACGTACTGACTGGAGCAGATTTGCGCGCACGAACAGATTGGGCGCAAATATGCTCAAATCAGTACCGCGTTGCGCGCACGCGTATACTGTGCGCGCAACGTTTGAGCACGCACGGACGCGTTCCGTGGCTTGTCGATCTCGGCGGAAACATCAAAGGGTTTTACGCGCAAGCGGTGCTCAGTGTGGACGGCACTCAAAATTACAGTGTCCACTTTCCCAACTTTTGGTCCAATAGCGTTCATCAAAAATTCAAAATCCTCAGACGACATGCGAATGAAGTTATTGAAATGACCGCTGTTTTCTTGCAATTTCATCTCAGTCAGCAAATTAGTACCATTATACAATTCCCGGCTTCGCTGTAATTGTGTGATCCACCAACTTTTTCTATTTATTTTTTTATGTTTATTGCTGAGTATACTATGCATAACAATAAATGCTGCACTTGCAAATTTTTTCTTTGTGGTATCATCGTATTATTATTGTTTTATTACAATAACAACTTGCAAATACAAATAATAATACACCCACAATAGCACACACGCAACTGGAACGGATTTTTGTGCACAAATGTCGCCACTACTAAAATGCCACATAAACATTTGCGCGAACAAATATTTGTGCGCGCAAATTATTTGTGCGCGTAAGTTTTTCGTGCGCGCAAAAGTGTTCTAGTCAGTACGGACCTTAACAACATATGGGCTACTACTGGAAACCGATAAAACTTTGGACGTTTTCTTTTGCTATAATTAACTACATAACAAACGCTATGGCCAATTTTATTTATTATTTCAATATAGAAACATTATATTAGGTCCTCTAATGTTTTAATCGTTTCAATTAGACCCTTCAGAGACTTGCACGGGGCCAATACTGCCATTATTGGGGTTATAGCATATATGAAGTTGATTTTAGKTTCAATCCCTCCACAAGGAGAGAAGTTCGGAAGAGTTAAGCCAGACTAAATATGTTTTCAAAATGGAAAATATAGATGGTTTAAAACCTTGAACAATATCAGAACGAATGTAGTCAGGAACTAAGATCCATTGGGTCCACTAGACAAATGTGTGGTGCACGAGTTGTACTGTGGTGCATTACGTCGGTAAGACATGTAGGAGTTTTGGAAAAAGAACAAGAAAGATAATATGTATTTAATTAGAGTTAAAAAAATAGAAGTGCACATTTCGCAAATTATGTAAAGGATGTAAATTATTCGTCTAACGTTGGTAGACTGATAAATTTTGCTATTAAGAAAACAATAATAGACGTCTATAAAATTTGGAAGCTGTGGAAGTACATAAATTACAATACGATTTCAATAAAATAATGTTGAATTGAACCAGCAGAACATCTTTGAGACATCCAACTTTTAGTTAGTTATTATTGTTAGGTATTATAGACGGTGGGAGGACGGGACGAATTGTTAAAAAGTTTTTTTTTTCGTATATTTGATACACAGCTTTTTGGAATTGTTAGGCGTATGCTTGTCTTCCTATGTTCTCGTACCATTGTGATTTTATATCTTATAGAGTTTTTTATAGATGTGGTTTGTGTCTTCATGCTATGCGTCTGTTTTATTAGGCTTTAGTTAAGTTATTTACGTAGCTCAAAGGAGCTAATGATACCCTCAATGATTTCATGTGCAAACATTAATCAAATTGACCATTTCCTTTTATGATAGAAAGAACCTTCAGAAACCCTATTTATGAATTTAAGGTGTGTAACTGATACTCATTCGGGCCAAGTACACACGCTTGCCTATTCCCTTGGAAAGCTTGCATTTATAGTTGTTCCTTGCGATATCAAGGTTGCCCGTTTCCTTTCACACACAACTTCGAGTGGCGTTGGTGTACATTATGTCGCATGATCAAAGTGGTCGAACGACAGGAAGGCGACAAAGGGAGTACTATTTAATTAAGTGTAAGCCCTTTACCCTCCAAGATGGTCACTGAAGCAAAAGCTTGCCTTTCTGCTGCGGTCGTAATGGCAAATTAGGGCAAAACGACGGGCGGTGAGGATGGAAAGGATGTGTGGAGGAGTAAAGAGGTTATTTGGTCAAAACGTGTGTTATTTTATCATTTGATGATGCGAAAGAGATAGACAAAGAACTTCTATATATGTGTGTAAATTTTAGCTACTAATATGATACTATAGTGTTATTAAAACAACTCACTGAAAGAAACATTGCTGGCAAATAGTAAAATGTGATGCTATGCTGCAAGCACCAGATCATTGAGAGTAGACTGTACCAAAGCATCGGCTCCTTTTATTAATAAATTCACCATCCAGTAAAAGCAGAAAATAAAGTAGTGTTTACTAACAGTTCCGATTATATCTATCTAATTTGCATATTTTAAGTTTCAGTTTTGCAGACTGAAGTAGATAAAAGATTTAAATAGGACACGTTTCTTACATATCCGAATTCACAACAAAAATTAATAACAGTTTCTTTTTTTTAAATTACATTTGGTTTTGCTGGCACAGTTTTTCGATTACTACACATTGTTTGATCTTGAATATATGTCTGATTTCAGGACATAACCATTTTTTTTTTCTGAAAAGTGCCTTGCCTACACCATTCTATATTTTTAGTTTTTGTATGAAGCCGCATGAATTGTATTATTTATTTCAGGCATGTGATTGCAGATAATCCATATACATTGGGATTTCCAAGCAAAAGCTTTAAAAGATCTCTTGCTGGCGTTTGTTATGTTGCTAATGTGGTTAGGTAAAATTATTTTATATTTATTTCATTCCCACATTTTAACTTAATATTTTTAAATTTTGCTTTCCATGAAATACTTATGCAACTCATATCTTATTGTTTACCTAAATAAAAAATAAGAAATGAACAATAAAAATGCCTTTCATTCTCGTAAGATATAAAAATTACTGGTGCCGAGTCCAAGCTATGAATTGGGTGATCGAAAACAATACTTGCATTGTTTGAAAAAATCGTCAATTGGCACAGTGGGCCAGTGCATTGTCCTGGATCAGAATAGTGCCTACCTAAAAACCCCGTCACTATATGACAAATGTTTTAATGGTATTGGCGATTTTGCAATGAAATGAGAAACACTTAGCTCAACTTTTAGTGATAAAATAATGTTTTTTTATATAACTGGGTCTTACTTCTATAACCCATCGGAGCCTGGAAAAAAAACAGCCCCCGTATTTAAAGTTCTACCACTACCGCCAAAGTTTAATATGAACAGTAACAATGAAGTCTGAATTTGTAACTATACATTTTCAAAGTATTTCGACGTAATTTGTAAATTTGTATTTATAACAATCAAAATATTCAGTTTTTGTGCATTACCGTGACACCACTGCACAATGTATTCATTTATAAACTTGTTAGTAGACTAAATAACTAAAGTGCGATTGGTTTTAAGGCACCTAGAACGCGAGCAGTGGAACCTAGCTGCTATCGCAGTTTTACTGTGAAAAGTCAAGCGACCAGAAAGAAAAATAGTTGTCTTTCAGAAATGAAACTTCTCATTAAAAGATGGAACGGAAACGCAAACATCCATCAAGATTAATATCAACGCCGGCACATACACGAGAGCAAATAAGAATACTCTTATATATCTTTGAGTACGTCATATCGGAAAAGTGAAGCATTCCGCGGAGTCCGGCACAGCGAAAACCGCAGTCCTTTCATGCATTTTTCTGTCATCTTTATGATAAACAAGAAATCCCTTTTATCTTACGTATGAAGGGTGGTTCGCTGGATTCGAGCAAAAAATGCCTGCGTATGACAAAAATGCTTTTGATATTTAAAGCCGATGTCAAGATGATGATCGCGTTTTGGTCGCTGATGTTTTGTTTCCCTTTGATGTTTGTCTGTATCCCTCGGCGGTATCCGAGGCGCAGCCTACTAATAAAGCAAAATGAAATGTGGAACGCGGATGATTAGGGATAATCTGAATGATCAGAATGCAATCATTTTTTTCGAGTCAAATGAAGGCCTTGACGTGCTTCATCTTATTCTCTTAGACGTGTATCAGTTGGAATACTCGTAGTTGCTACGCTTTCAATGAAAGTGAATATAATAATTAGGTATTGGTAGTCAGACACATACGCCGTTTTATTTGTTCAGATTTTTGTTTTAGTTAACTATTAGATTGCTAATGAGGGATTAGATTTTCAAAAGTTTGTTTATAATACTTCAAAGGGCTGTTTGGTACGAGAACGCCTATAAAAAAAATTAAGCCGAGTCATAGCTTACGATAATGTTCTTTGTAAATATGCCGTTGACGGTCGCTATTGCAGAAAAAAAGAACATAACCGTTTTAGAAAGTACGAGTATGTACCTAATTATACTTACAAAATCAACACTTTTGCATGTATTACCTTTTTAACACCACCTTCAAGGTAAACTTTGCTTTGACGATGCTATTAATCCACGTTTGTTTTTACGTCAGTAATCCCTTTTATAATTACTATAAACTTGTTCATTATTTCATTTTCTATTTCAAACAGAAGTTACTATAGTATCAATAATTATTATTAATCCTTATGTTTCAATCTCGTTTTGCTCTTCACCATCTTCTGCTGTCTCCGGTGTTAATAAGGAATCCGGGCAGGAATCTCTAGATCCACTGTGACAGGAGTAAACATCCTTTGCTGCTTTAGATCCAAAATGCAAAATTTAATCTTGAAGACGGTACATCAATTTTTAAATTCCTTAATTTGAGTATCGTACTGTACAGGGTTGAAAGAACAAGTCAGTATGGATGGAACGTTTCTTTATTTTGATGTGATCCACAACCAGCTAAAATTATTATAAATCAGTATAGCACATTACAAAATTATATAGCTTACCGGACACCAGGTCACAGAAACCAATAAGATTAATTATTATTGTTCATGCACGAACCTCAAGGCTGCCCACTGGGCGGATGCTGGAGCGGCAATGACCGTATCGCGGTTCGCGAAAGACACCCAAAAAGAGGTGATCCCCCACTTCTGGGGAAAATACTTGCAGATACTTGGTTCTGCTACAGTACTACTTCCGGCCCAAGTAGAAGATCGTTCATTGTTAAAATCCGTACTTATACCTACATAGTGGTACTTATACAAGCACAATGGTGTCAAGTTTGTATTCATTAAGTTTTGTTGTGCCACTCGATTCTGTTGGAATGTAATCCCTGCGCTGTTAAATTTCTTAGCATGATAAACCGATGTAAGTAAAAATCGAAAAATATTCAACATATTCAAAATAGTCAACGCATTAGTCCGTTCCAATTTGACACAAGCATTACAATTACAAAGAATAGGAATTAGCAAAAAGTAGAGGCTTTGGGGCAGGTGGCATCATAGTTTGAATTAACATTCAGACCTCAGCTCCTTGCCTAGCGACTTTCTAAAATTTAGTAATAGATCCGATATAAACGATGTTAAGTAGGTGTTGGTGGAAGTCAAGTATCTGTGAATATCAATAAATACTACTTAATCTAGCGCGGAAAGCTCCTTTTCCACTCGCATTATAGTATAGACCAGGGTTTGGCAAGCCACAGCCCACAAAAATACTGATTTGTAGATAAAGCCCTTAACATTCATATTTATTTTAATTTCAATTTAAAACTTAAATGTGAAATTCGCGAAAACTGTACTACTCCCAGTAATGAGTTCTAAATACCATAAATGTGAAAAAATCAGGTTATTCTCTGATATGCACACAGACGTAAAGACATTSCATGCCTAAACAGGTTTKKCATTAAACATATTGACAAGAAATCGTGAAATAAATTTTCATTAGAAAAATATACATAATRTCGATAAAATAACGCATAAARTTCGAAACAACGCTGAAACAGGTAGCTATATCTTGAGAAGATTGCAACAGGCAGCCCAACAAGCAAAATTATTTTATAATTTCCAAATAGCAAGGCATATTTGTTATATTGTTGTTTTATTATTGTTCCTCGACGTCCATTTTATTTTATAAGGTATTCCCCTACGAGTATTCAGCTTCAGTACACTAAACTGTTATATAGTTTAGTGTTAGAAACGTTTTCACAGCAAAATTATAAAACAGTGTTAAGCACCATTTTATAGTCATTGTATAAAGGTTTGCACAACTTTTTATAGAACATTTTTTCAGTGGAGACAAATTATTTTATAAAGAGTTTAAATATGTGTTATTCAACACTGAATCGTCATCTTGTGAACACCTATAAAACTATTATATTAAGTCTTGATTTGACACATGTAAAAAAACAATTTGTTATACAGCAATTTCTTCTGTGATAATCATGCTTTATAAAGAGGAAGCCATATTATTATCATGATTGTAAACACATATATGGCCGCCATTGCGTAAAGCCCACCAAAAATTATTTTTTTACAAAAAAGTAATGTACAAAAGTTATGTTTCTAACAAAAATAATTATAAAATGCGGTTTATAATCAGTGCAGATAGATTTAAGATGCCACACGATTAAAAACATTTTTTGTATTTTGTCAATATTTCTTTTAAATTGATGAAATACTTATTATTTTTGAAGTGCTTAAAAATATTGTATACATATATGCATATGTTTCACAGAAAATTTTGTTTGGTAGTAGTTTCTTGTGACTACAATTCAATACTACGCATATTTTATGTCATGTGGTACGGTATATATCTCGGTCTGAGGACATGTTTTATTTTACAGAGGAATATGGGTTGCAACTTTACCCAATCGTTAAGAAATAAAACATTCTCCGCCAAATCGGTTAAAACACCGAAATATTCCTTTGAAGATGCTGAATGCAACAGAATTGTAGCATAATAGAAAATGCCGTAACATTTATAAAATCGTTTTGTAACTGATTTATAGTAATTTTTATACCACCTCTGTAACTATCTACAAAACTGTTCTATAACACCTACTAGAACCAATATGGGATACTGTATATAACTAAAATGTTTTATAAAGATGCGCCTTTTTGCATCTTTAAGTATTCTATAAACGTTATGACAATGTTTACAAGAGTACAACTGTTTTATAAAAATTGTTTTATAAACGTTTGCCTGATCATTATAAAGCTGTAAGTTGCTAGTTGGGAGTTGTAACTACAACGAAGATATGATGTCATCAATTTTCTTTAATAGAACCATATGCATCTATCGTGCCACTGAAACCCCAACCATTATGTCATTTGGCATAAAAAACCAAAATGGACACAATTGGGAAAATGGTTATTCAGCGGTTGAATAAATATGAAGTTAATAAATAAAACAAAATACTTTTATCAGGCGACTTTGGCCTACGCATTTAATAAATTAATTCGGTTTTAAACTAGCAAAAAAGCATTTTACACACCCAAATGTTTAATTTACAGTACATTTAAGCTTGACATCGCATCGCCCAAGTTGCACATATACACTTTGGACACTGCGTTCAACAACGCCTAGAGATAGTAATAGCATTTCAGCTCGAATAAGAGCGTGTAATTCTTCCAGTGTACGTGGACGGACGGAGAAAATGAACCCCGAGAAAAAATCTAAAGCAGACAAATCTGGCGATCGGGGTGGATATAGTATAACATCCTTGCGACCTATCCATCTATTGGCAAACACGTCATCAAGCAAGCGATGCAATAAAAATGTGGCGGTGTTCCACCTTCTGCTATCAAATGTCTTTTGTCTGTTCGAATGTCATTGCCCAGCTCATTCGGAAATATTTCAACCAGTATAGGTACCAAATCATCTCTGAACAATTGGGTGTTTTCACATTTTTTAGAAATCATGCCATGGGTATATTTGGAGCACCTTTGTTACGTCCTAAAAATTTCAAAATTTTTCTAGCACCAGTTTTCGAAAAAAACCGATCTGAAGTTCTAATATAAAAATTGACCACACAAACGCCGTGTCCCGGGATGGAGACAGTGTGACGTAGCACGCCATGTAAACAAAGAATATAGGTTATGTTACCTACGTGCCTTTGATTGTGCCGAGTGAAACGAGTTGTTTTCTTGCTTTAAACGGACTCCTCCTAACAACTGGGAGAATGTTTAAGCATGTACAAACCAGAAGCTAACATCAGATGGTGATTTATGCCAGTGTTCAAATTTCAAATACATCCGTCAATAGTCTCAACAAAATATTCGTAAGTGTACCCGGAGACTACGAACGCAAACGGAGATGGTTTAAAGCAGCCAGAAGGAGTATGACCAACACAAAATCTACATTTTACTGTTGTTACTTAGAGTAACTGCATAATTTTTTGCACGAACTTTGTGTTCCGGGCATATCTTAGACTGCAGTATACATATAGGCCCCTCTAGCTTCACCTGAAAATAACCTATAGCTGCTTCTCCGTGTTGCTCACGACTTGCACTAGACAAAAGATGCATTTCGTTCAAAATATCAATGATCCATAATGTATTAAATTGCAGATTAAGCTGCATTATTAATTACTTATACTGCTGCTTTAGCGCCTTTGATTTCGGCAGCATTAAAACGTGGGTCGCTCTTGATAAATTCGGTGACTATAAACATATCTGCAGCCGGCAAATTGTTCAAAGCCGCTTTATCAAAGCATTCCGATGACATATTGTTGAATTCATAAAAAAAAAACAAACGAGAACACTCTCAAACATAACCAATAACGCAAAAGAAATACGGAAAGTAGCGGACGCTATCTTGTTTACATGGGGTGATACGTCACAGCCAGTCCTAGTCAATCTGAGCGTGTCTTAAAACTGCGTTTTTGCTACGTTCCGCACTGAGAAGTTGTAACCAATTTATCTTGGTTAAATTATTTTTTTGCAGCGTTATGGATACAGATACAAGTTTATATTTTATAACTAGTGAACACACCCAATTCCAAGTACCTACAGTTTTAAATACCTATCTGCCTATCTTCAAAACAGTAATGCTCGATAATGCGTTGACCATTGGTACCTGCCCAAATATTAAGCTTCTGAAGACGTTGCGCTTGTACTTCATGAACCCAGTGTGGCTTTTCTCATGCACAGTACCGATAATTGTCACGGTTGACTATGGTGTTAAAAAAAATTGCTTCGTCAGAAAACGGAATATTTATTAAACAGTAAGGGTTTTCATCACATCTTCCCATCACCACAAACTKGCTGATGACTCTAGAGTCCATCGCCGTAAATGTCATATTGCAATGCAACGTTGCATTTTACTAAGTCCGCTTTTGATAACCTTAGCATTACTTCAGACTGGACTAACCACTTGTTGAAATCAACAATTCCAAAATGATCAAAAACGCGATTGGTACTCAGAAACAAAAAGGTATCATCTGTAGATACTCAATTCTTTCTGTTTCAGTGGAATCTACAGTTGATAGTTTTTTGTCTGTAGACGTTCTTGTTATTTTTGGCATTCTTTTAGTTAATTCAAGGCATTCAACAAGTGCTTACTGCATTCGAAAGGAACATATAGTGTTCGCCCATTACTATCTCGAACAATTTTTCTGAGATGTCATATGGATAGAGCAGGTGTGTCAAATTGTAAACTAACTGATCACACTTTGAAAATTTTCTTGCCTACTTCTTCATATAATTTTTGAATGCCATTTTAAGCACGTACTAACAATTCTTTTTTCAATTGCTCCCATGTTGACTTATGCCAAATGGCATAATGGTTAAATTCAGTTGAGCAGCAGATATCATTACTTCGAGAAAGTTTAGGACAAACTGAAGAATTTTGTATACCCTTTGCAGGTGTTATTGAGGATGTACAAATGAATGTGATTGACTTTCGCAATTCTGAATTACAAGAGAAAATATTGTTCTGGTATCAAAGATGAGCATTTGCATACGAATGTCTATAATAGGCAAGAAAGCAAAAATTACACAAATAGTACACTGGATATACAACTCTCATGAACATCCCTTTCATATTATCCCAGTGGACAACAACATTCGGGGCCATTTACTAATTGATTCACGAATTGACCGCAAATGCCACAAAACATCCTTCGTACAATTGTGAGAACTAAAATGCACAGCTGTTTCTCGCATTGGCAAGAAGGGCCGCCCCAGTACAACCATTAACATCGCTTCCTTTATCGATGCTCACAGCCGGTACACAATAACAATTTTAGAAATCGGTCTGCTGGAAACGTTAGCAAGTTAATAGGTCGAACAAAAGAAATGTCCCTGTTAGGAACAGTGGTGACTGCTTGGAACTCTGGTGACGTTCTCACGTGATTGMGATGTTTAGGCGTTGCGGTTTAAGGATAAGTTGTTTCCTGGGTGTACAAGTTTGTTCGCAACTGCTTAACAAAGTTTTGCTAGACTGCAGCCGGATGTTTATTAGAAAGAAGTTCATTTTGCACACTGAAACTCATCTACTAGCAATGATATTACTTCGTATGGAATAGTATAAATGGTTCTATTGCCGACGTACTTTTTTAAGACATTTCATTGAGTTATTAAAAGAAAATGAAGGGTTAATAATTGAGAAATCCATTTTGGGGAATAAACAAAAGTAACTTTTGGAATATTTGTCCAAACTAACAATAATTCATAGTATAAACGCGATGTTCTATACTAATCCCATTTGAAGATACCGTATATGTATCTAAAATACATTCTTACATTAAATTAAATGTTTTTGAAGGCGCACTTTTGTGCTACATTTGAATCAATTATTAAGTTATTAAGCTGATTCTTCGATAGCGCTTTGCTTCACTTTTGTTGTTTGTTCACAAACGTGCAGCAAAACACAACCAGCTTGTTTCTAAACAATTTAAATGATTATTATTACTTATAGTACTAAAATCATCCATTACCAAGTTTATTACCAAAAAGTTATAAGAAAATGGATAACTATTATGTATTGTTACACATAACTTACTTATCTTTTTCGCTCGAATCAAAAAGATAAACTCTAAAGTGGCGCCACTTAAACTTCACACTAAGAGTTTTTAATAATGTTTGGTGTTACATTGTGCGACCTTAATGTAATAGCTGTTTCTACTGTTCACTAAGTAAGTAATCGGCTTCCCTATCACTATAGTTGATTGATAAAATTGTTTTATATATATAAGTAAACAAAAACTATTTATGGAAGTACATTGATTATCATGGTCTTCACTTTTTAAGGAGCCAGACGCAAACTTTATGCTATACAGATGATTTCAAGTCGTTTTTATATAAAGCACATATTTAAATAATTGCTTCCTAAGCCAGCTACAACCCTAACAATCAATGTTTCCTAACATCTTCAACCTGCGCACATTTAATAACGTCAGAATTACCACTTTTCTCCGTAAATATGTTTTTCTGATTACGGTTATGTTTTATTTGAGGGTTAGCCATTTTTACTTCCATCGTTCTTTTTTTGCATTTTTGAGTTCATATTTAATACCTTTTGAGTCTTATGAAAAAACTATTCTTGTTTTATGGTTATACACAACACAGATTTCATTTTTTCTATTTTTTTACGTTATTTTTATAGTTTATAAAATCGAAGTTAATTAATTAATTAGCTACTTCCTTTGTTAATTATGTTTTTGTTTTCTAATGCAGAATATGCCGATAGGTATTTAGTGTATGGAGAAAAAATATGTAAACCAATCAACCGATCAGCATTTGTAGCCCATCACCAAATATTGAGAGAAGCAGGTTGAGTTCCTGGAAAAAAATTGAATACGCCGGGATGCTTAGTAAGCAGAAAACCATAAAGAGAATATCCTACTAGAAATTGAAGAACATCCTTATATTAGCGTTCATAGAATTGCAGCAATACATTGGGAAATTAGCCCAACATCTGTCTGGAGTATCATACATTAAGAAACTTCATTTTCAAGAAACTCATGCGATGTGGGTACGCCATTTTGTTGCTCGGGTACAATTTTCTTATTTGTTGCAAAATAAAAAAGTCACACTCCATGTTTTTTCTCTATTTATTTTCTGTTGAAACTATTTACACCATTGTCCATGAGTCATGACAATCCCCATGCTACAAAGAACGCTAAACAATAGCAAAATATTAGTATAAAATTTGGATAGATGTAGTTTGCAATAATCTACTTAGACCTGTAAAATTGCGTGATGATCGTTTAAGTGAAGAAATATTCCTCATATTTCTAGAATTACATTCGAGTCAAAGCCCCGACCCAGCGAGTATTACATGAATTCAACATAACATATATGCATTTGCCACCAACCTACCACCATTGAGTCATTTGTTGGTTTAAGATTTCTTATTACTCTGTATAAGAGTTTCTGCTTTCCCGATAATTCCTCTACATTAGATCATATTACAGGTGAAATATAAATTACTTCGTAGTTTATAAGTATGGTTGATGACATTTTTAATATTTTAGAAGATCTTATAGATTCGGAGGTGACAAGGATCGGCATGCTTTTGTGCTAACAATTAACTCACAATTTCACCGACGTTTTAGGATTTATTTACCCTGTCTTCGGAGGCTTCAAATGCAGACATCTTTGAGTTGCATCTAGTGGACAATATAAATATTTTTTAATATTGATACTAATCGTTCCACTGATGTTTTTTATGCTGTTGGTTTCTCTGTCCAATATATTTATATTTTCTAAATGAAATCTAGCTGGTGTCCTGCTACTAACAGCTGTTTTTTCAAATTCGGTGTTAGGTTCCTGTGACATGTTGTTTTCCGGACTGGTTCCCACGTTGGTTATTAGACCTTGACGTTTCGACACTCATGTCGGTGTCTTCATCAAAAGTAGCTCTGAATATAAACCAAAGTTAGGTTCCTGTGTTGGTATATTTCTTTTACATACTGTTTTGTTTGTCCCATGTAACAGGCATCACATTGTTTATATTTAATAGCATAAAATGATTCGTACATAAATTATTTTTGGTTTTGTTCAGTACACTGTTATAAAACCTTTTATTTGAAGTTAATGTGATCTGAATCTGAACTCTAAAATGTAAAGGGGTAGAAATAAAAAAAATTCTGCTTATAAGCTACCAAAGATTCCCCCATCGATACCCCACAATCTAATGAAAAATCAAAAAATCGTATTAAGGGGAACACACTGATAATTTTGAGGCTTTAAATCTGTCTAATGTGGTCCCCGTGCGTAAAGAGGATTTGAAGATATTAGGACGCTGATTGTAGGTACCATCCTCAAAGGACTCAGTCCTTAGGAAGGAATTTGATATATAGGTATGTTAAATCAGCTTAAAATCATCTGTACAGTATAGTATGAGGTTTCCGTTTGAATAAAAGCCGAACACCTTTCATTAATGAATTTTTGTGATATTGAAGTTTTTAAAACATATTATTACTGTGCCTAATAATAAAATAGTTAATTGCCAGCTGTTACAAATCAATATTTATTGTGCATACCACTCATAGTGGCCTTGTTAAATTTATATCCAGCTCTTGTGAATTTTACAATTTACAATCAAAGTCAGCTTATTTCGATCAAGTATTAATTTACACATACTGCACAGATACGCAAACGCCCACCCATCTACGGCAGTTCACATATATATGTATATGCAGCTACACCATGAACGTGTTCATTATTCCAACGCAAATTAGTGAAAATGTTACAGCACCAGTGCCATTTGGGGCTCGCTAACGAACTTGATGCAATCAAATGCTATTGAGGTGAGCTGCCAAATACACTCTTATTGGTAAACTGGTTATATGACGCACAGTGTTTACTTTGAATCAGCTTATAGTAAGTTTCATTGTGTGCCGGAACTCATACTGCTTATAATGAGGATTAAAATACGAAGCATTCTATTAGCAGCTTTGAATGCATACCTCATGTTTGTAGTTAGTCGTTTCATGGACATGGAGGCGATTCTTGTTCCTCATAGAGCAATTTACTTGCTTTCAAGGCAACGTAAAAATTGATACGAAATGCGGTCGCGCAAAGTTATCTTTGGGTTTGTTATAAAATTTCTCATCCGACATTAAAACAGTCGTAGTAAACCGAACGTGACAGATGCTGTACTTGCCGTTCAAACTGTTGGTGGCAAACTTGATACAATTATCAATTGCATGGTAAATCACGGATTGCGTTTGAGTGCTTATAAAWCGAAAGCATTATGTGCTGTTTTGTCATTAGWAATTTGTACATATCTGCCTACACACAATTCACTAGTTGAATGTATGGACCAGGWCAGAAATATTGGCGCCATTATGGATAACTTTCTATCACTTAGTCCGCATGTGAATTACGTTTTTTTGCCTTTCAATGATGAAATTGAGGCACCTGCATAATTACGAGTWTTCTTGACATAAGAACGAAACTAAGACTCATACTGGCTACTGCTATAGGGTGTTGTGCAATAAATGTAGAAAATTATTCTCTTTGAGATCATCATCATGCATGATATTTGTTATCTAACGAACTTATAATGCTTTATATTTGTGATATCCATTTACAGGATACCGTAAACGCTATAACATTTGCCACATATGCGCAGTGTAAATGGATCAGGTGACTTTAGTAGATACTGTATTTTAACTTAGTACTGCATTTATTGAAAGAAGAACCGCCTAATAAATTCAGGTCCTAATGCTATAATCAGTACAAAAATATTTAGTGTGTTTTAGTATTTGGTTATTTTAGTGTTTGTTAGCTATATTTTGTAGTTGTAGGGCAACGGAGGAAGATGGGGTAACTTTCCAACTATCCATTGTCGCATCCTGAAAGGAAACTGAAGGTATATAATATTTAGTACCTACTTAGTTTTCGGTTAACCTGTGTAATGAGTGAGTATATTGATATTAAAATGTCCGCCATCTTCAAATAGTCAGACACGGAAATGTTTAGTATTTACCTCATATATGCTAAAAAAAGTCCTCCCTAAAATCAGTTCTAGTTTAATTTTTTTTCTGTTGGCGTTTTCTTAATGGCTGATGTGTTTCGGTTAATAGCCTTAATTAGCGGGAATGCCACCACATACACATGTAGATTCCAAGCATAAACACATGGACGGAAGCGCTTCCACGTTCACTGCGACCGGCACGACAGGAATGACATGTGTAAACGTCAGGTATAGCTTCCGGTATGCGTGATAATCTCTTGCGGGCGGATACGGATGATCCAGGTTTCATCGTGTACGATGCAAATGAGAGGGCTACCGTTTGCATCTGATGATCAATTAGTGATGTAAAGCGCAGTGATATTAGCAACAGCATCCGATGTGTAAAATCAGAGCTCAGTCATTAAATAAAAGAGTTGAATATACAGTCCAACATCATAATTCATAATAATAAAAAACGTATTTTATTGACCAAAATACACCAGCAAGCAGAGTTCAGGATACTAATGTTCTTCCACTTAACCGGAATTGCGTACAGATATAAACCATAAAAATTCCAATTAAAACCAAATTATTAAATGAATATATAGGTACTTAAAAGAAACAGATGTACCACAACTCGTCTTTAGTCACAGACATCCAACGAACCCAAGCAGATCGAGAAACAAAGGGATTACAGTCAGGGAAACATCGACGACCCGTAGCAGTTATTTTCAAAGTGTACCTAGTTCTTTAATTTTTGACATTAATATTATTTATAAGCAATTTATAATTTCTTGACATAGCGACGTCTTTTTTTTGGAAAATTGTGGATCAAGACCTAAGATGAAGCGGTCTAGATATATTTGATTTGCATGATGTAGTATAATGTCTAAATTATATAGCTAATTGTGCGTATAACTTGCTGAAAGTAGATACGCTGAGTACACCTTTAAATCCAGTGTTTTGATTGAAACAAAAACTTCAAGAGCATTTGAATGCTCTTTTTACAGCTAAATAGAGCTAGAATCACATTTTTAACATAATTATGTTTTAAGGTGGTCTTTTTATCACATTCTTTTGTCCCTGTTTACAAAATTTAAAGAAAGGTTTATCTACAATACTAAACTAAATTTTTGAGTAGTCTTTAACTTATCGTCGTATACTTGGATGACAATAAAACACAGAAGAATTGTCTGTTTTCAGTTTCATAAACTTTGCAATTTTAGTAGATATTTAAAATAGTAATCTTGCCGCTGTAGTCCGTACAAATGCTTATAGGCAGTTGTTCCTTACCGGTGTTTATGACAACATATACACATAATAGAGAAATTGCTCTATAAAGTATATGCTTTAATTGGCATCACTGTCAATCCTAGTTTTCTTTTTTTTACGTTATGTATGTATCGATTCCGGTATCTGATACCAGTTGTTCTCAAATACACAGCAGTCATCCAACAATTTCAACTAGGGACAAAATTTACTTCTGCATTACTGTAGTGCCCATAGCAATACCTTAAAAATTTAAAAAGCATTTCGAACTGTTTATACCGCCTATGTGTCTTTTTTAAGAATCACGAAATTGTTTAAGGCTCATTGAAATTTTCACAGTCCTAACACGCAACACACTCGCTCAAATTGTAAATGAGTTTTCTGTGTGTGGTGAACCAATAAATGTTATTTTACCTGCATTTCCGCTGAAGATGATAAGATCATCATCTTTTACAATTTCTACTTGAATCCATAAATTGTCCTTCAATAACTAAGTTAAAAAATAAAAACTCGCAATTTTTAAAATGGTTTGTAGTACATAACAATCAATTGAACAATAGAACTCATGTGCCATGGTGATAGTTAAGACTCTTCAACCATGAAAACACACGCATAATAAGTTAGTCTGCACGCACTAGTTTAGCTAGTTTAGTTACAAATAAAAAAGAACATGACCGTGGACGTACTATCCAAAATGGCGCTGTGAAAGTTTCTATTCTTATTTATCTTTTATTACATACCAGACAATCTGTGAGAAAAGTTGCTTAAAAATCCTACGTCCCTAAGAGTAGCATTCATCGGATTGTCAAAAGCCATGAGTTTCATCCATACAAGGTAAAACATTTCCAAGAATTAAACGGTGATGGTTCGGATCGACGCTTACAGTTTTGCAGCAATTTTACTGGGTGTTTGAGCAATGTCGCATCAGGTTTAGCTTACAACATTTGCCTTATCTGATCAAAATGCGTTTACATTGAACGGTGAAGTGAACAGGCATAAATGTAGTTAGTGATACCGACTCACACATTTATCGGACCACTTTTTATAACCAGTTTGCGTGCTGATAGTTACTTGCTATTGTTAGTTGGTCTTATTGATCCCTTACTACCGATGACTTGAGAAGACGTAGATTTCCAAGATAATCAATTTTTCTTTGAACAGGATGGAGCGCCTCCCCATTATCAAGTACCAACTCGGTTTCCTAAATACTCGATTTCCCAGATAATAGAGAGGCCGGCGAGGTTACATCGAATGCACAGCCAGGACACCCAATTCAACCCCTTTGGACTTCTTTTTGCGATCTACTTAAAATGCAAGGTTTATGCTACACTATCGACATCTCTTCATTTGGTTCGAGAAAGGATCGTGCTAGAATGCAATTTGAACACATCGGAAATGTTGCAAAACGTTAAGAAGTTTTTGAAAATAGATTGTAGTATTGTATGGAAGTTGGAGGTCGTTTGCGTCGTCTCACAGTAATTTAGGCATTGAAATTGCCTTAAAATGAAAACAGCTTTAAAATGATGTGTCACTCGATACTTCTTATTTGCATTTTTTGAAACGGAGCCCTGTGTGTTGGATGAAGAAATAACTTTGGAAACAAGATGAAGTTTAGTCCGCCCTTATGTTGAAATAATTGATCTGTTTCAGCATTTTTCCAAATTTGGTCAAAATCGGAGTGGTGAATATTTCAATTCGGACACCCTCCTTAATCATCTTTTTTTCATTTCGCAAATGTATTAGGTAACTTACTTACTTAACTTGTTATTGTATGGTAATTTTTCCGGCAAGGTTTCATGTTCAAAACGTCAGCAATGGTGTTAAAAGACATTTGTTTCTAAAATAACATGAAAGTAACTGGCAATTATGGGTATTGAAAAAAACTGATTGTGACCCGAATAGAAAGCAAGTGGCTACATTTAAACAATAAACTACGCATTTTATTTCTTCCTGTACTTAATGGCTGCCTTCATAATATGCATGTAATATAACTACAATCTATTAATTTGTTATTTTAATTTATTACCGTAGCATCACACACTGTTATGAAAATATAATACAGCACGAACTTCATTGCAGCAAATGTAGCCTCTTACGATATAGAACATGCCTTATCTCATTTTATATACTTATTTGTCTCCATAAAACTAACAAGATATTAAACAAGAATTTATATACTACATCGGGGATTCCCATCAGCCGTTTCCTTACCATATTATAAAAGATTTACAGCCCACTTTTAATTCGTTTTACGATCGAAAAAAGAAGCCACAAACTATCATCATAAAACAAATCCTGTCAGGAAAACAAAAAACTCAGCCACCAGAATTAAGGATGCAAATCCTCGTCGTTTTGTACGCAAACTTTATTGAATAGATTTTGCGTAAAGAAAATAAAACGAACAAACAAAAGATAATCGAGCAAATCGAGTTCGGAAAGTCGCGGACCACTTGACTATGCATGGCGGGTTGCCCATAACGCGTTTATCTAAGGGCGTTTCACTTAAGGTTATCTTCCCCGGCGGCCGCCCCATAAAGCATACAGTTTAGTAACAATGGCGGTGGGTCCCCCGCGCGGCAGACCGCCTCTCGTTACTACACCGGATTGCACTTGCATTAGAAAAACAGCTACACCGTTCTCGACTATAGGCGCTAACCGAAGTAGCACGTTTGTATTCCAGGGGCGAATCCAATTCTGAATGAACCGCCGCAGGAACGAGATACAAGAGGACGTAAGACCATTTAAAAAATTGGCTGAGTAAATTTCACCGATACCCGTGTAATTCATTTTGCTTTTAGTGCGATTTATGAGGTTTACGGAAAAAGCTTTGCAAGGGTTGAGAATTTCCCGGACGCAACACAATTAGCACGATGGGTAGGGTACGCCTTAATGTAGCGGTTGACTTCAAAAGAAGTAAGTGTCATAAAATAATCATATCGTGCTAGAAGAATAATGTGGTTGGTCAAAGTGTTTTTGTAAAGTGAGTACCTCTACATCAGTATTTTAGAAAACAAACGCATATTCAATTATTGAATTTAAAAGATTATGATTCCTTCTAACTCGCGGGATATTCAAATAATGCAGCTCTGATGTGATAGGGATATTCTAGAGGAATTCATGAAAAACAATTTTGCCAAGAATCAATAATGATGCTGTTTGTCTAAGTTATGCATCAAAGGTTTTCTTCACCTTGAAGATATTTGATGATAACAATAACTTCAGTAGCACGACGCCACCAGTACCAGTACCATGCACCGTCTCCACCATGACCTAGCCTAGTAGGAGCAGTAATTTCAGTGATATCAGATCTTCGTAAGAACTTATAATCTAATTCTATTGTTACCTACATCATGAGACACCCTCTTATAAGGTTACCAGAAATTTAAAGTCTTCTAGATCTATGTCTGTCAATCTTGAAAGAAATACATTAACAATCAACTTTAGCAGTGATTCCTCTGAAGTTAATTTTTTCATGAGATAAGATGAAGATGCAAGCAAAGGCTCCTCACAAATCAAAGGATGATCCATGGCCAGTGACATCTAGCGATGCAATTTATTATGTAGGTACCGGTAGGACTAGAGCCCTATACTGGCCCTTATTAAATAGCAGCTTAAGAGTGTCTGATTCTTAACTATTCCGTGGTCTGATCGTTTTAAATTGGTTACGATTCTGACCTAATGCTTTCACATATATAAATTATATGATGCAAACAGGTGTTAGCGGCGAGACCATCGATATCGAAATATAAATAGATACGAAGAAGAAAATGGCGACAAACAATTGCATTGATGGAAGTGCGCGGAAATTAAAATCGAGTGTGTTACTTTCACTAAGGTAACAATTATCAGTTAGCGTTATTTGATCCCCATTCCTTATGTAAAATTGTTAGTTTTAGCTTCAATATGTGATTAAAAAATTCAGACACCGAAAGACACCGAACATATAGGTACCTACTTCAGCAAGAGTGAACGAATGGAAGGTGCTATATACAGTAGCGTGCAAAAAAAATCGGACACTGAGTGAAATTTTTTTAACGTCGGATAACTCGTGAATAAAGTTACCAATTGGCACGGGGTTTTTTGCTGTTTGATTCTCATTTTCTTGTTAACATTTCCAATAAATATCGTTGAGATTGTTTCACTGTATGAAAAGTTGTGGTATCACGTTTTAATGCATATAAAAATCTAACCGTGCAAAAAAACCGGACACTTCGACAAATTTAGTAAAACATAAAATTTATTTAAAGAACCACAAAATTAACATTTATCTGATAGAGCTACGGATCAATATTTAGATGCATAACCCTTTACAGCAATCACAGCAGCACAGCGGAGTCGACCAAACTGATAATTTTCTTGAGAGGAATTTTCTTTTATTCCGCCTCCTGCGCTGCCATCAAGTCGTCCGCTTTTGTAAATTTTCGGACGCGGACGCGCCTTCCTAGCTCTTCGCACAAGTGCTCGATCGGATTGAGGTCCGGCGATTGTGCTGGGCATTACACATTTTCTCAGTGGCGTGCGGAAGCATAACCAATATTGGTTGGCGTTCATCTTGGCGTCCACACGTCTCAGCAGACCGACCAAGTCACAGCTGAAGCGGCCTGAAAAATACACTATAGCATTGTTCACATTTTCAGAAATTTCTAGAGAAGATTACCCCAAATTATTACGTCTCTACCACCGTGCTTGATAGTGGGGACTTGATAAGGGTGGTTGAAGCATTTTCCGTCCGGCCGGCGCACGAACCGAATGCCGCCCGAAGATACCAAATTAAATTTACTCTCATGCGACCACAAGAATTCGACCATCCGAACCGTTTCGAAAATTTTGTGGTTAGATGTGAGTAAATTTAATTTGGTATCTTCGGACGGCATTCGGTACGTGCGCCGGCCGGTCGGAAAACGCTTCGAACACCGTTATAAAGTCTCCACTATCAAGCACGGTGGTGGAAACGTAATGATTCGATGGTAATCCTTCCTAAAAATTTTTGAGAGTGTGAACTATGCTATAGTGTATCTTTCAGGCTGCTTCAGCCTTGGTTGGTCCGCTGTGACGTGTGGACGGCAAGATGAACGCCAACCAATATCGGAAGATATTGGAAGAGTTTATGCTTCCGCACGCCACCAAAAAAATGTGCAGTGCCCAGCACAGTCGCCGGACCTCAATCCGACCGRGCACTTGTGGGAAGAGCTTGAAAAGCGCGTGCGCGTCTTAAAATTTAAGAAAGCTGATGACTTGATGGCAGCGCTGGAGGCGGAATAGAAGAAAATTCTCCTCAAGAAAATCATCAGTTTGGTAGACTCCGTGCCGTCCCGTTTGTGCTGCTGTGATTGCCGTAAAGAGTTTTGCGACTAAATATTAATGCATAGTTGTGTCAGATAAATTTTGATTTTGTGGTTCTTTAAACAAATTTTATGTTTTACTGTAAATTTGTGAGTGTCCGCTTTTTCTTTGCACGGTTAGATTTTTATATGCATTGAAACGTGATACCATAACTTTTTATATACTGAAACAATCTCAACGATATTTATTAGAAATGTCAACAAGAAAATGAGAATCAAACAGTAAAAAACCTTGTGTTAATTGGTAACTTCATTCACGATCGAGTTATCGACGTTCAAAAAAAATTTCACTCGGTGTCCGGTTTTTTTGCACACTACTGAAGGTATGTAATTCTCTTCCGCGCATGATTTACAGGTATATATTTAATAAACGCATCGATACCTTTATAAAGTTGTCATTATATTTTAATTTTAAGCAAACGTGTTATGCGGAAAGAAATTATAGGTTGCACTAACAAACAATTTATTGTATATTGCCTTCCTAGTACCAAAAGATAAAAAAACTTATGAATAGTAGATAACAGCAGTATGTGATGCATATCCTAAACTGGTTTTAGGCAAACTCTTAGTATTATTAAATTTAAAAAGCTGGAAGCTTTACAATATATCATGTCCATGTTAAAATTACTACAGATGTGTGGAAGATATAGACCACTCTCATTTTTTTTATCTGGGTTACAGTGAATTGTATTAATAGTAAAGCTCTAGGTATAACCCCAGAAAAACAGTTCTACTACAAAGCATTATCAATATACAGTTATATTTTAAAAGGAGTATCTACTAGGCATATATGAGTACAGAGTTTTCTTCGAACAATGGTAATGTGTCGTAAGAGTAAAACAGTAACTACTTATATTTCTTCTTTCAAGTTTCATTTTGAATATTTGTGTTTACTTATTTTAAATTTGTGTCTAACTTATCATATAAAGAGCTGTATGATGCAAGGGATGCAAAGATATGGTTATTACAGATATCCTACTAATTCTAGTGTCAATAATAATAAATTTTAAATCTAATTACTTCCACATCCAACGGATGGGAAGTATTGTATCGCGAAAAAAATTTTCAAAAATTTTTATTTGCTCATTCGCTTTAAAATGGCCGCAAACGCATAAACAACAAAATTTGAGCAAAAAAATTTCTTGTCTGTGTGTCTGTGGTTTTATTTGTGGACACGATAACTTTCGAAAGACTTAATATACGAACTTGAAATTATAAATCTCAACTACCCAAAGCGACCTATTGTTTGTGGGGTAAGTAGGGTATCGGGAAGGGGGGTACCTACCCTTTTTGCAAATTTTTTTTAGCATGTGATTAGTAGTATAATTGCGAGTACTATTCGTTCTTATAAATTTTCGGTGCAGCAAACTGTTTAGAAGATATTAGCAAAAAAGCGTCACTTAAAGAAAGCTGTTTTTCCTAAATGTCTCCGAATATATTTAATACATTCAAAAAATGAAAATATCATCAGATAGGAAATAAAATTTCTCACAAAAAGTGTCTTAGAAAATTTATTCAAAAGTTTTGAAATATTTTCCTTATTTTCCTTACTCGTACGATTTTCTTAAATTTTGGTATTATATCGAAAAACAAATTTCTAATCAGAAAGCACTCTTGTAATTTTTTTGTTAAGTTAAGGATTTTCGAGTTATTTGGAAAAAACCGATTTTAAAATTTATATATTCTTGCTAATATCACGAGGACTTTGTCCTAGAACAAAACGTGCAGAGAGACAAAATGCTCAAAATCTGATTACTAGTCGTATAGTATAAGAAATAAAAACGTAAATATCATTTTGACAATTGATGTGGAAGTATTGATTTAATTTGCAGCGGTTTTTGTTCTAGATCTAACCAAGTTTCTCGTAAATTTTTACTGAACAGGCAGCGGTTTGTACTTAACTAATTTCAACAGCAAACTCGTTAGGATGTAGTTGATGTGTGACATAGTTCTTGTGTCAAGTTTATAGCAGATTCCATATTTGTGTACACTAAATGCGTAATGCTAAACTATTACGAATCAGATATATGTAATTCTAAATATGTTTATAGATGTTGAAATTAATTGTGCAGTTGGCGTAATTATTTACAGAAATTGGAACAGTACACGTCTTTACGCTTTTGATATCAGTTACATTTTTATATAGAGTAATATTAGCTATCGAGACCCATGAAGTAGAAGCTGCAGTAACAGGTGATGGTTCAGGACATGATTAAGAAATATTTCAGGATGATGTGTCGTCGTTAGCATGAACAATTTTTCTGCATGCTGCAAATCGTTTTGGAGGAAATCTTCGACGCAGTTTTGGCGACAGTCGTTCAAGAATGAGGACATCCAAAAAGGCCTTCTGAAAATTAATCAGCACCTTAAAATATCTTATTCAGAATTTAAGCACGTCGTAAAAACGCGTATCAATTCATCTTAAACAAAACATTTCAGGTTGCGATTCTGCAAGTCTTTAATAAAACTTTTACAAAACTTGAGAGCTATTAAAAGAAGCAACTTTTCTTTCTAATTCAGTACCAAATTAATTAAACTCCCATTTTAAGAGATTCTGTTATAAACTTTAAACGTCACAATATATGAAAAGGTAAAGTCCATTATGTAAAAATTCAGAATCCCTTCAAATAAACGTCAAACAGCTGGCCACACAGCCAGCTTGATACCTGCTGCTGTTAGCGCGAAACTGGGGAATTCGCCTTTACACCTTGTGTCAATATTGTTCCTCGGCTGAAGTGTTATGTTTGCATTGTAATCAAGGTTTATTTGACCGTCGTGTGAAAAGCATTTCTATTAAGGGTGTACCCGGCTGACTTTTGTTAATTGAAGCTTTAATAGGAAGATAAAGGAATTTTCTCTCTTTTATCGACTTGTCAGGCCGGACGAAAAAACGTCTCTTTTTTCCTCAAATGGAGTGTGTTAAGCCTTCGTTTTGCGCTAATTGATGCACCTCGAGAACTCTGGGCGGCAATTAATTTTAATTGGAACTGAAACACGGGTTAACACCATTTTATTGTAGCTGACAAAGTGTTCCAGCGCTTTATTATCTTATAAAATGCCACACTACCATCTACCTGGCAGGGCTTATCTGAATCAGGCTTTTGGTTGATTTTTCTTACTCCTATCAAGTTAGCAACTTGAAAATTAGTACAAATAATTGCAAAGTACGTTAAGGTTATGATCTATGATCCAGTGCTATAAATGGCTCCAATTAAAGAGTTCTTTTTCATAAATTGTGCTTGTGAACATTTGAGAGGTTCAGTTTCATGGAATTCAGGTTCAATGGAGTTTTAATGCAGCTAATGTTTAATGTCTGTAGCTGTGTAGCTTAAAAAATATAAATGTGCTATTTCAGAAAAATTAAGTCATTTATCAACTAAAAGGCAAAATTTACAAAATTTCGGTCTAACACATCTTCAGTATTTTTAAATAGTTTTGGCTTCTTCCCCAAATCTAATAATTTTTTTTAATATTAAAAAGATTCTTATGTCGAAATCTGCGAGGGCTGTTTTATTTTCAAACTCCAATAGGTTATAAAAATAAGCTTCCTTTACATAAAAAAATATTTTATTATTATGAGTTGCGTAAAGCTTTACTATTGAAGCATTTGTCATTTCGTAACACAGGCTTTTAGATGCTCTCTTCAAGGAAGCGTGCCGCCAACGCGGTTATAATAATCTCAGGTTTTTAGTTCGTTTCTACCGAGGACTCCATCAGGCGGCATGTGACTTTTTATAAAAAAAAATATCAAAAAAACTACGAATTTTAATTTTTTAAACAAATGAAATATAGAATTACCATAATTGTACAGCTTTGTTTTATCCTGAGCAAGAACTAGAAAATTATTCTAAAATTGGTGGCCACAAAATCAGAAATGTATTTTCCTTCTTAAGCTCTTACAAAATGCAGAAGCCAGGGCAACTTCATTAGAAGCTTATAATGACTTATGTCGGTCTGTGTATAAGCTCTTATACCTTGTTTATCCCGTTTTCCTTTGGGATTATGTATCACTACTGTTAAACTATACAACCACAACTAAAACTTATATAACAAACGTTAACACATAGCTTGGGAGAAGTTGACTTTGGTACCTTGTTCATAATTTTTTTAACTGGTAATGTATAAAACCTCATCTCAGGCAGGGATATCTGAAACTTTTCATTTCAAGAAACTTTTATCTCGCAGTAAAAATATTGTAATATTTACTATGGGAACTCCGATACAATTTCTTGACAGTCAGATCAGGTGGTAAGTAACTTCTAACACTTTAGCCTGATCTATAAATAATATTTCAATGGGATACAACCTGTATGTTCAATTAATAAGTCTATTACATTCTATTTTGTCTTATTGAGGCCCTTGAAATTAAGCACAAAATATTAATACATATACAATATACATACCCACTGTTTTCCTAAACTTAGCTTACTATACTAAACTTTACGAAATAGTCCACCAAAGGATATAGGCGAAATCTTAAACATAACTTTATCTAAACTAATAATAATTCTCCTTCCGAATACAATAATTTACGATATCACGGATTCGGAATATTTTGTCGTTTCCGAGACGCCCCCTGCGAAACAATGTACTACAGTAATGAATAGTAGTTTTTTGGAAGTTATTAAATAATAATAATAATAATAATAGTAATAATGCACTTGTTCTTACCCTACTTCCAATTTTTATTTTTGGCAAAGCCAAATGCCAGCATTTCAACCGCCAAGCGGCTTTCTTCGGTGGCTTAACAAGTATAACTAAATTTTGAGTTTAAAATACTTGTTTAACTGAGTCGACCAGGACCTCATTATTAATAATGAATAGTAGAGTCTTTTGGAAGTTATTAAATAATAATAATAAAACACTTGTTTTTATCCTTTTTAAGCATGCATAGTTTTTAAAAAAGATCTATAACGCTACTACCTATATTAAATTTTTTTTCATACGATCAATATCTTCTTGGTAAAGTTCCATTTTTGTTATTGCCAGGTCAGGTTTCCTTTTGGAGCGTTTGACAGCCGATTTTTCACTTTTTTGCACTTGCTTTTATTTTTTCTTATAACCACTCCCGCAATAAAAAATCTATGCGCCGCAGTTGACACTTGTAGAAAATCTTATGAACTTGATTAAATTTAGGAAAAAGGTCGTATTTTACGCTGTTTATTTCAAAACAGACAGTATTCATCAAGAAGCATTAGATGCCTCCAGTGTCTCATTTTTAATATTTTTGGACCTTGCCAAGTTTTGGAAACAAACCATTTTATACAATTTATTTAAAACAACATTTGATAAGTGATTTACCGGATTTTCATATCGCTTGCTAAAATATTACTGCACAGTTGTACTCTACTTATTTATTTTCTATGGCTTGTTATAATACATGCTTGCTATAAGGGAAACCTTTGTATACAGCAAGTTTGTTATTTAAATTATCAGTAGAGTGTCTTACTTTCTTAATGATGAAGTTATTATAAACCTAAAAATCTAATACCATGTAGGTCTAGCTGCTAGAGTTGTATATCATTTACGAAGGATATATTTTAAAATACTTAATATTAATTATAAACAAATATTATCTTAATGTCTTGGTCTTATTAATTCAGGTTTCTACGAATGAATTTGTAGCTACGTTTCACAGTATCCAGAAGACCAGAGGTAGTGGAAGTAGATGGCCAACTTCATCGAAAATTCCATCATTTACAGTAGAAAGGCAGAAACTATTAATTTTCTAATATTACTCTGATGGCTATTAGTCTAGCATTTCTTTCTTAAAAGCGGAAACGTAATAAGTCGGACTGACTTCGCCTGGACGAAGAAATTGAAAACCGCATAGCGCGGGAGACTGAAAAGGTGACGGTAAAGATTTATCCCTTTCAACTTTCCACTACATAAAACCAATTCAGAGCGGTTCGCGTGGGGGCTCCGGCGGCAGTCTTGCAACGAAAATCTTAAAAATCGGCGGCACCTTTTGCGGTGTGCCGGTGAGACCAGGTCGCATTGTGGTGCGAACAAAGGTGTGAAACTTTGAACCCACCGACACACAGTAGGGACAGTGTTGCAACCTGTCGAGGACATTAGGAGATTGCAATCGATACAATGCATGTCCTTGTTTCGCGAATCGTCTTTTTGGAGCTGCATTTTTGATGTGGAGTCTAATTTGGATGAAGTAAAATGGAGTCGGATAATTCTTGTCAGATCTTGAGAATGCGAAATGTGTTTTACCGTATGATATGGCAACATGCCTTTATTTAATGGGTGTTTAAGTATTTGTAGTTTGTTTATTATCAAAGTTGTTCCTAAGTAGAACACTTGCATTGCATTGATTTATATATTTATATGTTTTAGAAAGACTCCGTTCTTTGTATAAATTGCAAAAAAAATGTTTTTTTTAAGATATTTACCTTGCTAGGAGTTGCGCAATTGCAGATGAAATATTTCACTAATATCTCTTCTGTCCAAAGTTAAATATTTATTAGAATAAACCACAACCAAATATAATCTACCTAGCAAACTTTTTGGGATTGAATAATTTGATGCTGTATATCAACTGAATAAGCTAGATGAAAAAGCTGATTATCTGTCTAAAAATCTACTATTAGCTTTTTACAAATATGCACCATATACGGTGTCTTGTGTAACTAAACCTAAATATTCCTTGATAACAGTCTGTGTTATTATTATATAGCTGCAAAGGTAGATGAAAAAAGCACTCAGTATCCATCGAATTCATATACTATCAATTATGAAATACTATATAGGTTACATTACAGAGGGAAGAAAAACATATTTGGCGTACCATGAAAATGGAAATCATAAACAAGAAGCTTGCAACGCTTTAGCGAATCTCAGTATCAAGTAAAGAAAATCGATTGCTCTGCAAATAGATTTGCAAAAACCAAATGAAGTCAATAAATATTTTTCAAATATCTTTACTATACCTAATATTTGCTCAACTGCGGCCGAGCGGTAGTGTAGAAATGATTTAGAGAGGTCTGAAATTTAGTTTAGATACAAAATATACAAAGATAATTATTTCCTCTATTCTAAAAGCATTCTAAAAAGCGTAAAATATTCTACCACTCCAAATAGAATACGAAAAATATATGACTTAAAAATATTTTTGATACCTTTCAGTCTTAAAATTAACAATCGCAAGTAACTTGATCTTTTTATATAGAATTATCTAAATATTTTTGCGCTTTCAGATGCGAATTTAAATTTCTTTTTATTCAGTGTCGCATCGTCAATAATTTTGATTGTCCGTTTTTAACTTGATTTTTTATACTTTTCAAGAAATTATAGTAATTTCCCAAGTTGATTTTCTTTTATTTCTTATTAAGACATTTCTAACCCTGATGTGTTTGTCTTTGTTATCACTTTTGTGTGTTGGTAAATCTGCTGAGTTAGTCAATAAGCTTTTTATTCCTGGGAGGTGTAAGCAAAATCATCAAATATAAAATCATAATAAATTTAATACCATTCCTACAGAATTCAGCGTCATCAGCAATTAACTTCTGTTGACTTGCAAAACAGGCCAGGGTTTACGAGTAGTCGTTGGATTCTAGAAGATTCTAGCAAAGTATAAGAAACAAGAATTTGTCCTTCTAGTAGAACAGTACATTTCACCATAATGACTCCATGAACCGTCATAATTATCATTATTGAGAGGCTGGTAATCGGTCCACCAACACCATCTTATCTTCTATATGCCAATATTATGGAATTTTGAGAAAAGAAATGAAGGAATTATTACTTCATGTTCCAGTTACTATATTTTCCATGTGGTTTCAATAAGATGTTGGGGATTATTTTAATTAGATAATCCCATGTGTGTGGATCGATCGTTGTGGTAGCATTTGCTGACTCCCAGACCTGGGCAAACTGCATATATCACTACATCTCAGGACCTTAGGGTTTGGCGAATTCATCTTGTTTTCGGGTTAGTTGGGTCTGAAATGTTTCAGAAAGTTGAGATAAATCTTAAAGAATGGATTTGCTCGCGTCTTCAGAACAACACAAGTCATTCTGAGCAATTTGTTTAGAACTAAAAAGTTTATTTTTAGTAATGCAGGATACAAAAAAATATATATAGAAACACGAGAAACTAGATCAGAGATGCTAACTGAATTAATAATTTAAACAGTAAAAAATTGTTATTTTTTAAAATAGCTAAACCACCTTCAATTCAAATTATTAAGGGTGCTACATCAAATCATAGGAAATTTTATTTGACATTTGACAGTGGACAATATTTGTAGCATTCCATTTTACAAAATCAAGTTATTTGCCCTTGAAATATTAAAACACAAATCTGCAAAACAAACTTTTTAGGCAGAAATGTTTAATTTTACTTAAAGGTATTGCAGTCCTACGTATAAGTATTGCAATAGACTCTTTTCACAAAACGTCGAATGGTAGTGCATTTTTTACTTACACCTACACTTCATAAGGTATACAAAAATATAATAAAAGTATTAAACGTTGCATTTTAAAGAGTGTGCATTTCTGAAAATAATTCTAGCTGTGGTACTCAAAAATCCCAAACACCTTTGCATAAAACAGTTTTCCGTATTTTCAACGATTATGAAGTTATCAAAGAAAATACTTTTGCTTTGCCTAATCTGTGTATAAAGTGCTTAAGTCTATTGTTTCTGGGAGAAGTGCTGGGTACGGGTAAACTGTCCCCATGTTACTGTCAACAGTTTTTCTTCCCATTTATTACACCCTCCGATTTATATTTTCTTGTTAGTAATGGTGATGTACACAACAAACAGAAACGTTTTAGTGACGGAATATCGTATAACAGTGCCTTTATGGATCGTCTATGAGGTCTAATCGGTCATGACCTTTGGGGCAGCAGAATAAAGTCTTGTATATCACGCTGACACATCAATATTAGCACAATGTATATACTTACTAAATCGATTGTTTGCCAAAGCCGTATCCTCATATTAAATTTCCCATCCGTAAGGGCAGCTGTTTCTTTTTCAAGGTAAAAGAATATTCTTTATGCACCAACCAGCATGAACTGTTATTTAATATCAAGGCAAGCCTAAACATTGTGATTCTTGGTACTCATTTATTAACATGAGTACACACCGTAGGTTGAAGGAATCTACACAATTTAAGCTTATCGTTACTTAAAAATTTTGCAAATCTGCAAATATACCGGCTGACAAAAATAAAAACAGCAACCCACTAAAAAAAGGGTAAATCGGTCTCTTGCAAAATAAGAATTCGCGCTCTATTAAGCTCGCTAAATTGAAGATTTTCTTTATTTCCCTAGGATCAAATATTTCCAACTGTTTTGGGCGAATAGTTGATGAATAATAGTAACGCATCTTTAACCATTACTGATACTGGGGGGTACTGCTTGTGAAAGACAGACTGAAGTAGGTATTGATAGCTAACTGACAGTATAAACGAGATCAACGTCTACAATTTATTCGTTAATGGCTGCAAGAAAATAAAAGAAAATCATACTCACCAAGTCGAATTTCGTTATATATCTGATTTCATGCAAAATTTTGATTGTGTTTTGGACAGGCTATCCACAATAAGTTTTACGTGGTATTCTTATGGTTTCTCGTCTCGAAAAAAAAGTTGACAGTTTCGATTTTAAATATCATCTACCTTAGCCCCGTAAAGTTTTCAGTCTTTTGCTCCACATACCAACAATCATTCATCTACAAAAGGATTGATTTCTGCTTAGAGCATTAAAAATATTGAGAAATGTTTGTGCACTTCCCACAGTTCTTAGCACACATACAGCATTAATATCGCGTATTATGGTTCTATCTATACATTTGCTCATTTTGATGTAAAATACGTTGGGCTGCAAAATGTAAGTTACTTAGGTACTCATTGGCTTCATTTTGTAATAATGTTTGAATCTGGCAATCCCACTTGAGTTGTATGTACCTTATAGATGGTTTTTTAATTCATGGTCCCACTGAAGACGAAAAACAGCTACAATTTCTATATACTTAGTGCCTAATATATTATGTAATATGCAGGTCTGTAAATGATAGTATTTACAGTTTTGAATGTTAAATGGTTTCAAAGGTGCATACATTGTGAAACATTCTGAATCAATTAAGTAGCTTGGAAAGAAGCTGACTGAAACTATGTGCTTTGTTTCACTTGATTTATCAGATAACTCTGACTAAACTCAAATGTGTAGAATGTTGCTTGCGTCCTCCCCTTTTTTACAGGGGTTGCAGMGTTGTAAAATTCTCTCGTCTGGGTTTTGAAGGTCGATTTCATAATTTTGGCAATAACAAAGGAGTACAGGGCGTGGGAATTTTTATTTACGTATTTACCAAAGGTTTTTGTCTGATGTTGAGCTTTTTTATTTCCGAAAGTTCTGAAAGATTTAGTGTTTTGCCTTTCCTTTCGCAATTTAAGACTTTGATGCCGATTTTATCTTAGTAATGATTATTTTTATGCAATGGTCAGCAAAACCTCTTGCAAAAAGCGCAACATGTTCTTTAATTCTATTTTTAATAGCTCTGCCTGATTGTCCTATGTATACCATATCAAACTGCATGCATTTTAGTTGGTAAATACCGCTATTGTTCAAATTTATTAACTAGACAGCCTTTCAAATTGCACTTATTTGATTCTATTGATTTTATTCCAAATCTGTTCATCCTATTTTTTAACGCAAACACTAACAACTTTGACCAAATTTGCTTCGGCGAAAATATGTTCTTTATCATTAATGTAAGCATTGTACAGTACAGCGTTATAACAGGCTAAGTATAAATGAAAATAAAACCGCCTATACGATAAGAGAAAAAAAAAACAAACATTTTATAGGTATAAAAGAAGTGACAGAAACGAAATAAATAGGACTAATAGTAATGTAGAAATGTAATAAAGAAATTATTGCCAATGGTTGGAGCTATTAGAAGATGTAATTACCACCTGAAAAACACCACAGGACATCTGCTTTATTCAAGATTTATACAACCACATTTAAAATACTTAACACCTTGTTGAGGTAACGCCCCAGGTTATATTACAAATAAATTGAAAGATTACAAAACAAAGCATTAAAAACTATTTATCACATGAATTTATACAAACCGATCAAGCAGATTTATACTAGACTGCCATAATTTGATATTAATCATATAAAGATAATAGAAAAAAATTAAACTTATTTATTGTGTGCAAAATAAACTTATAAAAATAAATGTTGTCTTGGAATATGTTGGGAATAGTCACGTTTCACCACTAGAACAAGCACTAAGATACGAAACAAACGTGTGAGAGCTAATATATTGCAAAACTCTCCCATCTGTAGCAGTGTAGTCCAATATAATAATGTTTCGGATCACATCACATCACTGAGAAGACACAAAACTTTTTGCCATCATCTAACAGAGTACTTAAAAAATACAAACCCTAAATTATAAGGTATTATGTAGAATAAAAGTATATTTGTAAAACGTTCTTCGTAGGCCCTGTTTCGGGGTCAGGTATAAACTTGAATAAGTATAAAATATAATATATTCTTGATTATAAATAATTTTCCTACAAATGTGATCTGGTCATTTTTGCCAAAAAGGAGGTAAATGGGAACTATCACATCATTAGTATTGTCTTATCATACTGACCGAGGCAATAACAGGACAAGGAGTACTTTAGCGAATTTTTTACTGCTCGGATTACCATTTACGACACAAAAAGTGCATTAAAGGAAACAAACTGCTTATCCCCCGCACGGTTCGGCGGTGGTAATGCCCGCGGCCGTTATAGTAGGTGGAGGATATTTTTTATTTTATCGGTGGTTGGACTGTTTGCGTAATGCAATTTCGGTAATGACACTGCACTCCGGATATTTATGGGCAGGAGGAACGTATACCGTCGCGGACGTAGTTGTGATAACGAAAATTATGTTCATCGATAAAAGCCCGCACAAGGCGATGCAGGCGGTTTTGTTGCGCAAAAAGTGCAAGAGGTGCATTCAGAAAAGTATTCACCTTGCGCGACAATCGAAACACTGCAGTATTGTTTGGATTTTTGTACTTTAATTTCTAGGAAAAATATTTTTTTCAAACTATAAGTGTTCTTTCGGAGAAATGGTTGTTAATGTTATATTTTATAAACGGTAGAAACACTTACACACCCTGAAGCAAAGTAAAGCATTTGTAGATAATACAAGTGACAAATAAAGTGTGAAGTAAAATTCGTAATTTAGTTATGTGATGGTTTTGATAACATGCTGGATCAGGTCAATTTTAATTAATAATTTTCATATTTTGAACTAAAAACTTTGTTGGTAACGTCGTCTGCCATTAAGTTAACTAAAATAAGAGTACACTCATTTCTGTATCTGGTATAGTACTTCCATAGGAGGACGAAAGCCGACAAGGCAAATTTAACAAATACGACGTAACAAATCACTTCTCATTTATGCTTAGTGAGAAGTTTCAGAAACACGAAAACACAAAAGTGTTGTCTACACTAGACCTAAACTGCACTGATGAGCTGTAATGACAGCGAAATAGTACTATCTGCAGTTGGTTGAGGTGTAGACAGCACAGCATAGACATGCATTTTAACACAAAAGTGTGGTTTGAGAGATACCTATTTCCGATAATATTATCCCCTTTAACCTGAAGGATCTTGATTTTAAATGTGGGCTCACATAGCCTCAGAACTTATTTTCTTGATGCTTATATGAGTATTCATATAATAAAACATATTTTATATTAGAAGCTAATTTTGCCAAAGCTACGAGATTAATTTTGGAACTGGAAACTATGTGTTACCACGTGTCTTTCTAAATCGGAAGAATAGGTATATGCAGGTATACATATGCCACAGTCATTAGGATAATATCAGTGGGATAAGTTGGTTAATAACAGTGTACATGTAATGATTATAGATATTAACAATTTAGTAACTTGGTGTATCTCCGTGTTCTTTGACTGAGCTTTGCTAGGAGCGCTTAATGTTGTACCGGACACCTCTAATTTCTTTTAACTTACAAGGGACTTTCTAGTAAAATCTTTTGATGTTAACACACGTAGTTGACAAAACAATCCTCTATCCCTGACAGCTCTCGCCCTTAGTTTTGAAMTAGGATAGGCATGTCGAGTAATTCCTCATGTTGAAGTTCTTTCAAAGCACCTTTTTGAAAGTTCATCAGGTTTAAAAATAGCTTCCGTCAACCCTCCAATCAAAAGTTGTGTCGCGAACCAAATGCTTGCCTTACAATWCTGAGATTTCTGAGATACTCTACCATCGCATTCAAACACATTTTTGACGTAACTCCCCAAATGAAAAGATCTAGAGGTATAAGATCTGGTGACACTGCTGGTCATTTAGTAGGGTATCTGCGCCCAATCCGATGGTACTGGAAGTGGTCATCAAGGAATTGCTTGATAGCAGCATCGTAATAAGCAAAATATCCTGCCTTGCCGCCGCCGATCAGCACAGCCATTTAGAAATATGTACACTCCTCTGAAAAACAATTATAAGAAAGGAAACGTGGTTTTCTGTTGACACGTTCCCTTGAGTTTTTCATAAAATTGTAGTCGCCTATCAAAATCACTTCATTTAATCCACGAATAAAGTAAATTTTAAAAGGACAGAAGATATATTTGTGAAATATCCTGAAGACTGATGACATACTGACTTCAAAAATTTAGAATAGATTGTGTGTTTTCCATTAGAGCACTATGACTCACAACCATAGCTTCAGCAGCAACAACTGGACGGATTTATATTTCCTATTCTGAACCGATCCATTCTCTATAAATTTTCCTAAAGTCCCAAGACCCGTATTTGTGATGGGCAGGTTTACCTAAATGCAATTCACTGAAGCTGCAAGAAAAACAACTGTATCACTATTTTGATTTATGGTTAATAAGCTGCTTACAATTTCAATACATTCTTAGATGGTAAATACCATATTGTATTGGTAAGTTTCAACGTGAACTAGTACAAAGGACAAAATTCAGATTGGTAGTGCGAAAAAGGTCAAGGAGGTAAAAAAGATGATAAGAAATTGAAGACCAATAAAGTTGGTACATACAGTGGTATGTTGTCGCAATAGCAATAGTCATTTTGAGCTTTTAAGGAAATTCAAAATTACATTACAAGATGTCCTCCACAATAATATCAACCTGTTTTAGTATTTCACTCGAATTTGTTACCAACAGCAATTATTAAAGGTGGCACGTTTTAATAGAAACACCCTGTATATTAGATTTTAAATTTAGTATAGAGCTATAAAAATAGCAAACGTAAAAACATCTAATACATTTATGTTTTGTTGTTCGTCTAGGAGTATTCCTATCCCCTAAAGGATGTTAGTAAAGGAACGTGCGATCTTCGAGAAAAGTGAATCGTTGAGTTTACGGAGCGGCGGAACGGCACAACGTGGCACGAAACGAAAATTAGGTTTTGGCCGAAGTTTCATATGAAATATGGAAATCGTGGCAATCGTCGGTCACTGGGGAGCTAGCACACGAGACGGTCCGACAGCATGGATATACTAAACATACAAAACCAGTTTTCTGCACAATAAAACTTTATGCAAAGTGTACCATTGTATGGTCTCAGGGAGATATACGAATATTTTTGGTTGGAAGGGAAGCGGTGTGTTTGCTTTGTAATGTATGTGTTTAAAATAGAAAACTTAGAAACTTGAACATTCTATGTTCAGGAGAATGGTATATGTAAAATTACAATCTTAGCAAGAACATAAAATTATAAAAATACAAGCATTGCAGTCTTTCCACCGCAAAAGTCGCACGTCAACATAATAACTTAATAGCTTATTCTTACGTGATTATGTTGCCGTCCGATTGCCAAGTCATAATATTCACTATAAATGCTGGTAGGTAACCATTTAAGGAATAATTTATAATTTATCTACATGGAATAGATGCTGTCATAGGTACCAACTAAAATAACTGACCTGGTTTTTACTTAGGATCTCAAAACTTCGCGGTGGAAGGACTGCATTGCGAGACATTTTTGTACATTTTATGATTTTGGTGGAAACCCACTTTCTATTTGTAGGTAGCCTTTTTTTCTTTTCGGGCAATACTTCTTGTATCGGTACGTCAGCTACGTTTTTTCTTAAGCCTGCGTCGTTTTCATCAAATGTAAGTGCTTCTAAGTCGATTGTATTCAGCCATCAGAAAATAGGACTTAAATTTAGAAAACGGGACAGGTGTTTCAGGATATTCAGCTTTTCTTATATTTATAGATTAAACACTAAACAATAGCAAAAATCTGAAGTTTGTGCGTCTGCTAGAAGTACTTTACAATGTTGGTGATTGGTGAGTGAGTGTGTTAAGTTAAAGAACTTCGACTTGCAGTAGTTCGTAGCTAGAGCTCTTGGTTTTTGAAACGTCAACGATAAACGTTTATTACGTTACGATTGACAGACAAAGGGTATTTTAAAATGCACTTTGGTATCTTGGTTAAGACTGCATCTAATATAGTCGCTAAACCAAAAGGAGGATTTGCATTTCATCACAAGGCTTAATCCAAAAAAATTGACATCATCTGTTTATAAATTGTTAATCTTCGGAGAACTACTTTTCGGTAAAAAGAGAAATAAAACTTTAGAGCTGCGATCGACTGAACTTTGAACGATCGTTGTCCTACTTGAACTACACCTTACCCGCCTACAAAAAATATTTTGTAAAATATATATTTGTGTTATAATACTTATCGATATAACGGATAAAACAAATATAGTACCAAATTTCGATAGTACCAAAAGATTAACTTTGTTTTTACTAACTGATTTTTAGTGACATTTAACTAGCCCGTTATCATGCAACTTACCATTTTTTCTGCAATGGCTAAATGAATTCGATTTTTTGAAGTTGCTAAAAAGTACCTTTTGTAGGGGGACTCAAAATTTTGCTTCAGACCTTTCCTTAACAAAACCTTATCGCCTACATTGAAGTTAGATGAATTAGTCTTTTGGTTGTAATGCGCTTTACGGCGAAAGTGTTTCTGTGCATTATCCTTTTAGCACCCTTTCCACAAGTAGCTTTGGAACATTTCTAAWCATCAGTATATGTGCTATGTAGCGTTACGTTGTATTCGAATTTATATAACCAGTTAGAGATCTGTGATATTGTCTGATTAATTCATTTTGGAGATCTCTCGTACAACATTTGGTTTTAATGTTTTTAAATTTAATGTTATTTAGATTATATTCATCATTAATTGATAACAATTATTAGCCAGTGGACGTATTTTTCAAGTTTTCATCAAGTCTCTCCAGTGCATTATCTATATTGTGCCCTAAGGTATCGCTTGGTAGAATTATAATTTTTTTGGCGCGTGCCTTAATTTAATTTGTGTTGTGTTATTTAGTTGGAGCTTCAGCTTTTTAACCTTATTCTCTTTGGTTAGTGATATGACTCCACACGTTTCCAAATGATCAGGTTTGTTTTTGAAGTTGCTTTTTACCAAATTTGAGTAGGTGTTGCCGTACAGTTTTTTGAATATCGCATGCGTTGTGTTCAACTGTTGAAATCATTGCTCTTAATTTATCAGAGTTTTCTTGTACCGTAGACGATGCATTTACGTTTTCTTTTTCGGGTTTTTATTTTCTTTGTAAGTCATAACATTATAAGTGTAGTCAAATGTGTATTAGTTTTCATCAAGGATTTTTGTGAGTAAATAATCCAACAAAAAAAATTTGGTCATCTAAAATATATAAAAGTTCTTTTTAAGTTGTAGTTTTTCTTAGTTCATATTTTTTTAAAAACTCTACTTGAGTAAGGTAAGCTATCGATTTGTCTGTGCCTAGTTCATCTTGTGAAAGTACATAACCTAAATCAAAATTTGATGCATCTGTTGTCGGTAAGAATGACGTACTTTTAGAAAGTATTCAACCCACCCCTTGCGTTTCAGCAACCCACAACTTCAAGCTTTAAATATTACTCCCTTCACTACGTTCGACATATTGTTAAGACAACAGTAAAACTTGCTTTTCAATCATGTCCAGTAAGCTGGAACAGAACCCTGCGTATTGAAAATTGAGCTAGTTTCATGGATAGGATAATTTGAATGAATTTTCATAACTATTCAAACGTTTACTTTATGCTTTAAACAGTGACGAAGCCCGTTTCCGTATTCCTACGCACTTTCGTGGAAAAAACTTCCTTTAATTCATAAGAAGTAAATCTTTCCGTTGCTGGAAATCGATGGGCTCAAGGAATGCGCAACACCCACACCGCGGTAATATTATCTATTTATCCAAGGAGCTACGAATACTGCAACTGCCTTACACAGATATGATATTAGGTTTAAGGCGGTATACAGTTCCTTTTTGTGCAGAAATCTTAGATTTATGTCGGCATAACACTTTACGATCTCGATCAAGTTGTGTGAAATCGGCACCTATAAAGATCTTTTTATGAACAATGCAGTTTGCAAAGTGTAGATCCATTTTTTCATATTTAAGTCCAGCGCTCAACACATATCTGTCTTTTGCGCTTCCTTGCTGTATGTCGGATCTAAGCTGAAGTGGCGCAATCAAATCTGAATTTTCCAATGTGGGACCACCCCATCTATACATCTAAATCCTTCGCCTAAACATAAAAAATAACGGCCCTTTCTCGAATACTAATAAATCACTTGGAAATAGCAGAAATTCCTCGCTACTAACGCTTTGTTCTAAATGGTTTATTCATGCCTATCAATCAAGTCGGCTGTGCGTACTCGACGGAAAGATATTTGCCGTTATTTTCCTGCTCTTTATGAATTTTATATTTATTGCTGCAAAGTTATTTGTACAAGACGGAGTTAGTGGTATTTAGTGCCGCTTCCGTTTGTTCGTCGTTTTATTAAGATAAACACAGAATGTTAATGTTACGGGAAATATGAAGTTATATTGAGGCAGCTCGAATCGTAAAGGCACTAAAGGATTGCACAAATCTGGTCGTTAGATCAAAGGAGGAAGTTAATTGTGAGACCGTTCTGTTTGTAGAACAAACGACTGTGCGAATAGTTAATCCCAGGAAGTTATACGGGAAGGCTTCTGAATCTGTTTCTCTTTGTAATTGTAGGCATGTCAATTACATAGCTTCATGGTTGTCTGAAACGTTGGCATGTTAGGCAAGGTAGGAAATAGTTGGCTAGTTCCTATGCATTTTAGTCCCTGGTAAAAACTAATCTGACAATACCTTATACTTCTATTATTAATTATTATAATTAATACTGTTTATTTCCGGAACAAAGTAGGAATAATTTAAAAACTTGTACATTTAACTTACTGTTTTAGTATAATGATAATAATAAACGTCTTCATCACGTCTTTTTTTATTAAAGTAAGAATTAAGCAAGTCTGCTTCAAACAGCAGTAGCAGCGTGCATTGACTATAAATTTATAGTGTTATGGCCTGATTTGATATCATTTCCCAGATAATTTTTTTGTGTTATTAATGGCGTTAGTTTAATTTAACTCATTTGCTTTTTATTGGGGTTTAGAGACAAATAGAATAGCGATGCTTGGACACCCAGTCATGAAAACTATGAAGTTATTATGCGATAGCTTAATAAACAGTAGCTTGAGAGGTATATATTTCATAAAACATCAATTAAAAAAACAGATAAGTGATTTCAACTTATTTCACAATTTGTGCAGGCAAATCTTCATAACTGATATGTTGTTTTCCGGGCTGGTTCCCACGTTGGCTATTAGACCTTGACGTTTCGACACTCATGTCGGTGTCTTCCTCAGAAGTAGCTCTGAAACTGAAGTGTCCTAGTCCGCTCTGACATTTATACTCGTCCGGGTCACTGACGCGTGGGCGTTGTTACACATGACCGGTTTCCAGATTCCAGGTAGTTCAATGCTGCGGTCTCGGTTGTAATTGTGCGGGTACGTCAGGAACGCCGGAGACCTTCTTGAGAAAATGAAGATCAGACTGGACCCGGAGGACATCTTAGTAAGCTTTGATATCACCTCACTCTTCACGAAGATACCATTGGACGATGCCTTAAGGGAGTTGAAGAAACGTCTACAAGAAGAAGACGTGGATGAAGAACTAGTTCAACTTGCGAATATCTGCCTGAAATCTACTTTCTTCAAGTTCCAGGAGGAATACTACGAGCAGACAGAAGGTGCTCCGATGGGGTCACCGCTTTCTCCGCTGATAGCTAACATTTACTTGGAAGCCTTCGAGACAACTGCATTGGCATCGGCACGGCTTAAACCTAAGTGTTGGTTTAGATACGTGGACGACACTTTTACCGTCTGGCCGCATGGAGAACAGAACATAAAGGAGKTCCTGGACCATCTAAATAGTATCCATAGCGGCATACAATTCACGATGGAGATGGAGACCAATGGCGCCATACCCTTCCTGGATGTGATGGTGACAAGGAAACAAGACGGCACGCTAGGACATCGGGTCTATAGGAAGCCAACCCACACGGATCGCTACCTGCATGCAGATTCACACCACCACCCCGCCCAAAAACAAGGAGTCATCAACACGCCGATACAGCGGGCGAAGCTAGTTAACGAACCAGACCACCTAGAAGAGGAATTAGAACATCTACGCAGAGCACTACAGAAGAACGGATATCCTAAGGCACAGATTGAGAAGGCTATCAACAAGCAACCACGGAGGAAGGAACCAGAGGAGAACATCGCTGCAGCATACCTGCCCTACGTCAATGGATGTACAGATAATATCGGACGGATGCTGAGAAGACATCATATAAACACCATCTTCACCGCCCCGAGAAAGATAGCTAACGCCTTTCCGAAATATCGTTCGACGACTGAGGAGCTACAAACACAAGGTGTGTACAGCATCCCATGCAGCTGTGGTAAGGTTTACATCGGCCAAACCGGAAGGCACATCAGCACGAGAATCAAGGAGCACATGAGGGACACCAGAGACTGGCAAGGTGATAGGTCGGCTGTAGCAGAACATCGAATGGAGACTGGCCACATCATCAAAYTCGAGGAAGCACAAATGCTGTCGAGGGAAGCGAGATTCTGGCCGAGACTGTACAAGGAAGCCATCGAAATCCAGAAGAACCCGCACAATTGCAACCGAGACCGGGGCATTGAACTACCTGGAATCTGGAAACCGGTCATGCGTAACAACGCCCACGCGTCAGTGACTCGGACGAGTATAAATGCCCGAGCGGACTAGGACACTTTAGTTTCAGAGCTACTACTGAGGAAGACACCGACATGAATGTCGAAACGTCAAGGTCTAATAACCAACGTGGGAACCAGCCCGGAAAACAACATGTCATCGACAACAACCACGGAAGCCTTCAAACCAAAATCTTCATAACTTTTTACATACGGCATACAAATAAAAACACCCAGTAATACTGGATGTATTTCAATAAATTTTGGCTCAAAAGTTTTCTTTGTAAGACAAGAATCCATTAGTTTTTTTAGTCTTATCAGTACAGTGGTATTTGTGTTTCTTTTTTTATTTCTGTTTCTTTTAACAAAATAGAGAAAATTATGCTTTGGGGCTAGCTGCATAGGCATAACAGAAAGCTTCATTCATTTGTCAGTACGCCCTGAGTAAGAAGATATGCAAATTTTTCTCAACTAGAGCGGCTTTATAGGGGACAAATAGGTAATTGGTTTAACCTTAAAAGGTTTGTGTCGCGGCGGCCAGAACGGAACCGTGGCGTTAGTCTTAGAATGAACAGACGTCTACATAATTTATGCGGCAATGGGTTGTTACCATGCGTAGTTCCAAGAAAACCAAACATAAAGTGTGAGAGGTACGGAGTCGGCAAAAAATGTCAACGTAAAGATCGTTGTCCAAGATCAGCACAGTAATCAGACAGCGCCAGAATAATCGCGCATAAGGCATAGCCAAGGTGTCAAGAAAGATGTGCTACTTGTAGTCCGTATCCGGTCGATGAAGTCTGATGAGTGGGGGTTCCAATGCTGATGGCGACAAAGGGGGCGCCACACATTTTTTTACTTGTTACGCTTATACAGGTAGAGTGTATATTAAATTAAAGAAAAGAAAATACATGGACTTTAAATATTATAACTTGATGTCTTTTTTGACGACTTATTATAAGCCTTGATAAAGTTGCAAACTTTGTAACGAAACGTTGGCAATAATAATAATAATAATAATAATAATAATAATAATAATAATAATAATAATAATAATAATAATAATAATAATAATAATAATAATAATAATAATAATAATAATAATAATAATAATAATAATAATAATAATAATAATAATAATAATAATAATAATTGGAAAAAACCGTAATGAAGTTAATTATGCCAAGAAGAACAAGAATCGGAAGAACCGGAATCTGAGTATATTCGTTAGTATCCGCAAACCGTTTCCCTACACCCCCGCACTGGCCAGTGCTTCGCAATAACGAACGATTCGTAGCAGGCGACCGTAATTTAAATTGTTTGGTTAGGAAGGGTTGTTAAAAACAATAACAATCTTATCTGTGAACTCCTACATGATCTCAACACGGGGTGTCGCTGATAGCTACCAGTGGTTAGTTAACGGATCCTCCAATGACGAAAGATCGTAAGGATAAAGAGGGTTCCATATCTACAACCTGACTGACGAGTCCTTCCTAACTGTCAATATCCCAGGACGAGGAGGAATTAACAAACGTTCGATTAGATGGTTTCTTACTCCTTATATACGTAGTCGGCTCGTATGTKTTAAATATTCGGGATAGATTACTCCTAAGACGGCGATGTGTGAATGTTCAATACTCCTAAAAATGGATCTAGCAAGGTCTCAGTATCCCAATTTTAGCATCCACGTGTCTTAATGAAGTTTTTTTTAAACTGATCCCAAATCGATAACAACTTAATAGTCTATTTGCTCAGAAAATCTTCAAAATTGGCGACACCACTCTTTCAGCTTCTAATTCGAAAACTAGTCGAATGGAAAATTTAGCCCCTCACCGCTAGAATTGGCGTTCCGAAGAAACAAGTTCGCATAAAAAGAACTTCTTAATTATCAACGTGACAACCACAAACCGATTTGGCGGAACCGTATTTGAAGAATCGTACGTACATCTATAAATGAATAGTTCAATATAGCCAAGTCCACGACGGGTTGTTTATTGCAAGCCATGAGTGTTCGACGAAAAAGTCTTGTTACAGGTTACAGCAAGACATGCATCGAGAAGGATATCACCAAACATTCGAATAATAAGGTGTTTGAACAGCTTATCTATCCTACAACAGTAATAACAAAGAAGATTGGACAGTCGCTGACGAGACATGGGATGAAAAACATCTTGCATGCCTCTTTATTGAAGATCGCTAAACCCTCACAATCGCCTGTCTTGTCTGTACCATACCATCATACACCCATGTACAAATCAGACATGTGAGCCACACCATTTACGAACAGTGTTGCAAATCACTAGTAGTAGAACAAGCTCGATGAGACACAGATACTAGCACGAGAGCCACGTTTCTGGTTTAAACTTGACAGGAAACCATCAAGACCTAGAAGAACTTTTCCATCTTTAAATGAGACTGAGGTATCAGAGTGCCGAACATACGGAAATAGGTCTTGTCTAACAATTGACCTATGAATCAGTGATTGAAAAAGTAGGAACTAGACGAGTTAAAATATTGAACCAGATTAGGACGTCTTCAGTCTCAGTATTGTTTCTAAATAAAACACTAAGATGGATGGCGAAACATCCAATATTTGTCTGAATTTTATCTTCACTGTGAAAATGTCGTGCAAAATTATAAAATAAAGTAACATAAACTTGTCCATTATGGACCAACAAAACGTAAATATCAATTCCAAGTAACTATGCATTTAAAAACAGAGGGAGTATTCTCTCCAATGCAGAATAACATGCAACTCCCTACATATTTATCTTGTATTCCTCGTGTACGTACTGTAATAAATCTCTTCGAAAATAGTAATTTAGGCACTCTTACTTTACATGCAACTGCATTAAGTGCCGACGAGCCTGACAAAGAACTCTCATTACACCCCGACCCCACACATTCCACAGCTTCAAACAGCAACAGAACAAACATGTCATCCCCTCGTTAGTACGGGGACAGCACCGAATATTATTTTTATTTTGCGAACCTGGAAAATACATTACAAATCTGCTGCTGGCCGGACGCCAGTTGCTAATGCATCCGACGTGGCGATTTTTTCAGCCTAAATTATCGCAGAGCATAACGCCGTATGCGGATAGGTCCACGTACTTCATTGTGTTTGTTGTAGCGTGTGTCCGACTGCAGTGACTTTGCTCTCGAGGTGCAATGCGGGCAACCAGATTAAACGAATGTGCGACAGGGACGTGATTTGGATTTAGATTTGCAACCATGTTATAATATAATATAATATAATATAATATAATATAACTACATGGTATATAAGAGTTAAATTTCATTCTCTATAAATCCATTTGATTGAGACCACTCGCCTTTAATGTGTGTTTTTATGTTTAAATAGGGAGCTGTCATATTCATTAAGATGGCAAATGTTAATAGGAATTGTAAAAATTTTCGTTTTGACCGCCAGGTACAGAGCCCGGTACGCTACCCACTGCATTACTAAATTTCTGACTAGATTCTTGGCAAAGCAGCTTATTGTAATATTGAAACCGGCTGAAACTGTTCACAAGCAATTCAAATCTACTTCAAAAATTTATTCAAAATAGTTTTGGTACCTTTAGGCAGTTTTGTTACAAATATTTGAATAGTATGTTCAACATCTCTAAATTTTAATAAAAAGAACCCATACCTTTGTAAAGTTGCTTGATAGTTTACGTCTAAATAGATTCTCACCATATTTATATTATACATATTTGTAGACAGTTTATCATTTGCTACTTAATTCATACATCACGCTTTCATCTTCACAGTCGTCTACTGGCTAGCGTTTTTGGCTCTAACAAGATCACAATCATCATAAGCCTAATCGTTCTTTATGATTTTCAGGTTTAATCGTATCATCCGCTTCTGAAATTAGTGAAACCAAATATAAAATGCCACAATTAAATCTACCTAATCTAATTCCTTTTGCTTTTTTTTAACTCCCCGTCGCAAAACTAAAACTTGAAGTTGAATTCAAAACGCTTCTTATACCTTTACGTTCGTCCGTCTCAAAAAAAGTTATAGGTGTGCAATTTTAGCTGAAGTATTTATCATCCTAAACCTTCTACGAAACTGCAAAGTCATTAAATTATTTTTAAATAGAACTTTAACTAGAAGTGTAATTTACTAATTTCACTTCGACGTAGTTCTCTGGAGCGCTTTTTTTCGAACCTTGAAATTGGACTGAACTGCGGGAGTATCAGATTTTTTTGTATAAACGTCGTTTACAATATAGCAGATCACTTCGTCTTAAAAAAAAGATACAGGAAGTAACGTAACTTCGTTTCATGGTACATAAACATTTCGCCTATAATWTTCTGAAACTACATAAAAAGCATGGGTWGTGAAAATTTTTCATACTTTAACTTATACAGGGTGTATATCGTTTCTACAATCATAGGGCCATAGAGGAACAATAGATTCTTTAGGCAAAAGGCTATATAGGTCAATTTTGCTTCCTTAATAAATTTTTAGCTTTTGGAGATGGCTTTTTGATTAAGTTTTTTTTGCCTATAATTACTACTTGTTTCATTCAGTTTTGCTGAAATTAATAAAGGGGTTTTTAGTATAGGGGAATCAGATTACGAACGTATTTTTTGTGGAGGAACTAAAGGGCGCTGTGTAAGCTTACCTCAGAGATTGCTTTTGCCTATTATTTGTTTTGCGTATTAATGCTTTTAAAAACAACGTATTAATTTTAAAACTACATCCAGTTTACCACCAAAAGGTGTACTTCTTGAATGCCGCGAAAACTTACATCATTTTCGGATATGATACATTGAAAGAAATAATTACAAATGAAATAACTATTCATTGCCTTATACGTTTACATCTAGTAGGCAGCTGTCATTGCAAACAACTAAATTGTTTACATGGTTTGATGTTCATAATAGGTCTTAGTTTGCATATTTGTTTTTATAAAAGAGCAGTTACATAACTTTCCTAAAATAGAGAAATGACAAAAAAATATCAAATTAATTTATGCTCAATAAAATTTTAATTAACGTATGCAAACAGGCAAAAAAATCAGTCTATTTTCGACCGAAAAGCGGTCATGGTCGGCCTATAAACTACTGTGCACCAAGAAGAAGTGCTTAATATCATTGCTGGTTATGAGCCATCTAAAGGTATATCTAGAAATATTGGATGATTTTTTTATAAATTAACAGAGAAAAAATCTTTTATAAGCAATATTCTCTTTACCCAAACTCAAAATTAAATTAGACAGTGTCACTTTCAATATGAATTTAAGATAAGCTTATAATTCCGCTTAATGATAGAGAATACTGTTGGCTCTCATGAGCTTCCAGCAAGTTTAAATGGGCATTGCATTATGCTGGAGATTCATTAAATCAGAAAAGTGCAGTTAGGCTATATTTTTCTATGGGTATGGTCTTCAACTATCCTATTAAACATACCAAAGGGTATACTGACAATAATAGTCGAAGAAGCTTCTACTTATTATACGCTAATACAGCCTAAACCCTTTGTGAAACAAAGAAATTCCCAACAAACGCTTTAAAAATAAGTTGGTAATATAATTAGTTTGGCCATCACAACAACTTTCTGGTCCGGATCTGACAGACATTCGTCCAAATTGTATTAGTGTCCAGGAGTCGTAACAGTAATGCACTTGGCCCGAGTCCACGTCGGTTATTACAAAAACAAAACATCACTGACGCTGACCAACACTTTGCGAGAAAACTCGGTGCAACATGACAAATTGCAGCAGTAAAATCGCCCACTGCTTTAGTTTGTTTCGGTGTATGACTGCCAAAATGCTCGCCCCATTATCCATGCCCCAGGTTTTAACCCACTTCCCGGAACTCGCGAACTTTGGGGACTTCAAATTACTTACTAGAGCAGAAAAATGACTTTTTAACTTTCGATGCTCCGAGCTGTAATATCCCCTCCATCATGTACTCGATGCAGAACAAAGCTAAACCCGTTCGCTGTAACGCGATATTTGCTTTACCGCTAAAAATGGAACTGTGATCGCGTTCCGCCACAACCAACGTCCGACAGTCATGCGGTTGACCGGCAATCGTCCCCATGTCTACGGTTTCCTCTGTTTTTGTTTGCGGTTATTCATTTACAGGTGGTCATTAAAACGGTGGAAATTGGAATACTGCACGTAGCACACTCGTGTTTTACCGGCTGCTTTCGCCAAATAGAAATTTTTATTAATTCTACGGTACCGTGGTTTAATGGTTCATCATCATCGAGTTCGCTTCGTGAGCAACATGGTATAGTACACCAAACGAAAACTCGATTTTATTGCTTTACCTTCTCAAGGACCTACCATAAATTCAACAATAAAGTGAAATAATGGGTACGTAAATTCTCCGAAAAGAGGTAAACATTGTAAACAAGCGGCTGCTTTCAACGTCTGGGCCGGACTTAAAGATATGTATAATGTAGGAAAAACACACTTATCACACGATATATTAAGTGTATTTAAGCATGCAACTGTGACCTGCCAATTCTGTTTGTAGTGAATTGCGATGTGTAAAACACTTAACTTCTACTTTTTTGTTACTTACTTTACGTATCTACAGTTTATTTTGTGATCACTCTTTGCAGTATGGATTCTTGGATTCTTGATTGCCATCAGAAGGCCTGTCATGGCAAAGCAAATTGCTTTAAATGCTTATATTACTCCCTGCATTCGACTGGACGTCCAGTTTCTTTAGACCTACCTGAAGAAAGCTTGCCTAAATGATGGAAAAAAGAAAATTCCGGGAGTTCACCTGTGCCGACGATTGTGCTGGTTGTCGATCCGTGCAATTATCTAGGTGAATGTGAATTCGTTACCTACTTCACACGAGAATTGAATATTCAAATACAATATGATTCTAATGACACAAAAATATGAAATAAAATGGACAAGAAATAAATTTAGCACAAAATTTTACACGTACGTGAGGTATCTGGAAACTGACGTAAGTCGTAGTTGGTAGTATTAAATAATTGGACTTACCCTTTTTTGTAGGAACTCGTTATTTTCTTACGATAGTACTAAACTGAATTCACAAGTTGATGCAACAACAAAAAAAATAATATAAAAATTTCGACTGGGCTGAAAAAAAAGCTAGAATTATTTGATCGCATCGATAGCGCAACGACTGCAGCCGTTTGCAAAAAAGATGCCACTGTCCTAAACTTAACATACTTCGACATCCTAGTCCCTGGGTCGATGTGCTAACAATTTACATAGTTGCAATTTCTGTCGGTACATTTCCTGGTAATAAATTGCAGACAGATATACAGAGTGTTACATCACCCCCCCCCACGATTTTTCTAAATCCTAAACTTATTTAGTTACAATTAATTAATTTAGGTATATGCATTTAACGCTTCACATCATTTTTCAACACTATGTTCTGCTTTTCACTTCATCCGCGGCACTATGCACTGATGGACGGTTGATGTTGCTTATGTGGTTGATCCCTATGTCCTCTGGCGGTCTGTCCAGGGATAAGGTTGAGGGCACCCGGTTGAAGTTGTCTGCTGCCGTAGAAATAGAGGGAGAGATGATTTAAAAGAGTAGGATGGGATATTTCTGTGCTGTAGTGGACTTATGAATATGGAATGAGTGAATAGGTTGGATTCTAGGGGCGAAAAAGTTGAAAATGATGCTATGGGTTCTATTGGTCTGGATGTTTGTGAGACTAATTCCATGTGCGATAGATTGTTAGATCTCTAGTATACACTTGAGGGCCTGGAATATTACGTAAGTCCGCTCATGACTAAACCTAAGTCAAACATCTTTATTACAGTGAAACCTTGACTGACTGTACTGAATCCCGCTATTCCCTTAATTCCCAAATGTTAAGGAATTTTATGCTTTAGATATTTCCTGTCATGTATACAATCCTGTTGATCCTACGGATTAATAGACTTGTACATCTTTCCTTTGCAGCACTTGCACGTTTTGTTTCGTCTTGCGGTGCGACGATGCTCTCTGGACACTTCTTTTCATCCACAGTCAAGTGCAATAAAACAGTTTATTTGAAGCACCATCGACACCAACAGTACATAAACCACGGTAGTAGATAAGAGAGGTATACGCGCGACCGTATGGTAACTGCCCACACAGCACAAGCTGCTCTAATGGATATCTATAAAACGTAATTTCTGGATATCCATCTTATAGATGTGCTTTTTAACATCTAATGGACAGCTTGAAGTTGGCTAAAACCTGTAGCTGTGGATGCTTGATGGATATGTATTTCATATCTAATGCTCTTCTAATAGTAGCATAAAAATATAGCGTGTACTTGTAAAGTTTATTAGTAAAAACTTTTCTAATACAAAATTTAAAAAAGAACATTGCACTTATATGTAGGTCATTGAAGCCACTAACTTTGATGATAAGTCCTGCAAAAAATAAATTGATAAGATAAAAATACGGGCATGTTACATGAAATTCTTTATTAGCTAATCATTTAATATGGTTTAAACACACAGTGCAATAGACAAAATTTTACAATTCTAAATTATTCTTGCAAATTCAATTGTTACATTCTAAATTTTTAATAATAAATTGCTACCCTTATGGCAAAAGTGTTGTCCTTTCCACGTTTAAATGGTTAACAATTGTTATTTAATTTCATAAAGCATGGGATTTTATTTAGTAATTTGATATTCTTTAATTACTGGTCTCTCAACTTCTGTTTCATTATCAGCAACGTTCAATGGAAAATTCACACGCAATATCACTATTATATACGAAGCACAAGGTTTTGCAAGAAAGTGAGGTTAAGTTTCCAGTAAATACCGAATATTTAAACCATATATCGACGGTAAATAATGTTGCTTAAGATAAAACATAAAACGCCAACAAAAGAAGAAATACTTACCGGTAACGTTAAATATATTTTCCATATTTGATCATCGCACAATCMCAAACAAGTTATTWTTATGGTTATAGCGATGGCGCACATTATTACTTCACATAACAGAGACAGACGGTCCAAGATGGATACGTGGAGTAAGACGTTGCCAGTGCCTCAATTACTAGTATCTCGGTAGTGAACTTGTATTGCTTTAAGTCTAAATAATAGTAGAAGTAGATAATGTTAAATAAAATGACATTATAGTTTAAAGATTAAATTTATATACGAATTCAGCACTTGTCATATGAAAAAATAATTGTATAATGATTGCTTTTCTGACACAGCTTTTGTATATCCTTATCAGCTTTCCCACACTTGGCAACACCGACTAAGTGGATTACATTTACTATATTATGCCTACACAAACTAAGGGATAAAAATTTAATGAACTAATTCTCCATATAGTATTAAAGAATAACAATAAATGATTAGGGTACAATAATTTATATAAGTAGATTTTGCCAAGATTGTTTACCTTATAGAACGTTTATATATCCATTAGACATCCATTATCAAACCGAGTAGACATCACCATGATTTTATTATTCTTTAAAATTCAAATGATTGATATTGTAAAGTAGTTAGGTATATCATGTTACGTACATCTTACAAAATAATGACAATTTGGATGATTTGGCATAGGTGATTGATGAATATCTATTTCACATCTAATGGATGTATCACATAGATGAGATATGATATGGATCATGTGGTTATCTGATAGATATCCATAGGCTATCATGTGCTGTGTGGGTGTATGCAATTGCGGCCCAGATTCGTAGTCAATGTGGGAGGGAGAGGTCTAGTAAGAGATGCAATATAGTAGTAAAAGCGCTCGCCAGTGACATGCATAACCATACATTTGGTGTGGTATTTGTGTAATGTTTCTGAAATAGCTCAAATGTGAAAGTATTGTGTGGTGCCGAACGGTAACAGTAATTCTTCCGATAGAGCTTTATATGCAAAAAAATTAAATCTTCGAAATGCTTCACATGTAGGCATCATCTTTATCAAACAAATGTTTCTGATACAACTGGTCCTTCATCTACACTTACTATTTTCAAATCAAGAAGACCGCTAAGTCAGCCAAATCAGATCATTTCACAGTTAAAAAAAAATAATATTTTAACCAAACATAATGTAAGGACAGCGAAATAGATCTATCTGCAGTTGGTTGAGGTGTACACAGCACAACATAGACATGCATTTTAATATTTACAGTATTGTTTTTGACAATGTAGTGGATGAATTGTTTTCAAACACATATTCTATTTCGTTTCCTTGTAAAGAACACGAAGCACAAATATTTTCAAAATTTTGTTTATTGTTATATTATTATGAGAATTAAATAGTACTATAAGCACAATGACAGGGATACTGATAAATCAAGTGCAAGAAAGAAGAGGGTAGAAATATATAGAGTAGTCGTATTTCTGTAATTAATTTTACTTCCACAATCAACGGATAGGAAGTATTGTATCGCGACAAAAATTTTCAAAATTTTTTATTTGCTCAATCGCTTTAAAATGCTCGAAAACGTCCAAAAACAAAATTTGAACAAGAATTTCGTGTTTGTATGTCCGTCTGTGTGTGGACACGATAACTTTCGAAAGACTTAACTTATGAACTTGAAATTTGGCATACATATAGATCTCAACTACCTAAAGCAACATGTTTTTGGGGTGAGTAGGGTATAGGGCGCCCTTCCCCAAAATTGTGGGGTAACTACCCTTTTTGCAAACATTTATTTTTTGCCTTTTAGTATGTGATTAGTAGTATAATTGCGAGTATTATTAGTCCCTATAAATTTTCGGTGCAGCAAACTGTTTAGAAGAAATAAACGGTCATTAAAAAACAGGTTTTTCCCAAACGTCACAGAAATACTTAATATATTCACATATGAAAAAAACCATCCGATAGGAAATAAAATTTATCACAGTGTTTAAAAAATATTTCCAAAATTTTGACATTTTCGAAATATTTCCAAAAAAAATAAATTTTGAACCCTGTCCACACAATTTTTTTAAAATTTTGCTATTATATAAAAATTTAAATTTCTGATCGAAAAGTACTCTTGCAATTGTTTTGTTTAGTTAATAATTTTCAAGTTATTTAGGAAAAAACGATTTTACATATTTATGGATTTTTGCTAATATCACGAGAAAAAAATGTCTAGAGATAAAAAATGCTAAAAACCTCATTATTGATGGTATAATATAAGAAATAAATGCGTAAATTTCATTTTGACAACTTGATCTGGAAGTACTGATTCAATTTGCAGCGGATTTTCATTATCTGACGCAAATCTGTTGTACAATTGTTGCACAAGTAACAACAGAATCTTATAATTTCCACACTTTTTGAAAGATAAATGAACCATCGCTATTCCCTTAGGTAATTGTGGGAATCAAATTGATATTATCAACTCAGCGTGCTCTATAAAGTAGCCTTATGCAAAGCGGAGCGATTCCCACTGTGCTCTATCTCTCTCTAACACAAACTCTAACGCGACCAGCTACAGAATCGGCCCGCTCCACATAGCATCGTGCGCATACCTCCCTATCTACTACCGTGACATAAGCTAACGCCAATTTTTCCGAACCCATCTTCAGTTCAATACTGACTTCTAGAGTTTCAGCAGAATGAAATAATGAAGTCCAGTCAAAATGATCCCTTTACTGCTGTTACGTTCGATTGGACGTCCAGTTCCCTCGGAACTGCTTGAAGAACGCTTGCCTAAACAACAAAGAGGAAAACTCCTGAAGTCACTTGCGTTGATGTTTGTGTTGGTTGGCGAGCAATCGCGAATTAAGGATTCAAAAACAACCTATTAATAACAATACAAAAACAATAACAAAATTATATGATAGTGTGAACAGAAAATAAATTTAATACTGTACTGTATAGTACGCTATGCTAAAAAATAGATAGATGTAAGCCATCACACACTTTTTTGTAAATCTATAAAAAAGCAATATCCCAGCATACATTTTTTTATATCTCAAAGAGATTTGGCAGCGTTTTCGATGAAAGCTCCCTGGCGACTTGACTTTTTCCGATTCTTCCAACAATTATCGTTAAATTCTAACCAGTTTGCAGAAAACTCTCACAAATTATATATCTAACCCTTCCTAATCTATTGGTGAAAATCGCATGAAACAGGCTGTTGCCTACAACGCTTTACGCGAGTAGTCTCCCACTCAAACATTTTATTACTATGTCTGTTGAGCGACCCGACTATAGTGATGCCAAGTTTTTAAACGTTATTATAGACAAGAAGGCCACTAAACACTTCAGAGGGAATTTTATTAAGGTCTCAAACAAGGCATAATTCAACAAACTAAATTCAGTTAATCTGATTTCTCCGGTAACCTAAGCTGACCTGATGCATTTTAAACATTTGAAGAGTTGAAGCAACTATTTTTGTGAATGGCCCCAAAATAACCATCTTCTACACGATCATTTTGTCATTTAAAGATTTGAATTTGAAAAAAAAAGTCAGTCAAAGCAACTTGTACAATTACATGTTATAAGCACAAGAACATATGTTATTAGTTATTATTGAACAACGAAATTGCTAGATGTAACAGATACAGACATTGTGCCACATTTTGTGATAACCGCATACCCATTTGATAATGTCAATTGCAGATTTAGCCTGTGAAACTGTTACCTCCTTCGGTTTTTTCCTTACTGTTCCAAAACTTTACCGTTAATAAGTTAGATATTACATGAACAAAAGCATCTGTATGGAATATTAGTGGAATATTAGTATTAACAAGAATTTTCATTTATTAAGTCAAGTCGAGCAAAAGCACAACCGTACCATCCTTTTCTTAAAGAGATACTCAGGGCACTTTCGACTTCCTGTAACTTGATGGATAAACCTAGGTTAATTTTACAGTGACCAAGAGGACGTGCTATAACTAGGTATAATCCCAAATTACATACTGCTGATACCTAGAGTCTACGAATTATTATCTTTAGTTTTGTCACTGACTCACTCACCTACCGATCATAAAAATTCTAAAAAACAGACACGCAAATTTAAAATTTTGCATTCAGTTAGTATTTAGCCTATAAACGCAGAAAACTCAAACATTCAGAAATTTCAGTCCTGTTTCTGATCGCTGAATATAATCGACCGCCCAGGACTGTCAAACATTATTAGATCAAAGCGTCTGAGAAAAACCAGTAGAGACAGAGAGAGGGCTTTTAAGAATATTCGTAGCTGACTTACAAAAAAATAACAACCGGAAGGAAAAAAAGACTACCTACAAAAAGGAGTGAGACCCATCAAAAACATAAACTGTACAAAAATGCAAGTCTACGCCGCAAAAGATTTTGAGATATGATGTAAAACCAAGTCAGTTGTTATAGTTAATACCTATGGAAGCACCTATTTAAGAACTTTGTCATGAACTGTTTCCTAATTAGTTACCTACTAAGAACTACACTGATTGTAGCAATATTAGACATCTTTATTTCTATAATAAATATAATGATTTGGTAATCGCACAGCAATATAATCAATAAGAATAATCTGAGATTTTAGAATAATATTGCATGTTTTTTTATTATATCTTTGTAATAGTTAATCAGAATAGGCAGTAGATTAAAAGCATAAAATAAAATGCACTTTTTCAAGTTGGTATTGTTGTAGGTAGATGTTATCGATCGGTCTATTTATGTCACGTGAGGCTCGTAACATAACGTTTATAGCGATATCTACTACAATCAAAAAACTCCCACATATTGCTTGTTCCCACATCGTTCTGGTAAAATCGAGATAAATGCGACAGCACGCGCCTTCTAACAAATCTGACGTTTTATCGGTGAGCGGACGAGGACTAGAATTCTCTTTCCGGTCAATCAGACTATCGAGAGTTCTGGCATATCTGATCTCGAATCTGAACATGTCTTTGTTGCTCGTCATCTGTTTGGAAAAGCGTTGACATTCCTAACAATGTGCCTGAGTGAGCGTTTAACGGAATTCTGTGTTAAGCGAGGATTTAACATTTCTGACATACAGGGCGTCGAAGAGTTTTCTTTTATAATATATACGTGTGGATTAATAGGTGATTTCATAAATAGTTCGCACCTGATTAAAACATCTATCGATATCTGATCATGTGGATATCTAATATCTAATGTAACTGTCAAGGGAGGGAACCTAACATAAATTTTTTTCTAAAAAATATTTTACCTAAAAACTAATTACTATACCGTGATAATTACGTCAAAATTCGTATTTTTTATCGTAATTGTAACTAATCCACATGCACAGATCTCTCAAAAGTGCGACGAGTTAAATATATAAAATTTGTCATAAATATTCAAACACATTTCTGAGTTCTTCTGCACCACATCTTAGATCTTTTCTAAAATCGTGGTTATTGTCTGTAGTTTAACTAATAACATTTGATATGAAAAATAACAGAGCCAGCCAGTAAAAATTGGAAATACATAAGAAATAACGAAAACAAGAAAGGGTTCTAATTCCTCGATAGAAAGAAGAAAAATGTGCAGTTTTCACTTTGGCAAAATCGAATAAGTATAAGAAATTGGTCAATTTTTTTAGAAAACAAACAGAGGTTTTCGAATATTTTCATGAGAATCGTACGAAAAAAGAGCACTAGTACTGTACCCATCAAAAAGTTGCTGCAGGTCAAACGGAAAGTAAGTATAACACTTTAAGAATGCCAAAATTATATATTTGCTAAAATCTTTAAAACGAAAAGGACTACGGGAACTTTGAAAGCGGCATTACTATACAGCCTTAAAATTTCCCAAATTTATTTCCATTTAAACTTTTTTCGAAGCGTAATAATAACCAAAATCTAAAATTTCGGATACTCTTAATAGTTTGCCGCTAATACCTGAGAAGTGATGTCATTAAGCGTAAGTAATGTATAGGTTATATACATTTTGTTAAGAGTACACATAGTACTTAGTCTAATATAAAGGCATCTGCTTTAGCTGGTAAGGCGATTCTCCGTAACCCATGAGCTTCGCTAGTTATTTCCAGCTCGTCAGTATATTTATTATATTGATCCTGGAAGGAATTTTCCTTTGATATATGGATCCCTGCAGCAGAGTTTGGAAGTTATAATAGTTCATATGTTGAAGTGGATACGCCAGATTTGGTTGACATACTTGTGCTGTATTTGATTACTCTTAGTGTATTTAATTAAATTTTAAAAAAATAAGTAAGGTGTAAGATCCTAATTGAATAACTGATTCATTGAACCAGGGTAGAGTAGGCATTTCTGCGGCTCCCGCATATAGGCTATGAGCGCATACTAGTCACTAAGTACATTACAGTACCGCAGTAGTTCGCCATTTTAGGGTAAAGTAGTGGCGAGAGATGGGAAAGGGACCAAACCAATCAAACCTAACTTTAAAGATTAAAAAGCTGCTAGATATCAGACTCTGATGCACAAAGCACGTTGCCAGTTACCTATGGGAAAATCAAACAATACCTCATCAGAGCCTGATATCTGACATATCTATAGAGTTTGGTTTGATAGTGTGGTTCCCACTCCTATCTTCTTTATAAACATTTAAATTTCCCGCTGCTATTTTGTCATAAAATGGCGGACTGTCACGGTACTGTAATGTATTTAGTAACTGTAGCGCATAGTACAGTCACTAAATATATTACAGAACCGCAAGTCATTGTCCACATTTTTGCTCTAAAATGGCGGATGAAACGAAAACCATAGAAACCAAATAGGTTTGGTTCCGTCTTATACATAAACATTGAAATTTCCCGGCGCTATGTTACCTTAAAATGGTGGACTATTGCGGTACTGTAATATACAGCGTTTCTATAAATGATTCATGCAACGCGGGCGGCTTTTATTTATGAATTCTTTGTGCCGCCGTTTTGTAACTGCTGCCAAGCTACAATATGCACGGCGACAGTACTGAAGGTTGCAGATCAATGTCACCCCACAGCTCCGAAATGTGAGATTTCTGCAACCTTAAAGTTAATTATCCCACAAAACTCTATAGAATATGTTGAAAATACACACTCCCGGGCGTTTTCTCATATTAAAATATAACAAAAAATTCAAAAATCGATAGATGACAAGTGTACGTCACTTTCCTGAGAGGCAAACTGATTTAATCGGTAATGCATGAATCATTTATAGAAACCCTGTAGTTAGTGACTGTAGCGCATACCGCTTTGCAGCGCCTCGCAGCGGGTAACTCACACGTTACATACTTCTCGTGGATAATCCTAACCTAAACCTACAGTCGGAGGGCCGTTTAATCACAGGAAGTGTGATATATCTTGGGTTACAAGGCATAAAATGTGATCTCGTACTGACAGGATCTATAAAAATACTAAACGACAATGTTGGTAATTGTATAGTATATACAGGGTCCGCCAACTAAAACTCCCCAGGCTCGTATTTTCTTTATTTTTTTACGTACAACCTTAAGTTATATGTTAAATTATAGCTCTTTTTAAACTCTTTAAAAATAGCTTGGTGGGTGTCTAAAAAAATTTATGCAGATGATCATATTTTGTGTTTAAAGTTATATTTTTGTAAATATTTTTTAACCTTACTTCGTATAATAAATATTGCTTCACAGTTGAATGCCGACTTTTGTCTTCTTCAATTTGTGTCATTACAATGTATGCGTAATTTTTACTCCTTCTTAGTGAAAAATAAGAAAAACTAGTCGCCGTCATATTCTTTAAATAGGGTTGTTCAGAATTTTTCAGTGTTAGTTTAGAAGCTTTTTACGGTACAAATTATGCCTACATACCAATCGCTGCAACAAAACCTAAAAATTTTAAGTAACTTTTAAATAAATCAAGTACAAAGTTCGTTCTAAGGAGAGAGAGGCTAGGAAATGAAACCCCGTAACGAGGCTAGCATGCGATGTAGAAAACCAAACTAGCCTCATCGTAGGGTTTCGCTTTCTAGCCTCTCTATCTTTAGAACGAACTTTGTACTTGATTTATTTAAAAGTTACTCAAAATTTTGGGGTTTGTGTGCAGGGATGGGTATGTAGGCATAATTTGTACCATAATAAGCTACTAAACTAGCACTTAAAAAATTGTGGCGGCGACTAGTTTTTCTTGTTTTTCACTAAGAAGGAGTAAAAATTACGCATACGTGGTAATGACACAAATTGAAGAAGACAAAAGTCGGCATCCAACTATGAAGCAATATTTTTATACGGGGTCAGGTTAAAAAAATATTTACAAAAATTAACTTTATTTGCAAAATATCGCAATATACAAAAAAATTTTTGGATTCTCACTATGCTATTTTTAAAGAGTTCAAAAAGACCTACAATTTGACATACAACTTGAGGTTGTACCTAAAAGATCAAAGAAAATACGAGCCTGGGGAGTTTTAGGTGGCGGACCCTGTATATCGCACATTCATCAAATAAAGTGAAATTTTGCTCACTCCTAGAAACACAGACTTCCGTAACATGAATATCCGTTACTTGCGGTCGCATCCTATTTTCGAAATGTGTGTAAGTGTTTAAGTATCTAGTGTATTAATTTCCAATTATTTTACGACACTGTGTTTTTCCCTGTAGGTACTGCATAGTATGCTTCTTTAGTGGTACCTTTGAGTCCGATCGTGCTACGCGAGTTTTTCAAATCAAGCAGAAAAGCACTGCCTAAACGCCTCAAAAATCGACCGATAAACACCACAATCTGTTTGAAACGACACTCGCAAGTCGCGACACTAAACAGCATACGGAACAGTACTGTGTGTCGTAATCCAGGTCCACGCATAAAAACTAATATCTCAAAAACTAGACACAACCGCAGGAAATTCATTTCAGATTCATCTTCAGAAGGCCGTGTTTTAGTTGTGTGCAAAATTCGGCCTTACCTACCCATTTTCTCTGTGGATACTACTAATCCACAATTTGCGACGTTCTTCTTCTTGAGGTTTGGATGGAAAGCAGTAAAAATTTGTCTGTGTCTGCATAACTGTTACAGTCCACAACACATCAATTTTGTTTATTTACACGCAAAGAGCATACATATTTTTCAGCACTCATATTGATTACTATCAAATGGCCTTATTCTTTGATCACTAGATAGACATAAATAAGAGAATTAGTTAAGTTAGGCCAAAGTAATTGCAGCATACACCACACAGTTGACAGCTAATGTGAATGTTTACCCACTAAAAATGCCAAATTCACGGATGGTGGCGCCACTTGAAGTCATAGCCTATACCGCCGGGCGGACTACGTCTACGGTGGGTTGGAGGGATAACATGTTTGTTGTTAGTGGACTCCCACGTAGCGCATGCTACGGTCAACCGGTAATTAAAATGGCGAGGGCTTCAGGGTACACTCAACTAGGGGATGATTTCCTTAGATGCTTCTGTGGTTTGTGGTGGCTTAGTTCTGTTGCATTATTCTTCTTCCTCGGATGAGCTGCTGCCTGAATTGTTTAGAACATTTATGGTTTTCTTGTCTTTTCCAATTTCTGACCACTCCTCTTCGATTTGATTTTATTTTTTTATGACTCTCTACACTGCTATTCTCCAGTTGTTCTTGTCCATTTTGATATATCCCTTTGTACTTCATTACATATGTTTCTACTCATTTTTTAAGAGCTTTGACCAACACTTAGGCTTGTTATGTTGGCTGCGTATATATTCCTTAAAATGCTCCAGCCAAGCTTATATTTTTCTACAAATAGCAGTATAACCCTTGTCACTCTATGCGCCGTTTCTGTGCTCTCCTTGACAGCTTCTCTGAGGTTGACTTTGCTTGTTATTTAGGCTTCCTATTCGTATTCGCTAGAGAGGTGCCTCATAATGACCGTGTTACTTTTGTAATTTGTGGTTAGCTCGTTTTCTGACAAATTATCTTCTACGATGTATAAAAATTTGCGTGATAGTTTTTTGGTTGAAGTGGTGTAAGACAATTGTGAATATTGTTGGCAGGTAATTATTTCTTTATCAGAATTTCTGGTACAGAGTGTGATTTATTATACCTAACGCTTTATTTAAGTCTATTCATGTGATGAATATATTTGTGCCTTCTCCCAAATTTTCTTCTAATATGCACTTTACAGCTAATATATGATATGGTTAATTTAGTTTAATGGTATTCTTGGGTATCATTTTTACTTTATGGTGTATTATTTGCAGCTTACTATAATGGTTATCCACACTATCTAGCTTACAAACCTAGTTTTGAACAATCTCTAGTCAAGCCATTATTGTATCTATCTAATCAGTTTTCCTAGTCATTAATCAGTTTGCATGTTTGTACTTTTACAGAACGTTTTCCAGTGGACATCATTTTCACATTTCCATTTAATCTTCATGTCATCACATTTCCATCATAGCTTCTGATTTTATTCAACTAGTTCGGTTTTGTGCTCAATTATACATTAATCCCAGTTAAGTATCACTTCAAAAATAGCGCTACCTGTTTGCACGTGATAACAATGTGCCAATACAGGCAGTAGTTACCTGCAAAATATTTCGCAGCGACATATCCATCATACCATTCGAGCCGATCATCCTTTTACGGCTGTTCGCGAAAATGTCCGCATCCGGAGATAATCCCAAAATTGAAACACGTTATTTATTCTGGTGTGTTTAAGACCTTGCGAGGCGGAGGTTTTTGTTCGCGTCAGGTCCAGCGTCTCGCCGGAGGGACGGATCCGTTCGAGCGTCCTGCGGGAACGTGTCCAGAGAAGGGAATGAATCACTCCCCTGGACAACGGCTGGCCCCTAATGGCCCTCCTAACAGCCGCCAGATAACCCCATCCAGGGCTGCATACGACCGAACAATGCTCCGAATTTGCCCTTGAAAATTATACCTATTTTTGCACATTGTGCGAATCGCATAATACGCTACTGCAAATGGACGTTGCACAGATCAATTACGGCGTGGGATTGCTCGGAGTGGCGGTAATGGGGTAAACACATAAATCTGCAGAATTTGAAGGTTTTAGTGGGCGCACCGGGGGAGTTATTGGCAGCAAATGACGGGATACGGTGCGGTTTTGTGACATTAACAGATTTAACTGTAGGTAAACTTCGAATGCGTATAAGCCGATTTCAATAACAACTGTTACGTTGCAAATACACACATCCCTCACTGCTAGTCGACTTGACTAGTTGCTTGATGTTAGATCGATTTCTGTACCTTAAACTTGCTTTACTTGTTGAACTAAATACCCCGGCGCCTCAGAAATTTACCATCAGTCATCAGGATCTTTTTAGGCTTCTATGATACAGAAATTGAAATATCAGAAGTTATAAGGAAAGTTATACAGGGTGTGCCGCATTATGAGGGCAACCTCTCGGAATCTGGAAACTGGTACAAAAATAACACTATTTTGCAGTGTAAATTTTTTTAATTAACGCCGCCTACTGATATATGAGGAAGAGGAACAACTTTTCAAAAATATCTCTTACACCGGTTGATATAATTTCATCAAATTTTGGCTATTATTATTTGAAGTAGAAGCCGTTCAAATGATGCGCACATTTTTTTAATAAATGTTTTGGGGGCCAGGGAGGGGGCCAACTCCCCACATTTTAATGGCTAATTTTTTGTAAACAAAATAAGATTGTTCATGCGTCATAACTGACCCTTTCCGAGAAAACTGCAGTTGAATGTTAGGATTCATATTTTCACTGCTTAACTAAATAATTTTTTTATTAAATCGGCCGTGTTAAATAACAAAACTGTATTTGATGTTACTGTTACATTGACATTTTGACAATACAATAATAATAATAATAATAATAATAATAATAATAATAATAATAATAATAATAATAATAATAATAATAATAATGGAATATTCATACCAGCGTACTCATTTATATGAATATTCCATTACTATTATTAAAGAATTCTTCCAAATTACAAATAATGTTACAAATTACAGGTATCTAAGCAAACACTACTGCACATACTTGTCATAAATGATACTGCAGTTAGCTTGCTGATTGCGATAGGCATAAGTATACTCGGCGTTGAATGTACATGGATAATTAAAAACAAGCTTGGCCGGATATTATAATTATGTCTAAAAAATATACTAATGGAGACGAGACCATTAATTTGTCTAACAAAAATACCGTCATATTTTTTTGTGACAACGGGAAATATATATGGGTTATCAGTGGAAAAATTGCATAATTGAGTATTTCAGTGAAGTAAAATTTACGGAATTCAATATAGTTTCGTTACTAATTGTAACATATGCAAATAATTAATTCCCTATGTTGATTAGAATAAAAAATGTTTTTAAGTACGTGAATATTCAAGACAAAGTTGAACTATTTTAAAACGCCCTACAAAGGAGGTGACGACTTAACTGAAAAAGGAAATACGCAACTTGGCAGAAGTGTTACTTTACATTCTTTTGTGGCTGTCAAATCACGGTCGGGCGTCAAACAAGCTGTTCGAAATACTCCAGGTTTTGTAAACGTTATCATCCTGCGCTGCTGTTGGATTTGTTGTGTTTGATTATGCTTAATTAACGCAAGAACAACGAACGATAAACAAAAGAAAACAAACACAACACATAAAAAAAGCGTTTACAGATTATTCAGCTCAGCTGTCACTGTACTGTCAGTGGTCAGCTGTACGCGATGTTGCTACTTACTACGATTGTTTTTTATCCCTCTCTTTTTAACACGGTACAACTAGATTGTTCACTTATGACGTCACAACTTAATTCTTTAATTTTTGTTAATCAATATCTCAAGTTATACGCAATATTGAATGAAATAAAAAACAGGTCAATCTTAAAAATTATTACATAGACTGCAGCCTATCTCTAGTTGACATGCCATTCAACATCGTKACAGTATTGATGTTGGTCTAGTTGATCAACGAGTTTGGATAGCCGTTCTATCAGATTATAAAGTCGCAGCTTCAAAGTTCAGGTTTTGCAACTGACGTCCAAGTCCGAACACAATTAAACTCTATTTAGCAGCTTTCGACCGTGATGAAAGCATTAAAAAATAAGAACGTGGGCGCAGTTGCTAAATAATCGATTCGATTCAATAACGACCGCAAATTGGAAACGCGGCGGCTGAGTTCTAAATAATGCACGACTTCCCTTGCCCTGCTAAACAGTATTTAATGACAAGTATTGAACCATTAATTTACCAGTAATTAAACGTTTATCGCGATTGGCCAGAGGTTAATAACATAGACCTAGCATACTGGTAAAACGTTCGCAAGTGGAAGTTAATTTATGCATGGCTGGTGAAGCCTATTTTTGAACACCCAGTTTTCAGTTTTAAAGTAGTTTTCTTGCCCGACCAGAGTACTGTAACGTATTATTCTATATAAAATCTACAATGACATATATGTATAACAATACAAGGCTGTTGCGATAAGGCAATTTCCTCACTGCAGAAGTGTACAATATCGATAAAACAACGCATAAAATTTAAAATTAAATACGCTGAAATATGTAACTTACTATTTAAGAGAGAGATTTATTTTAAGATGATTGAAACAGAGCGAACTGTTACTAAGCCGAAGATATGACGTAATCAAATGTTTTTTTTTTGTATTATTCCAGCCCTGCTGATAATTGATGTTACTTTCGACTGCAGACAGCACTTATTGAATATCGTGAATTAAGAGAGAAGTTCCAAAATAACAAAAACGGGAACTAGACAAAAAGTTATCATCTGTAGATTTCAGTAAAACTGGAGAAATTAAGAATCCATAGATGCTGCAACCTACAGATAACTTTTTGTCTATTGATACCAATCGCGTTTTTTTTGCATTCTTTGGAATTGTTGATGTCTATTAAATGCTTAGTCCAGTCTGAAGTAACACTAAAGTTAGCGAAAGCTGACTTAGTCAAAATATAACATTGCCATCAAAAGCCAACTTTGTGTAAATACAGTGGCGATTCTCTAACAAATAATATAAATCTGTAATCCACATGTTCAAAATGATGCGCTTAACAATGCAGACTGAACGAATCAAACTTTTAATAATGTATGATGGTAGGTTATGGCAATAAGCCTCCCAGTCATCAGGAAGTCTGTCACATGTTTAACATGAAATGGCAAAACGGACCTCCTATTCTCATATTTCACAACTTACTTTTAGTACACTTATCACTGCTCGATTCCACGATACGGGTAGTGTGAAAGATCTGCCGGGATCAGGTCATCCTAAATTAAACGAAGACACAAAATTTTATTAGAATCCGAAGAAAATTTGAACCTATTCCTACGTCAGGCGGCAATATACAACGATGTACACCAATCAGCAGTGGGTAAATTTTACCAAAAGGAAAAATTTAAATCGATAAAATCCTATGAATCCCTAAACTTCAGAAGGACGATCCTGACGCTTACAGTTTTGTGAGGTGCTGATGAGAAGATGTGATGAAGGCCCTAACTTTTCAAGGAATATTCTGTTTTACGACGAAGCAACTTTTTATTTAAACTGCATACTAGTCGCCACTGGATACGAGAAAATCCACACTGGGTTCATGAGATACACACGCAACGTCTTTAGATGCAGGCATCAATCGCCAGAGTATTATCAGTCCTTACTTTTTTTAAGATAATGTTACGGCATATAGATATTTAGAATTTCTTAGAGATAATTTGATACCTACCTGCACTGGCTGAGATATTTCCGAATGAAGTAATTAATGAAAATAATCCAAGAGAAGACAGTTGTTTGCAGCCAGATGGTTTGGTGGTACATTTTTTTGATGTAGCAGTTCGTCGAAGCTTTCGATCGCCGGATTTGAGCTGTTTAGATTTTTCTCTTGGATCATTTAGAAAGTAGAGTATACATAGGCCGTGGACGCACATTGGAATGATATTACAAGTTCGTATTCGTATTTTTGTGCTAACTCTAAACCTTGTTAATACATTAAATGTGGAAACCAAGGTCCCTTTTTATTATTTTCAATGCCAAATGACAATGGTTGAATTGTATAATAGGGGCTCGAAAAAAATGTCGTTGTATGTTCGTCATAGTAACAACCTACTCTGTTTCAGTCAACTCAAAATAAATCTCTTTTTAAATCTTCGGTTGCTTGTTTCAGCGTTATTTTTAATTGTATGCGTTCTTCATTAACACKCCGTATTACAGATATCGCTAATTCTACAAACTGCATCCCGAAAAAGGTGAGCCACCTCCATTAGTGTTCCAATTTGACAGAGTCTTGGCACTGTTAAATATTCATAAAGTGATTATTCTCTCCGAAAATTTGTCGGTTTCATGAATATTTGAAGGATATTTAAATTTGCTCTTGAGAAGCGTTCGGGACAAGTTCCGCTGACCAAAGCCCTTTCGTTCCTGCACAAGAAGCGATTATTTAAAGACGGCTAGCAGAGGAAAACGGCTCGTATGCAAAGTTCGATGGTGAAATATTGAGCTCCTACAGTATGTAACGCATAATACTCTGAATTTTAGCTGTTTTGCACCTTATTCATTAGAATATACATTGTAATACCAGTTGATTACCCTACATAAGTTACCTAAAATGCTTACGCACTTAGTATAACGGCAAGAGCATTGAGTCCTTAAAAACAATAATATGCACACCCTCAAAATACGATACGAGGTTTGTTGTGGGGTGCCGTGCTATACTTTCTATGTTTCTTTTTTCAAAGCTTCCAGCAAATTTGCATTTGCCTGTACCATAAAGTTCATGGTATTTTTATAGCATTCGCTGCGCCATTTATCATAGCTCCTAGATAAGTTTTGTTTAATTTGATAATAATAGGAGCACCTCGGCAAAAGGACGATAAGCGACTGCCTGAGCAATTATAAAAGTGAGATAAACTATGTACTAATATAATGTATTCTCCACTTTCTTAAGGAAATATTAACGTGGCAAAGCCCTTAAACAGTTATCTCTAGTGCCAGGTACAAAGTTGCTAAAAATTATCAAATATCGGAAACAAAGTTGGTATATATGTCAGAAAGATTTAAGCATTGAATGTTACCATTGTTGTAGACTAACTGGGATACTAAGCTACCTGTGTGGGAGAAATTAAGAGATCTTTAATAGTTAAAACTAAGGAGTACCTAAAAAAATGTGAAAAACATAAGAATATTGATGTAGCTTTACCTCATTTCTCCCCGGCCAAACATTTGTTACTTAATAGAGGCATTGCCAGTTTGGATAATGTAAAAATATTACAGTTTTGTAACAAATCACTAATATTATACAAATATAAAATTTTATATGACCAAAGTTTGCAGCTTTAAAATGAAATTCAAAATATTAACTAGCCCATTTTAAATAATTTGTTAAATTTTTAATGATAATAAGTCGGTAACTTTCTGCAATTGTGCAACCTACATGCATAAAATAATTTTAAAGTATTGGTAGTTCTTTTCATTATTTGACTTCTATCAAAAATTAATTTCTGTTTCCTATAACTTGCAATGTTTATAAGCTTTGTACCTGGCACTGAATACAATATTGTTTAATGAAGTGAAGAACATGTTGTATTATTACATAAKTTGTCACATAGATGGATCACTTCACAAAATTATACAAGTATTTCATTAATTTAGTAGTTTGGAAACAAAAGCTAATTGTTCGAATGTGCTTTACTTCACGTGTTTTATCAGATAGCTCTGACGATCGATTCGTCTTTCAAAGTTATTTCTTGAAAGCGTTTTTGCGTAGTTTTGGTATTGAACGTTATTTGGTCGAAACGATAGCGGAGCTATCTCACAAAACACGTAAAACAAATCACTTCAAACAATATCAGCTTGCTTTCAAGCTATATAATTGATACAAAATATTTAGTCCAACTTTTAACTTTGCAACTGCACAATATTAGGGAGTGTTTTTATTAACGACGAAGTGAATTCCAAACAATGGGTTCCGCGCGGGGAAAAAGTTGTTGTCTTTTAGTCTTTTATAACATTTTATAATTAATGCGCGCCTATGTCTATAATTAAAAATAAAATACAGCGATAAATGGAAATCATTTTGAACAATACGTCTGTTGAAATATATTCGACAAAACATAGTCTTTTTCTTTTTTTAAACTACCTACCAAGTATTAGGTCTTCTTTTTCAAGGTATATAGCGTTTGTGATAGTATACGAGTAACTAGTATGTTTAATGAACCTCGTAATTATATTATTTATTATTAAAAAGTTTGACCACCATGATGAGAGGCAAATTCGTTATAAAATATCTTCCAGCAATTATTTCTACTCAGATAGAAAAAATTACTGTATGAAACGCGATCAGTTATAATTTTTGGTTTAATTCGCCGATGCGCTGTAAATGTTCTCTCTGCAATACCAAACCCAACTAAACACAAAATCATCGCGTAACCAGCCCTTTGTTACCCCGTATTAGCTTTTTGCTCGGTGTGTAAATTAAGCCGCAATTTGGCAGATGCAGCGAAATTGCATAAAAGCTCGTCGGTTGCAAATTACATACGCATCATCAGAAATTCCATATCGAATGCTATAATTTTCGATCTGACGTGCAGAAGATCGCGACGCCTATTCGGCGGCAGCTTCTGTAGGACAATTGACCATGAGGTGTGTTCAGGTAGCTGCCACTTAATGACGATGTCTAAATTTTAAGATGTAAGAAAAATTGAAATTGGTCTAAGCTACACCCACTGAAGTTTCTGTGGGTACTTTTAAACCATTGATCTTAAGAAGTGAGTTATTTTGGAGATTATTTTAATTAATTATAAAGATATAGGCAAGGGTAATATAATGGATACCTACTTTGAAATTATTGCCGGGCAAATACGAACAACCGATATAAAACTACGACTGCGGTTTTTGTCAATATCTAGTATGTGTAATATCAGATGAGCTAAGCACTTATCTTACTAAATAACGATTATATATTACCTCACCGTTAATGAATTTGGAATATTATTATGATTGTTCATAAGATTCTAATATAAAGAATTTATGTACGTAATCTGTCAGCATTCCGAATAAAACATAAAACGTTCATTTTAGAGCATTACAAATTACGAGTACAGTTACATTTAGAACAACTATATAAAGTAAAACAACAAGGTTTTACTCCTTCAGTACTTACGAAATCGGAGCTACATCTTCGAGAAGCTTCAGTACAAGTATTTCTTTTGCACAGTGCATTGTCCGAACTATGCAAATTATGGTCTGTGATTTATGGTAAAATGACGCAGCAGTTCTTAATATTTAGTGTGTTGCAAAACTTTTTCCAAAACCGGCAGTCACCTTGGAGCCAACCTTTAAACTGGAAAATTTTATTGTTGCATTTTCTTTTACATTAGTTGGGATTTAGCAGTATTAAGCTTAAACTAATGGACTGGAAACAATTTTGAAGCCTATTCTATAAAGGCTTCAATATGCAGTAAAACTCAACAATAAAACGACTTGCATTAAAAATTTACATTTTACGTTTTTATTCCATCGTTTCCATTTATTGTAAAGAATTTGTCTTATAGGGCTAGTACATCTTGTACATATGTTAATAAAACATGCAGCCAATACGAGGACCAAACATAGGTACAGTTATATTCGAGTAACATCCAAAATGAGTAGCACTGAAGCTACCTATTGTTACTGAATTGTTCTCAAAGAATAGTTTAAGATTTTTGGTGGCATTTAGACAAAGTACACTTTTGTGATTATTATTACTTGATTACTTTAATTTACCAACTTAAACGTTCGGACGGGCGAGGGTACTTTTCTAAAGCGCCGGGCTTGTGCGAGCCTGCACAAAAAACACCAAAAACAATTACAAAAAGAAATGTTTATAACGCAGAATTATATATCGGCTTCGAATATTCCACGCCCACATCGTCCAGCAAGCACTATCTACCTGTAAATCCTCAGTCTTCGTTTGTGTGCCGAGCCGCACGATACAATTAATCTGCCCAATTTAGTGTGACCTCAAGATTTAAAGACCTTGTTTGTGTTGCTACAAATATGTCCAAACACAAAATGCACAGATGTCGTTCGCGGGAGAAACGCTTGTAAGAGTTGGAAAACCAATTGAAAGCTTTATCTAACGCACAACGACAACGTATAGAAGATGGCCCTTCGAACATCTTCCAGTCCAGACTCGTTGATTGCTCTATGGTAGCCTCTAATATAGGATATTATAATTTAAATGCCAATAACGAAATGTCTCGTAACCCTCTGCAAAAATCGACACTGCATAAAACACCTCCTTTCAGAGAAATTTTCAAATCAACAAAATCATAACTGGTTAATGTTGAAAATGGTATATTAAAAACTAGTTCCATAAGGCTCGTTTTGTAAACATTGGATGCGTACGACAAAGAGCCTTATGAAACGGGTTTTTATAATTTTTTCTACTTTGCGTGGTTTCCGTCTTCTAAACAAGAAAATGGGAGAATGAAAGAAAAATTAAGGGAATTTTAACTTGCGATACTTAAGTTGGCCAAGTGGCAATTTTGACAAGAGCCGTGACAGTTCCGACGTTTCGAGGTGGAGTTTGTTTTCTCATAGTTTTTTTTAGTGATACTCTATTACGAAACGCAAATTGTGCATTGTAATGGCTTCATTAAAAACGCAACATAGAAAAAAATATTAAAATCAAGGACAAATATAGTACTGATTAAAAATTACTGCTATCAAATCGCGGACTCAAAAAGAACGTCTGATTTTATATGCCCCGTTTAGTATTTTAAATTTAGCAAGTATAATATATTTTGTTAATGTTTCAATTTAAAAATGAAAGTAATGTCTGGTGATTCATAATTACATTTTCACAATATAGCCACCGAGAGGCCGCACGAAAATTAGGCAATTGCAGTGGTATTTCCATCCTCGTCTTAAAATAACTTAGGTCCTACCCTATCTACGAATCCGTAACTTGCTGTCGATACGAGTGCAATATTGTGTCTTTTTGATTTTTTGAGGATGTTCTGTTGCCAAATGCGAACACCATTTAGATAAAAATATGCTTCTCCACTAAACATAATGTTTCATGAACATATTAGTACACCCATTGCATCTTAAAATCCATTCGACAAAGTTACTCCTTTAAAAATGATCAGTTGGCTTCAACCTCTTTCCGCGCATGCATATACATGTCCACCTGTTGTGAAGCACGCTGAATAGTTTTGGTTGGACTTTCAATAAAGGTTTCATGCAGATAATGCATAAACAGACCGGCTTGGTTAATACCGTTGCAGTATAATGTTAATTATATAATATTTACTTGTTGTTAGCATCTAAAGGTAGTTTCCAATATTTGAAAATCTAAAAAATGCATGTCTATGCTATGCTGTCTACCTCTCAACCAACTGCAGATAGTACTATTTCGCTGTCATTATAGCTCTTCAATGCAGTTTAGGTCTAGTGTAGACAACACGGCATAGAACTGGTTTTGCTTATATACCAAAGCAATGGTATGATGAAAGTAAGAATTTAGGATGGCAATGCCATCTGTCAGCATTACACTGACATGATGACAAAGCCACCTAGCTGCCATAACGGGTACTACTTCCTAAAGGAAGTGACCTGTAGCCTGACAAATTGGTATGCAACTGCATACTTCAGTTTGACAGCAGGCCCCCACGGAACTTTATGCTAACGGCAAGAACCAACATACATAAAATGCATGTCTATGCTGTGCTGTCTACACCTCAACCAACTGCAGATAGTACTATTTCGCTGTCATTACAGTTCATCAGTGCAGTTTAGGTCTAGTGTAGACAACATGGCATAGAACTGGTTTTGCTTATATACCAAAACAATGGTATGATGAAAGTAAGAATTTAGGATGGCAATGCCATCTATCAGTATTACACTGACATGATGGCAAAGCCGTGGGGGCCTGCTGTCAAAATGAAGTATGCAGTTGCATACCAATTTGTCAGGCTACAGGTCACTTCCTTTAGGAAGTAGTACCCGTTATGGCAGCTAGGTGGCTTTGTCATCAAGTCAGTGTAATGCTGACAGATGGCATTGCCATCCTAAATTCTTACTTTTATCTGAAAATCTACATCGTTTTTGTACATATTACATAAATCCGGTGCTCTTGTTGGGACATCCTTTACATACAACTCTCAAATAACAAACATAAATCATGAAAGAAGTAAATACCTAAATCTTAAATGCTTGACAATTGATGCATATCTAAGACGTACAAAGGTAGCATTTGCTAAAAAGCAGAGATTTTGGGCTGACAGGCATATATTTGCCAGATAGGTACCTAATTAAATTTCGTTAAGTTATGACATGCGGTGGAAGTGATTTGTCCTCAACTTAACGTCAAACTATAAAAAAACATTTTGTATTATAGCATTTAGCAACAAACTTTAGTTTCTGCATGTATAAGCTGTGTTTATATTAATCGAGCTGATCAAATGGGATGTTTCTTTTTCATGTGGATCATTTGAGAATTCATTTCTGAATTACACTTTCTCATCATGTAATTGCCTCTTAAGTAATCAGTTTACTACAATGATATAATTTTGTATTTATTTAAGTCTTACCTAAGCGCTAAACTTCTGCAAGTAAATCAAGAGCAGTCCCTCATGTTGCTGAATCAATTACATTGCGTTAATTAATTTGTTAAGTACTTTGAATTAGTACACACTTTCACAGATATGGCAAAAACGTGTATGAGTAACAGCTACGCATATAGTGGATTTACTAATTTAATGTTAACAGCTTGAGCGCAGGTTATAGCATTAATCTTGCAAATACAAATTCTTCCGGCGAGTCGCTGGAGCGTGACCGAAGACGTTCGACGTGGAGCCACTTTTACTGGAGCCAGAGGCGTTCGGCATCTGCAGATGAAGTCATTATCTATCTTATGATGACTTGCACAAAATAAAAATTCGAGTAAACAATCGTGATTCGTGGGAAACCGCAGGTCATTTCTTCAACTTCCATTTCAATTTGTAATCAATCCGCGTCGTGCGGCTATCCGTTAACGCTGATGACGGCACGATATGGAAGGGTACAAAACAGGATGCGGAATACGATGATCTGCACGCTATTTTGCGTTGCAGCGGATGGGGAGTAATTAGTTTTTATGGAGCGGGTTCCATTAGGGTTTTTCGGAGGTTGATTGCTGGACAAAAAGCCGCAGGGCCGCCTTTCTTAACGCTCATATAACTTATGATGGGCGAGAAGTGGAAGAAAGCTTCCTTGCTTTTATGTATATCGTTAATAATTAATGTATGGTTATGTAAGCTTATGGGTTAACTATTGTTTTGATGCTAATGTACTCTTATTAGCATGTTGCTAATAGGTCATCAAAGTTTTTATTCTAGGTAGAATCATTTAACGACTACTGATTTCGTTATAGACAATTAAAGTCCTTTTGTGCCTTCCTAGTTGCCATTTTGTCTAATTCTGCAAAACTATTACTATACAGTAAAAAAATTAGTATTCTGAATATACTCTAAAATAACAGTAAGCGAAGCTGGAGCAGGTCCACTCTAGTGTAGTAAAAAACTTGGCTACATTGTTAGAGTAAATTTTAGAGTGATATTTACTCTAGTCAAATGTAATTTTTGACACTAGATTTGAGTAAAAATATGTTTAATCTAGAGTAAAAATATTCTATAATAAATAGTATACGAGTAATTTTTAGATAGAACAGATTACGAGAATAAAGTTAGAGAGTTGTTAGATGAGGAAACATATCAAAAATTATCCCGAGATCCTACCTCAAAAATTTCCAAAATTACCAATGATCTTATCAAAAGTTCAAATCTTTCGAATGAGGAGAAGTCTCTTATAACTGTTTCCGATTGCAAGGTACCTAAATTGTATGGTTTGCCCAAAATCCACAAAACCAATGTCCCGTTAAGACCCATAGTCAATACGATTGGCAGTCCTTGTTACAGATTGGCAAAATTTTGTGCCAACTATTTAAAACCTTTTGTGGGAAATACCAGTAGCTTCATCAAAAATTCTTCAGACTTTATTGATATTATAAAAGGTTTAAGTATTTCAGAAGGTTATATGTTGGTTTGTTTTGACGTGGTTTCTTTATTTATGAAAGTACCCATTCCTGAATAGATATCATCAAATCCAAACTTAATAGCGATCCCTCAAGTGACACGATATCCAGATTATCCGAACATTGTTTAAAATCTACTTATTTCTTATGGAACGATAATTTTTATGAACAAAAATCAGGTTGTGCAATGGGTTCACCTCTAAGTCCGGTAGTAGCCAATTTGTTTATGGAAAATTTTGAACATGTAGCGATAAACAGTTTTCAGCTTAAACCAAAATGTTGGTATAGGTATGTAGATGACACTTTTGTTATTTGGCGCCACGGTATAGAAGAGCCGGGTAGGTTTCTAAATCATTTGAACAGTCAAAATCCCGACCATAAAATTTACTATGGAATTAGAAAGCAATGGTAGTTTACCTTTCTTGGATGTCCAAATTTACAGAACAAACACTGGACAGTTAGGACACAAGGTTTACAGAAAACCAACACACACAGACAGATATTTACATGCCACATCTCACCACCCTCCTTCTCAAAAGAATAGTCTTACTAGGACGTTATTTGTTAGAGCACAAAGGATATCAGATGAAAGTTCTGTACAAAAAGAAATATATCATCTTAAATCAGCGCTAGTGAGAAATGGTTATAGTAGTAAGAATATTTGGTCAGTTTTTAATATAAGTGCTCATCCAAATCAAGTAAATTCTCAGCCACGACAAAGCAAATTGAAGTTGAGTTTGCCTTATGTACAAGGCCTTTCAGAAAAATTAAAGAGGATGCTTAGAAAACACGATATTTTAGTTGTTGATAATACATATAATAATTTAGATAAAATTTTAAGTTCTACTAAATATAAAGTACATTTAGAAAGTGAAGGTGTTTACAAAATTACTTGTTCTTGCGGAAAGTGTTACATAGGTCAAACTAAAAGAAAAGTAGGTACGCGTTTGAAAGAACACATACGTGCTACTAGGTTGCAACAGATAGATAAATCTTCCGTAGCTGAACACTCATATTTGACTAAACACATGATTGATTTTGATAAAACAAAAGTTTTACATAGAGAAAAATATTATCACAAACGTCTAATAAAAGAAGCTACAGAAATTTGTAGGAATACTAATAATTTTAATAGGGATTGTGGAAATTATGAGTTAGGTGACATTTGGAAGTCTATTTTGTAGTTATCTTTTATCAAGTAGTTCGTGTATATCTAGTAGGTAGGTAGTTCCTTTTTCATCGTTAGGTTCCTTTTTTATCAGGTTGGCACGTTGTTTCTATGACGTCTCGCATCCTTGGTGATTTGTTTATTTACTTTCAAAATTTTGTTTTGTGTCAGGCAAATTTTGAGATTCTTCGTCTTTGACAAAGATTACAGGTGTAATCGAAACGTCAGACTATTAACTTTTTGTCAGTGTTTTCAAGAGACAGCGATCTATCCGACAAAATATTATCTTATAACTCTATAATAGTGTTAGCTAACAGTGTGCGATATACCTTACCAGAGCATTAATTAACTCTCAGGATGGGTTCTGCTTACACTCTGCTCTTGAGTGAAATAATCACTAGTTAGAGTTAATGAACTACATTATAATGGGGGGGGGTTGGAAGTTTGGTGTCAAATTCAAAAAATTTAATGCTCTAGTTCTTATGTAATATTATGTAAGTATTGTTAATAGTTTTACATTTACATACATGCTAAGAGTTTATAACACTTGTAGTTCCCCGAAGAAGACTTGACAATAAATCAGTTGAAGTTGAAAGCTCGGAAATATCGAGTTATTAATTAGCTCGCAACATCCTAATCAACTTAAAAAATTACATAATTACGGTCATAACAATCAATTTAATATTTTATTATGTATCAAAAGTAAATAAATACTAAGTATCAGCTGGTACTTGAACAGGTTTGCGTTTTTTATATGATTCTTTATAAAGCAGTAAACGAAAGTCTGTTAAACCTCCTTGAAGCACTGGATTAAATGTTTGGAAGAAGATTTAGACTATGTGACGTTCGACAACTTATTTATCATTATTCATACTAATGCAGTGCGATTGTGCAAGTATTAATTACCTCTAGAAAGCAATTCCAACGCACAAATAACTCCAAACACATTCGCGTTCACGTGTACGCTGTACACCATATAACACGGTAGCCAACAGTGTTGCCAGATAGGAATTTCGCTAGATTGCCGCAAGTAATCCGCTAAAATTCTTAGAATAATAATAATAATAATAATAATTTATTCGCTGCAAATAAAAATAAAATTATTACAAAACATAGGCACTTAATTGTACTTCAGCGAAATGGCTTGCATTCACTTATCCACAATGGTGTGGTAAGTGATCTTCCATGCAACCAAATAAATGAAAAATAATATCAAATATAGTCATGCTCAAGATAAACAAAGATAAAAATTATATGCATATTTCTAAATACGGAATCCACACTCAATAACTAACAGAAAGTAAGTTTTAAAGGTTAAGAAATTAAATAATGTACAGGCGTAAGCGGGTCAATAAACATTAAGTGAAATAAAGAACTACGAAATACATTCTATAACAACACCAAAAAAGAAAGAAAGAGAGAGCAGTAATTAGACAGAAAATGTCACTTGAATCTCATCATTGAAAAGCAACAACGTCAATCGTTTCTTAAAATTAAACAACGTGTATGCTTGTATAAGTCTATAAACTAAGTTTACAACCTTACAAGCGACATAAGAAAAGGACCTTGTAAAAAGCGACGTTCTGTGCCTAGGTATAGATGCAGTGAGTATTTTTCTGGTACCGAAATTGTGCCTTGTGTGAATGAAATTTAATTTGATGTGAAGATATATTGGTACTTTGCCAGTTATAGGGCTGGATAGAGTAATATATTAATATAAAGCGGAATTTATCATTTATTTTGTCATAAATAGTTGTTAGGTATCTACACATTATGTTAGAATGTTTGAAATTTTGTTCTCGAGCTTATCGTGTTCCTCCTGAACCAATAATTTTATTACGTGGAACACACAAGCGCCAACGACACGTCAGTTGTTAAGCTTTGTATTGGTAGGTAAAGTGTACATGAAAACGTTTTTCCAAGCAAAGAAAGGACAATAATTATCGACTCATCTAGCGTAAATAAATCGATTCTGCATCATTTCTAAGTTTCCCGTATGATTCATTTGGTAATTCTATAACGCTTGGAATATTTGGGTTTAAATGCTAAATTGTAATAGATAATAATAAACTAAAAATATTTCATCCCTCTAAAATATCCGCTAACTGCTAAAACCTATTTTTCTTGYTAGGTGAGAGTTTATCCGTTATATTTACCTGCAAAACCTCTAAGTTGGCAACATTATGGCACAGCGATATGTTACAGACGGCGCGTTTTTAACGCCAATCTCTAATAGAGATTCTCTCTTAGCAGAGTTACTTTTAATCTAGATATTTTTATTCGCTCTAGTTCGAGAAAAAAGAGGATAATGAGTGTAAAACTTTTTGTTTAGAGGTATTTTGCAAAATATCGATATACTAGGGTGAAAAATTGATTAAAGTGAAAATTAGAGTGGTTTTTGCTATAAAATTTTTGCTCTATCGTATTTCCTCTGCGTTAGAGCAACTTTACTAGGACAATATTTTTTACTGTGTATTACACGCAATTACGTAGCTTGATCAAATAAGACCCGGAATTTTATTCCCAGAGCTAAACAAGGCTTTGGCTACAATTACAACTTACATTCCTGCACTGGAGTATATAGAAGGCACAGTCACAGCACGGCAAAATGGTCGAAATATTGCCGCATGCAAGATATCCAAATAATTCGATATTAAGAAACAACATCTTCCTGATAAACCACGTTATTATTATTGTTAGCAGAAGAATTTCTGTTCTTGAAGTGTTGCAAATATTAGTGTTTGTAACGATAAAAAAACCTATCCACTACCGTCTGCATTACATAAAAGTTTGCACATGATGGGTACCCAGATTGCTGACTATGCAACAAGAACACTGACGTAAAGTACTCTCCAATGAACTTCTAATTAGGCGTGATACCAAGGTACAGAAAAAGCACTTTTAAATTCCAGTCACCTGCAGCAAAACCTGACTGCCATTTTAAACCACAACAAAAAAGATCAAGGCTAGAGTGACGTCCCACAAACTCCCTAAAATCGAAAAAGAAAGTAACGAAGGTTGTGCTTTCAGGCGATAAAGTAATGGCTATCGCCTTTTTGAGACAGTGGTAATGTTCGCTTCACCTATTTGTTTTAAAGGGCGGCATAGTATTAATGCTGATTTGCTTACTGCAAAAGTTAAATTTAGAATTCATCAAAAAATATTCCTTATTCGACTTTAAACAGCTGAAAATTCCAAGGCGTCGTTGACCTTTTTTCAATAATCTAATTATGAAACTTCCACAATAATGGCAAAAGCGGTTAGACTAGAGAAAGAATAGGTGGAGATATAGTGCAATAATCATTACTTAATACAAGTAAATAAAAAGTTACAGTCAAATTTTTGTTTATACTTTAATTGATATCGTATTTTAATACAAACTTGGCCTGATCAAAGTAGCTGCAAGCTAGAAGTACAAATACATTAGGAAGCTGCTTGGATTTCTAGTAGGCTGGTAAACGTCTCTATATAAACACTATAATTATTTTTGTTTAGAGGAAGAATGTCTTTGATTGGTACTATCAGGCTACTCCGATGAGCATTTGAAGAAGCTTAATTTGCGCAAAAAATCTGTGTGGATTCTATGCTCTTATAACTATTCTAAATTTATTAATAAAAAAATTTTGGTAATTAATATATTTGTATCTATTATACACTTATTTGACAGGTTACAGTGTGTAAAACTTCGAGATGCAGTATCGCATTGATTATGGATGAGGGCAAGAGTTCCTTAGGGCTAACTTCTGGGACCGTTATACACGAATCATTTTCCTAGATTTGTATAAAACTGTAGCTTGCACTTCTATGCCGATAATTAGTAACTCCATCAATCCTTTAAGCCCGAAAACTTAACTTAACAAAATCTAAAGGTAATAAAATATTTTTTTAAGAAACAGTCGCTATCGTTAAATCCAAACAAATCAAAAGTGCTGCAGCTTAGTTCGAATATTAGCATTACAAACTACTATCAAAAATGTCTAGAAATAAAATTTTTCATGTTTCACTGCCCATTGTAGAAAGAGTTGCAGAAGCTTATTATAGACAACACTTTTAGATATAGATAGTACATGACACAATATATAACCCGAACGATTCGGGTTTGAAACTGACATTATCTTTTGTGCTCCTGCATATTCAGCGCATTTGAATGTGAACACCTCTACATAGCTCATCCCTGTTTCGGTCACTTCGGGGACCCCTATAGATTAAAGGCATGTTGCAACGCACAAGAGTTAGTTTGAATTGAGTAAACTTCATATTACCTTCAAGTGGAGGAAATGAAGTGTCAGAGGGACCTGACTTTTGCATTACTTTCACAACTGCATTGTTAATGTCTATACGGAAAATGCTTTAGTCGGTATGATTTTATGGGTTGATTCGAACACATTGAAATTATGACTCGTAATTAGGTATTAAGTGAAATATGCATAACTACCAAATGCAGATAATTAGTTTGCGATTAATTGCACAACTAATTTTAATTTTTAGATTACTAGGGCTTCTTCTTTTGTATGATTTTTGACACTAAAGTCGTGCATAATTTATTTTTTGTTACGTGGACATATGGTCTTACTTAATATTTAGTCAACCTAAACGAAATCAATATCAATTAAAATAAGCTGTAGTATTAGCGAAATGCCTTTCCATTGGGTTTAACAGTTCGTTTCAGTTTTTTAACTCCCTCTGACAAGGAAGTTGTTTCATACTCCGCATCATTTATAACTTAATGACTGTAATTGAAACTGATGGAACATTTTTTAATCAGTCAAATTAATTCTGAGTTGTTTATAAAAAAATGTAATTTTGTTTTTTTGACAGTGCTATAGATGCTAAAACCACCACCAGATATTTTTTACAATCCTGTTGATTGCAATATTTTTAAATACCGTGAATTCCAAAAAATTATAAAAGGGCAAGCACATTTGTGTAAAAGTATCTTTGCTAACAACCTGTCTTGAATCTGAAGTTTCATTTTTATGCACTAATGCACGAAAGCATTTCGTAAAATCCTTAGTATCTGAACATTTAAATTACCTGCTCTAAATTCGCCAGTTCAGCAATCTGTGAGCAGCAGCAAAATCTATCTGTGTTTATCGTGTATAAACTCTGTCACTGCATTAGCAGCGTGCTGTKGGAACGTCACCGGGATGGACATCTACATAAATCCAATAATTACCTTAGCTCGGACTACCGTCATTTCCAGATCGATCATTATTAACGTTTAAATCTACATCCCAGTGGGATAAATATCTGCTTAAATGACTTATCAGACCGGCATTGTCCACAGGCGAGAAGGGTTGTGTTGACAAATTGCGGTTGATATCTCTGGTGATGCACGTCAAGTCGGATTTAATTGACGACATCATTAGAAAGCTTTAGGGCCGGTTGCGCAAACGCGATCGCGGTGTTAACCTTGGATCAAACCATGCTAAATACGAATTTTAAGCACCGCGATCAAATTGAWCCGTGTTTATGCAAACAACCTGATCTTGTTTCATGATGTCACTGATAGTCACTGATTTATTGATTGAACCAACGTACGGTAGGCATTTCTGCCACTCCCAGATATACCGCCGAGACTGCTACGTCCACGCTAGGTTCCAGGGGTGATACGCTTGTAGCTAGTAGGCACCCACGTAGCTGATGATTGGAATGGGAAAGTTTACAGAGTGCACCCGATCAGTGAATACTTTCAATAGATATTTCTGTGTTTGATGTCGGCTTGGCTCGACTGCATTGTTCTTCTTGTTTGAGATCGTTCACAGTGCTGAGATTCTGTTGGTCTTTTCAATTCATTTCATTGTTCACAGTAAACAGTTTACGGCCGTGGGCTTATTCTACGGCTTCCTGGTCCTAGACAAAATGATCGAAATGTCATATTGGTTTCTTATCCCTTCTTCCTGATGTTGACACTATGTTTTAATCTCTCCAGGTGAAGCCTTCTCGTTCGAGATCACTTAGGAGTGCTGAGATCTTTTGAACTGTATTTTGTCTGTAGTTCTTAACAGTATCCTCCAAGCGGCTTCTGAAGTTTAACATCTTTTGTCTGGCGTGATTTACAGCATTTCTTCTTACTTTTCTTGTCGGGTTTATGTGTTCTTGCCGGGCAACGTTTCTCCCATACCTATACTTCGTGATCCAGTGTGCTCCGTAAGCGGTTTCCGCTCCCGAGATTTTCTGTACCACAGTTGTGTAACTTCTTGTATACACTAGATACATGAAACTACTTCACTGTAACGACGACAATAGTAACAACAGCAACGCAAACACAAGGATGCAAATCGAGCACGCATTATTAACAAAGATCTTAGAATTCAGTATAATTGTTCAACGCAACGCCTCTTCTTCTAGCTGTAGGAGCATCTTTTTTACTGAAAGGACGTCTAGAAAGACGAGACTTGAATTTTCTATTTGTTGTTTAGTTGATCGTTCATTTAGCAATTCTTTGTCGCCATTAAACGGGTGAAAAACAAATTTACAAATTAAGAAACGATGAAATGTCTTTTGTTAGCATATTCCGTCCCTGATACAAAGAGGGCAGGCACTTACATGCAATGCATGAATATTCGGTCCCCTCTAATTTGGAATGGATTGTAACAGTGTATGAAGAGATTGTAGTGTTCGACGTTGACGCCAAGAGTCGTGTTTAGGTATTCCGTTGGCATTTAAAGGATTATGTAAAAATGGTCGAGAAAGCAAGGCCGAAAAACAAGTATGAGTGCATTGAATATCAAAACGACGATTATTTGCTCCTGAAAATTGAAAAGATGTGGTACTTAAGAAGTTTGTGCCACCTGGGCAGACTGTAAGTCAATATTTCTACTTCGAGGTATTCGAACGATTGAAAAACACATGAATCCTTCACCATGACAATCTACCCTGTGAATGTAATAACCGGTATGTGGTCATCATGTAGGTTTTGGTTATTTCATTTAATGTTGTCGTTGCATATGAAGCTAAAGGTTTACGAGATGTTTTCGCAGCTATAATTACTATTTCTCGTATAAACAAACCACAAAAATAAAGGAGTTGGCCTAAAATTGTCAAATAAAATATTTATCTCTAAGGAAAACAGCGAATGCAAGGCCCATAATAATTCATATTAAAGTATTGTACAATGGCCACTGCGGTACGAAAAATCAAAGCTTTTTCTGTCGATAAATAGTCTCATATCGTTAAAACCAGCAAGTATTAATGGGAATAATTTTTRAACCAGCGCTTTGTCTATTGCCTACAAACATCAGAGTATCATAATATTCAGAAATTATTATACCTACCTAAATCATGTGGTAATAAAAAAAAACTTGAAATGTGGTTTTATACATTCAAGGTATGGTTTAATACAGTATATCTTATATGCACTACAATACTTAGTAATCCCTTAAAAGGTCTATGTACTTTGAAACCTAATAATGGTAATTATTGACAGTGTGTCATACCTTTTATAATTAGCGCATACATAATATTTCTAAAGCTACAGTTACGCTTGTTTCGTTCCAGGTGTCGTCAGGATTGCAATATATGGTTATCAGCAGGATACTAACAGGTGAGCTGATAACTGGTTATCAAGCTTGACATGTCATCGTAATCATCGTCATCAATGATCCTACATAAGCATCAGAAAAAAAGCAAACCATTCAACAAACAAAAAAAAAGACATTTGGCTATATACATTGACAATAGAAGGGTGCTTCAGATTTTTTCAATAAAATTTTATCCTACTAGCGGTTCGTTAAGTTTCACATCACGGTGTCACGCACATAAGTATTAAATCTTGCAGATTTCATACACCCTACTATTTCACATTCCCACCTCAATAAATTCTATCTGGAGCGGTCGTAACACGTGTTACCGATATTCAACGTACTGCACTCGGCCTAGAAATTTTTCATATCCCGGGCAAATGTCGTCCTTAAATTTGCGTTATTGCCGGCTGTTCTAGTTCATACACACCGTCTAACGGCCACCGAAGACGTATATGCTGCATGCTTCTTACATTTGAATTTTTGTGTTGAATTCACAATGCTATACGTGGTGTTTTGCATGTAGCATGTAGGATTATATTACTCAGGTAGGTATACTTTTTCCATTATGTAATTATTGTCCACCTGGTATCTGCTATGATATTGAACTTGCACATCAAGACAAGCAATGGCAATTCGGAATTTATAGGAAACAAGCGGCCATCCGTTAGACATCTAATCATCCGGATTATTACAAAGAAGCTGTATTTGTATCATACGTTGCTTATCCCTGAGAAGAACATATGAAAGAAGTGGGAATCATTAACTTACTAACAATGGGATCCATTGCTACAACGGAATGGACATACACATCCAGACATGAAGGATAACAACAAATCTTTTTGCAAATCCATTGATATGATTAATCTAAAATGACATATACTGGAAGAAAAACGCAGAAAATTTCTAAGAATCTAAAGGAAGCCTATTTAAGAATAGCTATGAAGGCGGGAAGAACGGTAGAACAACACTTGTTGGATAAAATAAGGAGTATATGTTGGAAGCTTGAGAAAAACTAGTTGAACGAACAGCAAGAACCTCAATGAAGAAGTACAGCTCAAATTTACTCCCATATTGAAACAACTATTGGAAGATAGATATAGGCAACATTACTCAGAGGTTTACACCTAACTCTTTTTAACGCTTTCATAAAAGTTGAAATTAGTCTGTATAGTTTTGATGTGCTGCAACTGGTTGGCAGGTAGGCTAAGTAATTTTCATTGTATTGCTCAATATTTGTGTAAATAAATAAAAACTAAGCCGAACCCGGTACTACAGAATAAAGTTTGGTAGTTTGGTAGTCAGGTGCTTAATTTAGAGCAATAATGTTTTTTATTAAAAAAGACAAAACTGACCAAAAAAGCCTTTTTTCGAGAAGCTTTTAAGCTTTAACTCAAAATTAAATTAAAATTAAATCAAAACGATAAATACCTAGCGAGGACGTAAAAATAAGACACTGTATATCTTTCTTACCTCTCTTCCTTTCCACCTACATTAAAAGCAAGTTGCTCTGTGGCTTCTATTATTCTTTGTAGGTTTGTGGATAATAATAAATTAAAGAAATGAAACACTTTGCTTCCTTATTCTATCTTCCCATTCATTTTTCGTTATCATTTGGTTCTTAGAAAAAACTTGTCAGCAGCTACTCTTTATTTACCATCTTATGAAGACTTCTGGACACCTACTAAACAATATGTGTCGAATAATTACGTCTATGCCATGTCGCCTGCGTCAAAACAATCTGTGGGCAGCAGTTTCGGCTTATAAAGCCTCCTCAGTACAGCTATAGTCCCTACGCAGACAACACGGCATAGATCTGGCTTCCCTTATATACGCCAGGTAGACAATGTGTATGCGAGAATTACAGTGTGGATGACACCATGCCATCTAGTGACAATACGGCATCGGCTACTCGTCTCTGTGGAGAACTAATCTGAACGGCAGCCCACTACGTTGTGGGCGTCTGGACGGCTGAGGAGGCTTTATAAGCCAAAACAGCTGTCCACAAATTGTTTTGACGCAGGCGACATGGCATAGACGTAATTATTATGCTTGAGAACTGCATTCGTTGTAGACATCGTCGTTGGGGAATGTCTGCCGGCTTTCAAACGCCCACAATACAGTGGGCTGCCGTTCAGATTAGTTCTTCACAGAGACGAGTGCATGATGCCGTATTGCCACTAGATGGCAAGGTGTTATCCACGCTGTAATTCTCGCATACACATCGCCTACCTTGGCGTATATAAGGGAAGCGAGATCTATGCCGTGTTGTCTGCGTTGGGACTATAGCTGTGCTGAGGGGGCTTCATAAGCCAAAAAAGCTATCCACAGATTGTCTTGACGCAGGTGACATGGCATAGACGTAATTATTATGCTTGAGAACTGCATTCGTTTGCAGAAATCGTCGTTAGAGAACGTCTGTCGGCTTTTAAACGCCCACAACACAGTGGGCTGCCGTTCAGATTAGTTCTCCACAGAGACGAGTGGATGATGCCGCATTGCAACTAGATGGCATGGTGTCATCCACACTGTAATTCTTGCATATTGACAGCTTGCCAACAAAAGACAATGCATTATAATATAAAAATATTTCCGCAAGGCAAATCGTTTTGGATTTTATATTTATATTTTTACCACACCATAGGCTTTGATGCATCCATCTGCCGATGAACAGATCTTATATTACATAGGTACATATAGGTTTTATGACAGTACCCATTTGATATGCCGAATGATCTGTCAGGGTTTCCGTAGGGCAATAAAAAGTTAATGCTAAATTTTCTTCGACAAATATCTTATATATTGGATCATTGCCACCGTTTTTACGAGGATTTCATCCATATTATATTCATAGTGAGGTTAGTAGGGATATCTGTTTAGAATCTGAACACCCCGTTCAGCAGTGCCCTTTCATTTTTGATGCGACGTTAAATTCCAGTAGCATTTTGGAGGAAGTGCAACTTCTGCATGTGTTAACTTTATTGCAGCTCCAGCTTTTTATTACGTATTTTACTGTCTGGAGCTGGAGTACCATAAACCTGCACTCAAATATTTAACGTAAGCTACAATGTTTATAACAAAACTGACTGCTGCAAGCTGACGATGCTGTCTCGCATTAACTTTACGGTCCTAATTAATGCAGATATAATAAAAGCTGTGCTGCTCGCGAATGCCCGGGACCGTCAACTGTAGATAGAAGACCAAGTGTCGTGTTTTACCGTAAAAGACCGTTTTAATGTCTTGCTGACACCTTAGGTCTGTATTTACAACTTAACTTCTCAGTTGCACCATCTCAAATGGGTTGAAGACACATTAGCTTCTCCTTTTGAATGACTAACGTATACTAGTTATCGTACAATAGTACAATAGTAGCGGGAATTATATTAGAATTTTATATCAAAATTAAGATATTAACCTTTACATAATACGTTTTATTGCCAAAGGTAACAATACACATACAAGTCATTCACAAAAGAAAATGCGGGTTTTCAATGTTTCATTCAACCTTAATTGAGTAGAACAAAGTACAGTTCAMGAAGAAGTGTTTTATTTTGTCAATACATTATAAACAGGTACAAAATTTTACTTGAACTAGTGTCAGACGAGATTATGAGGTTCTCTTCTTTGACAAAGATTAGGTACAGGTGTAATCGAAACGTCAGATTAATTCCATAGCAGTTCAGTGCATTGTGAATTTTGGATCCGATTTTTTAATATGTAGGTATGTAAACAGACAATATAAAATTACTGAAAAGTATTCTTTAACGTAGTTGTATGCACTTAAATATAAATATATAAACTTTATAAATGGAAAAAGGCTTAATGCTTGTGCCTATACAAAACGAAACATTTTTACGCAAGTTACATTTTTATTTAAATTAAACACTTTGAAAAAATTAAGTATACAATTAAGTATAAATACCACGCAAGTAAATATCACTGCTCAAAGTTGGAGTCAGTCGTTTCCAGTATACACGGTTCACATCGCGGACAAGGGACAAGGGCTTGGCTCCCCCTTTGACAAAAACCAGCCGGCTAAATGTTTCCATTGGATCCGGAGCCCGACCGATTCAGCGGGTGTATGCGGATTCAACGGCTCCACTTGCGGATCCGGATCCAAGGAATGGGTCCGAACGGATTGACACATCTCTACTATACATCGTTTACGTTGTCAATAGGCTTCATTGTTTGGATAAAATAATTTTGTAATAATCAATAATTTCTTTGAGATTCGCTTTGAAAACGTTTGAAAGGTCCTTTTATATCATGGAAAGTGGATTTATTAAGGCAAATAGTTCAAATTTTCCAAAAATTGACTGTTTTACAGTGGCCACCTTCTTCGTAACAAATAGTAACTTCTCTTCTGCTGAATTTAAAAATGCAAAGACCTCCATGTAAGTAATATACCAATATTTGGCAGTTCTGTAACCAAATAATAAATTACAGTAATAGTACATTTTTGATTGCATCGCTACAAGCGCCGGATCCCTGCGGGCAAGCTGAAGCCACATTTTCCTGCCATGTGCCGAACGTGGAACATGAAGAAATAGCTTATCAGGTGTTTTGATTGTAGTAGATGCACACTGAGGCATCGCAAAACACTTATAAAACTGAATTCATATTATACATATTAAGAAATGCAAAAAAACTTTAAATCGCCTTATCAGTTTAACCGTGTTTGAGAACAGTTAACGTCACAGCTTTCACAGTGACAAGGTATTGGTGTTTTAGAACGAAATTTGAAACGGAATTTAAAGACATGAGGCCGGTTTCTCTTCTCTGTTTTAAGCTAAAATCAACCCCGTTTTTAAAATCTAAACCAATCACATATCTCAGTTTAAGGCGTTGTCATGGTTTCTGGGTTCATTATAGTTAACATCAACTTTAACAAATAGAAACCGGCTCATGAATTTTAAAGCTTTTAAGCGGTTTAAAAAATAATATTTAATATTCGGGGCTATATAGTGTACTTATGCACAATTTACACACTTTCCCAAAAATAGTCAACATCCCTATTCTCTAGAGTATTGTAGGGTGTAATTTTGTGCGGATGATACTCATTTGTTTTATATGTTTATATATGACCTTATTCTTTCTATGGTTAGATATCGGAATAAGGACGACGTTTCGCCCGCACTTGTAAGGAGCATCATCAGGACAGTAATAAGGAGTMCGGAATATGCTAMAAACCTAACGCAAGAAACACATTCCTYCCTGGGATTTGGTTCAGTTCGGASGTGTTTCTCGCGTTWGGTTTGTGCCGTATTCCGTACTCCTTAKTCCGGTCCTGATGATGCCCCTTACAAGTGCGAGCGAAACCTCGACATTATTCCTATATCAGTGCGGTCTACCCTAAAAAGACAGATCTCATTGTAATTCTGGCTGCGAAAGCCTATGTTTTATATGTGTTTTGCCATCTGAAGCACACCATGTAAACAAATTGATTATATTGCATCTCTACTCACTTCGTTATATTTGATAAACCAGAAGCAAATGAAACAAATGTTGGTAATCATATGCCGCCACGCTCTACTTCTTGACAAAACTTTGAATTTGAGCTGAATGACCTTAAAACTGTTATTTATTTCTGAGAACGTTGCCTTTTTATGATACAGTTTGTAGATCATGATTAACTAAAGTAGAAGTCGACATGATACAACGGATGTGCATTACGCGATTTTGATATAATTTCATAGTATAAAATACCATTGCTTAAATACACAACTGCTATTTTTTGGGGTAAATTTTGTAGTATGTAAAAATAATGATATATTCTGCGGGTCCGTACCAACTACCGACTACCGAGGTAGATATCTAATGCTAATACATAATGCCCTATGCATGCAGACTTCTATTTTAGCGCTAAAGCTTATTGGACATATTACTTATTGGCACCGCTAGATGGTGTTTTAAAAAAGGTGTGTAAGGCACAAAATGAACGGCAACACAAGAGGAATGACGTGTACACTTTGAAAACTCTAAAGCTGTCTATATTAACGCAAATTTCGTTCAGACAATAACAATGTATACTTCAAGGTTTTGTAAAAGTGCGTCCTCAATTTTATTCAACCAAGCTGATTTTGTACTTTAGCTGTTCTTTGGAGTTTGTAAAAGTTGTATATAAGTGAGCTAAATTAACTTTTAGTGTTTAAAAGTTCAAAAAGTGTCTCTTTTTCTTTGCATAATAAGTAAAAGTAGACTTAAAACAGTTGCGTTTCCTGAAAGCTTGGAAAAAACAGAAAAAGCTAGATATATAATAAATACGTGCTTTTATTTGTCTATGAATCTCCAAACCATTGCATATTTTTCCACAAGATTATATAGGTTGGAATTGCGCTACCAGCTAAATTGCTCGTGCAGTGTTTTGGTGAAATCGGATTTAAGCTGCCATAATCACATTGACATATGTTATCAAAACAAAACTGTTTGCAATGAATGCCCTACGGCATTAGTTCAGATTTGCTTGTTAATTACTTTCTACCCCTATGAACGCATTTAGCATGATAAACAAATATCTGCGTTTGAATGTGCAGTTTTATTTGTAAACTACTTTCTCATTAACTTACTTCGGAACCACTAGCTACATATGAAGTGAGTCTTTGGTAAAGTTCCTGTGGCTAGTTGTTACAACACATGGTGCATGGGATGAATCCTATAAAATGCGTTTCCGTGAAAAATATTTTCATCCCGGGTAGGTATACGCTCCATAACCCGTTGCTTTTACGCACCGCTGTGTTCCATGCCTAACTCCGGCGTTTCCTTTAGCCTTAGTCATACACCGATTACTGCTTGTGTGATTCCTTTGAGACAACATAATCCGATGTTTATTTTATCCATCGCTGTATGTCGGGGAAACTCATCTTTGTAAACACAGCAGAAGACATGCCTTTGAACGCTGTTGATTTAACTCATTAAAAGAGCGAGCTATGCGAGCCTATACGGTTTTACAAAGCAGGGCTCGCCTTGGTAATAGGAATACCCTCAGTCATTGGCGACTCGTCGTAGTGCAACAACTATGTACCTTAAAAACTTTGAATCAGCCATAAAAGTATATACGTAGTCTCTAGTATACCTACATTGGATAGTTTTGAGTATATGAAGCCTCTGAATATGTTAACCTTAGAATAATATTTGCCGCTCTCTATTGTACCTCCCGGTCGGCTAGGGGTGCGCACTATTCATTCGATTTACTTTAGAATAAGTCACTATTGTTTATTATTTAGTTGTTATACATATCGATAGTAGTATCGAAACGAATTTCTATCGCTTCAGCCAACTATTGAGGGAATGATTAGTTTAGATTCATTTGTTTGTTAACCGTATCGATAGTACTTTCGAAACGATAGTACAGCTTCCGCCAACTTTGATTATCACTTAGATTTATCCATTTGCTTAAAAAGTAAGGATTATTAAATTATTACCTCTTATCTTTGGTTGTTCACTATCAAAACGAGTGTTGCCGGTAGCATATTTTGAGTTGTAACACATGTCCTTAGGTTTTTTCTGTTGGATTTGCAGGTACTTCAAAAATATTTTTTGTAGGATTTTTATCTTTAGATTATCGATAATATCTCAACACACAACACAACCCGTTATTCCGGTAGTTGCCAACTATCGATTAAATCGGTAGTTTGTATTCGATAGTACTCGTGTCATTTATTCACTTTTATTCATCCGAATGCTTCCTTAACTATTGAACAATTCGAATACATGCAAACTTTCGAATTATAGATAGTTTTAATTCGATAGTGCCCAACTCTAGTACGGCGAGATTTTCAGGGTTCTGATTTTGATGGTGTCTTAGTTAAGCTACATTATCTTTCTCCCGCGGATGAGCTGCTAACTGGAATTATGTACAGGTTTAGCACATCCTTATTTGTTGTCGTTTTGCCTTCTCACCACTGTTCTCCGGTTTTATTGCATTTTCCTCAGAATTTCCTAATTTGAGATTGTTGCTGTTTATTTCCCAGTATTTCATTAAGTATTTTTATATTCTTTTTGTGATAATATTTCTGTTGCTCGTTTTGGTTTCTTTAACACGTTTGGCAAATACAATATTTCTTTCTGCCCTGCTCAGGTTTGTTCTGTTAGCTTCTTCAGTAACGGCGCTTTTGCTTTCGTATGTCACGACTGACAAGATTCCTGATGGGTGTAATATTTTGTTGTGCTGTTTTTGTCTCTATGTAGCCTCTCATATGCCATCGCTAGGAACCTGCACTAGGTCGGTGTCTATCACAGTTATAGATCGCCTAGCTCGCAGAGTTCCGCTTAGATGCCACTAAGGGCATCTGTCCTCCTATTATCTTCTCATTGACTGTTTATCCCCTGTTGAGTGTGCTAGTTGTGTAAGTTTCGTTTTGCTTGTAACTGCTATATTTCGGCCCCCTATTTTGTAGTCCCCAATGATAACGGTAGATTTGTTTTAAATTATGGGTGGCACCTTCTACGATGTCCAGACTAGATAGTTGATCAAGTCTTCCTCATTTCCACTTATTTCCATCGTGTCATCTGCATATGCCATTCCAGTCCAGGATCACCTTGTTTACCTCTACTATTTTTGTTTTAAATGCGTTGATTGAACAAACCCCTGTATTGTCAATGTAATGGAGTTTCAGTATTATGAGCAATCAGGACGCAAAAAACAATCCAGACTTATATATTGTTTGCCTGACAGATTATTTGACATCTAGGACGTATTGCTACTATATTTCGTGCACAAGCACACGTTTCATAGCATTATCTGAATGAGGTTATCGAAACGTTTGGGTAATAAATTCTTCACTCGAAAACAGTATTTAAACTTCACAACTATAACGGCAATCCCAAAAGTAAGGTAAGGTATCCTATTTTTTGTAGATGTAGACAAACTGTTAATATGGTTGTTGGCCAGTGGCCACACTATTGTGAGAGGTGCTTTTTCCACTCCCGAAGAAGCACGCATGCGCTTCGCTCGAATACTTAAGTCTTGTCTTAACAGTCATTCAAGTTCGACTTTTGAACACAAAAGGTGTTAAACCGGTTGAAATGCATCGCCAATTGATGGAAGTGTATGTAAAGAATCTACAGCCGGTTGTACCAAAATTAACCACTAAGGAGCGGTAAGCCCGTCAATTCCCGACGAAACAGCTGCAATAATTGAGGAAATCATGCTTAAAGATCAGATGACCACCCTAGATGTTCTCACCATTTTGGTTCCTTAGATTTCCCGAAGCTCCATCCACGGGATTTCATTTTAACTGAAAAGTTACAATATCGGTCAGAAGACTGCAAACAGCAACGAGTCGCTTCGTCCCGCGGACTAAAAGGACAACTTATTGGACTCGATGACGGATGACAAAACCTGGGCATTCTACTTTATATCTGAGACAAAACAAGTCACGCGAGTGGCGGCATCCCACTTTGCGCAAGCCTCGAAAACTGAAAAAAAGCAGTCTGCCGTTAAAATCATGGCAAGTGTGTTTTGAGACCGGAAAGGAACGCTATCGGTGTGCTGCCTGCTGGGACAATAATGCACGCTGCCAGGTACTGAAAAACATACAACGAAATGGCGATTATGTAGAAAAATAAAGCAGTCTACCGTTACCAATGTTTTGGAGCTACAACAGAAATTTATTATAGGTGTAGATTTGCAATGTGAGAGGGCTTCTTCACTCCTATACGAGTAGTTGATGGGAATAACGGTCTACCCATTTGGGGCAATACCTTGACTCATCCAGGTTTTTCCATTAAATAATAAAACTAGTCTTTATAAACACTTTCTACAAATTATTATTTGTGCTACATATGCCTGGTGCCGCTTACCGGCCAAATTAGGCATAATAATAAAATTTTTATAGTTTATGTAGCGGGAGTACTATGCTATTTCTAGTGGATACAGAACGCTTGTACAATGTAAATATCATTAATTGCTTTCCGCTTTTTTGTAGTCTATATATTCGCTCTATAATGTATATTTTTTAAGAAATAAGCTGAACTCATGTATACAGTTTATAAACCCACGACTGAAAAATTACACAAATTAACTACAGCAATATTTAAAACACTTTTCCTTCTGGATAAGGCGCTCCAATTTGTGTAGCATCTTGGTCTTCTTCATATATAAAGGAAATATATATTTTCTATATAGTCCATTCGACCCATGCATACGCCACTGCTCTGCATAAAGCGAAACAAAAAAGCCAGCCATGGACGCTTTCATCCAAACTGTTGCGATTTTCTTTCAGTGCCCGGTAACAAGCTGTATTGTTGCTTGTTCGGCGCACTCATGTTTCTTTGAAATTTGCATGATCAGTCAAATTGGTATTTTATCCGCTGTTTCTAGCCCCCGTCATTTGCATAATGCGAACAAAGTGCAGGACTCTGTGCCAGAGCGGTGTTCGTTGTTCGCAGCTTGCGCCGCTGAGTATTAAATTTACGCGTTTCCGACTACATTTAATAACTCCGCGTCTTTGTCGGCCTGGAAATATTTACTGGTAATTGAGCAAACTTGGGCGTGCCGCCATCGGTAAGGTCGTTGTTGTACACACCTTTTGCATCGATTACCTTTCTATTAAGCTATCCCCAAACAGAAGAGAGCTGCCAGCTTGCTTTCACAATATGCTCTTTTTAGGAGTCAGGCTGTCACACTTGCAATATATTTTGATCGTTTTATCTTACTTTAGAAACAAGTAATTAAAATAGCAATTGAGTTTGTAATAGTTAATCATCTTATCTTCTTTTGGTTACAATTTGGAAGTTATTTATAATAGAGTACGTGTTAGTAGTCGTTAATAACTAAATAATGTATACCAAAGCAATATAGCTCTTGGAATGCAATTACATGTTTTCTAGTTTTGCCTGGTTGCTCTGAGTTTCTTGGGAAAATAATCTCAAATTTAGACTGATTGTTATAAAGCACTAAATTGAAGTTTAATATTAAAAAATAATGCAATAACAATATATATTTATTGTTTAAACTTACACTACCCCACAGTAGGGAATAGCCACCTGACACTTCATATAAAAGTAAACAAGACATCTAAACATAATATAAATAAAAGCTTCATACAGAAAGACGGCAGTAAAATGTACAAGAGAGCAACTTAGCTAGAGCTAGGAAAATAAAACAAGTAAATGAAATATATCTAAACTATCATTAATGTGATTAGCATGCAGTATATACAGGTAAAGATAACACAGTGTTACGATTCAATAAACTGCCATCATCAATTTTACCGTCAACCGCCTTAAATAAAAGTAAGGTCGAAAAACACCCACAGCGTGTATTTCACCTTATATAAACGAATGTCTGTTCAGAAGTACATTATGTAGAATACCAAAGACAGAACATGAAAAATCGAGGCTATGAGAATGAAATACAACGGAAACCATATTCAAGCATATTTTAATTTAGATCTCACGAAACAGTGACAAAGAAGTGTTAATGTATAAACTTTTTTAAAAACTTTTTTCAAAACGTACAATGTATCCGTACACTCTGAATGACTCTATCGATGTGGATAACGAAAAACAATTGCGATCAAATATTAGACCCATGTAAGTCATAGTATCGAAATAGTTGTACTACTCAAACGGTAGTTGAACAATATGCGGTTAGTTTTTAAAGTAAATGTCATCCCACATTTACTATTGTTAAGTGTATGATTGTTGCTCTCACACCAACGTTACAAAGCAACTGAACTGGCGTACAAACGACGACAATTATCAGTGCTCTTAAACTCACAGAAAATATTAATGACATGTGCATAGGGCAGGGGACATCAAAAGTCTTAGCTATATCATTAACAAACAGAATAAACAATATTGGTCCCATGACATGATGTTTTCCGGGCTGCTTCCCACGTTGCTTGTTTGGTCTTGACATTTCGACACTCGTTTCGGTGTCTTCTTCAAAAATAGCTCTGAAACAGTTTCAGAGCTACTTCTACACAGACCGCAAGCGACGACGTGGAGGAAAGTATTTGGGGATTCACGTTGCAACATGCTTCTTTTAATTACTTTTCATTAGGCGAAGCTAGTTTAGACAAGACTGACCTAGTTTGTTATGAAAATATATTAGTTTGGCCTATAATGGTATGCCATAGTTAATCCCAACACGTTTTGGACGAGCTAAAATCAGGTTTAGCTCTTAAAACGTTTAGTAGATCTTACCGCCAGAACTTTTTTATTTTATCGAGAACAGGAAGAAAATATTTTTCATATAAACGTTTATACTTACAACATATAACATATTACAACATTACAAACATCATAGGTATCAGACATATCAAAAACCATAGTCATATACTGCGTGGAAACTTTTCTTGAACCATAAGGATGTAATCGATAGTTTCAGTGCCACCTGGTTCGCAAATAAATATTTTAGTGAAAGGATTGGACGCTACCTCCAAATATATCATATGCTTCCCAGGGAACTTCGGGTTTAATAATAAATAAGCAACAATCAGCAAGAATTATTGTCCTTTCAAGATTGGTTACATTTAATCTGTCTCATTTTGAATAAACTTTAAAAGATTGTGGACCAGACTATACTAAAACTGGCGAGATGTTTATCTTTTGCTTTAGGCCATGTACCACCTGTCATTATTCTTTGATTAATATGATTGGAAAACTTTTATTCCTGTATGAAAAAACTCGATTTCTTCAGTTATGTAATGCTTATGCTAGCTTAGATAGCAAAAATATTTTAAGTATTTTATTTTTGATAAGGTGTTCTATTTCCTATTATATATGTTCTTATATCAGGAAATACAGCAAAATTTGCTCATGTGCATAGCGACCGTAATTGAGATGAATCCTAAATTGTATGTAAAATGAAGCAAAACAAACTTTTCATAAATTCTTCGTTCCAGTAATAGTTTTGTTTAAACGTGTGTTAAGGTACAAATACTTTATAATGATCACGACATGATAAATTGTTCTCCATTCCTTCATAAACAAATACTCTGAAATTACGCAGCTTGTTCCTGATAAGTAATTCTTATTAAGTTTTTTCCAGATGGAGAATCTTGTCAGCTGCTGATGGATTTGTCGTGTATAAAAATTCTTTAAATAATTTTATTTCCATTAAAGAAGGTTATATTGCTTTTTTGTCCCTGCATTGTCAAGACGAATGAAATGTTTGGGTATTGTGACCGTGACATAGAACTAAGAAAACACAGCCCAACGATATCAGTTTTTCCTTATTACAGTCTTTCATTTGTCTTTGCTAAGAGTACAATTAACATTCGATAAATTGACATTTTTTTCCGAACGAATAAATATTGCTCCAATGCAAACGACAAACGCGACGGAGCGCGCCCTTATAGCTGTGTTGTTACTTTCTAATGTGTTAGCAACGATTACTTGACGAGCTTTAAGTAACAGGAATAAGTTTCCATTGGATCGGATAAGAGGTTTTTTCCTGAGATAAAGGGTAGAAATACAAGCACGTAGACGGATGAATGAGTAGGTATTCATCATACTTTGTCATGTAATGTCATTCGGAATTCATCACATACATATTTAATTTGTAATAGTTTAGAAGCTGACAGCCGTACTTACCTCGATATGGCATTAAATTACATATAATTTGGCTCGTGCACACAAAAGAAAAGTCTTCAATAATAGTACGTAGGGGTAATAGGCATCATGATTTATTTAGAATTACGAACTCTTATTTTCTGCGTTTATTGCTGTTCAAAAGCAGCGCAGCATCTAGGTAGAACAACATCGTGAACGTTTTTGTATTAATTCGGCTGTTAAAATTTCGTTCAATCTGAACAATAAAATGCAACAGATATTCAATAATGTGTTACTCCGGTTATTACGCAAATTCTAACTCATCCAATCCTAAATACTGCGACGATTACGTAAGGTACCGCCCTTGATCATTCTGATGATGCTGGGAACGTCATAGTCTTTTCTTCAGTTTGATTTCCTATCATTTTGCTGTTTTTCTTAAATTGAAGTTTTTCGCTTAAACAACCTTTTTGAAAACTACTGATGGGGTCGCTTACCCAATTTTTTTTTAATTCGAAATATCAATCTACATCGAAAATAATGGTATCCCTATTTTTCCGTGTGATGCGTATGAAGGCAGAAAATTTTTTTAAAGATTGAAAATTTACGAGCGTGACGTAAGATTGGCCGTGCACACCAGTCATACATCGCGCGCTTTGTGTGCGCCAAAATTGGGTATTTGCCATGTATTTATATTTTATTAAATTACATACTAATAGGTAGCGTCTAGTTCACAAAACAGCTGTGACAGCTTATAAAATCGAAAAAAGTGGATCGTAAGGTGTATTTGTAATGTTAAAAATGTGAGTATTTAAAGGGACCGCTAAAACGTGAACATATTGGCCTTGACGTCAGGTGTCTTGTAAATGGCCGCTTGCTTACACGCATCACGCGTCAGCCTCAGCCCGTCAATTTAACACCTTGTTGTTTGCGTTCATTTTGTGAGAAATTAATTAAAATACGCCAAGTAAGTGAAGTATTTATAGTTCCGAAGGTATGTTCATTGTTATGGAATTTGTGAACAGCGACGAGCGGTTCAACGCGGTTGAGATAAGGAACGTAAAAGCAAAAGCATAAGCTAACTTTTTGTCAAATTGACGTAGCATAGAAAATTTGATCACAATGGCTTGTTGGAAACATGCTATTTGTAAACATAAAAAATAAAAATATACCCTAAACTTGACATTTATTCTAGAGGTCAGAATAAATATAAATTGCCATTTATTTTCGGGGCTCTTGAGGCTCGTTTTCGTTTCAGCTAACAGTCGAATATATGGGGAACAACGTCTTGCTCTATTATAATATTTCCCTCTATCAACTTAAAACGCATATAATTTTCATATCCTCTTCAAGCTATAACAAAATGGAATCTGAATGGCAAACACCTATAAACACAAAAGATTAATAAAACTTACATTAAGAATTACATTTCTTTAGTGGTACTGACCGAAGTACTCTTACAKCCATGTAACTTGTTTTCTTTTCCATGCATAAAAAGATGCTTGAAAWACTACACAAATCACTCTTTGGTKCGACCTCTTACACCATCCTTTCAATAAACACCAGTACACCAGTATAATAATGATACTACACCATTAAATAGCACGCTCCTCGGTAATGTTTACAAGACACTTGACGTCATGAGTTAAATAACCTTGGATAGAAACGTTTTGGCGGCGACTCCTAATATTCGAATTTCAGACCTGAAACTCTCTACCTACAAATATTTTTTGTGGTTTTAACATGGCATAAAATATATATGCACCTGAAGATTCATTTTACGTGATTTTCAAAAAAGTGATAATACCCAATTCTTGTTTACATTTTGGAGGTCGAAGGCACTGTTGTCAGCAATATGTTCTTTACGTATATATAAAAAAGATTACATCAAAATTTACACATCGCGACACTAAAAAGGCTAACCAGATTTGCTAGGTTATAAATGGTTAAAGATAACCGCTAATGGTTCTTTGACAAGCACGCACGTAGTAAACAGAATCAGCGTGGCCAGCTCTTTGAATAAAAGTATTGCCGTGAAAGTCTTCACGGTTCGGATATACGATACTTGTGATTTATCTTAGATAACTAGCTCCGTTACACTAATATAGACCACACTACTTAATATTTAAATATCACTCAAATTGCTATATGCTCATTTGGTTCAATGGAAGCAAATTTTGTTTCAAAATCTCTGAAATTACTTACTTACTTACTTCTATATAATGCACAATCTGGCTACACCGCTCAAAAAAAATTGTTACGGTGTGAAGATACGAACAGGAGCTTCAGGGCGATTTCAAAAGGACAATATGATTATTTAAATCTATAGCTCCAATCAATCTTGATTTTCAATTAGTTTGCGAACTATGATACGTCGTCTATAGAATTTTAAATTTTAATAATCTATTTTAACGTAGAAAAAACTAGTTATAGAAAACAAACCGTTGTGAGACACATAAACAGTGGCAAAGATTCGGTATTTTGCGTCGAAACACGTTATTTCTACAGAAGTGGACAAACCCACTGATAAAATCGACGGGGCGTAAAAATTCTAGATAATTTAGCAAAGTCTTCGAATACACAGAAGGAGCAACCGGGTAACTGGTTTTCAGCCTAAAACAGCACTGTAAGAAGATAACTTTTTCAACAAAATCTAATTTGATTAATCTCCACTACAATATACATGGACATGTGTTTGAAATTTGTAGTCAAATTATTAAGAAAGTACGTATCATCCACATTTTATTAAAATCACGTTTGTTAAACATTCATATTGCTGTAGCACAAACATACCTAGGATCGGCACCGTAAATAAAAATTATTTCTACCCTTTTCGATTCTTAAGAAATTCACATTATATTGTCATAAAAAAAACGATCAAATGGAACATGTGAATAAACTTTAGAAATAAAACAAAACACGTTTTGATCTCCACATTTAACGAATTAATAATGTTTAGAATTAGCAAAAAAAAGAACATTTTAACACTCACATTTTCAAATTGCAGTCTCTAACCACGGAGCTATGAGGGTCCTATTCATAATCGAGGTCAAAGCGCCATATATACATCAAAGCTTAATGTGTAATGCTGCTGACCGCCATCCGGCGCATTTGCAGCTGTATCGCTCGTTGTTCAGTATTTTCGAGCTTCAGAGCGTAATTCGCTGCGGTGGCCAGATTATGGCAACTAGTAGGTAACTACAACCCAAGTACCTATATTATATATAGTGACAGATAATTATTGCCTGAGTTTGTTTTTAAAGAACGTAGATGATATTTTAATGGCTTAAAATGCATAAGAATGAAATGAAAAAGTATTGCCAACCTGACCCAGATTTGAATTCGCGACCTTTTGAACACTGGCCAAATGCTCTAACCACTGAGATATCAGGGCTCTGAAGCTCAAGAGGTCCCGAGTCCGTTAACCCATTAAAATATCATCTACGTTCTTTAAAACGAATATATAATATACTTAGGTTGTAATTAGTTGCTGGTCGCCATAATCTGGCCACCGCAGCGAGTTACGCTTAGAAGCTCGAAAATACTGAGCGACGAGCGATTCAGCTGCAAATGCGCCGGATGGCGTTCAGAGGCGTTACATAGTAAACTTTGATGATGTATATATATTCCGCTTTGACCTCGATTATGAATAGGGCCCTGATAGCTCAGTGTTAGAGCGTTTGACTAGTGTGTTCAAAAGGTCCCGAGTTCAAGGCTAGCAATACTTTTTCATTTCATTCTTATGCCTGTTAACCCATTAAAATATCATCTACTTATAAATATATACTACTTTCTAAGTGATCCCATCCGTTGGCAAATAAGTCATCAAGTGATGTACCGCTGTACCAAAAATGTGTCTTCTCTTGGCATATTATTGTCCAACTCATGCGCAAAATCTCATCCAGTGCAGATACCACATCATCTTTGAGAAATTCTAAATAACTGTCTGCTGTAAGTTTATATTAAAAAAAGGAAAACCGGGTATTGTGCATATCAGTGATACCAGTCTGAGACGCTGCCGTATATACTTCATCAACCCAGTACGGATTTTCTCGTGGCCAGTAGTGACAATTGTGACAGAGTATTTCATATAAAGTTATAGGATCTTAATCACATCTTTTCAACAGCATCTCGTAAAATTGTGAGTGTCCACTATAAACTACTGATGGCTTGGCAGACTTGTAACATGAAATATGTTAAAAAAATAAAAAATGCCTGCAGCAAATGCCTTCTGTGGCGTACATAAATATATAGACAATTTTACTTTTCTAATTTTACACTAAAAAAATATGAAAGAAGCTCAAAGGTTACGTTTGAGTTTTTTTCGAACGGCTGCGAAATAGGTTATAATTTCTTTTATGATTTTAGAATACATAAGCTATTTATATAAATTTGTATTTTTCAATGGCAGGCGAAACGTTCCTTCTTATTTGCTGTTGGATTACTTCTCTATACATTTACTAGCATTTAACTAGTTTTGTCCTTTTTCACAAAGAAAAAGTGAATTACAAGTAATACTTTAAAGCTTCTGCGGCATAAACGTAATGAAAGAAACTTGATCAACTCAATCATGCATCCGTTAAAAAAATGTGGCATTAACGCTTTATGTACACTAAAGTGGGTGGCGAAAGAGAAACCAAACGCCCACCTCAACCCTGCAGACTATGTCAACCACCCCAGCTAGACAACTTCTTCCAAGTTATGACGCTTTTTGCACGTCTCGACCGGAACAGGATTTATGCTGATTAAAATGGTGAAAGTGTAACAGAAATCGAGGATTCGCCAAGTCTCCTGAACGCCTTCCGAAAACTGCGTCGAACAAAAGATCTGTTTACCCGCAGCTGTTACTCGCGACAGATTTTCATTAACACGGAGTAATTTTATGCGCGGAAGGAAAGGGTGAAATATAGCTGATAATGTCTGAATTAGCTTTTCGGCGTAAGACGCTCTGATATTGGAAACTTCCAAGCTTACGAAGGCTAACAGTGACAAAGGAAACTGGAATTCTTACCAAAAAAGTTAGTACGTGATGCTATGTTCATAGAAATTTATTTGCATTGTGTTTCTATTTGACACATTTCTATTTCATTTCCAACACTTGGTTGTTTAAAAACCAAGTATCTGTTGCTCTTTAAATAAAGTATATATATCCTAGACGCACTAACCTATCATTATGGAACAAGATGAAAATGAACTAGCCTTTCAGCAGGACGCGTATCTTTTCATTATGCCACACTTTGATGACGATTTCTAGGGGCATTGTAAAAAAACTCAACATAATTAATACAGATACATTCATAACGATTTGCTTTTAGATGTTATTTAGACAGACATTAACCTTTCAGTAATACCTTTTACAAATATTCCCTGTAAATTGCGTTTAGCGGAACAATTCCACCCATCAGTTAAATGCAATTTAAAGTCCAAGCGGATACAACTGAACCAGTGAACTGTAAATTTCCAATCTTTGTTGACCTTTGCTAATGATTGGTTTTCTGTGTTACTGAAATAGTTGCGTGTGTCGCATGCCGCACAGGTTTTCAATGATCAAAAGCCATTTTACCAACTAGTGCACCTGTCCATTTACAGTAACTATTAGTCCTGATTAATAGCGGTTCGCAAGCGATAGACTCTTGAAGGAATTAGTAAGTAAGTAATAGTAGAATTATTAAGCATATTAGGCATAATTATTAAAAACGTAAGTAGCTGGGAGCTGGCAATATAAGGATATGAAGGGCGTTTTAAACAGATTTTTCTGTTTTTAAAACATGAATATGTAAAAAAACGAGAAACGCTACATTCGCTTGCTTTCGTAGGAAATCAAGAATTTATTTTGTACTATATATTATATTTTATGTTATCACAGAAGTTGAAAAACCGATAGGCAACTGCACCATTAGATTAACTAAGTATGTTTGGTATCGGTCCAGTTAGTCTGGGTCTAGAGACTAGAGTTTCGGGTAATTCTAATATTTATGAAATCCCGATATGTTTTTTTTTAACAATGTCATCAAAGGCGATATTGAAAATATGTAGGTAACCCTCAAAAAACAACTAAAGTGCATCGTAAATATCTTGAGATATTACTTGTACAGTTACGGGTTATTAAGTTTGGTATTTCGGTATTTGCCGTCGGTAAACCTTTTTATTAAAAATAACAGTGTAGCACCAAAAATATTTTTAATTCTTACTAATATTATATGCTGTAAATATATTTGCGATGTCATAAATACGTAAAATGACGACCTTTTTTTAAATTTTTATAATTTATTTACATACTGTGATTAAAAGGTATGTATTTCTGTATGTATTAATTAATTTGAGAGATTTTTTTTTATAAATAATGGTATGAAGCTGATCATGCAACTAAATAAATTTTGATATCCGCTCCATCACACTTGCTCATCATTGACAACAAAATGCATACAAATACATTGCTCTATAGCTTTGTATTTACGAGAATATACCTACGTAAGATGGCTTGTTGATTTCGTAATAATTATAGTAATGGATTGGGTTGTATTATGATATATTATTATCTATTTAATTAGCCAGACCAAAATATTATATTGAAACTAACAATGCTTTTTGTGCAATTACAACAAAGTGGGATGAAACTGAGATCAAGATTTAGTTACCCACTTCCACGGTAAGTTCATAACAAATATAATTATTATTTACACGAAACTGAAATTAATTTTTTTATTTCATCTTGGTTTATTTCTTGTTAAATAATATACTTGCTTACGTCGCCGAACATAGAATGTTTTATAAGAATAATAGAAAAACATGTTTCAAAAAAATTGTCTAGCACCATTTTTATATAGGTATCTACTTATGTCAACACAAACATGATTATTTTATCAAGTCTTCGTATGTAACTTTTACTACGATTTACAAACCTATAGGTTTGCTATCGGATCTTTTAATTAAAAAAATTATAGGCGGTGAATACTAAATTCATCATGTACACTACTAAACCAGTTTTCTATTTTCAAGAGGAGGTTTTTTTCTTGTACCTTTATACAGTTGTATGATAGTTAAAAAATTACCTAATACTAATTATTTTAAAGCAAACAAACGTTTTGTTGATGTAACTTATATTATTTTGACATACGAATAATAAGAATTAATTAGAATAAGAATATGAATAAGAATAAGGAAATGGGTTTATTTAAGTTAAAAATGGATCATTTATTGAAGGTATATATTCACACTACTTATTTATAGTACAAATTTCACTTCAGTTAGCGATTGCGTTGACTACGACATTTTTTCAGAAATTTAAAAGTTGTGTTTTATTTATTTTAAGGTGCTTTTGCAATATTTTAGTAAGAACTCGCTATTATTATGTGATAAATAAAATAATATAAAGTAATATCTCCGGTAACCTTTTGTTAAATTCAGGCCGAATTCTTTCAGATAAAAACTCACTATGTAGTCTGCAGAGCTTTACCACTTACTATTTTATCACTTTTTGAACTAAAACACTACTAAAATTATATAATTAATTATATAACGAGAGTCTCGTATGTTCGGTCTCGGTATCGTATCGGTCTCGGGTACTTTGCTAATCTCGGTATCATCAGAAGCGCTAATTTTGATTACTTTAAGAAGCAAAATCTAAGAATATCATTAAGAAAAGCTCACAAGTTACAAGTTTTTTAAGTAACCTAAAGTGTAAAAACCACTAACATTAACATGCATTTACATGGAGAAATACGGTGCAGTCATATAAAATTTTGAGAACATTTCAATTACTAGAGCTGCCAGCGGTTTATCAAAGCTTTTTTGTCAGGTTCCATGTTTTGTTTTGGACAGTATAATTTGATTGTCAGTGCTGTATGAACTGTTTGTTTTCATGTGCAGATTGTGTAAATCAGCGATATAAACTGAATTCTAGCAAATCAACGTCTACTGTTGGTAAAACATTTTAAAAATGGTAAATCCTACAGTCAGTTGCCAAGGATCAAAAATACCAGTACACAAGAATAAGAGTATACACGTAAACGAGTAATTTCAGACAGAATTTAAGATAATATTTTCTCGGAAAGATCGCTGTCTCTTGAAAACAATGACAAAAAATTATAAGTCTGACGTTTCGATTATACCTATAATCTTTGTCAAAGACGAAGAACCTCAAAATTTGCCTGACACAAGTTCAAACAAAATTTTGAAAGTAAATAAACAAATCACCAAGGAAGCGAGACATCATAGAAACAACGTGCCAACCTGAAAGAAAAGAACCTAACGACGAAAAATGAACTACCTACCACTAGATATACAGGAACTACTTCATAAAAGATAACTACAAAATAACTTCCAAATGTCAGCTAACTCATAATTTCCACAATCCCTATTAAAATTATTAGTATTCCGACAAAAATTTCTATAGCTTCTTTTATTAGACGTTTGTGATAGTATTTTTCTCGATGTAAAATTTTTGTTTTATCAAAGTCAATCATGTGTTTAGTTAAATATGAGTGTTCAGCTACGGAAGATTTATCTATCTGTTGCAGCCTAGTAGCACGTATGTGTTCCTTGATCATTTTAAGGAATGTCGTACGACTGGCTCGTTCTTATTATTTTATGCTTAAATAAAAATATGTTAATTTCTCTGCAGTCTTGAATTAACGCCAGCGTCAGATTGCTTTATCTAAATTATCTTTAATAGCAGCCAGTTACGCTGCATCAGCATTTTCTCAGAAAGTAAGCGTTATCCCAGTGCAGCTAATTAATGTTATCGACGAAACGCCCGTATGATGGCTTAATATAAACTAGACACGCATTGCTGTTAATAAAAATACCCCTTGGAGAAACACGCTATACATGTCTGGCCTGCAGCAATTTCCGATATGCGTCAAAATACTAAGTTCTTTTTATGATGTCTTGGAGTTTCTTGACGTTGCAGCATAGCTGAATTAAGTAAGCTAGTGAAAAAACTTTCTGCAGTTGAAGGTGAATGATAATAAATTAACTGTCTCAAGACATTACAGATAAGGCACCTTCAAATTTTTATGGTATTTAGTATTGGATGGCTGGTATTTGGTTCCTTGTAGATCGAACAAACTCCCATTTTACAGCAGTATTTTTTGCGTTCATCCGGTATTATTTGATATATCTAAGTAATATATAAAAACTATACACACCAAGTAATTCAGGGTATCTCGACCTGTAAGGTATACGTAAAGAGTACTCTTTTTTCTTAAGCTGAGCTTTTGAATTTATTTAAATTCTTCTTCGGAGCATCTACAATTCAACTTAATTAATACAACAAACTATATGGAACCTTATACTTACAGAAATTTGAGGCTAGGTGTAAGTGATAAATATGCGCAACAGTGTTTTTTTTACGAAACATAAGTTTTTTCTACCATAAATGACTTGTGTCAAATAAATTAATTATAATTTGTTTTTTATGTCATTTCCTCTGATAGCAAATGTGTGTAGATACTGCTTAATTGTTGTGTGTCCGATTTTTTATTCATTATATTATTACATTACATTGTTAATTTTGTTGATGTGGTACATTTCCAAGATTAGCTTTTTACTGGTATTAATTTCAGTATCCAATATTTTTACCCCATCCCAATCTATCGCGTGGTTGTTGTTGACCGCATGGGTGGCTAACGCACATCGGTCTCTTTTCTTAGAAATATCGCTTTTATATAATGATATTCTGTTCTTTACCCACTAAGATGTTTGACCCACATGTATGCTATCACAAGTGTTACATTTTAAACAGTAAAGTACATTGCATTTGAATTTTGTTGTTTTTTTTTTATTTTAATTTAGTAAATACATTCGAACATTTTTTGATATTGCGTCTTGCAATTTTAATATTTTCCAAATTAAATGTTCTAATTAATTTTGAAATTAATCCCGTGATATTTGGTAGTGACCCATTATACTTCTGTGTTTCAGCCCTATTAGTACTTGTTTGGCTTAAACTGAATTTCTCATTCCATCGTCCACATTTCCGTTAATCCTAGGACCTACTGTTCCTTCTTCAATACGCATTCCATCCTCGAGTGAAAGGCTGCTGGTGGAGTATAATATTTTGTTTATAAGGCCTTTTGGGTATGAATTTTGGATTAGTAACTCTTTTAATCTGTTTAAATGTTTGTTTAAGAAAACCGGATTTGAAATTTTCTGAATTCTGTTTTTCATTTGCTTTATAAAATTAATTTTGATTTTAGTTGAATGATCAGACAAAAAAATCCATCCATTCTGCCGAATTACCCTAGTGTCTAAGAAAGGCACTCCACCATCAACCTCTCTCTCTATGGTGAAATGGATGTGTGGACATACGAATTGAAAACGGTTTGTATTTCTTCTAGGCCGTGATTTGGTAATGTTAAAATAAGGCCATCGACATATCCTTTAATAAATAATACATTAAAAGTAAGACTGGGCAAACAATTATCTAAGAGATGATCCATCACATACTGGGCCAAAATTGCTTTTAGAACAGAATTCGTTGAGAAAACTCGTTGCTTCAGTGGACGGGCGGTACGCATTCTCTTTGAGGCTAGAAAATCCCTTTGTGTACATACTTTATGTCAAATATAATAGCTTGAAACTTGCGGTAAATACTTTCTGGGGCAACCCAACGACCAAACACGCGCTCATTTCTTTTAAGCAGTCAGAAAACCGTCTTGATCTTCATAGTACTAAAGCTACTTATTACTGACTACACGTGCACGTATACTTTTAATCTTTAGAGCTGTTAGTTGTAAGAGTATAGAAACAATTACAGTTGTTCTCTTTTTTGTCAATAATTCTATTTCACTATTTTTCAAGGTAATTTGATATTTACATAACACTGATACAACAACTAACCTTGAATTATCAATCAGCCGTGAAAGACTTGAACACCCGAAATTCACTTTTTATAAAAACACTTTCACATTATTACAAATGATTTATTCTTTTTAAAACTTTAAATAAACAAGAACATAACAGTTGAAGACAAAATTTATGAGAAAACAAAGGGATAACAGTATTAATTATACTAATACAGGTAACATAATACCTACTTGTGTATTAAAAACATTTATAAATTAGTTAGATATTAAGTCCTGTTGAGGCAAGAAATTTTTTAATGTATCACATTTTTGAGATACAACATAAATTTTATTTTTTAGATGGGAAACATAGTTGGTTAGGTATGGTTAAGAAGGCCTATTTTTTCTGATTAAGAGAATATGTAAATTGTTAAATAGGCATAATTTTTAAAATATTAAAATTTTTACTTAATAGTTTATATTATATTAATATTATGGTATATGTTCATGAGCTCGTATTAGTTGTTGAATTTCGTCCATTCTATGAAATCTGACGTTGTCTCCTACAAATATAAATGTAATGAATTCTCCAGAGTGATCTACATTGTATGGCCTATCTTGAACGGTGAATAAATATAATGAATTAATACACATTGCAGCAGCTACCAAATAATTGAACCTTGACTTTGCTGTGAAATATCGCTCTGTTATATACGTCTAGTTATGGATTTTGCTCCATCCTGGTGCAATCAAACTGCAGATTTCTTCTATCTCGTCTGCAATAAATTTTTTGGGACGATTGTCTACTGTTGTACTGCCAAAGAACCGCCATTCATTGTTCTCAAAATAATAAAAATACGTACCTCGTTGGGAATTATGGTATTTTGTCTTCTTGCCTATTATGATTTAATAATAATGTGAAATTGATCTAACAAATAAGGAAACGCTTCTGCCAAGAAACGATATTGTTTAACAAATACAAATCTCTTTAACAGAAATATAATATAGTTTTGAAAAATGAGTGAAATACAATTGATCAAGGAGGAAAACCGAATAAAAACTGTAATGTCACACCCTCGATCGACATTAATTTACGACTAGCATTCCTGCAAAACGCAATCGGCAAAGGTCCGCACACCTATTCACTTTTTGAGCTGAAAGCGTTTTCCTCACGCCGAAGAGGCAAAATTTGTGGAGAACTGCGTGCGACCGCAGCAAAGGGCGAAGCGTCGGTCCTCGGCGCTTTCCACGACCCACAACTAATAAAAAGCAGCAGGAATAATGGCTCAGGCATGACGCGGCTATCCGTTACATCTGGCACGAACTACTGCGTTTATATTTATGAGCCCTCACTGCTCTATGACGATGCCCCTGAGTCGTCTCGGGGGCAGGAGTCAATACGTCAAGAAGACCCCAGTAGAAACAATAACGCCGCATTTTTTGCCGGGGAAGCACAAATAGCCTTTGAAAGATTGGCTGGCGAACGGCGATTGCCGTGTTTGTTTCTGAATTTTTTAGGCCACGGACACCGTCGTATTTATGTTATGATGTATTTATCAAGTAGTCATCAATCTTGGCGCGGAAAATATTGGGAAGTGCGTTGAGGAGGCGTGTTGAAAAGTGCTGTAGGTTCGTAATTGACGACATAGGCAGGAATATTTTTAAACGATGGGGTTCGGAGGATTAGATGATTGAGAACGATTTGCTCTGGGTATTGGTCGGAAACACAAATGCGAAACAAGTGGTATGCTTATTAATTAACTGTTTAGTAAAAAGAAGTTTTAAGTAAGCTGCTAAAATATTTTTATTTGCAGGTTGACTTGCTAAAGGAGAAAGGTCCTTTATCCCATGCAACATACCAATACGAGATTAACAAATGTTACTATTCATAAGCCTTGCACTGAATTTTACCTCAAACATTCTTTGTGCCATATCCCATCTTTAAATGCAAAATTTTGGACTATTCTKATGGTCTGCACGAATCGGAAATTTTGCTTGCATTCGGAGATAAAATGGGWGGGATGCCAATGACATCAGATTTGTATCACTATTAGCACTAATAATAGCCATGTTGCTAACAAGCGCAAGTGCTCTTAATACGGTTTAAATTTTTCTTTGTAGATTGGTAACTGCAAAAATAATCATCATTATAAACATTAAAATTTTGACAAAATGCAGTATAGTTCAAGTTGTTTCCTAACACCACCCTTTCATTCTAGTGAATTACGTTTCATTTATATACAAAACACACACAAAAAAACTTTAAAACGCGTTGTACTAGTATCATTTACAACATAGCTCTGAACGACGTATTGAAAATGTAAAACTGCGTAGGAAGTACAACTTCTACACACTGACGGCTGACATGAAAAGAAATTGATTGCGTTTTACTTAATTTTGATTATCTAAACCAAAATAAGCAAAATATCAGAGATGGCTTTGTATAACACCCATTAAACTACCACTGCGTATTGTACATATTGATCTTGTGGTCAGAGCTTTGATGTAACAGGAAATACAATTAAATGGGGGTGCTCTCGATTACAATCGCTGCAGTATTATCATTATCATTACTTACAAAGCGGACGCGAACAATAAAAAATTTTAGGGTGTGTAAAATGGCGGCGTTTTTAATTTTAGTTTGATTGCAAATATCGGTTAATATATACAGTGTTTGTGAAAACCTGTACGGCTCAACGACATAAACTCCTTGATAGATTGAAGGTATGAACCTGTGACTGTTATAAGGAGAAACGTCTTCAGGAGATCTTCGAAAAATTAAGTCGAAATCTTTTAATTGTTTGCATTAGTTTGGGTTTGCTAAGCTAGGTACGACTTAGTAGTCATGTATTTCATTTCATGTAAATACTATTTAGAAAGTTGAGTATTCCACAGTGAACTTTGCATAACCAGTACGTGAGATCAAAATTAGGTCCTTCCATACCTTTAACTAGGAACATTCATATTATTGTCAGATTAAAAATTTTGAATTTGTTATGTTTTCTCTTAGAATTACAGAGAAACTAAATTGGGTTACCGACACAGTTGGTTAGTTGTGGGTTGTTGGAGTAAAACAACACTCGACGTTCTGGGCTCTTTCAAGTATAAGTTTAAGATAAGCACAAGATTTTGCATAACCCAAAATGGAACAGACACCTTACGATGAAAGCTGCCAACAATAAAAGCTTTCCACACTGGTGCCATCATCGCGATAGGGTTGCTGAAGTCATTATTCAAATACCTAACTCGATACTATGCTAGTAGACATTTGTATTATAGAAGGTGTCATAAAAATGCCAAGCCTTTAGGAAGGATAGCTACACAGTTGCCTTTCTTCACCAACGATATAGCTCTAGGTGACGATCTTCCATAGCCAATAAAAATGTTATTAAAAATGCCAAGGGGATTTGTGTAAAAATTAAGGCCTCAAGTAAAAAGTGAACGTGCGGAAGAATCATGCGCTTATCACAGTAAATGAACTCTTTTTGCTCTTCGACGTTACAAAATGCGTCGAATGTAAGTTGCTAAATGAGTTTTGCAGTACAAGCAAACAAGTGAAAGGGGGTTGTTAATTCATACTTATATGTAAAAGCTTATTTAATTGTGAGGGGGTAGATAGCAATTAAACATTCGTAACCTCTCATTCGTCTCAGTAAATAGTTCGCTCTATATTAAACGTAAGATATTTGGTATAGTTTCATACACAAATTTATTGCGCAGCCCTTCAAAGGTGATAGCGCTTATATGCCTGATTTTGTCAGTCTATACTTCAGTGGATAGTGAGGTCTCGGCTCATAAGCATCTGATGGAGCTCGGGTTTTCGTTAGACGGTAGCCTATGGTTTGCGATCTTGTCCAAATAACTTTTTTTAAGAACGGTCACTAGAGTGACCATTTTCCGCACAGAATTTGTTATATTGTTCTTGTAACACCCGTATATATGGAGTGATGATTCATTTTGGTCTTATATATACAATTCTTCCTTGCACTCGCGTTTCAATGGCCATCCTTGACTTTTTATTCCGTCTCAAATGATGGAATAAACAGAAGGGACTGGTTTTCTCGCGTCCGCCTATTGAACGAGTTTGTTAAGCAATACAATCGAACTTTTTCGGCCCTGCCCCTGTTTACAACACAATGAAATCATTTACGCTTACGTCGGCAGGGAAGCAGACCTCCAATAATATCTGTCACGCTTGTACAACTTCATCAATACACCGTCCATGTTCGCATTATGCATTTCACGATCCATCAAGCTGGCGTTTCCCGGAAGGAACCGTCCTGCTGCCGCCTACGGGTCTCTCGATGCGTGTGGGTAGGTTATGGTCGCAGAGGCCACCTGACCAACGGTTGCATTGTTCCCTGCATAGATATTCAGTTCGCATACCTCATTAAATCTAATGGGGCTTCGGCAGAATCCAGCGGTCGTACCTAGTCTGAATTAAACGAGCTGGATGGCCGGCGTGTCCGCGGAGCGATGCGCTGGCGATGTGCCTACATGGGGAAGAGGAATGGAGATTTGGAATGAGCGAGACCCAACTGCGGAGTGTGGAAGCCTAGCTTTTTTAACCCCTTTATTTGTTTAAAACGCACTTTTAGTTGCTTTTCGGCGGGGAACAACTAGTTTTATTGCCTTAAAATAGTAGTGGAATTTTGACCGAACTACAGTTCCGCGCCAGGGCAACGCCTGAAAAAAATACCGAATACACTTAAATGTTAAATATTTCTAAGACCAGTGGAATCGTCTACAACGAAAACGCGTTCTCCCATGATCGACTCCAACTTATTCAAATTTTCAAAACTTTGATGTCCTGTAACTCDTGAAACGGGATGCTGCACATCGTAGGGCTCATGATTGGAGGTCAGAGGGTCATGAGCTACTACCATACTAAGTTTGGACGTGATCCGGTCAATTCCGTTTCATTGAGTGATATACTACAGGTATAGTTCTCCTTTTTCACATACCTCGCGGTACGATCAATGGGAGAACGAAAATGAAACTATCCGTATTCCTAAAGAAGTATGTTACACATACTGACTGACTGGTTGTTTGGTTTACGAATTGTTGTTGTTGAGTTGCTTATTACAGACTGGTGGACGGAACTCTAAAACGATCAGCGCGACAATACGGTATATCCAATTCAATTCAAAGTATAGTGCATTAAATAAAAAGAATGAACAGGACTCTTAACACATTGGTGGGTTGTTGTTGGGTGTGGTTCCAGGATGACAGCGAAAAAAAAATTGTTGTGGAAAAATGCAGTTTTGATTTACCAAGTTTTCCGTGGTATCTATCTAATAATAGATTTTCAGCTATATATATAATATATAGTTTTAAGTTGAAATGCTGTTCATTCTTCCACAATTTTATATTCATCAACTTCGCTACATGTTCTGCAAGCCAAGTTCTTGGATACACTTTTCTTTTCATCTATAGTACAACGTTTTTGCATTTTTTCGTAGGATGTGCCTGTATTTTCTTTTCTGAACACAAAGATCTTGATAAAGCTTTACCTGTACGTGACGTATTGAAATCTTCAGTAGCTATTATATAATAACAAGGTAAACTGACTCCTGCAAAGAGGAACAATCAATAGTATTCTGAAATAAGTAGCTTTTTAAGTAATTACAATGAAACAAAAATTTGGCTATACTAAACAACTAATTGTATTTATTCAGACTGTTTTATTTGTTGTTTAAGATATATACAACGGAAAAGGAATGGATGAATATATCATATGGCTTTAGCATACAGCAGCAGCTTAAAATTTGTTTGTGTGCAATGGATGAAAAATGACAAATAGTAGATTGTATTATTAAAACTATAAGGGTACATTTAGTGTTGTCGTATTTACAATAGTAAATGCAAACGGTCCTATACGTAATATTAAGCAGTCGGCTTTTTATCTGTTGCCTTTCAAATTTAGTATGATCAACCAAAGTATCGTCTGCTCCACTTACCTTATTCTGACAATCACCCTTTCTATAATCCCCCTTTTTACTTTTTTCCAGTGCTCTGTCTGTTGCACAATTTAATAATTAATTTAATTAATTCTGAATAAGAATTTCCAGTAAAGAATCTTGTCATGGATTCAAAAAAATTCTTCCAATAACTTTGATCTATCAATCTATCCATTTCCTGAGTAAGTAGGTGTGCGTGTTGTAATGTTTATTTTTCAATTATCTCGATCTCTTAATCGCTCAATGTCTTTATTATTTTGGCTTCTTGTCGTATTTGTTCCATTTGTTGATTTTGTGCAATGCACAACAAAACAGAATAGTAAGGATTCTGGCTGCAGCCGCTGTTGAGAAGCGGTCACAGAACGATTCACAACAAGGCGGCAGATTTTTATTTCTTGAAAGAATTTGTTATAAAGTGCCATAAACGTAGGCAACTAATTAATAGCTTAAAATAGAAGCAACAAGATTAAAATTTTTCCAACGGTTTAAGGACTAAACTAAATCATTTCGTTAAATTGAAGGTGTGACATTTTCAAATTATATTTGTCGTATTCAGACACCGTTTTGTTAATTATTGCGAGTAAGGAGACCTACGCTTCTTTGTGTGTATAGTCCGAAGCGTTGAGCAGGCGACTGTAACATACGTTCTTTGGCGTACGATATAAGTTTCTATAATAGAATGGAATAGGATTTCCGTCTCACGGAGCTAGCTGTTCATAAGAAGGCAGCTTTTCCTGAAATTTTTAATATTTCACCAGCAAGCGGTCCCGAATGGCTTTCCTTTGTACCACTTTACTCGAAAACACACCTCCCCTACGACGAAATCTTCACACCTCATATTCGCAGTCAATAACTTCCCTTTCAAACTTTTTTTCGCGTCTCGCATCCCAGTTACCCGCGGCATCCGGGCAGTGGCGGAACTTCGAGATTACATCCGCACGGATTTAATTTAATTGGAGGAGGTTGAGATTCTACAGGCTGTGTGAAATTTTGCTAGAAAAACTTTTATTGTTACTTGGGTCAAGACAACCTGCAATATCTACATTGTAACGGGAATTCATAAAAAAACGGGATGAAAGCTCCTTACAGAGAAATGTATGTGCTTTTACAAGTGCGAGTTAGGGACTGTTACAAATTAAATACATCTTTTCAATTCTTATTTGAAATCTTATCAGAGATGGTAAAAAATAAGGTGCAACAATTTTTAAAAGTTCGTGAATGATAAAGGGATTATTGTATGACATCTACTACAGTAGTATGTACTAATTTATAGTGTAGTATCCTGAGGCTTTGGGTGTGAACTGCTTGCGTTGCCGAATATTAGAACCTGCGACAGAATACGGGTCAAGGGTAGGAGTACTAGGACTTACAGTGTGGCAAATGAATCTGTCTTTTTTGTCCGCATTCATTTCGGTGTTGCAGATCCATTTGCCAATCTGTTGGTGGGTTTAACATAACAGTTTATTAACACACATAGAACAAGTCGCTGTAGAGAAAACACAGGTTTATAAGGTAAATATTTCAAAAGACAAAAGTTTTATGAAGAAATATTGAGATCTGTATTGTTGCTCAAGGTCTACAGATCGTACGACTCGCAAACGGCTGAACTAGCGCACATTCTGCCGTTCACAGGAAGTGCGACGAACATAAAAATGCTGATATTGACGTTAACAATGAAATCAATTTAGAATTATTATAATAACCTGGAGTAGAGACGGGTCGTTATTTTAGTAACGTTATTTTGGAACGTTATTATTTAATAACGGAACGTAACGTTCCCGACTGTGCACGGAACTCGTTATATTTTGGAACGTCATAACAGCGCAACGCAGTCACGCAGCAAGCTGACTCAAGGTCGGAAACGACGTGGTACGAAAAACGGCGACTACGAATAATCTGTACTAGTAAATCCGGCAACGGGCATAACGCGGAACGTGGAACGTGGAACGTGGAACCGCACGAGAAACGTGAAAGGAACTAATGGGAAACACAATCGTTAACGACGATACGTAAAGTAACGCGTAAATACATCTAGTTTGTTCATCAGCAAGGTTTTTTTAAGTAAATTAGGTTACTTATGCAATTGATGATGACTAAAATGTTAAGAAGTGTTTTTTATAGAAATTGATATAATAATTAATAGGGGTCTAGTAGTCAGGTATTTGATAGCGTCAGTATTTAATTAATCGAATTGATTAACAAAACCCTCAAGTTCTTTATTTATGTATAAAATAACAAATATAAACTTAAGTGTAAACAAATACAAAACAGAAAATACTAATCCTTAAAATAAAAAAAAAACACCACAGTCGAATATATAGGTACCTATTGGCAAACTAAAAAGCAACTCTCATTGAAATAACAAAACATCCGTAAATGCAAAGAACTTTAACTTATAAAATTAAGTTCACAGCGAACTTCTAACACAAGAAATAAAATAAGATCCCAGTGAACACAATTTTGTAACATACACATGTATGATATATAGCAAAGGAAACATCGTCTAATAATGTAATGTGTTTTTTAACACAGAATGTAACATCTATGATCCTTCCAATGTCAGCATCATGTTGAGGTCTGCTTAATGTATCAGAAAAGTAAAACTGTAATGTATCAGATATATAAAGGTAATATATGTGTAACATATACTTTTCATTTAGGTTAAGTTACATACTAATAAAATAAATTCTAGGTATTACTAATTTAAAAATGCACTTGTACCTTTGATGTTCTTTACTATTTCATAACTTCATATATGAACACATTATAGGTATACATATAAACAAGAACTAGTTCCAAAATAAACTTTATTCACATAATTACATTCGCTAACAAAAAACTACAAGGATATACAATAAATAAAAAATCTTTTACACAAAATACTGACATAATAATAATAATGTAATAATTCTTAGGTATATACGTAATCAACTATTTTTCCCTCTGCAAATGGAGTTTTGGTAAAGGCAACCGCTGCTTAAATTCGACTCCAGTTCTGTTTAAATAAACTGTTTGTACAACTTCTGAAATAACGAAAAACAAAACGTTAGTGCAATCAAACTAAGCATAAAGTCAACAATTCTCACTGAAGCCAAACAACTGATCTACTACACAAAACGCGGCAAATAAAAAGTGAGGTTATACGTAGGTTGAATACTAAAAAAATGCATACTCATGTTAATGATAACTCAATGTTTTTTAAGAATAACTTACCTTTTTGAAGAAGCTTGGGAATAAACCTAATAAAACAATTGAATAAACTATCACAACCACACAAGTACACCTCGCGCTTCCTACTTCTTTTTCCCTAACCTACAAAACTCGCAAGCCGCAAATCTGCGCTTGCGTGGGCATAGACCACGAACGTTATTATATTTATGGTACATCACCGTAACGTAGCAGAGTCCATATAATTTATATAATAAATAGTTTATACACCTCATATCATATCAGTAATGTTCTTTATTTATATGTACCTTGTCATAATATTTGTGAAATGTTAAATAGCATTTTAACTATACTCCCAAAGCATAATAAATATGAAATAGCTAACTTATACTTTACACTTAAGCGGCTGTAATATGTATAGTATAGACCATTACTTATATTCTGGCAATAATGAGTTTAATTAAAATTATTTTTTTCAAATTAAACAATTTTTACATGTTGATATCTTACTGATATTGGAAATATAAAACAAGTAACAATATAACAAATAATTTTAACTAGCTTGACTCATGTATATCATTATATAAATAATATGTCACATCGTTACATCTCTGAGAGCATTTGCGAGCAACATAAATATAAACTTAACAAGGTTCCGTTACAGATATATAAAACTCGGCACATATTAGACACATTACAATATGATTCCGAAACATTTCATAAATATCTCATAGTTACACTTGAGAGAAGTGCTTCATATTTAGCATAGAGATATATAATAAACGTAAAAGAGTAACGTAACTTTGAAATTTGATTGTGCTTTCTGAGTTATATAGCATACATATGTGTGCACACTGGGATTACTATGAACTAAATGTAACTGTTTGCACTAACGTATTGTTAACACACTAATTTTTTGTATTGTGTCCTACAAACAAGATCTGATTGTCTGTACCTGAAACTTACGACAAAATAATGAGATGATTAATGTACACACCTCATTCCTGCAAAGACTGTTACTAGGCAACTACTTTAGCGTTACCAGATTATATTATATAAAATTGTATGATAAATATAAACAAATCAAAGTGCAATACAATAGATCTAATTTGTTAAATACCCGCCCTTCTCTTTAACTATAAAAGATTGAGTACAAAACGGGCACGCAACTGCGCAACACTGTGAAATACATCGTTCCAAAAAATAACGTTATTTTGGAACGTTACATTTCTGGAACGGAACGCTATGGAACGTTCCACACGAGTAACCGTTATTCCCACCTCTAACCTGGAGTGCTTAGTGTGGTTATAGGTAACCCTAGTCAATATTAAAATCCTAGTTACTTTTTTACGTTGTAGGTTGCAGTCCTGCGGTACTAGATATGTACATTTGAGGTTATGTTTTAAATCACGAATGGGTTAATGTTTGCTCTAGTGATTAGTTTTTACATAATAAAGTAATTGGTGACGTGTAACCCCAGGTAAGCATAATGCTTTAATTATTTGTTACGATCATTAAGCTTTAGTCAAAATTTAGATGGCTGGGAAACCAACTGACACTAAATTTGAAGAAACCGTGTTACTGTGGTATCTATGACGAAATTGATTCTGAGTATGAGAATTTGAAGACCACGTATCTGAACAGTCTGATGTTGAAAGTGAGACTCGAGTATTGTACGACAAAAATGAGATTGCAGAGAGCGCTGTTCAAAATGCAGGTAACTCTATCAATGTAAAAAACGGAAATAGAGGGTGCATAGATCTGCCCACCCGTACCCGGACATTCTAGAGATATCTAGTTTTACGTATTCCTGGCCCTGAAGCAAAAAATATTTCCATTAAAATGGAAGGTTGGAAATTGTGGAAACTTAAATGCATTTTTATTCCCCTTCTGCAGTGTCGCAGTGTCAGAATATTTTACCCTTCCTGGTGTTAATTTAGTATTATTTTTCCGACATTACAGACGCAATATAGGTACACATCGCAACATAATCAGAAGTCAGCCTGAGCGGTGAAATATCGATGAAACACAGAGCGTTGTTCTGCAACATTTGTCCAATCCGTACAGCCAATTTGTTTTTTCCACTCGAAAATACTGTCGGTAGTGTACCTATATGGATGGTACTGAAATATCTTTACCACAAATGTAAGGGATGGCCGATATAATTCTAATTTACTTGTAATAACGGTTTATTTAAACATAAATACACTCATAGCATCGACATCTTCCATAAAAACTACTTCTAACCTCTAATATAACCTAACCTCTTCCTTCCGTTTCCCCCTACCCTTTATCGTGGCGCGGTATATGAATTCAAATAATCTCACACAAACGAGTATTTTATGTTTATTAGTATCAGACTTAAAAAATTGTTGCAGCTGCATAATGAAGAATTCTTGGTGGCTATTTTTTTCTCTAGACGCTTCCAGTGGGGTCAAATGTTCATTTTGCAATCGGCAATGTACTTAACGACCGTACCAACCTATGTCGTAGTTCCTAAAGTCACCGTCAGATGACGCTTTATCGATTTTTGTCAAATGGCTGGACAATCCGAAATTATTTCACAAAATTAACTCCAAGGTCAGACGTAAGACGTGTCTATGTCAAAATTACTTCAGTTGTAAAGATTTTGTTTTAACTCTAATATAATATATCAGAAATAACTGGTAGGCTCAGAAGCGAGGCGTTACACTTCAAAAATGAAGAGCAAAGGTAAGTAAAACATTAACCATTGTACACTAAACTGATATGCGTATTCAACAAGAAATTGTGCAATATCAAAGGGATGTAAGAACATTAAATTGTTCTACTACTGGTTTCGGTTTCCACTCATTTTGTTGATGTTCAGTTGTGCTGTTAGATAATGAAGATGGCAACCTTCTTCAACTAAAAAAGTGGAAAGACGAAGTCTTAAAGGAGAGCTAAATATATTCAGTAATCATCTTCATGATGACAAAACTAAAAAGAAACAAGGGTGACTTAAATAAGGAAAAGGTGGCTAGAAAGACCGAAAGTTGTCTCTAATTTACTTTGCAAACATTTTTATCCTCAGCAGAGTTTTTGTTTGCAATGCTCGGTACACGTTTCAGATGCCGATTCTGCGCGGTCGCTATTTGAGTGAAATAAATACTATCACAAGCAATATGGATAAATAAAAAAAATAAAGATGGCTCTACCCGTTTCTTCCATCTTAGATTAATCAAACAAGACGTATGTATGTGCATAAGGCTACAAAGTGGTTTAAGGAAAAAATAAGTAATTCAGAACACCAAATGTTTCTAGGTGAAAATGATTGAATAAGACATAAACTCTACAATTATTATTAGGGGTAATAAATTGTAATAACCAGCTCTAAACGCTAGGATATCTCCAAATTTCTATTTTATAAATTAGATATACAGATTGCCAAGGACGATTAATATTAAAAGAAAAACGGGCTCAGCTTTCGTTTAACTGAAATAAGTTAGGGAAGAAATGTTTGTGCAGTATTTGGAAGCCTCCCTAAACATAATGGTACAATTTTTTTGCGGAAATGAGTCATTTTCATTTTCTCGATCGTAGAATAACTGAACCAGTTGCTTGAGAATACGTTTTTAACGTTTTGCATTCTAGACATTTTTCCAAACATAAACACACAAAAAACATTTTGCGGAAGTATACCATTTGTGTGTATCGATAAAATACGAGTACTGTACGTTTTAGAATGATTTGAGCTGTACTTAGCAGCTGGATCCCGTAAACAAGCGTGTACAAAAACGTTCGACAGCTCGCTTATTATATGTATATTAAGAGATAGTTAACAATACTTTTACTTGAATGCAGGCATCTCTGGCCGAAAATTGGAAGGCTAGGAATCATAGTATAGATTTGAATTTTTAAGTTTGTTTTCTATTGAGTTGAAGCTATATTAAGCTGATAAGAATAGATATTATTCGCCGATCTCTATTAAAGGTAAGAGAATTAAATACAAATTTTGTGTTGTTTATATTATTTTTTCAATCAGGTTTTGCCAAAATCAATTTATTTATTTCTTGCAGTTTTTAATTTGGGTTAGTTTGGGATACGTTTTCGCAAACTTTATCTTTGTATATGTATATTCAGAATGCTATTTAGAATACACAACAATATTTTATCAAAAATGAAAATGACATATTTCCGCAAGAAGTTTTTTGTGTGTTTATGTTTAGAAAAGAGTCTAGAATGTAAAACTGAAACATGTAACAGGTTTCAGTTTTTCTAACGTCGGCAAAATGAAAACGATGCATTTCGCAGAAAAAGTTTTGTGATTTTGAGTTTGGGGAGGCTTTCTATATACTGAAAACGATTTTGTTGGTCTATGACTTGATTTCTTAACATTTTCACCGTATTTAACGGTTCCGCCACTGCATGCCGACGGCGCGGCGGCGCAAAATCCCTCACTGTATCAGCAGGACTGCTCCGCGAGGTAGTTGACGTCTCACTGCGCCGGCCGGTCTGCCAGGAGCGTCGCGATTCCAGCGTGTTCGCCAGTTTGATAGCGAACGTCGTCGTCGTGACCACGCACTCCACCAGGTTGGGGACAACGCGTGTAATACCGACGGACGCCGGTGTGCGTAATTCTCGAGGTGGTTTCTTGGTGACGGTCGTTGGCTGAATGAGTCTGAAATAGACACGAGAGAGGTCGACAGATGTTCAGCTTCTCACTCTGCTGGTTCTGAAGGTGATTACCCCCAGCTCTCTTCTACTTAGTAAAAAAATGTCGAGGGAGGAAAAATGCATGAAAATTATGCAAACGAAACAGTGGCAATTTTGTACCTAAAATAAAGCGATACTTTGTTAAATATTTCAACAAATTTGAAATAGTATTCCATACTGCATGCGTGCAGGTCAGGTCGATGTTTATTCACCACTCATTTATTATTATTTAAACCCACCAGATTCTGCAAGAATTAATTATTACTAGGTAGATGTACAGAAGAAATATCCTTCTTCTCCGAAAGAGTTGTACGTGTATTAACGCTTTCGCTTTGCTACTGATTGAAGTTCCTTTAATCATGGCATCTGTAACTATAGAGTGATTTAAGTTAATAAAGCAATATGATATATTATTTGAGTTCTAAAAGATCAATTGCTATTTGTGATTGCCCATACCAAATCTTAATAAGTACGGTTTCAAGGAATTGAACTTGTGAGCCGCTTGTTGAGTCAATGTAGCGAAATAATATTTTATGCCTTCTCACATTTGCCTGCAAAGTAGGTAATGCATACATGAATAGTTCTTAAGACTTACAGGTGCAGCACTTTAAATATAAAGTGTCTGTTTACACACATCTAACTTTACACAACCCCCTAATAGCACTTTACAGTTTTATAATAGCCAGGCAAACGTTTGTGATTTTTTACAAAATTACGGTACTGCTGTAAACATTGTCAAAACGTATATAGATTGTTTAAAGATGCAAACCAGGTGCATCCTTACAGAACATTTTAGTTATATACTTACATTGTTCTATAATGGCTTTATTAGGTGCTATAGCACAGTTTTGTAAATAGTTACGCAGTTGTTATTAAAAATACTATAAATGAGATTTAAAACAATTTTATAGCAATTTATTATAAAATGTTACTGTATTACTTATAGTACAATAATAATGCTGGATTCAGCAACTTCAAAGTGATCTTTTAATGTTACATATAACTGACTTGGCCGAGAATTATTTTTTCTTAGTGGTTCATTGAATTTCCTTTTCTGCAAAATAAAAAGTGTCCGCAGACCTAGATATATACTGTTCCAGATGCCCTACACTCTGAAAAATGACTTTGTTGTCTTTAATCGGGTCTTAGCTACTACAACAAAAAATCTCATTGCATTTGGACACAACTAAAATATTTGTTAGCGTAATAATTTGTTTTAGTTGTGGACGGTCTCAGTATCTCCAACAAAATACCTGTCACGGTTACAAATACTAAACATTTCGGGTAACTTCTGCATTTTCTTATTGCCTGTTTAGGTGACCAGTTACCAGGAGCGATAAACTAGTCGTGGTTGCAAATTATGCTCCTACGGCAACTAGTTTTTGCTGTTTGTGGCAAAGTAGGCAAAGTGTTCTAGTAAGTAGCAATATTTTTGTACTAGCTATCGTTTAATAATAATAATAAAAGTAATAATAATAGTGATGATAATAATAATACCAATAAAATAAAATAACTTATAACTTATTCAAAACAAAAAAAAACTTTTTAAAAATGTTCAATAATAGTTACAAATTTTTTAAACACCCTCTATCATCTTTAGTCTGTCATGCAAAAACTTAAGCCATAAGTAATCTCAGCACATTTTACTCTACTTCCAATATAAGAATTTGTTTATTTAGTAAAATATATTACGTAATGTACACACCTAATTTTTCATTTGAAATGCATTCGCCCCAGTAGACTACAAAATTCCATAGGAAAGAGAAAGCCAATGATAATATATGTGATGTATAAAAACATTTCCTCATTTATTTAAAATTTTCTAACATCTGAAGCTGAAGTGTAGATATTGTTGCAAATAAATGTTGTACCTAATATTATCATTTGCTCTTTCTTTCTTATGTAACTTTTTACATAACCTGTAGGTTATTTGCAAAAGTAAGATATTATCATTATATGAATGAAATATATTCGAATTATTTCAGTAAAAGTAAAACTGACTCAAATAAATAGGTAAAATAAATCTCACTAACAATATTTTATGTGAGTGTGCAATACCAAGATCCCAAGGTTTTCAGAATATCTTATATTCCGCCATGATCGCTATCACGAAACAAAGCAGCCATGCAGTAGATCTATACTCTGTAAAAATGATCATATGTAGTTTAACAAAGCTATCTTGTGTATAACGTTTTTGTGATCTTATAGGTTAACTTAATACTTAACCTATCAAATAATCTAGCTACAACTTAAGACATACAGCCACGCAAATACTTTGATAGTAACAAAATAATTACCGAACAAAGTGTACTTACCGTATATTTATCCAAGTGCATGGGACACCAGCATATATCGAAAGATGGAAAACGAAAAACCGAAATGACGAAATCACATGTTTATCGTTTGCAACGACAGACGTACGAGGTACGACAAAGACATTATGCTATTGCTAACGAACAGGGCACGTTTTGTACCGATATTTACCGATTCGGATTATAACGTTAATCATTGAAGCTAATAAGCGGGACGATTTGTTCGAATTACTGGTATGCTGCTGCCACAACAATATAGTATTTAAAGTAAAAGTGAGTAACTACAAGCATTTGATAACTGTTAGAGCAACAAAAGTTTACTACAAACAGCAATTTCTCTATGTTCATGCAAAAATTTCATGTTGCCGATTAAAAATTTGTCAACACAAGTAAGTCATTTTTCAGAGTGTAAACATATGCGTACTGTTGATTTCATATTTTAATAATTTAGTACCACTAGGAAACTATACCAAACAAATTTTCAGTGCAACATATGCATATATGTATATCAAAAATAATAAGTATTTCCTGAATTTAAAATAAATAGGTACTTAAGTAAGAATATGAAAAAATTTTTAATCATGCAGCATCTTAAACCTTTCTGCACTGTTTATAAACCTAATCCAAGTGAGAATGTAGCATATGAAGTTTATGGGATATTATGCAGCTCATCATTTTAAAGCTTTCAAGCATAGTTTCAAACAATTCTTCATAATTGTCGGCTCTGCTGTTTTCGAGAAAGCCACTAATTATTGCTTTAAGTCCTTCCAGGCTTATTTTTCATCAGCATTGAGGAATTCTGTGAAATCATCACAGTTTTGTTTGTGGTCTGACGAAAATACCCGCTTTAATTTTAGGATTTAAATATTCAAAAGTTTCAGAACTTGGATCCACAGCTTTCACAAATTGCTTCATTAGGACTAATTTTATATGTAGGGACGGTATCAATATACTCGTAGACTCTACAATTGGTTCCGACTTCAAATTATGTTTTCCTATCTGAAATTCAACTGGATCAGGCCATATACGCCGTTGGTAATGTACTGAATCTGCTCTCCTCCCATAATCATCTTCATTAAAACCGCGTAGTGCTGACCAATTGTATTGTATATATTTTAGCTTTTCCAGTAACATTTTCACACTAACAAAGAACTGCTTTTAAGGTTTTTGTAGAACTGTCGATGAAAAGTTGCCTTTCAGAAGGTATGCATGGTATTCCGATTACCTCGAACAAATCAGTCACGCCATTACAATAAGAAATTCCTGCTTCTTTTTGGTGAAAAAACATGGAATAACTTTATGGCGTTCTTTTTGATCAGTTATTTTCACATCATCTTTAAGAAAATTGCACTGTTTCAATCCTGAACCTAAAATCTCTGCTTTATTCTTGGGTAGGTTTAGTGACTTTATCGTGAATTCACTACCATCGGTGTTGGTAAGAGGTAGACTGGATTCTGTTCAACATTGCGATGATTGAACATCGAAGTTATCTAATTCTGAACGCGATGAAACTGGAAAACTTTCACTCTGAGGTATCGGAAAAGACGTTAAAGCAAGATCAGGATAAAAAGTCGTTTTAGCATTTTGACCAGATCGACGCTTGGATTAGTGATACAAAAATAACAGTTTTGCACATGATCACTAGGTTCTGTTCAAAGTTTTGCCAATGCAAACTTTTGTGTCGTTTTGTCATCGATACCAGGCCAGAAGTAGCCAAAACAACTAGTGTAATTTACGCATAAAAAATAAGAAATACTTAAATAGAATATTAATATTTTCGACATTTTCCATATTATTAAATTTTAGTTTTTTACCTTTTAAAGTATTTTTGCAATTAACACAGGCAATGTGCGGTACCCAATTTTTATCTTGTTCCCAGATTCTGACGTTAAAATAAGGTTTCATAAGCTTCGCACAACTTCAGATTTGTTACCAAGGCAATTTTTTGCTTCTTTAGTGAATTTACCACAAATAAAACAGACTTTATCATTATCCTCTACACTGGCGCCATTTTCTAACTTAGTATAATACAAAAGGACGGCTGTTACAGCTGGTGAAGGACAAGTAAACAATCACTACCGTGCTCTTCACAAATAATATGGAATTTGCTGTCGGTGTGTGTTCTCATAAAATCAATTAAAGTCATGAAAACTTACTTATGAGCGTGACTCAGACAAAAGCAAACATTAAAAGCTATAAATAGAATTTTAAGTGTTTTTTTATGTCTAGAAACAATTGAAGCATTTGAACAGAAACCCAAAAAAAATTTGCTGACCTTTGTTGTCCGTCGAGTATAATGGCACTAAAATAGCGGACTTTTTTTGGATAATTTAGTTTTTATAGGATTTGGATGCGTTGACAGAGTGCTTGTATGTGTTAAAAAGACAGGTTGGGGTCGACGCTAATAATCTATAAACACTTAATTTCCCAAAAAGTCACAATATGTTCGCCATTTTGGCGCCACGACGACAAACCAATTACGGTACTTTATCTAGCTAGGGACTTTAAGGGATATCAACGATACTTCCGCATGCTATCGAGATTGCGATACCCTGAGTCCAAATATCTACATTTTGTATCGATACTATTCGCTCGATATTAAATGCGGTATCGCAACCACAAATGTTTTATTGTTATTTGGAATCGGTACTAAAATGTGAAATACATTAAAGAACGTTACCAAGGGTAGTACAACGAGAATATTGTGGGAGATTACATTTGGGGTTTAATACGAGAAAGCCCATACAAACATAAGGATTACTAAACATATAATTTTTAGAGCTTGTTTTTTTTTGTTATTTTACATTTTGTGCTATTTTTTATCACAACTCTGGAATTACAAATACTCTGTTGTCCAGCAAAAACTTTTCTAATCGCATTTTAAAATAGAATTATATACAAGAAATATAATCAGTCATTTACTGTAAGTTCGTAAAATTGATCTGGTTTAAACAAAAGCAAAAATTATTTTTTCCTTACTTTGTAACGTAGGAGAAACCAAAATTTTATATAGGTACAGAAGTCAAACTCAAAAATTGTATCGAACGGTGATAATTGCGGTACTTTATCTACCTAGAAACTTTAGCATCCCTAATGATGAAGCGAGACCTATCGCTTATTTCCACCAGTGGCCGCCGGATATATAAAATTTTCTCTAGACACTGCAATCTATGAGATCTATCGAATACCATCACATATGCGAAGTTTAAAAAAACAGAGCAACTGTCGCATAAAGCGGCAGTAAACGTAAAATGAGTGCTTTTTTCGCAGGTCCTTCCGATTATTATCGTAATTCCGACTTTACCCTTAGACGTAATTATCTGCAGTTTCCGTCGGTTTCAGTTGCTTTCACATTGCAGTTATTTATACTTCAAAATCAATACTACCCAGTCGTGCCCAATTAACATCGGACGTTAAGAAAAAAAAAACACTCCTCGTGGGAATTAAGACAATCGCACGCTTCCGTAACCAAAACGTACAGTCAGTATATCAACGCACGTTGTACGGGCCTAAGCGTGCACGTTCCTGCAAACGCGCGTCTTGTCAGAGGGTAAGACGTGATTTACCCCAGTGATAAAAGACAAGTGCGGCCCGCGCGTGAACGCGAACCAGGCACGCAGCGATTATTATCCAAATTAGGGAGAGGGATTTGGTACGTTTCGCGAGAGAAACGTGCCTTGAACATCTCGTGCGCCGAGTTTGCCTCCTTGTACAGTAAGGGATGCTGGTGGTGTCGCGTTAGTTGTTTACATGTTGCTTTTAGTACCTGTAGTAGTAGTTGAAGTAAGGCTTTATTATATGTGGATAGTTTATTACTGAGAAGAGCTTGTGGTACAAAAAGCATATAAGCTGCCATTGGAAAAATGGTGAAGTACTACTATGATAACCCAGAATTTTTTAAATAAAATGCAAAAATTCAGTTTATTTTTCAATATATATCTTGTCCACTTTAAAATAGTCCCCATCGTATGCAATACACATATACCAACGGTTTCTCCGGTCCTTATAACACTTGTTATAATACGCGCCTTTTGGTATCGCCTTCAACTCCTTTTTCGAATTCTCTTGTACGGCTTCAATCGTTTTAAAATGCTTTCCGCGAAGTGGTAATTTGAGTTTTGGGAAGAGGAAAAGGTCACGTGCATCATATCTGGCGAATACAACGGAATGACGTACAGTTATTGTTGATCAAATAATCGCGTGTTAAATGAGTAATGTGAATCGGTGCGTTATCGTGATGTAAAAACCATATTTTGTTTGTCCATAACTATTCAGGCCGTAATAGACGAATTTTCTGTCTCAAATTCCGTAAAACTTGCGGCATTAGCTGCTTGACAAGTCGGAAGGAATTCTGCGCAAAACACCTTGTTAGTTGAACAAAACAATCAACGTTGGCTTGCTTTTTGAGCGAGTTTGACGAGCTTTTTTTTGTTTCGGCTCATCTTTTGCGTGCCATTCCGATGATTGTTGTCTCATCACCAGTTATGATGCGTTGCATATTGATATCACTTATAGCAAGCATTTCTTTAGCGACAGAGTAGCGCTTTTTGGTAAAAATTCAGCACTGTTGGAACAAGTCGCGTCGAGACACGTCTTATTTCTAAAATATCATGTAAAATGGTTTGCAGTACCCAAATGATATTCCCATGTACTCAGCTATCTCTCTAATAGTCACACGACGATTTTCGAGGACCAGTTCCTTCACTTTTTCAATGTTTCCTTTGTTAGTCGATGCTTGTGGACGGCGTTTATGAGGCAAATCTTCAACCTCTATACGACCCTCTTTAAACGATTTATACCAATGATACGCTTGCAGCATATGAGAATCCGGATAAGCCTTCTGTGGCATTTTAAACGCATTAGCACACGCTATTTCGTTTGAAACACAAAATTTAAGGCAGGTTCTTTGGTCTACAGAATGCGACATGATAAAAATCGAAAAACGCACTTAAGGTTGAGTTGTTAACTTTTGCTTTAAAAACTCTTATGTAAGAGATCGTGCTGAAATTTGACATGGACACTGACAGCGCTATCAACCTTACGCAAGAAGAATTTTGACAGAACATGATGTTCTTTTAAATTAAAAATTCTAGGTTATATTTGATCAGAATAGTAAGCAGCAAACAAATGAGCAAACCGGATATGGGAAACGGATACTTATTTACAGAATAAATAAAACCTACTTCAAGAAGGATTTACTGTTCAAGCCTTAACGCAATATATTGGTTCTAAGCAAGCAAAAGGGATGATCACATCTGTTGAATACCGTCAAAGCCACCGTCAACAACAATGTGGATGTGGGCGTCTTCTCGCAAGACGATTTTGGAGGGAGGTTTGAATCATGACTACAAAGCTAATCTAGCTTCCTTCCTCATTCCAGCTTCGGTGAACAGTAACATGGGGTAGGGGGCTAATTCGTAGTTAGTGCGGTTTTTCAACTATGCGTTCGATTTTTATTCGTTTAATTTCTATGGCACTCGCCAAGCTAACGGTTGTGCCTTTACGTTAAAATCCAACTTTTCTCACCCCACGTGTTGGTGTTCCAGTTCCTTTGTATTATAGCAACTGACTTCATCGCTTCTAACACCGTTGTAAAAAACAAGATTATTTTTATGTATACTTTAAAATTTAAATTACAGCTTTATCTATTTTAGATTTCCCACATTATCACAGTATTCTCTTAGGTATAGTATCAAGCAACGATCTATGAGACTCATTATACGAACATTACCGCTCACAATGGTTTACAAGTAATAACTGAAGCTGTCGTAAAAACAGACGGGTTCGGCACGTTCCACTGTTTTGCAGCGGAGTGGACCGTACCCAAAAATTGTGTTTAGGCTTCTTTAGAATTTTTTTTCGTACATATAAATCAAAGAGCATTATTTGATAGTATTATTTGAACTACAAATATTTCTCATGTAATAGCTTTTAATGTATGACTAAATCGTATTCTTTCCTAATTTAATGAGTAGTATCAATTTTTATAACCATGAATGGTAAACATTCCAATTTCAATGCGGCAGCCCATTCTTTCTAATTTTTTATCGCGGTGTGCAATCGTCCTCTGCCTTGTTTCTTCAAAGGTTAAAATTTTCTTTTAATCCGGAGGGTCACAAACGTAGTTTCTACTTGTATATATATTTTTTGAAAATAAGAAGAAATCGTTACTATTCAACTCCTACTATTAACGGTATTGAAAGCATATGTGTTATATTTTAAGGTTTTACAGCATATATGTAAGCGTACCAAGTGCAATATTTTTCACTTATTCAGTCATACCTACATATTTGCTTACACTTAGCCACTTATTAAGAAGCGTTTGTGACACATTCGACGAGGGAACACCGGTGGAAAATTTGGCAATGAAATGCTGCTAAAAATTAGACACGAAGCTGAAATAACAAGTGTCGTTGCATGGAGAAATTCAGTGCGGCATCTACTGGACATTGAAAATCGGTACAGAGCGAATCATGTACAAGAATTAATAATAGAAGTTAATTGTGATTTTAGCAGTAAAAGTGATAGTGAGTAATTTTTTTTTTAGTTTGTGACTTGTAATGTGCTAATTAACAAGCTATAATGAATATAATCGATACCGTGTATAAATTTTATTGTGCACTAATGTAAATTTTTTCTAACAAATGTAAATAATTTTCTACTTACTAATTTGTATGTTTTTATATTAAATAATATATATAAATATAATAAATATAAATATAATAAAATATACCAAGGCTTTTATATTATACATCGGAAAATTTAAACCCAATAAAGTGTCGCAAAAGATTAATCGCGGGTCGCGCCAGTTAGCATCAGGTCTGCATTAAATAAAATTTGTTATAAAAGCTTCTATGTTTTATTGATTGCTAAATTATCACAATTAACGAATTTCAAAAATTTATAGTGGAAAAGTTAAAATTTTAGCCAACAAGATGTTTTTGAATACGGCCCATTTAAGAACCTTGAAGCCTGCTACTAATCCCAATAGTTTAGGACGGCCGACCATAAGGATGTAAAAACGCTCATTTGCAATACAGTAGTTTGCGACGGCCGACCATCAAGCTGTAAAACCCTCTGCATAAGTCAGTTTCATAGATCGTTGCTTGATACTATACCTATACTAAAACACGTAGGTCTTGATGTATCTTCCCTAACTTCACTTTGTAGCTCTTTTAAGTAATAGAATGCAGTGCGTATTTCAATGTCACAGCCAATTAATGTATGTAGAGGAGTGCCGCAGGGCTCCATTCTCGGTCATTTTCTTTTTAAAATTTACACGTATATGCAATGCACACTGTGTTAGGACACAGTAAATACCACTTGTCCTACTAAATCGAATGTGATGTTGTTTGGAAAGACGATCCAGCGTTGGAATACTGTGAATAACCCTGACGTCCGCGTCGCAGGACAGAGGCTGATGGTAACAGGAGACTATTCGTAATCTGGGTCTAATTATGGATAGCAACCTCCGTTTTAAAAATCATGTTAATCTTACATTGGCAAAGTTTTCGATGCTGTGTAAATCCTTTACAGTCGTTGATAAATCAGCGTGCCCGTATTCACGTTTGTGACGCATTAATGCTTTCATATTTTAACTAATGTGATGTGATTTACGACTTTTGTCTCGATGGTGTATATAAGAAGACAATTCAGCGTGTTCTTGGCGTCAAGATATTTCTCCTGCTATGTTCTCTTAAGCATGATGAATAGGCGTTTTCTGCATTTTGCCACAGTGCAATGGTATACAAAATAATTGTGTTTCGGACCCCACCGTATCTATTGGAGAAGCTTACCTTGCCCTACCTCGCTTTATGAGTGTTATTTTAGTTACAGCGCATGCAAAATTTATGACTCTGCCAAATAAGTTAAAAAAATTGTGTAGTGCATATTTTTTAAGCGATTTATGCGCCTTTGGTCATGTGACGGCGTCGCCTCTAGTTGGGAGAGTTTGCTTAGCCCTTTTCGTTTATCCATCTTATATTTAATAAAAGTAAAATTTGTCTCTCCATCTCGCTCTTTTTTGAGTATTTTCCATCCTTCAGGTGTGCAGAAGCCACCTAAATGCTGGGATCTGAAGAATTTCGGAGCTCTACTGAGAGCCTGCTAAAAGTTAATTTATGTCTAAGTAAGAATTTAGGGGCAATGCCATCTGTCAGCATTACACTGACATGATGACAAAGCCACCTAGCTGCCTTAACGGGTACTACTTCCTTTAGAAATAGCTCTAACGTGATTATTGTCAGTTGCACACACATTACTTCCATCTACACCATTTGTTTAAATCTTTAATTGTCTGTATGTACCCTTTAAAATTATGTACAACTGTAAATTATACTCTTACTAGCCTTTATGATACTTAGCGGTTTGTATACCACTGTGATACCTGTAACTGCAATGTTTTTTCTTTATTATATTCTTTACCACGTAACCAGTGTACTAGTAATTTCCCGGTCCGTTACAGAGCTATTTCACATAGCTGTTGTTCTTATAGTTGATATAATAGAGATAGTTCGGATTGATATAAAATTTAAGTTTTACTTAATCTCTATAGATACACACATTCCTTGTATTTATTTCAATATATGGCATAATAACGCTTTAATTATATATAAGGCACATTCCAGCTCAGTAAGTTTTATAATGTGCAAATATTCCCCAGTCTGAGATTAATAGCGGATCCAGGTAAACGTGATATAACCATTAAATTCATCTCAAGAAAATTACCCCGTCATACCTACATATGTTCAGGATGAACGTACATCTGCTCAGAACTTGTAATATATTCTCCAAAGAGGCGTCTACAATTCAAACAAATAAACGTGGCAAACTTCGATATTCGCCATTATTACTCCMCGGGCATGTCGCGCTATTAGATGTGTGTATAGCGCAAACTTCGTTTTGACGAAACTTTCTTGGCAGCGAGACGCCGCCCTCAGCGAATTGCGTTGTAGCTGTCGCTATATCTCATAACAGTTTCCCTTGCGGAATTCAAAATTAATTTGTAAATTCGACGGTTAAACTGCTGTTTGGTGTGAAACGGCCCCAGACACGCAGAAGCAATTAGGCGAGCGAACTTTGCCAGGTAATTTTCGACGAAATCAGCGGCGGTTCGTGATGAGCCATCTCCCTAGGATCGCCCCTTAAAACAGCTATGTAACTAACTTTTCGACACCACAATTTGCCGTTAATAAGATCGTACTTATAAACCAAGCCATACTTCTAAAATATGGTAATTTATTGAGGGATATGATATGACTACCTTATATAAGACTAAAAACTAGGGATGTCGTGGGTACTCGGCTATTACCAGTTATCCGGTCTATCCGCCAATTTTTTCAAATACCCGGTTTAACCGGATTTTGTTTCATACCCGGTCGGATTTTGGAAATAACAATTGAAAAGTAACGTCAGCAGTACAAAATTACCCCTTTATTCTTTATCTACAATGATAACAAACGAAATAAAGACATTTTTTTCTAGTAAATACCTGAACACATCGGCTTGGGATTGAAATGTTGGTATTATTTGGGTAACGGTGCCTGCACTAAACCTATAATAAAGAAGAATTACCAGCCGATCACTAAGCCTGGCAAAATGTTATATTATCAGCTTTTGGAAATTGTAGACTGTTTTTTTATAAGTTCTAGCAACCTAGATGTACATAATAAGTTTCGTTTGTTTGTAGATACTATACAGGAAAAGTATTACGAAGCATGCCCTGAAAAAAAATTGCATAAGTTGGACGGAGGCATTGTGCKGGTGGGCTGGTATTGCGAGAGACTTAAACTAATGAGAAATCATTTTTTATTACTAGATAGCATTTATAGATAGGTAGTTCTGAGCATGGGAGTATCAGAATCGAATTCAGGCGAGTCTATAGAGATGCAATAAGGCGCTGCAAAACAGATGCCAACGGTAATTTTATGAATACTGCCTCTAACAAAATTAAAGCGATGTGGAACATAATTAAACCTGCGAGAAAAAACAAAAATTCGCCATCAGACTGCGGCATTACTGCGGTTGAGTTTAACTCTCTAAGAATTATAAGTATCCCATTTCATTAATGGCCCTGTCTGAGGGTAATGAAATCAATGATTATTTGTGTTTCACCCAAGTGCCTCAAGCCTACGTTAGAGACATTGTGTCGGATCTTAAAAGTAAAAAAAAATAGAGATATATATGGCTTAAATGTAGAGCTTCTTAAATCCGTAATAGATGTGTTGGTCATTTCACTACCTCCAGTTTTCTCTAAAATTATTGAAAAAATATTATCTAAGCAACTAACGGTTTACTTGGAAAGCAGGGCAACCATTGTTAATAACCAGTATGGTTTTATACGGGGCCACTCAACTGCTGATGCTCTTATGACATTGATTAATAATGCGACTAGAGCTTTCGATGAAGGAGAGGATGTTTTATCATCCTTTCTGGACTTGTGTGTTGACTCAGTAATACTTATTCGTAAACTGTATTATTACAATCTAGTAGTAGCTGTGGTATAATCACCTCATTTTTTCTAATAGTTCACAGAAAATAGTTGTTAATGATAAGTTTTCTGATGAACTTCCTCTAAATATTGGTGTGTCTCAGGGCTCGGTGCTGGKGCCTCCATTATTTTTTATTTTTGTTAAAGACCTGCTTCTCTGTATTGATCAAGATGCAGCAACTTTATTTGCCGATGATACTACAGTCAGTTCCAGGGGCACCAACATCGACGTGGTACTACATCATAACAATATTTCTCAAGCGAAGATTTATGACTGGTGTGTTAGTAGTGGTCTTGCTATGAACAAGGATAAGTCAATTCAGATGTTATTCTCACTTAGACATATTTCTATGGACTTCGCTCATTGCTCTAACTCCCTGGGAGTCAGTCACTCTGTATGCTTGGGCTTTAAACTGTCGGTTGCTATTTTACTATGATTGTCCTAATGGATAAAACGTAGAAGAACGACACTACTTGTGAGATTTCTTGAACTTTTGGTGTTCTTGTATTTGAAATTCATTCAGCGTTAATGTTAGTATACCACATCCAAAAGAAATGCAGGTGCCATTACACAATTGTTTTCACTTTATCCGCTGAGGTTTGGATTCTGACTCGTGGAGATAAGGTCGTAGTCTGATTGTAAAACCCGTCATACCGTCAAAAGTTTAGGCATGGTTAATTAATTAATTAATTATGCTATCTGTGTCAACTTTTCATAAAAGCCAAGTCCTTGATTACATGTTGTAGACTAGTAATGCTTACACGACCTTCCCTAAAAGACGTAAATCCATCGAATTATATTCTTTTTTTACGCGGATACATCTTCTGCCGAAAAGTTTAGCAAGTAAGAGCCCAGTGAAATAAAATAACTTTGAATGATTATACTTTGTCCTATTTAATTTAGCTCAAAGTTAACTTATCTCCTCCACCACGTCAAACTTTGGAGTATTTCGAAGATACAGCCGCCTCGGATTTTTACATATAGTACATAATATAAAATTTTCCAAATATAACATACATATCACAGATTAATCAGTAATACATATATTACTTATAAAGAACGAAAAAATACCTTTTTAAATTTTAAACACGAACAAAAATTTTGGCCTTTTTCACGTTTTATGTATATGCGGCCTTAATTTGTTCTGGAATAAAAAATAAAAGAATTAGCCATTTAGCTGTAGTCGACATACAAAAGATAGATACCTTAATTTTTTATCCTCTTAAACTTTCATTACTTAAATTTTAATAATAGAGAAATAAACGACTTTATACATTTCATTATTCACTTGCTGTCTAGTGGTGCCTAATATTTGAATAAAGGAATGCATGATACACTAAATCTGATACAATTTTCTGACTTATTCCTCTAATCGGGGGTAATGGTTTTCTCACATTTTCAGCTTCACCGTTAAACCACTGAAGTATGAGAATAACTACAGTTAGCAAACACACTTTTAATTTTCGTATAAATCTCCATTAACTAACGACTCGACAATGTATAGAAGAAAGCCTTAATGCAAGTACTTATTTTGACCGATGCGTTACTACTACAGGGTTTTCATAAATGATTTATGTATCGATGGCGCTTATGGAAATTATCCATTAAATCAATTTGCCGCCTCTCAGGAAAGTGAACATAATGACGTATACTTGTGATCTGTCGATTTTTGATTTATTTGATGTATTTTAATACGAGAAAACGCGCCGCAGTGTATATTTTCTACATGTACTGCAGTGTAGGATGCACAAAAAATTCAGAAATTAACTCCGCCCGCGTTGCACGAATCATTTATAGAAGCCCTGTATTTCTAGCACTAGCAACTAGAAATTTCCTTCTAGTTTGATTGATGTAGGGATGAATTCTCAAACGTGTGGGTTGATGACCTGTTGAACATGATAGTTATTTATCAAAATGAGAAAGCTGGATGTAAAAGATCCTAGCAGGTGATACAGCACGCAACTTGCAAAATAAAATCCTTGCGAGTTTTATCTCCCAGAGACATTTTCAGATAATTTTAAAAACAATGCTATCTGCTGCTATCTTTTTTATTAAATTACGCTTCTTCTAGGAAGTAGTAAAAAATTTTTGATTTATATTTGTAAAACTTAAGCATTTTGTATGAATTGATTTAGTTACCTAGATGGTAATACTTAAAAATTTACGAGCTCCAGCAGAACTTAAAACAATAAATGCAGAACTCACTTTTTAAGGATATACAAGTCTAAAGATACTGGTTTGAGAATTGATGATATCTTGATTAATTTTGCACAGACTTAAACAAGTAAATATACGCGCTGCAACATATAATTTAGTTATCTTTATATTTTGTAGACGGTAGTCAGGTTGTTTGTCTATTTTTGAGCGGTTGTCACAATTAAGTATATAACACTTTATTTATTTACAATTTATATTTATTTAAAATTTACGAGTAACTTATCAACTATGTTTTTATTTGTATTCGATATATCTTATATAACTTTCAACTTTTAAACACCCATTTTTGACGATTAATAAATAATAAATAAATATCCAACCTGTAGTACTTGATATTTATTCACAATCTTTGAAGTTTGTTGCACTCAAGAAGAATATTTTTTCCAATACAGGTAAAATCTATATATTTAATTTATTAGGTAGTACCCAGGTGTTATGTACCTCAACACTTTAAATTATAATATCTTAGTCTGAAATGAAGTCGCTTCATATGACGAACCGTCACTGAGCTAACAGTAATCTCTGTGGAAGCTCTGATCCAAGCGTATCTCTTGACTTGCCACAATGCGAAACTGTCAAAGTATATAGACGCATGGGCCGATTAATGTTCAAGTTTGCAGGTGCTGGCGGAGAGGCATTAGAGTTGATGCATTAATAGCGTTGCTAGCAGCAACAAAGTTTTGATAAACTTCGAGAACATGTGCCCCCATGGCTTTCAAATCAGATCATATAAATGTATATGCCGCGGTTGTATACAAGTTTTAATGAGACTTGGTTTAAAGAACGGGATGTGCGGAATCCATTGCTAAGAACTTGCGTTTGCAGTCTTTGACTTTTAGTAGAGTATTCCGAAAGAGTCTGCATAAAGTATATCATATGTTAGACCATTTAAAGATGTTGATGCTCTACCGTACAGTACCATAGCCGAATATTATGAGTGTTAATTTTCACTAACTACTTTTCAGCAAGTGAACACAATTTTATCTGAATCTGTTGATTTTTGTAATGTAAATTATTCCTAACTAACTATTAATACATAGTCATTAGCATTTACATGAACTATAAAGTGCATATGAATGACAAAGATAGCTTTTCTCGATCATGTGTTTATTATTAAAACACTGATAGTGAAGCAATAACTGAGGTTTGGATTACATACACACGTTTTTAGGAAATAGGCTAGGATGAAAGTTCAACAGGTTCCTATTGCGCTAAATTGATCCATTGATCTGAACTGATGGAATGGCTACATGGGATAGAGAACATTTGACTTTGTTTGGAGGTTAGATCAATATTCCACATCCTAAAAATAATTAATAGGGAGTTTGCGAATACCGGTGTGGAGAATACCGTAAACGGTAACGTCACCTGGAGCAGCATAGCGCATGCGCAAAATTTTACCGTAATGTTTAGCGTTACGGGAATACGCTATTTGACGTGATATACCGTATCACGATACCGGGTGGTGTTATACTGATGCATAGTGGTGTGTAATATGATGACAAGAAAAGAACGTCTGCGCTTTGGGATACGGGTCGATTTAGATCTTTTGCATGAAGTGCTAGCACAAAATACTTTCGAAGATGCGAGTTGATGGGCGACGATCCACGCTAAGTGTGTTGAAGCAACAGGCAAAAAATTTACTTTGCATGCTTTGAAAGATCATGTGGAACATTTCGATTTGTTCTTTTTTAGTTTTTGCGATGTAACTCTGTATATGATGCTGCAACCACTTGATGTTTGGATGTGCAGACATTCTTTTGTGTTTGATACATCCAAATTTAATCGCACTTATATTTATTTTCTCAGTGTGTCGCCTTTTTTGTAAATACCCATGTGTGAAATCATCTTTCACACCATTTTCATTGAATTCGCCAAATGCAACTGCATCAATAACTGCTTCCATATTATAGTTTATGTTGGTTGCGTTATACGTCAAGTGACGTCGTTCGCAAACTGTAAACTACCCATTCTGTCAGTTTGAAATACCGTATCTCAGCCATGTGATTTTAGCGTTTACGGTATTAAAATCCACGGTAACCACAAACTCCCTATTATTACACTTAAAAATTTTTGTACTTTGAACTGTCTAGTCTTGTTTACATTTCTGTTGTCGTCTGTCACATTTCTTTTGTGGTTGAAGTTTGTGTATCCATCTGTCATTAGTCTGTTAGTCATTGACACCAGCACACAGGCAAATTTTGWGGTTTTTCGTCTTTGACAAAGATTACAKGTGTAATCGAAACGTCAGACATAATTTTTTGTCAGTGTTTTCAAGAGACAGCGATCTTTCCGAGAAAATATCTTATATTATGGACGCTGAAAGCATTCACCCTCGTATACGAAGACTCTACGGAGAGTACATCCTAGGAATATGCAGAAAACTAGAACAGACTTTATTGAAGAAAGCGAGCTTCGACAACCGATTAGTATTTTTGAAACGTTGCAGAAATAAAAAGGTCGTACCAAATTTTCTTAATATTAAAACACACACAAGTCAAATAAAATTATGCTTCAAACAAAATTTGCTTTAATTAGGGAACGCATACACGACACACGTAGACAACTTGGTTTCTTAGATGAAGACATAAACACAATATTGCAAATTCTATCCCACAACCTTTTTTATCAAGATTTTGAAGACATAATAAAGTTTACACAAAAAGTATACAAACAACATTTTAATAAGGTCAAGGAACAAAACATACGTAAATTTGAGAAATTCAATACCATTAAACACAATAAGTTCAAATCATATAACATGGTTAAAACCAACATCAACAACACTGTGATAAACCTGTCAAAAAAGCGTGTCTCAGATGCTGCTATAAATATTTTAGCGAAGGGGATGAACTTTGCCGTAACGCCACGGACCATTCCAAAAGTGGAGATAATGTCATTTGTGAAATCTTGTATAAGACTGCTTCCGAATGATCAAGCGGATAAGATTAGGATGGATGTATGCCACGCTATTAGAAATGCACGTATGCCCAAACCTATTGTAACATCTGAGGAAATGAAGGCTAATTTTAATAGGGATTGTGGAAATTATGAGTTAGGTGACATTTGGAAAGCTATGTTGTAGTTATCTTTTATGAAGTAGTKCGTGTATATCTAGTGGTAGGGAGTTCCTTTTTCGTCGTTAGGTTCTTTTCTATCAGGTTGGCACGTTGTTTCTATGATGTCTCGCTTCCTTGGTGATTTGTTTATTTACTTTCAAAATTTTGTTTGAACTGAAATTTTGAGGTTTTTCGTCTTTGACAAAGATTACCGGTGTAACCGAAACTTCAGACTTATATTTTTTTTGTCAGTGTTTTCAAGAGACAGCGATCTTTCCGAGGAAATATTATCTTATGTACTAGTACTTATTTGAATTAAAGGCTGTGGAGTAAGACATTGATTTATTTATTTTAATTTACTAGGATGAAAGTACCAATCAATAGAAACTGCTTGCCGCTTGCCCGAGTTTTAGCCGATTTCAAATAAGTTGAAAAATTCAATTTGAAAGTGAACTTGGCTCCGCGTCTGAAAGCGAGTTTCCATAGCTCGTGACGTCACAAGACAGAAACGCGTAGCGCAAAGCTGCATTCCGCATAAGTAAACGCACGTGCTTAGGTTCGTTCTATGYGCTCTGTTACTTAAGTCGCGAAGGGCTATGTCGCTTTGACACCAGTTTGTGAAACGTAAATTTCAAATAATAATCAAAATGAGTGATGCTGTCACCCGAAAATGACAATTATGGTCGTCGCATCCGACCACGTTCAAACTACGCAAATATCTCACTAATTAGGCAATTATTTTTAAATTTCTAATTACCACTCGAACGAACAACATACTTCTGCTGTTTAAACACAATTTAAAAATCCACTCATCTTCCCCATTGTTTGCTAGGACCTACAAACGTATCACATGTGGTATATTTTTTTATTCTTTTTGTAGACAAGTTCTGGAGCGGTGGCCTTCACGAATCAAATTTGTTGCATATCCAGAATTTTCGGGTGTGTGTTATTGTTACACGGATGTGCTGCTTAAGACAGTTGCACAAAGCAAACCTAGCCCGAATGGCCAGCAACGTACTTTGACTGTATACCTAACGTCGCTCATTTCTTTACTCGTATCTACATCTTAAATATCAGGGTTTTAATGTCGATAAAGGATTTACACTTATTTATTTATTACGAATATAACGGATCCTTTTTCATATTAATGCGTTTAAGCGCACGTTTTTTACTTTGCACTTTTTATCACCTAAGAAAACTATTCTGTCTTCAAAAAAGGCTTTCCCAATTAATAAATACAACCATTTGCGTAGCGATAGATAATATTAACTTTGTCTCAGAAATTCTACCCTAGTTGTTTTAAAATGTTCCAAATTAAACCTTCCACTGTTCCTTAAGGAGCTTGGAACGTGATAAAGTTGGCAAGCATTTATAAAGCAAGAGACGTGGAGTTTGCACGTTGCAGCCGTGTGCACCAGATGCTGTCGGAATCGCGAGATAATCTGTAGAAATTAAGTCGTTAGCTAAGAACAGACGATTACACAGGAACGGGTCCTTTGATATCGAACGCCTGGGAGGCGAAACATAAAATCGAATATGCATTGCTCTTTGAAATGCTATTTACCTACTTGGTTATGCTCTGAAATGGATGCTGAGTAGTTTGGGTAATTGAACATGTCGAACAAGCAACCACCACAATTATTAAATTTGATGCAGAATTGATTCTACCGACTAGATGAATTTTAGCATACGTGATAAAATCACATATATATGTAAATTTGTAACAGCGTTTGATGTCCAGCTAATACTACTGAAGATGAATAATAATTACTGCCGAAGCAGTAAGGTTTCTGCATATTAGGGTTATTTGCTTTTGAAATAAGATGGCATTAGCCTTCAAACAAATGCTCCTGTGTATATTGATTGATTACCTAGTAATACTCTTAATAAATGTTTCTTCATGAGATTTATATATAGCGACGTATGTGGGTTACAAGTAATTCTAAACCTAAAATAATTGAATTCAATTTTTATTCCTTACTATAACATCAACAACTCAAGGCAATCATTCTTATGCTACATAACATCATTTATGACAGTGTATTATTCAAAAAGTCCAGCTTGGTTACTCGTCAAAAATTGCTTTGTAAAACACCTATTGGTTACTAAATTGTCAAAGTCGTTGGCAATCGTTATGGTATAGCTTTTGAACCATCTTAATTGGAATTAGATGGACTAGTATGCTCCCAAAAATTATGAAAATACAAAAATACGATATATCAAAAGCTAGATATATTTTTTCCAGAATGAACCTATATATGGCTCAAAGCTGCTTTCATTCAAACGGAACGACTAATTTCACATTCAGTGTGTAAATATTACCAACAGAACGCGTTGCTCAATGCTTCTATAAAATATTTTATGTGTTGTATGGTGACATTTCCGCGCGATTGGTATATTGAAAAATTGTGACTACGGCTTGGGCACAATCGTTATTACTTACACATGAATATTATAACCATACGCTTTTATACATTTCTCGTTGCCTATTTTGAATTTTCTACTATACCTACTTGTATTATAAAACCAATTCGTCCGTAAAAACGATTTAATTTAAAGAACGTTTTTTTTAATAAGATTTTGTGCAGAACGTAAACACATTTGACAGGCTTTTGCCATTTTTGTCAAAACATTTATTCAGTCATAGTTTTTTGCGGCACAAGTTTGTGCCGAGTATAATAATTTTCAAGCTCTAGGACCTGTGGTATTATGCGTGATATTTGACATCGTATACTCGGGCTTTATTACAGAAGTCGTATATTACCGAATCTGTACCGGTTCTTGCATATATACTATAACAATAAAAAGACGTGTGATCTTTCTTGAATACTTTTAAGGTTTTAAAAGACGTATAAATACCCATTATGTAATAAAGCGCGCTCCTTCTTTATACATTATAGGTAAATATAAATAGGCAAAATGGGGGGAGGGATTTTTGACATTTGGAGTCTTTTTCTAAACTTTTGGCAGGATCTTCATGTTTTGTTTATCTAAATTTTAATGCATGGGATACTTTATATTTGCATATCTATTATCGGACCATTCGTTCTTATGCTGTAATATACCTGACTACTGACTAGGTAATTGATTAGCAATTCGCCGTAATACCATTGCCAGTTAAAGAGGTACCAAACTTTTCGACTTAGGTCGGTAGGAAGGAAAGGACCTATACATGGCCTGCAAGGTCTCTCATTGAAACCCTCTAGATTTTTCTTTTAAGGATGAGGGTATTTGGAAATATTAATCTGTGGTACTACTGTAAATAGCATCGAGGAGAATGACAGGAGTATATGCGAGAATTACAGTGTGGATGACACCATGCCATCTAGTTGCAATACGGCATCATCCACTCGTCTCTGTGGAGAACTAATTTTGCTATTAGACAGAAGTATACTTTGAGCATCTTATGTTTAATACTTAACTCATTTTTGTTATTGCTAGCTTCTTTGTTTGTTTGGTAAGAATAAATAATTGCCAATAGCTGTTTCAAAAAAGTTATGTCATATCTCCGAAACCGTTACCTTACGGACCCATCTTTATTAATGTTTGAAGCTTCTTTTGATCCATATTTGCGCTCTTTTTCAACACTCCGTACAATATATTTTACTTATACTTCTGAATGTATGGTAATGCAAAAAAATTGCAGTGATGAAATTCAATTTAAAATCATCAAAGACTTAAAAAAGACATCATTGCTTACTGTTGGACAATCAACAAAAATCTCAGCGATATACAGACAGATATGATTCTCATTAACTAAATACATGTCCTATAGGCAAATTGCGTAATCGAAAGGTAGCAATTTGGCCGGATGCACCAGCATTTACCTGGAGTGACGTCTAATTCACCCGAAAACGCATGTCGACGTGGTGCATCCGCTATACTCCCGAAGCTCGGGGGAAACCACCGCACGTCCGCTTAATTAGACATCCAAAGGGGCCCTCGAGTCATCCATACGCCCGGCCGGTGCCTGTCACATGCCATCAAAGCCGAACCCGCAGAGCTGGAATTCAGCGAGCGTGTTCGAAAGCGCATTGTTTAAACGGGGCTGCGGGTGCAATTGAGGAGTACTTGAACCTGGTTAGGTTGGAAACAAGATTTCCTTCCGAATGTGGTGGTAGCTGTCGGAGATGTAGAGTTAATCGGGACCTTCCTGTGAATTCCAGCTCAGAACGAAGTTTGTACGTGTAGAGCGTCAGTTAGTGCATGAAGTTTCTTTTAATTAATAAATAAAAACTATGGGGTCAGGAAAGTACAAGCAGTCATTATTTTGAATTTTTTTATAACAGCGGGTATTTTGTAAGAAAATACTGCAATATCTTCAATATATGGTTGTGTTCAGCACTGGGATTTATCTCAGAATAACAAGATGCTTATACGTTTTTAGATTGTTATTCTATAGATTGTTCTAATAAGCTATATAAAATCTAAAAGTTTTTGTTTTGTGGCTTAGAGTTTACAACTGATGCAGGGTGTCAATCTTAAACTTCAAGCTTTGAGTTTTTTTACTGACAACCCCTTTATGTAACATTGAAGTTAGTCAAAAGCGCTGGGGAACTAGTAACTGTGTGAAAACATGTGTAGCATACCAAAATAGACGTGGGTGTATGTTAGTTTTTGCTGGTTAGTTATAAATAATTTCATACTGCATTCTCCCGCAATTCCTTTCCACTACTTCGGTCTAGCTATCGGTGACACGGAACAGGTTGGTACGTTTAATTATACCAATCTGGCAGCTCATCAGAAGTAAACATGGAAATACTAATAAACCAGCAATTATGCGGAGATGGATATAGATAACCTACGACGGGTACCCTACATGCCTAGGCCCCAGTCTTTCGACCAGGGATCTCATATATTACCTGAGATAATGATCCCACTAAAACACCTAAAATCACCGGTGGAATAATAGCATAAACTGTGCATGCGAAAGGTAAACACTGACTTAACCTAAACAATTTCTTTCCTATTAAGATAGAGCATCTCCTGATTAGTCAAAATCTGATGTCGATGAACCCTTACCATATCATTTGAAATGGTTTGCATACAGCGGCTCGATAAAAAGTTATGACAACACTATTGTAGTGAATGCTGTAAATGTAGTAGTTGGTTCATGTACCAAATGACCTGGTATTGTGACACTATCAGATTGGAAAATTAGTAGAAAAATAAAAGTAGTGCCAGTTGCTAAACGTTTATTAATGTGGTTGCTTTGGGGCATCAGTGCTGTTTTCCTGGCAATTCAATATTTTAACGTTGCTGTCGGATGGTCGGATAGATCACTTGCCGACGCGGAAATTTGGCGACCGTGGCTGGACTTTTGAGTAGTGCAGACGTACAGTTTTGAGATGCCTATAGTATAAAAGTTCACGTGCAAGATACCAAACCTGGAGAATCGTAGTGTATTCCGAGACTTTTATACGAGGAGCAGTTATTGTCCCAAGAAGATTTGACTTCGATACTATTGCTGCTTTTTGTTCAAAGATGTGTGAAATTGAAATCTACTAGGAAATCTTAAACGAAGAGTAACATAACAAAAGTTTTTAAAGGAACAGAAGTATTGACTGTCTTCTAAAAGAATCTACTGACCCGGTAGAAACACAACGAATGTTATAGGTAACCGCTGCGGAATCAGTGAGAGTTGAAGAACGACAGGTCACAGAGGCTGTAAATATGGCAAGTAGACAAAAATTTAAATTACCAGTGATAAAATTTAAACAATTTGGTGGTAACATTCGAGACTAGTTGTCCATTTGGTCGTAAATTAAAAAAAATCATGAAGATGACGACATTGATGATCAGGGTAAAATTTATAACCTTGCCCAATCTACTGCACCTGGATATCGTGCAAGGCAGCTTGTGGAGAGTTTTCCTGTCATGGCAGAAAACTGATACCATTGAGACGCAGAGATCTCTCGATATCTCAGAAGTAAGGTTGGGTAGATGTGACTCTTGTGAGGCAGACCACGATAGTGTTATAAAGCGCTTAAACTCTCGTTGGAAGATAGAAGGAAGTAACTACCCCATAAACAAGTCTGTTTTAATTGTTTGAAGATGGACCGTCCCTCCGAGATGTGCCGGTCGCGATTGCGGTGTTTAATTTGCGATAAAGCACACGTTAATTTAATCCGGAATTAGCGTCTTCCGATCCGAGTACGCATATCAATAGCTCTTAAGAACGTGCACAAGATAAAGTACTTGCAAACCACACTAAGCCATAGGTGTTCTTACAAACATTGCATGTCGCAATTAAGAATCTTCAGGAATTTTTAAGGGTTAGTTCGTTTATCGTCACAGGCTCCCATCGTTCTTCCATTTGAAAGCCAACTGCTTCGAAATTACGGTATAAACCAAAGCGTAAAGAGAGGATAGTACATTATCTCTTTGGAGGAGCCGGAAATGCAATCAAACATAACTGTTACGACATAAATATATTTATAACTATAACAGTACCACTGAGGTTCTGGACCAAGTAACGATCGGCAATGGGATTTCGCCAGTATTTCGTGGACCATGGTTAAACGAACTGAAGACTTTAGGCTTAAAAATCTCTGATACTCAAGCTGGTCCTGCAGAGCTGCTTATCGGGGGCAGACATAGCTTAGATGCAGTACACTTAAAAGAAAGTTGTGTTGCAATGCGAGTTAGTTGCGGGTGAGACGATTTTGGCCTGCACTATTATGGGAAAGGTGATGTGACCAATACTTCTAGCGCGTCTTTGGCAATGACGACATTGTTATTACTGGTAGAAGATACATGTATAAGTAATTTGTGTAATTTGGAKGTCTTAGGGATMACTGATCCCACCAAAAAAAGTCATRTAAAGACATGGCGACAGAAGCACCAACGMAGACGAACTACCCGATTCTGACTTTCTGGATAAATCATCTCTTTGTAGAAAATTACGTCATTAACAAAGTTGCGGGAGATTAAAAACAGCGAAATTTAATTGTCCAAGCCGGAAACAGTAATCTTATGGATTGGACACTCGCGCACGTGGTTGACTCCTTTAGGGAAGAGATAACAGTGTTCGGCTGGTCAAGCTGAAAACAGTCAAAGGGCCTTGGTGAAGAATTAGTTAGGGTTTCGGAAGTGAAAACTAAAAGCAGAGCACCCGTTTACGTAACGCGCAGTGGTTGAGTGGTAAAGTTGCCTGTAGGATTCTAGACATTGTATATTAAGAAACACCTGTTACTACAGACGTTTCTCCAAGGGTGAGGACGTGGTGAATGTTGTAAATGAAGTAGTTTGTTCATGTATCCATTTTTGTACTGTTGAAAAGTGACCTAGTATTGTCGACTTGTCACATTGAAAAAAAGGGGTGTCAATTGCTGAAAGTGAACTTAGTGTGATTCGGGGCATCAGGGCTGTTTTCCTAGCAATTCAATATTTTAACATCGCTGGCGGGTGGTCGGGCAGATTACTTGCCGACGCGGGACAATTATTTAACTTGAAGGATGTCCGGCGGGTAGCATAATAGTAGAAGTTCAGTGGAAATAGCACAGTGAACGGTGACGGTTGTGTTTTAAATAAAAGTTGCATCCTGCATTGTCTTGAAGTGTATACACTCTAACGACTTGTTTACGAAAGAAGACCAAAGCTTCCAGATAAAAGTTAAAGTTGCACAAGGTCGTACTGCATAAACCTGTTTTAAATGCTTCTCACGGTACACAAGCTTGTGCAGTAGGACGTTATACTACTTCATTTTTACCAGGAACATTGGTCTTCTTTCGTAAGCATGCTAGGGCACTTCAGCTGGGCTTCTATACTTTAAGACGATGCACAATGCAACGATGCAACTCTAGTCAAACACAAGTTTCACCACTCACTGAATTAATTAAAGGAACTTCTGCTATCAGATACAGACGAAAGAAATGCAACCCGACGTACATATTTCAAGCTGCCATTACTTTTTACCCCCATGTATTTTCGCGTGCTTTTTCCATATGGCAGCAAATGTAATCAAAGCTAATAGTTAGCTACCTGGTCGTGGATTAAACCTGTACGCGTAATTAATTTTGAAGGCAGTTTTCTGCCTTATATAGTATTTTTGTAATACAGCCGTAATTTCTTCGATTGGAACGTACATAAGTGTTAAAGTGTTGCAGTAAATTGCGAATAGGGGTTTCTAAACGCAAAGCATTACTAACGGTGGACTATGTATCAGCATAGCATTGGCCCCGAAATCGACGGCTAACGGCGGCAGTTTCATTTACGGCTTGCACTTGCAGGCAAACTTTTTCAATTTGCGGTTAGTTTTACGGGATACTTCCATATTGGCTATAAATTCCAAATCCATTAAACTGTTGTCTGGCTGATGAAATCTGATACATACCGAAACTGAGAAAGAAATAAAAACACTCAGTAGTAATTGTTCTATTTGATTAAGCTCTGATACATACGATTATTGTGTTTGAGCAAAAGCAAACCATTAAACAATAGACGTGAATATAAGAGTAATACGCTAAGAAATTGTAATCAATCCACGGTGCGCTATGCACTGATCAACGCATCTGATCATTGACTTGTAAAAAAACGATTAATTTTTGTAGGCTACTTGTGCAGTGCATTGAAGTGGCGCTGCAGTTTGTGTTGCAACCCTCTACCCACAACGTCCAAGGCATGACCAACGGATGAAGAATCAAGAGATCTTGGGTGCAAAGCAATAAACTGATCAAAACAAAATAACACTTTCTACGTTGCATATTCATTATTTTGTTGAAAAGGTGGACTGTGGTGGGTTCTGAGACAGATTGAAACGCGTGGTTCCGTAACTTCTTGGATATGATGCTGGACAGTCATGTTGCCTTTGACGAATGCCAAGGGTGATCTGCTTTTAGGAGTAATAGGCGTTTGCATTACTCAAATTAATATGCAGCAAATAAAACAAAAGCAATATGGAATCCAGTAAGACGATTAACAGACAAAAACAGAGTAACAAGGACTTCGATATTATTATCATTACTACCGAATCGGAAACGTCAGAATTTGTCGCAGATTGAACTAATTCCAAATTTTTGTTTAATTTTTTAACCAGCAACTCCTACGGAATTCGACGTGGTAGAACATGACGAGATATCGGATGTTGTATTAAAACATAACGAAGGTTATCTGGCGAAAACCCAGTTGTCACTTAGCGAACACATCTTTAAATCAGGGTGTGTCTCCCGATGACCTGAAAAAAGCTGCTGTTAGTCCAATCTTTAAGAAAACTGATATAGCTTTAATAAGCAATTACCGACCTGTTGTTCTCCTGCCCCCAGTATTAAAAACATTAGGAGAGGTTATCTTTAAAAAGATAATTATGTTGGTAGAAATAGATAGCTTTTTACTCCATGTCAGATGGTTTCATAAAAAAATCTGCAGAATCTGCCACATATCAGGTATTGTGGGTTGTTGGAACCTATTAGTAGAAAAAAGCACTTCTATGAGGTGTTTATCGACCTCACGCAAGACTTTGGAATGTGTTGACCATGCCTTGGAAGGTGGTAGAGAAACAAGTCCCCCGAGGATCGATATTCGGGCCATTATTGTTGTTAACGATCTACCTAAAGCCCAGTTCCATTATACCGCGCTATGATACGCCACTGGTCATGGTTGGACCTTATTACGATGCAAATGCAACTAAATCTGAAAATGCTATTAGCTGTAGTTTACACAGGATACCAAAAAACAAATAGAAATTAGTTTTGAAGATGGGTTGCTTACCTTTCTTGGGAGTACACCTGGACGAGATTTTCTTGTGAGTAACATGAGTACCGCCTAGCATCCAAACTTGTTTCATTCTGCTGTGCTCTTCGGTTCATCTCAAGAACTGTGGCTTCCGAAGCCAGACTGATGCCATACTACCCGTTTGCATTCTCTCATGTGAGGTACGGAATTATGATCTATTGAGGAAGCAACTGTTAATTCTGCAAAACAAGTGCACTTATAATGTGTTTGGTCTAGCATATAAAGAAGTCTGCTATAGTTCGCTATCGCGAATGTTTAGAACACTTTGAAAGCAAGCATGAGTATGGTGTATGGGACAAGACTGATAAAAGATAAATACATCACAATGCCTTTTCCCATCTGAAAAAGTCCAAACGGGTGCTGTGAATGAAATGATACAAATTTATGATCATATTCATATGTATGTAATTAAAATGTATCTTTTTCTTTGAAGATTATCTGAGAACAACTTCCTTTTGCTTGTAATATTATAACTTTTATGTGATCCATTATTTAGTAAAACAATTTACAACCATGTTTTTGAGAAGCGGTTTCACTTTCTTATACTGAAGTACGTCCTAAAATCCATGCTGTTTAAACATAAACAATAGACTGAACAGTTCTTGGTTTAACTATAGGTGAGATGTTAAACAGTCGATATATTTGTATATACATATAGTTAGAAAATTAAAACACACATTAGCTTATAAAAATGGTTAAACAACAAAAAGATAATACATTGATACTGATGACTTATAGAGGAAGGAATAACGAGCGTTTCAACGTTATTCCCACCTCTAGGCCCCAGGCGTGTTGCCCGTAATACAAAGTCATTACGACGTGTTGTGTATATGCACAGGTTCGTTTATTTTATCCTTGGAGGTACTTAACGTTAAATTGATGTAGCAATGTCGTGTGTAATAAATGACAGTGTGTGATATATGTCTTTATCACATTAAGGCAACTAACGCTGCGTTGTTAACATGTTTAGAATAATGGAGTTTATCACGGTAATCGAGTTCCTTATCAGGTTTGAACGATCGATGGTTGGAGCGTTTATTTCTGAATGTGCAAACCCTCGGTTGGGGCAGATTATGGGGGATGTAGATTGGATAGATCAGTACATGATAACTAGGGATGAAGAGATTTACTCTGTATCGTGAGTAGTTGAATATGTTGAGGTGTAACACCAAATAAAAATATGTTTACACAACGTATTGCGGCTGAAAAAAAACCGCCAGTGCTAAATAAACTTACTCGCGCACATGTCTTTTTACGTTTGCGCTAAGATAACATCGTACTTCACTGCATCATACAATACAATAAGAAGCACGTATAATAGAAATTTCCTCATTCAGCTAATTATATACTATACCTAGCAAGTCAAAATCGTTTACTGTCAGTTTACTAAGCTGATATTGAAAGCATTCCTCTCAATAATTAACTAAAAGTGTAACCCCTACATCTCATTTCATCAAATCTTTCAAGTCAACTACATGTACTGGCATAAAATGAATATCCTAATTCATACTTTATTTACTGCATACTAGCCAAAAACTAACACGACGTTTTGAAAATGTGCAACCAGTATAAAATTTTGTATTTTGCTTTTCAGGTGATACCTGAATGCAGAAATTAATGTCGGCATATATGTATGTTTAATTGTTTACCTACATACAATACTTGAACGAAAAAAATAAATTTGTTCAGGTTACACTCTGCAGCAATTTGAGATGTGCCTTGATTAAATTGGTGGAGAGTTTGCGCTATTGTATTGCAACAGATCGATGTTAGGTGTCATAGCAAAATTGAATTCCAAACAGCAGAACATATTGTGATATCTTATTCACTATCTCAGTTTTCTAAGGCCAAAATATAACGACATAACTGTCACTAGAATTCGAACATAAGATATGTACAGTATAGATCCCGGCATTGATCCCGGTGACACACCCTTTTGTACGAATGCCAAGTTACTCTCCAATCCATTTGTCATTTTCTTGTTTCTTTTTATTTTACCAAATGCTTTTTATTTATCCTTACGTCAAGTTTTTTCTTTTCCTGTCATCATCGTTTCTTTTGTTCGTATGTATTTGTATATTCCTTTTTGCTAGCTTTTTTTCTTTTTTTTCTTTCTTTCTACCCTTGGACTTTTGACTGTACGTACCTTTCTCTTTCTCATCCATCACTATAATCTGTAATGCAGGCCTCAATACTTCCACAACTCAGACAAGTCGCTTGTGCTTACGTAACTTTTGCACATCTATACTATACAAGGTTAATCAAAAGTATGAAATAACTGGTCTATTTTTGCAAATGTGGACGTTATAGAATAATGTCCTTAACAAGTTTTTTTGCTAATTATTTTTCATTTTTTGCCTACTTTTATGTAAAAGCAGTTTTAGACAGCCTGTTTTTTATTATATTCTAAATGGCAATGAAGCGAGTTTTTTCGCGGAGGTATATTAATTTTTTATCCTCGAATGTGACCTGTAGGTGTTCTTTTGTATGGGTTAATAACATTCTTTGCAGAAAAATCATGTTTTTAAATAAATGACAAAAAGTGTTATCAATATGTGGCTCCCCAGCTGTCAATAATGGTTATGATTCATTTAATAGCGATTCTACAAAAAGATTGGAATCCTAATGACGGTTGAATATGGAGATCGACAACAACTAGACATGTGAAAGATATCCCAAGCCTCGGGCATCCAAATTCGGATGCAAATGAAAACCAAACTCCCGATGCATTCGTTAATGTCATAGATAACTCATCTAAGCTAACCACGCAATTATGTCATTAAATGGTTGGTCGTTCGCAATATTAAGAAACAAGGAATACAAACCCTACAAGCGACTCAATTAACTAAATTAAAATTATCGTGACAAAAGAATGCGTTTGTTTGCGATGATGACTGAATATTCTAATGATAATCCAATACTTGAAACAATATTTTATTGTCTGACGAAGTTGTATTTGTAGACAGACATAACTGCCGCCACTGATCTAGCGAAAATTCTCACCATGTGGTGAAACGGCATACACAGTGTCCTCAGATACTAAATGTAAGGGCTGGCATTATTGGCCTAAAAGTTATGGGCTCATTCTTCCTAAATGAAAGTGTATCTAACACCAAATGAACCTACTGCGTGATAATATTGTACATCGTACATTTATTTCCCGATGAAGATCAACGAGGAATGCCAATCTGCGGTTTTTGGTTTCAACAAGACGGTGCTCTGCCACATTTTATAGTTACGTTCGCCTGCATCTGGATAACATCTTTTCAAGTTATTGGATATGACGTCAGGGAACTACAGAATGTCCTGCTAGCTCCCCCGAATTAAATCACCTGGACTTACTCCTCTATGGTCGTTTAAAAAAGCAATGTTACAAAGGAAAAAAGTTGTAAAATTTGGAAGCCACAATCAGATAGGAAATTGTATCGATAAGGCCTATTGCGGTTTATTTAAATAGATGGATTTTCACAACTTTTTTTAGCAAACCATACAAAATAAACATCAGGTCATTTCAAATATAAAAGGAGGTATACACAACCGCTAAAAATCGCTTTTTGGTTGCGGTGCCATGGAAACGCGCTGTCAAATAAAGAACAAATGATAAAATAATTAGCAACAAAAACTTTTACGAGGGTGAATGCTTTCAGCGTCCATAATATAAGATAATATTTTCTCGGAAAGATCGCCGTCTCTTGAAAACACTGACAAAAAGTTGTAATCTTTGTCAAAGACGAAGAACCTCAGAATTTGCCTGACACAAGTTCAAACAAAATTTTGAAAGTGACTTTTATAACAAAAACTTTTGTTAACGACATTTTGGTGTAAAGTTCATATATACTAAGATAGGCCTTTCATTCCATACTTTTGACCAACTCTGTATAAATTTTCTATACTTAGATTCCTAACCTGATATTGATATCTCGTTTCTTTTTATTGTTTATGGCGCATCTAAAAATATTGTCAAACGCCCGTTCTAAAGCTAAATACGAATTTCTTTCTCGTTGAAATTTGCTATTGCCTTCGGTAAACGCTGTTTAATCGTAAATATTTGCTCTTATTTTTCAGACTTAGGTACGTTGCTTAATCTATATTTTTAAGCACGTGGAAACCTWTCAATATTTAGGAGCTTGACTACCCTAGTCTGTTTTAGCGATAAATCAACAAACACCTAAGTATTTGCGAGCACAAGTTCTGTCTGTTGCGGGGCCGTGCTACAAATGCAAGCGGGCGAAATCCACTTACCCAAGTAGTTTTTGCACACTMATGTGTGCACCGTTTGTAGCCACCCCGGTCCGCACCGGGAAATTTACGATATCTGTTATTAACTTAATCCTACATTGCTAAACACGGTTATAACGGCAATAACAGTATTTGTAACAATATCACGAGCATAAAACGAAGGCTCGGGCGTACAACTCGGGTGCTAACCCGCCATTAGAGCTTAGTTGACAAAAGGTCGCGTGCCTAGCTGAATAGAAGCGGAAGGGGATGATAGTTCCGAACAGCAGAGAGAGGGTGAATCAGCAGATGTCCTTAGTGGGCTCGGCTTTATTCCACTATCAGTTTCTTTGACATCTAAGATTTTGTGATTAATTTTTAATTTGTCGACGTTGCATTGTGCTGGGGGTCTTTTGTGCATTTGATCCGCAAGGTTATTTCGTTGATTACACGGACCTTTATGAACTTTTGGGCCTACGTCAAAGCCACGCGAGCTTGAAAGATTAATTAAAGAACTAAGTGATCTATCCGTGCTCAGTACTTCCTAATTGGTCTGTATTATCAATATTTAGGAGTAAATTTCATTCATTTCTTTCAATCAATGCAAGAATAAGGTGCATTTGGATAGCATTTCCATCTTAATATATGTTAAGCCACTATAATTTAGTTTATGCAGATTATGTTTTATTAACATGTAAGTAATACTATTTATTGTTTCAGGTAATGAATGAGCGTGATGTAATCAACTGAAAACAATGCTTTGATATCCCAAATTATTCATCATATTGAACCAATGACCATTCTGGTAAGCTAATAGACCTACCCATTTTGTTTTATATTTATAGTAAGGTAGATGCAGCTCCATGCAATTGCCGTCAATCACCATCCCTGTATTGATTGAAATTGGTATTATTCTCATTTGCTCCGGTTTTGCAAAACAAATACTCTAGGTGCCTGGTTACAAATGGTACTGATTTGCTATATTTGCTTCAAGTGCAGTTAGTGTAGAGAACACGCAATTTTTTATAATGATATGTTAAAGTTACTCCATTAATAACATGACGTTTACTCGATATATATCTTGATGCTTATTATTCCTAAAGCATAGGATCTGTACATTGGTAAACAATGGGTATAGGCCAACAATAACATTACGGTATTACCTAGACATCCCTCCCTTCCAGTAATTGTTACAAATTTAAGGGATTTTTTTTTATTTGGCTATTGTTCAAACTACATACCACACATTACAGTTCGAGCTGGAGCAACGAGTTATCCAGTTTCAAAATTCGTTGTGTCTATTTTCTCAGAAAATACACTATAGGTGGCGTTGACGAGACAAACATGGTTTCCATGAGATGCTCTTGTCAAGCATCGTGCTGTAGCTAAGCTGTCGCCAAGACGCATGACACATACATTAAAATAACTATACGATGACAGACAAATGACTAACAATCTCATCCCAACACGTGACGAAGTAAAAATATGACCAGAAAGTTTAACACTAAAATTAAAAGACCTTTATGTATGTAGGTAGAAATAAAAGTATACAGTATCGATAAATCATGGTTATTTGCAAAAGTTCGAAAAAAATACGCTGAAATAGCTGATTTTTGAGACGACTGAAACAGAGCAGCTATTAAAATGTGCACAATTGGGAAAATGGTTATTGAACAAGTACATAAATATACAGTTCACAAATAAAATAAAATAGGTCATCAAATGATTTTTGTCTCCACATTTTATGAATTAACAAGGTTCAGAATTAACAAAAAATAAACATTTTACACATSTAAATGTCCAAAGTGCAGTACATTTACAACTTGACGTTGCCCATGTCGCACATAWGCGGACATATGGAGATGCCTWTCAGCTCGAATGCARGCTTGTAATCCTTCCAGTGCRTATACTCTATTTTCTAAATGACMCTAGACAAAAATGTAATGGAATCAAATCTGGCAGTCGATGTGGGCATTCTACAACTTACCTGCCAGCTATCCCTCTATTGGCAAGTATGTCATCAAGAAAGCGACGTACCGTTACAACAAAATGTGCCTGTATACCACCTTGCTGGCACCAAATGTCTTGGAATATCGCAATGTGGATTGCTTCGTGACCAGCAATGACAATTGTGAGGATGGGCTATGCCGCTGCTTCATCAAAAAACATAATGTTCCTTAAAATCTTATTTTCAGCGCCTCGCAAAATTGTAAATGTCAGTTAGGATCGTTCATGGCTCGGTCCGATCCTATAAAGATACATTTTCTCATTTTGATATGTGTACCCAGTGCTGTACGTCGTTGTTTATTGCCACCTGACACACGGATAGCTTCATTTTATGTACATGTGAAATAGCCATTTGCCGATTGTGCCCATTTTGATTGTTTTTTTTATACCAAAAGGCATAATGATAATAAGGGCTCAAATGACACAAAAACAAGTTTCGTAACGTCATATCTTCATAATGGTAACACATTGATCTTATTTAGTTTCAAAATAAACCTTGTTTAAAATTTGTTTCTTTTTCATTATTTTTTTAATAACTGGTATATTAAATTTTATACATTACTTTATCAACACTCGGCATGGTAGATACCTAATGCACTATGCACTTATTTTATTAACTTTTGCATTTGTAATACTTTGTACGTTTGTTTTATTTGTTTTTAAACTATACACTATATTATCCAACACAAATGACCGAAACGTCGTTGATACAAAAAATTCAATAATCCACACGAAAGAACCAAGAAACATACTACAAAATGACAAAATATTAGTAACAAAGCTAAAACTACAATAGAAAAGGAAACAAGTACTATTAATGTTATTTCTTAATTAATTCATAATTAGGCAGCTATGGTTTAAAGATATTCTTCAACACTTTTGAATATGCTGCAATAGGATCGTACCTAACAATATATGTGTAATTGATGGATCAAATTTTGTTTTTGATGCTAGGTCACTACAAAGAAGTGGTGATCCAGCCAGAGAATCGTAGATATAAAATTTTTGCACCAGAATTAATTTAAGATTCATTGTGCAACTCAGACAGGTTTTGTGAACAATTTAATCATCTCTTCTCGTGGAACAACCTTTCATATTATGTAACAAGCTTAGTCTGAAAATTGACATAATTTTATTAAAGGAAGAGTCATGAAATAACGAAGTATTTCCAAGTCCAATGCTAAGGAATTGCTTGTAGTGTTAAAATTTATTGCTATACTCGTTTGAAGCTGCAGTGTAGCTTTATGACTATAATATGTAAGCCATTGAATATTGAATAGAAGTTTCTAAACAAAACAAAAAAGTAACATATTAATAATATTAATTTTCCAGTTTCACAGTTTCCGGAAACGCAATCATTGAGGCCAATTTTCTTAGTTCAGTTTTGCACCAAAAAGAAAGCTACAAACCTTAATATTGCAGTGACAACGTATTAGATGGACATGTATAATTACTCATCCTTCTGTTGCGAACCTTTTCGTCTGTACTACATCTGCACACCTTTACCTTAACAAATGATCTACGTGCCGTTTCCATATTTGGAGTAACTCGCCTCACTAAGAGAGTGCTTTATAATTGCGAGTCCATTTGAATAATGTGTTTCCCTTATCCAGCGTGCTTACCCAAAGCAATAGCCGCGTTGTACGGACATTTATTTGACGTGTGTCTGCAAAACCCGGACCCATGTTCGCACCAGCAACAATGCAAAAGACGCTCTACAAGTGACAGCTGGCCTAAAAAACTCTCCCCCTCGTCTGGACCTTTTGCACGTGTCCGCATAATAAAAGCACGGAATTATGAGTCCCCTTCGATACTGACGTGGAACTTTCGTGGATTTTTACGCGACCACAGCACAATGCCGCTATTGGGGCGGTTATTTGTTATTTATATAAAAAAATTAAGCCGGAAAAATGTTTTTGTTAGATTTAGGTTAGTTTTGATTGAACTACAGTAAGTCCTAGGTAAATGGCTAATCGCATCAACAATGTTTTGCGAAAGTTTACTATTTGGCACCCGTAGGTATATACCAATTATCACCAGCTTATCTTTTTGGGTATGCGAAGCTTTTCTACCATGATGATAAACAAAATTGAATTTTGAGCTAAAGTAAAGAACCTCTGTAGACAGGGCTGTGTAGAAAAAGAAAATTGATTTCGTTTTTCTCATATTTGCGTCCGCCACCCGCCTGCTTGCGCCGGAATTCTCCCGAAATAGAGAAAATGCACAATTTTCAGAAACATGATAGTTCGAAAGAGTATCAAATTTGGCAGTTTATGAAGGAAGAAATCAATCCTCAAGTAAGCTCAAATCATGAACTATATAGAAATTTAAATTAAAACCACGCCCATAAAACAGGCTCTGACGTCACGTACCGATAATGAGCCAAAGGTATAAACAAAATATTGAACAATTCTATTTCTGTCACATGTTCCACACATTTTGTCAAGAGTTCTGCTCCAATCTCGCCTGTTTCAGCTTTAATCATCTCAATTGTTCCTTCGGAAAATTTCGAATTGGCGATATTCTTACGGAGATTGAGTTGTGATGTGTCCCAGACAATTTGTATCGGATTAAAGACGCAAGATCGTGTAGCCGGCTTCCGCTGCCATATCGTCGATTACCTAAATGGCTTTTTTCAAAATTAATTTTAAGAGTTCTTTCTTTGTGCAAAACTCTTCTAAAGAAATGTCTTGTTCAAGCAAAAATTGATTGTGATTTCCCCCTTTTTGAAGTGGTATTGGTATTTTATTACCCAATGCTGAGTGACAACTGGCATTGTCTAAAACAATAACACTGCTAGGTGTTATATATCGTAAAAACCTTTTTTGAACCACTGAACAATTCACCTGTCATTTCTTCGTGATAATCCAGTTTACAATTCTCTATTTCTTTGTTAGATAATAATAAAGTTCCCGGAACCCAACTATTTGCCGATCCGATGTTTAAAAATATAATTCTTTTGCCTCGTGTAGATAAAACGCCCAAAAGACATTTGCTGGATTGGTCTGTCCAAACTTTTTTACATTGTGTGTATCAAACCACGCTTCATGGGCATTGTAAGTTGTTTTATTCTCGTCAGGAATCGTTGTAATCGGTTCAATATCATTAATAGGTAATATCATTATCAATTGTAATGGTAGGTAAATGAACATAGGAATGGCGGGCTTCAACGTTTTCACTATCACTCACATCATGAATGTTTATCACTTCGTCTTCTTGATTGTCATCAAACCAAAATTACAAAAATGTAATCACAAATTAATTGTAGGCACGAAAAGCAAGTAACAAAAAGATGCTCTAAATTCTCAGTCCATTACTAACTGAATCGGCAAGTCACAATTGTTTGCTTATATACTAAACACTTAAAATATATACGGTAAATTTGGGTTTCGTAAATTATACTTGTCCGACGCAGATATTGTTTATAATGTGTACCTCTTTTCGGAGAACTTGCGTATCGCATTATTTAACTCTGTCGTTGCGAGGGTAAAGCAATACAATCGAGTTTTCGTTTGGTGTACTATATACTATGCCAATCGTTGGATGTTCAATGGTATACGATCGCCTGTTATTTTGCGTGTTATATCAATTAATAAAGTATAATATAATTTAGGCTTAATAAATAAGTATGTTTAATAAAGCTATGCCGTGTTGTCTACACTAGACCTAAACAGCACTGATGAGCTGTAATGACAGCGAAATAGTACTATCTGCAGTTGGTTGAGGTGTAAACAGCACAGCATAGACATGCATTCTATATAGTTTATGTTTATTAAAAATGAATGTTTGTTTATTTGTACCAGTGGTCGGAGGTAGGTAGTACCTTCTGGCTAACAAGATGGCCTCATAAGCTACTAATGTATTCTTTTGCTAAGATCGACTGAAAATTAAATAGAGCCTGTCTATATGGACTGGAAGCCACTTTATTGAACACATTATTTCAAATAAACATTACGCACCGGTAGGTGTTTTCGTATTAGTGCGGTTAAAATATTTTACAGCGTAAACTGACAAAATTAGTTGCATAGCTCGATCAGTCCGTTCTCTGTTAATATTTGCTATAACGCCCAAAATCGCACTGGTGTTGTTAATCATTTGCACAGCCGATATTTCAAAAGTTAAGCATTATCTGGTCACCGTTTGATAATTCATTAACAAAACTGTGTAACGTACAAGCCCAATTAAAACGGTAATAATAATATGTTCAAAATGTGATTATAAATGGTATCCGCAATCTGCCGTATAATTTAATATCATTCCGGTTCAGATACTATTCGGAAAACAGGGTTGTAATAAATACACACAAATATTCATTATACGTACAGCTAGATCGTTAAAACTGTTGTATGGCGACACTAAAACTGCACCAGCAGATTTACGGATCCCATATATGACCATGTAATTGTTTTTGGAAACCAAATTAATGCTACTAACTGACCCCACCTCAAAGTGCGAACAAAAAACTGTCATCCGTAAGCTTCGCCGTTTGAGCTTTTAAATTTTTTGATTGATTGAAAAGCAAATGAATGGTTTTGAAAATGCATGGATAAACAAGTTTCCGAAGGTCCATCTTTTTTAATAACCACTTATTTAAATGTTGCTGGGAAACCTTTTAATTATTCGACATTTTTTACAAATAGCGTCTCATTACCATCCACACAGCACTACATCACGCAGCTGTGTTTGCAAACACCAAATTCGCGCAGTGATAATATAAATAACAGTTAAGGCTTACAATTTGTAAGACATTTACAACTAGTTCACCAAAGTTTATGGAGAGAAAAAAATCGGCCGCAAGAGGATAGTGTCGATTGCTTGGTGATCGAAGTCTAGCGTTCGCTATGAAGAGCCATCGTAACATAATTTGAAAACTGCTCAACAAGTTATCTAGCAGGCTTCAACGCTTCACTCCTTCCAATATTCAGATTTTTTCAATCTTCTCGTTTTGTACTTCATGAGTGGTCATCTTTTCTATAAAAATTTTTTAACTGGGTGATTCCAAAGAATTTAAGCGAGCAACACAAGAAAATACAACTGTATAAGAGCTTATAATACAAAAACTAATATTGCACATAAAAAGTGTTTTGCAGGACAGGGAGTAGAAACCAACCTGTCTCTGACGTCTAAATGTATTCAAAAGCAGTTGATCCTAGGAAGTTTTTATTATTTTGACAGTGCCAACCTAAAATTATAACAGAACAGTTGCAGAAGCAACCTTTTGCTTAATCGTTTGACGGCGGTTTGGCGTTTCACAAAGAAGCTAGCAGCTGTTGTCGCGTCGAAGAAAAACTGTCTTGGTACTGTAACCTTGTGAAAATTGTAATTTGTGGCGTTGTTGATTGTTCGACAACATACCGAAAGGATAGCATTTCCGTATGTTTATATACCATCTATGGTTCGAAACTACTGCGACAAAACCACCAGAAGACGGATAACTTAGCTGTAGAGAATGCTTATTAGCCTAAACTGTTTAAATTAATAAAAGCCAGAGGCCCGATAGTCTGCATCAAACACTCTATTTCTGGTTATGGTAACAGCTAATATACCTAAGTGGGCTAGTTTTGAGGTTGATAAAATTAGTCAACAAATCTCGAACCTCACACTAAATCAACTCTACCGCATAAGTCATTTTAGTTTTATCCTTATCCTCATCAACACCATAATAATAATCGCGAATAATTGGCTAAAAACGTAGCCATTATGAGTTCAGAAAACAAACTTTGGTTAACGTAACGTTTGGCTTCTACAATGTGACCGTCTTTCGCAGCAGTTCTCGTATCTTTCGCTCGATGTAGCTCTCACCGATGCGAGCTATATTATATATATATTAGCACTCCAGGCCTAATAGGCCCATGGCTTGATCGATAGAGTTTCTCCAGTTATTTCTGTCATTAGCTTTCACTTTCCAGTTTGTTATACCCCCATCACTTATGTCTTTCATCACTTCCTGCTGCCACCTTGTCCTTGGCCTTCCTCGTCTCTTCCTCCCACCTAGCTTGCTATCCAATATCTTCCTTGGTAACCTACTTTGCTGCATCCTAATCACGTGCCCCAACCATCTCAGTCTTTGACCCTTTATCACTTGCACCACATTCAGTTCCGCAAATAACTCTTCTAGCTCTCTGTTTGTTCTTTGCCATATACTGTCAATTTTTTTACCACCATAGATTTTGCGTAGGACCTTCCTTTCCCATATTCGTAGCATTTTTTCTTCTGCTTTTCCCACTGTCCATACCTCACTTCCGTACAATACTACCGGTCTGATGATAGTCTTATATAGCTGTTTCTTTAATGCCCTCGAGGTGTTTCTACTATTTATCATCGTCCTAAGCGCGTAGATACTTCTGTTGCTCATCATTAATCATCTTTGTATTTCATCTCTAATGCTAGGCGTTCTGCAAAATTCTGTTCCTRAGTAGGTACATCGATCGCGTTCTTTAAACATACATTCTTTCCCCAATGCTGAAATTATTTTTATAMCATTCTGCTCGTCATATTCTTTGTCTGTCCATGTCAAGTAACGGGTTTTATTTTCATTTATTTCAAGTCCTATTCCAAGAGCCGCTTCTTCTAGTCTTATCATTGTTCTTTTCAGTTCGTCTACAGTTCTTGTTATTAGAGCCAGATCGTCGGCAAACGCCAGACATTGGTGTCTTTTGGTCTACAGCAATCCATTTGTATTTAATTTAGCCTTCCTAATGACACATTCCAGTGCACAATTGAACAATAGTGCAGATAGGGGATCACCATGTCTTAAACCTTCCCGCACTTTAAAGTTTTCTGTTAACATCCCATTTACCTTCACAGTATTTGTTATTCCCTTAATGTGACCCTAATCATCCTTATCAATTTCTTTTTTATTCCTAGCTCTCCCAATGCCTTATACAGTTCTTCTCTTTTTATTTTGTCATATGCTTGCTTCAAGTCTATAAATAACACATACGCTTCTATCTTGTATTCATAACTCTCAGCTTGGATTTCTCTCAGTGTGAAAGGTTGGTCTACTACCGATCTACCTTTTCTAAACCCACACTGATACTCCCCAATCTGACTGTCTACACTTAAAGCTAGTCTGTTTTTTGTACATGTTGCCAAGATCTTGTATGCTATGTTCAACATTGCTATTCCTCTATAATTTTGCAGTTCAGCCTTGTCACCTTTTTTATGTATTGGCAGCAGAATAGCTTCCTTCCAACTACCTGGCATTTTCTCTGTCTCCCATATGTTTTGTAGTGGTAAATGCATCCTCTTTATTATCTCATCACCCCCATACTTGAAGAGTTCTGCTACTAAATGGTCATTTCCAGGCGTTTTGTTATTCTTTAGATTGCTCACTACTTCTCTCACCTCTTCTAGAGATGGTGGCTCTTCATCCTCACTCCCAGTATGCTCATCCATATCATTACTTGCATCATTCCCCGTTCAGTAGTCCCTCAAAGTGCTTCTTCCACATTGTTAATATCTCTTTTTCATCACCCACTAACTCCCCTTCGTCATTTCTAATAAATACTGTTTTATTAACTTTTTGGTTCTTGTTTTCCTTAAGTGGGGCATTTACTTGGAGCGATCGGGCAGAAATGTAAACTATGCAACCCATATTACCAGCGGGACATGGGATGTAAGAGGGTAGCCGATAGGTTGACATCGCGCAAAGGTCGTACGAGCAACAGACGGGCTAAACTAATATTCGCAAAATTGCTGACCGTAGGGTGTGCATAAAAAAGTAAGCATGATATTAGTAACTTACTATATTATACCAGGTTATTCTAAATATGGAATAACCCATTTGTTTCTGTAAATATGAACTATAGAACATTTCATTATAACTGCATGATTTCTGCAGGAACTTTTATAACAATTTTCCTTCCGCCTCCCCATTGCTTCGGCAGACAGTAAATTAATGTAAAAGAGATTTTAACATTAAACTTGTCCCGTGTAATTACTAATTAGACATACAATCTTAGAAATCCAGTCATATCGGAATAGATCGCGACGGACCAGGTGGGGATGGGCATTCGCATTCTGCTCTCGTGACGGACTCGTGCGAAAGGGTTTGCGGTTTTAGATTTTTTGAATGTTTTTACTCATTTATCGTGCTCATATTTTAGGTAGTGTACAAAGAAATATGTAGCTACAACGTGGAGTTCGAATTTTTCGTTTATGTGCCTTAGTTTTCGAGAAATAGCTCGCCAAAGATACGCATTTTTAAGGAAAATATAACAACAAATATTTACATTACTGTACCAAATTCAGAAAAAACTCGAACTCTACGTTGTAGCTACATCTTTTGTCATTGCCATGTCGAAATTTCACTTCGAAAAAGTTTCGAATAACTCGGTAAAATGTAAAACGGTAGGTGCTTAAAATGACCCGATTCGCTCTAGGTAAACGCCCCTCTTAATTCCTCGATAAAGGTTTCTTATTTTTCTATTCCTGTAGTGTTCCTCTATTTCTTCTATTAGTTTCTCGTATCTTCTCTTCTTTTCTCGTAATACTTTTTTACATCTTTTTCTTTGTTCGATATATGCTTCTTTCTCCCTCACTGCTTCTGTTCTCAGCATCTGTAATCTCATTTCCCGTCTCTTTTCTAACTCTTCTTCACACTCACTATCAAACCATTTGTTACGACTGTTGGTCTCTTCATTGACACACCTTTCTGTTGCCTGTCGGGTACTATTTGCTATATCTTTCCATAACACTTCAATATCGTTCGTTTCAGTTATGCACTTCAAATTATCCTCTAATCTCTTTCTGTATTGCTCTTTCTCCTCCTCTTGTTTTATTTTAATATGTTTCTTTGTGCTAATGCGATTTCTTTTGTTTTTTAATTCTGGTATGTGTTGTTTTAGTTTTACTCCCACTAAATAGTGGTCGGAATCAGCATCGGGCCCTCTGTAACTACGAATGTCTGTTATATTTCTTGCTTCTTCTTTTTCAATTAATACATGATCTATTTGATTTAGGACCGTTCCATCTGGTGATCTCCAAGTTGCTTTATAAATCTCTTTTTTCTTGAAGTGTGTACTCTTTATGATCATACCTTTTTCCTTTGCAAAATCTATTAACAGTTGCCCATTTTCATTTGTGGTTGAGTGTTTGCTGTGCTTGCCTATTGTTGTTTGGAATACTTCTTCTCTTCCTATTTTAGCGTTTGCATCCCCCAATACTATTTTTAGATCGTACCTCCTTAGCCTTTCATATTCTTGGTCCAAATGATTGTAAAACAGTTCCTTCAAAGTTGTATCTGCGTCTTCGGGTGGTGCATGGATGTTTTTTTTGATACTTTCCTCTCAATCGCAAGTAACACATTCTATTTGAAATGGGCTTAAACTCTTTCACTGCCATTTTATATTTTCCATTTAGTATAAATCCTGTTCAGAAATGTCTGTTTATTCCACCACTGTTAAAATATATGTGCCCATCAACGTCTCTGACTTAATTTTCTTTCTGTTTTGTTTCTTGCATGCGAGCTATAGAGGTTCGATTATTAAGATTAATGTTGAATGAAGAATCGCATAAAACTTTTTCGTCGGTTGTTCGGTTTATACCTTGATGGGGTTATTGTAAGCTAAATTGCACAACTTCCTAGATTTGGATGCTAATAGATTTAATATACATCTTCGAACATTATTGACATAGCTACGCAACTTAGGCCAGTAACACTGTTGCATAATATTAGCAAGCGTTTTAATAAAACCCAAACGAACTATTATTCGACGGTCTTGTCACTTTTAATAATTTTAGTTCGCTGCTGTCTAGAGACAAAAAATTTATATTCGTTGTTGATATTGCTTCTTATACCATGATTATTAGGTACAAAGTTAAATCGCTTATTTAAATATAGTGGAAATAATTAGGATTATTTTATCATTTTTAAAAACATAAAAAGGAGTGCTTTTCATAAGCTTCAAACTGATAAATCTGAGAAAACAGTGTTCCTATAGTGCGCTTGGAGCGACATTTAATTTTCACTTTTGGTGTTCTATATTTAGCTGAACTGCTGCTCCTTTAGGATCCAACTAGCTAAACTATCTGCTGTTGTTTTATTTTATTTAACCACAAAAGGGAATAACGGACGATTATAATATAAACATAATATAAAAGGCCCGAGATTTTTATAACTTTTTTAGTTGCCTTTGCCCTTAACCGTGATACCCAAGAACCGCTCAATTTCTCAACTACGACAGTTACATTTTCAGTATCGGTACGTAAACCGCTACTATCTACATAAAATAAAACCTATGTATAGTAACTTTATAGGTGTACTGTTCATGTGATGGGACTATGACATTTTCGACATATACGAGGATATGTAGCTCATACTTAGGTCAAGACACTGCGTTCGTTAGGTGCCGTTGTGCATATGAAGTTTATAAAGAGTTGCAGAAGCCAAACGGCACGATCTGGAAATGAAATAAACCTCCGCCTGGCACAGAAAATAACGGCCGTTTATTAAAAGAAACGAGTCAAGTAAGCGGATGCTAATGTAACAAACTGAACAATCACTTGACTGTCACTTAATATGTCGATTGCCAAACGAGTTTCACTTGCACGCTACGTTCGTGTTAGAAAGAGGAGACCATAACTTGATTCGCTCGCTTTTTTATGAACGCCCTTTAAATGTAATGGTATTTGTAAAACTTGTCATATCTGACATATGTTTATCATCAAAGTTCTTTAGTTCAGCCAAATTTAAGTCTTTCCTTTCAGTCGTGAAAAAGTAGTACACACTTACACCGCAAGACAAGATGCTATATTTCTCTCGGTTGTTTATGTATCGCGACAAATTTAACGCGTTTCATTTCCTTAACAAATATTTAGATAATATACTACTAATTGTAAGTGGGGAGTACTTATAATAGGATAGGTAAATGGGTTTAATACAAAAACAAAAGTGGTAGTAGCTCCTATGTGCGCTTTGTAAAAATAATGCGTTAAATAATCTTTCTTCTAAAACACGCACAAAATCCTCCCACATTTCAAACGTGATCGCTACAGCACAGTATAATGCGAACGGCGAACGCAGGAAAAGGCGAACTTCACTGGCAGAGAAAGGCTGACAAATTAGGACAAGTTTATTCAGTGATTGTGCGTAAATCTGTTAAATTCCCTAAGAGGAGTGTCGCTGGTAACGCCATTTATACGTATATTTGTGACGTGACGATAAAGCGTCCGGGCCGAACTCCATTTTAAAAAGCGGGCTGCGAATTGCCCTGTAAATAAAACCGTTTTGTGCTCGCACAATGGATGGTCCGAACGGGAAGTTTCATTATCACTCTTCTGTTCTCCCTATTTTCATCATACATTTCAACTAAACAGTACTTGGGCGAAAGTAACGTCGCAGCTCCCAATGATTCCGCATCCCTCCCGCCAAGTGTGGCTAACGGGAAGATAAATTGAAAACGATAAAAATGCTGTTTTCCTTTGTTCCCTGCACTTTCGGAAAGTACGCCTATACAGATGCCAGGCTCACAAGTGACTTTAACAAAAAGGTTTGTGCTTTTTTGCCAATGCTGCAATTTGTAGCTGTTGGCAGAATTTTGTTAACAAGGGGAGCGTTGTCTGTATTTCAGTTTTGGTGTGCACTGTTCAATGTTAAGATGTACAATGATATGGTGAAACGTTGTAGTGGACTACAAGAAACTGCTGACTACGATCTTCTACAATAGCTATGTAATTGACCATCAACAGTTAAATTGATGAAAGAAACACGAAAATAGTGCAGCTTATATTTTCGACATACCGCTGAATCTATTGTTAACAGTTACTAATAAGGATATAGTTTGGCCAAGATGAGCAAAAGGGGGGGTCAAACAGCATCCTGTATTATTAATCAATAAATTAGGACATGTCGGAGGATTTTAACCTTGAAAGTGTTGACGAGTTCGTATTTTCGTAGTCTTTGGTGTGTTTGAGAGACACCGCTCATACTTTAAATATAAAATGACTAGTTACATCTCAATTCAAAGGGTGTACGCTTTTTCTTAACGAGTTACATATCTAATATTGCGGATTAGTTTGAATTTGAAAATTTTGGACACACTGAAAACTTCTTCGACGTCATCGTAACTTATCTCAAGATAGGCCTACAAACGTATGTCTTTTTTATTGAAGCATTGGCTTTTTCAATTATGTTTAGAAATTTCTTACTCGGGCGAACTACTCTGAACAACCTATATATGTCCCATTTGGGACAAAACATTTACTGTGCAAATATTATAGGTATCATACAATTGCAAAAACAAATATTTTGAGTATACAAGAAGCCCAAATTCAATAAATGCAGAAATAATAAAATACAACACATACAAATTTCGGTATTATAGTGTCAGGGAGAGATGGACAAAAAACAAAACAGAGTATGGATCGTCAGCTAGTAATTATAAACCKACGTAGTGTTTTTGATAAAGATATCTGATCATCAGTCTGTGAATGCAGGCTCACGCTTCTTTGGAGAGATGATGAGAACGGTAAACGTACAGTATTATAAATTAATAGGTGTAATAACAAAAAACAAAACTTGAAATTTGATACAACATATATGTAGAATAAGACAGAACTTTTCTTTTGGTACCAAAATAGTCTAAATAGGACATATAATTATATTATTTAGTCTAAAAAGCAGGAAAGCTAAATAATAGTTAAAAGCGATGATAAATTGAATTGATGAAAATGATATTTTTTTTATTATTTTATCCATCTAAAGTATTCTATTATGTATGAAACAATTAAATATCAGCGGTAAGTGCTAGAGGAAAAAAGAACTGACGATACTTTTTTATTACATGTATTGACCTGTTATCTCAATAACCATTATTATGTTGGTTTACCCTGTATAATTTTTAAACTATTTTTGCATGTTGGACTTATCAATTAAACATGATGTAACCTGCTGGCAAACGTTTCATGCTTATTATCGCTTTCTAAAGTCTAAAATTGCGTAGGTTGGCTGGTTTCTAAGTTTTTCTCCCAAATTCAATACCGAAAAAATTTAGTAATATAAATATGAATAAAAGTACAAATTATAATGTTCGCATTATTTCGAGAAACAATTACATTGGTCGCCATAATAAAATAAGCAGATTCAGCGGATTTATGTGGACATCACGCATCTGATTAAAATATAATCAAAATACGCATATTAAAAACCAGTACATGTGTGTTTTTTATATTAGAAATAAAGGGCCTGCTATTTTAATACATAAGGATAAGAAAAACTTTTTGTAATTTTATTCGTATATATAATGTCGTAAATATTAAAAACAAACGTCTTTAATTAGTAATTCTTTTCTTATAAAAAGTGGCAACACTGGTCTTGCTGACTTAGCAAAAGCTAACGCTTGCTGCGGTGAAAACTGTTGCCTAATAGACAATTATAAGTTTAGCAAAATCCTGTTAGGGACTTCTCGGTTGTGAAGGATTTTTCAGGTTGAGTATACGTCAGTTTAGGAGCAAATGCGTAGTTGACCAATTGTCGTTAGGGACAATCAGCGGATCCGGTATGTGTGATGACACATTCTATTTTATGGTAGTAGCAGATAGCCAGACAACTGTATCTGCGTTGTGATTGTGCTGTTATGTGGTGAAGAACATTAGGAACCTAACTTTACAAGTTTTGTCGCGAACCCAAAAAAGGTTTGCTGCTTACAAAAGGATATCGTCTAAAAATGAAAAACATATAAATACAATTTTGACGTAGGAAAGTTTTTTATATTTATTATGATCTATCTTTTTTTATCTTTCATTCTGTTATTCACTAATTCATCATAAATGTCAACTTAAAGAAATTCATGCATTGAACTTTCGATATGTTTTCAGTAATAAATAAACAGGAAAGTTGCTTTTGTAGTATTTAGCATCTCAGCAAAGTAAAAAAAAAACGTATGCTATATTACTTGACCCAAGCTACTCTGGAACAGTACAAAACTTCATTTTTACAAGAATATATAATAATTGTAATAAGGTACTTATTGCTTATATAAATAGTTACATAAGTATTTTAGAGGTTCACAATATACCAGCCTTTCGAAGCTACTGTAATGGAATTTTGGCTGCGCAAAAGAACATTCTGCGATTACGCCACTGAGTCTGAAAACAGCTTTTACATAACTTGTCACGTGACAGTCAATAACTAGAGACTTATTTTGAGGAATACAATCAGCATATAGCTAAAGTTAAAATATCATTAGGTCAAGGCTGCCATCCCCGTCCTCCAACACACCTACATGCACTGTCGCCCCGGCGCTTTGTACTTTTTTGTCCACGTCATTAGACAAAATCTTCGCGCCAGAATCAATAAAAATTTAATGGTGGCCCAGCGCGATCCCGTATAATTTTTCCCGGCCGACTGTACGAAGTCATTAGGCGCAGCTGTACTAACAAGCCTAGTAAAACGCTGGTCCAGGATCGGCAGCGCCCCCTTTTTATCCGAGGAAACATCAAGGCCCACCTTTAATATAGTTATTATAAAAAATACAATTTTATTAATGACGGGGTTCGAACTCGGGGTTATGGCGAGTGGAGATATCCCGTACCATGTTATTAGAGCAAGCAGGTGTGGACTGGAACACTCTTGGTGGATGAATGCTAAAATATCAAAGCAATATGGATGAAATGTAGCAAATAGGTGAACACCGCAATTTCAGGAAATTTCTGTCATCGTTGTACAACGTGCATTAAATCGTGTATTGCCTTCAGCTTGTTATATACCAACTAACTGTCGATAAAGTTGCGCATATAATATAAAAATATAAAGTTAGTTGCCAATATTTGAAAAACCACTGAAACAGGTAACTTAAGATTTAAAAGAAGCATCTATTACTATGACGAAGATGTGACGTCATTATGTTTTTTGAGAACCATATACATTTTCTGTCGTATTCAAGCCTTTGTTATCTAGGAATTCCAGCATTATGTCATTTGGCACAAATACAATTATAATGGGCACAGTTGGAAAAATTATTACCTAAAAAAGTGTTCAAAGCGCAATCAAACAACACAATTTGACACACCTAATCTATCCATGTGAGAGCTCAATTACTCGAAGGAGTAACGTACCTTCTGCTACTTTATGTTCATTCCGACTGCAGTATACCCTGCTGAGTATATAGAATTAATGAAAACAGTTGCCTAATATCAATGGACAATAAATTACCACCTGTAGACTCCAGTGAAACTGAAAAAAATCAGAATGTACAGATGCTGGAATCCACAAATAATAACTTTATATCCGCTGATAAGAATCGCGTTTTTTTTTTTATTAAATGKAGTTGTCGATGTTCAAAAMAGTACTTGGTCTTGCAATGAAAAGCTGACGACGTCGACATAGTAGTGACAATTTGTAAATATAGTATATACAGTGACAATTCTCAGACAAAACAAAACATACCTCCTATTACACAATATTCTGTTAGTAATTTAATGCACGCCTTCACGAAAATCTGGTCATTTAAATTAAACGATGACACAAAACTAAACATTTTGTTACAAGCCAGAAGAAATCCAAACCTATCATTGTGTTGGGTTGCAATTAACAACGACGTATAGGTACCACAAACAGTAGTACGCTTTATCAAAAAGAAATATTTTATTCTCACAAGATTCCATTTGTCCATGGAGTCAGGATACGATCCTGACTGACGCGCGACGCTTACAATTGGGTATTATCACTATTTTTGAAAATTACGTAAAATGAATCTTGAAGTGCATATATATCGTACGCCATGTTAAAAAACAAAAAAAAAATTTGTAGGTAGAGAATTTCAGGTCTGAAATTCGAATCTTAGGAGTCACCGCCAAAATGCTTCTATCCAAGGTTATTCAACTCGTGACGTCAAGTGTCATGTAAACATTACCGAGGAGCGKTCTGTTTAATGGTGTAGTATCATTATTAAATTGGAAAAGCTTTTATGTGGCGTTTATTGAAAGAACGGTGTAAGAGGTCGCACCAAAAAGTGGTTTGTGTAGTTTTACGAGCATCTATTATGTATGGAAAACAAAATAAGTGTTGTTTTGTTCATGGTTATAAAGGTACTTCAGTCAGTACAGCTAACAAAATTTTTGTAACCGTTCCTCGAAGTTATCAACGTAAGAAAAAGTTGTTTAAGGCCCTTAGACGTGATATGCCGAAATCGCAGTTTGTTTTTCTGTTGTGAAGATCATCTTCATTCTTACTGTAAGTTTTATTATTCTTTTTGAGGTTAACCATTCAGTTTCCATTTTGTTATAGCTTGAAGATGGTATGAAAACTTATATGCGTTTTAAGTTCATAGAGGAAAATGTTATAATGAAGAACGACGTTGTTCCGTATATATTCGACTGTTAGCCAGACCGGAAACGAGCCGCAAGAGCCCCGAAAATAAATGGCAATTTATATTTATTCTGACCTCTAAAATAAATGTCAAGTTTAGGGTACATTTTTGATTCTTACATTTTTATGTTTAGAAATAGTATGTTTCCAACAACCCACTATGATTAAATTATCAGTGCTACGTTAATTTGATTAAAAGTTCACCTATGCTGTTGCTTTTACGTTCCTCATCTCCGCCGCGTCGAACCGCTCGTCGCTGTACACAAATTCCATAACAATTAACATGCCTTCATAAGTCCTAATTCATAAGTATTTCACTTTTCCTTGGCGTATTTTAATTCGCTTGTCACAAAATGAACGCATACAACAAACTAATAAATTGACGGGCTGAGGCTGACGCGTGACACGCTGACCCCAGATGTAAACAGGCGGCCATTTACAAGACACCTGACGTCACGGCCAATATGTTCGCGTTTTGGCGGTCCCTTTAAATATTCACTTTTTTAATATTAAAAACACACCTTACGATCCATTTTTTCGAATTTATAAGCTGTCACAGCTATTTTATGGATTAGATGTTACCTATTAATATGCAATTTAATAAAATATAAATACATGGCAAATACCCAATTTTGAAAGGTGCTGAAAACTTCTTAAGCAAAGAAGCAACTTTTTATTTAAACGGCATAATCAACCGTCACTATTGTCGCTACTGGGCACTAGAAAATGCACAGTGGGTTCATGAAGTATACACGCAACTTGCAAAGAAGCTTAATGTTTGGTCAGGTCTCACTGGTCAACGCATTAGGTATTTAGAATATCTCAGAGATGATTTACCCTGGTCAATGAAATTCGTATGTCCACTCTGATCGCCAGATTTTACTGCTTTAGATTTTTTCTCTAAGGTCATTTAAACGTAGACCGTCCTCATATGCTGGAAGAATTACAGGTTCGTATTGGAGTTTTTTTTCTAACGCCAAATTACATAACACTTGAATTCCTTATGCGATAAGGTGTAAAATTACACAAAAATGCATATGATTTTTGATTTTTCAGTCTTCTCAAAATAAATTTATTTTAAAATCTTATTATTTCAAATTTTATGTGTCACTTTATCGGAATGTATATTTTAAAACTATTCCTGAAATACGTAAATACGTAAGCTTCTGGTTTGGTAGGAAAATTATGATGTTAGCAGCGTAAGGCAGAGGTAACTTGAGACTTTTTAAAGCACCAGAAACGTGCGCTAAGAACTTCATTCGGTTTCTTTCTAGTATACCGTAGAGTTATCCTTCTTTTACTTAATTGATAGTACAGGGTTTCTATAAATGATTCATGCAACGCGGACGGCTTTGCTTTCTTAATCCTTTGTGCCGCCTTTTTGTAACTGCTGCCCAGCTACAATAAGCAAGACGATCACTCAATATCAATGAATACGATAGTACCTACTGAAGGTTGAAGATCAAGTTACATGCACTAAATTTCTGGCCTTATAAAGATTTTGCATAGTTTCGATGAAACCTTTAGTCTAGCAATTTGTATCTCTGTTTTTTCTTATGTGTCTCTTTTTATCAAAATTACACAAAACATCACATAAACTACTTCGACCTTTGATAATTCAGAAGCGTATATACTGAAACTCATTCCATACTACCTTCCTAAAATTCATCCAATCCATAAATCGGAACGCATTTCCTGTAATAAGTTTCCATAAAGATTCGTATTAACAATAGCCATAAAATTTTATTCCTTTTAAAATCCTTCGGTTTTCCAAAGTTTTACATTCACAGACAAATCGTGCGGCAAGAACTGCGGCCCTTTATTTGCAGACGCTCGAGGTAGATGCATAAAGCATGCAATAAAACAGAGTTTGACGGTTTCAGCATTGCATTCTACTCAGTTAAACGTCTACCTACTGAGGCGTTTGAAATCTTTAGTGTAGGAAGRRCGAAAAAGTAGGCAGTAGTGCTACATTTTTAAAATGGCAGCTTGCTGTGCGCGAATGACAACAATAGCAATAAAGACAGGAACGCTGACAACTTCTACGGTATACACTGCAGGAATGACGTACTTGCCGTGTTGCACTGGAGGTGAGCTTAATGCATAATGAGGTGGCTATGAAACTGTTCGGACCGACTGCAGTGGAAATGTAGATTTCCATGCACAGAAATCAATGATTTAATTAGGACAATAGCTCTTACCTAACTAGAGCATGTGGTCTGGTTTTATAGCTATAGCAGATATTGTGGTCAACTTAGTGCAAACCTCGGGGCAAACGGTTCCTTTTATAATGCATGAACGTTGCATAAGTCTGCAAGGACTACATATTCAGCCAGGAAAGCAACAAATAATGTATATTTACTAAGTGGATATTCGACAAAACTAACATTTACTTTAATATACGTCAAAGCAAAATCGGGCGCCAGAAACGAACTTATATTTTACGAAAACAAGAAAAGCTGCAAAATATATTAATTGTGTAAAAAATGGGTCGTCACCAGTGTAAATTATACTACTTTTTTGCTTACAGCGTCTCATTGATGTGGCGTTCTCCTATAGGTTCTCTACAGTGATGTAAGGTACGATCCATTCTTCTCCCGTTCAGGCTTAGATTGAGAATTCTTCTATGAAGAGAAAATTGAAAACTGGTCTGTTGAACCAAAAAGTTTCTTAATTCCATCAAAACGTAAAGTTATCAACAGCACGCCGTGTTCCCAGTGATATGTGGTTTTCGCCATTGATTAGGACATAAAAAATCTATCAAAGCTTGTCAAAAGATGGATCGGTAGAGGTGAACCAAAAAACTGATCAGCCAGATATAACAAAAGTGGTCTTCTTTTGTGGAGACACATAAATAATATTGTATACCAAACATAACTTACTATTGTGTATGATATGGAACTAACGCTCAGTGCAACATTTGAAAAAATAAACTTTGTGTATCTAAGAATCTTTAATACATCTTTTTACAATAGAACGAAGGGTATAATAATAAAGAAATTATTTAAACTGCTAATACGGCAAAAACGGTTAGTGATATGCCTATATGTATATTAATAAAACAAAACAAAAGAGAAGTAAATATGTATGATTTAAGAATTGTACTAGCAAATTTAGACCAACAGAATAAAAAATTGTAATCACGGACTACTGTAGACAAATCATAAAATAATTAATTCAAACTTAAAGCCGCCTTATTGAACGTACAAACATCGTTTTTAAAATGTAATGCCTTAATACAAAKRGACTGGAAACCAGGAACAACTTTATTTACTAGACGCAATGGACAGGTCCCGTAACTTAAAGGGGACATGTAGGAAGGGTGTGTCACGTTTACTGACTGTCACTGCGGCAGGTGGTCGGACAATATAGTTAGTTTCGCTGGTTGGTTTTAGGGGTCCACGAAAGAATTACAAAACATGATCACCGAATTTATTGCGCCATGTGTGTAGTTTTTATTGAAACATTCTTCAGCCTTATATACTTGCTTTGTGATATGTAGCGGACTTCTCTAAACATATTTTATAGACAGGAGGGTCTAATGAATTAAATGCAATAACCGGTATAGCTGTAATAATAAAACACTTGTTTAATCCTACTTCCAAACTTTTATTTTTGGCAAAGCCAAATGCCAGCATTTCAACCGCCAAGCGGCCTTCTTCGGTGGCTTAACAAGTACGGTATAGCTGTACTTATTTACTTATGCCGAAATAAAAATATCTCATTGAGCGCTTGTCTTGTAATGGGTCGGAAAATAAATAAAATTGCGTACCGTTTAATCAAGAGCATTTGTAGTAGAATAAATAGAATAAATGGTAAAGTAAAAATAGTAGTAGAAAACCTGAACGCTATAAAGGAAGGAACGTTTTAAGCCAAGTAGGATGATCGCGATGCAACTGGCTAACCTCGTATCGTTACTTGATTTCAGAAGAAAAATCGAAATAGACCTAGTTCATTGAACAGAGATCTAGCAGAAGTAGGGATCGCCCTTAATGACAACTAGGAGCGTGGACCACTCAAACAGAAATTTCAAGCCTAGAAGAGTTTTCGAGAGAATCGGAATATAAAAAACGAATACTTGAACATATGAAAGGTACAATACCGATCACGGATGCTAGGTAAACATCAATGATAAAAAAAGACAGTTGGAACAACATCATTGGTAGTTGGCCGATACGAAATGAATGAATGAATATATAGTATTATATTTTCCTTTATATAGCTGTCACATACGTGACCACTTTTTCAAAATATCAGAACTAACGCAGATGTAGGTATGTGTTAAAATTTGAAATTAAAAGTAAATGTGCAAAATTAGCAAGAAGTTTTACGTTTTGTCGAAAAGCATCCAACAAGCAGCATTTTACGAAAACGGTTGCATCCCTTTCACATCTATGGTTTACAGGCGCTACAACCTACCGATCATCATCGACGCAGAGTTCAAGACTGTAAGTTCAAGTGCCTGTAATATTAGGAAAATATCTGGCCTGTGCAAAACGAGCCCTCCCCCCTCGAAATCAGAAGGAAAATACGGTTGTTTTGGACAACACCTTCACATAAATAGATTGGCCTCAAAGGTCCAGTAGCATGGACAGTTAGTTCAGCGGACCTCATTACATGTGATTTCTTTTTGTGCGGTTACACGAGAATAGTTCCTAAGACTCCGTTTGATACAAGGAAGAAATTGAGTGCGCGCACAAAAGAGGCTGCAACAGAAATTAGCTGCATACGAATTCCTATAGGTACTTCGCGCGACGACCGAACACTGCTTACGTCGTGCTGAACGATGCCGATGTATAGAAGTGAATGGATATGAGTTTCAGCATATTTTTTAAGTAACATCTAAATTGACTGTATTAAATAATTTTAGTTTTTAAAATACAAACCTGTATCTCCTTAGTTTTAATTTTTTGGAAAATTGGCAAATAAAAATATAAATATGTTATTTATTATTATTATCATTATTATTGGTTTTTTAAATAATACACAGTTCTTTCACTGGTTCTTTTGGCTGTGTCCAAGTGTCAACAAGTCACCTCAGGGCACAAACCACTAGCTATACTAATTTCCTAATGTTCTTCTCAGTATATGCGCCGTACCATAGATAGCTATCGACTGTAACCTTTCTTGAGATATGTTGCATGGTAGCTGTCGAATATAGGAGCCAAATCGCTTCGAACTGGTACCTAGTCCACCTACAATTATTGGAATAATGCTAGTCCTTGTGTGCCACATTCTACATATTTCTACTGATAAGTCTCTGTACTTCAACAATTTTTCGGATTCTTTCCTGTCTACGTTGTGATCACTAGGCACGGATACTTCTATTATTACGCATTTCTTGTTTTTGTCGTCCCTTACTATAATATCTGGCTTATTGGCAGAAACTGTCCTATCTGTTTGTACTTGTTGGTTATATATTAATGTAGTATTGTGAACATTTATGACTGCTTTTGGTTCATGTTTGTACCATTTGTCTGTCACTACGCCAAGGTTCTTACAAATTTCATAGTGAATGTATCTACAAATTTGATCATGACGTTGTATATATTCTCGGTTTGCTAGTATACTACAGCCTGAAATTATGTGATCTATTGTTTCCTTCTGCTGCTTACATAGTCTACATAATTCATCAGTGTCCTTCTTCAAGATATTCCTATCGTAGTATTTTGTGCGCAGTGCTTGGTCTTGTGCTGCAATTATAAGCGCTTCTGTTTCTCCTTTCGTGCGACTGCTGTTTAACCATCGAAACGTATGATTTTTACTTATTGTAGGTTTATCTATACATCTATAGAAATTTCCATGAAGTGGTTTGTTTATCCACTGATTTTTTAGTTTTTATTATTATTATTATTATTATTATTATTACTATTATTATTATTATTATTATTATTATTATTATTATTATTATTATTATTATTATTATTATTATTATTATTATTATTATTATTACTCATCAGAGGTTGAAACAAAAATAGACAAAATTTAAAGGTAATGCTGATTACAACTTTGAGTGTACTGCTATGACCATTCTTCTTGTACTTTACAAATTAATGTTATGCTTTGACACCGTTTGGAACGGGATAGCAAACTTTTCCGCATTTTATCATATACTGTGTGCTTTCATCTTATATTCAGGTGTCTAAATGTAGCAGTCTTTGCCAATGATGACAATACATAAAAATAAGTGAATTCTATGTTATTTATGTATAGTCCAATAACATTTGTTGAGAATATATGAAGGAAGGTTCTTGCTTCTAATTGAAAATATATTTCCTTTCAAAATTGAACGTTCCGTTTTATGGTCTTTTAAGTAAACAACCATTAAATCAATGCAGCTTGCCCAAACAATAGTCTTTTCCGGATCCATGGACAATTAATTTTTTCTATACACTTAATCATACATTAATTTACGTTTCTGTAGAAACAGTTCATAATATAAGCGACCGTCTGCATTTACCTTATAATCAGTCGATCAAGCATCTGTAAATTATATTTAGATATCAGGCAGAGCATCACGAACACCAGTCCCGGTTGGCCCTGTTTTCCTCTAACCGCGTTTTCCTTGGATTTGCAGCCCAGAGCAAAATTCCCGCTTCTGCGTTGTTTGTGAGCTATTTTGTACCGAAGGCGACGTATTTCCACTTGCATTTGTTAATTAGAAAACGTCTTCTCAAGTCCTGATTAGTTAAATTACAAGAGGTTGCTAACCAACGCTCAGTGAGTTAAGCAGTGCAGCATTGAAGATAAAACGAGCAAGGAATTGCTATCCTAAGCTCCTGATGTATTTTTGCTGTAGCGTAGAGGAGTTTTACGAGTAGCTTTATAATTATGTTGTTAATTTGAAAAACTAATTTTATCGAAAGTAAATTGCTTAATTTAAATCCAGTTTTAAGGTTATCAACTCAATTCTTGCATCGAACCGTATTGAGGTAAGACGTGTACACGTATACTTTCGGTGCAATACTAAAGTGAAGCTACTTGCCATCTAGCGGTGTGAATACCTATCTGTATAGTAGGATTTAGCGGTAGAAATAGAGCTCAGTATACCTCAATTCAAGAATGCAGGGATTTTATACTTATATAATTTCCAAGCACATACGTTTACATTTCTAAAACGCATGAAGTAATAGTCATCGAGTGTAAAATTCCGGATTACATTAAGGAAACGATTTATATCTTAACAATCCTAACCTAGTGTTAAACAAAACGCGCCATAAGTTTTTCTGCAAAGCATCATCATCAGAGTGAATGGAAGAAACAGCCCATCCACATATTTTATGTCCTTATTGGTAATGGTACGGACATTATAACTCATTTGCTGGGCTCTATTGACTAAAAAATTTTAATTTTATATCTGATACCTGCTTAAAATTTTACCGATCACTTCTGTCAGCTGAAAGACAACGAAATGCCGAGGTTAAATTCGGGTCATGCTTTATTTTCTACAGATTTTTAGAAATGGTTTCCTCTATTGGTGCTCTATAATTAATAAGTAATTAAAACGAGACCGAACTTTAATTGATACATTCCGTTAAATAGAAATACTTTGCAGTAGTATCCCTCAAACTGAAACAATTTGGAATATTATTTTACCGCTGAATCGATGAAAACTATGCTGGTGGTTCTAAACAAACCCCAAAGTATATTTGCTCTACTGTTACATATTTTGAGCCACATCGGAATTTAATCGGAAACCAGCCATTCCGGTCTATCCCTTGCCAATATTGTTGTAAATTACTGCTTTGAAACTAATAAATTTTGCAGCGAGTTGCATTATATTTACTGCAGCCCCTCGGTACAATCCCTTCGCACCCTTTCATACGATATTGCGTCAGAGGTCATGAATTACACGCCGTGCGGTTTATTAAAAGMCACGTCACTGTTCATGTTTTATTAAATGAGACACATAAGTCMCTTTTACGMCCGATATGTGTGCCTTTTGTTCGTTTTATTAACTCTTGCGTGACAGCCACTTACTTCGAATGCGAAACCGTGCGAATTAATGACGTGTCACGTGATAGGACGACCGTTGACAGTTGTGTCTAAATGCAGTTGTGCGGAGTTCATTAAAACGTAGTAACTCACTCTCTGTATAAGGTGACTTTATTGTTGTGAGAATTGCTCAATCCACTGGGGCATACTACACATTCTAGGATTTTCTGCCGCATGATTGTTGTACTGAAAAAAATTGTCCTTTTTACGTTTTTAAAACTCAACGTTTTATTTACTCGCATTTCTTCTCGCTACGATTTGGCGTAACACACAGTGATCAATATTTATATGAAAAAATGTAAATACAAAGCACTGATGTGTTTGCAATGTTCGCAGCACTAAATGGAACAGTTTTTGTGTTTTACAGAAATCAAATTAACCACAAACAAATGTATGAAAATGTTACTCTTCTTTCAACAAGTTTAAACATTGCATATTATATTAACCATCTTTTTGTACTCAATTAACAATCAAATGTCATAGCAATATGAAATCTAATTACCCATGTACTTGAAAGTTTTTATGTTATGTATGTTGGACAGTTACGCAAATGTTTCGTTAATATACCGATAAAAAGTTGTTTTGTAATTCGACACATGCTAGATTGTAGATTGCTATCGGTAGAAAAACGAGCTCAAATTATTAAAATACGTATCTGTTAAAAAAACAATCAAATTATGATTTCGAAGAAACAAGTCTCAAAAATAGGTTTCGTCGGGTGCAATTTAAGAAGCAGTAACATGGCATCGAAAAACTGCCACAAATATGACTGAAAGGTGTACGGATGTCCACGAAAAGCAACAAAGAATCGACAAGAATTATGTTATTATCAAGGAAGATCTTTATTGAAATTGAGCATTCATTTGCCAAACGCTTTTCTTTCATTAAAATTTTATGCATTTAATTTCTGAAGTAATTAAATGTGATATGTGTGATATTTATGTCCTTTCGATACTCCTCTTACTGAAGTAATACCTATTGTACCAATTAAATTTGGTACATTCAGTGATACAATAAATTCTGCTTTTGTTCAGTGTTTTTCCTGTAGCATGTTGTTTGCAGTGTACGTTTACCGATTTGTTCAAATCGAGTCAACAAAACTTCCATTTAAGAATTAATTATGTCGGAAATTCTAAAAAAGTGTGTCATGTGTTTATTGTTCACGTAGAGACAACGGTGATTCATTCTACACATTTGATGGTGAATATATAAGTAATGTTACACGTTTAAACTTTTTTCTTTCGCAAATCCCTTCTTAAAAAAAATACTCGTAGTTGCTGCTAGAGTATATCGCTTTAGAATGATCTTCCTTCTTCGCATGAAGTATACCAACGAAAACAAACAGTTGGCAAAGTGTGGAACTTTCTAACTGATCTCGTAAGACTTCCAAGGCACTAGTAAGCAGAAATTGCGTTTTCATTCTGAAATTGCATCACCAATCAGGAACATCCTACCGCTGCACATTTACAAAGTATTCGTTGCTGTTTGGAACTTGTGCCCGACTCTTGGAGTACATCGCCAGATTAGTTCAAGTTTGCTGAGCTAAATTCGCGTAGCCAATTTAATTTTCCTACGCATTTCGAGAGGCACATGTGATCGTTACTTATTTAAATGTATTCTTACGTAGGCCACCCCAAGATGATACACCAGAACCGGAGGTAGTATTACTGCAATTTATTTACAAATTTCCATCTTCCGGCGATGCCGATCCATAAAAACGTCTCGTTTTCCCGCCACTTAATAACAGGCCTCCCCGGACAAAGAACTTTTTTAATTTGGCTTTATGTAATTTTAATGAAATCACCTCTTTTAACTTTTGATCGGATGCAAAGTGCGCCGGCGAAGGGGACCGCGAAATCTAGTTACCAGAGATTGAATACAGCACCGTGATTGGCAAGGGAACTGTCAGCTTTTATCATGACCCGCCAGTCCCCTGCCTCGGAGAAATCATTATTATTCTTTACACTCAAAAATATTGATTTTGCGCTTGAATAGAAAGTGCCCGGTTGTATTGTTGAGTCTAGGTCTGAAAAAATCTCAGAAGCGGGATTGTGGTTAGATGATTTTCCCTTCTGGGTTATGTAAAGCAGATGGTTTTTTAATCACAAAAGATGTGACTTGAAAAGTGAAAATAAGCAAGGTAACTTGTTACGTTGTTGCAGTTAGGTGTTTTATGTATTTTTTCTAATATAGAGACTTGTATTAGTTTTATTTTACTTAAGTATATGATATACTCGTAGAAGTGTATTCTAATTCTAAGCCAAGCTTATTATCATTAAAGGTATGACAATATAGGTTAGAATTCGCCCTTTTCTATAATCTGTTCTATTTACTAGCAATATTAATCTTCATCTAAGCTTAATGATGAAAACATCAGGGCAGTGTCTTAAAAAAAGAAAGCGTTTTTGACGTTAATTTTATCTTTTTATTATGCTGTGACAAGCCTAGTTTTCATGTGGCTCGTACCAGAGTTTTAGTGTTGTAATGGTCTATACACTGATTGATTGAACCGTCGGCGTCGGAAGTAGGCATTTCTGCCACATCCCGATATACCGCTGGGCCGGCCGTCTCTGCCGGGTTGCTAGTGGGCTTCCACGTAGCGCCTGTTAATGAGCATCTGAGAGTTAGAACTGCTAGGTTTGCAGAGTACACCCAACAAGTGAATGCTTTCCTTAGATATTTCTGTGTCAGATGTTGGCTTCGCTCGGTTGCATTATTCTTTCTCCTCGGATAAGCTGTGATGAGTGGTGGTGTGTTTTGTGTAGATTGCTCTTGCATGATGGTGTCGGCACTTCTTTATATCGTTTTCTATATCTTTATCTAGATACGGCGTATTTCTGGTTTGTGTGCATTAACTTTTTCGATTACAGACCTTTTACAGCTGTCCTGATCTCCTGTGCCTGGGCTTTTTCCTGACTTCTGTATAGTGCTATCGCGCTGACAGATATGCTCCTCAAAGTCTGTAAATAACATTTAGTTCAGTAGTTAGTATCTTTCACTCCTTCAGCGCCTTTGTCCGGTTGGAATGTTATTGTTCTCTCCTGTTCCATGTGGACTACTACTTTCTTGTATAGCATTTCTGCTGTAGCCGCTATGATTTCTTCTAGTTCCCAGAAACTATAATGCATTTCAAAATCTGTTTTATGTTTATTCTCACGGTGTTTTCTAGCTTGCTTAGAAGCGGTCTATATTAGCTGCCATACAACTTTGGCTTTAAAGACTACTCTAGCTTGATGTGTTTATTTTGTTGATAACTATTGCTAATAATGCACCTATAACATGAGCAATTATTAAATTAGTCAACGATTTTGCTACTTTCTTCTTTTTTTACTGTTATCTGCGCAGATGTACCGATTTAACATAATCACATCAACCACTTTTTATATTCTTTTCCTATGAATAAAAGTATAAAAATCAGGGCACACCTTAGCTGCGTGCTTTCATTACGACGATCGACATTTTGTGGGCTTTGTATTGAGAGCAAAGCTTTATTATGTTAAAAATAGGACTGCAAAATCTTCCGTGCACAATCACGTACTATCAACAACGTCTCTTCCATAGGCCGTGAACATTTTTTAGGATTAAATTGTCCTAAATGGTTAAAACCTGCATCGTACACCATTCACATGTTCTTTAAATTTGTCCGTGAGATAAATTTTTTAACATGCACTGCATAACGCGTGGAAAAATAATAGGCAATTAAAGCACACAATAATTTTTAATCTGTTATTTTCTGAAGCCCGCTCCTGCTCTCCACGGTGCCGTAATCTTATTTAAGCAATAAATTAGCGGATGTAAGAATTACATGCAATAACAGTGCCGCCGACAGTGATGCTAATCCGGGCGATCCGTCACACTTAAATACCGGAATGCCACATGAATCCAACTCGGAGCATATCACGTCGCGACGACGACCAGGTGGAGACGTTCGTAAGCGATACGTCTTCGGAACATGCATAATTCTAATCGCGAGGATGGCTCCGCAGGGCTTTCTCTGATTGCAAAAGTGCAATCGCCCCCAGACAAGGAAATTTAGAATGCGGCATTCGAACTGCGCGAATGAAGAATTATATTCCAACCACGCGGAAAAAGTGCCAGCAAAACGCTTTTCAAATAAGAGCAAACTGCAAAGAAGCGCGCGGTAGAATCACAACTCTGCACAATGCTTGTTAAATAAATTTACCGTACCTATACTACAATGATTTATTTGCCGAATCAGTATACAGAATTTTTCACTCATTTTATCGCATTTTCAGCAAGACATTCGTTATTGAAATAAGTACCGTGGTTACAATCATTGTAGGTATCTTATGCTTACGTTCTTTAAGGTTAAATCATAAAGCATTGTCATCTGCTTAAACATAATAATATACCACTTTTCAAAAGTACGGTATCAGTATCATATGACTCAAAGGAAACAGGGTTGCTTTGAGAAAGGTTGCCGTATTAAGCTATTTAAAAAAGAAACTACATTGAAGTCTTAATCACTTACATATTTATCGATCTTCAGGATCAGTCCCGATGACCTTAAAAATAAATCACAAACCGCGGTCTTGCACTTGGACAATATCGGATTCGATGATGAGTCACAAAAGACCAGGTTTCTTTCATACTTACGCTTATGGTATTAGTGATCTGAATACATGCAAATGGAAAAGCATTTATTAGAAGATATCTGAGCCCGAGATGTTTTATTAAGTGAAAGTCAGTCTTGATAGCTTAGAACTTTCTTAAATATGTAAGTGTTGTTTTATTATAATGAGTGACATTGGCATAATATGATACTACTGTTAATAATAATTAGTTATCATGTAGAGATTTGAACTCGTTAAAGTTCTTTTTTGATAAGCGGCATAAAAGAGATACCTAACCGTAGGACCTCATAGGATCTCGCTTACAACGGCTCGTTCAACAACGTGTTGGTCTTAGTTTCGTCCACTATTACAGTGGGCATTTTCAAGTCACTTCACCACACTTCACTGTTTACTGATAATATATAAAGAACTAGTGATACAGGTGGATATTTAGAATGGAAGAGGAACCTGTCTGTGTGATTTCGAGTACAGAGGATAAGTATAACCTTTGGGAGAAGAATAAAGATGAGGTAGTGTTGATCGGCGAGAAAATCAGTTTCATTTTTCTTTCTTAGAGTGCCACACCGATGCGCTCATATTCGTTCCTTATGTAGGGCACTTAGGTTAAGGTTACCTGAATAATGAAGTATTGCATATTGTGTTGAAGATGCCGATACCTATAATAGATTCTGCTAATAACAGATCTAGTTGCATTTTTTTTTATTTTCTTCTAAATACATAAATAATTTTAATTTATTTAGGGGCCGTTATCTTCAAATAAAGCTCTGGAATCAAAACTAAATTCCTTTTCTATATTCATCGTCTATCACTAAATGATATGATGAATTATGGATTTAAAATTTAATGTTGCATCTAACCTAAAGTTCGAATGTTTGATGTGCTAGACGTTGCAGTAATCTATATGTGTGCGTGTGTGATGATCGCGAGGTATTGAACAAAATGTAGCGAAAAGTGATCTTCGAATTTTTTCAATAAATAAATAACGACGGTTAGTGAATGACTTGTAACGAAAACGTTGCAGGCTTTTACAAGTGAAGCAGAGTTTATTTAGCTTTTCTTTGTTGATTAGACTGTTTGTAAACTAAAAGACGTCGTTTAATTTATACAATAACGACATGATGTATCGTATGTAGTTTTACAAGTTATATAGTAGATCTTATATTTCTTGTTTGCGCACAATAAATATATACGAATGTAAAAAGTCATGATGCATGTAATGAATGTAGTTATAAGTTATTTAATTTTGCTTGTCCATAATTAATGTAAAATTATGATGGATGTATTGAAAGTAGTTTTATGGTTTATTTAGCTTAAGGCAGTTTGTGGACAAGAACATGTTGATTTGTAGATTATAAACTTTGTGATGTATGTTTTGAATGTGGTTGTAGACAAGAACATGTTTATTGTTACATGTTGTGTGTGTATGTTAGTTGATGTTGGTTCTCCATATATGTATACGTATTGATATGTTTATGACCTTGATATTTACCGTTTGCTCATGCTATTATGTTTTATATACGTTTGTGGCATTGCCATTGGCCATTTTAGCTATACTTTGTATGATTTATGCGCTTTGATGTTGATATTTTATTGGTGCATTTATTGTTGATTTATGATTGGTACGTGTACCTGTTTACTCGCATATTTGTATTCATAGTTTGTGTTTATGTGTTCATGTTTACATGCTTGTATCGAAAACTTTATTTATTTCTGACTATACTACTTAACTGTAATTTATTTATATTAGAACGGAGGTTTTCTCTGTCGTGACCCTTTTACGCCCATAGTCCAAGGTGAGTCAAGGCACACTAGTAATTTAAGCAGCTAGCTCTACGGTAGTATAATAAACAGTACAGTCCCAATCACAAGGTAAGTAATTTCATCACAGCGAGGTGTCCTAACCAAAAGCTAACTAGACGATCATGCCATTTTGAAGTACATATATCAAAATTAACATATGTTTGATTAATAATTATCTAAATTTGTTGGGAAAAAATTTTGGGGATATTACAACGTCCTGGAATACAGGCATTTACAGTAGGCAAATAACCGGATTTACTGACTTCTTCACACTTTTTTGTTTTTCCCTTTTTTTCGTTTTGGTGTTGCTGAGGCTTATGCGAATGTCGAACAAACGCATCCCGTTTTTGTAACTACTGCTACTTCGATTTTGTTATTGAAAACGGCAATATCAAACTAATATTTTGATTAATGTGTCTAACAGCTTATGTTCAGAGGACACTTTCTAAACTTCCACATCACCTGAACTGTTTATTTTTATGGCCCAGGCCGGTATTCTAACGATTTTACCGGAGAAGTTCTTCGTGAGCAAGATGGAACAAATAAAATCTGCTCTGGTAAATCCATTCGGATTCCCACAACCACTTTCGTCCTTGTTGAACTCGTCAGGTAGGAATACTGACTAATCGATCATAGCAGATTGCTGCCTGTATCCAAGCTTCTGAAAAGTCCAGCCAAGGACTAAACTAGTTGAGGGACCCGATTGAATTTAAATAGGCCATAGGTGTGGCTCGCCTAGTGCGCAGAAGTTCAGCTTGGATAGCGTGAGGGCGTTTGTTCTTTCTTCCAGACTAGGGTTCATTCTCGGGATGAGAATTCCCGAGAAATCGTTGGGCTTTGTTCCCAGGATATCAAGCTCGAGAAAAGTCGAGAACTCGAGAAATCATGTTCCTATTTTACCTATATAAAGATTGTATCACCGTTTGTTGTGTTGCGAAAATGAGTCGGGAGTGGTAGAAGAAAGCTTCGAAATTCAATTAGAAAAAGCAATTAGAGGCATTTCAACATATGAGGAGGCAAGTGCAGTGGCACTGTCAAAATCTATAGTAAAGAAAGAGTTCTTACTTTTTGGCCAAAGCATTGCTTTCAGTTAAGCCTACTTCAACTGAAAATGAAAGAGTGTTTTCAATTTTAGGAAATATAGTGAATAAAATAAGAAACTGGCAGCCTGATAAAGCTATAAATGCTTTAGCTTTTCTTTTTTCATCAGACAGAGTAAGCTGTCTATATGTTCAGCTCCTCAGCGTGAGAAGTTCCGTTGATCTTGCAAAGTTTTCATTTGTTTTTATTCTAATTAACATACCATAAATGGTGCTGTGATTGTAATTTAATTATAATTTACGTTTATTTTCTTCCTGAATTTAAGATATATTAAATTCCATACGCTGGGATATAGACGGCATTCTGTTATGGTTAAATAATTCGGTACTCCTGCACGAAGAGTCCAAAGAAGAACGAAATTTAATAGCCTTGGAATCCGAATGAACTGACCAGGGCAGATATTATTTTATTACACCCTTTTGTATTAGTTCACCTTAAAACTGCACAAAAAGGAGTATTAACATTCCAGTGGGACCCCATACCACCATGCTCAATTGCTCATTAAACTACAGAGTTTAATTCCTCAAAGCCCATGACGTGTCCCCGCAAAGATGCGTTTTGATTTCCCTAATATCCCTAACGGTGCCGGAATGTTTGAGTACGTTACTGCCATAGGGGTATATCATTATTGTTGTTTTGCTAAATTCATTTTGATTAATAATGTGATATTAGAAGTAGGTAGTTAATTAGTGCTTATTTCTTCACGCCCTGTAATTTTTGATAGGTTAATGTTATATTGTTTCTTACGTGTAAAATTAAATAATGATATTTAGTGCATTCTTGTTAAATTTCCTTTATTTCACTTATCTTACAACACCGAGAGTCTTATTGATTGGTTTATCAATCCACAAAGTTTTACTTCATCGCGGAAAACTGAAGACGCTTTCAGGCCATTGAACTACATTTCAGTTTAGGCTGAGGTAGAAAGAACCTGTAAGTAAACATTTACAAATGCAACTTTGGCAGCCTAACTAGACCATTGTGAAGGTCGCTGTATAAGTGTTAAACACGTAGCTGATTTACTAACCTCTAGAATTCGTTTTCGCATTTTTACTGATTATATTCACCGATTGTTCATTCCCATCTTCACTCCCCGTCTAATGTACTTAATGCAAATTTACACTCTACTGAATGTTATGAGCGTTGAAAATCAATTTAATAATAACGATTTTTAAGAAGCCATTTTTATTCTTCATTTGTCATGTTGACCGACAATCAACGCAGTTTTCAGTACAAAATCATCAAATAAGCAGATTTTATTCCCGATGACCGCGTTGTTCATATTTACGCTAAACAATCGTGCATTATGCATGTTTGCTTTGTTGCTTGCAGCGATTCAATATTTGAACCACGCATTAACTAATGAGATGTAAAACACCGTGGGAGTGCTTTGCGCCACAGTTCGGCTCGCAAATCTGGATTTATTGATGAGTCTGATCAGGGCCCGAGTGCAATATGACGATGTCAGGAACAGATGACGGTGGCAGGGGTTCAACCCTTGGTGGGTCGCCTCTTGAGTGAATGACAMCCGGTGCTCGTGCGGTTTAAACCGACTGGGACGAGAAAGATATTGCACTCGAACTGTCACGAGATTTGCTGCGGACGGCCAATACAAAGGAAACGTTCGGTCTGCAGATCGGGTTCTGTTATTTCTTGCGGATGCCTCTGGCGTTTGTAATGACAATCTTTGTCCCTCAAATTAAGAATCGGCGTCCGTTTCTTACGTTCTCGTCGATCTTTTACTGTCCTCATGGTATATGGGGGTATATCAGATGCCCTTATTGAAGTATATTGCGGCGTTGGCGGATTTTATTGCTCATAGAAGTGCAACATTCAGAATTACACTTCTTTGCTACTATCATTGTTATAAACAATCATTTGGTGGTACATAATTGTCACTAAATAGAGATATATTCAGTGTATTTAATCACTTCCTATCCTGCTTAAAATTCTCGGATTTGACAGCTTTTAGACAGAATATCCAAAAATCAATTACTGGTGTAATTATCAGAATTTGAAAATATCGAGAAGTAAAGGAAATTTCATAGAGATACCATCAAAATGGAATTCGTAGAATAGGTTGACTTCGTATAGAGGTAAAAAATCAGCGAAAATAATTATGATAAATTAATCTCTCTAAGACCTATAGCCCTGAGAAACGTAGCAACACGTACTTTGGACCATTATCCGCAATAAATGATAAAAAAGCAATTCAATATGAGAGTTGACGAGCAGCAAAGGTAGATGCTAGGAATAGCCAGTGACATAAGGCTTATTCAGTATTATAATCGCGTGAAGTATTTGACCAAAAGCCTTAGAAAAACTCCTGTAAATAGTATCTTATTTGGGCCTATTCCTATATAACATCTGAGGACTTCTGATAAAAGTAAAAGAATAAAGTGGCAGACCTCTCATGAGTTATCATGTTGCCTAGGTCATATAACGTTACTGGGCAAGACAAGATGTTTTATAATTACGAACGTTCTTTTATTAAACATAACTAGTTAAGAAAAACATTACGACATTCCCTAACAAGGAAGTTTATAATCTTATGAGATATAGGAATTGAACTTATCCATCAACTTATAGATGCCAGACGCAATATAATGATATAACGTAAATGTATTTGTAATATAGGACAATGGTCCTATATTACAAATACGTTTACGTTAGCTTCCTACAGAAAATTTTAACAAAGTCAAGGGATAATGGTATGCATTTCTCAGCATTCTTCATCGGGAAATAAATGTACTGGGTCAGGTACAATATCACGCATTAGGTTTAACTGTTACATATTCATTTATTAAGTAAGGATGGACCTATAGTGCGTCGGCCAGTAATATACCAGTTTACGCATATATAGTTTCTGGCAATATTGTGTATGCTATTCTATCATCCAGTCAAGATTTTAACTAAACCGGTAGCGTTATTTGTGCCTATATACAAATCCATTTAGGCAAAAAGTGGCTTCGTCAGAAAACAAAATGTTGTTTTGGATTGTTTGATGTTATTATCGAAATCAAGTTGCATGGTTGACGTAGATGAGTTATCCACAAAGCAAATTAACTCATCAAAAAGTTGGTTTTTATTTCTTCATTTGTAGCCGATATCGGACGTCCGGAACCCTTAATCTTCTTAACTAACTAGAACACTGTATTGAACACTAATATATTTTTTTCGGATCAAAGTAATCAAATAAATCACAAACATCTCGGTGTGACCGTTGTCAACCTTCACAGCTTACGATCATTACTATTTTAATTCGTTCAGGTTCACTAGACCTGCAAATTAAAATGAAACCGCCGTTAGTAAATTAACTTTCTAACTTATTGAAAGTAATAAAACTGATGAGCTTATACTTAACCATTTGTAGAATTATTATCCAGTTGAGAAAAACCAATATTGGCACATGTAAAGCTATCCGAAAACACGAATTTTAACAACAGTTTTGTTATTAAGTTCATATTTACAGATATGAAGCGGTTATTTCATACTTTCGATTAACCCTGTATATACAGTTTTACACCCCACAATGTCCAAAAGAGAAGAGGTTCAATGGATTACATAAGTCCAAATTCATAACAGTCCTGTACCCGTTGACTGCTAGCAGAGATCACCACTATGCCAAGCAAATGCCTCAAAATTTCTGTTATATGTCAATGCGGTATATGTTGAAAGCTTTGGATGCTAGTAATAATGTCCGCCGAAAGCCAAGCCTTAGTTAAAGCTGTGGAGTTACACTCGCGATCAGCAACACTTAGATGAAACTCATTCATTTTTTTCTCATCACCAGCTCACTTGAACCAAGAAAACCAAAACCAAGAGGGCTCTAGTTTGCACCTGCAAATAGCAAGTTGAAATAATTACGAAGAAACGGAAGTGTTGAATACTTCGAAAACGAATAGGAGCAATCTTGCTTCTTTTTGTAAAGAATTTAAAATTCAACTTTCCCACGCTTAGAATTTAAAATACTGGTTCACTTCCAATTGCACACCAGCTCTCATTCCTCTTTTGTTTCAGGTAACTTTCTATGCCGGCCCCTACCAACATCCAGCTGCTTTGTTAAATGCACCAATCACGCGTTGGCTCCCTTACAGCTACCATAATTGAAAGGTACTGTAAATCAGCGCCCACTGTTCATAACAGGCGGGCTGTACGGAGCGACACGTCAAGTACAAGGCGCTCTTGATGATATGTATCCGCACCTCCTTCCTTGTTTTCCGTACGGGGCAGTAGCGGTTCCTCTGTCAAAAGAACGAGCCGTTGCAGGAGGGTACCTAGTGTGGTAATCTAGAGTTCTATAACAAAATCAAATTTAGTAGATAACAGAGATTTGAGCAGAGTTACGAATTGAAAATCTAATAGATCATACTTAAGTGGACCTTATAGTTTTTATTTATCGCGAAGTTATATTCTTACGTTAAAAATGTACATTATTTTATATACAAATTAGGGTGAGGTATCATTTTGGCTGCAGTGTTTTGATTTTTGGTCAGTAGGTATACTTTTTGTGGCGCTTCGAAACTTAAATACGGAATATTCTAGGAAATTGTAGAAAACATTTTCTGTGCATAGTTACCTTGCAAAAATAATGTTCCGCAAGTTTTTACTTAAGTTCCTAGCTAACATTCGCCAAAACACCGCACTCAAGTGTAGTCGGCGGTATTAAAAAGGCCCCTGAACACCTCAAGAAATAAAACAGCAGTTTCAATCAAGAGTGACGCACGGCTGAAACCCTAATTCCCCTTTCTCATTTCGACGCCCACCCTGCGCGAACAGAACTTCTTCAGTTGGGTTACAAACGACCTGGGTAAGCCGCGACCGGCGCTTTTTCCACGTGTAATACACCCCGCATTATTAAGCATAAATCACGCAAAGTCCTCTCGCATAACACCTCGCAACGTAACTCCGTATAGCATAGGCGTGCTCCCCTGCTATCTTATGCCACATCCAACGAAAGGCAGCTATCCCATCAAATATATATAAATAACCGATTCCAGTTGGTGAATGAAATGAAGGCGGCATTGTTTCCATATTTACGATAATGACAGTTTGATTTAGTCCACAGACAAAATTAAAATAAGTATGTTGTCTTCTACGCTAAAACCGGAAGCTGCATAAGAATAAATGACTACTGTAATAATCAAAACGGGCGAGTCTGGAATGTGCCAATAAATTAAAGTACTACCGATAACCATATTAAGAAGTTGACGTTCATGGTATATTATTGTAATATATGTCTACATACATATTAAACGGTAAGATGACCCTTTCCATATTCCTCCCAAATTAAGTAAATCATAATAGGCATGAACGTTGCTTACAGCATCTTTTTCTAAATGTGCTACTTCTTTGACTACTACTACTACTACTACTACTACTACTACTACTACACACGCCCACTACTGTATACTTGCATGTGGAGTGCTGAAGCACAAAGCTACAAACAAGTTCCGTCAAAGATCTCAGAACCCAACATGCGCCAGGACACGAGATTTTAAATTCTGCACGTAAATTATTTCTTTTTCGTAAGTCGGGCCGCCTCAGCCAACCATGGCAGTAGAAAGTATAAGAAATAACCATTACAATAATTCTAGTACATCGCTACCATTAATATAAATGATAAACAAAGGCGAACCTAATATATCGCCCTGAGGCGCACCATACGATAAACGCCTGTAAGAAGGCGAAGCATTCAACTTCACATCATCCTACCGGAATCCAAGMTATGGACTGAAAAGAGAAAGAACCGACAGTGCTCCGAAAACTATACAGTTCCATTTTTTCTAAACATTTCGTAGGAGACGCAATCAAAGGCTTTAGTGAGATCGCATGGGCGACCACATAGCGAACCAAAATATCCACATAGTCTGGGCAGTCGATTTACTCCCACGGAAACGAAATTAACTATCGCTACTATTTTTTATATATCCCTGTAGTGATCAAAAAGTGTGGGAACAAAATTTCTGCCGCATCTTGATGTACACGTTGTGTTGATGACACAATCTGACTTTTAATCATAACTTAACCACTTAATTTTCAAATTTCGATATGGCCTATACAGAACCGCTAATTTGAGGAACTGGGGAACCCTATAATCACTTTGTATATCAACCAACAAAGTGTCAGTTTTGATCAAATTTAAATATGTTGTATACAAAAGAAATGCTTTTTGGTCATTTGTACATTTTAGATACCAATAATAGATCTGAGAGTATGACACTTAACACGAAATAGCTTGCCAAACGTAACAACGTATTGTAAGATTGTTTTACGGCCATAGTATAAAGTACTAGGATATGATGTTGGCGTATTTATTCTTATTGATCAACACGAATTCATAAAATGCCTTCAGCAAAGCTTGTGCATCAAGAACTGCAAAACTACAAACTTATGTTAAGAAGGAGAGCTTTTCTCTTTTTTTTTATTTTCTTAAGAATTCATCAATTCCATTAAGTAATACAAAATGTATTACTCTTAGGAGCCGGTTGCACAAACACGGGTCAATTTGATCGTGGTGCTAACCTCGGATCAAATCATGGTAACCACGAATTTTAAGCGTTTTTAGTGGTGTTGCCAAGGTTTGATCCGAGGTTAACATCGTGATTAAATTGATCCGCGAATGTGCAACCGGCCCTTAGTGCAATATAAGAAAAAGATCTCTTAAGGTGTTTTATGTATTGATAGCGTGAGCATATGCTTATCTAAAACTTAAATGTAGTGTACTGCTGACCGAAAGCTAAAGCTTTTATAGATATCTATATTTGCCTAATTGGAGTATTCCAGGAAAAAATTACATGCGGTTAAACCGCCTTTTTTAATTTAGCCAATTTAGAGCTAATATGCATTTCCTTAGGTTGCCCGTTCTCCTTGGATTGAGAATGATCGCGCGATTTAGCTTTGCCAGGGTAGGAATATATAKAGCACTACAACGATTCATATAAGAAAGGTTAGGATCAAAGGCGGGCAATATATAGCTGAACAGTTATTTTCCTTTACTTATGATGTCTTTCTCAAAAGCCAGTCAAAATCACTAGGTACCAACCATGGCGCAAGTAAGCAGTATCAATTCAAAACTTTTAAATAGTTGCTGGGACCACGAGGCACCTCATCATTAATTTAAAAGCAACTTTCATTCTCTTGGTGATCGCATTTAGAACATTCAAAAGAGTTCGTTTATTTTAAAGTTTTGAGTGTTTCCATCAGAAAACATTTTTGCGCTTTCTGATAAAATCATCACCTATGAGGTAAATACAAGATTAATTTGGACCAAGCTGAAGTTACAAATATGAATCGCTGAATACGATCATGGATTTTTTTCCAACGAAAAGTCATATAAAAATGCCTTTAGAGATATCGTTTGCATTGGAAAGCCGCTGTTTACATTCCAGATCAGTTTGCCTTTCGGTCCGGCGGCAACTGCTGAACGCTGGCCCGAAAGTTACGAGCATAATCAATATTATTTATGGGCTACCCGCTTTTGTTTCTTGCGCTAGGGGGCGGTGTTGTAGTGTGCCGCGTACGCACGCCTATGTGCTGTAACTGGGTGAAGACATTCTTTTCAGGCGCGTGCAGCTGAAATTTACGGCGTGTTTACTAGATCAGTATGGATTTAGTACTACCGTTGCGGGAATGGTGCAGTTAACTGCAGTATCCTCTGTCGTTTCTCTGTGATTTTCACCTTTATATTTCACCCTGTCCTCAAAGGAAAAAAAACGTTTATCTAGGACGCCCTTTTAATGCTTTTGAGATTTAAAGGTGGTTTCCGCCATATAGACCGTCAGATGATGACAGATTTAGGTGCCCCATTTTCGCATACAAGCCTCGAAGACAGTTGAAGAGTACATTGGTGGCTACTCTAGTAAAATTTATGAGGACAATATATGGAAAATTGAATTTTCTTTAACACAAGTAAAAATGTATTTATTCATTCCTGCCACATAAGCCAAACGGTATTTCGGATTAGCGACAATGTACGTCTTCATACTTTCGATAAGCTTGTGTAGAAAAATTGGTCAAAATCTAGAATTTTTCTTGCAAGATTAAATCCTTATTTCAATCCTTTAGCCATCAGCAACACTCAAGCCTCTGATTTTTCGAAGCCAGGCTCAATTAATTATTCAATTAGAGAACAGGACTTGCGTTAAAAAAATCGAATTTTCCTTATGTTTTTCCTACAAGCAACTCATAAATTTACCTATATTTTATTCTATCTATTCAACACTTCTCGAAAATGGGGCACCAAGAACTGTTACTATCTGACGGCCTAATAAGGGAATGAGAATTTGGCACAAGTTAAGGATGCCTTTTTTGCAGCAAAACAACGTGTGGTTTCTCCACAAACGTTAATCGAAGAGTTCTTGTCATCGGCTTTCAAGCATATCGACCGTTTTGAGAGCTATCACTAACACAGCTGCACAAAGCACATCTCTTGGAATGTTGTCAGGCTAGATCAAACTGGTCCAGATTTAGCTTATAGGGTTCCATGATGAATGTATAGTGCGCGCCAGGAAAGAAGTCGGACCTTAGGAATGTAGCATCGTCCACAATTTGAACCGAGTTAATAAATTTATTCGTCGCACTAGCCTTCAACTGTGACCAGGAATAATGGCGGGCACACCAATAATTTAACTGTCTGGCGACAATTGTCGTCCCCACCACGTCTGCCTTCTTTCCTGGCGCGCACATTACACGTGTCAGACTATTCTGAGTGGAACGGCGAAACGTAGGGTTTGCTTAGAGCGTCACAATTCCCCTCGCAACATGGTACAGGGCATTATATGTTTTGAAAGAAATCACCTATATGGGGGTAATTACTGATGTTCTGCAATTTGTTGATATACCGCTGGGGCTATTCCAGACGCAGCACCACACATTACATTACCACACACCGTGGTTAAGACGGCAGTCTGTTAAGGTCAGTTCATTTGATATTCCTGTCTGAGCAGTACAAATAAGGACCAAACTAGTCGCAGTATCCAATCGGACGCAGATGTTTCCATTCCAGGAGAAGAGAAGAGAAGATGGGCGTGCTGGAAAGAAAATCCAATTAACGAAAAGTGGAGGAGGAATGCCATTCTTCATACTCAAGCCACTGATGTTTAGGTCTAGACAGTTGTGGCTTGGTTTTATAAATAGAGATATGCTTCGATACGTGCTTTTATTTCACTACAGAGTCATTTTCCAGGTAATATAATAATTTGAAGTATGTAACGTTCTGCAGTCTGTCTTACAATTTTGCGTGTCTGGCTTATTTAGCTCTATTTGTATTTCAATCTTGATCCACTTGACAAGTGGTTTCGCACTCCATAAAACCCTAAAGCATTACACTTTCAGATTGATTTGCCCGAATGAAATGGCTAGCATCAATCAATCAGCTTTCAGCTAGAGCAATTTGTCTCAAGTGCAATAATACGAAGTCTTCTGTAAGATACTTCAATAGATCAAGTTTAATTTTATAAAACTGCCCGACACTATCCTCTTCAGATGAGCACAGAAAATTTACGGGCGTGTTTACCAGATCGCTGGAGATTTAGTGCCATGAAACTTGGAACTGAATTGTTTACTGAAGGGCTAACCACTGAAAGTAATGTAGACATCACCACTCTGATGTGAGACATATGTGGGTGTAATGTCTGGATATTTGAAATTGGATATATTGCAATGTGTTCTTGCCATATTTCTCCTCTTCTTTAACTACATATGTATTATAAGAAATTAATAATGTGTGCACACTCCTATTCTAGGTATTCTGTAGTGCGTTTATATACTGGTTGACATAGAAATACGAACATCTAATAATAAATTTGATAATAATGCGTTTACTTCGAAAAGCTTGATTGATCTGTCAATATACCTAGAGCGAAGTGTGGGTAGGTATACTAGAGGTCAATTTTGTTTTACTGGCTTATGTTCATTTGATTTATTTATTTAAATATATACACCAATATTGCAAATTTTATTCAAATAACGGGCATGCATAAGATCGAGCAAGCCAAGTTATTCTTTTCTTAACGCGAAGGTAGCGCCTATCGTGTAAATAAGTTCCTATAATTTGATGCACATTTGACGTTGTTCCGTTTAACGTATTCGCCGTTTATTGTACTGATAAATATAACATACTTTTGCTGCTACTCAAGTTTAATATGCTCACTGTTAATTCTACGTAAATATTTAGATCACGGAGTATCCTACGGATAACCGCAACTTCAGTATTGTTGCAATCGAACCTCGTTTGACAATCGACACAAATGAGGTGCGTTCATACGATATAAAATTATTGCTGGGGCTTTTTAATTATAGGGGGTGCTTCTATTAACTTGGTACCTGTAACGCAATTTTTTGTTACAATAATTTAAAGAACCTGTTTTTCACGTTTCTACGTTGTGCAATAGCAGTCTTTGATTTAGCAGTTTCTTTAAACGAAGATGCAGTTTAGTAAAGGTTTGAGAACATAGTAACAAGTTATTTGCATAACGCTGGGTAGACCTACATCTAGCATATTCGCTAATCTATACAAAAAATGCATATTGTCTTGAAAACATATGAAATAATAACATCAACATGTTTTCTTTATTTATTATATTATTGGGATGGAGGACTAATAAAACTGACTTATTGGCTGGCGACCAGTTTTATGGAGTTCTTTATTTTTGTCCAGTTTTTCAAGGCTAAAAGCATGCAAATCAACATCGAAAACATGGTATTGATTACAGAATATAACAAACCTCAGCTTTTCTGAAATTATACAAATGGTTACACATTACAATAAAAAATCACAACGACATTTACAATACAATAAATAACTACATATAGGACGATAAACACTAACCATCATGTTTTCTTTAGGTATCCGTTTTTGGGCACTATTGGCGTCACCTGTTAATTTCGCTGTTACCGTCAGAGCTCGTTTGTTACAAAAAAATCAACACCTTATATCTAAATAAAGACAAGGCTTATCACATATTACGTTTGTCTTAAATATATGCACATGGTGTCATTACCCAAATACGTTTAAATTCATTCCGTATTTTTTTCCCACACTTATCTTTATATCATGGTCATCTTTAAAAAAAGACAATTCAGTTATCTTACGTACTACATCATCTTGCACCAAACTCATAAGTGTTATCGCACATAGCAGTCGCTGTTTGGTAATTTAGGTGATTGAGGCTTTCACGGTAGGAGTCGTACTGGTAGATGATTCAGATAAGTTGGCCGTGGTTGTGACGATTTCTTCTTCACTGACGTTTTGCTCACTGCTTTTGTGAGCTAACACAAACTGTTTATATCTTTATTACGAAGGACTTAAAAATTAGATACCTATATAAGTTACTTAGATAATATAGCGTTACATTTAGAAAATCGTTTTCAGATTTTGTATTTTTCTATCTTTTCCGGTCATTTGAGCTTTAACCCTAGAATGGTACCCTTGTTTTCTAGGTAAGGGACTAGTACAGTGGTGTCGTATGTGACCAAACTATTTCGACATGTTCCACCGCTTTTAAACAAAAACAACAACAAGTATATTATTGCTTTATTACCAACACCTTATTATAACATAAATATTTAATTTATATAAACCTTTTAACAACAAAATCAAAAAATAATACTCATTATAAGTTTTTAGAACAAGGGAGACAAATAGGTCTTCTATGTTCAGCACATATATTTCCGCCGCATTGCACACATAATTCTCGACCTTTCCGGTTTGCACTTCTGGGGCAAATATGGCAGCGTTTTTGAGGAACCGGTTGGTTTCTTTTTTCAGGAACTGGCATTTCTTCTTTCTCACCTAACACATCCGAAATTAGTAGCCGTAAATATCTGGATAAGGTTGGCACCTTGAGTCTATTTTTCAAGTGAGGGATGACTAATTGCATAGCTAACTTTTGAAGGAATTGCCTCCTAGGAATTCGCTTACTGTTTGGATTTAGTTTTTCTTTATTCGCGTTGAGGATAACATAGGAATTTATTCCCGCCCCATCCAGCATTCCATAAAATACTCGCAATGGCCAACGTCGAGTTTTTCTGGCTACCGTTTTTGAATGACACAACTGATCATATGTGTCTACCCCACCTTTAGTTGAATTGTAAAACAATACTATCTCTGGTTTGTTAGTTTCCTCGTCGATTTGTCCATTTGTATGAAAAGTTGATAGCAACACAACTATTTTAGGTTTTTTCGGAGAAAATGAAACCATTGTCATATTTTTGTCATAAACAAAATCAGAACTGGGAACACTGTCTTTCTTTTTCAAAAACTCGGGAGGAATATCGGCTTTGTTTTTTCTTAGGGTTCCTACCATAGTAAGCTTCTTTGCCAGTAACTTATTTGCCAGATCTAAAGACGTGAACCAGTTATCCATAGTAACATTCCGGTTAGTACCATATATGCTTTCACTTAGTTTCAAAACATACTGGGTGGGCAAAGCTTCAGAACTTGTTCTAGTTTCTTTTCCGATGTATGGAATAGCCGATATCATGTAAAATGTTTTGGAATCGCAATTCATAACAATTTTTATTCCGTATTTATCCGGCTTACTTGGGATATAAATTTTGAAAGGACATCGTCCTCTAAAACTGAGCAGCTGCTCATCAATAGTTACGTACGCACCTGGGGTATAATTCTCTGCACACTTTGCTATAAAACCATTCCACAAAAATCTAATAGGTGCAAACTTGTCATCAAGTTTGCGCTGTGGCCTGGTATTTTTGTCATCAAAACGAAGGCAGTTTAGTAAAAATTCAAAACGTTTCTGTGACATAGTTGCTCTAAAAATTGGTAATCCAAATTGTCGAGACCATAAGTCGGACGTACTCAGTGAACTTGTTTTGAGAACACCACTCATATATAACAATCCAATCAAAGACAAAATTCCCTCTTTGTTTGTAATCCCGATAAAACTTTGATGACTACTGTATTTGGCAGATTGCCTTGATATTTCCTCATTTGTGTTTTCAACAATGCAATTTATCATTTCTTCTGTAAAAAATAATTTCCATGTTTCCACCTCATCGTTTGCATTTGAAGCACACGTCTTTGGTCCTGGCAATCGAAGCACAATGTTCTTCTGAACAGTACGTGTATTTTTTGAGAAAAATGGAGATGTATGCCATTTGCAACCATTTTTTCCATAAATCACCTTCCTACTCAATTCAGTTTCTTCTTCTTCGTTGTCTGAGCTAGATTCCGCAGAAAAACTATCGGAATTGTCGCTCTCTATAAATTCTTCGTCTTCACTTTCGTCGTCTTCGCTCTCTATGGCGGGAATATTAGGCACCAAATCTTCCAAATCCGTTTCCCCTCTCTCGTAGGAACGTACAATTTCTTCTAGCTCCGCTTCCGTCAAACCTTTGCTACTGGACATCGTTTTTTTATACAAACGAAAGTTTTATCAAAAATGCTATCGTGGAGTCGTATGTGACACAATGAGGGACAGCAACCCACACTAAACACAAAAATCACTGACAACTGCTGCGTCCGAAGCTGCACTTGTATGCCGAAAGGTAGATAAGAGCCCACCCTCCCCTCTACCAAAATGCGTATACAGAGTGGGAATTTATTTTAGTTGTGTCACCCGCGACACCATGGTACCGTTCTAGGGTTAAGTAAGAAATATTTAGCGGTAAAGTAACCATCAATTTTCGTGGTTACTTCGTTGCTGTTGTTCTTACACGAAATATGCATTAAACGTTTGAAGAAGGAGGCTTCATCCCAAACTTTCAATGTATTCCAGATGGTTGGTGGTGCACGAGCTAAATCGTTGTAGAGCCGCGTTGGCCGTGGATTAGTTCAGCACCTGATACGACGCAATCTGGAATATCAAACAGGCAAAGTTGTTCACTTGCGAAAATGGAATTCCCGAAATGGCTTCTAAGATTATTTTATAGTTACGTGTTTCGACTACACGCCATTTCTGCCGTTAAAGTTATTAACGACTGCTACGCTTTGCAATTATCCATTTGCCATTTTCCCGCTCGTAGGTGTCTGAAATTTGCTTTTCACGTACAAGTCGAAGGCAATAATTGAAGCGGGTTCAAGGGTCGCCAGTTTGTTGGAAGGAGGATCGTTAATTGATTTCCAGCATTGTCGTAGTCGGTTTCGTGCAGATTGTGTTGACGCGGTATAAGTGGAAAAGCAAATTACACGAGGTATTCACTAATTAATAAGCTGTACGTATGGAAACTTGGATAGCCAAGTTCTACGTCGATTATTATCAAACCGCAAGAAATATCTAACACGCGTCCTTATTATACGTTGTTATTTAATATGGCCGCGGTAACTTTGTGTTATTAATTAGTTAGTTCGCTCCAGCAGAAAATAATTTCATAATCTCCAAGCAAGCTGTTTTGTTTCCCTCTTTACCGAGGTCTCCTGGGAATTACGCACCTTAGCTTTTAGTTTATAATTTTTGCTCTTCTGTTATTTTCGAATCTGTTAACACGTTTACACAGAATCCTTCACTAGGTATATGCCCTTTAATGTCATAGAAATTTCATTATTCTATCCATTACCTCTTGTTTTTATATCGCATACCGCAAATACACAAAAATAGATTAGTTAATGCTTTTTTGTTGAAGTTTCAATAACTGCATCTTCTTATCTCATAATAGCTTAATATTCCACTTATGTTACTTGTTATGTCAAAGCTTGGCCTACGTGTCATTTTCTTTCTCGTTGGTATAATATATGTACTCACATCGCAAATACGTAACAGCTATTCGTAAGCTATCACTACAAGTTATTGGATCCATCCTCATAGCGTTATTACATTTGTTCCTAATTCTAGTTTGTAAAAGCACATTCATTAGTTCATGTATAAACAATGACTGGTTTATTATCTCATTCGATGCTTTTATTCACACTCGTATTATATGGTCCCATGTGTACACGTTTGTTTAAACATATTATATTTTTGTCTCGCTCTTCATAACAGTTCTAACCTCCAAGCTTTAGCTTCTTAAGGTGTAAATTTGTACATCGTTTATTGTTATATCCCCTTCAGCGTTTCCTCTTGTTTCTGTTTGGACATTTTTAGTTCATCCTCTATCATCTACCAAGTTTACATGGCACTTAAATTGGTTTCTGTTTATGGAGGCGCTATTTCGATGCATTAGAAATTATGATACAACCTTGTAGTAAGTATATCCTTATCATTTCTGACAAGATTTTTATAAATTTTTTAACGAACTTTTGCTTATCATGGCTGTAGTGTTCCATATTACAAATAATTAGATTGTTTCAAGGCAATTGCGTTATCTTCTGTTTTGAGTTTTGCTCTGTTTCTCATATACTCATGTGTCATTGTTTGATTATGAAAGTATTTTTATAGGAACTCCTTTCTTGTACTGCATGTATGCAATACTATGCATTATTTTATGTCATTTTCATTTCTTTACCCTTTTTATCTGATTTTCTCTTCCTTTCATTCCCATAGTGCGTCACCATTTCACTCCTTCAGACGTGTTTTTTCAGCAGTATTATTTTTGCAGTTACAGGATCATGTTCTGGTGATCATGACTAAATTCTGGTATTTGTAAACGCTATGTTTACACATCTACGAACGCCTAGTTAGGTGATCCTGCCACCTTTCAACATATTCTGGAGTTCGTATTCTGAAAAAGCATTCGTTTCTCTAGTACACATGTGGACACACTGACAATACGAAGTCCGTTTACCGTTGTAAATACGTTACTTGGTGTGAAGTACGACGGATGTGCAGGACTTTGGTTCCTCTTTCTTTTTCTTTCACAGAAAGAAGCTACACACAATTGCTTATATTTGTGGAAGGCATTCGAAGCTGGGAATGCCCGACAGTCCAGGCATATTAATAATAGGTTACCGAAGTAAAAACGTTTATTCGCCAGTTTTACTGCTACAACTAAATAATATCACAAACCGCACCTAATTGTATTGTTTTGATAAATCCAGGAGATAAAGTCAGATCAATTCATAATTAATTTTTATTTAATAGTCGTTTGGCCATAGATTATACTGTTACATCATCAATTAATTCTAGATCACTAGTAAAACAGGCTTCAGTAGATTATTTGTAAATACATCTACTCGTAGCTTTAGATCTACCTACATCATTAGAAGAAACATCTGTGCCCTGCTTAAGCAAAGGCCGTGTTAAATCTCAAGTGCACCAGTCGCGGCGAGCGATCTACCAAGCCGGAGGATTTGAAGCAAAAATTTATTTCGCCCACGTTTTGCGGGTGTCCGGGGAGAATTAATCATCCGAAAATATATAATAAAGCGATATAATAATCAGTACGTCGCGCGACCCACATCTCCTTCATGGATTTATGGCGTCCCGCACAGAAGGCCGCGCCATGCATGCTAAGCTGCACGCTTAGTCCTCCTCGCCGGAAGAAAACCGCGGCCTGAAAGGAGAATTCAATAAGCTACTAGTCGTCCGTACCCTTCGGTGGTCGTCTCGTACGTTTGCCGCATTATTACACGTAAGGTATTCGTGTAACTTTCCCTATGTAGGTAAATGTTCTCGCGAGACAAAATTTATCTAATGGAATGACTATTTTTTATCTTTATAGGTAGAATAACTCCCACACAAACTACGTAATAGGTAGTCGAATTGTTTACTGTGAAATATTTGAAGTTTGCTGTCTGCCAATACAGCTGATACAACCTAAGATAGGTTGAAGTAAGAAATCACAGGCTGCCTAAGACCAAAGTACATTAAATATAAAACAGAAACTAAAATTTACTTTCCAACTAAAAAGTACGACCTTAAGGGTAAATTTGTGATAAGTTTAGGAAGGAAGTAAAAACAGCAATAAAAGGTTTGTTTATTTTTGATCGTGTATATTGCTCCTTTACTTATATACCCAAAAACGAAGATGATTTTTCTCTTTAAGGGGATATTTATTGGACAAATAATACTTCGTTACACATCTGTCCATTGTGCAAAGTTTGAAGATATTAGCTTTGACTGTGAGCTTGTCTTAATTTATAGCTCCCAAATGCTCTATGTAAATAGCTCCTTTACTGTTCCATATTTGTTATGCCTAAAATGTAGTAACTGCTTCATCGAGGTAACAATCATCGCCGATTCGTGCAAATGCAGTGGGAAAGGGAAGGTAAACCAATTGGAAGGGTAGATAGGTAAGCTAATAATGTGGATCAATGACATAGTATGCACTACGTGGAATTTGAAATTTTAAATGTATATTTTCAACAAATAATTCCATACAATTGCAATTATTTCAAGAATAAAGCAGCCAATTGCCATTAATTTCATTTTGAACGAAATAAATAGCTAACAAAGGTGTGCGCTGTGTTGTATACACTAGAAACAATCCGAGGACAGCTGTTTCGATCTAGACGCACTAGCGATCCCAGACGTTTCGTTGGGGCGGCGCTCATCGGCTTGCCGGTGGATGTCGCTCCCTGAGATTGTTTAGCTTTGCCTACTGAAATAAATAGCATTTGGTAGTGACGAGTTACACTAATTTAGTCATCTTACAAAGCCATGTGGCGTAACCAGCAAATGTCCACTCTCCCGATTCTGGCGCAATAACAAAGTTATAATGCGATGGCGAAATGAAGGCGAATAGTATTATAATTTATAGTACCAGAAGACTACGCAAGCGCATATGCAATAGAATTGATAAAGCGCGACGAGAAGTTCAGTATAGCAACGGGTAGTGATGACGGGCGTAAGCATTTGTCACCTTATTCCAAACTTACATTAAAATGGCCATAGACAGGAACCTGCCCTAGGTCGTATGTAGTTACCACAGTCGTAAACCGCCTAGTGTCCTCAGTTCGGTTTAGGTAGCGCTATGGGCATTACCCTCTTGCAACATCAGTTCCACGAGCTGCGCTTTAAGACGGTAGTTTGCTTTGGTCATTTCATTTGGTATTCGTATTCCTGCCTGATCAGCCTCAACAAGGATGAAACTAGTCATAGAACCCGAATGAATTGACCAGAGTGGATGTTTATTTATTATTAACAAAAAAAATGCCTAGCATCTTGCGGCTTTAAACTACTTTTCTTACGGTTCAAATCCTTCCTACTCTAGACATTTCTGTGTAACGCGGTATTTATTTTGAGCTCCGTAGATAATATCTATCTCATCATAAACACGCTTTTACTTCTACTATAACCGAAGAATGCAAATTTTGAAGGTACTCACAAATATAATGCCATCATAAAACCTAAATGAATGCAATGGTGAATGTTTTCATCGTTCAATAAATAAAATACTACTTTTTTTGTAAGAAGTGCTGTCAATAATTATTCATATATGTTTCTAATACTTTTGCTGTCTTTGTGAAAGGCAAGATTTAAAAAATGATGACAGCGTTTCTTCCGAAAGAAAGTAATGGTTTTAAAGAAATCCACTTATAAAGGTGACAAATTCGCAAAAACAAGGAGGGAGCTAGGAGGTACACTCCGGTGATATCAGAAAGCCATAATATGCCAACAAGCTGTGTGAGTGCCAGTTTCGAGCGTTATAACTTTATTGGGTACTTTTTTCATCAACTGTTTTTTTTATGCTTTCTTGGCGTTACCATAAGGTTACCTAACTGTAGTCACTTGGTAACAGAGAATATCACCTATACTAAGGAATAGGTCCTCCAAGCCCGCAGAATGGATGAGACGTTCGTTGTGATCATTCTTCTCTTGGTTTGAGACCTGTCGCCATTAGCTACCAAAAATCTGCAGAAATAAATTCCAACCCGTGCAGACGTATCGTAAAACTGCCGGGAAATCCCGGCCAATAGGCAAAAAAAGGACGGAATTGGCGGCCGCGATGGAAAAAACCCTTTCGGGTCGCGTTTACGTTATATGAATCGTTATGGAGAAGATATGTTGTTTTTATTGTACTGATCGGACAGGAAAACAAATGTTATGAGAGTGATTTGATGCTTTTGCATTCACGCCGCCCTTTATTTGTGTACATCCATCACTCATTTCGCGCTCCTATTGTAACAGGAGCCATTGTTATTACGGTGGGCCCGATAACGATAATTGCTCGGATATATGATGCGCTTTTGTCGGGGTTATTGAAACCGCGGACCAGAATGTGCTCGACGCTACCGAATTTCGGGAATTGGACTTTCAGCGATTGGATGGCGTGCACCATTGGGTTCTAGCGACATGAATTCTCGCAATCTGATCCGGAAAACATAAGCTCTGTTGTCGCGGAACTTTGGTTCCACAGGGCTTGCTAGCAATAAATAGCCCTCCACACATCGTATTATAGTTATTCCAGTGAACGAACGAAATGAATATCGATAGTTGGTACATATCAAATAATATTACTTCCACATCCAACGGATTGAAAGTATTGTATCACGAAAAAAAAAATTCAAAAATTTTTATTTGCTCATTCGCTTTAAAATGGTCGAAAACGCAAAAAAGCAATTTGTGCAAAAACAAATTTCTTGTCTGTGTGACTGTGGTTTTGTTTGTATACACGATAACTTTCGAAAGACTTAATATATGAACTTGAAATTTGGCAAACATATAAATCTCAACTACCCAAAGCGACCTATTGTTTGTGGGGTAAGTAGGGTATCGGGAAGGGGGCGAAATTGGGGGGTAACTACCCTTTTTGCAAATTTTTATTTTATTTTTTTGAAAATTTAAATTTTTTAATTTTTTTTTTCGTTTCAGTACGTGATTAGTAGTATAACTGTAAGTATTATTCGTTCTTATAAATTTTCGGTGCAGCAAACTGTTTAGAAGATATCAAAAAAGCGTTACTTAAAGAAAACGGTGTTTCCTAAATATCTCCGAATATATCTAATATATTCAAAAATGGAAATACCATCAGATAGGAAATAAAATTTCTCACAAAAAGCGTTTTTTCCATTTTTCCAAAATTTTGATATTGTCGAAATATTCCCAAAAAAAAACAATTTGGACCTTGCTCGTACGATTTTTTTTAAATTTTGCTATTATATAGAAAATCTAATTTCTAATCAGAAAGCACCCTTGTATTTTTTTGTTAAAGTAATAATTTCGAGTTATTTGGAAAAACCGATTTTAAAAATTTATATATTTTTGCTAATATCACGAGGACTGTTTGTCTTAGAAAAAAATTGTAGAGAGAAAAAATGCTCAAAACCTGATTACCAATCGTACTGTATAAGAAATAAAAACGCAAATGTCATTTTGACAATTGGACGTGTATTCAATTTGCTGGGGCTTTATTTTATACTTGTTACAAACCAAGGAATAATATTAGAATATTGCCAGTGACTTTGCAAAAATCTTCTTGTAAAGCGTCACCATTATTCAGAAGAATGATCTTTTAGTTTACAACGTATGCTAGATAAGAATTAATCTTATACACATTATTGCAGAAGGACGATTCTGGAAATTTTGTTTATTTGTTCTTTTGTTTCATAACATTTGCATCTAAATCATGCATACATGACAGCCCAAAAAGCCAGAAACTAAAACGTTATTGGTACTAGGGCCCGCTTTATAATTTTTGAAGTGCGATTTTGGGATTCTGGTATGGCTCAGTGCAGAAAATGAACACTTTCTGCCCTAGTGAAATAATCAGGTGCTTGAATCGTTGTGTCGAAACAAATTGGACGTAGCCCTGCAACGTGGTCGAAATTTTTACTAGACGGTTCACTTGATTCCTAGATATTCAACTTTCTTATTATATATGATGTTACTCAAATATAGGCCGCTACTTCTTTTGGCGTTTTCTGTGCATAAAAATATGGCGAAAATTTATTTTGCGTTTTGAGATCTGCTCCCTCGTTTTTGAGTTACAGCTTCTCGAAGTTTAATTCTTAATAATATTGTACTTCATTATTGACTACCTATATGATCCACGATTAGAAGAGCAACTAACTCTTTTTGCAAATATAAAATTTTACAAAATCCACACCTAAATTAAAATTTGCTATAAAGTCATCAAATTTAGATTATCAGAAAGAGTCACTCAAAACTGCTCCTCTTTTACGAAAAAAAAATACGTTGAAACCGAAATGAGGTGAAAATATAAAGTACCATCATCATCAAAATTTTATTCCAAACACTCTAGAATACTAATTAATCTGAATCTGAATTTAATAAAATATTTTATTATTTTAAATAATTTTTTTTGCAATGTAACCGCATACCATAGTGGCTTACACGACTGTAAATTAGTTGCTTTTGTAGAACTCTTTCAATCTGAGGATTTTATTTATTTTGTAGATTATTATACGATAATTCAAGCTGACCAAAACTAAATCATTTTTTATAGAAACAATTATATCTTTTATAAATTCATGACTACTCCTGCTTATTTATTTTTTTCGTATAATTCTGGATTATTAGGAAAAAATCTTGGCACCTTAATGTAATAAAATAAAGTTAGATTTCTTCTTTAAAAGTTAAAAAAAGCATTAATTAAGTTTAGATATCGTTGCACTTAGAAATCTGATTTAGTATCCAATATGTTAAAATATTTATGGTGTTCCTATTGAAAATCGAAAGTTGGAATTATTTATAGTATAGAGGCCATGCAATGGTAGCGTAAACCATTACATATAGACCGAACATCAAGTTACATCAGACAGTATCATGTCATTTATCGGATTCAGCTGAAGCTTGATATTTTTGATTTCAACTGTACCACATGTTCACATCAAGTGACTAATTAGATTAGCGTTAACCGCGGCAATAAAATCTAATCTTATTTCCTCTTCCCAATAGGCACTCGTATTTTAGTTTAACACAATCCGATCACGTTGCTGKCAAGCAACTAATTCCCGTCWCTTTTGATCAGCCACTACTAAAAGACTCCTGCAAAAAGCCTCGCCTTTTGTCTTCGCGAGTTGTTCTTAGCAAAATCCCTGCAAGAAGTGCCCCTTTGATATCCAGATGAAAACCAMAGCTMACAACAATGGCTCAGATGTTCGGATAAGCGTAAAACTGAAGGGAATCCCGGATTTCGAGTCGGCACCAGACTGACAGAATGTTACGTTTCGCTATTTCACGCATGCATGTTGCTCCTGATACGTCTGGACGGTTGCCCGGATCACTTAGGGATTGTGTCGGCTTGTTTCGAACTCTGTAAACAATCCTGACGTTTCCCCCTTTGCTCGGCTGCTGGAAAAACTACGATGGGGTGATTTTAATTCAGTAATTCTTGCTGCTGCTTCTCGGGATAGCCGAAAACATGGTATTGGGGCTATAATAACGACTTATTGAAATACTCTTTCATTTACATTTGAGGAACCTAGCAGTTCTTATTCGGTATCTACTAATAGCAAACTGTTATACATAACAAAACTGCCTCACAGTAAATCCGCATATTTCCACCTTTGAAAAGAAGAAGGTTAACCACAGACAGGAATGCGTTAAAGAAGAACTAAATTACTTTGAGAATTCTGCTATACCTTAATTAGATCTGGTCTGAATAAATAACGCCTGATTGTTATGCTACTGTTCTTGGGAAATAATGGTATGCATTTAAAAAACAGTACAGTAAAATGACAGTTATATAAAACAAAGCTCTTAAAAATTTTGTATCCGCTAGCGATATACAGGGACGTAACTGTCTTTTAACTAATGTTAAAATAGCTACCGTCGTTAGCGTATATAACTTTTAAATAATCCTTTGGGGAGATCGGTGCCAACCGTCGTAGTAAACGCAAGCAAACGATCTGGGCTCTGAGTTTTGCGGTTTTATTTGTTTGAAAAGTAAATCACCCAACTATATGCCCAATGATAATGCACCGTCTTGTGTCATAGAACAAGCGAGGATAGGCTAAGCAGTTATAAATCGCACTTATCCAGGATAGAACACGCATTGAAAATCAACATAATGTTGACTCAGAAATACATCGGTAGAGAAACTTTAAAGTGAATAGATAAATTATTACAGGATTTAACATCGTGCCCCAAAAAGAAGTGAAACCAGAATGTTCAAAAATAGGTCCTTTCGAAATGAGAGAGAACCGAGTATTCATGTTTTGCTTGTAGGCATCTGACTTTTTTCACCTGGAATGGACTTTACTAAAGTTAGACCACCCTTATCTAAACACTAAATAAGAGAAGCACCAGTAACAATAGTAAAACCCTCAGCATTTAGGAGACCAAAAATACAAGCAACAAGCAGATTGACCAACTTAACCAACAAGTAAAAAATACCATTTTATTATTATTTTTAACATATTTATAACAAAAACTGAACGCAACGACAAGATATATAGACAGATATAAGTAAAAGGAAAAATGCTTAAAAGAGTGTATAGAAGAAATCGGACTACTAATTATGGTACAGAAAATCTCCGGAGACAGAAACTGCCCTCTAAGCACAGTGGCTCACCCAGTATGCAAGAAAAGTATTACGCAACAAGGATCTAAAAATTTACAAAAGAAACGGGGGGAAAAGCTGTAGATCCCCTTAGACCAAATATATGAAAATTCGGAATTAGCTATTTAAGAACTACGACGAAAATACAATTCAACAGGGCCAACAGAAACTCGGCTCACCTAAACGTTCTACACGAGAAGTAAGAAATCACAACGGCATGGCTATAGTACTAWGCAGAAAACAGAAAGACATGGAAACAGGCCCAGCCACAGAAAGTATGTACAAGGTAAAGAACCTACAATAGAAAAAACTTATGTACCCAGACTGAATAAACACATGTGAAATCACCAAAAGAAGGCTTGACACTATCAGACAAGAGCAACCTAAGCAAGAGAGGAGTGATAATGGCCGCTTGCAAAAGATAAGAAAATGATAAATTAAGAGGTCCCAAATCTGTACACTACTCTAGAGTCTAGACAGTAGTTCATACAAGGAAGAAGAACAACGCAGCCGAGCTAAGCCCACATCAACCACAGAAACATCTATGGAAATATTCAGTGGTTGGTGCACTCTGCATTTCTCAGTTTCCCCTAAGTTGCGCTAGTTGGGAGCCCACTCGCAAGCCCGGTACCGCTCGTACAACCCAGTTTAGGTGGCTGGCCCGGTTGTAAATCTAGGCAAAAATACCTACCGTACACTTGCTCAAACAATTAATGTTGATTGACTGAACCAGCGTACGGCAGGAATTTCTGTCGCTCCCGGATATACATACCGCTGTTCCGGCTACGCTTACGCTAAGTTGAAGCAGGGGGGGGGGGGGGGACACGCTTGTTGCTCGTGGGCTTCGGCGTAGCGCATGTTACGGAAGATTAAGGATTGGAATGGGAAGGTTTGCAGCCAGTGAATGTTTTCCTTAAGTGATATTTGTTTAGCGCAACTTCAATGTGTTCTTGGTTTCTGCACAGTATTATTGCGTTATCGTAGTGGTTTCTTACTCCATTCTCTTATTGTCGATATGATTTCTTCTCCTTCCCTGATTTGTATTTTGGTCGTGGTTCTTGGATAGTTTCTTTCAACGTCCTTCTGAGCTTGCATATGTTTTGTCTAATGTGACTTGAAGCTTTTCTTCTTATTTCTCTTACAGGGTGTTTGTGTTGCTGTCGGCAATGTATATTTGGTAGTCTCCGTCTTGCTGTCTGCATTTTTTGTAGCACGACTGCTGGTATTCTAGATGGGGTGATATACTCTCCGGAAATTTTCTCGTCTTGTGTATAAGTTTCTATACAATGGAGCTTCTTTAAGACTATACTATTTTTTTGTAGCTGAAATTGTGTCCATGTTTTCCTGGTTTCTATAAGAAAAAAAATTCGCGCGCGTAATTCGCTTTTTTACTTGCTGCTTCTTTTTGTTCTTGCTACTACTTCTTCTTGCAGTTCTTTTTATTTTTCTTGAACGGTTTTTGTGTTCTTGTTGGGTAATGTTCTCTCCTTCTCTCCTTCGTTAATCACTTGATAATCTACATGCGTATTTTTGGAACATAAATATAAATTGTACACACTTAATAAGAACTTGTGAAATGTAATTTATGGTCGCAAAAGTTGCTCACCTGGTTATAATTTAAGGTGATATAAGAGGAAACTTTTTTTATGTTTTTGATGCTGCAAAAGGTTAATGACTACTTGTTGTGATAATCTCGGTCAGTTGACGTTTAAATGTTTTTTTTTGTAAACACCATAAAATTCTTCTCAAAAATTAATGAAATTTTACCATTTAAGCTACTAGCTCTACGATGCCAAATAAAGTTAACTATTGTAGATTGTTGCCGTGAACACCCTGTATATACAAAGCTACCGTGTGCAAAGCTTTCGGTTATGCAGATATTTTCAGCAACATATACATATAACATAGAAAGCTCGTCACAGCTAGTTGTAACACAGGTTGTAGACCTTACCATACCCCTAATAAAGTATATGAGCAAACCCAATTTTGTGCGTGCAACATTTTTAAGGGAGCAAATGTGAAAATCTAACCATACGCACATCAGTAAGAAGCGTCTGAAGCACGAAATATCTAAGGGTGATTCATATGTCCTCGTAACTTTGATGATTCAATCGCATCTGGCGAAATAAAAACCGTATCTTACGGACGTCTCGAGCAGCGTTGTTATCCGGAATTGAGGAAATAATATGACAAGGGAAGCGCTGTTCCCAAATGCTGACATTATATACATTTAGGTTTTCTGGGTCACGGATTTAAGAGAGTTGTCCGGGGATGTCTGGGAGATTGAACAGGAACGGCGAACGCTGGCAGGCAATCAAGAATTTGAAATGAAATGAAAAATGCTATAAGGATAATTAGAAGATACGAGGTTATATACTTTTATATAACGAGTGTTCATTTCAATTCGCTTACGACTTCGACGTCGCATTTTAACGCATGCCGCCAGAGATGGAAGTGCCGCTTACACTCTGAAAAATGACTTTGTTGTCTTTAATCGGGACTTAGTTACTACAACAAAAAATCTCATTGCATTTGGACACAACTAAAATATTTGTTAGCGTAACAATTTGTTTTAGTTGTTTGTGGCAAAGTAGGCAAAGTGTTGTAGTAAGTAGCAATATTTTTGTACTAACTATCGTTTAATAATAATAATAATAATAATAATAATAATAATAATAATAATAATAATAATAATAATAATAATAATAATAATAATAAGAGAAATAATAATAGTGATAATAATAATACTAATAAAATAAAATAACTTATAACTGCATTTATCTCTTATTTTCATATATAAGGTCTAGATCTGGGGTTTCATATCTGACTATTTTGTACACTTATGTCTATATACATTATGTAACAAATAATAAAAATATACTTTATTATTATTATTATTATTATTATTATTATTATTATTATTATTATTATTATTATTATTATTGTTAACCTTGTGTACCTATTAATGGGAGTACACAATAATAGCAATTACAATAATAAAGTGTGTGCTATTTTTATTGTTTATTGACATATATAGACATAAGTATACAAAACGGTTCGTTACGAAACCCTAGCACCAGACCTATATACAAGAATAAATGAAAAAAACAATAATAACAGAAGTTTTCTTCTGAAACCAAAAAGCCTGCTACGCAAACAAGAAATCAGAATTATCTCGAACAAGAACGATGTAACAATAATAAAAACATACTTTTTAAGGAACCTGATTTATTATAAAACTTTTACATCAAAACATAGAATAAGATTTTTTTTATCTACTTATTAGTAGATATGGGAATACACTTATCAGAAATCTATAAAACACAAAATTTTAATTTTCGTAATCTAAAAAACATACAAGTGCTCCAAATATTTAACAGTATAAAGATATTCAACAATAAAACAAAACTACTCTTCAAAATGTATTAAAACTTAAGTGTACTTATTTATTCAAATAGCTTGCGATACTACCTTACTTTACTGTTGAAATTCCTAACATAACATACTGAATTAGAAAAAATATTCCAAATACTTAAAATGTAATAAAAATTTTTGAAAACTTTAGTGACTGTAAAATATACAAAATATAACAAATAAATAATTCAGACTTACTGAACTATCTGATATATTATCTAAATAATCCAATAATCTAAATAATGAGTTGGTTGTAAACTTGTCGCCTGCAACTCTTCAAGCCCCTAAAATAAACAAAAATATTAAGATTTCGGACCAGGTGAGTATAATCTTTAACTTATTATTTTTTAAAGTAAAAATTATGCAAATAGTGTCCATGTATATTGTATATAAGAACTATGGGAACAACTGGAAAAATAGTAATAGTTTTTAAACCTTCCATATTAATATCAACAAACACATCAACTTTTACTTACTGATTATTATCATTCAGACTATTAAGTAATAAACTTTTTAAAAATGTTCAATAATAGATAAGAATTTTTTAAACACCCTCTATCATCTTTAGTCTGTCATGCAAAAACTTAAGCCATAAGTAATCTCAGCAAATTTTAGTCTACTTCCAATATAAGAATTGGCATATCAACTAAATAAACCTTAAGATATTTTAATTAATTGTTTCATTGTATTTAGTAAAATATATTACGTAATGTACACACCTAATTTTTTATTTAAAATTCATTCGCCCCAGTAGACTACAAAATTCCATAGGAAAGAGAAAGCCAATGATGATACATGTGATGTATAACAACATTTCCTCATGTTGTGTACAGCATAGACATGATTTAGATCAACATCAATGTACGTTTAGACAAAGCTGTTACTATTTTAATCGTTTATTCTTTTGGAACATATTAGATATTTAAAATTTTCTAAATCTGAAGCTGAAGTGTAAATATTGTTGCAAATAAATGTTGTACCTATTATCATTTGCTCTTTCTTTGCTATGTAACTTTTTATTACATAACCTGTAGGTATTTGAAAAGGTAAGATTTATCATTATATGAATGAAATATATTCGAATTATTTCAGTAAAAGTAAAACTGACTCCAATAAATAAAGTAAAATAAATCTCACCAACAATAATTTATGTACGTGTGCAATACCAAGATCCCCAGAATATCTTATATTCCGCCATGATCGTTATCGGGAAGCAAAGCAGTCCTGCAGAATATTCCATGATTCCGTAAACTTGTCATATTCCGCCATGATCGCTATCACGAAACAAAGCAGCCCTGCAGTAGATACATTCTGTAAAAATGATCAAATAACAAAATAATTACCGAATAAAGTGTACTTACCGTATATTTATCCAAGTGTATCGGACACCAGCATACACCGAAAGATGGAAAACGAAAACCGAAATGGCGAAATCACATGTTTATCGTTTACAACGAAAGACGTACGAGGTACAACAAGGACATTATGGTGTTGCTAACGAACAGGGCACGTTTTGTACCGATCTTTACCGATTCAGATTATAACGTTAATCATTGAAGTTGATAAGCGGGACGATTTGTTGGAATTACTAGTATGCTGCTGCCACAACAATATAGTATTTAAAGTAAAAGTGAGTAACTACAAGCATTTGATAACTGTTAGAGCAACAAAAGTTTACTACAAACAGCAATTTCTCTATGTTCATGCAAAAATTCCATGTTAACAATTAAAATTTTGTCAACAGAAGTAAGTCATTTTTCAGAGTGTAGGTAAACTTATTTACTTTACTTATTGTGTGGAAACACGTTACTGCGCCAGGGGCCCCGTATCAAAACCAAAATAAATTCACTGCTGTGGACTGGATTCGATGCGGGAAAGCGGGCGTGTAGCAACGAACGACGACTTGTTTGAAAGCTTGCGTTCAGCAGTAGTCTTTTAGAGGCCTTCTGTCCACGGAAAATGTGTGCTGTCGAAGGCTTAATATCACATTGATTCAGGGTTTCTATACATGATATGATATGATCCAGGGCGCTTATGGAAATTATCAATTAAATCAATTTGCCGCCTCTCAGGAAAGTGAGCACAGCTATTACTTTGGCGTATACTTGTCATCTGCCAATTGTTGAATTATTTAATATATTTTAATATGAGAAACCGCGTGGGAGTGTGTATTTTCAACATATTCTGTAGTGTTTAAGGTTGCAGAAAGCTCTCATTTCGGAGCTGTGGGATAACACGGTTTCGTATAACTTTTAGGATACGTATCGTATTTATGAGGTTGTAACTACGGTAAATAATTATACTATGATGGACAAAAAGATTTTTTAGGCCCCGCAATGGTAAAATTCATAAACTAAGTGGTAGTAACGTTAGCTGCACTACACAACTTTTCCACAGTGCGACAGTGCAAAGGTTTAGACTGTGACTAACTTGATCTGCAATCTTCATTACTATCGTGCTCATTGATGTTCAGTGATCACCTTGCTTATTGTAGCTTGGGAGCAGTTATGAAAAGGTGGCACAAAGAATTAAGAAATCAACGCCCCCGTGATGCATGATTCGTCTGCCAACAAATCGTAAATGACTTGATAAGTTTTTGAACACCTGTTGTATTTGTGGCACATTTGTAAAACGGCCAATTTCAAAACTTGTACATTCCAAAGGTTATGACGTCAATTCTAATATTATATTACCCTTAAATCACACATATTTTAAGGCCTAATACATAAATCGTGCACATTTCGTAGCACCTCCATCTCGTAAAGGATAACTATCTTCACTGTCGGTGTTTCAGGAGTTTATCTTGTTTGCATTTCATATTATGAACTACCTCTCTCGATAATGCACTTCGCCAACTTCTTTATGAATTTCTGCCTGTGTTCCTTGTTACCATATTGAACTAACATTCTACAAAGGAAGTTGTATGAATAATGTAAATTGTACCGTAACAGCGATGTGCTGGTTCTGTCATTTAGAAGATATATTTCAATTTCATTTCTGAGTATCGCAAGGTTTCTATATCAATATATATCGAAATGATATGTAATGCTCGAACAATTTGCTTGAACTATATATATGAAATGTTAAACATGTCAGTCAAAGCGACGCGTCGACCTTTTCAGGATTAATTTTGGGCAATAAGGATGAGCATAAACTTGCTAGAGAGGTAGTTTCAGTCCACTGTGGCGTAACCGTCAAAGCAATTTGTCATCCCGTCGAAATGTTTTCCTTCAAATTTCTTGACGTACTTTATTTTTTGTGCTGTAATAATAATTTATACAGGATGTTTCACGAATGATAATGACCCTGACGAAATTAAAAATGCAACCCAAAATACATTCTCATAGCCAATGTGGTTATTTTACTTAATGGTATTATTTTAAAAATAAATTGGATATCCCTGACGGTTATGCGCTATGGATCCTGTCACTGTATTTATTAAAAGTAAAAAATGATGTAAAAACAGATATGATTTTGATTTATGGTGAATACAAGAAAAATGCTTCCGCTGCTGCCCGTTTATACAGACAACGTTTTCCAAATAGAAGAGCTCCTGCCGATACAATTCTCAAGAGACTTGAATTAACTTTAAGGACAAACTGGCCACCACAGAAAAAGTCAAGAGAAAGACTGAATTTTTGTAACGTTTTTCGGGAACACCAAAATTTGAATGTGAGATTTTATGACAACATTTGCTTCTCAGATGAAGCAAGATTTTCTAATAATGGTGGAGTTAACAAACAACATGCATTATTATGCACAAGATAATCCACGTTGGATTCGAGAAGAACATTTTCAAACTATCTACTCGACGAATGTCTGTTGCGGAATATTTAGGAATCAAATTGTTGGGCCTAATTTTTTTTCGCGATAGTTTAAACGGCAATACTTGTCTAATTTTTTTAAGAAACATCTTACCGGTACTTTTCCTCCAAAATGTAAATTTACGAGTAAGACAAGATCTATGATTCCAACAAGATGGGACACCTGCGCATTATCATAGAATAGTTCAATTAATCCTTAGCCACCGAGAAGCCCGGACCTTACTCCTTTGGCTTTTTTTCTGTGGCGAATGGTAAAAGAGTATACCAAACACCAATTGAAAGTGTAGAACATTTAGAAAACAAAATACGTGATGCATGTAGATCCATCACTCCAGAAATGTTAATGCATGTTAAAAGATCGTTTTGGGTCGAATTCAAGCTTGTGAAAACAGCGGAGGGCGACATTTTGAGCATTTATTACATTAATGTTATTGAATATACAATTTCAAAAATAAAATGTGTTTTACAATACCGAATTTACTTAAAGCAAATGATTGAAGTTTATGTCAAAATTTACGAATTTATACAGCTCTCTACGTTTTATATTTTTTAAGACGATGAACAATTATCAATGTTACCTCTGCAAATGTATTTTGGGTTGCATTTTTAATTTCGTCAGGGTCATTATCATTCGTGAAACATCCTATATAGTTCAACAATATAGTAGAAAGGCAATGAAGATTTCGCCAAACAAACACCACAACCGATTTAGGAAGGCTGAAAAATATTTCATATTATACTTATGACTCGGGTGTAAAATACTGTATTCATTACACCACTATTCGTGCTAGGAACCTAATTGTGCGACATATTTGAATGGGATGTTATCTTCATATTATGTATTTAGTGTATTATTATGTTGGTTTCACACATTCCTTCATCGAGAATTTAATTATGATTTTTTTATATCTGACATGATTTGAAGAACTTATATCTTACATCTACACATGAGCACAAAAATCCATTAAGCAGCTCGCAAGAAGTTGTTAATATTACAGTTAATACGAATGTTATAATATTAGTAGGTCAGTCTTAAACAGTTTTCGTAAAACAAAGATAATTTAAAGATAAAGTGAAAAATACTGTGGAAACACCATAGTCAAAGAAATGAAAACTAAATTTTCCATAACTATGAAAGTAAAAACCATCAGCAAAATAATAATATTAAAACCACCACTACTAATCACTAATTAATACCGAATGTTTAATCTGTTATTAAACGCGCAGATATAGCTAACTACACTCTGTTAAAGCCGTATCATCCAAGTGGTTGTGAAAACGCTAGAGCATGTTTATTATATGTTTGTATTGGGATCCGCCGTCAGTCGCAGTTAATAGCTTTTTAACAAGTTAATAGTCTACAAAAGGACGTTATAGTTTCCAGATGATATCGCTCTCGTCGTTACTCGTTAACGCTCCCTATAAACATGTGATCATCGCATCGGTAAAATGAATCAGGGCGAAACGGGATGATATAAATTGGCTTTGTGAAACGCAGGGTTACATCTGAATAGTAGATTTATCATGATGTAGTATCGCGAGTAACGGTCTTTGTTGTACAAATGAACATCTACAGCTATTTTGTGATTTAGATGTGATTGTTGAATGAACTTGAAACTAAATGACAGAAAAGCTTCTTCTATTTCTTTAAAATACGCATCAGTTGCGACGATCATTGCAGCATCTTACCCACTAGGATTTCTTTCAGATTTGGGGCCGTTGCCCAATTTTGCGACGTGGAACATTGTTCTTATTTGCAACTATTTGAGAGTTGAAAATAAAGGCGATGAATTGTTTTATGTGGAATCCGACTCGGTTTGGCTCCTATTGACGTAAAATTATTTCGTGACCGCTCGTACTTCGTATTTCTTATGTTTTCTTCCAAAACTGTTAAACTCTTCACCACACATAAAGCCGCACAGTCAAAACTAGTTGATGCATCATCGTAAAATGTCAGCTTTAAATAAATGAAGCATTATCACTTGCCGGACACACACTCATTCCATTTTCCTATCAGTGATAACATCCAAAATGAAAATGTCAAATATGAACAGAGAGATAATTCCCACATCAGCTATTACTAGTGTTAATTTTGAAAGCGTCTAAAAATTTCACTTTTTTTAGCTACAGCGATATATTTTATTATTCTTTGAGGCACCGCTGGAAATATATCCGAGATCTAGTTTTGAGTCCAGATGTTGTAATTAGTGTAGCTAACCTTGGTGACGATGATGCTTTCCAGTGGCACTTTGCATAAATCGTTTAAGGCGCTATTAGTATGGTCAGTGTGTTTGTTAATCATTTTGGTTGGAATGTTGTAAGGTTATGAAGGCTTTCTAATGCCACTGAATGATTCTGTATTCAAATCGAATCAACTTTCAGTTCATTCATGGTGTTCGGCGTTTTGTACAAATAAATTTATGATGATCAACAGATTTCTAACATTTCCCTTAGCCACAGGCATAAGAAGTCTCTCAGTTTCCTCTATATAAGCAGCACTGCAACCCTCGCAAGACAATCACGTAAACAACAACTTTAATAAAATAGATTGCATTTGAAATCATTAATTATCATTCCTTAACACGGCAAGGCCACTCTTCAACAAACAATAATCGTGTGAAGGTGCCTATCATGTCCATATCACCTTCGCACACGACAACACCGAACCCTTGCTCTAATTCAAAGGATCATAATGGCCATCCTAAACAATAAGCTTTTGTCTCGAGTGATAGCCGCTGTAGTTCCTGGAGGGCTATACGCTCCTCGGTCCTTAACGCTTCATACGTGAAGTGTTCGCAAGCAAAGCGCTGAATAGATTTAATGGGAATGGCAGCCGCATTATGCAGATGGTTCGGAATTGGAAATTGTCTGATAGTTGTCGGCAACGCCAGAATTCTCAGAAATCTGGCCTCAAGATGAGTGCAATCAACAACAGACAGCACCTGAGACAATACGCTGTCACTGTTATATCTACTATCAATTTCTGAACGTTAACGTTGAAGATTAAGATTGTTGAAGCTGAATGAAGGCTATTTATAAAACGTGGTGCTATGCATGATTATACTCTTAACAAAGTTGCGTCGACTGTTAACATTATCTTTAAACTTTCGTTGAGATTCATCTTGCTCCTGAGGACGAGGGGAATATTGGTGTTAACGCACCCTTATTATTGTAGTTATTGTACTATAAAGTATTTGGACTTCTATAATATTTAATAATATCTTCTAAGTGCACTATCCAACATGATGTTTTCACATCATTCATGCACAAATGATTTGTGAAACATGTGATAGCTTTTTACCACTTCTAGTAGTTCTATCTTTCAAATTGGTGCAAACTCATATTTGAATTAGTAAATTAATATTGGCATCCATGTTTTATATGAAATACCAAAACAATGTGTAGAATGTGAGAAAAGTAGCTTATTCCTTTTAGAAGTTAACTTATGAAATCGCATCTCTCTCGGTGCTTACACTCCGGAGATTTTAAAAATGGCGCCAAACACTGCAACGTCAAATCTTACACAAAATATGAAAATATTTTTATTTATGTTCAACTATGCTTTCATTATAGACCGATTTCCGCTTTGTAAGTCATCCTTTAATAGTATCTGGAAGGGTGTCAAATACCAACTAATGACGTGGACCAATGACATGTCGTTACATAACGTAGAAGAATTTGCTCACCAAAAAKWCGTAATTACAAAATATTTCATAGTATCAGAATATTTTAAATAGCTGCTCGCATTTGAAACCCCAGTCATCAAATTTATTGACTCTAAAAACCTACTTAATGGTAGTCTCCGTTGTCGCAAGGATCATTCTACCCTAGCAGAATATCTCACTTTAAGCYGACATTGCCATCATTACCCACCACGAAATCACATTCTAATTAGTTAGGCGGTCTAGAAACAGCCAGACACTGCAATATCAGGTGATACAATCAAGTTGCGCAATGTAAGGGACGGCAGACAGTGCGCTCCATCAGTATTTCAACATTAAATACTCTCCGGCGTGCAGTAAAGGGGAAGCAGTAAAGGGGTCGTGCACAAACAAAATGTGCAAAATTCCCTGGCAAGATTTGCAATTGTAGTGGGAACGGCGCACTCGAAAAATTCATCACCTAGGGGACGACATTTTACGATGTCTGTGAAAGAGGGGAGCAGCCAGATGCTGACCTGTTCTGTGGTGCCACCACTCTAAATATTTTGCATAATAAATTTGTGGACCGGTCACCCCTTGCACTACGTAACCTTGTTCCCCGGAGCCGTAGCGTTCTCAATAGCATTAGAGACCGAGTCGGATTTCTGGTTTCAATTAGCATCAATTTTTGATGAACGACCGAGATAAATTGTTTATGCTTTTGCATACCAGATTTTGTGTAACGCTGAAAATTATATTTTTGAAAGCATTTCTAAGGGTGCAAATGTAAAAAGTTAAGGTACTAGATATTTAAGTTATAAGTTGTACTTATCCGGAATTTGCAATTACGTGGCGAAGGACATGGGTTAAAACCGCAATGTCCTGTGCAAATAATTTCAAAATTATTAGTAATTCATTTTAGCTATATAAACATATATAAGTCGCACTAAAGTAAAATAAAAGGTGCTTGAAAATTTCTGACATAGCTGAGCAAATTGCTTTAAATTTAAAAGAATGAATCACTTTTTCAAGCGCAACCTGCAAAATGTAATTAAGTTGCAGGCTATATAGTTGGTAAAATTATGAAGACTATCAAAGTATAGAAGAAATGCATGAAAAATTCTTCTTGCGTGGATTCTGAAGTCCGCAGATATAGTCATTATTACTATTGCACCTAACAACCGTTGAATAGTTTTGATGAAGTTGTTGAAGAGATAATGATCTTCCTATACTCTTTGGTTACTATTTTGACGTGGACATGTCTTATGCCGCACTTTTGGCGTATAGTTTTGTGTAATTGCCTAGTCATCTAGTTGTGGCACATTGCCGGTTGCCCAATCATTTTGTCAAAATCGGCGTGGGTCGTCTAGCGACAGGTTTACGAACTACAACGTATTAGGATTGGTAAGTTCAGAAAATACCAGTCCATTTGTGATATTCATTTTAGCCCAAAGTGGACTACCTCCTTTACCAGGTATTTAAAATACATATAGCCGCGTCATAATTACGGCTGTATCAAAGTTAGAGACCACCTGCGACCTTCTTTGTTATGAATTGAGTAATCAGCCACACGGTTCTTGAATATCAGCGTAGATAAGCCAAAGTAAAAATAACGTATATGTATGTGTCATGTAACTGTGATAATTAGCTTAGCTGTCATACCAATGATAATCGTAACATAAAATTGTACATATCATTGTCAATAATTCACAATATAAGTTATTGTATCACACGGAACACAATTCTTGCAATACTTAAATGTTGCACTACAAACTACTCGTGCTGGATAGATTTTTAACATTGAAAGTATTTAATGAATTTGTTATTTGACAATATTCTTTGAAAGCTGAAAATGTAACAAATGTTAGATTGCTACCGCCTGGCCGCCGCGGTGAGCCTATGAGACTGACCTTGGTGTCATTTTGTAAGCTTGCATTGTCGTTGTCCGATGCACGTTTCTAGTTTCTAAGTGCAGGAGGGTGGATACATTGAAAACAATGGGAAGAGCCTACTTTTTAATCAGGATAGTACGAGTAGAGTATATGTTACAATAAGGCATGTAGTTGCTTGCTTTGCATGTAGGTAAACGCTAATGGTAAAAAATCGACTTTATAGGAGTAGACCACTAATGTTTTTCTTCTTTTAACTCATACATTTTGATCACTCGGATATGACGGCTGGAAGACCTGGTCCAACTGGATACGACATACCTAGTTGCGACTTGCACCAGATGGTTCCTTCACGGATCAGGTTGTAAAAGATGATATAAAATAAGTTAAGTAATAGATAATATTAGTGTGTAACAAGACGGGTGCCACATAAAAATAATGAACGAGGTTGCCGGTAAATAAAGAATGAAACCGATGAAATATAAGAAGGATTTTATTGTACCTACAGAGCGTCCGCGTATTGTACAATGCATGTATCATGTATTATGACAAGACAGACTGGAATCGACTAATCACGACGGCTCTGCGCAGCGATTGGCTGTTGCATGTGGACAGCATTGCCACTTATTACATATACTCCCGCTTTTGTCTATTCAAACGTCCATGGGAATGGAACAACTTGCTCCCAGGTTGGCATCCAGGATAACGCAGACAACCGGGGTTTGAGGCTATCGCCTACCGTGGCGAAATTCTTAGCGGCGGAATTGGACTTTCTTGAACTGGAAGCGTGGAGTGGAACGAATTGTATGTGGGGGTGCCGGCAACTCTGTTGATACCGATGGGCTCACGAATGGGTTGGTTGGCCCGTCACTGCCACTCCTTGGCTAGCGTTCGCTGGGCTGCAAGACTCTGTCGGGCATTCGCGTACCTAAACGATTTTGCGCACGTTTCGAACATCCTAGCTGGGAGCTAACTTCAATGTATTGAGGATATGTGAAATCACCAGTGCTTTGACTCCTGGACGATAGGGTATTTCCGTTCCTCTCTTTTTGTCGACTAATTTCTCAGACGAGCCTTGTTTTTTCCCATGCACTTCCCTAGATTTATGCAGGATGCGAGCCATTAGTCCCAGAGAAGAAGTTATTTGTACGAACATCTAAACGTACCTGCGGACACGATAGCTCTCCCCAAAAGCTCTCCCGAAAGTTAAATATGCAAGGGTGTCGCTGCAATTAATAAAAACAATCATTATACCCATCGGGTGGCAACGTTTTCTACTATTAGAGCTCATTTCTCTCCAGTTGGGGTTTTGAGTATTGGACCAAAAGGTCAATCTAAAAAACCTTTGCGATTTTACTGGGATCTAGAGTAAACCGAGAGATTTCCTATTACTCGGCTTGTAAGGTTGGCACTCGGTACAGGCTTTTACGTAGTCAGTAACGCTTTTCCTCATACCCATCTAATTATATCAGCGTGCGATTCTTTGTAGGTTTTTCTCGTCAGCATAGTGTCCAGATAATTCTGAATCGTGGTGCTTTTGCAATACTTCGGTTATGTAAAACTTAGGAACAACTAATACAACTAATTGCGCTTCTTTACTATCTAAGGCGGGTGGAAACGATACAGCACCCCGTTTAGCATCATATATTCACGATCGGTCGCAGTTGTCTAGGCTGACTGTCCTAATCTTCAATTCAGGGTCTTCTGTCTGTTCGCGCCTAATCTCACGGGTCCCTTGGCAGGCAAGTAGGCAATCTCAGTATAGACTTCATTTTCTACACCAGATTTTGGCGGTCGGCTTAGTGGGGCTGCCACTAAATTGCATTTTCCTGGAGTATATTTAATTTCTACGTAAAAAGACTGTAAGTATAAGAGCCCGCCTGGCCAATCTTCCAGTTGGTGATCTTAGGATCAACTGTCGTAATGGTTAATGATCTGATCGAACTAGCACTTTGGCACCATCCAAATATTCTCTAAATCGGCCTACGGCTCATACTATAACTAGCGTTTCCTGTTCTGCTGTTTAGTAGTCCACCTCTGCGATCGAGAGCAATCTACTCACATATTCTCCCTGGTGTTAAGCTGCACCCAGAGCATACCCACTAGCATCTGTGCATAGAATATAGGGAAGTGAAGAGGCATAGTGTAGGCTCGGAAGTAAWGCTTCCTTGAGTCGTTGAAAAAAATGCCTTTTACTCTTCTCCCCATTTCCATGTGACATTGTTGCGCGTCAAGGGTAGTTTTGAGCAATTTCTGAAAAATGTTTTACGAACCGTCTAAACTATGGACAGGTTTGCAGAAATGTTTACAATTTCTTAATATTACGGCGTTCTTTCACATTCATAATTGCGCTTACTTTGGCGTCATCTGGTTTTATGACGTTAAGAGTCATCAAGTAATTAGGAAATTTGACTTGAAAGTGGGCAGATTGGCATTTCTTGGCATTCACTCTTAATTTATACAATTAGAGGTGATCGAACATAGGCTGAAGATCGTTGATGTGCTCTTAAAAACTTGTTGACAATATCATCATGTCGTCAAGATAGGCCAAGATTGTAATATTTTGCAACCCCGCTCTAAATTGGTCTATCAATCTCTGAAACGTCGAAGGACAGTTGCATAGTCCAAATGGCATCAATTTGAAACAAAAACTTCCGAAAGGAGTGATAAAACCGGTTTTGTCCCTCCCCTCCGGCCTTACTGCCACTTTATAGTACCCTGATTTCAAATGAAGTGTGGTGTTATATTTGACAGCATGCAACAGATCTTCTACTCTCGGTAGTGGGTATCTGTATGGTAATGTTTTGGCATTCGAACGGCGATAATCGATTCAGGCTCTAAATCCTGAATCCTTTTTGGGAACCAATATTATTGGAACAATAGAGGGCAATTCACTTTCTTCTATGATACCCTGTTCGAGCAGTATATCCAGTGGTTCAAGCAGAATTATTCTCTTCAGTTCCGACATTCGGTGCGGTAGCACTGCAACTGGAATATCATCGGTCAGCCCGATGACATGCTGAGCGATTGGCTTAGCGGTACACTACTAGCGAAGACATCAAGGTTACTCTGCAAGAGTTGGTCGAATTAGTCCTTCTATCTACATCTCAGTACCCTTTCCTCGTCTTCGGTGGTAATGCTTACATCACCGTTACATCTATGGATGTCTTGCGTCGGACGATGGAAGTCGTGTCCTTCGTTAGGCTAGATTGAGCTCTATTCCAGCCTTATAGATAAAATTAATTCCTAGCAACATCTTACTATCGACGTGAATGAACCCAATCTCAATTGGTCATTCTCCGAGCTCTGTACCGGTTGAAAACGTTATAGCTTGTATAAGGCGCCTTTTTCAATCTGCTAACATCATATTCATTGTTGTTGAGCAGGGTCCATAATTGGAGCTTAATATCCATTGGGTCAAATTCTGACCTACAATGCTATGTCTAGCACTAGTATCAACATGCGCTACGGAAATAAATATAAGTGGACGTAGATCCTGTATTTCTGGTCCAGAAGCGCTCGTAAACATTAACTCAACGTTGTCTGAGAGCGTTCCACGTATACCTTCGTTACGTGGAGTCGTACCTTTACGTTGGCAATTAGAACATTGACTCTCGATGAAATTTGAAATGAAATTAATTTTCCTATTCCTATTACTGACAGTGAATTTCCTACATTCATTTAGAATGTGGCAGGAAGCTTACAGAAATCGCAGCGCGGGCGCATCTTCTGAGTTCTTTTTATCTTTATCTTCTACACGGGCGCGTATAAAACGACATTTATAGGCTAACCGCGATAACGTGCGCTTTACTAATTAGCGTGTTGAAATCGCTAAGTTGGTCGCGGGGCAACCTTTCTCGAATTTTCCTGTTCAGCAATCCATACACCATATCAAGTTTGTGACTTTTGTGCAACTGCGGTGAGTCTGGCAACTGTGCGAAGAGAGCGTGGCATTCGCTAACGAATACGTCCGTTGGTTCATCGCTATGTCTGAAAATGCGAACTTTATGTCCGAGCACATGACGAAGTCCATCTAATGCATCGTTCCAGGTTACAATATTACATTTTGCACCATAAAACCAACGTTGCTGCTAACTGGTCCAATAGCTTGGGCAAACCTTTCAACGCGTTCGCATCGGAAATGTTCATGCACTCTTTATAAAATACTATAATAGCGTCTATAAAAGCGTTTACATGCTCAGCTTTGTCACCAGCGAATCTCGATTGACATTTAGAAAAGTTTCCGCTTGCAGAATGTTGCGTTGCAGATGGCTCAACCTGTGTTCACGGGTATTGTGGCTTTTAAAATACAGCGAAGCAAGTCTTTTAGAATTATTGATTGCTCATCACCACATTCGAACTAGAGGTCTGTTGTTGATCTATGATAGCATCCATAGATCGCAGCTCCAGCGAATGAAGTATTGAGGGACGAGGCACACGTGTTTTCGGCGTATTTGCACCTGTATTTTCAACTAGCTATTTCCCTGCTTTTTGGGAGCTTAGTCTCAAAGTTGGGCTGCCAAATTATGTAATACGATGGGTGCCACACAAAACTAATGAACGAGGTTGCCGGTAAACAGAATAAAACGATAAACCGATGAAACTTGACAAGGACTTTATTTTACCTATAGCACCTCTGCGAGTCCTACAACGCATATATATGCATATATATGATAAATAAATTATTGCAACTCAAGACATCATGGACCATTCTCATACAGCAATGAAAGTTCTGATAACTATTTTTCAATACTGTCCTTTGTCGCCATTAATATATGAACTTGTCTCACAAGCTTTGTTTTATTAAAGACATTGCATTTGTACATTTCTTTTTGGATTTCAATATAGCCAGAGCACCTAGCATAGAACGTTATCAACAAAGCGATTTGAAACACAATACACTGCTGCTTTTTGCTCCTGCACAGTGGCTTTGTACTGTTACAATTAGACAAATCCTAGAGTTTCCAAACTTAAGATTCATACTGTTTACTTCCTTGTTCATAATTTCTGTGTTTCTGGTTTGCCTGTATTTAACTGTTGACTTCTCGTTCTAGCTTAGTTTACTAAAACTTTCTTCTACAAAGCATCTAAAAGACAGAGTTTGTTTAATTCAAATATCTTTTTTCAAGTACGATTAAATGGGTATAACTTTTCGTAAATGAGTATAGCCAAATTCTTCAAACACCGTGCCGACTAGCGTGTTACTTTTTGCCCTTATGCCTCGACTGTTAACGATAATGATATGTATACACATGGGGGAGCCCCACTTCATTTCGTGGCAAATTGGATTTAACGAAGGCAAAAAATTACTGCCTTGTCTAGGGCTTGTCACACTTTTTGCTGGCCTACTCCGCCCATTCACTTCAAGTGATTGCTACCCAAAGTTCTAAAAAATGCCGAATGACTTCATTTTTTGCAATAATACATTGTATCCGAGAAATGAAATGAAGATTCTGAAAGGGCACAACAGCAGAACACACGGCTTGCTTTATAGCAATTTGAGTTCACCGTAAATGATCTGTGTTTTATTAAATAATTGCGCTTTTACAACTGCGTCATTTTAGAAACTGGTCCTGCATTACTTTTTACTTGTTTTGCTTTCCTTTTAGTGAGCTAATGGTGATAACTTATTTAATATTAAACAAGTGCCGCGCAGTAACGATATGCAAATCGTCGTGTTAATATTCCGGTTGCGTAGAGCAGTATTTTCCTCGAGATAAGAGAAACAGTGAGTTTTTGAGGTTTATCTTGTTTTTGTTTGGTTTAATGGTCTTACGAAGCACGCAGGTATGCGAAATGATTCTGCTGCTCTACGCAGACATCACTTCCTTTCTCGGAATATCATTAATAAGTAAAACGGTGAACTTAGGCTTTGAGTCATTCTGAATTCATATTTATTGGATTATTGCCAAACAGATTATTTTAGTCATAGTCAAATAAACGGATAACTTTCCTTTCCTATGTGATTTAGGTTGCTTAATAAATTCATTATAATGTAAAGTTGCAAACGGGAGAACTTAAGTGGTTACAGATGAATACTACAACAAATTCGCGAGCGCAGCCCCGTTAACCATCATTTTAATGTATCAGTTTCATTCCCTATTGCGTCTGATCCATACATTTGAATATAGTGCACGTTACACCTGAGTTAGCAAAAACAATACGACAGTAGCCTTTTAGGTTTTATCCACGTCTACATACATAATGCATATGCGACATTCGAAAGATACCATCTCTTGCACAGCGGCGGAGAGGAATAGTACGTTTGAACGCAAAACCGTGAGACTAAATATGAGTAAGAGAATTGCTAGACCTACCTGCTTCATTTTAATATTATCACCATAGAAATCATTGTGTCTACATGTGTAAACATCACGTAATGTAGTCTCATGTGCATAGCTTATAATAAAAAGTATTCCAATAAGCATATTAGAACTTTAAAATGAAATTTAACGATAACTGCTAGTGACAGTTCACTAATCTTTACACTATATTAAAGAGTTATCCCTGTTATACCTATTTTTCATGTGTAAATGCTTCCAGATCTTTACTCTGGACTATCATGTATCAAGCATTTAAATCCAGGTAATTATTGCTATAATAGTAATATATCGATTTCATAATTTACCTTCCCGTTTTTTGTTAATAATGAAATTAAAAAACTAACTTTTTAGCAGTGAATGGCGTACCTACCTATTTGCCAGTAATAGTAAAGCTTGCTAGCAGGTTGAGTCATTTTGGGAGTACCATTGCATTGTGTTATTTTCATGCTTCTAAAGTCTGTACACTATGGTTGATGTTAAAATGATTTAGATGTACTTGTGGTCCTTATTTCACATCTGTGCTAGAGAAATTTCTTGTCATTATAAGCGTTATTATAGTTAAAATACATTCTATAGGACAACCAAATACATTTTTTATATATATTTATATATTTATATATTATGAATATGCAGAAATATTTCTTGTCAAGTATTTGTCATTTTATACTTACTCTTTTAAAAGTGGAACACTAAAAATTTACAAACATCCCCGCAGTACTACTGCTTCTTTTCAATTTAAAGAATGATCCCTTTATCACAGCATGTTGGTCAGAATTAGTGACATCATTTAATTTATTAACAAAAAACATTTTGTACCGCCCAGAGGCAGCTAACATGAAGGAAATTTCAAGTTCARGCTATTGCTTCGCGCCCGTAATAGAACTTTTATGCAAATCTAAATTTAATTTTTCTTTCTGTTCTATCAAAATCATCTCCCMATTCCCGGACAAACCGAGAGAGGCGAACAAAATAGGGCAGGAGAGCGGAAACACGTCACAGTGCCTATTTACGGTCAGGTTTGCTCGGGATGGCGGGAATGAGAACACCTGAKGGGAAACGGTTTGCATTACACCTTTAGATGAGGCCGATGTGGAAAGGCGAGTAAGTTTAATGGAAGCGAAAGTTGTGAAAAGATGATAAAAGCGAATGAAAAATGGTTCGTTTCGACGCTGAATGTTCATTACAAAGCCACGGCACGTGTGAATGGGAACGTTTATTCCCAAAGAGCACGTGTGTTAATATTTAGTGAGGTTGCAGCGATCGTGCGAATGAGAGCCATTTACATAATGCTTTTCTATAATATCCAGATAGGAATCCTGAAGTATATTTAATCGGAAAGCTGGATATTTTAATGCGATGGGGTGTAACATCATATTTTAAACATATTTAGGATTWCATTTAAAATAGAAACTGGAAAGATTTTTGCTTATACAAGGTCAATTGCCGAAACTCCACTCTACCCAACGTATTTTAAAACAGTAGTTTTAACGCGGACTCATCTGATGCTTTGTAAAAAAAAGCTATGACCTTATTATAATTTAAAAATGGTACTAGTTTTGCCTAACATCAGGTTAAAATATGCACCACAAACTGGTTTTATCCACTATTTATAAGCTTTTTATTTTAAAATTAAAATCTATAGGTTTCTCAAATATGACTGTAAACTTATGTGCGGTATAAATATATAGCTAAATACATTCCATTCATCGTCCCCTGAGAACTACCTGCACCCATAATTCTACCATTTTCTAAATATTTCAATCATAGATTGAAGTTTAAACTAACGACCTTGCATAAGGAATTGCAATCAAATAACGCTTACTGATAATAGTTGTTACCTTAATTAAAGTAACTAACTCGATTCTAATTTTCATCATTGCAGTTGTCTATGCGATGTCGAACATTTTGTTTCACTTGTTACGCCGTGTGTGTTTCTATTTCGATATCGTTGGTCTCGCCGCCACCAGGTAGCATGATAAAACTGGCCTATTATAAGACGTCTTTTGAGTAGAAACATCGGTTCAGAATCGCACTCAATTTAGAACTAACAGTCATGCGTCTTTCATACACTTTCTACTAAAACTTTGTATGTACAGGGCAGTACTTCTACCAGTACATAGTGTTGCCCTATTGGCACCGCTAGATGAGAAGGGAATTTTCCTTAAATTTTTATAAACAGAACGTATTATTTACAAATAACCAACTTTCTTAAGTATACAAATGAACAAAATTTAAGAAAAGGTCTGCATATTTCAGAATCGTTACAATCGCACTTTCTGTTATTCAAATTTAAAACGTAACTCGGGCCCTTCCCCTTCTCCTAAGTACGCCACTGATGCGTTCGATTGCCGCAGAAGTACATACCTGGCTGGCATAAAGCTTTTTGCTACGCGTGCAGTCCCTTTCTGAACGTTATGGGTATATAATGTTTTAGAATTTTTTCAGAATCTTGCACAAATTATATGTCCAAGAAGCTTGAATTATTTTTATAATAGATTTTTCAATAAAATATTTCTAAATGTAAGAAGCAATTTTATACAGAGGTAATCACTAAAATTACCTTTATATCTAGGGTCTAAAAGATTTGTCGCAAAATTATCAAGCACGTATTTTTGATTTCATACCATATTTCAACTATTAAACTGATTTTGTATTCCTGCTATTTTAGAGACTTTTATATAATCTTCAGCTACTTTCCGAATACACCAGCATCTAATAATTGCTATCATCGAGTGCTTTTAAAGGTTCTTTTTTGTGGAGGCTCTCAAGACGTGTTACTACAAAAGCCCATCCAGTATAACCTTGCTTTCTATTATTTTAACAATCGCCTTGAGTTGTCTAGTAGTTCCAATGTCTTGTTTAATTTTACAATGTCATTGGTAGGTACGTTAAAAATATGTGCTGAGCTGGCACAAAAGAATACATTTATTTTCATATCTTTTGTGAAATATTACACTGCCTTTTTTCTTCAAGGACATTGCATTATATGTGCAATTACCTCATCAATACCAATCTCTTGAAACTCCAGATCCATTTCTCCTGCCATATTTTCCGCCAAGTGCCGATTTATTCCTGATGTAACAGTATTATAAAAAACAAGCTGAGGAGTGGTAAAAATAATTAACTACAGACTGGTATAGACTGACACTGAACTAACATTTGCATTTGCAAATTTGCATTAAGCAGTCGGACGGTGATAGTTGCAGGGAATGCAACTAATGTGTGTTCCATCGTATTTAAAGGAGATTCTGTCATAATTGTTCGTAAACGTTCCATGTCCTTGGGTGTAGTATGATCAACATAGCTATTAAGCACAGCCAAAGTATTTAGTTTGTTTTGAGATAAGACATGTAGGGGACTTTTGATTGCTGGTTTCTATCAAATGTGGTTATAGTTATACTACTAGATCCAGTAGTTTCTGTGTCTGTTAACAACTGAGATTGAGGTACTTACTCCCATAATAATGTTGTACCTAAGTTTCGTGTTATAAGTGTTTTTGATTCTTTGTTTATTTCTTTTCTAATTTCGTTTTATACCAGTTCTGAGTAGAGCTTGCACAGATATTGTATTAGTTACGTTCCTTGCATAGATAGCTGTCGTTTTCTTGAAAATTTACATGCACCTATTTTCACCTTCTTGTTGTTCCTCAGTATACCATTTAAATACTGCATTCTTCTTTCCGTTGATTCTATTTTCTATCAACGATAGTTTTTTAACACAATATTTCTCATTATTAATAATATATCTAACACTATGCTACACAAGCAGGAATAAACTAGTTTCTGACAGACACAATAAAAATGACAATATTATAATGGAAAGTCACTGGTCGTAATGAAACTAACAGAGTAATAATTGAAAATGTCATTTTTCTACGACTACTATTAAAATCAGGTTTCTTATCCCACAATATTGTTGTCATGAGTATCTCGAAACATTTCTGTGTGAAAAGTGACAGATCTGTGTGAAAGGAAACATTAATTAAATTTTGGCACAATTACTTAGTTGGCTAAATGATTGGTAGTTAACTTGTCAGTATTGCTGGTTATCCACGTTCACTTGCAGCTTGTGGGTAATTGTTAATTTCCTTTACAAAAGAATGAATTCTGAAGGCATTCCGAAATTCATGCCTATAATTTTTTAATGTCTAGGTAACTATATTTGACAAGATGTGCTTTAATCGTGTCAAAAGCTCTTTTCATTGCTCGTGTTTTAACTTAACCACTCGCATGAAAAAAAACACCTTTCAACAGTTGGAAAACAAATAATTATTTCTTATGTGACCTAAACAAACTAATGTTTCTCTCAATTTGATTCCATAATAGAGAATGAGGTGACAGTAGTTTTGAAATTGACTAACATGATAGTATACGACTATAAGCTCACATCGCCATAACGATCACACTTTTGCACTAATGTTTTGTGTCATTGTAAAAATATATGTTATTGTAAGTTTTCTTATTATCTTTGGTTAATTCTTTGTTGCAACCTACCCGCATCAGAGTTCTTCCAGCAAATCTCAGATTCAAAAAAGAACGTATACGGTAACATACAAACCCACTTACAGATATTATTACACCTCATAGTATAACTCTGCGAACCCCCTGTTGAGTATTATTCCTATGTAATTTACAATATAAGTCTGGAGGGTTGTAAATTGAGAATATTTTGTTTGATCCTTTCTTAGAAACACCCCAGCAATTTAATTCCCCTGTTCCATTTGATCACCTGCAGGGAACACAAATACGTCCTGTTGGTACTTATTAACCAGCTTAACAGCTCCCTCCCAATGATTGGCTTCTTTTCCTAATATCTCTAGATCCACGTTAAGCCCCGCGGTCTCAAACGAGCCTTTCCCTTTTCCGTTGGCAAGGGCCGGGGTAAAAGAAAAAGCCACCCCCTGAATATTCCACTCCCATTAATTGGCTTACATCTCTGCTGGAGGGAAAGGACCCCCACCTGACGATGGCAGAGATTTAGTGGAATTAGCGGCACAAACAGTTCGGAGTTATATACGCAAAGTACTTGAGGTGCAAGGATCGATAACAACTTCTCCCGTATAAGACAAGAGTAGAAAAATTATAGTACTTATAATTTATAGTACTTGTAATTTACTGTGCATTTTGTAAAAGAAAACTGCTGAAATCTTTATGTAATTAAAAAACCTGTAAGCATTTTTACATTTACAGGTTGCTTCTTAACTAATAGGCCCTTCACAAAGATTAATGACGTAATCACTTTACTTTCGCTTTCATATTCCCTTCCCTTTTCTCTTCCAAACAACTTTTAGGTATTTTCCTATAATAGTGTGGCCGTACATTTTGATTGTGAATGTTCGTAGTTTGCCGCTAGATGTGGTAGCGAGAACGCGGGTTGTTTTTAGTTCACATATTGTGTAAACAAGTTGACAATAAATTGTAAAACCAGAAGTCGGCTGTTATTTACGAAAAAGAAGAGACTACGCTTATACTCCAGCTTAACATAGCATAAAGAATTTTGTTTCAATATTCATAAAGTATTCTAAACTGATCCATTCTTCGAAGTGAATAATCAGAGTCATTTACACACGGTGTTTCAAATTCGAGTGCAACCATAGGGATCTCGCTTTTTATAAGTGATAAACAGAAGGTTTAAATTAGGCCAAGTTATTCTTATATCTTATCTTATACCCAGCAATATGTTGTTGAGAAATCAAAAGTCTCTTTACCGTTTTTCAGATTTTTCAAAGACTCAAAAATGACACTCGGTTTTATTTCTTGTGAGCCTATTTTTGAAGTAATAAAAAGTATATATAATGACGACCACGAATTAACACGACATTTCAATTTTTAATAAGACATAGCCATTTATTTATTATTAAATATAAAAGTACAGAACAAACAACAATAGTAGAACGGTTTAGATTAGCACTTTGTAATGTTCTTTGTCACTCGCATGATTCTGAATCGATTGATTAATTGATCCTATAGACGATTGCGCCCGTCCCTCCAATAGTATAGTGGACTGGTCATTTAGTTACATCACGATTTCCTAGTCGCTTATTTGGACAAAAATCGTAGTAGGGTGCCCATCCTGTTGGCACTATAAGTCTTACAACTGATTTTGTAGAGCATCGTAAAGATAATCCAGAAATGTCTCTCTTAAAAAACTGGAGGTACGTGTCTGCATTTAGAGTTTTCCCATAAATGTATGGTGCTATAGTAGTCCTTTATTCCATAAACCTACCACACATTAATTCCAAGCCTGTGTTGTTTTCTAATTTCTTTACTTTATCTTGAGTTGAAATTGGTCAAACGTGTTCATTGTTACGATTAAGCAATCTAAAATTGCATTCGTCAGTGCAAATTACTTTATAAAGAACATTTCCATTCTTCATTAATTTTATCCACCAAGCAGGTGCGAAAACCTAAGCGTCTGATATTATCGCCAGACTGTAAAGTTTAACAGACAAAGAATTCTGTAGGTTTTGTAGTTTGTTTTTCTTAATGTTCTCCAAACTGCAGTTTGAGGTACAAACACATATTCAATATGATGTTCGTAAAAAAATAAAAACTAATTGTTGATGGTTTGAAGGACACTAAACGTCATAGTTGCTGTAAGAGAGCAGTGCTCAATTTTTTTATTACTTTCAAAATTAATCGATAGAGAGTAAAAATGAATGTTCAACTTTCAGCTTTTTTATTTTGAATTCTCATCGAGTACCGTATTTCACTTATAATAAGCGGGATCCCAATTCATGGGTACCTTCAAATTATATTCACCCTTGCAATTTTAATAGAAATCAGTTGTTTGGAATATAATTAGTTTAATCAATTAGTTTCGCCTGTAACTTAATAACAACGTTTGTTAAATCCAAATACCAAAGTTTATTACGAAATTCTGATCGCACTAGAAGTTTAAATCGTCGGGCGTCTTTCATTAAATGTAATGTTAACTAGTATGCTTAAATACAGAAAAGCAAATCTCGTCACTGAGAACGTTACGATTATCTGCCTTTGAGTGCCAGTTATGTGGTGTACTCGTGGGGGACGGTGTCCTAGATTCGAACTTCCCTTGCACACATTTACAATCCATTTACTTTGATCAATGTCCTGGCTATCTGCGCTAGCGTGAAGGAGGCTGGACTAAATAAATATGCCCTTGCATCTGCAATAGAACGCACAGGTATTAACAAAAACCAAGCTAAAAATGATACGTGATATTTGAGCCTATCATCTTTGAACCAAAGCCTATTTAAAAATTGCGGGTTCTTTATATATAACATTCAAACATCTCGAAAAGAACCTTTGCTTATGCACCACCTTGTGTAGTATTTACTACATTCTTTAACTTATTTTTGCCTTACGTCTGGTTTAAATTAATTATTCGCAAAAATCAATATCCTGACAGACAATTTAATAATACTAGTTATCTTCAGCCAAAACAAGTCTGTTTAATCTCTAATTTATTCTCCAATGTCACAATAAGATATGCCAAATTCCATTTATCGCGTGTAGATGTGTATATAAATACGAAGCTTTATTAGAAAGTGTTTTGTTCCTGTATGACATCAAAATTCATGGCGGCAAATTAGTCGATAAAGTAAAAACTCTTCACAAATAAAATATTGTTAAAAATTTTTCAGGCACAGAAGAAAAAGAAACACTTAAAAAATATTTTATAGATTATGCAGGGTGTTCAGTGTAAGAGTGACGTCATATGAGTAGTTTTTAAGAACTACTCTGCATATTTAAGACATTTTAAGACTGCACCCTCCTCGTACCCTGCGGCCACGCCAAATTATTTAAAAAGTCAAATGAAAGTTGCAAGCTTTAGCATAAAATATAAATCAGCTTTGAAGTATTTCTTCGAGAGGCTTAGTCTCAATAGTGAAAGAATTGAAGAATTTTATAAAAAATGTTCTACGCAAACTCTTTCATCCGTCAATAATTTTCAACCATTAATTTCTTCATCTTTTCAAATGATATATTGCAATTTTTCAATGTTATTTGGGGAACATTGAATTACTGTTAACTGTAATTAAATAGTTATTAAAATTAGTATTTGTGCAATAAAAATTGCACTATTTAATTCTGCAATTTCTCCTCTACTGTTTATCAAGTTGGCTTTGAAACTTTTTTATAGGAATACACAATATTATTAATTTGCATGCAGAATATTTTTATTTTAAATTAACTTGTGTTAGTTCAAAAGGATCTTCAGCAAGTATTAAACAAGGTATGTATAATTTTACACCAATTTTAAATATACACATCGAAAACACTAAAGCTACTACATAAAAAGTATGTTTACTAAAGATAGGTCATTCTAATTTTCATGTCATCCTCCCCTCAGGAAATAAACCCCCTATTATCTGGTAAGCGATTTTCCAACAAATCCAAGCATCTGTCTCCATTTAGTGTTTGTTAAAATACAATTTTCCACAATGCCGTCCCATAAAAACACGAGTTTTATGAGTATGAAGCTAGGGATTTTTCTGTGGATAATAATGACAATTTGGTCTATTAAGAAAACATTTCTGGGGAAAGTCGCTTTGTCGATAAACAAAGCAAAATTTTAATCGTAAATCATCTACATTGTTCTCAATGCAGTTGAATGTGATGCAGATGTATTTTGCTTCTTGTCAAGACTACCCGGCCATACTTTTACTATATAGAAGCTACTGTGACTGGCGCCCTCTACGTCCGGGTAATTTTGATCCATTTCGTATTAGCTCATCTTGTGTCGTAGGTTGATGGATGATAATGTACAACAAATGTCGATCACGCGTCCAATAAGTTCATTTTATGTCACAGATTATTACAATCTTCATAAAACCCAAGGATTATGCAAGACAGAATGAATTGCTCAAGTCTGAAACCAATCGCAGTTTCTTTGCGGTCTTTTTGACTTGAAAACCCACAAACCCGCGTTTGCTTTTTAATCTTTGCTGGAATATTTTATAACAACTTGCCAACTTCCTCTCCAAATGACATTTCTATAACTGCAGCTCAGGCGATCGTGCCTTTGCTGGCGGGATCACCCGCTGCCGGCTCGTCGAGAGGCACCTAATCCGTTTTATGCAAACTGCAGTCGACAGACGGGGATTATTTTTCGATTAGCAACTCGCCAACTGCGATAAAGCTGATAACGCATCGCCCCTGGACATTCTAGAAATGTGGAGGATTCGCTCTCGTAATAACCTGGGTGGCAAACAATTATTCACTGACAATGTTTGATTGATTGGGTAACGTCTTAAAGGTAAATTGGTTTCGAAAATATTTAAATAAATGTCGGGAGAAAGATTGACGCGTGGACGGAATAACAGATGAAGAACGGTACTCGAAGATTGTACGAGGCGGGAAGCCAGCACCATACGGGAACAGCCACAGCACTGCTTTCATGCGTGACTCGGGGATATCGAGATGAGTGGTCAGCGTTTTTAAGCGGTTGTTATTTTCCAGAATTTTATTTACTGGTAAGACTCCAACAAATACGTTTTAAGAAAGCAGCTTCCAATGCATGCGTAACGTGATAAATTAAAAAATTGGACAGTTATTAAAGTTTACTGCATTAATTGAGCAGCAGTAAATAAACTTGGATGAATATGAATAAGGAGCCGTAATTGATTCGGTGTGATGAAGCAATTTACAAAAAGTAACGGAATTCCAAAATCTTTTTCCTGGCTTGGTAAAGAAGGGAAACACTGACAAAACGTTATCTTCAGTGAGTTCTTATTAAGGACCTAGAGGAGCCTGGAGAGCGGGGTTAGATACAGTCACTTAGTACATTAGAATACCGCAATAGTCCGCCATTTTAGGGCAAAATAGTGGCGGGAAATTTAAATGTTTATGGAAAAGATGGGAGCGGAAACAAAACTATCAAACCTAACCTTAAAGATTAGAGAATTTCAGATATCAGACGCTGATGAAGTTTTGTTTGACTTTTCTCTAGGTAATTGGCAACGCACTGTCTTAGGTTTGATTGTTTGGTTCTATAATGTCTATATGTCTATAATGTATTTACAGACTGTAGGGTTTGGGGCAAATAAGCAGTAAATCTGTAAGTTTATGTCTTTGCCCTTCGCAATGACAAAAATGGCGTATGCCAAAGATCAATGTGCTTTTGATGTGGAAATCTGCTTTACGTAAAATTGCTTCATCGTGCAGGTGCAACACACATTTCATTGACAGTCCAGCGCTATCTCCGGATTTAAGCCCCACAAATATTTCTTGTGGGGATATATAAAGGCCCAAATTCCTAAACAACGTTCTCGGACCATACTGCGCCTGAAAAACACAATTTGTCAATAAATAGCTAATGTATTACAAGCTATTTTAGATAGTCATGCAGAATTTGAAAATGCGGTTACAACAGTGAGTTGCCAATAATGGACGTCACCTGCAGAGTGCTATTTTTAAAATAATACAAACTAAAACTTCCCATATTGTTTTATAATAAAAAAAACTAAATGTTGTGTCTATAATAGATTTTTTATTAATCCTTAAATTTGTGAAGGTTCTTTTGCCGCACCCTGTATCACCATGCTGAATAAGTTTCTTACTTTGTATTAATGTTATTAACGGTGTTCCTTAAATTAGAGCTAAGGTTTCCATTTAATCTTCAAACATATATCTGCGGTTATCCACCTGTTCCAATTACTTACCCATATTATTTTAAATTTATGCCGTACAAGTGATCTTACTTTCTTTATGTCTCCCATATAAGTAGATAAATTTCAAGGTAGAGGGTGCAAGAGGTTTATTTCATTTCTGCCTTTTACAAGATTTCGAAATTGTGTCTATTATACTTTCTAGATCACCATTGAGTAAGCCCATGTTTCAATTGGATACCAACTTATGCATTACTATATTATAGTTTACCTCTAACGTTTGATTGCCTTACATACATAAGTTTTTTAAAAGTTCAAGACTTAACAGTTTCGAAGGCCATGTTCTAGCAGTAATACCGAAAATATACACTGTACATTTAGGGACATTCTACTCTGCATTATGTTTTTACGATTCTTATAAGATCATTCATTCCCAACTAGCAACTTACAGCTTTATATGGTCAGGCAAACGTTAATAAAAGTATTTTTATAAAACAGTGTTACTCTTGTAGACATTGTCTCAACGTTTATAGAATGCTTAAAGATGCAAAAAGGCGCATCTTTATAAAACATTTTAGTTATATACAGTATCCCTTAATAGTTTTAGTAGGTATTATAGAACAGTTTTGTAGATTGTTACAGAGGTGGCATAAAAATTACAATAAATCAGTTACAAAACGGTTTTATAGTAATTTATTATAAAACAGTTTTATAAATGTTACGGCATTATCTATTATGCGACAATTCTGTTACATTCAGCATCTTCAAAGGGATCTTTCGGTGTTTTAACTGAACGGAGAATGATTTATTTCTTAAAGATTGGGTAAAGCTGCAACTCATATTCCGCTTCTATAAAATAAAACATGTCCTCAGACCGAGATATATACCTTACCAGATGACATAATATATGCGTAGTATTGAATTGTAGTCACAAGAAACTACTACCAAACAAAATTTTCTGTGAAACATATGCATATATGTGTACAAAATTTTTAAGCGCTTCTAAAATAATAAGTATTTCATGAATTTAAAAGAAATATTTACAAAATACAAAAAATCTTTTTAATCATGTGGCATCTTAAACCTATCTGCACTGATTATAAACCGCATTTTATAATCATTTTTGTTTGAAACATAACTTTTGTACATTACTTTTTTGTAAAAAAAAATAATTTTTAGTGTGCTTTACGCAATGGAGGCCATATGTGTGCTTATAATAATGATAATAATATGGCTTCCTCTTTATAAAGCACGATTATCAGAGAAGAAATGCTATATAACAAATTGTTTTTTTACATGTGTCAAATCAAGACTTAATATAATAGTTTTATAGGTGTTCACAAGATGACGATTCAGTGTTAAATAAAACATATTTAAATATTTTATAAAATAATTTGTCTCCACTGGGAAAATGTTCTATAAAAGGTTGTGTATACAATGAGTATAGAACGGTGCTCAAAACTGTTTTATAATTTTGTTGTGAAAACGTTCCTAATACTATATAACAATTTGATGTACTGAAGCTGAATACTCGTAAGGGAATATCTTATAAAATGAAATAGGCATCGAGGAACAATAATAAAACAACAATAAAGCAAATATGCCTTGCTATTTGGAAATTATAAAAAAAATTTGGTTGTTGGATTGTTAACTCTTTGAATTAACAATTTTAAAGTTATTTTTCATGCCAGCGTCCCTTACTTCCTACATCTTGCATTTACATTTGACGTGGACGCCGGCTTCTTTAAAACCCAGATTACGACAAAACCGAGCCCAGTTTCCCAAAAAAATAGTGATCTAGCAAGTCTCAACCATAAAGTAATGCACAGTCGTACGTGAAGAATGATTAGGAGAAACTAATTAATACTTCAGGAAGTTGTCCAAAGCAATCCCCCTTGTTAAGGAGACACACGACCAAGTACCTATGTTTGTTAACTTTTTTCCAAATGTTCTGAAGAAATTCTAAAATCAAGTTTTGTGGGACCAAGTGCTCTAGTCCAATGAGGCTACCGAAAAATCTACGTAATTAAGAACCCTAGATCATTTCAATCAGATGAAACCTATTGTACTAGGCGAAATATTAAATACTTACCATGAAAACTCTACCTTTTATATTGCTTTCCGAAAATTCTCGGCCAGGTATTAACAAGCCAACGGCGTTGTCAACCTGTTGTTTAAAAATGGATAAGAATTTCAGTGTCATAATAATAATAATAATTATGATGGTTCAAGAAATCATTACCTTCGAGAATAACCTTAAAAAAGAAGGGCATAAATCCTTTATCTTTTGCAAAATCCCAAAACGCTAGTCTGCAGTTAAATGTTGATGCAACACTGCAGATGACATCTTGTTTTCCGGGCTGGTTCCCACGTTGGTTATTTGACCTTGACGTTTCGACACTCATGTCGGTGTCTTCCTCAGAAGCAGCTCTGAAACAACCACGGACGCCTTCAAACCAAAATGCAACACTGCAGTTTTTCTTAGACTGACATGTGGATTTTCCACTATAGAACACAAAAGCGAAAATTCTTTTTTTCCGCAACTATGCGTCTTTAAACTTAAGTATCTGTAACAACTGCTAAAAGGCTAGTTCTCTAAGGAAAACTCCGTGTAAACACTTCAAATGCTATCCACTCTCCACTAAAAAAAAATCATGACTAAATTGGTCATCCAATTTGCTAGTGGGAAAATTTCATTCCAAAAAGAGAGCTATTTATGTATGAAAGTTTTGAAATAATTAAAAACTGATAACATCGTTATATTATTTATAATAACGAACCCAACAATTTTAGTTTAAGAATAGTTGATATACTTCATGAGTTCCTGCTAGCTAGCTGGTCAGCTAATAGTCGTGGGCTGCTCAAAACGAGGGAAAACTGGACCCGCGTTACACGTTGGATAGACATCAGTTTTTGAAGTTTCTTTTGTACTTTTCTCCTTATTTAAATGCTATCAACTTAAAATACAACATAAAGCCTTTGCGTCGTGTGTATTTGCTGCAGAATTGAATGTAATAGAGGATAGAAAAGATGAAGACCCATTATCAATATTGACGTTCCTTTGCATAAAATGAAATGCAAATGTAACAAGTGCACAAAGCAGACTTGGTAGTACAGTAATAACCATAATTGGGGCAACCCTATTTTTGGAAAGCACTTGAATAGATTAGAAATCAGCTAATGTTGGGTGAATAGCAAGTTGAGAAGTCGTCCCTTATATCAATATTTCACCTTCACCAAAAGCCTCTAACGACTAGCCCTGGAGTAATCGACTTTATGTCACAGTTGGCGAACTGCTAATCGGAATTTAATCCCGCTCTGTCGAATGCAGTTTGCATAAAGCGTAGTCCTGACATAGGCTGCCATCGAACTTGCGATAGATTAAGAGGCCGTGGTCTGTTAGTCCAGCAGCTTGTCCGTCCCATGGCTTGTTTAACTGGAGATTAGTGGGAAATGTTTGTTGACCTGGACGGGTGGAGAACCGCTGGAAGTGACCGCCGGTGCCTCGGACATTAACGGGTCGAATTTCGAAGCGTGGGCATGTTTAATGGGTTTTCATCTGCATCTGGACCAACTCTACCGAAAATCACCCCGAAATCGACGAATCATTGGTGTAATTAATGAGCATGCTGTGGAGACGACCATCAACACGTCCAGAGGTTGGGGGTAATTACACACACTATTTGCCGCATGAAAATGATTAGATCGGTCTATTTCACGCGGTTAACTTTTGACGGAATCATGTAGGTCAGAGAATTAATAGATTTCATCTAGAATCTAACAGTTCTCTTCTGTTGAAGTTGTACTAAATGAAACTGTCCATAACTATATAGCTTTTATGTTTTAAGCCAAGTATAACACATCTACGCTCGTACCTAAAAATGACAAACAAAGAATTTCTTACTATGTTGGACTGTATGAAAGAAAACAATTTAACAATAAGAAACTTGATAATGTTTCAAGTTTCATTTGGTGTAACCTTCTATTTGTTTCGGCCTATTAAATTTTTCTCAACGAGTTTGCAGAGGAAAGCTTGTTTTACAAAGCAAAACGTATTTGATTGTGTTTTGTCCATGTTATCTTATGGTTTTTCAGCTGCCCAAAATTAATCGTTTCTTCTCAAATCACTCAGGTACAGAAACTTTAATTTGAGTTTAAGCACAAGTTGTTGCACATCTCGAAAATGAAAAAGCTTAAGCAACGACTTGCTAACTTTTAATTTTGTCCACAGAATGAGAGAGATTAACTTCTGTCGTTATCCTACGTATTCTAATACTCTAGTGTCTTCAACGATTCTTAAAAGTGTTCTCCTCAATTTCTGTAGTACGACCAATTCTTCAGTGATTTTTTAGCTTCATGAGCTTAAGACTCTGTATTATGTCTCTCAGCCTTTGATCAGCTCGACAGAACATTCTACTTCCACATCCAACGGATGGGAAGTACTGTATCGCGAAAAAAAATTTCAAAATTTTTTATTTACTCATTCACTTTAAAATGGTCGAAAACGCAAGAAAACAAAATTTGAGCAAAAACAATTTTCTTGTCTGTGTGCCTGTGTATCTGTGGTTTTGTTTGTGGACACGATAACTTTCGAAAGACTTAATATATGAACTTGAAATTTGGCAAACATATAAATCTCAACTACCCAAAGCGACCTATTGTTTGTGGGTTAAGTAGGGTATTGGGAAGAGGGGGTATCCACCCTTTTTGCAAATTTTTATTTTTTTTTCGTTTTAGTATGTAAATACTAGTATAACTGCGAGTATTATTCATTCTTATAAATTTTCGGTGCAGGAAACTGTTTAGAAGATATTAGCAAAAAAGCGTCACTTAAAGAAAACGGTTTTTCCTAAATATCTCCGAATATATTTAATATATTCAAAAAATGAAAATACCATAAGATAGGAAATAAAATTTCTAATAAAAATTGTCTTAGAAAATTTATCCAAAATTTTGACTATTTCAGTATATTCCCAAAAAACCTATTTTGCACCCTGTTCGTACGATTTTTTTGGTATTATATAGAAAATCAAATTTCTGATCAGAAAGCACTCTTGTATTTTTTTTGTTAAGTTAATAATTATCGAGATATTTGAAAAAAAAACGATTTTAACAATGAATAAAATTTTGCTGACAGTTCTTTGTCTTAGAAAAAATGTGTAAAGTGAAAAGATGCTCAAAACCTGATTACTAATCGTATAGTATAAGAATTAAAAACGTAAATGTCATTTTGACAATTGGATGTGGAAGTACTGATTCAATTTGCAGCGGTTTTTCTGCAGGAATACTACCAACCTAAGAATTTATTCGCATGCTATCTAGCTGCAGTTATTCCAATGCTATCGTTATTTATGATTAATTATTAATGTAATTGTCACCTAATAATCTAGCGAAGACATTACGAAGGACATAAAAAGGTAGTTCTGATCATAAAAATCCCTAGTGACTGTATCCTTGGTATACTGGTAGATTTGACGTAGGTATGTGTATCTGAAGTACGAGGTAGAGTTAGTGAACTTTGAGGTAAAATGAATATGATTAAATTTAAAATTTCAAACCGTTTACAGTCGAAAATGTATTGGCAATAAAGATAGACGTGTTATAATACAATGTTTATATGAATGATTCATGCAACGCGGGCGGCCCTGATTTCTGAATTCTTTGTGCCGCCTTTTTGTAACTGCAGCCAAGCTACAATAAGCACGGCGATAGTACTGAAGGTTGTAGATCAGTGTCACCCCACAGCTCCGAAATGGGAGCTTTCAACAACCTTTAAGGTTAATTATCCCACAAAAACTACAGAGTATTAAATAGAATTTCTCGCCTGTAGATTGAGATATACGTATATAATTTGTAGTGGTGAATCAGGCGCTATATGGAAAATTTCAGCTTCGGCCGCGTATCACTTGTGCCTCGGTAGTGTAGAGGAATGCACAATGGAGCGCCATTCCAGAGGCCCGAGTTCGATTCYCGTCCGAAGCTGAAATTTTTCATATAGCGCCTGATTCACCACTACAAATTATATACGTATAACTACAGAGTATGTTATATCAAATACATCAAATAATTCAATCGACAGATGACAAGTAAGTAATAGTTGTGTTCACCTTCCTGAAAGGCGGCAAATTGATTTAATCGATAATTTCCATAAACACCCTGGGTGCATGAATCATTTATAAAAACCCTGTATAACCTTAAGCTGCTTGATGGCAAAATTTTGCTTTTAGACAAATATTGTGGAGTTGTCCAAAAGTTTTATTATCCTTAGTAAAGCATAGTGATCATTATTGCTGACGTACTACCTAACCTGACTGCTATATTGCTAGTTGACGTTAGAGCTTACCTTATACATACATTTTGAATTGACGAAGAGAAAAAAAAGGTTACTCTTAACTGCACAATTTAACTATATGCAATATGCGGGTTGATATAGGCAAAAGAAGAAAAAAAATATTTACGCGCTATGTTTTAGTGGGTACGCACTCAAATTTTATATCTGATTTGCTAGCGTATTCTGAATAGCGCGCGGCGTCTGGCTAGGGTGCGTGTTCGCATGACAGGATTATTAACTTGCTCCCTTAGCAATCAAGTTACATATTTTTAGAAACCGCCAAAGCTGTTGAAACTAATTCTGATAAACTTGCGGAAATAAATACCTACTGCTAAAACAAACGTTTTAATTTTAGATTTTATCTAAATTTCTAAATACCTATATGCTGAAACATGTCAGTTTCAACTTGAAGGAGAACTACATTTTATCTTTGTTTCAAAGTTATTTATACATACTTCTACCGCCCAGAGACACCACTTTAGCAACTGTAAATATTAAGATGAGTCGAGTAACACATCATATTTTGTCTGTGCAATTATGTTTGTTTTAAAATCTTATAGTTTAAGTTTTTAATTTCCCACACTCTTAAATGCTGGTGTTGACCAAGTTCTACACAACTTTATAGGAGACACTTGAAATTTCAGATAATTACAAGGATGTAGGTTATGTTGCATTTTTATTTCAATACGATCCACTTTTTTACATTTCAGGTACTACAGCGGTAGTCTAAACATAGCAACAGTGAATTCTAAAGGATGAAACTTCGTAAATAAGCCCGTTGACTTGAAATATATCTTCTGAAGTTGCTCGTACATCTTATGTCCATAGCAAGCAGTAGTAGTGAGACGTGATTACGGCTTCCTTCACAAGATTCCAAGTGATATATTTATCCATATTCAACCATCGCTCTATAGTGCATCTGTGTCTAGTAACATAGATGCGTATTATTTTATGTAACAATGTAATTGTTTAGGAAAATAAAATGCACCGTACTAGTAAACAGTACCGATATATTTATGGAGTTGCAGTTATCAAGCTCATATCACATACATACCATTTGCCTTCACAACCATGGTTACATTTGTACGTTTACTATATATTACGCAGTGGCTGTTCCGATGATTTCAATATGATTTGCTTCAATGTTTCGTCTTGATACCTTTACACTGTGAAAGGTATATGTGTGTACAGCTACATTAGCTACATTAGTGACATTCACTGCCACTTAGTATAGACCCTAACTGTGAATTTTACCTATGCGGTAGGCTAAAAAGTGCAATAACTACGATACATAACCTAAAGATTATACGAAACCGTGTCACCCCACAGCTTCGAAGTGTGAGCTTGCTGCAACCTTAAAGTTAATCATCGTACATAATATTACAGCATATTTTAAAAATACACACTCCCACACATTTTCTTGTATTATAATATATGTATATCAAACCAACAATCGACAGATGACAAGTAACTGTCAAAGGAATAGTTGTGTTCACGCTCCTGAGAGGCGGCAAATTGGTTTAATCGATAATTTCCATAAGCACCTGGATGAATGAATAATTTATATTAACTCTGTAAAATGAAAACAGCTTCGAAATGGTATACCTATCACTCGACTTCAATTTGTTGCTTGTGCCTCTAAGTTCTCTCCAAATTTCATCTGGGTTAAGGCAGCAAATTGTAAAATTTACCCCATCGTAACAGACTTTTAGTCAATAACTTGAAGAAATGACAAACAGCAGGAGGAACCTATCTGATTGTCCAAACCATGCAGGCGCAATAATGAATGCATACTAACACCATTGGGGCTTCAGTTATGATAATTATTTTTTTACAGGCCACTTACCACACTTTACGCCAATGAACATCTGTTTAAATAGAACAATAATTGTTAATGGGTGTATGGAAGTCAGTATACGAACTTCTCTAAGTGTGCTAAACTTACATCCACGTACTAAATATTAACAATTGAGCTAACGATCTATTTAGCAAATGACATACAAGGGCAGCTGTGCTGGACGTTCGTTTATAACTTGCTATGCAAAAAGGAAATAAACTTTTGAATGTAATAATATGAAACAACATAGAAACTGCAAACTGAGCTGTTTTCCGAACGCGGCCAGCACGCCAGGGGTCCGATTTCGGTCGTGAGTCTTGGGTTTCAGCCAATCATGGGGACCCGTCCGTAAGTTACGTGAAGGTTCTGCTTGCGTGCAGCAAATTTAGTTTCTCGAGTTCACAACATTTCCACGGTGCATGTTCCCCAACTGCGATTCCATCTATGCGGTTTAATATGCATATCACATACAAAGATTAGCATGTAATCTTGCCTAGATATTTATGTAGATGTTGCGAACAGTTCACGAATATGACGAGTGGGCGGGATATCAATCGGAAATTAGGAATATTTGGGTCATGTTGTTTTGCTAAAATTATACTGTGTGCTATTTTCAGTAATTTGCCTATCATTAAATGCTTCAGTTCGAAGGTACTTACATTGAAACCACAAAAGAAAAAAAATATTAGAAGGCTGTTGAATTTATAATAATTTATGTGATTTACCGGCAAGCAGATGTATGAACAAAAAGTAGTGTTCACAAAAATATACTGATTCGATAGAAGTAGATATCCGAAAAGGACAAACCACTATGTAGTTGTAGTTGTAACGTTTTACCCTTCCTACTCTGCTTATATAGTAGAGAGTCCAAGCTAGTCTCCTTCGTTCCTGATTGGAATGGAAAGCAACGCAAAAGAGGACTTCGAGGAATTCTACAGGTTAGGTCCTATCTTAGAGTTTACTTATATCAATGATTCCCATTACTAAAGCCGATATATTTTGTGCCTAACAGAAGAGTTAAAAGAACTTACTTTTAACGATAATGGGAGGTCTGCGGACAATGTTTTAAGATTAAATTATTATTACAAACTTGTGTACTCCGTTGTTACAAGTCATACTGGAAAATGGCTCTTTTTGTTCTGCATATATCTCACATGGCATAACATCAAGTCTGACTTTTTCCCTCCCTTTACTTTTTGGTAGAATTACTTAGTTTTGAATTTAAAGCCGATTAATATTGCCCAGCTATAGTGTGTGACCACGTGCTAAAGGACTACAAGGATAACTCCGCCATTCAAAAAAAAAACTGACCTAGGTCTTTTTCACAGACGTTGTCGAAGGGGTGAACCCTTGTCCCTTCACTTCATGCTCTAATCTTTTTGCTCAGCATCACAGTGGTGCATCTTATTAAAACGTTTTCAGGATGCTGCTTGATGTGTTGTCATTCTGGGCTCAACACTATGGGTACCTATTCGGTATTCCTGCATGCGAAACATGTCGTGGAATCCAAATATTTCAACACAGCAGATGCCGATTTACTATTCTTCACCGTCTTCACCCAGTATTTGTATCATATCCCTAAAATTTTTTATGATGACAAACCATTCTTGACGAGGAAAATGGTAACTGCCCAGTTCCCAGATTTTGAAAAAAGATGGGCAACACCGTGCTATTAATCGGCTCGTTAGTTTAACACAATCGAAGTTATGTTCTGTAAGACTAATTTAAGCCATTACCAGCAAGAGCATTTCGAAATGAGTTTGTAACACTTGTAGCATTTTATCACAAGGTTTTTTGCCAATTTCCTTGGCTTGTCCTTTTTAAATGACTGGCAACACATGCGGTAGATTCATCATGCTTTTAAGGTAAACGCATCAACTTTAAACTTTCCGTTTAATTATTTCATGTTATTTGTGTCAGATACACTGATTCACGTACACTTTTGAACTGAAAGTACTTATTAGACAGAACACATACAGTTCTACTCCCTAATATAAATTTCATCCTACTAATATTAGAGTAAATCAGTTATGACACATTATCGCAGATAAATTACAAAAACAGTGACATACTAATTAATTAAACAAAAACAAAGAAGCAAATTAATCCATCCAATAGACAAATTAACTGTTCACACAACTTTAAAGTTGCGTCATTAATGACGTATTTTCATTACCATCCTAAGATACGGGTGAACACGACGCAGATAGAATTATAAAACTGGTTTCAGTTGTCTTCATCATACAATGTTGTAAAATACTTCTCATCCATTGCATGTCGTTAGTACGGATAACTCCACTTAAAATGGTAATGATCTTTGTCATCTGTCATATTACAAAAATGGCCCTGTTTTAGAAAGAGGATGATGGTAGTTTCAAATGTCACGGGTAGATGGCGGCAATTTACAAGTGTAAGATCTTTAATTTTTTTGCTCTTTATTATCTTCTTGTTCAGAGTGAAACACATAATAATATCATGCCATAGGAGGACGTCACATAGCAGTATGTAATATAGTAATAATAAGGTTGTGTAAAGGTAAATTAAGTATACTGTTTTAGAAGTTTCATTTACCATTTAAGTGTTTTTGACCTTATCATAGTTTGTGTTTTGTTAAATTCGTTTATTAACATTCGATTTGGCGTAATATATTGTCACCTAGAGCAGACAAACAAATAAATGTGCGGTAGTACATAGCTTCTTAATTGTTACATTACGATAGGATTGTTATAATACGGTGATTTTATTCTTATGGCGATAAACTGAATAGTTGGTATTTGTAATTTAATAACTTGAAATGAACATAAAGCGTAACGTTTAACCTTTAACCAGTAAAGAATGTCATACACTGTGCTTAACTTATTAAAAATTCAATATGGGTCGCCACCTATCGGCAATCCTTTAAAGCTTTAATTCGCCGGGAAAAACCAGGTCGCTTCAGAATCGTTTGTTAGGCATCCTTAGTGGAGATATTCGTAGTCCGTAGGTTCCAGGTTGACAGTGGCAGTTGACCACCCGACATTTCGTTTTTCACTGTCAATGTGTGCATTTGAAAGTTTTTGGTGCATGTACAACATAATCCCCTATACTATAACTATACTATTATAATATAACATTTTACAGGGAAGTATTACCTGTTATCACGAGTACATTATAACATTTCTGTTTGTCAGTGTCAATTTTGATGTTACACAACACATCTGACAACAAAAAAGACAAGTGGCTGCATGCTAATTGGTGACGTAACTTTAAAGCTGTAGTTGTGGAGATTGCTCAGCGACATATTATGACTTCGCAAAGCTTAGAGAAGCTAACTACAATTAAAATACACATGTGTATGCCTTACAAACACGTAAGGCCACCATTTTAAAATATTACATTAGCAAAATGATAATAGATAATTCCATTTGTTTGCTTTTACGTAGCTTCTTTTTTTAATTCACTGCTGAAATCTTTCTTCTCATTCTTCGCAAATTTACAATATGATTCGACTCACACGACACGACTCTTTGCACATTTTAAAAATTGTTTTAGAAAATGATACTGCCTTTATCTAAACCGTCTTTATTTTTTAATTACTGCTTTTTTGCGCTTGCTTCGTCTTTTAATGTTGATCTAGTAGCTCTGGAACATCGTAATGACGCTAGAACAGGCAAATAAAATTACTTGTTGAAGTTATTAAGTTGAACATGTGGACAATACGTGACAGCTATTCATTTCTTTTTTCTATGTACACAGACACATTAGACATTAGCTAACATATACTTAATTTAAGCCTTCTTATTATGCAGGGAAAATAAATAAATCTGACTTATCCTCGTAGCACCGTCGTAATAATTGTGAAACTTAAAAAATGCGATTTCTAGCTTACAGATATTCGTCTGTACATTTTATTGGGACGGATATCCTCAAGTACAACGACCTAGCACACTTTAAGCACTGCAAAGCAGCTCAGGAAGCCTCGGTGCTCCCGCTGCATACAGACGAGACCGAACGCAGGATTCAGCGCACACAATACGAACGGCAAGCGGCGAGCAAATTTCTAGGTGGAACTGTTGATAAAATTCCGAATCGTAAAAATACCCCTAGAGACCACAAAATAATTTCATTTGGAAACAAGATAAAAGTGAAACGTGCTGAGATGGAACTCGCGGGGGAATGAATTCACCGCAAACGTGAAACTTTTTTTGACGCCGCGCTTAAACTCTAAACAATTTATGGACGATTTATCACGATAAGTGGGTCCTTATTGAATTAAACAAGGATAATGGCCCCGACCCGACTGCATATTGGTGAAATTTATAAAACACCAGTGTCCGCGTTTGCTTTTTCGCCTATTTTCGCTATTTAATACCGCCGCCAGGAGATAACGGCCGGGTGGTTTATAAACGGTCGGGTTTACTAGTTTTGTCTTGATTTAAATCCGTTTAAAMGATTGCCTCGGGCCCGGGTATATCAGTTTAAAGTGATATCCTTGGGGTTAGGTACTGAATTTATTTTGCGCTTAATCCCCGGTGTTGAAGTTTGAGCTTAAAAGTTTAGGTTTAAACTTTTAACAAAGTGCGCAGATATAGTAGCCGTGGCTTTATAGCACACCGACTATACAATATCTTAGTAATGATGTACGGAAGCTTACCTCGTTAAAATAAATGGCATCTGCAATTATCTATAACAATTAAAGTTAAACAACGCCGAATCTTAATTACAGAAATAATACAAGACTTGTTGTATCTTAAAAATCCCAACATTAAAATATCTGGAAATATTGTCAACACAGGCATATATTACATTATTTCAAACGTCATTCGTATTCTTCTGTTTAGAAAATATTATACAGGTTATTTATGAGACTGGCGAGATTCAAAATGCAAGCCGAAATAGATTTACACGGGTAACCAGATAATTATTGTTCTTCGTGTTAAAAGCATGTGAAACATAGAAAGTTGTTATCAGTAGGTAAATTTTGACGTAAACTTCAATTATTTGCTTTAACCAAATTGGAATTGTAAAACATATATTGTTTTTGAAGAATGTTTATTCGGTAATATTAATGTAACAAATGTTGAAAATGTTGCCTCCCGCTGTTTTTATTAATCTGAAGTCGTGCCCAGAACGACCTTTTAGCACTTAACATTTCTGGAATGACGAATCTACATGCATCGCGTGTTTTATTTTTTAAATCTTCTACACTATTAATTGGTGTTTGATTAACTTGTTCTTTATCCCCCCTCATAATCCAGGGGATTAAGGTCGGGACCGGTGGCCAAGGATTAATTAACTTATTCCTGACTGACTGATTAGGCATTAGGATCCTCATATTCTGTGGTTACACGGTAGTGCCCCATCTTGTTGAAACCATAGATCTTGTCTCACTTGTAATGATAAGAAGCATTGGCAAAATGGTTCTCAAAAAATTAATTAATTGGTTCCCTATAAGCTGTGTCGAAAAAAGAATAAAGCCCAATGATTTGATTCCGCAATATTCCGCACAAGACACATCAGACATTTGTAGAGTAGATTCATTGAAATATCTCTTCAAATGCACTGAAGATCTCCTAGCGCATAGTAGATAATGCTGTATGTTTTTAAGTTTTTAGCTTCGCCATTATTAGAAAATGTAGCTTCATCTGGGAAATAAATGTTATGGTAGAATGTAGCATCAAAGTTTGGTTTCTTCTAAAGTGTTTCAAAACGACAGTCTTTTTAGGGGTGGCCAGTATTTCCTTAAATCGATTCAAATATCCTAAAAATTGTGCCGGTAGAGGCTCTCATTTGAAAATGTCGCTTGTATAAACGGGCAACAGTAGAAGGGTGTTTTTTTATTGCATTCACCATATATTAAAATATCTCTTTTATCTGTTATTTGAATACATTTTAACTTTTAATAAATACAGAAACTGACAACATAGCTGTCATGAATTTATTCTTTTTAAATTATACAGTAAATAAAATAACATTGCTTTTATAATGGGTTGCACTTGCAGTTTCGTCGGACTTATTACTCGTGACACACCTAACCTCCCCTTCTACCTTAATGTTTGAACGCATTAAGTTAGAGAGGTCAAAGAAGTGTCGAGTAAGATCATTGAAAAATAACTTTTTTTTTGCTAATACAAAATGGCGTCACAATAGCTACAACCTTAATATTTTAAATGGCAGCATGCGTCATTTCATATTTCGTTGAAAAACCACTTCCTTGCTCTGTTGCTCTGTATGCCCATTCTAAAGTTATGGAGGTTTCAACTTGAGAATGCTTGAGAGAGACATTAAAAAATGATTCAACCTTAATGACCTTGATTAAAGCGCGCGATACGTGCATCCTTCGAATTAACTTCGGACTCACTCGGTACCCATGCGCTAATATGCCTGATCCATACTTAAGTTGTTCGTGTCAGTTATTATGACTATTTGATTGTTCTTTTGTTACTGCCTTCTTGTTATCCCTATTGACAAGGGAACGGGGTCACGTTACGCATGTGTAAATGCAGTGACTAGAGATAAATCAAAGTTTGTTGTATTAGCAATGTTAGCACAAATCCTCTAATGCTATAATTGTCTATCTTGCACCACTTGGCAAATTCATACGCCAAATCGTACATTATGAAACGCTTCTTATTTTTATGCATGCTTTTGTAGGAGAAATAAATATTTTTGAATAGGCATATTCTCTTGGAAAGTAACTACCTCCTCGTGAAAATTTTCACCGTATTATAAAATATGAGAGCCAAGTTAAGTTGCCCTGAATAAGAAATGGACGAATCGGAGCATTTTTATTTTATTCTCTACTCTGACTGCAGCTGAACAAGGTAGTCTGAGAGAAGACTAGATGAGGTTTATCATCTTTGCATAATAGCGTATAGTTGCTTATATTCCCATGAGATGATCTGGTTGTTTGCTTTGTTTCTAAAAATCAGTGTAATTAAAAAAATCAAGTCAGGGAAAACAGGAATGACGACGTAGTAATGACAAAACAGCAGATGAACACAACACAACTATCCGAATAATTGACATGGACAACTGATATCGCCGATCGAGCACGTAAGCGCTGCGTCACTTGCCGAGTAGGTTTTATGCAAAATATTCGAGTAAGTTATTACTGCACTGTGATTTACGTTGGTTAATAAATACAACATACTGCAAGGGCAGCGGTGTTATAGTGTTCCAATCCCTCAATCGCTCTCATAATGGGTTTACCGCATACACGTGCCGCTACTATGATTTTGCATAATTGGAGTCGTCTACAAACAGTTCCAGTCCCGTGTATTGGAAATTATAATCCTGTTTAGAAAAGACGATCTGCTACCATTAAGAACAGTTGGATGTGGATATTATTTTACCTGTATGAGTACCCGATTATGGAATTTAAGCAGAATTTATAATAAAACACTTAACCCTTATTCATGTGGGATAAATCCGGTAGTGAAGTAATCTCTACCTGTGACCTTGCCGGTATTTTTTAAAGAAAACTGCAGTGGTAGTCAATCGCTCATTATTTTACTGTTGCAATACTCAGGTATAATTACGTTCGTTTGGCTCAAACCTTAGTCTGCTTGGTATTTATTTAAACAACAATAAACGGGTTGTTAAAACTCCAATCTTGAATATGTGAATTGTTGTGTTCCACAAGGATCCGTACAGGGTTGACTTTTTATATTTACATATGTTATTATGTGATCGCTGTAACTCTAGGTGAGAGTACACTTGATTTGATTATATCAGTCATTTACATACCGTGAGGCTAACGGTGCACGCAAGAGGATAAAGTCTGTCTAACATGACTTTTGCAAGGGGGCTGAAAGTCACTTGTTAAATATTAGTAACCCAAAAGACAATAAGCTTCCACTTGCTATTACTATTCTTCTTTCCAAAGTTGTAGAAATTATTTCTACGGCGCTAAATAAGCTAAACTTAAAAGGGCTTGAGTTGACCTAATTACGTCCCAGTCGAACTCACCTCCAGAGCAAACAAGGGCTTACGGACTAAGGTAAACCTTGAAGACAACATCCAATCGATTCCCCTGATTCTGTGGAAAAACACGACGCACTTCACCAATCAATTGAGTTCACTTTTGTGCCCCATCCACTTTCTCCTGCTGCGTCGCTTACCCTCACGTATGTGTCTCTTCCTACACCAATTATCGATATTGTCACCCGAACACAAAGACTCGGGGTTGATCGAAGGCGAGCATCAGATCTTTCTGACGGGCTCATTCTTTCCCTAAACGACGGCAAATACGCGCCGTAAAGGACTTGATAACCTTTTTTGTGAAGTGAGAATTAAACCAAATAGAAACTTAAGTCGTTGTGTTAACAGACGAATGGAATCGAATGGGAGTTGTGAATTGTAGGCAATTTTTCAACGCCTCCGTGAGTTCTCCAATCTTGGACTGTTTGCTTAGATTTCGATGATGTGTACACAACTGTTCGGGAAGAGGTTACTAAATCGGAACGAAAACGTGTAGGAAGCACTTTCAGGATGTATTTTTATTTAAACTGTAGATGTAGGTTGCTCCTCTTGGAGATCTCCATAAAACTGTTTTCTAATGCGCCACCACTAGAAAGCAATATTTTAATAATTTGTTCAGAATCAACTTGATGGCGAGGTACATTTTATCGGTTCAAGAAATCAAGGTGTGTGGCCTGCATAGTATTGTAAATGTTTTTGATTGGGGTCAGTATACTTACAAAGCGCTGGTAGATATATTTAAAAACTGCTAAATTTATTTACTTTTTGTACGAACACGCTATTTCCGATTGTCTACCATTCTTAGTTTAAAACGGTATATTATAATCACTAGTTGCCAAACAAAAACGCGTCGGTAATTAATTACTTGCTGTACCTTTATTAGCTAAAAGTGTGGCCGAAGTACGACGAAAGATTTCTTTCGGGCCTTTGCGCGGTATAACAAGTAACATCTTGCAATTTTAAATACTCTGCAATTTTCGTTGGAAATTTTTCTGTCATACCTGTACGCAGGCACCTGCAACATTTACCGTTTAAAAATAAATGCGAAAATTCAGTAAGAGTTGATCAAAGTTTTATATAATATACATATTATATAGCTGCACCGTCCTACAAGCTCCTGAAACGCTTAATGTCATTGCGACCTACAAATGTTTAGAAACCGGATTTAAACTTTTACTACTAAGAAGTATTAACAAACCTTATGAATCAGATATGTCTCATGTGATGTTACCATTAAAAAATTCGTTTTCTTATTTAGTAAAAATACTGGCCTTTTTAGGCAGACCTATATGTTCAATTTTTTCTATTGAGAAATGCAGTCGGCTTAGAAAATTTAGAGGTATTAATAGAATCGTATAAGAAAATTGTTGTGTACTCAGCCCAGAAATCGCCTGGGGATATTAATTTTTTCGGTTTCCTTGCACAAAGTAAGCCAACAAGAATTCTTCATTTTGAAATTATCATAGGTTTTTTTTAAATTTAATTAATAATAACAACAGAGTATAATTTCACTGTTCCTACAGACGAAGAAAAAGCTTTGAAAGCTGAAGTTAACTTGAAAACTGCAAATGCTCAAAGTGATATATTTTCGACGTACCTTACACATCCTCTCAGCCTCAAACACAAGTGGATTCTAGCCAATGTGCGCTTGACTGGATACTGCTAGTTTGCCTAATGCGAAATATTTTTGTAAATAGAGTAGAAATTTGATATGTGAGATTTACAACTTTCGTATCACGTGATCAAAAATGAGCCTTATCTACTAAGTTGCCTTTTTGTGTTGTTTATTACCTATAAGCTAAGCATTATTTTGATTAATATATTTTCTAGCATAGAAATACGGATACACAGTTTTAGGTATTGGAATAGATTTTGGTACACGCTCGTTTTTTGTTAACATATAGATAAGACGCTGTATATTTATTCTATACTGCTTGTAACCTTGTTAACAACATACATTCCGCAATTAGCGTACTAACTAGAAGAACTCTTTTATATATCTCAATCAAACAATCAAAACAAGAAATTATAATCAACAAACGAAATTCAGCTTTTCATTTCAGGAACTGTTAACAACCCATAAGTGGCCTAAAATAAATAAACCGTCCTATCAAAAAAGCTATACGTGCTAAAGCTATTTTAGTAAGAACCACCATAACTTTGCAATCATTAGAGAGAAAATCTATCCTTATTTTATTTAATATTAATGGTTATTTTTTATGCAGTGGTGAAACCAGGACGTCGATATTTTAGTAAGCATTGTTATTTATTTGCAAATTTTGTTACGCAACCCAACATTCCCAACATTAGTCCATATACCATATACCTACGTTGCTGATATTCTTATAACTAAAAAAGTATACAAAATATCATGTATTAGTATACATGGTGTTCTAAGTAAAATTGCAAAAGATCGTAAGCCATATTATTGCTAAGTCCATCAAAACTAAAACTACATACTTCGGAAAGTTCATAGCGGAAATTAGCGGAAATCAAACTTCTCAGATTTTGTGGTGTAGCTTCTACAAACTTTTAATACCGCCCCCACTTTGAGAAACCCTGTATGAATGGTGATGCAATTTTCATTAATACAGATCACCTATATTGTAATGGTAGAGAATAGCATGAAGTTAGTGCTTAAAAAGTATGCGTATTGTGTGTAATTGCTATCCTGTATGCAAACTCGGATGATGTTTTCTGCTATATTGCTAAACTGTATTTGTGCAATTGCAGGTATTCCAACTGTAATGTATTTGTGTTTTTTTTATGCATTCGTCTACTTTTATAATGTAATTCCACAAAAAACTCTCTGATTGTTTTTCCGTAATGGTTTACCTACTTTGCCCCAATCAGTATGTACCTTACACCAAGGTTTATTCAAAGAGTTGATATAATTTTTCTTGTATTTTTTACAATACCAAGTTTTAGTAATAAATTTTATTGCTGACCTTTAAACAGTACTAAGTGACACTGGTGCTGAGGCCTAAACAGTAATTTACATTGAAAAGTGTCAGTGTAATTCTAAGTATTACAAAATACATAATTATAATTATAACATAAACTATACTTTACATTTCATTTAAATATAACTTAAGGCTATGGCAGAATTTTTTATATTTGTTTACGTTTATTATATTTTCAGGAATTTGATTGTATATGTTAATACTATTATATAGAGAAGATTTTTGAGCTTTACTGCTTCTATATATTTCATTTCTAAGAGTATCTTGTGATCTAACGTCATAGTTGTGGACTTCCTTAGTATATTTCAAATTTATGTTTATGTTTATGTTTTTATTGTATTGGTTTTTATTGCATATATGGGTTTTCTTGTTCAAATATTATTAATTTTTGTATATTAAACATTCCTGTTTGACTTTATAATTGAGTGAAGGTCATATAATTAGGTGCATTTCCCCAACATGTTATGAGATACCTTATATGAGGCATAACAAAGCAATTGTACAATGTCAGTCTTGCTGCTTTATTTAATATATTAGTACATCTTTTTATTGCACCCAGTATTGGTGCAATATTTAGCGTTATGTTTTCTATGTGTAATTTCCATGTCAGGTCGTTTGATATTTTTATTCATAAATATTTATAATTTGACACCTCCTTTAATTTTATATTATTTAGATATATATTAGTATCACAGCACTTCTTATTTTTTTTGTTTTCTGATCATGTATACAGTCTTGGATATATTAATTGTTAACTTATTATAGCACAGCCACTTAAAATATACGTCAAGATCATAGTTAAATTCTCTCTCTAATTGCTTCATATCTGCTCCTGATAATACCAACACAGTATTGCCTGCAAACATAAAGTACCTTGCTTTTAACTTTACATATTTTAGACAGTGGACATACATTAAATATTGTAGGGGTCCCATTACGGAACCCTGCGAAACTCCCACCCGCAGTTGTACCATTTCACTATTATTTCCGTTCGACTCTGTGTAATGTTTTCTATTCTCCGAGTATGTCCTTAGTAGACTGTAGCACACACCTCATATTATACAGTTTATTTAACAATAACTTTGTGTCCACTGTGTCGAATGCTTTTTGTAAATCAATGAACACTGCCAAACTTAGTAACGGGTCTGATTTCAACCATTGAACTAAGTAGATGCGATCTGAATTCTAAAATATATGACATTGTTCCTAACTTTTTTTGTACATTTGATGTACAGAATACATTATTACAAACTTGTGTTAATCAACAAACTTGTAACTACATTGCATGTAAGTAATATTTAGCTTCACATATTTTACATAACTAATTACACCGTTAATGGCAAGGGAACACCAGCCATGAGTATTATTCAATTACTCCTTCTCTGTATCAACTTATTAACTGCCATTCTTGAAAGTTAACTAATCGATTTCGTAGGGACCCAAAGAGCAGCGATTAAATTATGAATTTTAATTGTGCATGCTATGATATTACCTACCATCTCCACGGCGTTCCCGGGCTGCCATTACTGCTTGTAATGAACTAAGTTTTGGTAGGCAAGCTAATAACCTAATGCAGAAAACTTAAATGGGCTTTGTGCATACGCCGTACCATCTTTACATAAGTAGCGCAATATTCAGCTTCGACGTAAGGGATTATGGCATAATCCCATATCCATAATCCATAATCATTATGCTAATAGGCCTGGACATTTTTAAGTTATGACGTGCAGGCATCCATTAGCGAGCATGAGAAACTCATGACGACATTGTTAGTGCTGTAACAAGCGCAAGGTTTCTTCTGGAGTTGTTTGCATAATATACTCTTTAACTTAATGCATTTAAAATGTGCACTTTATGCAGTATATACTTTCATAAAAATCGACAGGAATAACGTTTTTGCATTACCTGCAGATGATTATATCTCACGCCAAAGTGGCAGCAATGCACAATACCTATTTCCATTCACTATAATTTTAAATAATCTGAAATCGGGTGATTGCTGCTTTGCAGTATTTGTGCCCGATGTCTGATGTAGATGAAAATAGTTCAATTCTATCGCTCATATCTAATACACAGGAGTGTCTACAACTGATATAAGTTTTTCCATATTGCTTCGTATCAATTAAACTAAAATAATATATTCAAATAACCTAAGCGAATGTGTATGCTTTGGATAGTCCGACGAAAGCCCTAAATTTGATGTAACTAGGAAAAAATTGCAAGTTTTTGAAAATTGGCACACTAGTTCAAACAGTATCGTTTGAACTAAAATATACTTAGACTACTACAACTTGCGCTTATACGTTAGTAGACCTGTAACTTCCTTGTTTTAAATGGAACATCCTGCAATTTTTCCACTTTTATGGATCCTACGATTAAATTATAAGGGTGAGTTTGTTAAAGGTCATCTATATCTAAAATGAACTGTTTTCTGAAAAAAAATGACACCTGTACAAATCACTATGGAGACCAGTAATTAAAAATTCAGCAAGAAATAGTACTTAGCTCTTAATGAACAATTACTCGGTATCTTTATAATTTATCAGGGTAGTCGTAATTGCTCTTTAAATCTAGCCAACTTTGGACTCAAATTCCTTGTTTCGAATAGAACCATTTGTAGATTTTATATTGTAGTGATGCAAACTTTAATTCTGCTTATACATATAGCCAACTGTTAAAAAAGCAGTTTCTCAAAATTTGTGCTTATTGCATGTCAAAATCAGCTAAATCTGGATTGATAGTGTACTTTTACGAAAATTTTAAGTAGAGCACTGTTACGGTAAGTGCTCTACTTAAAATTTTTGAACAATTTTTGTTATCTGAACTTATGCACTGTTAATGTGACACAATCACCAGAAGAGCTTGTGTTAAATAAAACAATTTATATCAAACCTTATTTCGCAGTGTAGTAGTTAAGTTTTTCACAATCGTTGGCGTTCTAGTGTTTATTAAGCAACCAAAAGCCAATGCAGAAAATTTTTTGTCTGCATTTCCATGATATACATTTGGTAGTGCGCCATGAATTTAAATCAATTTAAATTAACAAAATATAATTCTAGTGCATGACTGTTATTCTAATTTTAGTAAGAAAAAAACTTAAACAACTAAATTTCATTAATTTTACGCACCGGGTAAAATAACATTTTATGTAAGTAATAAAAGCATGAAAAAGAATGCAATTTGAAAAAAAGAACACATACATATTTTCGTTAAAAACTGATTTAAGTCATGCTCGAAAACATTTTCCTGCTGTCGTAGCCCGATTGATGTTTTTGGGATTAACTGTTGGAATGTACGTCGTTTAAAATTTCTATGTACCCATTGGTTTTCAAATCCTCTTAGTAGATACGCAGAGACAAAATGTTATTATTTTTATGATAAATTGTAAAATTTTGACCATTATAAATTAATATTAGGTAATAATAAATAATAATAATAATAATAATAATAAGAAAAAAAGCGATATTCATAATCTTTGTAAAATTTATACCTAGGTATCTACTCATTTTTAAACCATTCTCATTAACAGATTCTTTGCTGCCTTATGTAGCAACGCTGTGTGTGTTTTGTATTTGCAACGTAGGCGGTGCAATAACTAAAATTCTTAAAAATATAGGCTAAAAATAATCTGATATTATACGTCCCAATTAGCAACTATTTCAACAAAAATATGTCAGTCTAGTTAAATTTTATATCTTACCGACAGGGCTTCGTTTATCTCTAAAAAGACTTTGAATGTGTGAGTGAGTTTTTTAGAACCTAATGCAACCCACATAAATAACATAGGCGGTATATTTACCTTAAATAAAAAAGAGAGCGATTTGGTCGCTTTCATATAACTAGAAAAAGGTGCACCGACCTTCCACATTATACAAAGGTTTTATGTCTTTTAAACCCGTGACAGAATACTAATTTCACCAGCTACATATCTCTAACGACGTAAATCGCTTTCGTCACACTACACACATCTAACACATCCGGCTTCAATTAAATGATATCATTTAAACAGATGAATCCTAAATACCCACATTTTACTCACTTCCACGATATGTACCGCTGTTAGTCATTAAATGTCCCCTCCCGCGAAATAAACACATGACATATGGTCCTAATCCAATTAGCTCCAGTTACATAGCTTAAGTAGCTTATCAAAAGGACCAACCCAAAAGTAACGGCCCCAKGTAAAAGGAGCTAACGAAACGTAATTAAAGAGGTTTGATAGTATTTACCGCTTTGGTAGTGGCGAAGGCGGAAAACTGTCATGAAAAGGAAACCATACTCTGTGTAAATTCGATATTGGCGAAAGTTGCTTGCTGTGTAAACGACTTTGTAAATTTCATCGGCTCGGTGTTGATGAAACTTAACGGATCGTTTGAGATGAACGACGTGCAACACATGATTAAATAGGTATTCTGTCGAAATTATACAACCCTTCCATTCTTCACTGGGAGTGAGAAATGGTACTGTGGTTAAGGAATAGTTATTACTACCCAATCTATTCTTAATTAATGACAAACTATAATTAGCTACTGTTACATATATATTAATGAATAACACAATGCACGGCAGCAAATAAATCGTATATGCGATCAGTATGTTTGATGAATTTCCTAAAAATATCCGACTCTAAATTAAGTCTACATTACTATTTCGTTAGCTGATAAAAATAATAAGCTGGCTGTTTTAGATAGTGTTAACTATGTAGAGTGTGTACACACATCCTACCCTTTACCTAACACTGTTCAGGAGTCTTAACCTAACAACATATGTCTAAAACTAGACCCCAAAGTATGATATCTTACTTTTGCTTCGCCACCCCACAACTTATCTGCATCAAAAGCTTAACCGTCCATTATGGCTTCAAAGTTCAATTAATACAAATCTGTGGGTAAAATAAGAATCAGAATTGAAAAATTGGGAAAACCTAGTATTATTTGATGCTTTTGTCGTTTTTACGAGTAAAGTATCCAGCAACGATCTATGAGACTGACTTATGCAGAGGGTTTTACAGTTTGATGGTCGGCCGTCGTAAACTATTGTATTGTAAATGGGATTAGTGGCACGCTTCAAAGTTCCTAAATGGACCGTATTCAAAAAATCTTGTTGACTAAAATTTTAACTTTTCCACTATAAATTTTTGAAATTTGTTAGTTGTGATAATTTAGCAATCAATAAAACATAGAAGCTTTTATAACAAATTTTATTTAATGCAGACCTGATGCTAACTGGCCCCACCAGCGACCTATTTTTATGTGATACTTTAAGGGTTTAAATTTTTCGATGTATAAAATAAAAGCCTTTGCATGTCATAACGAGTTTACACAAATGTAATATAAAAACATACAAATTTGTAAGTAGAAAATTATTTACATTTGTTAGAAAAGATTACAATAGCGCACAATAAAATTAATACACGGTATCGATTATGTTCATTACAGCTTGTTAATAAGCACATTACTAGAGTCACAAACTAAAAAAATACGCACTATCACTTTCACTGCTAAAATCACGATTAAATACTATTATTAATTCTTGTACATTGTACAATGTCCAGTACATGCCATACTGAACTTCCCCATGCATCGACACTTGTTATTTCAGCTTCGTGTCTAATTTTTAGCATTAGCATTTCATTGCTAAATTTTCCACCGGTGTTCCCTCGTCGAATTCTTTGTTTCAGCTGCCTCTATATCATTTCAAGGGGGTTGAAWATGCAATGATATGGGGGTAATCGTAGMATGGTGTGTCCACATTCAGAAGCGAGKATGTAAATTTTAAATTTCTTCCAAATTTTTTTGTGCCAAGCACTTACAATTGTTTTTTGTGTAGTCATCTTCGAAAAATATTACACTTRGTACACTTATATGCTGTAAAACTTTAAAATATAAGTAAACACATATGCTCTCAATAGCGTTTATAGTAGGAGTAGAATGGTTCCGATTTCTTCTTATTTCAAATAAAATATACATGTAGAAATTACGTTTATGACCCTCCAGATTAAAAAAAATTTAACCTGTGAAGAAAAAGGGCAGAGGACGATTGCACACCACGATAAAAAATTAGACAGTATGGGCTGCCGCATTGAAATTGGAATGTTTACCATTCATGGTTATAAAAATAGATACTACTTATTAAATTAGGAAAGAATACAATTTAGTCATACATTAAAAGCTATTAGATGAGAAATATTTGTAGTTCAAATAATAATACCAAATAATGCTCATTGATTTATGTGTACGGAAAAAAATCTAAAAAAGCCTAAACACAATTTTTGGATACGGTCCACTCCGCTGCAAAACAGTGAAACGTGCCGAACCCGTCTGTTATTTACGACAGCTTCAGGTAATACTTGTAAACCATTGTGAGCTGTAATCGGTTGTTCGTATAACGAGTCTCATAGATCGTTGCTTGATACTTTAGGTACAGAATAAAATGGTACTAAAAATAATATGCACTTAGCAATATTTCAGGGAAATAAGAGATTTTAAAAATTTAACCGTTTTAAGGTTTAGTTTATATTTATATTTGTATACAGATATCTAAAAGATTTATAGCTATATGATCGATCTAGCTGGCCTACACACCATCGCAAATATTGCAAGTGCTATTTTTCCCACCCACTCTACATTGTGTTTTCTCGCATTGAAAGCAAGCGGCATAATATATAACAGCCTCAGAGATCGCACAGATATCAAGTCAGCGTCGCACAAAATTGAATTGACTGCTGCAGTGCACTACGAAATCGATTTCCTATTTATCACAACTACAGAAGCAGCAGGCATCCCAGATAAGTTCCTACYCTTGCGTATTGTAAGKGAGGATATTAGATTATTCCATTATGTGTGACCACATTGTCGGCGGCATTTGGCGTCGCCTCAGGAAATGCAGGGCTGTCGTCGATAGAAGATGCGCTGGGGTTAGCAATGGGGGACCCGGAGCTTGGCACCGTCTCAAACGATACCAGTTTGCTCAGACTCCTGAGAATCTTTACAGTAAAGGTTGATCGAATGCAGATGCCTGCTGTCTCGATAGAAAGGTTTATCGTATTTGAAATGTTTCGTGTTACAGTGCTACTTATACATAATACTAATATTATATAGAGAAGCAAATAAGTGTTCCAGGCTACATTTTTAATTTTTTTATAACTCCAACAGATTTACCTTTTAAGACTTATTTCATTGAATTAAATAAGAAAGCATCAGTCAAAAACATTATTTTAGCCAATTAACAGATTTAGCAAATGTGTCATTAAGATAAAATGAAATTACATTGATGTAAATCGCAAAATGTAAACGGGAAACTCAAGAAAAATAGTGATACACTGCAATTATTTATGTGATGACTGGTATCTTCTTTTTGTAATGTATCCTATCTTCCTCGGTTTTCCCTGGTGTTCTTGTGAAAACTCTCACCTTGCCCACAATCTTTTATAGTATGATGTTGCTGCGCAGTGCGCAGCTCGACTATCCCCTAAACAAAGGGAATAGCAGTATTTCGTAAACACACTGTTACATAATCTACCCAGGCCCTATATTTAAATTTAGAAAGTTCATTACACTATGAGTAAGCAACTTTATAATAATGATTGTCCAATTATTTAGTAGGACTCAAAATTACGTTGTGTTCAAATTAGTTCGGTATGTAGCACTGTAAGAGATAAACAAAAACACATAACCCGGTGTAACATATAAGTAGTCTATTTTGCACCAAAAAAACTGCGGAGTGCTTACAATGGACTGTAGAAAAACAACTGGAAAAAGACTAGTGTTTACGCGGTAAATATATGTTATATTTAATTATGAAAGATACACTTGTACGGTAGCAAATCAGACTAGACCTGAAATTACATAAATATCGCACATTGCGTCATAAATGGCTGGAGGAGCATCCTCAAAAAGGCCAGGCATGCAGCAGAGATTTTGGTGGTCAGTGGTAGAACAACATTTACCAGAAAAATTTGTTGTTGCTGTGAAGCAATACAATAATGGCAGACTTATATGACGGCGTGGATCTCGCAGGCAGTAGTCTAGAGCTAAAACCCAATATCGCGCAGTAAATGATGTCCCGGCATTTTGGTATGTGGTGATGCTATGCTCACAACGCCCAGCCTTGTGTTCAGTCCATCATTATTGTCTCTCAGGTGAAGCCTTTCAGGCTCCGAGAGCACCCACATTGCAAGATATTCTTGGTAGCCTAACAGCCTTTGATCTCTGCTAAAGGCATCGCCAACAAGAAGTCACACCAAACAAAGCCTGCAATGGACTAATGCAAGTACTAAATGCCAATAGGAGATAAATATCAATATAAAAAATATCAAAAAATCAATGTAGTCGCGCAGTACAAATCAACAATTTTAACGTAAATGCGATTTCGTGACGGGTTTCATAAAATAATGAATGAAATCGTTATAATAAGCAAACGTGAAGCTGTACAGAACGTACATATACTTAGTTATGAACCTGTCGCAAAACGTAATAAGCGCTATCAATACAACACAAAATTTTACTTAGAGCTTTGTCTTCCGGCTCCGATCCAGCAGGTGCCGTGCAAAAGAGTCAACCTCTTCAGCCGGGATTTCGTGTGGTGCATTCCAGGTTTGCTCTAGCCTGGTTATCGCAGCTTGTCGCCTCTCGTAACGTCAGTTGGATGACGATCCGATTGCTGGCTTGCCCGGGCATATAGCTTGTTCTCGCAGGGCTGATGCCTGCTGCTCGTGGACGTGTTCCGGTACTCACATTTACTCCCCCTAGCTAAAGCTAGCACTCGGAGATGAGGTCTACGTGTTGAAGCATTGCAAAGGTTGGTCTTGGCGTCACTATTAGCACTTCCTCAGGGGTCGCCCCTTCCACAAGGGAATTAACCTGACGATGCGGGTTACTAAGAGGTCGCTTAGCCCAGGAGACAAGCTTAGTGTTACCATTAGCACTTCCTCAGGGGTCACCTCTTCTGCAAGGAAATTAGCGTCATCGGGACAGTTACTAGGGGGTCAGTCACCCGGGAAACGAGCTTAGCGTTACGATTAGCACTTCCTTACAGGTCACTTTATCCATAAGGGAGTTAGCGTCACGATAAGGGTTACTAAGGAGTCACTTCGTCCAGGAGACGAGCTTAGTGTCACGATTAACGCTTCCTAGTAGTAGTTTTTCGGTGGCAACATATGTGACTTTTTTCCTAGCTGAAAGTGGTGGAAAGCTTCAGGCAAGCACGTATTTTATGCAAAATAACTTTAAAGTCCCAGAAATAATGCATTTACCTTTAGATCGCCGAACAGGGCAGCTTTCAGACAAAATTTTTTCTTAATTCCTTAATATTATATTCAAAACTTAATTCCGTTTTGTGTATACCACGAAGCCTACGCCCACGACCGCAAGCTCACCACTGAAGATTCCTGCCACAGTAGTAAGCGAAAAGTCTGGAGATAGAAGAAGAAGACATTGATGGCGCACATCCAGCCCGAAAGTTTCACATCATCTTTTGAACGCCAGCCGCGAAAGCCTAAGCCAATATAAAAATTGGACATGACATAATGTATATTGTATAGTATTAACCGGTTATTTCAAGGATTAAGAAATCAGGTTAAGAAATTTTTTTGTCGATTTCTTAATACTCACCAGTTTAACTAGACTCGAGTCGCTGAATCTCTTCCCTTTTATCAAGAATTTATGTCACAATTAAAAAGAAATTAATGCCCCGATTGACAATCACGCGGTAAAATTAGAGACAGACAATTTAGTTAATGTACTAGGAATTTGCTGTTGTTTCAGCGCACGTTGTGTTTGATAATAACGATTGAACGAGATCCAACTACATTTAAAACACATCACCATTTCAAATATAAACGACTGCATATCTGAAATATAAAAACCTTAAATAAGTAGACCTAAGGTGTCTTTTAAACAAATATACCAATTGCGAGGTCTACTTTTTTTGATTCACACTTTCACGGATTTTTATTATTGCACTACTTAGTTTGTACATACAAAATAACTTAACAAATTGAAATATGTCAGAGTGGTGCTGTATTGTAAAAAAATATTATATTTCTGCCGTTACCTTGAATGAAACTCTTCTCTCTCTCTCTCTCTCTCTCTCTCTCTCTCTCTCTCTCTCTCTCTCTATCTCTCTCTCTCTACGTTGATTCGTACACAAACGAATGATAACTTATGAGAAAGGATCCAGTGACCGAAGTAAAAAAAGTATAATAAGTATAAAAGCTTAATTGTAGTTTTTGATACCAGCCGAAATACTCGTACATAACGTTATCGAAAACTTGCTCTGAAAACTCGATGCCGGTAGCTGAATCTGGAACATAACCCGACCTGCGGAAATATTAGCCAGGTAATGCGGTTTTTGGAGAGCACCGGAAAGCAGTAAGGGAACTTTCATGATGGCGGATTAGGATTTTGACCCTTTTCATAGTATTGAATGACGAATCGGCCGTGAAGAGCTCTCCGGGCTTTACGAACGCTTTTAATATTATTAAAAATGTAGGTGAGGCAATAAATGTGGCGTAAGCCGCAGCTGGCGGGGTCTTAAGGCAGTCAGGGACCTAAGCTATATTTATTGGAAGTGCCTGATGGCTAGGTGCACCATTGATTGCTGAATGCATCCATGCTCAATAAAGCAATCGGATTAAAACTAACGTTCCTTAAACGCTTTTTCTAATTTGTACTTGAGATTTAGTTTTTTTATATTTTGGAGCTTGATATCCCTGAATGTGATTGGCAGGCAATGCAATTTCGTAAACCTCTACGAGTAGTGAATCGCAAAGCATTGGTACAAGTATTCGTTTAATCAGTCAGGGCACGTGAAGTATCATCTGACTCACAAAGTGTTTAAATTATTTCATTTTATCGTTTGTGAAAACATTTGCTACAAAACCATAGTCCAAGTTGTGAATAAACGAGTTAAACTTAGTCTTGGAATGTTAGTTAAATGGAGATAGTAAACTTGAAACCAGCGTTTCACCGCTTTATCCCACTGAATTAAATCTATGTGTAAACGTCTTGGACACCCTATGCCATCAAAATGCTGTTCTGGTCGTGACACCTTAATCATTATTCATTACGAATACAATTACTAATACATTTAAACTAAAGTATATATTTTTTACATTCGTAGATGATAATTAAAAATTTAACAAAATCAAATTTTCTGCAATAATCTATTGGTAAAAGGTTACTGCACAAGATAGCACATAATATAGTTTTAATAGGTAAGTACAACTTGAATTTGCTTTAGCTGTGTGAATTAGAATTAAATAAGGTATAGTAACATCATTTTTAGCAAGTATGTCATAAAAAAGGATATAATTGTCAATAAGACATCGATATAGATTTTCATTTACATTTGGTAGTATGTATTTCGGACAATATTATTAATGCTATTCACAAAAAAACTTAGCTTAATGGCAACAATAAGCAAATAATTAACTACATAATAAGTATTGCCTTTGAATATAGAAATATATTGCGAGTAATCAAAGGTATAACATATCGAATCGAAAAAAAAAATGATGAAGGAGTATTGTATTATATACTTAAGTTTAGAATTTTTCAATGAATCGTTTGCTTATCTGTAAATGGCATATTGCAAATACTTTAATTTCTTGCTAAAGTAAAGCTTAGTGATTTAAATTTGACAATCCTTAGCTTTAACAACCTTATAAATTATTTGCTAATGTTTATTTGCTTTCCAGGTAAAAGGTTTTTGTATATACCTTTCTAAAGATTGCCTGAGATATCTCAAAATCAAAATAAACCAGAATGTCAGAAATGCCACTGTACAGTTTTACTTTACATGAAAATTTCATCCTACGTTTAAAAAAGGTCCTCATAGATGTGAGTTATAAAGGGTTTCTGTAAATGATTCATGCAACGCGGGCGGCGTTAATTTATGAATTCTTTGTGCCGCCTTTTTGTAACTGCTGCCAAGCTACAATATGCACGGCGATAGTTTTGAAGGTTGCGGATTAATGTCACCCCACAGCTCCGAAATGTGAGCTTTCTGCAACCTTAAAGTTAATTATCCCACAAAACACTACAGAACATGTTGAAAATACACACTCCCACACTGCCATTCGTTTTCTCACATTAAAGTATATCAAATAATTAAAAAATCGACAGATGACAAGTATACGTCACTTTCCTGAGAGGCGGCAAATTAATTTAATCGATAATTTCCGTAAACGCCCTGGATGCATGAACCATTTTTAGAAACCCATAGCTTTTATAACATTACTTATTTGAATATCCAGCTTCTGTATACCCTTGGAAAAGAAAAAAGTGCTTATGCAGGTTATAGGGAATTGAGCATTACAATTTATAGAAACTTGAATTTTTCCTATAAATTTCAGCACCATATAATGCATAAATATTATCAAGGCAGAATTGCTGATTCCGCATGAAAAGCGTAAATAAAATGTTTACTCATCGTTAAATCGAATAAATATTTTACTGCGTTGGCCTTTGGCTGAAATTCGCATTTATTGGTGGAAGGAGTAATTGGAGTCTTTGCTGAACGCAACTGACTCAAAGTGAAATAGGTTAAAATTGTGAAAATATTTTTTAATTCTTTTGGTTAACTAACTATTAAATTCACAATCTAACACATGTATACCAGTTGATTTATTATCACGGAAGTGCTGTAGAAAACTGGAGCGACAATGACATACCAACATTAACTACTGTTACGTGCAAGACTACTATTATTATTATGGTAGTAAATTACAAACCTTGGCGTCAACGTTACCTTTTCTGTATTTTTAAACAATTGTATGTATAGTTTCAACAATTTAGTTAATTAACGCTTTGTCTATATAAGTTTTGGGTGTTCCTATAAATAGTGTAGACCTTCTGGAACAAAAGCATTTCTCCTTCAATTTGTTCTTTCTTTTTACTAACGGACCTTAAAAGGACGAACAAAGTGTCTATATTTGGAAATTTTCTGCAGGTATGCTACAATCCGCAATGGCCTGATTAATTTGAAATCATCAGCAAATATAATTATACTATAATATGAACCCTAAGGTATTCCATAGGTTGGCGTAATAATTTTACATAGGGCGATTTTGTATTTGCCCGATTTTTTTATATCTAAAAGGCAGGTTTGACAAGTTTAACAAAAGGTTAGAAAATCAGTAGGATTTTTTTTATTTTCGTAATAAAATATAATGAATATCTACGTGATCAAAAGTTTTCTAAAAATTAATAAAGGCTTATTTGCTTAATTGCAATATTCCTCAAATACATATGGAGAAAACATTAGGTTTTTCAAAGCGTTTATATAAAACGGTCTAAGAAATAGGGAATAAGGAATAGTTCGGTTAGTAATTAACTACTACACTAAGCCTGTCACATTTTTTGGAGACCTATTGCTTTTCTAATAATATTTTATCCTCTTATTGTCTCGGTGTATAATCGAAAGGTATTTATGAAAGAAAAATGAAAAATGGTAGACTAGGAATAATAATAACACATTTGACTGATTATTCAAATTTGTGTACACATATATAACCTAATCTCATCTTTAAAACTTCTGCGACCGTTTGATACAGATTGCTGCATTACAAATCATTAGGTATCATAAGTGAATTTTGAGCTAATAATTTTGTTAGTCCCTTTACGTAAATAATATTGTATTAATATAACTAACAAACTTTTTAAGTTACGAGTGCTGAATCTACCCTTACAGTAGTAATTGTATGCTTTCCATACAAAGCAATAATGTAGCACCACTGCCACGAATTATACTTAGGTATTTATTAAATAATGTTTAGTTGAAAAACGTCTTAAATCAAGCATTTTAAATCAGCATGGACGTAGAAGTCTCATAACTTCACATTTTGATAGTTATAAAATCTTATTTTACATGTTTTTTTAGATTTAACTGCATCTAGTGTATTTATTTTACAAAGTGATAAGTTGAATCCATTTTTAAGCAGTTAAGACACGTTATAGTGAATATTAACTCTGAGAATGCTATTGTCAAAATTGACACGTTAGGACAAATGCCGTCACCCGGCTACGCATCCGCAAAAGGTGTTTTACGCGGGAACTTTTGAAGTTTGAAAATAATGTTAATTTTTGACCCAATTACACCAATTAAAAGGTTCAGAGTACGCTGTATGCATTTGAGGCTATATTAATATGCCGTTATTAAAAAAAATGTGGAAATCCCAATTGCTTGTTCTAACACACCAATTTGTTACAACACACAATTTAATTAGATTCCGCGGAAAGCTTCGTTCTGTAGAGTACACTTTTTCGAGAATTATTTGGCGATAGTCATTTTTTATAAACTGTTATACAGAAGCATCCGCTGGAGAGGCTTGGATTCCCCTCCACGTAAAATATTTACATTGGCGCGTTTCAATTCCGGACATTTCCACAATTTTCCCTTAACCCCTCGATTCCCACCTTTATACAGAAATAAATGCTCATTTTCTATTCATTTCACCGAAAGGTCCTCTAACAGACACATTCCGATGCAAGAGCGAGTAGATCGCGGTCCCCTCCCTGTTTTTAAGTTTTCCTCTTCCGAAGTCCGCTCGATCAGTCGCGATTTCCCGGAGGACAGCCGCTTGGGCGGGTGACGGTCTCTTGACACCCGGTGACATTTAAATCTGCCCGATTCTTAGGGGAGGAGGCCCGTTTAACGGAACATGTGCATTTTGTATGGAGTAGGAGATCGCATGTCACGGAAGAAAAGTCGTGCAGGGATTTCGAAGGGTTCTCCCAGAGGTCCCGCAGCGGAATAACGGACGCTGGGGCTTATTTGGAATTCTGCTTTTTGAGAATGATTGATCAATCGCTGGTACAGTGGGATCTTTGAAACTATTTGAGCTATTTGGGGGATTTTATGTAAGAAAAAACAATACATGGAATGCAATGTTTAGTTTGCAGTTATGTTAATTAAATTAAAAGGTATAAAGAAGAAAGTATTGCAATTTTTTTCTATATAATTCATGTTTTAGCTTACTAAATTAGATGGGCCTTCACCTTAAGTTCGAGGTTTATGTAATTCAACTACGGTATGACTTAATTATTATGTCACCGTTAGCAGAATATAGTAGGTAGCCTTTAAACTAAGCACGGATTTAAGATGGGACGGTGAGAGCGATCCTCCCACTAAAGCCTCAAAAATCAAAATTAGGGACTCGGAGTTGAACATTTTTCTTTTAATTTTATTTCTTTTTAATTTTATCTAATATTAATATACGCAGTTTAAGCCTAATCCAACTGCAAATCAATTTGATAATTATCTGCTTAATTAATAAATTTTGTATGTTAAATGCATATTTAGATACACTTTCATAGTTGGTTCTATTGTTATCCTCTTATAGTTAGGTTTTATTTTTTCTTGTTCTTGCCATTAGGCTTTACATTCAAAAAGGAAAGAAAACTAAATAATGACGTGTAGATTTTTATAATAACCTGTGATTATTAGGTAACTTTTTAGACTACACACAGATTGAAAGGTGAGAAAACATGTAAGTACGTGCTTTAACACCGTTTTTGTAACAGAAAGTTGCTACAGTATAGGTAGACCTAACGTAATTTATGACTGCCAATTTTTTCAATCTTTGGCGTTAAAAAAAAAACTAACAAACACTAACATGGATCAAAATGCATTCTTAGCATCCGAATTTCAAAAAAACTCCCTGATCCCCTTCTCTCATGGGCAGTGTTCAGAACAATTACTTTTAAAAAGTAATTCATTACAATTAGTCATTATTTGAGTAGAATAGTAATGAATTACAATTATTCATTACTTCAAAAAGGTAATCCGTTACTCTTAACATTACTTTTGCTATGCTAAAAGAATTATACCGTTATCGTTAATTGTAACTAATTCCAATGTTTGTTTTTACTATTAACAATATTTTTGTATTAGAGATATGGTAAATTCCCAGATTGTGTTCATGTTCTTGGACACTTTTTGCACAGCGGGTGGAAGGGGATTTATTTTCATCACTTAGGAACATCTCTAATTTAAATTAGATATTTCTGAAGATTCGTTACTGTTTCAGCCAGGCATTTACATACAGTAAACTACAAAAAATAATAAAACTTGCAGAATAAATATTTATTATTACAAGATAAACTATTTAAGAAAAATCTCAGTAAATGCTATGCTAACATTTTGTAAAAAGTGTGAAAAACAATAAAACATTGATATCCAGTAATACCCACAGTTACGCTATTCCCAATTCTTGAATCTTTGAGTTTAATCTGCCACAAGATTTCTGCTTTTGCATTAAAACAATATTTAATATTTTAATATGTACAATTGTGCAAAACTTATATATACTATCTTCTTCTACATTATTTTCGTTAGCTGTTGGTCCCATCTAAACAAAATTTGTGTACTATTTATCATATAGTTACAACTTACATGAATTGATCTTACATAGATGTTATTCAGTCCCAACTATTGCCTAAGCGGTACTAATACAATAAAATTATTAAATTAAAACATGTACTTACAGAATTCACTAAATTGGATRGTTCGATATAGATAAAATAAAACTTAGCAGAGCGAATAAATAGATAGCTTTACAACAACTAATGCATTACTTAGAGAGACAAAGTTTTATATTATTTTACAACTTGTTTTTCAATAATATGAGCAGTTAGAGGATCAAAAAATTCTATTTATGATGCCTCTTCTTGATTAACGTTATAAGAAGGAAACAATGAGATTGAAAATATAGTGGTAATTTTTCAGAATTGTAACGCGTGCAGTAAACAAATGAATTGTTTAACGTTAAATCGTACCATTAGTTTTTAGGCGAAGGATGTAAAAGTTGTTATAAATAGGATGTCCTACAGCTGTTTAAAGAAAAAGATTTTAAAAGTTATCCGTTAAGATATAATAAAAAATTTTAAACACCAATTGTTAATTTAATATCTACATTTACTCCAATTTTATGTAAACAGTTACTTTTTAATTTATGTATTTATTATAGTTAGGTATATGTGCCGCAAAATTAAATAGAATTAATGCAAACTATTATTTACATGCCATTTTGGATACCGTTAGTGTGAAACGCTTTCTATAAATTCCAACTCTTAGGGCGAAATATTTTTTTTAAATGTGCATTTTTATAAATTCAGTAAATTGCTCCCAATGGGTTCACGAAGTTACGAAGTATTCGTTAAATGAATTATAAACAAAATAAATTGCATTTTCTACAATCAGAGAAACACGTTGTCGTTGAGCATGATCGTTAAACAAAGATGAATTTAACAGATGTTATAAAAATATTTACTTCACTAAACTATTTATAATTTCAGCAGTTACAATTTATCAATTAAAATATTGAGAACCACTTTTAATTATTATGCTATAACTTTTGTTTTTAATTTTACTCTCAAAGTGCTCATTATTACCGAAATATCAAAGTAATTGTGTTTTATTAACACGATTGCGACGGTTGTCTGACGGCGTAATGAATGTCTCTTCACCTGCTCTAAGTCGTTCAGATAATTGTGCATTGTACAAATTGCGAAAAACGGAACAGCCCTTTACTTTTAAATGGAAAATTGGAGGTTATTCCAAACCATAAATATTTAACCCCCACTGTGTTAAGCTTTGAGACCTTTATCTTTAAGATTACAGGTTGCTTCAGATCAGTTAATTCTATAAATTTAACAAACGATAGAATACGAGATGAAAAGTAGTTGAAATTGAAATTTGGTTAGAATTATTTTTAAAAAGTAATTCATTACAATTATTTATTATTAAGAAAAACACCAACAATCTCAAAATACATTCCTAATAATCCTCATTTAAAAAATTTGCATGGGAAGACTGGGAAGAGCCCTAACATTATGACCGATTACAAGTTTGATTTAAATTATCGTAGGCCGCTTGTTTTTATCCTATTTTAATAAAAAATATTGGCAGAGGGAATACTAAGTAAATAAAATAAGCAGACTTTGGAAAATCAGCAGGGTATCTGTACCTTTTTTATACGTTAAATTAAATGTTAACCCTCTTGTGCACACCGATAATTGATGAATTCACAGTACAGTTACTATCTGACGCTATCTAGATGTATAAGATTACTAATATATTCCTTTTTTGCAGGTAAGCCAAGGAAGTTGTGTTTTGCTCATCCAACTCGCAGCACGGAGTAAGTTTCGCTTTTAATAATGCAACTCACAAGTCATGCTCTTGTAGGTATCCGTTCTTCCAGCTTCCGCATGTGCAAGCAGTTTATAAATTCAATACAAAGTTTTATACATAGGACTGTAAATCTCGACGTTCGTCTCTACAAGAAATGCACTCTGCAGTATTTCAGAGTTTGTTATATTCCACACGATTTACGCCCTGCGTTTCTTGGGAAATACGTCTAGTTCGCTACAAGCCAATACCGAAAGCAGCAAGCTCCGTCTTCAAAACGGCGATTGCTCCAGATAACGACCTGGTTCGGGTTATAATGCCATAGTGGAGCTCGACGGTTCTCTTGGGGTCTTCCGTGGAAGCCCCAGTATTAATATCCGTTACTCAGATCCACGAGGTTTTCTATGGATTCCTTTCAGCAAATGGAGATATTAAATTGCCTTTCAGGTGGTGAGAAATGAGCTGTGATGTAAAAACGATCGAATTGATATTATGCCAAATAAGAGTACCGAATGGATATCTGCGCAGATATAGGCTTCTTAAGCGTGTTTAAGTAATTTGTACGCAGGAAATGTTTACCGCTTTCTTTACTTTTCAAAAAACGTAATTGCGGGTAGATAATCTATTTTAGATCTTGAGCGGAGTAGTTATGCATTTAACTATAATATTAATTTTCGTTCAATAAATGGCACAGTTTGGTAGAAAAATGTGATATATAAAGAAAAAAAGTCCGCAAAATAGTAAAGCTAAACCAGAGCGTGTATAAAGTGTCAACGTGATAAAATGCACAAACACGCCAAATTTCCAAATAGATCTTTAGCTTCACAAATACACAAGTAAACATGCAAACAGTATGCACTGCGCAGTCATCTTAAGTTTATAGTGTTAAGTTTAAGTGTTAAGCATTTCCATATTTGACTGTCAGCTGCACTGCAAATAAAAACTACCGAATGGTGTCACGTTACTAATTATATAGACAGAAGTACCCTGGGCGTACTTTTAGGTATCTTCAATATTATGCCGATAAACAAACTGATTGTATTCAAATTTTAGTTGTATAACGGCTATAAGTCGTTTTGTGTTGATGCTTGTGCTTCAATTATTGCTACGAAAATTTGCGTTGCAAAGAAAAGTACCTAATAATGTAAACCTTTTTTAGCAGCTTACTGTTGCAAAATATAAAAACAAGTGTTCCTAGTCTTATCAACAGTACGAATTTATCATTCAGTCCCTATTAAGCTTAAGGCTTTAAGTTTAAAAAAATACTTAAAAAATTAATACGGTATATTTCATCTACGATTACCTTTAAAAGAAATATATTTCTAATGTTTGTAAAACAATGTGTACATCATACACATTCAGTGCCAAAATGGCACTCATATTGAATCTGGATGCTGCACACCGTCATTTCGATGAAAACTCATATTTGCGTTCCTTCTGCATGTGCTCACCTACATTTATTGTATTTTAAATAGCACCTTATCCATTTACGGTATTTGGCATAAAAAGAAATAATCAAAATAGTCACAACTGGAAAAATGGTTATTCAAGATGTGCATAAATACGAAGTTCACAAATAAAACTAAAATCGTCATCTAATGACTGGTCTCCATGTAATAATGAATTGATAAGTTAAGAATTATAAAAAACTACTTCTACACACACCCAAATGTTCAAATTGCAGTCCATTTACAACTTGACATTGCCCAAGTCTTACATAGGCACTTTGGACACTGCGTTCAACAACGTCTGGAAGTAGTAATCTCATTTCACCTAGAAAACGAGCTTGTAATGTGTGTAGATTGTCTATGTATTACTCTACCTTTTAAACGACTCCCAGAGAAAAATTCTATAGGAGACAAATCTGGCGATCAGGATGGGTATTCTACAACTCCTTTGCTACCTATCCTTATATTGACAAAAACTTCATTAAAGAAGCAATATATCGCTACACCAAAATGTACCGGTGCAACAACTTGCTGGAACCAAATGTTGTTCTCTTGGAATATCATTACCTAGCTCATTCGGATATATTTCTGCCAATGCAGGTACCAAATCATGTAAATTCCACCATGTATAGATGGTAACTTATTGCCTGCTGATAATAGTCGAGGTTTTTGTTATTTTTGGGAGTGTCTTCGTTAGTGCAAGGTATTCAACAACTACTTAGCCAGGCAAAAGGAACATAAAGTACCAGCAGGTTTAACCCACGTTACTCTCTCGAACAATTTTTTCAGGAGTCATATGGATCCACTAGGTGTGTCAAATTGTAGATTGACTGACTACACTTTAAACACTTACTTATCTACTTCTCTATGTGTTTTTTAACGTTTTTATGTCCACGTTTTAAATAATCGTTTTCACCTTGTGTCCATTTTGATTGCTTTTTATACTACTAGGGTCATGCCAAAATTCCTGCACGCAAAAACACAGCTCTCAAATAAAACACACATTTTTAAATACTGCAATAAAGTCGTTCAATATACTCCATTTGCATGTCCACAACACGTTGCCATCGCTTCGGCAGTAATGTAATGTCATTAAATACGCCATTTTTGTCAACATGTTTCGGGAGATGGAACGCATATGCTGTTGCAGAGCCTTCCAAGTCAATAAATCAGATTTCACGAAAGTCTCCACTGGAGGAACAGAAGGAAATTTGGAAGACTCATGTMMGGGCTGCACGGGGAGGGGGGGGGGAGAATTTCACAGCAGTTCCTCTCGCAAACTCCTTTGACTAACACTGCTTTAAGMGATCAAGCGWTATGGTKCAAAAGGATTACGCCGCTGTCTTTCAATAGCAGCAAAAGTGTCGTCGGTAGCAGTATGAGGTCTTCAACTTCTGTGGTCGTCTTTAACACTAGTCCAACGCTCTGGAGCGTTTACTCCATCAAGTTACTATTGAACTATCCACACACGACTCCTGGCAAGCTTCTTGTAACGCACCGTGAATTTCGGCAACCGTCTTTTTGAGCAGTGTCTGAATTTTGATATGCGGAGAGAGATTTTTTTACACATAAACGACTCGCCTTCTATATATATAGCTAAGTGATGTCCCAATGATAGACTTTTATAATTTGACAGTAGTTGTTTTTTTCACTACTGCAAGTTCAGCGCCAGCTTAATATGTGCAGGAATTATGACATGACCCTCGTAAATGGAATTCTTTAGAAGGTAACTGTTCGAACACCAAATAAAATGCATATGATGGAATTCATAAAACATTTAATAACGTAATAACTTCGTCATGGTAACAAATTTCACTATTTCAGTCGTCTCAAATTAATTCTCTTTTAAATTTTAAGTTACCTGTTTCAGCGTTTTCTCGTATTTTTGCAAATAACCTAATTTTTAATTGTATGCGTTACTTTATCTACGCTCAGTATAAGATAATTTACAAAATATCACTCTTAAACGCACTAGTACAAGCACAAGTACATGACTACATGCCCAATTTTTCGCCGTTATTCCGCGATTTTCCTTGGAAAAAGTAGCGCGGATTATAAATGCCCTTCGTGTGCGGTGGGCGTTCAGCGCACAAGACAGACGCCGTTATTTCTTGGAGTGAAAAGTGGCGAGGCGTAATATAATCCATTGTTTCAGAAAGTTCGTATATATGCTGTAGGCACCGCGTGACGTGGAAAAAGACACCTCCCCTTCTTTAGAACCCATCACTTTCGCCTCTATTATGAAATGTTTCACCGCCGGCACGTTTATCCGACAGAAACAAAGAACGCCAAGAGCTTTACGTCGTCTTACATCGCAACACCGTTGAATGATGAACTATATAGCTACTTATTGTGCCGCGACTAGATCTGGAAAGCCGACGATTGGAGATAGTTGCTGACAGTTATTTCAGGATGGTATCCAATGGATTAATTATTATCGATGCGATGTTAAAGTACCTTACAAACCTGAAATATTATAATTTTACCAACTGTGGGTAAAGTGCATTTTTGTACTACTTTTTGTTGACAGTTACATTACATAAATACCCACTGGGTATAAGAAGCAAAACAAATATTATGTTTTTTTACCGGGATGTAACCGTAAAACTCAGTTTTCTTTGTATTTGTATAAGAACACTTTCAAGCAAATTGGCTTATCACACCGTTGCACAAGTACAGCGCTTCTACAAATGATTCATGAAACGCGGGCGGCGTTGATTTCTGAATTCTTTGTGCCGCCTTTTTGTAACTGCTGCCAAGCTCCAATGTGCACGGCGATAGTAGTTGAAGGTTGCAGATCAATGTCACACCACAGCTCCGAAATGCGAGCTTTCTGTAACCTTAAGGTTAATTWTCCCATAAAACACTACAGAATATGTTGAAAATACMCMCTTGCAGGCGTTTTCTCATATTAAAATCTATTAAATAATTCATAAATCGACAGATGACAAGCATACGTCACTTTCCTTAGAGGCGGCAAATTGATTTAATAGATAATTTCCATAAGCGTCAATGCATGAATCGTTTATAGAAACCCTGTATATTTATATGACGATTGATTTTATTAAAACAGCTCACGATCACTATTGACGTAATAGGTTTTTCATAGGAGTACATCAAGTATGAAAGGAGCTTTCGCTATAGGACATACGTGAGGTTCATCCAATTTCCAGCGTAAATGGATTTTTCGGAGTATTTTAAATCCTATTGAAAGTATTTATCTCTACCCACTCTCCTCACATGTGCTACGCTTGCTGAATGGGACCAGATCCTATATACCCGATTTAAAACTCTGTAGCGTCGGTACCCAGTTTCAAACATTAATCGCAAACTGACACTGGGATATTGCGGAGCATACTGCAAACACTGCACGGGTAGATGTCACCCAGCAATTGAAAATTCTAAGCTCTAAATCAAATTAATGTAAACTGATGTTACTTTACTTGCATTTGTTAACTACATCATCGTCGAGTGATCAATATCAGAAAGCTCCAAGTATATTAGTACATCATTCGGTTGTTTCGGATGAAATACTACACGTAGCCCGGAATCCTATAACGTTGACTTAGTCCTAGGCCCCAGTGTGCCAACCTTTAGTACTCCCTATGTCCTACTGTTTCATTCCTATCGCAATTGGGTATTTGCCATGTATTAATATCTTATTAAATTGCATATTAATAGGTATCATCTAATCCACAAAACAGCTGTGACAGCTTATAAATTCGAGAAAATGGATCGTAAGGTGTATTTTTAATATAAAAGATGTGAATATTTAAAGGGACCGCCAAAACGCGAATATATTGGCCGTGACGTCAGGTCTCTTGTAAATGACCGCTTGTTTACATCTGGGGTCAGCGCGTCTCGCGTCAGCCTTAGCCCGTCAATTTATCAGTTTGTTGTTTGCGTTCATTTTGTGACAAGCGAATTAAAATGCGCCAAGAAAAAGTGAAAAACTTATGAGTTATGACTTCTGAAGTCATGTTCATTGTTATGGAATTTGTGTACAGCGACGAGCGGTTCAAAGCGGCGTAGATGAGGAACGTAAAAGCAACAGCATAAGTGAATTTTTTATCAAATTAACGTAGCGTTGATAATTTGATCACAGTGGGTTGTTGGAAACATACCATTTGTAAACATAAAAATGTAAGAATCAAAAATGTACCCTAAACTTGACATTTATTTTAGGGGTCAGAATAAATATAAATTGCCATTTATTTTCGGGGCTCTTGCGGCTCTTTTCCGGTTTGGCTAACAGTCGAATATATGGGGAACAACCTCGTTCTTTATTATAACATTTCCCCCTATCAACATAAAACGCATATAATTTTTCATATCCTCTTCAAGCTATAATAAAATGTAAACTAAATTTTAAACACTTATAACCCCAAAAATAATAATAAAACTTACAGTAAGAATTAAGATGACCTTCACAACAGAAAAACAAACTTTGCGATTTCGGCATATCACGTCTAGGGGCCTTAAACAACTTTTTCATACGTTGATAATGTCGAGGAATGGTTACAAAAATTTTGTTAGCTGTACTGACTGAAGTACTTTAATAACCATGTACAAAACAACACTTGTTTTGTTTTCCATACATAATAGATGCGTGTAAAACTACACAAATCACTTTTTGGTGCGACCTCTTACACCGTCCTTTCAACGAGCACCACACAAAAGCTTTTCCAATACAAGACTGATACTACACCATTAAATAGCACGCTCCTCGGTAATGTTTACATGACACTTGACGTCACGAGTTGAATAACCTTGGATATGTAGCTCTTAGTACTCCGATATAGGCTTTTTATTGCAGTAATCAGATGGCAATCAATTTTTCTATTTTGAAGGAATGTCCAGACTTTTTCTCTCCATACTGTATCAAATGCTTTTTCGTGATCAATGAATGCTATATACAGTTCTGTATTCTGCTGCAGATTTGTAGATTAATTGCTTCAATATAAAAATGTGGTTCTGTATGCTGCGCCCTTTCCTGAAACCGCTTTGTGAGTCTGTCATACTCTCTTCAAGATAGTTTCTAAGCCTTCCCTCCAACACCCTTTCATAAATTTTTGCTGCTACACTTACTAAAGTAATTTTTCTATATTTTTTGCACTCTAACTTATCTCCCTTTTTGTGTAGAGGTACAATAATGCGAACTTCCCAATCTTGTGGTACTTTGTGTTCTTTCCAAGTCTTCCTGCATATGTCTAACATTAACAGCACTCAATTTTGTCATAAGCATTAAACATTTCCGTGGTCTAAAGTATAAAGCGTAAAGTTCTGAATTCGAAAAGCGGGCAATCAAGCGAGGTTCGAGCTAAGAGCTTAGAGAAGCAGATGTTTTTAGTACGGTATGTACAGTATAGTCGTTTACTGAACTAGTAGTTTTAAAATAGTAATGACTAGCTGTGTCTAGATCTAGTGTATCTCGATACGAATGTGTAAATATAAGTCAGAAATCTGCAGTTTGTGGAACTCGTACGCCGTAACATTACATACATACAAAAAAGACAAAAATATATCGAAGTGAGGGCTAGTTGCTAAATAACAGGCTGAAATATGCGAGAGTTGTCTTAAGTGTAAGAATGGGTAGAACAAGGTATGAAAGTATTCCGGAAGAATATTAAACCAATGCAGATATGCTACATTTCCAGTTCTTGTTTACCTTTTATTCGTTCATTTTGCATCATCGTTTGTTTCATTTGTCATTATCATCGCATGTATTGAAAAGTTTTTTAAGTTACTTATCCGGAAATTACTTTTCACGTGTAGCTTATTGGAACATCAATAATGGTATACCTACAGCTAGTTTTGGATCTGACACATGTAATTTTGAAAAAAATGCATGTGGTAACAGATCTGTTTCTAAAGTTTTGTCGCCATGATTAGGAGCTCCCCCAGAATCCAACAGTAATAAAAACACATTGAAATTCAGCCAAAATCCAGAACAGAAGCAGAAAATAAAACCGTTTTTCCGGCACAAGCAATGAGTGCAGAGGTAAATAGCAGTACTTTAAGCTCGTATAGCTTCATTTAGAGCGTACAAATGGCGTGACTACATCAGAACAACGCTCGACACAAATGACTTTGTATTTTTTTCTGGGCTTTAATAGGCCCATAAAAACCAGCAGCGAAACCCAATCCACGCGACATGTGCCTGCATTATTTACCCTCACGCTTGATTTTTAGCTGCTGCCGGAATGAGATATCGGAGAAGCATGCAACCAATGTTCAGAACTCGTTTTGGCATCAGTCGAAGATATTATTTTAGCTTTAAATGTGGTGCATCGCGACGGGAACATTTGTTGTCTGTCAGTAATGAGCGACAGCTATAACTCAGCCAGGACGAGCTCTAGTGAGGCGTTCGAAAAGTAGTCATAACCAACCTGATGAATGGATGATGCGGTGCTAATCTTAGAAATGGGGCTTAAAAATACATAAGACTAAAGCTGTAAAAATGCAAAACGATAGCAGCTGCCAGGATTGACACCTGCATCTATCATAGTAAATAAAACATATATTGGCTTGCGTAACTCGATTGATGTTGTTTTCTGAGTCTACTTGGTTTCCGTACGTTGATACGATGTCGTTAGCCTACTACTTAAGGGGCGTAGCGTAGTTGTTTAAAGAAATATTGTTTTTGAAATCAAGAAATGCCGTGTTCCTTAAATCTACCATTATGGATGGACCGATTTGATGCTGAGGGCGGATTAAGAACTTTCCGCTAATGGTTATTGCTACTACTGTATTCTACTTAGAAAAGTAGACAATTTGCGTGGCCATGTACTAAAATATTGTGTATAAATTCTGAAACCCTTTGCTGATTTGAAAGTTGTGTCCATGAAATGTAAATGGCAAAGACAGGTAAATTGTTGGTGGCGAATATTATAAGTTTTAAATGGAAACGAAACATTTTTATACAACTCTTCACAATTCATGAATACAGGATTTGGCATTATATTTTTTTATTATTATTTTGTTCGTTAGAGGACCAAAAAAAAGTATTTAAAATTTTGTTATTAAAGTAGATTTTGAAACTGCGAATGCTGTCATCTATACATGGTAAAACTTCATCTTTTACATGCATGGTAATTGATCTTCTTGGTCAGAAAAAGGGTTCGTCACGTAGAATGGTCCAATCATGTGATTTCCTAATCCAAATCCAAGGTTTGTTGTAAAATGATATGTTCCTTAAAATTAATGTAAGGCTAGCCCCATTAAAATTATGCTTAGTTAAGCGATTCGATTTATAAACATACGTTTTCAAAGTGTATCTGATATAAACACCGTATGTGAATATGTACACAGTTTCTTACCTATTATCGCCTCCGATACCTTAAGAGAAAAACCCATGTGTATTCATGGTGTTTTGTTAGCTGCAACAAAAAAAGCCGCTCTTCGATTTACCATCAAGCGATTTGATGTTTACACAATTTATGCCTGTGTTAACTTCGACACAAATAAAACAACTTCATATAAATTTTACCACGTACGTGATAATTATTCGAACCTCTATAAAACCTAATAGACCAAACTGTTAAATTTCAATAAACCAGGTGCCCCTGGAGGCTTGCCTTTCATAAAATATCCTTCTCTCCTGAGCCCAACCAATGCGACAATTTATTACAGCCAACGTCCGGAAGGTGAGATAGGTAAATAGGGTTGAATTAATTGATTGAAGTGAATGCGGGAACAGGCCACAGGACGACTGGTAGGGTCACTACCATTCTCACATACATTTACGGTTTGATTTGGAACTTTCCGAATCACCGAGGTATTAGGAATTAATGAAAAGGCTAAATCTTGATTAATGACGATCATCGCCGCTTGGAGCAGGTTTTATTGAAATACCTTTCATATTCTAATAGCGCTGTAATACGTGAATAAGTGAAAATGTATCCAACTAAATGATACAGATATTTGAGTTGTTTTGAAGTCTTGGAATGAACTCTTATAAAATTAAAATAAGGAATTTGTAGGTATACATACTAAAATTATTATTAATTATCAGTAGTTATATTAGCCGAATTAGAGGTAAGTCTAATTAATTACCGTTTCTAATACCTTATACCAATTCGAATGTAGAGATTTAGATGTTTACTCGATTAGTGGTTTACTGGACATATAACTTTTAGTTTTTGATTTCAACAACATTTGTTCAACAGATGAATAACTGTCTTTTTATTTTATCTCCACAAAAAGCATACTTTTTATTATGTTTAGGAATATCATTTAGTGATATAGCTCTCATCTGGCTTTTTTAAATATGCGAAATACAGACTATGGTGGCACCTATTTTGTAAAAGCCAAGACTAAATTTTACGTGTTACGTCAGATGGTGCGTTTAGATTTTCTTTAAAGAAGTAAAACTTGTTTCCTTAGTTGTTTCTATCATTCTTTAACATTTAGTGTTGTCCATATTAGCGATTTCGTCAGAATATATTGGATGTTCATTGAAAAAGAAATCATCTAGTCGTTTATGATTTCTGGACCGACGAAGATGGAGATAAAAAGAGACACCTCTAACGTCAATTACAATCAGTTTTACAATCCACGTCTGGACCTTTTGTTGACGCAAATTGCTGAAGTCTATTAACGAATTATTAGTTAGTTCTAGGGCTCAGTTTCTACCGAAATTGCTTTCATTTAGACATAAAAATTTGCAATCCAGGCAGTTCGAAACTAAAGATGGTCTGAGGCAAGGGGCAGTGTTAAGTCCGCTGTTATTCATAATAACAGTGGATGATATGATAAAGCATGTAAATGAGAAACTAAGAAAAGTTACGGTTGGTTATCATCATCTACAACCTGTAACAATAACAGAGTGTGCCTTTGCAGATGATTTGTCATTATTTGCTTCCACTGAACAAGATTTTAAGAACAATTTACAAAAATGGTCCAAAGTTTTAAAAGAGTACAGGATGAAAATAAATACATCAAAAACAAAAGTGATGGTAATTTCTAGGAATTACAAACAAATTAAGATGAGATGTGAAGGACAGGAAATTGAGCAGGTCAAAACTTTTAAATATTTGGGCGTCCATCTAGATGACAAAGGAACGGCAGATCTAGAAATCAATGAAAGATTATCATCGACTATAAAACTGTTCACGCACTAAGTACGACATTCATAGGAAGAAAGGAAATTACCAAAAAAAAAGAAAAGGAAATGTATATAAGACCATATTTCGACCAACACTAACTTTTGGAAGCGAGTCATGGGTACTATAAGGAAGCCAAAAAAGTCGAATTCAGGCTATGGAAATGAAATTCCACAGACGAACAATGAGATTACCACGAATGGACCGCATAAGGAATGACGAGATCCGAAGAGAACTGAACATGGAGTCAATTCTAGTAACAGTTCAGCAAAACCAATTAAAATAAAAGGTTTGGTCATATGCTGCGTATGAATGAAAGACACCAAGTGAAAAGAATCTGGCAAGCTCCACCCCGCATACACCATCTTCCTAAACGTCTCTAGAAGGACATCTCACTGTCGCTGTTTAACCTTCGCGTACATTTCATAGATAGCATTTGCTACAGAATCAACGTTCTCTGCTATCTGTCTGTCGCTAGGATCACTACTTGCAGTTCCGCTAGCGTGTAACAGTACGTTTACCTGTCTTAAGGTTACAACTTGGTCTCTTTATCTCGCTGTTGTTTATAATAGTAGATTAGACATCAATGGAGATAATTGCAACATTATTTTAGATGTGCTATTGCTATTCGCTGAGAATTAATTTTTGTATTTCTTCCTTGAGCTGTATATACCACCTTTGGTAATAGCAATATCTATAGTACAATATAAAATTGCTATTTTACTATTATTAAAACATTAGTATTGTAACATACTGACTCTTATAGAATTCCATATACAAACGCAACCTGCTACTTAATGATTCAAAAAAATTTCTTTAGTAGTGAAAAGTCCTTAAGACAATTTTTTCAATACAATGAACTTGCTGGAATAAATAATAATTTCTGTCGATTTTCTGATGTCAAGAGTCAATATTTCTTCCACTTTGAAATTAATTCTCATAACATAACTATGTCAAAACAAAAAACAAAACGCACACGAAAGAAGATACGATTTGAGTCCTGAACACGGAAATTGAGATTATTTTATAAACAAAGTTTTAAAACGGTCATGCAGTTCTTAACAGTCAATACAAACTCGATAAAAAAAATTCATTAAAATATCCTGTACACCTTTTAATGTCAAAAMTAATAATTAGTTCTTAAACCGAACATTCAAGATTTGCATCCCCCTAGTTAAGTGCTGTTTTGAAAGCCCCATACACATTGATTTTCTAAAAGTATTAAGTATTCAATACTGAGAAATGTATGGTCATTATTTATCTTAATAAACAATAAATTATTTTTTATTCTATGTCGTGTTGCAAAATGTTTCGATATCTTCTTTTTTGTTCAAAATTTAAACATAAAACTTGGTTTCGTTTTTATCTGTTCTCGTTTAATTCTAAAAAAAATATTGATTTATCAAATACGGGTAGTTTTAAAAATTTACACACGGAGAAGTTGTAATGTAATAAGGCATGTCATCTTTGTGAACTTTTGAATCTATATGCATTCCGTACCAGTTTACCTGAGTTTTCTTTCCAACGGCATGTCGTACGTTTTGCCGCAACACTTAGCAGGATAACTGCTTTATATTTTTCACGTTCATTTTTGTTTGTTTTTTCTATATTTATTATTTTATTATAATGTATATTTTATTTATATGACATTCATTTGCCAATCTTGCGGTACTTCGTCTTTGTTCTATCCAGTATTAAATATAGTTAACGTTTCTTATGTAATTTATGATTTCAAGTTTTTACAAGTTCTGTTTATATTATATCTTCTGTGCTGTCTATTTCCCAATAAGGTACTACGGCTTTCTAAAAGCATTTCCTCAGTTTGCTCATTACTTTAGTGGTATCACTACTTCGTCACTTTCTTGGTTGTTTTGCTACTGTTTATGCCATTTCTTAATTCTTAGTTTAATTCTCTTTGACCAGAATTAGGTAACAAATAATGAATAGGCCTTCATGCTAAATTATGACCACTGGAGTTGTGGATCGAAATTCCTATGTCGTTATTTATTAAATACATAGAACTATGCCATTCATACCTATATATAAAGGTGATTATTACCAGTACAATAATTCGCAGCTCTAGTTAGATGTGCTTTCAAAATATGTATCTGGATATAAAGAAAATTGCACTAATATCGTGCCTTCTAAAAACCGATGCTATGTAGCTAATGACGTCTTTAATTTTTTATTAACTGTGGTTAGTGGTCAGATTTTTAAACAACATTGTCTGATGTATGAAGTACCGATGCCATACATTGAGCATTTATAGTTTTCTAGGAAATTAAAGTTATCTTGTTTACTTACTTATTTGAAATTTGGGCTGTGCAGGATATATGAGAACATATTAAGGGTAAGAATCGCAACATCGCAACGCAAAAATTTATTGTCATTTTGTTATAATATCTATTGCATTGCGTTAATTTTATTTTCTGCAAGGAATTATTCTAGAAATTAAGTTTATCGTATATAACAATGAGTAATAGTAATTATTTTATTTACGAAGACCATCGTATTTAATAATAAAATATAAAATTATGTACATTTCTCATGAATGCATAAACAGGTACCCATAGAAATATAGTTGCCTTATATGTGTTCTTCCTGAACGTCAGCTTTAATTACAGGATCCCGTAGTCCGATGTGAATCCGGTTTTAAACCTGCTTTTATGAGGTGCAAGTAACACACCGAAGAGATTTATGCATGCAGATTAATACCAAACGCCCTATGCGTGTGCTGTAATTAGCTGATCTTAATCGTATCGCACTAATTACTACAAGATTGGCAGATGAATATAATTTCATTATTAGTGTAACAGATAATTCCGATCGCATTGAAACGAACTGATACTGTAATTACTGTGTCCAGGTGGTCGTCCGTTTTGTGTTGATCGTTTTCGTTTGCAGCTCCAGTGTGAATGAATCCACTCTGTAGCTGACCAAACAGTTCAGTATGTCCGAGACTGCATACTGGTTCGTAGAATGCTTTTGTTACTGCACAATATTCTTAAATAAAAGTTAATATATAAAACATTTTTAAAATGACAAAAACTATTTGTAAATGCTCCAGAAGTAAGTATTTCGCGCCACTAATCATTTTTTATACAAAATGTATGTATATCCAACCTCATTGATGTAGTTATAGCTACAATGAAACCTGAAATAAAATGAACCTCCTGGATGTCTCCAGTATCTTTTGCCGACAGAGGGCAAGCGCCTCGAGTTTATAATGAGCATCATATCGATTTACTTAAGCAAATATACGAAACCAAATTACCTTTGTGATGAGATCTGAGGATAAAACAGAAAGCAGAAAATTAGGGACGGAACGCCAACGTAAGCCATCTTCCAGGATTTAATTGCGGAGCTGTAACCGATAAGTCGGGCATAAATTTGTGGTTCCTCCGTGAACAGTTGAATTTGCTTATAATGGCATAATGTAAGGAAAGCAGCTTCGAACTGCTACTATAMTGAGATAATTATAAGAGCCAATAATAAAATAAATTGTTGAAGAATATTACTTGAAGATCATGGGGGAAAGCTTTCATTTACAGCTGAAATATGTCATTCAGTTTAATGTTGTCTGAGCATAATTCATTAGTGTAATGTTTTGTTCAAATAAAGTTCGCTCMCATACCTATAGCTGGATCACCCAACAGACGGAGTAATAAACACGCTTGATCCTTACGTGATTTTCAAACGCAGCTTTCCTATTGGTTCTCCGCAACCGAGGGAGATCTGCTTCAACCCCGTTTCACACTAGCTAACCTTACCGATCGAACGAATTAAACTAAAATTGCAAAACTATGTTCTTGGGCAATTTAATTGTAAGATATTGCCATACGGCATCTTTGAGTAAACTTTTCTGTTGCAAATTCCGAACTTGAACGTACGCTAAGTCCAGAAAAAGTGAGGTTATGTTGCCTCAGAAAAAATAAATGTTAAAATTTGTTGTACGGTTTAAGTTACGCTTTTCGGAAGGGAAGGGGTTCCGATCACGTGATAGATGTGTGGACTACACGTGATCACTTCATCTGTTGGGTGATCCTAGTATAGTCGCACATACTCATGTTCGTCCATAGACATGTTGGCGACACATTATGCATATTGAGAGCTGTTTCTGTTACCTACTTATCTTTATAATATTTGGATATTTAATTATTTGTGTGAATTAATGTATTACGTACTACGTACTATAAAATAGAAACTAGGATTTTTAACTGCTAAAACTTCTTACGTACACAAAACCCATTTTTTTGTAGACGCGATGGTGCATTGCAATCAAAAGCTCAATTTTCTTCAAAAATTTTTTAAACTGATATAGAAATTAAAAAAAAATTAAACAAGTTCATGTACGCACTCTTCTGACTTTTGCACTACACGGGAATTACATTAGGACTTAAATGTTCAAATGCTCGTGGCTTTGTTGATTTGCCTGTGCACATTAGGCGAAGTTTATGACTGCAAGCAAGAATAGTAGGTAACACGGTCTTTGCTTTTTTTGTAACTTGGTGCGGACTTTTCATTTAAATCCCCTGAGAGCACGATTTTGTAAGAGATTCGTTTTGTCGCAATTATAGAACTCGTCCAGGTGATAATCGTTGTCTTCAGCATTTTTTTAAACTACTTTCTAAAAGTGTCCACTGCCAATGCACCAGCAGGAATTTTTGTCTCTAATGCCGTGACGATAGATAACCAGCCTTCACTAGCTTTAAAATTGGATGGTGCTTTAACAACAGGAAGGTGTTCCCTTATTTTGGCTACTTTGGCTGCAGTATACGACTAGATAATGGAATGCATTGGGACCTTTAATGAGTAAACCACAAATACAACTCCTCGTATTCACTGGCTTTAATATTGTTACGACTACGAGCTCGAAAACTGCGAATATCTGACTTAACTTCTTTTTATTTGTACACTTGTTTCAAACACACCAAACCTGAGCACAACTATTTTAAAACACTACCAATTCACTAAATCACTATACTACATTACTAGACAAAAAACACCTGCTTCTCTCTAAGCCTTTCACTCGCTTGGTAACCGTTATTCGAATTCAGAACTGCCCAAGCTCTCTCCGTCGGGCTATTTATACCCCCATTGGGAATTCCAGAAGCGACACCTTCCAGACGCTACTGAAACTTCGCGAAGGTTCCATTGATTGAATGGATATAGAACGGATGATATAATGGAATGTATCACATTCCCTGCCCTCTGTCTGTTGCTAAGATCACTACTTGCATTGTCCTACTACACCCCATCTACACGCCTGCAACTCCGGTCCATAGATGGCGCAGATTCCACAACAATATTTTTTCGCTTTGGAGTGGATGAAATTGAAACACCGTTCAAATTGTTGACGGTTCTTTCTCCATTCCGATACGGTGCTTATACCAACGCCATACTCATTAGCTATTGTTTTTAGTGTTGATTTAGCCTCAAGAAGCTATACAGCATTCAGTTTTTCTTGCATCGAAACAACTTTTCGCGTCGCGTCGCGTCCATTTTGCGACTTGTACGCCAGGGGTTACAAGCTCGACTGTTCTTGCTTTAGCTTGGCGCGTAATAAAACTTATTCTGTCATTGGTAGTCTTGCTTCCCCCTTCTACGCGATTTCACATATATACTGCGTTTCGAATAACTGCGGCAGCTCTTGGTCTCTTCATCCAACTGTGTTAAGTAGGTTCATCAGAAATTATAGTACGTAGTACCAATTTTTAGAAAACGTCCTTCCCAACAAGTTTAACTTGTAAAGGACTCCAGGGCAGACAATAAAATTATTGTATACAGTTATATAGCCTTTGTGTAGAGTGAGCTTTACTTCGGTTGTGTTAGCATGGAATTTGCAGTATTGTCTTATTCTTAAGATTAGGAAATGAAATCTGTATTTACTAAAGTTCATGTATCGTTTTCCATATCAAGCGGAATCGCACTTTACTTCAAGAGACGACTATAATAATGACGTTACCAGTAACTGCATTATAGAGTTGAACTTCTCGGCGTCTGTACCGCTGCTAATTGTCAGCTAGTCCATTGCACTTCAGTCCAACTTCTTCCTGGCGTGGAGCCCTTTTAACCGTTTTCTCTGTGCAAGCGCCGTATGCTAATTCCGAATGCATTAAATAAAGGAGCGACGCTTGATAGAATTAACTAGCAGTTCTACTTACCTAATCGCACAGAGAGCGAACAAACAGGCTATAATTCCTCCACTTTTAACAACCCGATGAAATAATGCTTTTAATTAAAAGTCAAAGAATCTTAATTTGATCCTCACCAGCATAAAAGGATTATAAAGTCCGCGAGCATCTTGTGCTTTTGTGAATAACAATCGAACGCCTTTGTCTCAGACAATACGCAAAAATAATATTGCCTAGAATCCCCGCGGACGCCTTATCTCGCCGACTCGTTTCCAGGAGCGACCCCTTCATTGTTATTTTTGCAATTAAAATTGAAATTAGGGTTGATAAGATTTTTAGCATTCTTTCCCCCAAGATTAACCCCTTTTTAAATGGAATTTTCTGTGGAAGGTCTCTCCAGATTGCCGAGATAACTGCGCCTCATTTCTTAAAAAGAAAGGGGATTCACCCTTGATGCGCCTGCTTGCTCTAGCTTTGGCGGTGGTTTCTGTAATTCTTATTGTGAGTAGGTGCATTTTAGCAAGTTCTAAATATAGTCCGCAAGTCTTATAGACTTGCAAGTTTCTCCTTTGTGCTAGCGCTAGCTATCCTACTACGGTTCATGTTTACTTCTCTTTTTTACACATGCTTGAATAAGAAAATTCATAATATGTTTTTTTAACTTTGGCAAAGACTTCTCCTAATTCCATCTGTTTTGCATCTTATGCTTCGCAAATGTTGGTTACTTCACTAGGCCTATACTTTTGCTTCTTTATTTTCTCTAGGTTTTTTTAGCTGTGTCTGTCAGCGTGATTGTGATGCAACGATTTTTTGCGGGTTAGTGCTTGCAAACGGTACCTTCGTCTATTGGACTTAAAAGAAAACCATAATAACGCATATTCTAAACGTTATTTTACAACTGTTTCACAACAAAGACTACAACTCGTACAAAGAGTAAAAGACTGCAACAGAATCCTTAAGAGCTGGGGCAAACAAGAAGATTGTGCTAGATAATAAAGAGCTGAGACTGGTTGTAGGTAATATTTGAAGGCATTTCCCTAAATCTTGTTTATTGATGCTACATATTGCTTAGTTGACCTTAAAACAGCAGCATACGTAATAATAGTAGAAGATAGCTGAGGTTTTGGCGAAATAGTCGCAGCATGCTTACTTGCTGATGAAGATAAACAATCCATTAATTTCTTTACAAAAATATTTAAAAATGGAACGCTGTTAGGAGAGAATTTCAAATTATTATGTCAGATAATACACAACGAATCATTTTCAAAAAACACTTTCCGGATGTAAAGTTAATGATATGTATTATATCAAATGTTGAATAAAAAGGTTTCATTTAAGGAGCCGTTCGGCCACCGCGCCGATAAAGTAAAAATAGCATCCGTTCATGGCTGACATCTTAATAACCAAGTAACTTAGAATCGTAAATCAAAGAAATATTTGAGGAAGAAATGTTTTTGTGAAGATGTTCTGTAATGAATTTTACATATTTTGTTTAGTAACATAATAGAAGCGATGCTTAGTGTAGTAAATATAGGTCTATTTTACGTGCGGTTGAAGCTTTTATAAAAAAACTAATTCGAAAATCTGGTACAGCACTGATGTAGATAAGCCCTTCCGTTAAACGGAAACAACTTTGCTTTCATTATAATCTTGCTTCAATTAAATAAGTTAGCTGATGAGTTGCATTGATACAAACAATTTTTTTTTCTAATTTTGCTGATCATCATGTGGCGTCGTCTGATCCTAGTTCCGTCTGTTTTTCTTGCTGCATAGTTTTGCTGAAATTAATGATGATTTGTTTATATTTTGTTTTGCTTAATATATGAGATGTCTTATAAAATGCACCCAGAGCCTCAATTTCTTTACTATTATTAACCAAATTAAAAAAACAACAATATAGTCTAAAAAGTTTAGATTTTTTGGAGATGATATTGAAGATAAACTGCGATGAACTTTCATTATTAAATGATTTTAACCATATTCTACGCGTGTATCATATTTTGTCAAAAAAATGTTATTAGTTTTGTAAGACACTCAATCATTTTTTAGCACTGTGGAATGTTTTTTGTACGCATGGTATAATATTAATTAAGAAACTTTATCACATAATTTAGTATTTTATACTGAAAGCTTTTTTAATTTATATTTGGCATATAAGTTTTTCTGCCCCGTCTTATGCTTAAATTCATGTGCCTTCCATATCCGTAACAGAAGCACTTATATTGCACTACTAGAGTATGAAATTCGTAAATCTACATGCTTGGAAAGAACCCGCCTCCTTCTTCTGCTGTATTTTGACTCAGTCTGCTGTATAACAAATCTAATTTAGTGTACTTTATGCATATATTCGTAAGCGTATATCGGAAATTGCTTAATAATCGCCTCTACTTGTAAATCCCTCGGTCCATCAGTATTCGTTTTACAACAGACCACCGTACCCCCTTATCTGATGTTAAATTGTGGTGTCTATTATTTCTGATGTCTTTATCTCCAGCGCTAAGCAATGTGTGTGAGTAAATTATAGGCTACGGACGCTGTTCTCGTCGGGAGACGGAGTAAGGCAATTATCTGGTTTTCAAACTCGTGTTGGAACTGTTGCCCGAAAGTACAGAACGTGATGACCAGAGAAAGATTATGAAATTACGGGGGTCATTTTGAGGGAAGGGGTATACCACAGTCGTTGTTATTAAAACATTCAATGCTTCGTTTGTTAGTGAGAGTACACATGAACTACAAAGAATTGATGCTTGACATGAAATAGGTGTTCCATAACTTGTACCGTTTATTTTAAATAGGTAGATGCGTTCTCTGTGACAAATTTTATTGTACTGAAAAAAATAGGTGCACCGAATCCTCGATAAGAAATTTTAACGTAGACACGTCTGATGCACTGTAGCAAAATCCTTGTCGTTTTCTTAATTGTAGTTTTTCCCAATACTAGGTTAGAACATGCATTGCAAACTGCTTTTGTTAATTGTTGACGAGTTTCTTCATATTTCTGGTTGCAATCTGCAATGTTGCACTTGACGGCATAATTATTTAATGCGTTTCTCAAATGTAAACATTTATGCTTAAAAAATTATATATGTAGAAAATGCTGAAATGCACACGTTCATCGAAGTAGGGTAGGTATCTACTTTCGTACTAAAGACCCTGTATATACAGAGTTCTGTTTCTACCGCTAAATTCTGCTAATATACCTTTTGGCACCGTTAGATGACACTCCATCACACTAGTATTACACAGCATGTACCTCAAAACGAAAGATAAGACGTGTCCACGCCATTATATTGAATTAATTTGAATAGGACAGAAAATGTTATTTGGGTGTACATATATGCTAAAATTCCTCCTCTAACTCCGTTTAATATATCGATTGAACTTATGTTTGCATACATAACTTTTTTTCCTGATGTTGCGCTGATTAAATGATGGACATTTAAGCGCACTTCGACTAAAAAGCGAACATAATGTCGCTGTGTGCCTAAGTATTATTTAATGTAAGTAAACACTTCTGTTGCCCCCTTTAAAGCTTCTAGACCCTAGCTAAGCATTCATTTGATCACACTTATAGCTTATGTTCAAATACTTTACAACTTCGTTTGAAATCTAGCAAAATAATGTGCAGCTAAACGGACGCGGGAAGCGCGAATATACGTTGCCGCGTGTGGTAAAATATCTTACTTTGTGGTTTTATACAACAGACCTTTTTGTTGGTTAACAGTGAACACGACTTGAGCAGCGTTTTAATTGTGTATGTTTAGAGAAAAACGACTTGATTTCGTGATAAATATAGATTAATCCCATCCTTGTAATTCCTACTGGGAAACTGACTTATGATGTCAGTCCAATATTAAATGACCAACACAGTTATAATACGTGTTTTTTTTAGAACACAAGGCAAGATTCTAAATATTCTAGAAAAGACGCTGACTATCGCTTCATTTAAATAAAGTATTCATCCTGTCGAGTTCTCATACTTCATAATGAAATCAAAAACGCAACGCTTAGCTTGTTCTTCAAAGCAAGTAAAATCATTCTTATTCGAAGGAAATCTTATTAAAAGATTAATGGCATTGGATCATTGTTATTTCCTTTTTTGTTGTATTATACACACACAAGAAAAGTCTAGGGTAATTTGTATTAATTAACAATACAAATTGTATATAGACCAGGTAAATACACGCTACTCGGTTGTCAATATAGGAATGAAGGGTAAGAAGCTATAAATTTGTATAGGCAAACCACTATTTTGTAATTTTTAAATGTTAAATCAAAAGTTGCAAAAAATATGTCTCAAGATATTCATGGGTCGCAAAAAACGTTATTTTTAATTAGGCATCACGCTTTTTATGCTTTACATTACAAAAATTGTAGAGCATTAAATCTTCTATAAATTTAGTCTCGAGCAATTTTTTATACGTTTAACTGTTCTTGAGATGGGTGCGAAGAGTGCCGAGTGCTCAGCATACTTGTCATAGCACGTCATGAATCCCAATTCGTAATATGGTAAAAATAAGACATCAACCTTATTTTGTTACAATTTTATCCAATAGATAACCCTACCTATACATATTCTGTGCAATATATCATTGGAAATAATATTCCATTTAAGGAACATCCCAGTTTTCTTGTGTGTGTATTTGTGAAGATTTTTTTTAATAGATGTTGATCGACAGAAATTTTGGATTAAATATTTTCGAAATGTTTCTAAACGAATGAAGACAATCAGAGGTTTGCAAAAGCTGCTTGCACAGGTATGAATGAAGCAGACATTCTACATTACTTATTTTGTATCTTCTGTAAAGATCGATCTGAGTAACAAAAATATCAACAATTATCAACAAGTTTTTGCTAAAGCAGATACATTTCACTTATGGTCAAAGCCTAAAATTTTACTGTTTTTTTTTAAATACATTACGCGTAATTAGCCACCTACACTACACCCAACAGAATAGCAASCAAGTGAGCACTTGAGCACACAAATTATTGACATGTTTGTAAATTAATAAACATCTGCAAATATTTATTTACTACAATTTATCATCCCTTCCAATTGTCAATGCAAAATTTTATTGAGAAATCAACCGCCTCATACTTATGCAAATCGGCAACTGTCCGCCATTTCAGAATCATATTTTTCGTCTCGGTAGTTAAACTCAAACATATTATTTCGGGTTGTAAAGGACGTCTCGCCTCCTAGTTGGGAAAGGAATTCAGCCTTCCGCCGTTTATTGGGTAATAATCATCCGAAGTGTATAATTTTTGTTGAGAAATTCTCACCAGCTTTACGAGCCGGTAATCGTATGGGTTACCTGGCGCCTTCGGAGCGGTTTTGGTTTATTATTACGTGGCCGCTATTAATCCTAGGCTATTTGCTCTGCCAACACGTGTTTTAGCATGCGTAAGGAGATAAGGCGATGACAGCACATACGTCTCCGAGATTTATTGGTGCAACCACACAAGGATTACTTGACTCCAACCTTGAAGGTACACTACCTGCAGAATGTAACAGTGGACGTTGCTTTGGCGTAAACTGTTTCCTGTTTTAGTTGAAATTCCGTAAACCCACAAAACGGAAGCTAAAATTCAAAGTAAATCCGATTCGCCGAACCGGTTATGCAGATTGTTAAGAATCAACATACAGGGTGAGCCACATGAATCGAATAATGTTGATAACTTTTTAGAATATTCTATATGAAAAACTTTCCAGACAAAAGCTTTTTAGCTAGATTTAATATCTTTAGATTGAAGCTATTGCATTGCCATTATAGCAGTCAAAAAGCTTTTTTTTAATAACACCATATTATTTTCTGATCATAGTTGGAATCAGCTCTTTTCACGCTTTTGAACATGTGAAATTTCAACGGATTTGCGTTAGATTTTTTTTTAAACTAGCTTTATGGTAAAAATACTAAAATTGAACTTCCAGAATGTTGCCGAAGAGAGCCTAATGAAAATTTTGACACTTTTGCATGTATTGTCAAACGTTACATACGTTATCAAAGACTCTTAAAATGCGATTTATTGATAAATGGTACTTACGCTAATTTAATTCAGATCGTGAACTAACACTAATTTATGAAAAGAGATGTTAAAAATATTCCTAATTCACAGCGAGACAATTTCCCAGTCTGTCCTAAAAATTATCAATACCCACATTTCTAATCCGCTCTGGAGAAATCAATGCTACTTGTATTTTCATATGGGTGTCCCCATAGGAAAAAAATTCATAGTGTAAGGCCGGTAGACATCGGTGGGCATTGGATGTCCTCTCTTCTGTCAATCCAACGATGTGGAAAGATTTGATTTAAATAACGGCGGACATAACGGTGGTAATGGGGTACCTGATTGGCACTCCAACAGGAATCTCCTCATTTTGTACAAGTTGCAAATATCTCTCGCCGGTCAAGTAACCTTGATTATACAACGTGATTTTGAAAGTGAAGTCGCAAATTAAACTGAAGCATCTACACAACATATGGAAACAATATGTCGGTAGTATAATTCATTTTCTTTAAAAAATAAAACCCTCAAATCCGGACCCCATTTGGCGTCACTGACAACACTTGTCCATTTATCAAGTACAACTGAACAATAATCTATTGCGCTGACCTATCTCAACCTGAAAGCACCTATAAATAGTGCCGCAAATATGGCTTTCTTTTAAATGACCAGGCCAGATGCCTGGATGTTTTTCAATATCCATAGACGTCTACGTACATTATCGCAAACAAATTCACTCTATTCTAACTTATAAACCGTCGTAAAAATAAAAAACTAAATCTGCCATTTTGTAAAATGTTATGAAGCATAATGAGTTTCAGCAGAATCATCACTTTTGCAGTCACGTAGCAAAAATGGACCGATAATATCGTTGTCGTAGAATCAGGCCCAAACACATTTTGGTGGTCTATCATCCAATGAGGAATCTTGGTGGACCAATAACGACAGTTTTGTTTATTCACTGTACCATTTAAACAAAACGTGGTTCCATCAATAAAGACAGTACAGTATAGGAAGTTTGGATAGGTATTTACATGGTCCATCTTAAGTTCGCAAAACTCATTTAACTTATCGTAATCGTCAGCGCTCAGTTCTTGTTGGTAGTAAGTTGGCTTTATATGCATGCACATGTTCCTTATTTAATATTCTTCGAACATAAGTTTTACTTATACTTCTATTTTCTGCCACTTCCAACAAGACATCTAATATATCATAGATTGCTAGTTTCTGACATCCAGGTTTTGGAACAATATTTACACTACCTGTTTCTCCAAATCTCTTAACAGTTTTAGATATCACTGACTGGATGATTAGTTCAAAGTTAGGATAAAGTTCGAAAAAAGGCTGTGGGCTTCGATTTTTATTCTTTTGCTATTGTCGTATCAAACTGCTATTAAAATTTAAATACTTTCTAGGCGTTTTTTCACGACGCAGTGAGTTGAAAATAGTTCACAGCGGTTTGAACCACTGCATTTTTGCGGCCAAATGATGACGTTAGAATTGAAAACTTTTAAAATGTATTGACGTCGGTTTAAACCGTTCCAGATCGGCGGTTTGAAGACGGTTCAAGGAAGTGGAGGAAATAAGATGTCTGAAATGATGCGGGCTTTTACTTTTGACACTGACATTTATTTAACCAAAAAGCTTTACGTTTTATTTGTCTAAAAGTATTTATTAGCATACAAAATCGATTTTCTCTGTTATTAATAATCAATAAAAATGTCGATTTAAGCGACCAAATAAGTGTTATGGTAAATAAGGAAACATCTGAAGAGTTGTTGAAGGGTATTGAGTTTATTTCTTCAAAACGCTGAACAACGGTAGCGGCTTCCTATCGACTGGGCCAAATAATATAGTAATTTTGTAAAGTAATAATTTTACTTAAAAGAAATTCTACAGATTTGTAAAGTATAAAAACAGATACATTTAATCTGTCTGCAATGCTTAATAAAACTTTCTATTTATTAATTATTGTTCCATAGGAACAGGTTCAAGACCACCATTAAAGTAACGATGTGTATAGTTCATTTTTGTTAGTAAAACATGTAATTTTGGCCTAAATTATTTTGGATAACGAGAAGAAATCACAATCTAAGTAACCATATCCAGTTGCAGTATCCGGACATCCTCACGCGTTCGAAATTACTTGCCAAATTAATTATTGTCAGAGAGTCCTCAACTGATTCATGACTCTGTAAAGACCAAAATTGCAAGAGTATTGCTAAACCTCTCCAGATGCTTGCAATTATTATTAATCCTTTACAACATTAACTGCTTCATAATCTCACTTACTTTTACCAACTAACCATAGTATATCTGTGACACTGCCGCAATACAAACGGTTCAAACTATCGCATTTTCGCGATTGACGGAACTATGACGTCAGTATAGAATAAGTTCAAAATACTGGTTAAACCCGTTACGTCGCGAAAAAACGCCTTCTATCACTGTAAATGGACAATTTTTCACAAACACGGAACAGTTGATACTTTTGCTTTCTCACTAACGTCACTTGGACAAATGTGTTATAATTTTCATTAGGCATGGCCCTGTCTTCGGCAATTTTTGTAGACATTAATAGAGTAGGTACATCAAAGTCTAGTCCCACATTATATATAGTGCTATTAAAAAAAAGTTGACTGCAATGGCAACGAAAGAGCTACCCCAGAAAAAAGGTCACAACCTGTTTTTATGCAGAATGTTTTGAAAAGTTATTTACACTATTCCATGCAAATGGGCCACCCTGTATATTAGGATTATTCGTGTGTTTCAATTAACTGTCAAATGCCAAGATGAAACCATTACTACCTTTTCTGGATATTTCATCCAAACGCATTTCATTCATTTAAGATGTAAAAGATGGCGCCTTACATTATAAATTTAAGGCTGATCAGTCCTAAAAAGAAATTAAAATTACATATTACTCTATTTTAGAGTGATGATTAAGCTCACATGTTCAAGACTGCAAGCTTGCTGTCACCAATAAATTCAGGAAGTTTGTAGAATAGTTGAATTATTGAACAATTATTACTTACCATTAATCAAATAACAGAAATGTGGCACTAATGACTTAACTTTCTTCAAGCATAACCATTACAATTCTAAGAAACATATCGCGTGGGCCTCCAAATATAATCTTAAATCAAATAGACATCATGTGATTTAAATCCGCCACCGACTATATACCAGCATTTACTTGGTTAATGCTACGCTTTATACCTTTTAGTTAAACATTGGTCTTTGTTTAACAATTCTTTTTCTTTAACATGGATGTGAAATGGTAACATAACAACAAATTTTAACGCCGAAGATATGCCAGGACTAAACGATATTTAAGATATCATTTCGTTCTAAATCTCAACTGTATATGTTACATATTATGTACATTTCTGGTTTACGCTTCTTGCTTTTCTGCCTATTGCGTTCTCCAAACTACTTCACTATAGTATACTAGGGCGTAGGATGTGTTGGTGGTGGGTGGTACGTTATAGACAAACATTAAATAAATTATTATAAATGATAATAGGTACTTTGCAAAAAAGATCAACTCAGCACAAAGCATGTGGGTGCTGATTTTATCGAGCGAATGGGATGGGCACTTCTTTGCTGAACCTTTCTGAAAGGCGACTCAGTCTACGTCTCGAGTTAGGTTTGTTGTTTATTGTGGGTTGGGCTGAGAACCCATTAACTTTTTATTAATGACAGTTCCATATCCATTTTTATTTAAGTAAAATACTACAAAATGAAAATTAGTTAGCAGAACAATCCATCGCAGAAACAAGAAATTGACGAACAAATAATAGAAGTCATTTACGCAATTACAAATTATGTTCTTTTATTGTTATATACCTTATTTTGCCAACTGGTGTAAGAATGAATATACACTACCTTAGAAGACATAAGTACACTTTAATAAACCTTTTTTGTTAGTTACAAATTACCCGAAACGAAAACTTTCAGCTTGTCAATTCGCTTTATAAAACTGCATTTATACCTTTTGAACTTTATGTCTCTATAATGAAGTGTAATTACTGGTCCAAAATTTTTTTGTGGTTTTCTCTTAAGCTAAAAGGTTTAAATGTACATAAAAAAGAAAGCATATAGAAGGCTCATGGAAACACAGTCACAGGAGTCGTACGTATTGTTATGTTAGACACCAGTTAGAGAGATATGTTTATTACGAAATTATGTCAGTACAATCATTATTATGCTTTGGCATTACACATGACATTAATTTGTTATTTAGAAAATCCATATATCTGACGAACTGCACCAGCACTACACAACACCTTAGTTTTACTAAAACTATTAATTTTTAAGCTAGAATATGACATATGTTCTTACAGGCTTGAACATCTAAGATGTAGAAAAAGCAGTGACCCATATGTGTAACTGCAGAAATGCTCCAATCAAGTGTTTCTTGTAATTGCCTTTTAGTGGGTACATTTATTACCAAACATCGTCAAAATTGATAACATACGAGTTACCGAAAGTAAGCATGATAAAGTTTAACTTTTGTTGAAAAATTCTACGATTTATAAAAAGGAACTCTTGAAGAAAAGGAAGAAGAATGACATTGTACAGCATGTAGTTGCACACAATGAATAATCATGTTTCTGTCGTATTGAAAAAAAAACGGCATGCCGAGAAGGCAGGACATAAGCAATTTTTACTGCCTTTTGTAAGAAAACGTAGAGGAAGGTCTGTTTACGGCACAAGTTTTAGGGGGCGATTCCTGCAACTTACTAGAACTTGTTTAAAAGCACATATAAACAGATAGAAAAAATATCACTTGCAGCCCAGGTCYAAGGAATATGTACATTTAAAAMTCCAAAAGTAACTGTTTATAATGAACGATCAAAGTACGAGTTAGCCGTGTTTTCGTGTGTACATTTCCAAAGTGATTTATATAGACGGGACTTTTCCTGCGGCACGAATTTTTTTAATCAGTTACTTACAATTTATGGCTACAAAAAAGGTATTGCAGCACCCTTGTATTTGCCTCATAAGAAAGAATGGAGCTGCATCGTATAAGGTATATTTTAAGGCTGTAATCAGTAAATGCGAAGAAGGAAGTAAGTATAATATTTAATGATATTTAGAATTTCGAAAATGGTAATCCACAATCTCGACTTACCTAGCGATCTTTAGTGTGTGGCCACAAACTGGGATAGTTGGATGCATATTCCACTTGACTTGAGTCAATTTGGTGGCATAAATACAAAAGGTTGGTAGAAATGAAATGCGAGATTTTTTGTGAATCAGTGATTATTATATATTGTCTAAAATTTGTCGAGTATGATTGCAAAAAAAAATTCGGGTGGGGCGAAATGTACTTTACCCTTCAATATTCCGCCCTACCATTAGTAAAGAGCAAGCAAAGAAATCGAATTTTAATTTTTCTATCTTCAAAAAGAAATTTTTTTAAATACATGGGGACAACAATAATAAAATCAACGTTATTTTTTATATGTTTTGTGGATTCGCTATCATCTCACATCGATAGTTCGATATCTAAGCGCCACAACGTCATGCGATTATTGTTACATCAAACTGATCCTTACTGTTGTGTACTCAGGCGTTATTAGGCCAAGTGGTATATGAATCTAAACTTCTCGACTGAATGAATATCGATATTTATTTAAGGCATGAACATTCATCTAATGTATCAAAGTATTGCTGTGTATTAACAAATAGGGAGATTAAACACAATGTCCAAGTAATTTTCCATTCTTAATTTTCATAAATATTTTAATACTCCCCTTAAGACTTTCTACTGCTACTCCGAGAGAGAGGATGTCCGGAAGCATCCTCTCTCTCTTCCATTCGTAGGCAACGTCCATCAATGTTTCTCATCCTTTCGTATACCTATATCCATGAGATTTACGGGGCTTCAGAAACGAATGCCTAAAAGAAAATTAATCAAGATTGATTGCACGTTATAAATTTCATATGAATCCCAGTATGATTAATCGCCCGTTGTGGTTCACCGGTAAATATGTGTTTCTAGACAATATTTCGTTTACAATTCACGTGGGCAGCCATTTCCTGGCCCTAAATATAAGGACGAATCTGCCACGAATTAATTAATGCAATTTTACGTGAACATAAAAACTCGCTACGTGACCGTTTCGTTTAATGGCATCCTCAGCCGGCAATTACATTTTTGAAGTAAGCAGATGTAGTTAAATGCTTTAAACTGAAATTTTGCTCGGCTGACAGATGCAGKGGAGCGTGCGCCGCATCGAAATGGGAGATTCGGATTACCTCTCCCATTAGGTATCTGTGTCGCGTTAAACATTTCAGATGTCTGTTTCAGTTGTTAGGCGATTAGTTTGATTATTGACAGGTCTAAACGGCTCAGTTACGGAATTTAATTTCGCACAGCTCGTGTAGCAGTTATCGGATCGAGTACGTGCAATTAACTCTATAACTGTTCCTGCACTCAGCACCACGAATAAATCTTCTGCTAAACGAGTTATCGTAAAAGCTGCTGAAATGTCGGTGGGCCGGAAGTGCACCACATGACGGCACAATAAATACTCCCTTAAAGTTAAAGCAGACAGGAAATGCAACACCAAATCGTTAAAAGAGGAAATCATTCTCTACTTAGCTTCATTGTCAAATTCCCGTAAATTAACAACGTGGAAAAAGTATAACCTTTACATCATAATTATCAGATGATTCAGTTAAATACAATTTCAGCTTTGTTATTGCAATGGTACCCATAACATTAAATTATCAAGCAACGATCTATGAGACTGACTTATGCAGAGGGTTACAGCTTGATGGTCGGTCGTCCTAAACTATTGGGATTAGTGGCACGCTTCAAAGTTCCTAAATGGGCTGTATTCAAAAAAATCTTGTTGGCTAAAATTTAGCTTTTCCACTATAAATTTTTGAAATTTGTTAGTTGTGATAATATAGCAATCAATAAAACATAAAAGCTTTCATAACAAATTTAATTTAATGCAGACCTGATGCTAACTGGCGCGACCCGCGATCTATTTTTATGTGATACTTTATTGAGTTCAAATTATCCGATGTATAAAATAAAAGCCTTGGCATGTCATAACCAATTTGTACAAATTTAATATAAAAACATACAAATTAGTAAGTAGAAAATTATTTACATTTGTTAGAAAAAATTTACAATAGTGCACAATAAAATTTATACACGGTATCGATTATGTTCATCACAGCTTGTTAATAGCACATTACAGGAGTCACAAACTAAAAAAAATTACTCACTATCACCTTCACTGCTAAAATCACGATTAACTTCTATTACTAATTCTTGTACATGATTCGCTCTCTACCAATTTTCAATATCCAGTACATGCCGCACTGAATTTCTCCATGCACCGATACTTGTTATTTCAGCTTCGTGTCTAATTTTAGCAGCATTTCATTGCTAAATTTTCCACCGGTGTTTCCTCGTCGAATTCTTTGTTTCAACTGCCCCCATATCATTTCAATGGGGTTGAAAAAGCAGTGATATGGGGGTAATCGTAAAATAGTGTGTCCACATTCAGAAGCGAGAATGTCAATTTTAAATTTCTTCGAAATTTTTTTTGTGTCATATACCTCCAACAATTGTTTTTTTTGTGTAGTCCTCTTCGAAATATAAATCTTCTTTTCTTAAAAACTCTTGAATGGTTGCCTTATTAGTTGGTTATTTGGAATTTTATCCAGTTGATCCGAACGGTAACTAGCGTTGTCCATTATTATGACGCTGTTTGGTGGCAATTTGGGCAATAAAATGTTTTTGAACCAATTTTCAAACACTGCTGCATTCATGTCAGAATGATAATCATTGCTTGCTTCTTTTTAAGTTTTTACATCCAAGATACAGGGCTCCAGGAACGAAACCATTTTCACCTCCTGCGTGCAGTATCATTATTCCTTTTCCTTTTAACGCCGGAATATTGACGTTGCACTTCCCTGAGTCATCAACCTATCCTTTTTTTATTGTATTATGGGTATCGTACCATGTTTCGTCTAGGAAAAGTATCGGACGATTTTCCTGCCTATGCATTTCTATAGATTTTAAATAATCGTATCTCCACTTTCTTATTACCTGGCTTTCTATCAAGCATTGCTTTTCTCCACCTTTTTCATTGAGAAGCCAATGGTTTTAATATACTTTTGCAGGGTATGCTCGCATCAGTCCATAATATTATCATTTTTCAATTTTTTATATAGCACGGCGATTGTTGGAATAACATTATTCTTGTACATTTCATAAATGTTTCTTCTAATAATTTTTTAAATTGTCCTTGTCGGATCTTATCTTTCTCTTTGAAGGCCCGGATTTAACAATTCTCCAGATGGTTGATCGTGGAGTTCAATCACTTCTGCCGTTTTGTCTAAAGGTTGCTTCTCGCCGTCACATTCCATTTTGTTGTATAGTTTTATAATGAAACATTTTTCGTCAAACGATAACAATTTACGCTTCCGTTTCATTGGTTGATCAGGTGCAGCATCGGACTGCATCCACTGGATTCGGTACAGCTTCTGCTTCTTCTTGATCCGGCAAGGGCGGGACGTCTTCAGCGTTGATAGGATCCCGGTTTGTTTCACTTTCCCAAGGTTTCCACAAATTGGAACTGTTAAGTAAAAATAAATTGTATTCCACAAAATTAAAAAAAAACAGTACTTACCAAAACGAATACATGTAGGCCACTAATTAGTCTTCAAAAAAGACTGTCCTTTAAATAAGCGACAGTAAAACTTGGAATAACACGACACATGCGCTTTAAACGAAATGAACGAAATGAAATTTTCCAGTATTTCTAATGTGGTCAATGTGGTCAATTGGCCCACGGTTTAAAATCACCAATAATCCGTTCGATCAGTTGCCCCACCGGTCAATAAGAGATTAGGAGATTAATTATTTAATTGTTTTGGAGGTACTCAGTTGCCTCACGGTTTAAAATCAGCAATAATCTGTTTGACCAGTTGGCCTGCGAAATGTATTTGTCACAAACGCCTAAGTGGCTTGGTACGCTTATATGCTGTAAAACTTTAAAAAATAAGTAAACACATCTCTTCTACATAGGTAATTCAAAATAAAATAGTAAAATGGGTTGTTAGTACAGAAAACAGTTATTTATTAATACAAACGAAAATATTACGTTTTCTACAAGCTAAATTACAGGTACAAAATATTTTAACATATTCCAACTCTCGTAAGTAAGGTAGCAAGCGTTGTTTTGTTGGAAATAAAAGCTATCATGAGTGACAAACACTCAGATGTAGCGATATAATGTTTTCCTTTGATAAATAAATGTAAGGTGCAAATATTGAGCTACGAAGTTTCAACATATTTGAACTGTCAGGTGGAAGTTGACAATCAGTTGAGTGTGTGGGCAATAGCTTATAAAACATCTTGTTGGGTTCAGTAATAAAACAACTTATTTTGAACTCTTTAGAAAACACATATAGGTTGAAGTGTAATGCACACGTACTTTTAGAACGTGAACAAAAACAATTAGCAATATCGCACAGAAAGTAAAGTTAAGCTTCAGAATCGTATATATTCGGGACCCGAATCTCCGGTATGTTCCATTACACCACCGGGACATTCAAGTGAGCCAACTTTCCCTATACCCTAATACATTACAATCATTATACATGCGAAATATAAAATACTTTAATCATGTATTTGTTCTTTGACATAGTCACTGTTAAGGTTAACACATTTCTCCCAACGCGTAATAAGCTTCTTCGTTGCTAAACTGAAAAATTCTTCCAGAATCCAGGACAGCTGTCGTCACGTCTTCGTGTGCGTTGTGATGATTACCTTAGAGGTCTGCTGTGAGTACAGGAAAAAAATTAAAATCGCAAGGCACGAGATCAGTGTAGCAAGTTTTCTTAAATCGCAACCAAAATGTTTCTGGTGGTACATTAGAACCACTGTCGGTAGATGCCTGAAAATTTAGAAATGCTTGTCTTCGTTTCAACGTTCATTTGTTCCTCTTATAAAGACTTGTTTATAATCAAAACAACCTGTACCGCTTTACTTAATAGCTATTTATGTAGCGATGACGTATTAACGTTCAGTTAGGTACGAGATGTATACAAAGCTTTATGCTCAACTTGAAAAAAATTATACTGCACATTGAAATATTTTTAACATCTGACCATGTTTATAGATGATGACAATTCCGTACTTTTGCAATATTTCGCGAAATACCGTACAAAAGGCATATTGTTGAAAACAAGGAAACGCCAATGAACTATGCTGTGCGTACATAAGGTAACAGGAGGTTAAAAACACGTCGTGTGCTGGCCTGGGATTCACCCACTTGTTTTGCAAATCTGACATCTAGTCATACTGTTATTTAGCGCATCTCTAATAAAGTAAAAGGGACTAGTACCATAAAGTGCCGCTTTATGGACGCTAATTATCCTCGATAGTTACATGTTTAAGGTTAGGTCTAACATAAAAAATTTTACACCTAAATGTTCTCGCCCCTTAGGGTATTATCAGCATAACGAACAAATAAATAAATATATAAAATGCAATATATTGTAAAATAAACATACTCCAATAAACAATTTCACAGATTAAACGTAAGTAATAACTTTCATTAAGAATATTTGACACATCTGATTCTTTATCGTGTTATCTTATGATCAAGCAAACAAAACTACTTACATTCAAACATAAGACGTTCAATAAACTTTTTTTAACAGCAGTAATTAATAAGTAGGTATCATGAGGGCGTCCGTCGTTATACCAGTATTCATAAAGAAATTGTGAATACACTACAGACTACACACTCGCAAGTTCGCCGTTATATCGGCTGGCTTTACGCGACTTCAGCTTTCCGACTTCCATCCGGGTGCAGTCTGCAGCGTGTCGCTCCGGACGACGGGGATTCCCCGGAGCACAGAAGTCATTACCGAACACTGCAAATTACTGCACACTGTTTCGTAATGGTTGTTGTTGACATGTTTAGACGCACATATATTTCTAAAACTTTAACCCGCATTATGATATTGCGACACCGCTGGCGGCGGCATAAATTCGCCGGAGATGACAGCAGTCGAGAAGCTCTTTGTTTTCGTTTCCTTAAAAGACTGTGTGCTGACTTTTTTTAAGACATTGGGACGAGGGAAGGGAAGCGCGCATAGCCGAGCAAGAAGCAACTTTGACGTTACTGTTGCGGGAAGTTGCGGTGAAATTTCCCGTATCCACTGTAATCTATTGKTTGCGCTTTCTTATTGTTAATTCGTCATTTCAATAGCCCTTGCAAGGAAGTATGTTGTGATATAATGCAACCATTTCCAAAATGTACGGTTCGGCTTCTATAAATGATTCATGCAACGCGGGCGGCGCTGATTTCTGCATTCTTTGTGCCGCCTTTATGTAACTGCTGCCAAGCTACAATAAGCACGGCGATAGTACTGAAGGTTTCAGATCAAGTTACAGTCACGAAATTGATGGCTTTATAAAGATTTTCCAACAATTTACGGGTCAATTTTTCTGTGAAAGGTGAGAAATTACAATAAATATTGGTATAGTAGGCACGTAGTAATCTCTGAAGTCTACAACCTTGCACTGTGGATGCTTTGTGTAGTGCAGATGAAGTTATACTAGCACTTAGTTTGTGGATTTTACCATCGCGAAAGGCTAAAAACATTTTTCAATCCATTATAGTACAATTATTTAGCAGGCTTACTGTAGCCACAACCTGTTACGGGCACGTTTTAACAATAAAACATTTTTAATAAACATCGTTAATGGAGCATGAAATGCCATCTGTTTATGTACAGCAGTATTTCTCCTTAAACTCAGAAGAGCACTTTCCTGAAACGAAAAGCCACGGTGATTGCTTTTTGCGGCAAAACGTCGTTTTTCGATGGCACTCACCTTTGCTATCTGAATTTGGTCATTGAAATTAATGGTCGTGTATTGTGGTGCATTTAATGATTTTATGTAATCAGCTCTTCGGAGGATTAGCATCATAATACGAAACTTAGTCTAATAGTTTGTGAAACCTTCTAGTGTATCGATTGCGAATATTTGTTGGACCGAGTTCCTTTAAGAGGGATTTTCGTCTGACCATACGTTTCTCTGGGGTACAGTTCCCAAAAAAACCACTGATGAACCCTCCAATCACCTGAGGTATGTGACCTTCTCTGGAACAGTAATTGTAAAGGTTGTTTGTAACTTTTTTAGGGTGCTTAGCACATTCTGTGCAAAAATTCAGTTATAGTACTGCAACCTTTTGGAAGACCTCGTATTGCGCAGTTTGTTCACAAATTCCTGTTTTGCGCTGTTCCGTGGCATTGGCATCTTCTGGCGGAAATCCTGATAGGAGAAAATTATCTGGGGTTGGAAGCTTGCAGAATCAGGGGGTAACTTACCCGTGAAGCACCCAGCAAACAAGGCCAGACATTTCCATTTCTTTAGTGCGTTGCTGTTATAGTAGACGTCTCGGAAGTCTGTGCGGTTCGCGTCATTTCTTTCATTTTTAGTAGCGGTATTTTTCGTGTCGTACCTGTAAATTTTACTCTTAGGGTTAAATGAATAGTTTATTGCTAGTCTGTCGTGTTTTGGCATACTTACCTACATTTTAAGTGCATTAGAGCTCATTTGGACCTTAGGTAGGTACTAGTAATTTCGTTGGTAATTTCAGTTGTTGCTAGCATAATAGCATTAATTACTTTTTTTGTTCCCGAGTAATACCTGTAAATAATACGATTAGTGCGGTGAAAAATTATTAAATAGCGAGTATTTTAGAGATACGATACTTACCGTGTTTTAGTTGTGTAATTATTTTATTGTCGTATTTCTCGAAACCTTCAGTTCCCATCTCATATCTTCACTTTTAACTCTTGCTTTGCACTGATGTACTATTATTAATTACTAATAATTACAATTGTACCAGCACCAACCATGAAACGTATATCGCTCTGAGCAGTCGCGGTTGCGGGCACGCTGACAACTTCATTGAAGAAGTCATTGTTGTTGGAATTTCGAGCAAAGTTGCATTACTGCCTTATGTCAATAAATTTACTGAAGTTACTATAGCGTTTTATTATCGTGGGCTAGCTAATTATTCTAAAGATACCAGTTAGGAGTTGGTGGTATCTTGGTTTATTATCGTGTAGTGATGGGTTTTCAACTTCTTGGCGCCCTATGATTTACTCTTCTTTTTTGTGTGTTGAATACCGAACCACGCCCAGCCGACTAGAGCTGGTGGCACCCATCTTATACTATAAAGTTACCCCGTTCGGCGGAGGTAACAAACGTCACAAATACGATACATTACCTAAAAGTTATACGAAACCGTGTCACCCCACAGCTCCGAAATGTGAACTTTCTGCAACCCTAAAGTTGATTATCCGACAAAACACTACAGAAAATGTTGAAAATACACACTCTCACGCGTTTTCTAATATTAAAATATATCAAATAATTAAAAAATCGTCAGACGACAAGTATACGTCAAAGCATTAGTTGTGTTCACTTTCCTGAGAGGCGGTAAATTGACTTAATCCATAATTTCCATAAGCGCCCTGGATGCATGAATCCTTTATAGAAATCTGTATAATTTAAACAGTATTATATTTTATACACCTCTCACCTATATTATCAACATTTCAATTGCAAGTTGGGACCTTTTCAAAGATGTGTCGTCAGCAATGTTGGCAGTTGCCGTATATTTGTATGAGTATATACAGGGTTTGTATAAATTATTCATGCATCCAGAGCGCTTATGGAAATTACCGATGAAATCAATTTGCCACTTCTAAGGAAAGTGACGTATAATTGATTATTTAACCAGAGGTCGTACAAAAAACTATGTGGTTCACTCGTGTGAAAAGCTCGTGCGCAACTTAAACACTCGCATGAAAATAACGCTTTTCTACACTTGTACTTTGTACAACAAATAACTATTACTTTACATACAAGCGAAATAACAAAATATTAAAGCTCTCTTGTTTGGTTATTGCCACAGTTGTTTTGAATTTCTATGGATATTTACCAAAGCATATGAGTTGTAATATTCTCTACTAATCCGTTTTTTAGTCTAAGAGAAGAAGAGTGAAGTGTTTTAAGCTATATAAATTTTTCCTAGCTGGCGCTAGTCAGACTTCATACCCATAGAGCGAATTTAAGAAAATATATAAAAGCCTATAACCAAGCCTATCAGGAGCTAGTGCATTTTCGCGCAATCCATAAAGTAATACATCAGAATCGGTAATGACAGGTCAGCAACTGCTAGCCATATCGTCCAGCTTAGCAATTCAAAAAGGAAACAGTATCCATTGTGCACAAACGTGAACAACCGATCCATCCTTCCCGTGACAGCCCTGTACGGCGGCCGCTGGCGTGACGTGACGTAATTTTACTTTTTACCAGCGACACGATAATTACGAAATGTTTCAAAACAGATACGCGCCTGCAGTACATGCATTATGCACTTGTCAGGAGCAGTTTGAAAGACAAGTAGCCTGCAATATCCTCGCCTCCCTTTCCGCCCTTCTCTTCCATATTAAATGCGTATATTTATCACACGGCGTTCTCGTCTGGACAGCGGTAATTAAAACGTATGGCTCCGGGGGCGTGGTAATAAGGGTGCACAAAAAAAGCATGTAACTTAAGCCAGCATGAATGAGTAAAGAGCTCTGGGCATGTATAGCGTGGGTAATTATAGTTTGCTTTCTCTTTGCTTGTGATTGCATTTAAATCTATTTCAACGACACGGAATGAATTGTTTATGTTCTACAGCCAGCAATTAACGTACATTTGGTTAATTACGAAAAATTTTCCAAAGGCAGCCAACTTAACGGGTACATTAAATCTTTAAAATAGCTGGCACCTATTATCACCACCCTAACATTTAAATTCGTTCAGGTGTATTTTTCTGATTGATCAAATTTTTACACCAGATAGAATAGATCTATCTGCAGTTGGTTGCGGTGCAGATAGCACAGCATAGACATGAATTTTTATACCAAATATTTGAATAATATATATCTCTGTCAATAGAACAATAGATTGCACCTAGATGCATTAGTAGTATACTGGTTTTGGCTGTCTGCATTACATCTAAACTACACTGATAAGTTCTAATGACAGCGAAATAAACCTATCGGTAGTTGTTGTGGTGCAGACCGCATAGCACAGACATGCATTTTTAAATACGTATCTGTATTATCGAAGAATAATTTCTTCTTAGTAAACGATTCGTGGAAGAATTTAGTTAAACGTTTGCCCGTCGATAATGAAGGAGTTATTTGACTCCTCTAAATATTTTTGGCAACACCTGTTTTTCTTGCCTTAATAAACTTTGATGGAAGATTACTTGTGCCCTAACAAATCAACGAACGTTAAAAGTGCCCTTTACTTGTATAAATACTTTGTGCACCTAGTTGTAATATCTTCCTGAAATGATTGAAATTGTCCTTATACACTCCGCTTTTACTACTACTAGTAATTCAGTCGGTATTTTCGTCTGGATAGCTGATAGAATATCGGGATTCAACTGAATATCCAAGACTATAAATGTCGCTCACTTTATTGTTCGAAAATGCATTAGTTGGTTATACTGTTTTTCTCTTATTTTCGTATAGTCGTACATAGCGAAGACTTTCTGTGTTAGTTACATATAAATATAATTGGTAATACAATAACAAAGCAAAACATGTTTGGGTCAATTATACAGGTCACAACAAAATAAGTATTACTTGTACCCATATAGAATTTTTACTGTTCTGTTTTTTTTCTTAATTTTACTAATACCTTTTGTCTTTTTTCAGGTACGTCTATGTAGCTGTCGGTAAGAATTACTCCTGTATGTAGAAGCATGCAGTCAGTTATCAGTTTTTACGAGCTTTGATTGGATGTATAGAATATAGGGATACCTAACTTTCTATTTTCCAGAAGAAAATTCTCATGAGTTTGTATTTTATAGAACTACAAATACCGGGTTTAATATTATTACTTAAAGGATAAAATATAAATAATAATTACTTTTTGGTAATTATGTAATTATTGTTTATTAAAAAAATTATAGCGGGACATACCTATATCCAGGACTCTTTACAGTTACCATTATAGATAGTGGTACTTTTTTTAAGTAAGAAGTTCTTTTTAGTGACTCAAGCTGGAGGAACTTCCACAATGGTCAATCAACTATTACTTAATCTTGAAATTGATCAAAATTATGCTCACCGGCGTAAACAGCGAAGTTTGCTTCATATTTTATTCGACCTTTATTATTTAGTACGCACATTTTTTAATATTGGAAGAGAACACCTGCGCGAATTTGAACCCACATGTGTAAACATTATGAGCGGAAGACCAATTTGTTAACGCTTTTGATTAGGTGTACAAGATTTGCGCGCAATGAGGGAGTTGGGAAGATGAATTGCATGTAAGCACACAATTTTCATATTAAAACACAGATAACTTTAGAAAATCAATTGTCCGATTTTCGTTTCTAAATGCGAAAAGAAATAATAGCGTTGCTTTAATAAAATATTGTTTTGTGCCCATAACTATAAGAACTGTGGCGCTTTACCGAGTTCAAAAATGGCACTGTAGAATTTTAGCCACAGCGAATGTGTTTTCAACTTTCAACACGTTAGCTAAGTTACTATCAGATTCACTAAGTTTGTGATTGTGATTTAAATGCTCTTATTTAGTTTTCTATTTGAGGTAATAGTTTTCGTGAATAACAGACTTATCCTGTAAATATTTTGTCCGCTTTGGAAAATTGTGCTTGTGTTTGGATTAATGCATATAAACCCGCTGTATGTTAGGAGTACAATTACAATAAATGTAACTCTAAGAATAAACTGTTACAATACCGGAAAGGCAAATTATTAATTCCATGGTACTGTGCTTATTATAGGTTCCAAATCCCTTATTATACTGATTTACATCGGTTGGATACATAGTAATAGCAACAGGAACTACGACAAGCATTGAAAACAGATTTACGCACTACTAGATACCTTGTGCAGCTTCAATTTTATCCAGAAGCATTGTTCTTCTTTCACAAGCATATTAGGGCACTTCAACTGGTGTTCTAAATTTCAAGACAGTGACAGCTCGTGGCTTCTTCTGAAGGTGAGGTGAAGTTGGACAAAGTGGGGTGGAGTAGGTTTTCTACATAACTCAGGACCTAGGCGGTACTACTCCCTATGCATTGACCAACAAAAAAGACAAACTTCCGCATATCCTTTTGCAGGTAGTGTACCAAGATGCGTTGAAAAGGTCTGACATAAGATTCACCGCTCCATTTATCCGCAGACGTACCTAATATTTAAAGAACGTTTCAAACAAACATCATTGATTTTCATGCAATGAATTACGGAAATAATTAAAAGGTTAAATAGATACCTATAGCCAGATGAAATGGTTATAACCGCTTTTGTATTCTAACCTATAACCTTCTACCTGTGTTCACTTGCCACCTACCTGTTTACCAAATCTTTACTAAACAAGAGTTTACCGGCATATCTATTCCTCATGTGTACCTGAACGCCGATGTCATTAGTTTAGTTTCAGAAAGTCCGAGAACCGACGAATTTGTCGCCTCAGCGCATTAAATTCTGTTTAGCTCAGTGCACGTGTAGTGAGCATCCCCATGTTCCACTGTGTGTAGCGTATACGCGACTGAGGCGAACGGCTTCACTTCTACCGGCTGGATCTCGCTACGTAAATATCGAGGCATAAAGATAGAGGATAATGGATATAAACCTTACGAAATATTTTAGAATTAAATAAAAAGTGTATTTTGAAATTTGATTCTTAGTTTGTTTGGGTGAGGTGATATAAGGCGTCGCTTCAGCTGAAGGGCAACCACTGCTTCAAGATGATGCATAATACAACCAACTCAAGCATAAGCATCACTACCCTGCTTCAACTGAACCTCTGCTATCAAGTACAGACAACAATAATGTCACTAGGCGCACACTCTTCAAGTTACAGCAGTGTTGCCATTGCTTTGTATTCAACCATGGCCACCTCTAATAGACCTCAACGACAATTTTATATGGCACACCACCGTTTATTAAATTGTAATAAGGACCTGGTCAATGATCATTACCTTACATTAATTTAAATTTAATGCATTTAAAAGCAGTTAAATTTTCGTCCAAGTTTGAATGCAACAGAATCGCTAACATAAAATATACTTGATTCGCCAAATGTCTAGGTAGTTGTAGTTAAGTATCACAAAAACAGCAGCTGATGCAATGATTGGCCTTTTGGTAGTTCTTCACAGATTTTCTCAAAGCACGAAGTAGAAAGTTGTAAATTCAGCATAGAGTAGATTGTAATGCAAATATATATTATTATTATTATTATTATTATAATTAATCCGCAGGTTTGGTTCTGACTCAAAAATTTCATTAGCGACTATATCAACATTTCTGCCAACCATGTGCCAGTAACAGCCTAATTTAGATTCCAAATTATGGTTCTGAACACTGCACTAGTGCAAAGAGTACGTCATGTATCAATCCATTCATTTAAACAAATCGGCCTTGTGAGCGCTGTTGCCAAATCGATGCGATCGCGGCCTCCTTAAAAGTGGCTATGATTCAACGCATGTAGCTTTTTGGGTTAAAGTAAGTGAGGACTGCGTTCTTCTCCACATCGCTCTATCGCACTTGTTTGACCACAATGCGTATCCAGACAGAACATACATTTATTGCTAAAGACAACAGTAAAGTCATTCCTGGATTTACTGTGCTCATTGTGTGCACCATCCAATTCTCTTACGCCGATGCTGAGTGCTGAGTAAATGGTCCGCATGCCAATAGGTATCCCATGTGTGACGTAAACTAACAGTTTGCAGGGTGTTCTGGATCTTCGCCGACGGTCTCTATTTAACAAGGTGTAATTTTCACCCATTTTTGATAGATAACTTCAGAGAGTCGATCGATTCGCTTCGTGCTGGTACACAACAAAAAGCAGGCGTATAATTCCAAACTCGCTTTACTTATTTATATACCTACATGCCCGAAGTCTATAAAACAATTTAAATGATGATAAATCTTGGCTCTGCTGTCATATAAACTTAATATCACTTTAAAGACTTCTAGTTGTTACGTGATTTATAGGAAGGTATTTTTACTGCCTTGTATTATTAGAAGCAGATGTCGGAAAGCGACATGCATGTAATAAGACGAGGGATTGTTGTACATTGACTATACATCGTATTCCTTGCATTCCTTTCCTAGAAGACATATTAAATACGGCTGAATAACAACTAAATAGCTGTAATGCTTGCGGCATTCTAATTCACATTTTCATAGCTTGAAAGCCCCTTCAATTAGAAGCGTTTATAGCCGTCGCAATCGCCGACTCATATTTAGTGGTGACGGTTAGTCAACAATACATTTTGGCAGGACAAACCCACACAACGTATAAATTCCTCCGTATTCACCTTTTACAACAAGATTGATATAACGTGTTAATCTTTACGGTCATCCATCATCATTTGTTGTATTAAACACCCCGGGAACGAGTTCTTTCACACCCCGATACACACTGATATGTTCTGTTATAGAGTGGAGCCCCCTTTTAATATTAATATCGAGCCAGTTTTTCTTTTTGGGGATTACAAAAAGAGACTGACTTCGCGAAATCCGGAACTGCGGATGACGGGCCACTTAAATATTTGAAGACGACATCAGGCCGGATATTGCCTCTAAGTTTGGGGCTGTTTTATTTACACGTTTGGCTTTTAGGACGATGTGCACGGAAGCTGACTGAGCAAAGCAGTCAACATGGTTTGCCTAATATTTAGCAAACTTCATTCACTTTAGTGTCAAGGCCAAGCACTAAGTGTTTGTAACTTAGATGGACTATTTATTTTTCTGTACCATGACCATGCATATGCAACTGTTTGAACAAAACATTGGGACTTTAATAGTGCATATCTATTGTGTAACTGAATATAATACAATTATTTAATTAGCTTTGCATGCTTGTCATTTTGTGTATTGTGTTAGGTACATTGTGGTTACAATAAAAATAAGTAATTTTATCGTTAATTAGTGTTTTTTATGACTTCACAAGAAGCTAAACATGTAAATTATATGGTCCTTCAATCCGGATGAAAAATAATTGTTGAATTCTTGAAATCATTCATAATGACGACTTCTCTCAAACTCCCCCCTTATATTCGTCATTTTTTAAATAATAGTAATAATAATAATAATACAATTTATTAGAACCCAACAGACCGTAATCTAAGTGGGTACAGAAAAGGAAATACATGTAAGTATAGCGTAAATAATAAAAGGACAGAAAGTAACACAATGATAGACGCGCATACAAAGACATTATCAACACAATGAAAACAACATATCATGTATGCAATGTGATATATACAAGTTTAAGTTTTAAACTACAAGTGCTCACAAATAGCTATAGCACATTTTTTAATAAATGACTTATCATTACCAACATACCGGAAAATATCAACCAAAGAGGAAATGGAGTTGTATGTTCGGATTGCGCTGTTTAAAGGTGAATTATAGAAATGATTAGTTCTAGCATACTTAATACTAAAAGTGATTGAGTTCCTGGAGTTTAGGCGTGGAACATGAAAGCAAACCTCATATAGTCGATTGGACGCGATTTGACAATGAACAAGTCTAAACAAATATGCTAAAAATGCCAAGGTTCTTCGGGTACTCAAAGTTTGCAGATTAAATTCCAACAGTAATTGTTCTGAAGGAAAATTTTTTTTCTGGATATTGTCGGTATCTTATGTAATAAGCATTCTACAAACCCCACGCTGAATACGCTCGATCATTAGAATTTGACAGTCATAGAACGGACTGCACGCTGCAGAACAATACTCGAGCTTTGATCTTATAAAGAAAAATACAGAGCCAAAATGGCATCCATGTTGTTAAATTCTCTGGTATTTCTAAAAATAAAACCCAGCATTTTGGCGGAGTGCGTATACATGTACTGGTAATGCTGCCTGAATGTAAGCTGGCTATCCATAATAACACCCAAATCCTTAATTTGCATATAACTTTGCCAATCACTGTCCCGCTTATATAATAATTATGTTCAATCCTATTCATCTTCCTACTGAAGGTGATGGAGTTACATTTATCAATATTAATTTTCAGTTTGTTTTTAACACACCAACACCAAAACTTATCTAAACCGATAGAAGTAATGCGTTTGGCAATATTTTGAGCAATCAAGCAGACAGAACTTCATTGAAATAAATTAAGAAAAGTATAGGCCCTAGATTAGAGCCTTGAGTTAGACCACTGCAAGCCGCATACGTATTAGAACGATAACCTCGCTATTCAACATATTGTGCCCTATTTTCTAACATCGACGAAAACAAATTTGCCAGATTATCACAAAGAGCCACGGCGCGCAGTTTGTGCAGAAGTATGTGGTGGTTTACTATGTCAAATGCCTTAGATAGATCAGTGTAAACAACGTCAAATTGGCTATCAAGAGCTTCGGAAAAGTAATGTACAAATTCGCACAGATTAGTACTAGTGGATCTACCGCGCACAAAGCCATGTTGGCTGTTATCAATGATACTTGACACGTGATTGTACAGATGCATAGCCATTATTGATTCGAATAATTTTGAAAAATTGGGTATATTGGCAATCGGCCTGTAGTTTTCTACACAATTCTTTTCACAAGATTTAAATACCGGTATGAGTTCAGAGGGTTTCCATATATTAGGAAAGCTTGCAGTAGAAATGATCAAAGTAAATATATGTCGTAAAGGACGACATAAGCACGATATACAGTCTCTAACAAGGAATGCTGGGATATTGTCAGAACCCATGGTGAAATTTGCCTTCATCTTTCTCGCCGCATCAGCGATACTCTTATAAGTTACAGTGAAGTTGTGCAAGATATTACACATGCCATACGCAGTCTTGTAGGAATCATTCGCACTGTCACTAACAAAATCGGGCGCGAAATGTTCTGCGAATCCGTTCACTATGTCTGTAGTGTTCTTCAACATGCTTCCACGGTAAGATAGTTCAGCAGGAACTCCTCTGTCATCTCTTTTAAGCCCAAAATATTTCCAGAGATTTTTGGGGTTTGCTCTCAGATCCTCCTCTGACTTTTTCAAAAAAATACGGTATTCAGGTATTATTTCAGTCTTTATGGCTCTTCTCAAATCATTAGTTTCTTGTATATGTCTAGGACACTTGTATTTGTATACGTTAGCAACAAGCGGCGTTTAAGTTTTATTTTACGTATGATAGATTTAGTGTACCAAATAGGATATGTTTTAGTTACTAGAGGAGTACGGGGTACATAATTTTTGCATGTGAATGTTGTAGACGACTTATGAAAGCAATGTTCAGTMATAAAGGGCCATTTTTTCAAATTATTTAGACAATATTCAAAATGATGTCAGTTTTGTTATAAAATTTACATATACATTCGGTGGCAAATTCTTAATAGGCTTGGCGTCTACTGTTCTTAAAATACTTTTAAACAATGTAAAATCCAAGTCTTGGCAGTAAGTAAAAAGACGGAACTGATTCTTTAAAATTAAAACAAATAGATACATTAAAACTAAATTTTTAGTGAAAGTTCTTCTACCGTTTTACGTATTATTTTTGCCCCAGAAATAAAAGTTTTTGCTGTTTTAATGCCTTCGCATCTTAATTTTAAATCATCTATCCAAATTATGTTTTTTTTTACCGCAATCTTCTTCGATATATTTTAATACCATATTACAGAATGCAACTTTTCTTCCCGCGTCTGTAAGAACCATGCTATGTGTACAGGTGTATACTTGTAATCGTGCCACTTATACTTCTTTAAAATCATTGGTATCGACGAATTGGAAACGCCTAACACCCATGTATTGATGCCATAGGGCGAAATCTATTATTTATAAAAAAGACTGCTTCAATTTGTCTAAACTCTTTTCTCGTTAATTGCTGGCAAGTTTAGGAAACGTTCTTTATCCATTCCCCATGAATGCAAAATAAATTCAAAATATCAGAGTTCAAATAGTTCATATGTTTTAAACAGTCCACAGAGATGCTTCCAGCAGTAAATAGATTGGTCATAGTTTTACTCATTTCGAAAGTTTTAGATGTTATTTGCAATGCTAAGAATTCTTATTTTATCTTCTGTTTGCCTCTTGTTGCCACTTATATTCCTTTTCATTATGTTTTTTTTAAATATTATAAACAAACAAGTCAGATATAAATAAAGTAACTAGCAAAAACAGTTTTTAACGGATACATCATAAACTACGGAAGGCAACTATCCATAACCCTATGTCAAATTAAAGACAATTGCAGTCTACATTTACTGGGGGAACAAATGTCATGATTAAAATTCCTGAATCTGAACATCTATATTCTAGTAAGTATTAAAACTGGACAACTAGCATTTAAATGTAATTAGGAGTGCTCTTCCTAATCCACAACATAGTGAAGACAGTTAACTTTTACCTAACTCCGTTTTCAAAAAATAATTATTTTTCGACGTCAACGAAGACGTCACATTTTTCGGAAAAAACGTAAATGCTACAAAACTATGTAATTTATACTATACAAAATACTATACTAAATTTCAATGAAAAAGCTAGGAACGTAATAACATACAGAGTATTCCATTTAAAATAATGAAGTTAGCGCCTACTTCCGGTATAACTGGAAGTGCACGAAAGATGCCAATCCGATAGACTGTACTTGATATCTCTATGTTGTACAAGATCTCAGTATGATTGGATTAATGTATATAAAAAAGGGAAATGAGATTCGAGAAATACGTAACACTTGGCACCCCATTCACGACGTTATTTACCATTTTAGTATTCAGCACCTTCGAAACCGGCATACGTGATATACACTATACACATTTATAAACATCAGGCACGCAGCGCTCCGTACGCACCCTGGCGACACGCGGAAGGTGTACATCAAACCGGCGTGTGATTAACACATACTCGGAGTAAATTACCCGCGAACAGACTTCGGATCACTGTAAAGTTATCTGCATTCCCTCAGGGATCAAAGCATCCAGAAGACGTACGACCTGTACAGACCGCGGAGGGAAGGAGAACCAGTAAGAGGTTTGGAAGTATTCCAAAACGCTGATGGGTTATTGCGTGAAGTTGAGAAAGAATGTGGACCGCATCTGCGCGAGTTAGTCATGGTAATCTGGGTTTAAATTTACGGCATGTTAGGGATCAATACAGTTATTATAGTACTCACAGTGAACTAACTAATGAGTAAAGTAATATATGCAGTAGTCTACAAAAAGTACAAATTATTTAAAAAGTGCAGCAGTGGGGAAGACAAGAAATAAATATCTGATATCATTACTTCCTTATTGAGTTGTGCAAGCGGAAATAACGCTACAAATGACAAAGAGACTTTGGAATATATAATTTGCGCTACATTATTAAAGGAAATAATAATAAGAAGAAGCCTTATTGAAGATCATTGTCCTGCCCCCAGAGTTAACAACATAAGGCTACGAAATAAACCCTCCATAATAATTCGATTAGCACTGAATGTATTAAAAGTAATAGGTGAACATATATACCAAATTGGACATAAATACCAGTTTTTAAATGTATATTTGCAACAATCAGATAAATGCAACGAGTTAGATTAGTTCAGTCTAATTCTGATAGAAGATCTAATTGCAGGGTATTTTGCCAATGGAAAATATTTCGGATGCATTATCACCTCACTTGTCATAAAAGTGACGTCTATATTGCTAATTCAGGCGAATTACATTACCTTTGAATTTAGCTGTTGTTTTAGCTCGCCAGGCAGGAATACCAACTAAATAACCAAAACTGTTAAAGTAGAGATATATTGTTTCTATGCAACGACACGCTATTTTGCAGCAAAGTGGGGAGAACAAACACAATATGCGTGCACACTTGTACCATGCATCGCAGTGCCACCACACTACACTTCATCACACGTAATTTCGACCCCATTTCATCAGTTTTGCGTATGAACGTGTGATGGATTTTTGTTGTTTAACGCTCAACTTTGGATCAAGTATATTTATTGACGACAGAATATGAATGAAACTGTACTAACCGAAAGGGTGGTAAACCACGGTTGCTTGCACATATTACGGTTGTGCCAAACAGTATAGGAAATGACCACATGACATAACAAACATGTAAAAAAATCATGCATGTATACATTATCCAGAAGGTAATCGTGGCCATAGAATGTAGTCGTTCTAATATACATAATATGTGATGGCAACATTGCGTTTCGTGATTTCATATGGCATTGAAGCAATGTGCACAATCAAGAAATACGGCACGCAACGTGGCATAGTTTGGCATGTCATTGCTCTGAAACAAAGTGTCTGTGTATTTTAGTCCTCACTAAGCACCAAATTTTACTTTTATATGAGTGAGCAAAATGGGCTAGTATGCATTGCTTTCATCTAAAACCAGCGATTATTCTTAACAAAACCTGCTATGACTTTTGGAGGTTTGCGAAGTGGTAAATTTAATAAATGCTCCTCATGTTAACATTAGAAATGAAAAACAGATAGGTATCTTTATTTGCTTCTTGAGGCCTATAATTTGTTTAAAGTGTTGCTGCTCTTGTATACCATCAAATCTACTGGGAATGCGTTGCACTTGTTTTTTACATGTAACCGTATTATAACGGAATGCCAACATGGGTTTGTTTCTGGCAAATGCATCTTGACAAATTTGCGTTGTTCAGGGAGATCTGCCCAGTGGCTGTATAATTAGTACCCTTGGTTACATATTACGCCTCCAAGAAGCGTAAAATTTACTACAACCAAGTTCCCTACGATGCGAAATTTAATATGAATTGCAAAGATTCTTTGTAAACCACATTCCTTAAAATGCAATCGCTTTAGCCCACAATTTCTAAACACATGCTCCTGTTTGATTAGATAGGTCATCTGCCATGGTCAATCCACTCTCACCCTATGACTAGTTTTGCCCCATTGGAGCTCATCAGGTAAAGGTAGAGAGTAACCTGACCAAAGCATACCGTCGCCTTTAACCCCGGCATGCGGACCGGTTAGTAAAAGAGCTGATGCCCTCAGTGGCATCCAAGCGGAACTTAGCCAGCTAAGCGGTCTATAACTGTGTATAACGGCCTGCTTTAGTCAGTTTACTCTCTACCCCTGCCTGAGGAGTCCCAATAGGGCGAAACTAATCGTAGGGTAAGAGTGGAGTGACCATGGCAGATGACTTATTTCATCCAGCTTATGGAGTAACTTCAGCGATGTCATCGGTAGGAATTTGCATTAGGTCTGTGGCTGTCGTAGACTGCCTAGGTGGCAGAGTTCCGCTTAGATGGCACTGAGGGCATCAGTTTTTTTACTGATGACATATTTAATTAATTGATAATCAGGCAAACCATTAAATTCTAGCAATGTATAATCTATAAATATATTTAATTTTAACCATAATAGCAGTTTACGGCTTGGTTAAAGCGATCGGCTGCAAGAACACGTATACTGAGATAGATGATAGTATTTCGCACTCGGTCAAAAATTGTTTGATCTATTTCAGAGCCAAATTTTGTTTGCGAAGTAGATCCCCCACAGTTACTTTACAGTTGAGCAACTTGATACAGGTTAACACGTTGACGTCTCTGTGCATTTATGAAAACTATAATATAAAAATACGAAATCAGTTTTTTGTAATAATTTTTTTTAATTAGCCCACTTTTAAGTATGGCATCACATTATCATGGAAGCGTATTTTTTTAAGGCAACGTAGCAATCTTTTTGCGCATGGATATGTATTGCTTGTTTACCTTTGAAACGACCGGGTGTTTGTTTTGTATGCTGCGATAGCGAAAAAAAAAGCGATATCGAAGCAGGTTCTGCAGCTATTAGTATTGTTGTTATTCATTTGATGATAATTCTACAAAAATGTAAAGTGACCTCCGCCTTTTCCTTTTTTGGTGCCCTTTTGAAGCACCTTTCAATAAGTTAAAAGATTAATTTAGTAATAGCAGTTCGATTGCAATTTGCGGATTTGAACGGTACTCTGCGACCTTTGAAGCAGTGGTCTTCAGTGTGTGGATATAAAATTTCGCAGATCAGTGGAAAGGATACGGGGAGATTATTCAACATCCTGCATGGTCTGCTGATTTAAGCCCACTGGGCTTTTCAATTGGAATTTTAAAGTCAGATGTACAAAGAAAAGCCACGAATTTTGCAGAAGCCAGAAACAGACACGAATATCAAGATATACCGCATAATAAGCAACAAAATTTGTTGTGCAATATCTGAGGTAGAGTTATGTTACTGCCAAGCTACAGGGGATCTTCAGTATGGACATATAAATGATGTAAGAGATTTATTTAAGTAAATAAGGTATGACCAGCTTTACAATTATCATCAAATGAATAAAAACCGGCATTGACACCTGTGGAACCTGTTTGGATAACGCTTTTTGTAATTAACGAAAGAAACTTGTTGCCGTTGCTGCTGCTTGATGCAGACCGATGATATAAAATTATTTACTTAAACTCGGCTCGAATTAGTGACCGTCTGATCGGTGCGTATTAAATAAAAAAAAATGGTACTAATTCCCAAACGTAATTATTAATTTCAGTAAATATTTAAACCGGATTAGGAGGTTATTATAACATTACTCACGAGTTGCAGATCAACAACAAAGTCAGAACTCGACATCTGTATGAGCTTTGATTAATCATAGAGAAATTAATTAACTAAAAGGTCCTGATTCAGGGGAGTTATCAGTGATTACCCAAGTAGAGTACCTCTTAGAACTCAAGCTCGATGGTTTATCAGCTCTCCACAAATTGAACAGGCAGCCATCTCAGCTCCGCCACAAGTTTATTCAGTTAACAATCACAGTGTGCATTTCTGTGTTTAGGGGAGAGAGATTATTATAAATAATTCTCCGGCGATGGTGCATAAATACCGGAATGCCGACTGGGTATGCAAATCGTGTCTACAATTTAGTTTGGGAATTTAAACTCGGTCGCGGAATACCGACTTTGCTCTTCTATAAATTACATAAACGTCAGTTTGTGCCGGACCCAGTTCCAGGGGAAGGCTGCCTTAACGCTTTCTTTCCCCGCGGCGTACACAAATACGTGAGAAAAATGCGCCGCTCCAGACACGGATGACGTCCTTAATATTTCAGACGTTTTCAGTGGATTCCTGAAAACCGTGTGCCGACTTGCGAGGAGGTCGCGTATACGGAAGGGGAAATTAAGGTGTGACGGCAGTTTAACAGAGTTTACGTTGAGACAGCGCGGAACACTCATGACGACGCGTTTAGCTTGCGACTCTGTTTTATATCGAGGGCAAGGGAAGCTGTACGCTTTATAAGCATATACCTTTGATGCTTGTTTGTATAACACGGATACCCCTTGTGTGTAGGTGGTGTAAGTAATCTACAATATGAGGGTAGCCATTTTACATCATATCATGAACAATTAATATTTCCTTTGGTGGTTACACTCACCCAACACTTATACCGTTATACCATATCTTTACTAATCTCTTGCGATGATAAACCCCTTATATAAATATACTTTTTTTTAGGGCTGTTGATTCAATTTTGTTTATTTTGATTAAATCACGAACCTGTAAATGGAGAAAAAAATACTATTAACCTATGTTGGACGGCGGAACGATTATTATCCGACTCGACGACCAGAGCGCCTGTGTGAAACAACTGATAAGAATGAAGGCGAGTCAATGAGGAAAACGATATTTACCAGTAGTCGCAAGGAGGTATTATAGTAGAGAAAACCCAATAATTAAGCATGCCGCCCACCTTGAAAAAATTAGTGTATGCATATCACTATATTATATCAGTAACTGGTAGTACACATAGCCGCACTACTGGAACCTTGATGATACTCTTGGCTGGCTGGACAATAACTACCCTGACGATATTATCTGCTCCTGGGAGAGTAAGAATACCTGATTTCCATTCCACTGGTGGTGGAGAATGGTGATCCTTGCGTTCACATTGATTTTGTGTTGCTTTCATTTTGATCTCTGTTGTAATTGTGTTAGGTATTTTCGAGACAAACGTCTTCAGAATTGTTGCTGGAATTTTTCCACATCCCATAGTCCAACAAGAGATGGTAGTGTTCCGCTCGGAACAGACTTCAATAACTTATGATTAAATTAGATACCTAATAAAAAGTGAATTTTGTCTTCAACTACAACAAAGTATGTACCGTATCCTTGAAATGTTTGATTTTCCCGTGCCTAGGTTTTAAGCAACGAAGGGATAAAACTTCCTGAGGAAAGATCGTTAACTAATTATAAGTGTGTCTTCACAGAAAGGCATACAAAAACTGTCGTATGCTTTGGCCATCTACTTCCCTTTACAATAAGTTTGGAAGGCCAAAAAACATTAACATTAGTATGAATTAACGGTTGAGAGATATTGATACAAATAAATGGTTAATCYCCCGTTCTCTTATTTAATATGGGTGGATTGGTTCTGCAGAATTTTACGCTATTTTCGTAAAGTTGCTTCYTCTGTATTTTTGTGCYGTGTTTTAATCAAATTGCTGCTATAATTAATTGAGCATATTATCAAAAAAAGTCTTTTAAGGAGTGTTCCTCGGGCAAAACGATAGGATGTTTTTGAGTATGTTAGCATTACGTATTCGACGTAATAATAATCTATCTTACAGAAACTAAGTTGCCTCGTTAGAAATGTGTTTGCTAGCTGATAGAGTTGCGTAATTTAATAAGAAAACTAATGCATCTGTGTGATCTTAATTAAAATTATTGTGGCGTTTTCTAATTCGTCAACTGTTATTATGCCCTCGTGTTTCTAGTTTCCTAAAGTTCTTGTTAAAAATTAAGACATATATCTGTTATCTTCCTAAGTTTGCTGAGACATTAGATCAATAGTGTTTTTCACTGCACTCGGCAAAGCACGTAGTTTTTTTTTGCTCCTGGATGTTTTGAATTTTCAATGTTATCAGTGCTCGCATTTATTGGAAATCAAGAATCGGGGTCCATATTAGCACAGTTTGGATTTTGTCATCTGGAGGAGCCCTCGAGGTTCTGTTCTTTCTTGCGTGATTCCATTGCGACGATTTTTTTAAATGTTATATTTCTTTAACTCTGTTTGCAACAAATGTTTTTAATTGACTAGTGCTGTGTCTGCATTTATAAAAATTTACGTACAGTACGGAATAGTCTCGATCAATTTTTAGTTTCCAGTTTTGCATTATTAATTTTACCAAAACGATTACCGGGCCTAACGGGTTTATTGCATCAAATATTACCGATATTGTTGATAAAATGTTGTGCTTGGTGACGCTTTGTTTCGGAGATAATTGAACTGTGTACTTTAATAACTCAGACTGTGATTCCCACAATAAGCCTAATGTCTTGGTGAGTCTTATTGTTTTGTCTAATGTTAGTAGGTAAGTCATCTAAACGATCTGGTTTTGAATGATTTGCCATTTGATTCCCATTTTCGGAAGTCAAGTTATCCTAATGATAGCAATGATAAGCAAATTCATATTTGTTCAAAATTGTTTGGAAATGTTTTTTCTCTCTCGTGTACAAACATTTACACTTTTTTGCAACTTGCTTTTATAATACAAATAGTAGATGGAAACGAAACCTAAGTACGATATAAAATTAATTGTTTTGGACTATTAGCTTGCCTTCAGCAACATTAGTTAACGATAACCTCGTGGTTATTTTACCTAATGCATTGTAATGATAAGCATAACAGAAACAATTTTTTTAAAGATCTCTAGACCTATAAATTTTTCTTTTATTTTCTGCACATTTAGATCTGGATATGAAGTAGTGTCTTTTTTATTTTTTACTAGCATCACATATCTACTTTTTGTTTTTGTTTCTTGTTGGTTGGCCTTTTCATGGAATTAAACGGTATGTATTATAAAGATATCCCTATATTCCCACCCTATTACAGTCATTCCAACTCGTTCTCGGTCATTTGAGGCGCACCATTTTACCCTCATTAGAAAAATTATGTTCAACTGACTATAAATCTTAAAAAACTCATGCAGTGTTTTAATTGAATTGAATCTAAACTTCAAATTAAGTGTTGGCCGGAATAATTGATTAACCGCAAAAGTATTACAATACCCATCAACTTAGGATAGCTGAGTTCATGACAAAAACTCACATTCCAATTTTTGTTTAAAAGCGACGTATATTGCCAGTTTTATATTCTTTCTACTGATGTGATTTTATATCTGGCCATTAAAGATAAAACTTTCTGCCGTTGTAGTTAATTAATTATGAATAAAAATAATAAGAATACTTTCGAAACGAGCAAGCTTACATGTTCCTTCATATTATGCGCTGATTTCGCGATTCGTACTCCTACACCTATTTCAGTGCGAATTGGGATATGTGAAGTTACTTCCGAGTACAATAAAATAATTACCTGCTTGATATTTTCACCATATGGCACCACGAACGAACACTTATAATAATAAGTTTCATATCTCCGCAAATAATTTTGACCCTGTTAACGATCGTTTTTGATCAAATACAAGGTTCAACTGTTGTATCTGTACACAAGCCAAATGTAAGCCAGTACATTGTAGAGAACGATGACAAAGAACTACAACAAAAACTGTCTGGAAGCAGTTACCAGAAAATATCTCAACGACATCACAAAATTAGCACATCAAAAATATTGTTTCACGGACCATTAAAATAAAAACCGTAGACACAATCCCATTGAAAACCGAAAAACTTGGCAGGATTTCAGGACAAAATATATTATTAAGAGTGATAAACACAGAGCGGAGTTTATCTGGGTCCTGCTCTGATTAATAGCCGAGAGATCAATTACGCCATCCTTATGTTTGCTTTTCCAGAAGCAGGTCGTTAAGGAGTTGGCTTTTTATCAGGGTATTGAAAAATCGTCGACATTTGCCGCGGAAGCGTAATTTTAAGGTCGCGATGATGTGTTTCAGTTAATAACGTGATGTGTATTTTTCTCGGGCTATACGTCTTGTTTCGCGACGTTGAAAGAGACATAAATTAAATACGTGTATCACGGGCCGCTTTTCACGGTTGCGTGGATCGGTTGTACCAAGCGTATTCACTGCGAAAGAGAAATATTATGTAAAAATAAATTTATGATGGTGCAAGTGATTTATGAAAAAGGATCATAAATAAAATTCGTGCAATTTCACGGCCGAAATTTAAGCCTTCTGCGTGAGTGTCACAACGAATGAGTTACGACAATGGAAAAATGAAATTCAGATATAAAAGGGCGATATTATTATCCCCACCCTAGGCCCACGTAAACCGTAAACGATGAATGCCGAAGCATAAATCAGCATTGTTCAGCAGACAAGCTCGGTTAATTATTATTTTCCTCAGCTACCTAGAAAGATTTAATTTCGGGCCAAGCTCCGGTAGGAAAGGAGGTGTTAGGGCAATCATCGACGTCCCATTTAATAGATTGGTTTTATTCTAACAGTACAAATAAGTATCTGCATAACTTCAGCGCCGTCTTCAATTTAATAGATTATTTATTCGGGGGCATTAATTTTACAAGAAACTCAATAATATTAAATAGCCTGTGTAACTAATGATCATTTTTAATTTATCGATATTTTCAAGATCACGAAAACATTTTTATTACAAGGACATGCTAGAACGTGAAACAGMCTATTTTATTGTATTTCTTCAGATGTTGTCAACAAATTCGATGAAAGGTATACCGATCACAGTTCTCCTTGATTCGGCTATCGAAGTATTAGTTAACAAAAACGCTAGCATGGCAGAAATGTTATGCACGATAAAGGGGGCTAGCGATTTTAATTGACAATTATTTTATTATTTCCTAAAGTCAACGACGTCCTGCATGTTGGCTTTTTTAATTTCCTTTCTTTTATTGCTGTTAATGCTACTCTACATCTGTATCATCTTCAATAACTAAATTTGATTTTATAAAACTTATACCTTAAAAGCAAACACTCTAGATAACATATAGCATGCATTCGCCACCTAAACTTATGAACGCCTTAGCAACTCAAATATAACTGAGGTCATGTTGCACTTTGTTTGAAAGCCACTAGCAATTTCTGCATGCTCGCATTTAGAAGTCAGGTCTAATACATAAACCCGGATTTCATCCTAAGCTCAACACGGTCAAAGATTGTGGGGGACGAGAGGTGTATTTACTACGAAAGCAATAATGTATTTACTTTTAAGATGATACTAATATCATCGCTAAACCAAGAGATGGTCTGGCGTAGAATGTTGTATTCGGGTTAAAAGATCCGTTCATTGACAAAGCCTTTAGCTAAATAAAGACTGATTGTGTTTCTTTTCCCTGAAACATAGTGCATTTTATAGTATTGAGTTATTTGCAAAAAAAATCACAATTTTAATGTTTCAGATTAAAATTAAGTGCAAAAACAGCAACTCTATTACTAGCATATATTTCCTATTTCATTTACACCTACCTATTACCCAAATAGAGGCGGGGTGGTTATGTCGCTAATAATACTGGTATTACACATTTCTGGGGTACACCTGTATACTATACTGTACTGTATACTGTATACTAGTTGTGAAATCACGGAAATAACTAATGGCTAGTTTTCTATAAATGCATTAGTGTGTAATGTTTTAACATTTACTAGCTAGTTGTAAAGGTTGTTGAAAAAAACGTGCCTTAAAGTGACAGCTCTGTGGTTTACTTCCATTTTCTTTAGATGAAAACGTATCTGTAAGAATATAACATAAATAAAAAATAGAAACGTAACTTTAACTGAGCAGAACTTATTCATGTACAGTCATTTATTTCTTTTTAGGTGTGTCGAAGGTGAATAAGTACAGTTGAAGAGGGCGCCATAGCAATCTTCAGTGAAAGATGCTATGAATCATAAATACATATGGTTGCATTGAATTTGGAATAATATTCGTAGTTATATTTAATGAATCAGAAGGATAACTGTGAATGTATTGTTACATGATTCCGGGTTAGCTGGCGGGGTCGTAGCGATTTCCTCCTCGCTGAGGTTTCGCACACTGCTGTGGTGGACATCTTCATGGTCGATCTCATCGTGCACCAATAACTGTCTCCGAGTGAACACAAACACAGAATATTCAAACATATAAAAACCGACACAAAGTCAAGAATTTGAGTACTGAGTAATATCAGTTGAGACTATTATACAGACTGTCGATAAAGTAGCACATAAAATTCAAAATATGCACAAAATTCGAAAAAATAAAACGCTGCAACATATAACTTATGATTCACAAGGCATTTATTTAAGCCCTTATTATCTAAAAATATATAAATTATATAAAAGAAAACAACAAAAATTAGTTAATATATTAAATACACAAGTAACGATCTACTTGTACTCCACCTTTTAAGTGGCCCGGATAAAGGAATCTAAAGGAGTAAAATTTGGTGATAGGAGTGGGCATTCTACAACTCTCCCTGAGTCCTACGTGCTCATTCGGATATGCAGGATGTTTCACGAATGATAATGACCCTGACGAAATTAAAAATGCAACCCAAAATATATTCTCATGGTCAATGTGGTTATTTTACATAATGGTATTATTTTAAAAATAAATTGGGAATCCCTGACGGGTATGCGCTATGGTTCCTGTCACTGTATTTATTAAAAGTCAAAATGTATTCAAATGATGAAAAAACTAATATGATTTTAATTTATGGTGAATGCAAGAAAAATGCTTCCGCTGCCCGTTTATACAGACAACATTTTCCAAATAGAAGAGCTCCTGCCGATACAATTTTCAAGAGACTTGCATTAACTTTAAGGACAAACTGGCCGCCACTGAAAAAGTCAAGCGAAAGAACAGCAACAGGCCCTGACAATGAAATAAGAGTATTTGAAATGATTGACAAAAATCCTCATATTGGTCAAAGGGTAGTCTCAAGAGCAGGCGGTATTAGTCTGTCTTCAGTACACCGAATAATTAAAGGCGATCAATTTCATCCGTATCACTTGCAATTGGTTCAGGCCTTAAAGGGAACAGATTATCCGAAAACTTATCTATATGTTTTAAGAAATATCTTACCGGTACTTCTCCAAAATGTAATTTACAACAAGATGGGGCATACCTGCGCATTATCATAGAATAGTGCGAAATCATCTTGATTTGGTTTTGCCTAACCGATGTATAGGAAGAGGTTCAATTAATCTTTGGCCATCCAGAAGCCCGGACCTTACTCATTTGGATTTTTTCTGTGGGGAATGGTAAAAGGGCAAGTATACCAACCACAAATTGAAAGTGTAGAACATTTAGAAACCAAAATACGTGATACATGTAGATCCATCACTCCATAAATGTTAATGCATGTTAAAAGATCGTTTTGGGCACGAATTCAAGCTTGTGAAAACAGCGGAGGGCGACATTTTGAGCATTCATTACATTAATGTTATTGAATAAACATTTTTCAAAAATAAAATTTGTTTTACAATACCTAATTTACTTAAAGCAAATGATTGAAGATTATGTCAAAATTTACGAATTTATACAGCTCTGTACGTTTTATATTTTTTAAGACGATGAACAATTATCAATGTTACCTCTGCAAATGTATTTTGGGTTGCATTTTTAATTTCGTCAGGGTCATTATCATTCCTGAAATATTCTGTATCACTAAATTATCTCTGAGAAATCTAAATACATATCTGTCGTTAAAAATTAAGGACCGATAATGCGTTAACCAACGATGCTTTCCCAAACTGAAGCTTCTGAGGACGTTGCTTATGTACTTCGCGAACCTCGTGTAGATTTTCTCGTACCGAATAGCGACAATAATTATGACAATTAACTATGCGATTTAAATAAAAAGTTGCTTCGACAGAAAGTAGAATATTTCTTAAAGGGTTAGGGTCTTCATCACATATTCCCATCAGCATCTTGCGAAATTGTGATGGTCGGCCAGCATTGTCGTCCTGAAATCCACGCATAAATCGGATCTTATAAGGGTGAAATATTTCCTTTTAATAAGGTTTACCTGTTGTTGGGTGGTGTACGCAATTGTATATTGCGACCTGACGCAGGGTTATACATATGTTCGGATTTCTTCGGCTTCTAATAAAATGTTAATGTTCTGTCGTTTAATTTTGAATGACCAGATCTTGGCAAATCATTTACACTAGCCGTTTCGTGATATCGTGCAATAAGTCTACTGACAGTAGATTGCACAACAAGTCGGTTTTAGTATTCCATGTTAAACTTCCTGATGACGCCGGAGTCTATCGCCATAACCTACCATCATTAAAGTTTGGATTCTTTCTCCGTTAGACGCACCATTTTAATTAAACATGCAGATGACACATTTAAACTACTTGTTCGCGAAGACTTAGTGTAATTGTTACGTTCGCGAATTGTCGCTACCAATGTCGTATTCTTACAAGGTCGGGGATTGGTATCAATAGACAAAAAGTTATAATCTGTAGGTCCCAGCTTTTGTAGATTCCCATTTTTTCAGTTTCACTGGAATTTACGGATTATAAGTTGTTAGTTGTTGATACTATAGCTGACGTTTTTATTGCTTTTGGAACTGTCCTATATATTCATGGTATTCAACAATAATCGCTAATTGCAGTCGAAAAGAATACCAGCAGATTTAAGCCTCGTTACTCCCTCGAAAAAATCTTTGAGGTGTCATTGATTAGGTGTTTCAAATTGTAAATTGACCGATTACACCTTGAACATATACTTGCTTATTTCGGTATATATTCTATCGTTTATTGTTAAATAACCATTTTACGAATTCTATACTCATTTTTATTTTTTTATTTTTTTGGGATATATTACGGATTCACTTGGTTTGTTTCGAATTATATATTTTGCAGGGCACTGTGTACTTCGGCATTTGCTGCAAGACGTATACCAGATTCTTGCTAAAGTATAGGTGTGTATACCGAACAAAAACAAGATTATGTCTGAGCACACACTCCCTTACAATAGCCGGTTACGTATCCCATCAGTAAAAAGAAAGCGTCCTCAGCACGGAATAAAGAGGCAACTGCAACCCGATCTTGTGACACGTATCCCCACACCTAGCACAAAAGGCCGACATTAATCACGACTGGAGTACCATTCAGATTCAAATACACTTCACCGGGCACGTCAGACCGTTTAGGCAGCCCTCATTGACATGTTTAATATTTGGACAGCGGCGGTTCGCACTTATCAACACGAAATTAATTTACTCGACGGGGTGGCTCATCATTACAATCCGTTAATGGTAAGATGTGTTTTAATTCGTGTCGATTGCCGAGCGCCTCCGCACAACGCACGCATGATTACATCTATAATTATTGACAGTTGCCAGATTATATTCTCAGTTTATGTTATTATTAGCATAAGAAACTGACACACGAGTAATTCTGACAAGGTTTGTAACCAATCACTAATAATTAATTAATGCTGAATTCAAAAATAACAGGTTTTAGTTATGTACTTCAATTGGTTTTTATAACCTCTCAAATAGGCTTGATCACATAAGGGTTTTAGTATGTCTCCTAAAACTCATCACATGTACTTTTATTTTACATAGCAACAACTAAGCATTCTATCCATAGCCAAAGTCGTAGTTAGTTTAGCAGGTTTACTGCAGCTACAAAGTGACTCGAAATAGTTGCTGGCTTTGAATCTACATTCGGTACCAACGTAGACTTTTGAAGTGTAATTTACCATAATTTTTATTCTAGGTCTCTCTCGAGAATTACTCTTGATACCGCTATTTCGTTAGGAATCTGTGGACCCTGTGGACCAACTATGCGCATGAATATGTTAATATGAAGCATCTAGTAAAGAAAACATCTGTAGCTTACTTCCAGTCTGTCTGCTTGCTACATTTTTTAGGTCTTTGCGTGTTAATGATACTCTCTATCTTGGTTGGTAAATTTTCTTTCCAATGAAAGTTATTGAGTTACCTAGGTGTTAGACTTCTTCGACACCAAACACACATTTAGACTAGTTAATTGCAAGACTATGTGTAGCAACACGCTGTAATATAATTCGCAAATGCATTTTCCCCTCAGCGCTGAATTGTTTACGTCGCATTATAAAGCCCAAATGTCGAATTTAGGAATTGAAACAAATCATGTGGGCTTATTGCTGCTGTTTTCTCAACATCTCCGGCTCCCGAGTATAGTTGCAAGCAACAATCTAAGAGGCTCACTATACGAACAGCCGATTGCCGCTCACAATGGTTTACAAGTATTACCTGAAGCTGTCGTAAATAACAGACGGGTTTGGCATGTTCGACTGTTTTGCAGCGGAGTGGACCGCATGCAAAAATTGCGTTTAGGCTTGTTTAAATAAACGTAGTTTCTACCTGTATATTTTTTTTAATAAGAAGAAATCAGAACTATTCCACTCCTACTATAAACGGTATTGAAAGCATGTGTGTTTACTTATATTTTAAAGCTTTACAGCATGTAAGCGTACCAGGTGCAATATTTTTACTTATTCAGTCATACCTACATATATGCTTACATTTAGCCACTTATTAAGAGGCGTTTGTGACAAATACATTTCGCAAGCAACTGGTCAAACAGATAATTGCTGATTTTAAACCGCGGGGCAACTGAGTACGATTATTTAAAATCTATAAAAATGTATAGGCAGGAGAGTGGTCCGATATTTTTCCTCGACGAAACATGGTACGATACCCATGATACAATAAAAAAAAAAGAATGGGTTGATGACTCAGAGAAATGCAACGAATATTCCGGCGTTAAAAGGAAAACGAATAATAATTCTACACGCAGGAGGTGAAATTGGTTTCGTTCCTGGAGCCCTGTATCTTGAATGTAAAAACTTAAAAGAAGCAAGCGCCGATCATCACTCTGATATGAATGCGGAAATGTTTGAAAATTGTTTCAAAAACATTTTATTGCCCAAATTGCCACCAAACAGAGTCATAGTAATGGACAACGCTAATTACCATTCGGAGCAACTGGATAGAATTGCAAATACAACAACTAATAAGGCAACCATTCAAGAGTTTTTAAGAAAAGAAGATTTATATTTCGAAGAGGACTGCACAAAAAAACAATTGTTGGAAGTGCTTGGCACAAAAAAATCGAATAAATCTAAATTTGACATTCTCGCTTCTAAATGTGGACACACCATTCTACAATTACCCCCATATCATTGCATTTTCAACCCCATTGAAATGATATGGAGGCCGTTGAAACAAAGAATTCGACTAGGGAACACCGGTGGAAAATTTAGCAATGAAACGCTACGACATTGAAAATCGGTACAGAGCGAATCATGTACAAGAATTAATAATAGAAGTTAATGGTGATTTTAGCAGTAAAAGTGCACTATTGTAAATTTTTTCTAACAAATGTATAATTTTCTACTTACTAATTTGTATGTTTTTATATAAAATTTGTATAAATTCGTTTTGACATGCAAAAGCTTTTATTTTATACGTCGGAAAATTTAAACCCAATAAAGTATCACATAAAAATAGATCGCGGGTCGCGCCACTTAGCATCAGGTCTGCATTAAATAAAATTTGTTATAAAAGCTTCTATGTTTTATTGATTTCTAAATTATCACAACTAACAAATTTCAAAAATTTATAGCGGAAAAGTTAAAATTTCAGCCAAGAAGATTATTTTGAATACCGTCCATTTAGGAACTTTGAAGCGTGCCACTATCCCAATAGTTTAGGACGGCCGACCATAAGATTGTAAAAACCTTCATTTACAATACAATAGTTTACAACGGCCGACCATCAAGCTGTAAAACCCTTTGCATAAGTCAGTCTCATAGATCGTTGCTTGATACTTTATCTGGTGATGAACTATTCGTGTCCTGTAACTGTAGTCTGTCAACCTGGACCGTAAGTATGGGTCCAGAATAGTAATCGCTTTTAGGTCGCGGTAATCTCAACAAGACCTATACATACCGATAGCCTGTGTTGGTTAACTACTTCAAAAATTGTTTGAAACCTTCAACTCACAGGCAAAGCGGTAAAATATTTATTGTGTTTTATGAACATAAATAAATAATAAATAAATAATTATAGGAATCGTATTATCTCCTTTAGTCTAATTTAGCAATAATATAAAAAACGTAGTAACTATATTCTGTTAATTGCATTAGCATATTTGCTTTATTATTTTTAACCGAAAATAAAAATAAAACACTTAGTAATAGTTGGATAGGAGATAAGGATAATAAGTGGAGGGGTCCTTATAAATGAAACGATGAGTCACCAAAGGGTATGGAAAAAATCAATGGAAACCGCAGGATTGCAGTGAGAAACAAAATGTTACACTTTTTTCGAAATGGGCGACATTTTGAAAGTTCTTCTAGTAAAATGTAGAAGTTTCTAGTCGTAAGAAAAAATATATTATTTATTTATTTTACTTTTATAAAACGTATTTTAATGAATCTAGTAATGTCAAGTAACAAAACGAATATTGCCCAGATATGTTGCTAATATTTAATAATTATTTAATCTTTGAATGTATAACGATTTTGTATGATACTCAATTTTTTTGTTCGTACTATTATTTTATTTTATAAGGTAGATACTGTGTACTGAGCATTGAAAGTGGTATCAACAATTCAAGTTACTTGTATATTCATTTCCAAATTAATGTATGCAATTATTCAAACATATGCACACATACTCAAAGCGACTTAGAAAGTTTACAATTTACATACATTAAAATGAGCGATGCTTGATGTGGTGAAATATTAACAATTAAGTTTGAATAAAATGCTTACATAAGATAACACTCGTCGAGTCTCCCGTTGTTTTATAAATTTCAGCTGAAATAATGTAACGTAGTCTTCAAATAATAAAATTAGTTAGTAATACTTAGCTCAACAGAGACAAAATAGAACCAATTTTATATAGTAGCCGCTGATTTGTTCGATACTGTTGGTATCAATCGAAAATTGCTAAAATTATTACTTGCTTATTGCTGACAACAAGTAGTCAATGTAGTCCAATTATAACCTATTATATTTCAAAACTAACAAAGAGATTGTAAACCCCTCCATCCAGAAAGGTGACTTTGAACATAGGTTTACCATTTTTCTCAGTCACTCTTACATAACTTACCAAAATGTCGCAATTTACAACGAAATCCGTTTTGCTACTACAAAATACTTCTACCCATAAACTTGCATCTTCATAAAATCATTTTGGCATATCCAGTTGCTTAGCTGTATACAGATTTCAAAATTATTACTCCATTAGCCGCGAGCTTGGCACCTGCAAAAACGACCTCCCACCCTCCCTAATGTCATGTTGCAGGGTCGTAAATCTCGTTCCCAACGACATCCACCGGGGGTGTGTATATCATGTCTTGAACGGGGCAGGTCACGATCCGTGGCGCAATTGTTATTTTTACAAAAGACCCCTTCCGACATATGCCTGGATTAAGTTATTATACCTGGCCATAAATTACTGTTATAAAAACTAATTGCCGCCGCCATGCTAACCACGCCATACGCTGCCGAAGATGATGTTTTATGGCTGCCAGAAGTCAAGCGAGGAAAGGCCCAAAATGAAGCAATGAAGGTCCCCATCTGAAAGCTGTCCTCAGAGAAGATTTATTTAGTAATAATAACGAAGTTATTATAATAGCGTCCAGTATTTAAGTTTCTGGTAAATATTCACGAAATATAAAGCCACTAAAACATTGCACCACTGATAATGCTTGTCCTACACTGTTCACTTTTATTTCATGTTAGGAAATAATCATGGATCACCGATATTTGTATAAAAGGCAGTACTCGTTCCTTCTATTTTTAGCGAAGGTAGATTAGAAGATTTTTCTGTTGCTATAATACTTGCAAGGTTAATATGTTGGATAACAACAAAACAAATGCTACATTCAATTTAAATATTTCTAGTGATAGACTATTTAGAAAGAAAATAGGGCGTGGAAGTTAAATGTATAAGTTCAACTAGGTGCTATTCTCCCTATAATGATTTATCCAATCAATTTAAAACATACTTGTACTAAAAATTTAATTGTGAAAGTTACTTGTTCGGAACGTTATAAAATAGAAAAGATACGTTATAAAATTTGTTTGGCATAATAATTCAAAGTTATTGTGATGTTAAAACACTGCGTTCTCATATGAGGTTTATATATCACTCAGTTTACTCTTAATTGTTCATGTTATCTTAGCAAGCTAGAGGGTGTCAATATCTTGTTTCGCCCACTAATGTTATAGAATATATAATATATATATAGCACTGTAGAAGTTCCAAACTAACTGACTTTGAATGTCGTCAAGGGTGCACTTCTTGTCAAGTATTGTTTATTAATTGGTAGCTTGAATCCAAGCTGATAAAGATATATGTATATAGTTTGATGCTGTTTTGAAACGATCGTCAAAGATATCTGATAAGTTTCGTGAAACAAAGCACGTACAAAACAATCAGATTATTTCCAAGCTACCTAATTAATTCACCTTTAAGTTCACAGACCCTGCAATGAATAAAAATTATGATAAATTACGGATGTGATAAATTTATCATAGGCTCGAATAAAAATCTACGATTGCAACTGTTTGAAAGAAAGATCCTAACCAAACTGCGATAATTCCGGTCTTGTATAAGGTACAGTGTAAGGGTAATATTAAGAATATACAGGCTTGTTTGTGCTGTCTTACATCAGCATCAGTCCTGCTATATCATCCATCTTCATTAGTGGAAGAAATTCTATGTGAAGCAGGACTATTGACTTTTGTGTTCTGTGTTCAATACATATTCGCTTTCTATACAAAAATAATACTCCAAACAAAACTATACTTCTGCCACCTTGACATCAGCCGAATCTGTATTCTGTAACAACTGAATTGCAATCAGTTTGGCATTTATTGAAATTGCTATAAGGACTATTATGTCTTATTGTGCAAGAAATTACGAGAATGTCCAATTTTGGCTTTAACAGGATCTATTAAGTTTTAAATAGAATTTTACCTACATGATATTTTTTTCGATGTAACACGATTACTTTGTTGTAATTTGTTCGGTATTAGGACAGAGGAGCTAAAAACTAGCAAAGGAAGTGATTGGAGTAAGCTTTATTGTACTCCATTCACAGTTTTCAGCTAGTACAGGTTTGATAAAAACAAACAGTAGAGCTGAAAAAGTATTGGAAACTAGATGTTATGCTTAAAAATAAATAAATTTTTCCCACGATTCTTTTCTCGCATGGAGTGAAGGAAACGAATAAGGTTTTATGTTCTTATTTTCACATGCATGTTTTATGCTATAGTAGTTATTTAGGCAATTTATTGAAATTTAATACTTCTACTGGCCTTCGAACATCATTTGTGCTTGTACGTAGTTTGACAACATGCAATCTACATTAAAACTTATCGAGATAATCCTCTTGTGGAGTTTGAACGATCCTTTTTTATCCAATCGAAGGAAAACACAGCGCAACGTGCTTAGAGTGTCATGAACAGTCAAAAGAAGGAAATAAATGTCTGCCAACTGCTTGCTCTGCAAAAATAGAACGTTTTCGTGTATAATATGAAATAATCGGTAACTATAACATATAGCAAATTTAAATTTATAATCTTCCATGCCTTATCTTTCAGGCATTTTATCTTGACTTTTTTCCACGATAGCATTCAGTTGCTCATCAAATATAGTAAGCTAGGAAGGAAGGATAGCTTGTTGCATACTTTCCGCAAAGCAATAAATGTCGACAAGTCTTCATCATCTAGGATGCCTGCAGCTTTAGCGTGTTATAAACCTACTCGTACTACTGGCGGTATGCATTTCATCCCGCACGCTATATGCAGCTGTGTGATATCCCGAACTCCACGTAGCGGTAATATAAAACACGGGAGCAATCTTTTCGAACGGTGCCATAGGCGGTAGGTACGCAGATTATCATTCGGTATATTCCCGGCATCCAGCACACCGCGTCCATAAATACATATGGACGCCGCACTATGAATACTTAAGAGGACCCAAGCTTCATCCGCGATAGTAATCGTCAGTGTTGTTTAGTCCAGTATGGGGCCGTTCGAATACAATTCAGCGCAGTTGTTTCCATATTCCGGCCATTGGAGGGCATAAAGACAGGTTTTGCAGGATTAGGGTAAACAGCTAGGGTATTCTTGGTTCCAAGTAAATATTCTGATGATTTCTCTCTCGCCCTGGATATTGTTTGAATAACGATGGTAAATTATTTTCAGTGCAAGCTGTTATGCAATACAAGGTTAATACATCAGTATTTATCATGTAGCKAAAGGGCAAATACTGTTACTGGAAATGAAGAATATTTTCCTCGGKAGCTCAACTGTTTAGATTCGCTCGGCGCATAATAGTTTCACAGAGTGACTCGAGTGTACCAAATATACGTCTAACAGCTGCATGTATAAGACATCTGGATGATTTAATGCCCTAGACCTAGGAAAAGCAATGGAGCTCTAACAGAAATGTGACAAATTCGGTATTGACGAAATGGTCCTTGGACATTTTTGAGAGGATTAGTGGAGTAGACGAAGCATTAAAAAGTTGATGTCCTCGTTATTCAGCAATCGGAGCAACCGTGTTGTGGTTTAATTTGTCAAATCACACTCAGATGAGACGGCAGTGGATGTAATGAAGTAGGTATGACAAGCATCATGTTGGTCTCATCATCGGTACCGGGTCAGCTTGAGGTAGCCTCAGAGTGGCACTTTCAACAAAAAAGCCTTTTATCTTGATGAAAACCCCGAAGATACGCCTGGCCTCCTGCATTGGATACGAGCTGACAGAAGCAACGTGCTTTTGCCAGAAGAAAAAAGTAAATTCACTATATACGTTGACCACCGGAAGTGATATGATTCCAAATATCTGGTTCCGACTGTAAAACACTACGAATCAAATATCAAGTTTCGTGCGCAAGACCTTTAATGCTACTATGACTACATATTAGCAAGCGGTTGAGCAACTTCCGGAATCATTTGAAAAACGTCGATCGTCCAATTAAATCGCAGCCACCCTTCCTTGTAACAACTGAAAATAGATGAAAGCACTAACAAAAAGTAGAATATTTTAGTCGCGTAACATGATGAAGAACAGCAAACGTCTTTTTTAATCTCTAGCTAGTGATGCATCACTACTTACGTTAATTTCTTTATTGCTAACCCCCGACAAAGAAGAACCCCAGCTGCAGCGGCAACTCTAACGTGGACGGAATAATGAAACTACCATCACAAGCCCAGTAAGTACTACAGCAGCAAAATGGATGAATCATCGTGCAACGTCGTGAGGATATAGCGCTGTACTTTGAGCTCAGTAATATACCCAGCTCCTGGCCACAGCATCGCCCACAAAAAGCCCTGTTGCAATACTTGCTCGAGACCAACGCCCACAGCATCGCATGGATCACCAGAAAACCATGGCCCGTAAGGATCACGTCCGCTATGGCCGCCAAAGTCTTCAATCCAAAAGCAAGCATTACCACAAAGACACAATATGCTGATCCACAGGTTCGTTGTGTCGTTCCATATTTTAGAAGATGTTTGAAGCATGCCTCGCCCAAACAATGTCACGTTGTGGAGAACACGCTGCAGATTAACTGAAATTGACCAAAATTTTTCATTTTCCTCATTGATTTCATTATGCCAGTACTGTTGTTGGCCTCCTTGATTGGCTATGTATAAGGGTGTGTAAACAAAAAGTTCGAACTATTTTTTTTTAATTAACACATAATAGAGTGTGAAAACCTGAAAAAAACGTGAATGTTAGAGAACAAAAATCTGCATCCTTATATAGCCAAAATCACTTAGAAGAGCAAAGGCGTAAACTGGGAAAGTCGCGTAAAACTCATTTGAAACCTTCTAACGATAATTTTGTTATCATCGACGATGAGTCTTACTTCGCACTAAACGGCAGTGATGCACCGGGGAACAACACTTACTAATAAATTCTTTAAAAGGATAATTAAGTGCCCAGTGAAGTGATATTCAACCGTCATGCCAAGTTTCAGAAGGTTTTGATATGGTTAGCAAAAATATTTTTTGGTCAGACATGGTAATAGCTCATTATGACACTCAAGCAATTGAGACCAAGATCATATAAAATATATTTCGCGTGTAGACAATGTTCCTAATGTACCTCAATTGAGACTAATTGAGAGATTTTGGAGCCTACCAAATCAAAAGGTATACGACGGGAGATAGGATGCAAAAACAAATGCGAAGAGTTCTTAGCAAACTTAGCTATTATAAAAAAAATGAAATTTTGAAACATTAATGACTAGGATTATTGATTATAAGGCGGATTATGTTTTAAAATAATTAATCTTTTTGTAAATGCTATTTTCTAATCAGTAGCTTAAGGAATAAACTTCAAGCCCCACGGCACTTTTTACTGACGGGCAAGAACCGACATATATAAAAATGCATGTCTGTTTTATGCTGATCTATTTCTTTGTCATTTCTGACAGATGGCATTGTCACTTATTTTTCTACTAAAACACGATAAGGTTTCTGAAAATTAAGGAAATGCAAGCACGCCTGTTTGTAAGTTTAATTCTACCACAAGAGTGACGTATACCCATTTGTTCCCGTAGCTTTCCAGGCAAATGAAGTTTAAATCAATTTTGTTTCATTTCAAGCAAGCCAGTTTTTTTTAATTATCCAGCCCCATGCTTGGTTGCCGACTTTTCAGTTGGCTGATTCGAGGGTGTTTATTCATACGTATAGCTTCTTATTAACCACTTAAACGAAGCCGGGATTCATCAAAGTGAAGGACGCCATTTTGAATCGGAATAATTCCGTATCATTTTGTCGAGAGTAACTTGGGAATTACGGAAACCCTTTGGGAGACATGAATCAATGATGCGAGAGACGAGATCACTACGCACTCCCCAGTCAAATGATCAAGGGGTTGTCGACCGTCCCTTGGGAAAATTGCATGAAATATATCGAAGCTGAAAAGCATTTCTTTGAATGTGCTCACAGTCGCAGATTTTTTAGTAGACTATAATTTACAACTCACTTGATAGACACGCCAGTTGTCGGTTTCTAAACATGGAATATTCTGCTTTTCGCTCAGTCTAGACTAAAAGCACCCTCATTCCAGAGAAACAATGTTTACTCATTTTTTTGCTAAACAGCCTCATCTCTCTTGGTGCAGCACATTTATTGCAACTGCAAACGCCTAAGTTAATAATTTCAAGAAATATTTAAAATATTCCTTAATTATACTGAAAAAGTACATTAATTGTAACACATTAAGGATCGCTAGTTGTGTGGAAACAATACAGTACCATCATAAATGGAACGGTTTGGACATATACAGGGTCCGCCACCTAAAATTCCCCAGGTTCGTATTTTCTTTATTTTTTTAGATACAACCTAAAGTTATATGTCAAATTGTAGGTCTTTTTAAACTCTTTAAAGGTAGCTTAGTGGGTGTTCAAAAATTTTTTTTGCAGATTATCATATTTTGTATTTAAAGCTAACTTTTGTAAATATTTTTTAACCTTACCCCGTATAATACATATTGCTTCATAGTTGAATGCCGACTTTTGTCTTCTTCAATTTGTGTCATTACCACGTATGTGTAATTTTTACTCCTTCTTAGTGAAAAGCAAGAAAAACTAGTCGCCGCCATGTTCTGCAAATAGGCTTATTCAGAACTTTTAAGTGTTAGTTTAGTAGCTTATTACGGTACAAATTGTGCCTACATACCCATCGCCGCACACAAAACCCCAAAAAACAAAACCCTGCGACGAGACTAGTGCGCGATGTAGAAAACCAAACTAGCCTCATCGCAGGGTTTCGTTTTCTAGCCTCTCTCTCTTTAGAACGAACTTTGTGCTTGATTTATTTAAAAGTTACTCAAAATTTTGGGGTTTTGTGTGCAGCGATGGGTATGTAGGCATAATTTGTACCATAATAAGCAACTAAACTTACACTTAAAAAATTGTGAACAGCCCTATAACAGAACATGGCGGCGACAAGTTTTTCTTGTTTTTCACTAAGAAGGAGTAAAAATTACGCATACATGTTAATGGAACAAATTTAAGAAGACAAATATCTGCATCGAGCTATGAAGCAATATTTATTATACGAGGTAAGGTCAAAAAATATTTACAAAAATTAAATTTATTTGCGAAAAATCACAATCTGCAAAAAAAATTTGGACACTCACTATGCTACCTTTAAAGAGTTTAAAAAGACCTACAATTTGACATTTAACTTAAGGTTGTACAGAAAAAAAACAAAAAAAATACGAGCCTGGGGAATTATTAGGTGGCGGACCCTGTATACATTATATATATTTTCATTCGTGGAAGTGTGTTTGCTTCTTATCCCTACACAACAGGTGTTTTCTCAGGATATGCCTTATAGCCACTTTAAAAAAAACTACTCTGCTTCTTTTTTAGTGATTTTAGTTGTAGGTAGAGTCACTACAGAAACAGGAAAGCTTGATAGCATTGTTAATTAATATTTTTCAATAGTGGCTAGTTTCATTGCAGTAGCATTTAACTGCAAATAACAACCACTTCTTCACTTAAATTATTATTATATTACTATAACTTACAAGCTGTAGTGAAGTTTCTCTAAAAATCTTAGGCACTACTGCCACATTCTGTTTATTTCAGTAAAATGCACATCCATGAGTAACTATAACATTTCTCGAAGGTTGGATGGGCGTCACGCAAGGGATTAACCGCAATCACCTACAAAATCGCAACGAACTTGATTTTATTTAAAGATTGAGACGTTTTCCAAAACTTGAGTGACAGGCGAAGGCATCTGGGAGATGTATTGAAATGGGATTTTCTGAGGGAGCTGCCACGCCGCTCTCGGGGCTGCTTGGCTTTAGTATGAGAATTTAAAACAGGCTAATACAAGAATTATTCTTGGAGGTGTCTGCCGAGAGACTCGAGATACGCACATGATACAATCTTCTAATCATGGGCGTAGCTGAATATGCAGCCAACAAATTAATGCATTTAAGGAGTATTTACGCATTCGTAAAGTTGTTGCAAGATATCAATCATTGCATGAACCTAAAGCTATGTTCATTGGAATCGTTTCCTGCTTTTTCATTGATGAAGGTATAAGGTTTAAGTAAAAGGTACAGTGAAGACCCCAGTGGTAAGACGTCAGATGCAATTTTATACCAAACGAGGGATCTTAACACCGAATACTGTGTGTTAGACTATTTGTTTGCCAAACAAACTTTTATATAAATTTTAACATAATATATCACTGCTTCTAGTACGTGTCTTGAGATATTCTGAAATATATGTAAGTAGTGCCTAATTAGATAAAGTTGTTTTAGGTTCGAATCTGTACATCAAGGAGATTTTGAACACAAATTAATCGCCAAACATGATATATGCTGAATGAACATGAAAACATGTTTATAAGACTACATTGAAGCATTATACAAAACTAAGGTTATAACGTGTGCTAGAAGTGGTCGCAAACAAAAGCTACGCCACTGAAAGCTCTCTTTAGAATGGCGCGCATGTACTTCCGACGCCAAGCCAAATTATTATATAAAGGCCCGACGTCTGGGATTTTTCTTGGAGAGTTTCTCTTACAAACTCTTAAAGGTGGGACGGGGTGACCAGTTGCACACGTCCATTTTCTAGTGGGACATTACTTATATGATTTCCCCGGAGTGTTGCTTCAGACACTTTCGCGATGACTGGCATCATCTTAATTTTTCAGACGCAAATAGCGTTGTGAAAAATTCAACCCGACGCGGTTTCCAGCATGGTCATGAGTTTACTATAAGCTGCAAGATCCTGAAATGTCGTATCATGGGCCGTGTTGTATTTCTGGGTTTCGCTATAAAGATCTGGGTTAAACAAAATATGATTTACACCTTAGAAGATGGCTGTAACTGTAATATAACTTAATACAATTAGCATCATTAGAGAATTGTACCAAGATAATGCGGCATAAGCAGAAGAATTATTTGTCAGAAGCTATACTTCCTACAAAAGGCTTGAGGCAGGGATGCTGTATTCTCTCTCGCTGCTTACCTTAATGTCTGTTTAAAAAATTACACTTATGCAATGAAATGTTCATTTTACGGAGTGAGTATACTAATTAATGAAGCTAAACTTTTTACACTTCATTTTGCAAACGATCAAGAGGCTTTAGTATAAGATGAGTTTGATATGCGATGTAGAAGTTAAAACTTAACTGAAAAGCAAAATACATTTATATAATAAGTTGATAGATTTTAATAATTCGGGGCGATTGTCGACAAAGCTGATATAAGAAGAATGAGGTAAAGACAAGAATAACAGAGGCCCGAAAAATGTTGGAAGCACTGAACTGTAAATGTTGGGTAAAATTCAACAACAAAAAATAGTAAAAGTGATGATGAAGACAACTTTGATGAAAATGAGGTATCGGGGAGTGATATAAATGATGCTCAATGAAGAAGTCCATCAAATCTCTGAAATATGGGAGAAAGTCGAGGATAAATTGGTTACAGATTACACATGAATGTCTAGCTAGCCAAACCGAATTTTTTCATGGAKGCATCCAGGTAAAAATAAAATAGCTAGGTCCCGTATACAGTGAACGAAAGGCGGAAAATAATTATGAATTACAAWATATGAAACAWTAATATATGGCGCCTAAGATTGACYATATATCTATAAACGAAATAACTCTACAACGCAATAATCTATTTAGACGGAACGGCAAACTTCCCCATGCTATGTTTGTTTTCCGATAGAATTAATCTACTCTAATGCTTATGATATCTCACCCTTGCATACTTGATATTCCAGACTTTGTTAGAACGCTTACAAAGCTTCGAAAATTGAGTGGAATGTTGCGCTTACCGCTAAACTTTCCCATAGTTTTGCGTAGAAGTTACATGGAACACTTACTTGGTTATTCTACCCACGGCGTTCTTAAATATCAAAATTTCTCTTTGGTTAAATCCATGCCTCTACAGGATATTATAAGAGTGTAGAATATTGCAGAAAAATCTTAATAAACGTGGGTCCACAAATTACGGTTTGGGCGATATTTTTACATTTACTTGCAGTTATTTATTACTTATTTATTATGTACAAACAAATAAGAAAAGCTATGCAAAAACAAAATATAAAGCTACATAAGATGTCCAAAGTGCCATCCTTCCATTTCCAAGCATGTCTGAAACATATTCGAACTTTCTAAAACGATCTTCATTGGATAGGCTTCGTTGGCATTTTTTATTAATTCGTAGCTGCAGATGCTCGAGGCCATTTGCAGTAGTACCATAGACCAATGTCTTCAAATATACAAAAAAGAAGGAATTTACTATCCAACTACGTGGAAAAGTTTGTGCAAATGCTTTCTAAGGACCATAAAAAAAAATTATCTGGAGTATGGACCATAATGTGAGAAGCGCATTTCTTGTCTGCTATCTATAAGAATGTCGTGGAAAAGATCACCCATTGTGTTCTGCGGATAGTTTACGTAAGCGGCGCCTGGTAATCGGTTTGTTAAACAACAGGTCAGAAAACTGTCGCCTATAATACCCATGCAAATGTTGCATTACAAACGTGTTGTATGTCAAGATTGCATTAGAACATAAGTATTTTTCTCAGTAAAAAGAATTTTGTAAGAAAACGGGACTCTTCAGCATCATCGCGATAGAAACTAGAAGCAAAAAAGCCAAACGTGGTTGATGATCAAGTAGATTTAAGGCTCGTACACTTTGTAGATGGTGTGGATATGGTAGCTATTCGTGGAGAATTCTCCAAACAAGATGATCACTAATTCCTCCCTCGGCTGATATTATTCGAACCGTCTTCCGCAGGTTATGCTCTATCCGTGGTAGAATGTCTCCTTCTACTCTAGTAGTAGATACCATACCAACCTTGGTCAACAATCGCATTGTTTGCTTAATGAACCTGTATCACGAAATTTTTGGTGAACGATTTAGATAAGCTTCATCATATAGACGTCGCGCTTTTGTGACAATGCGATTAGCACGACCATATTTGAAATCCTGAGGCAATAAATAATTTTTTCTTGAAGGTCGTCGTGCAAACCGAAGTTGACCTTGATACCCCTAGATTTTTACAGGCAAAATAAATTTAATAATAGTCCTTTCATATTTAGGAAAATTGAGGACGCCGATATTTATAATATTTAAGGTTAATGAAGTCTAATGACGTAATTAATATTAAAACGATAGATCTAGTAATACCATATTGTTTAAATGTTATTAATATATTGCGTCCTATTAGTATTACGCCGGCATTTTCTAAATTGTAGATAATAATGAAATTACATCTATGCCATGTCGCCCGCGTAAACAATCTATGGGTAGCTGTTTCTGCTTATATAGCCTCTTCAGCACAGCTATAGTCCCAACGCAAGCAACACGGCACAGATGCTGCTTTCCTTATATACGCCAGGGTAGGCGAGGTGTATGCGAGAATGGACCTGTTTCATATATTTTTTATTTAAAAAAATTAAATTATGTGTTCAACTGTACCAGAAATGACTATTTTTATTTTTAGAATAAGTCAGGTTATACAGAAAAAAAACAATATTATACTTTTAAATGAGGAAAATACTACGTCATTTCGTACAAAACATAACGGCGCCTGCGCGAAATTCCAAAATCAACAATGTCAGTTCTCCTGATTTCTCGGCAAGCACGTGCGGCATAGTACGTTATAATGGCGTTAGATGACTCCAGCTCGAATTACTTTGCGCAAGATAAACGAAATATACATATAATTGCGCTCCTAATATGTGTTTTTGTCTATTATAATTGTCGTAAACTATTTTTGTGTTAACTTTTCGGTTAAATATGCGTTGTACAAAGCGGTGTAGATTGGCAATCGCGCTTTGCAATCGAATCAAACTGCAACACACTTGCGTCAATTTGCGACTCTGTCACGCATAGTTTGTTTTGGTTTGATTTGGTAGCTTTAGTAGCTAACCACCATTGCCGACGCGATTGTAAATACTGCGGGAATCTGATAAACAATTTCTCAGGGCAGATTATTGCCGCAATTTGGCACAAAACACACTTTTTGTCGAGGCATCGCGGAATCATTTTGTTCCTAACTACACAGCCACACACCTTCGCGAAATCGTAAACAAAACAGCCGGCAACCTGCGGGCTACACTTTAATTTTAAACAGTCAAATTTCATTAGCAAAATTCGTAAAAATGTGAAGGAAGGGCACTAAATAACTTGGCCCATATACATTTTTGACCACTGTAGATTAGTTCTACATAAAGATTTCATTAATTCGCGGAATGTGAAACAGGTCCTTTGGGATGTAAACAACACCATGCTATCTAGTGGCAATTTGGAGTTACCCATTCTGAACGGTAGCCCACTTTGCTCTGGGCGTTTAAAAAAACGACAGAGGTCCCCAGCAACGATTTCTGCAGAGAGTGCCGTTTTCAAGCATAATAATAATAAACGAGGGTGAATGCTTTCAGCGTCCATAATATAATAAGATAATATTTTGTCGGATAGATCGCTGTCTCTTGAAAAACACTGACAAAAAATTAATAGTCTGACGTTTCAATTACAACTGTAATCTTTGTCAAAGACGCAGAACCTCAAAATTTGCCTGACACAAGTTCAAACAAATTTTTGAAAGTAAATAAACAAATCACCAAGGAAGCGAGACGTCATAGAAACAACGTGCCAACCTGATAAAAAAGGAACCTAACGATGAAAAAGGAACTACCTACCTACTAGATATACACGAACTACTTGATAAAAGATAACTACAAAATAGCCTTCCAAATGTCACCTAACTCATAATTTCCATAATCCCTATTAAAATTATTAGTATTCCTACAAATTTCTATAGCTTCTTTTATTAGACGTTTGTGATAATATTTTTCTCTATGTAAAATTTTTGTTTTATCAAAATCAATCATGTGTCTAGTCAAATATGAGTGTTCAGCTACGGAAGATTTATCTATCTGTTGCAACCTAGTAGCACGTATGTGTTCTTTCAAACGCGTACCTACTTTTCTTTTTGTTTGACCTATGTAACACTTTCCGCAAGAACAACTAATTTTGTAAACACCTTCACTCTCTAAATGTACTTTATCTTTAGTAGAATTTAAAATTTCATCTAAATTATTATATGTACTATCAACAACTAAAATATCATGTTTTCTAAGCATCCTCTTTAATTTTTCCGAAAGGCCTTGTACATAAGGCAAACTCAACTTCAATTTACTTTGTCGTGGCTGAGAATTTACTTGATTTGGATGAGCACTTTTATTAAAAACTGACCAAATATTCTTACTACTATAACCATTTCTCATTAGCACTGATTTAAGATAATATATTTCTTTTTGTACAGAACTTTCGTCTGATATCCTTTGTGCTCTAACAAATAACGTCCTAATAAGACTATTCTTTTGAGAAGGAGGGTGGTGATAGTACATATAATAATTTAGATAAAATTTTAAATTCTACTAAAGTACATTTAGAGAGTGAAGGTGTTTACAAAATTAGTTGTTCTTGCGGAAAGTGTTACATAGGTCAAACAAAAAGAAAAGTAGGTACGCGTTTGAAAGAACACATACGTGCTACTAGGTTGCAACAGATAGATAAATCTTCCGTAGCTGAACACTCATATTTGACTAGACACATGATTGATTTTGATAAAACAAAAATTTTACATAGAGAAAAATATTATCACAAACGTCTAATAAAAGAAGCTATAGAAATTTGTAGGAATACTAATAATTTTAATAGGGATTATGGAAATTATGAGTTAGGTGACATTTGGAAGGCTATTTTGTAGTTATCTTTTATCAAGTAGTTCGTGTATATCTAGTAGGTAGGTAGTTCCTTTTTCATCGTTAGGTTCCTTTTTTATCAGGTTGGCACGTTGTTTCTATGACGTCTCGCTTCCTTGGTGATTTGTTTATTTACTTTCAAAAATTTGTTTGAACTTGTGTCAGGCAAATTTTGAGGTTCTGCGTCTTTGACAAAGATTACAGTTGTAATTGAAACGTCAGACTATTAATTTTTTGTCAGTGTTTTTCAAGAGACAGCGATCTATCCGACAAAATATTATCTTATAATAATAATAAAATTACAWCTATGCCATGGCAATCGTCGCTAGGAACTTTTCAAAGTCTCGTCTTGTCTAATGGGCATCACTAGATCCAACAACACTGTGCTTATACTGTTGAATCAAGGTAAAGCCTTCAACCTCATAAATTTGGAATCATTGCTTGCAAAATTAAGTTATTTGGGTTTTAACCAGGTCACACAGAGATGGTTTTCAAGCTGTCTCTATAGCATGATGAAGAAAATAATAGTAAGTGATCGATGATCGTTTACACACAGAATGACTCACGTCAAATCTCCTACCTTTTGTATACAATTTTGCACAATAAACAATTTTATTACTATTATAAACATATGCCCATTATTTAACGCCCGTTGTAACAGGAAGTACAAACAAGAAAATAATCAACTAATGCTTGTAACTAACGGAAATCATAATTGTATCTGAACGATGCTCATAAATTTTCCTTTCTAGGGATGAAACTCTGTATTTTCCTCGCTTCAATCGTATTCTAGAATGCTTTGAGTCCATGTTGAAGCCATTATTGTTGTATTGTACGTACAGTGTATTATAATCTGTATTCTAAGACGGTAGCCTCGAGTGAGTGATGGTACAGGTTAGGCGGTAAATGAGCCGCGAAACGAAGCATCGAAGGCAGTTGGTAGCTAGTCCAGCAGTACACGGGATGGCCGGGCTATCATTCACCCGGCGACCGCATTTCTCGGTGTGCAGCATCTCAATCCGTCAGGAAGCCGGGAACACGTACTTGATCCCGCGGGATGAGTGCTCCTTTAACCCTGATTCCGCTTACAAGTGGTTGTCAGGAGTACTGTCGGTATGACGGCGAATATTAACGGCGGAATTCCGAGGTGGTATGGTGAATTAAGCGATCTGCAAATGACGGCCGACATGTAAATTGAAAATGTACCAGGAATTGGTTTAATTGAATGTAATAGACTACACGGGCTGGTGTAGTCTCCCCGCAAGTAAACGTATAAGAGTTATTTAAGCTAGTGTCTGAATATTTGCAAGATGCATTTCGTTACACTTAATTGACCACATATATTGTTACAAATGCAGATGTTGGAGGATAGTACACAACTGTTGTCCCTAACATATAGAGCAAACACCTGAAGTGGGCAAAACAAATTCAATTCTTGCATACTACCCTATAATGTCTACGCGCTTAGTAGGTATAAATGGTATTGAAATACGCCAACTTTTCTTTAACACAACTTTACCCATTTAGTTTCCGTTAGTATCGAGTTTTAATTCATAAAGTATATGAGTTTTCTTCTTCTTCGTCTTCGCCCGAAAAACTTCTCAATATTTTGTTGATTTTTTATTAAAGGTACCGCAAAAGATAATTAGAAAAAACAAAAAATTTCACCTTTTGACGATATTAACAAAAAATATATTTAGCCTTTAGCCCATTGATTCCCAAAGTGGTCTATATCGACCCCCAGGGTTCGACGATGACATTCAAGGGATCCATATCAACGAGAAAAGAAAATGGGTTCTATTAGATGCAAATTGTGTTCTGCGGTAGTGAATCTCATCCAAGCAGGTCGTGATCTTTTGGCAACGGTAATACCATAGTAGATAATAAATCCGTATAGTGACATTAAAATTAAAGAAACGAATGTCATACTTAGTACAAGAATTGATTGGAATAAGCACTAAACAAGAACTTAAGGTACAGTTTATAAACGGAATAGCTGATATTCTGGCTTCAGAAAGACATACCTGTTATTTTAATACTATGCGACATCGCGAAAAAAGTTTTAATTGCTTTTCCATCCTTATACCTAGTAAAAGAGATTTCTGCATGGTTGCTAATTTTCTAACAAAAGTAAAAAGCAGACTAACTGACGATATTTAGGATTGAACCTAACTAAATTGATGCCAAATGTTGAAAATTTGTTATTTAGGCATCAGCTTCATTCGTCTTTTAATTTGAATTTGATTAATAGCTGTATAAAACTTAAGATGAGTTTTATTTCAAATTTTACACTTCCAAAATGAGTAGCACAGTACCAGCTGACGAAAACATATATTTGAGCAGATGAGTTTTCAAAAAATCAATATTAGTTAACCAGGGGGTCTAGACAAAACCAAAAAGTATGTAAAGGGTTATACGAGACAAAACAGTTTAGGGATTTCTGCTGGTCTAGCCAGAACCTTTGACATTCTTTCGAGCTTAGAACTTTATAATCATCGACTGCAACGACGTCACACAATTAGGCACAAGTAGGCTTTTTTGAAAATCAAGAGTATTTAGGTTCAGTAAAGACAACAGCATCTTGCGGATCAAAGCATTCTTCATCACAAAACATACTTTTATTGTAATGCAATTTTTAAATTTGGAAATAATGGGACATTACTTATTCCTGCACTTCCACTGTGGAGCAAAGGGAGCCAACTCCTAACCCGATAATGGACAGAATATGCCGAACTTATAAGTTCTAAAACCCTTCGTTACAGCTAATATGATTTTAAAACGCACAGCATAACAACTTGTACACTTCATTTAAAAGTCAAAGCCAATGTGGCTGAAGTATATAGCATATATTGGTGGGCCTGCGTCCACTGATTAACTTTGCCTTATATCTGGTCAGCATTGCCAAATAGGGAGAATGCAAAATATCTAACAGACATAATAAACGCACTAGTTTGATCAATTAGGAAGATTGGAATGCTGTGGCGAAAAAACTTTTGGAAAAAAATAGCCCGACATGCTCAAAACGCGAATTAAAGTTTAAAAAKGTGACCCGCCAAAGTTACAGAAGCCGATTGGCTTGACGTCGGTAGCGCGCTCGAAACTCCGCCCCTACAAGCACCACCGCGGTGCCAGGAATATGCATCAGCAGAATAGAACCTGGTTATCAGAATGCTGATACAATTTGCCGCGATTAGATGTGGATATGCTATATAACTTCATGGCCCAAAATAAGAATTTCGCTGGAACAAAACTAGCGAGGTAAGGAAACTGAGCGTGATTCACGTTCAGTGCGATAGAGAATTTACAGAACACCTCATTTAATATGCTACAAATTTTTTGAAACTAAACGTTTTTCCCATATTGCAGGATAGTTATATGTCTTAGTAAGTTGAATAATAACAAGTCTTTCAGGCCCTGATTTATGAAAATATTTTTATTTAGAGAATCACTACCTCTCGACTCGATCTGAATAGCAACACCGGAATAAATGAGACACCTATCGCAACAATTTTGTAGCAGGAAATGTAACTCCGTGTAAATTAAATCATTTTAATTGTATTCGCAAAATAACATATCATTTATTAAGCACATATTGTTACGCAATATGTTTTTACAGACTCATCTTCATTGTTTATTAGTACGTAATCAGTACTCGTTCACAACACCAAACAACAAGCAACTTTAGAAAGCAAAGAAAATATAATCTACGGTAATAGTAACCGAAACAAACGCATAAGTATAAATACGCTTACCACTACGTCTACCTACCTATACATTTACTCTGACAATATGAAGTATGTAATGTATAACTACATTTACTATGAGAACATTAAGTATCTACCTGGCTACCTGCTTCTTCAATATGGGTCTTTGTAAATTAATTATAGCACATGCTAACACAATAAAACTATCAATTTTTTTTTGAAGCAGTTCTGAATTAACAGTGGCATGGGGGCTTAGGATCTTGAAATCCCGAATACGTTTAATGATCCGTTCAATATGAATTCTTACACTAGCTACACGTTTCGTTAAAATAACTTCTACGTTGAAAACTGATCCATTGTGCTCTACGTGGATTGAATCTTGAATTAATTCTTGTAAAATAACTTCATTAAGTTAAAACCACATTACATATATTTAGATAAAGCTTTTTCTGCTAATATGCCATCGTCAGTACCATATAATAAATTATCGGAAAAAATTATGATATTTTCAAAATTAAAAATCTAAACAAGCAATCTTGACTAAAAATGGAAAAAGTTAATTCAAATCACCATCAGCAACGTAAAAATTAGCGTTCAAATAAAAAATTTAGAATGGAACAAAATTAAACTATTTGGAAATATTAGAGATATACAAAATTTTAAATGACCAAAATTGGACAATACCAAATGATTTTTGCAATTTCAGTTGTCCCATTCTAATTTTTTTATTTGAACGCTAATTTTTACGTTGCTGGTTTAAATGTAGTTTTTTCACTTTTAGTCAAGATTGCTTGTTTAGATTTTTAATTTTGACAATGTTATAATTTTTTCCGATAATTTTTTATATGGTACTGACGATGCCATATTAGCCGAAAGCACTTTACCTTAATAAATGTATTGTGGATTTACCTTTATTTTACAAAAATTAAAATAACTCATGTTTCAAATAATTTTCGATGTCTTCCTCCCAAGCTGGAATATACCCAGATATAACTACGCCCTTTACAGTATTTATCTCTTGACTTACGTTAAAATGGTCCTCGCAACAATAAAAAATAGTTTTTTTTGGAAACATCGGGCAGTAAACGCCGCGCAGCAGCAAACCAAAGTTTCTTCTTTTTTTTCTCCTTGAATACCGTGACGAATATTTTGTTTGGAGTCGAATAAGTAGTGCTTTTGAATTTTGGAACAAAACACCACTTTCGCAAAGGCATGCTGAGTAACCCAGGAGCGCGATGCAAGCCGTGGCGGCGACGGTAGTGCATGAGCTAAAGCGCGCTACTGACGTCAGACCGCTAGACTCGCTACGAGGTAACGTTTCTAGCCTCTCTCCGATCGACAAATTTCAAATGCACATAACTAGCCGTAGGATTTTATTTTTAATTTTTCATTTGCACCACGTGGTTTTGTTTCTGACGTACTTAATACACATGCTAAAACTAAAATAAGTGAAATCTTCCCATTATGGATAAATTTTTAAGTAACAATTTAGCAAAGTTCGCTTTCAGTTTTGCGCCAAAACGATTTTGTAATAATTGACAAAGTGGAAACGGTAGGTAGTACTTCGCGAACTAGGAATGAATGATTATGTAACCTACATATTATTAAAACTAACTTTGTTTTTCTATCTCCGTCTTATATAATAGCTCCAATAAAAAAACGATTTAGTGTTTAATAAGGCTGATGATAAATCCGTCTTGTTCCACTTGTGCCTATACAATTTTTGTAAGCAACGCAAAGTCAATTAAATTAAAACAAAAATATATTTTGTTCAAAGAGGTGAACTGTTTAAATTACAGTTATGGAAATCCTGCAAACATATTATTTTCCAGTATAAAGCGATTTTATAAATTTGCAGTTCTCCAAAGACACACATTCAGACCTTTTATTAACAAGATCATGTAATTATATATTTAATAACGCAGGTAACTTTAATCCCATGTTGAGTTGCCAGGTTAGATCCTTAATTAAACATACAGAAAGCAACTAGGCAAATTAGTATAGAGAACATCCCCATGATTGGCCTACCTTGCAACTTAATAGGATCATCAAGTCAACAGCTTGTAAACCGAGCCATCTCCAGCTCGATTGTAATCGAAAATTCCTCGTGCCGTGACGGCCAAACTGAGGCCAACATAATTAACCAAACTATTTCATAACTGTCGAACATGCACGCGAGACATTAGACCAGCGACTAATTCTCAGTTTGCCGTGAAATCCGTCCAATCGAAATTTACTGCCACGGCATTTAAATTACACTCTAAGCAAGCCTATTACTATACGCGATTTATCCTATTATCTTTAATACATCTTGTTGTCAGATATACAAGATTTATACCCACCGGTGTGGGGATTTATTTCCACTGCCTAATCAAAGGCACCTTTGTGCAAGTAGGTGTAGCATCAATAGCCTACTTGATCCTAAAGCCCGCCGTGTGGGATTTAGATGTTATCTTCCAGATTACTCAAAATTCAGGTAGGAGGAATGAGATACAGGAGATCTTGGGCCGGATAAATTATACAATTATTGTGGTAATATTGCTTCCCTCCCTGCTACTTCGTCGCCCACCCCAATTGTATACTTCAAATGTTGCAGGGTTGAATTTTATGTAAATTTGAAAGAGTAATTTATTAACATTTCCTAAAGAAATAAAACCTAAATAATACGTTAATCAAGATTAATTTTGTTTATCATTTGCCTTCCATTAGTTGTTATTCTCTGCTTGCACCTGCCACGTGATTTAATAAGCCTGGATTAACAGAACCTTTTTTTAAACTATATTTCACTCTGATGAATGTTGTGATGTGCTGCAATAAAGGTTTCATGAATGTGACATCATGGATATGTTCATTTCCTTATATACGAACGTACTGAACGTAGAGTGAGTCAACCTTATCACCTTGATGGTGATAATGGAAAATTGTGCTGCCTTACTGCCACCAACACTTAGGAACGTATTGTAAACGTATCAGTATAAAATGCTAGTGTATCCCACGCCAGACACATTTTAAAATCCACCCCCTTCTTAAGACTTCAAAGCTTAAATGATCTTCACGTCTTCATCGAATCAGTGTGCTTCCTTTGCCTTCAATGATTACAGTATTACGCCATAAGTTATATATCACAAACATGTACTTTTATATTTTTTTTATTTTAATATTTTGCAAGTATTATTTTGTAGTTGGATTATAAAAAAGCTTTCGTTAAAAATCACATCTACCAAGCGGTGATTTCTAATGGTTCACACGCTCTGGGAATCATTAGTGTTGTTCCGCAGGGCTACACCGTTGTGCCTCTGCTATTTACAACTTCACTGTAAACGTATTCAGCATAAGTACTGCACCGTAAAGATGATACGTCGATTTAAATAAAGATCGGTTATGTTAAGTGACGTAGACATTGCCGCCAGCGGAATATACAATAATTTAAAGTACATTGTCCAGTCAAAACTGACCTTTATTGATCGCAAACAATACTGTGTATCCTAAATTGTTGTCATAGTTTTAAATTAAAGTGCTAATGTACATATCCTCAATTTGCTTTCGTTAACGTACTGCAGAATTGTAGGCTTGGAAGAATGCTTTGTATACGTAACTGCCTCTTAATATTCAGTAAACCCCTCCCGCCAATTTTACCGCCTAAAGTTTTAAAAACCACCTTAAGGCGTTGCCCTAATCTCATTTAAGGTGTGGTAAAGTAAATTTGTATTGATTTGTACGAACTCTTTTCTCTGAAACTATCCATAGATTCTTTAATCTTACAACTTTAAAAAAAGCTCCTTAATTTCGTTAACTGCAATAGTGATAACGCCTTCGTATTCTTGTATTACTTTCCGCAGAGGATTGTGGTAAGAAGTCAAGAACCATTTGTACTTCATAATCTTTCAAAACTAGTTCCTGTCTGTAGTGTCATTTAGACAATATCACGTGATAACTGCATGTTGTGCAGTAGTTTTCCCCCAGTTTACAGTAGTTATAATACAAAAACATCATTACTGTTGGCAAAGCTTCTACATTGAATTATATCCGTGAAGTATATTAACAAATGCATTCCTAACACCCTTTTTAAAATTACGTGGAAAATATGATATATGTCACAAAAAGGACCATCCCGACAAATACAATAATTACCTATATACTGCATACGCATGATCAGCAATAGTTTTTTATTAGGATTCTAATCGTATGAAAGCACCGAAGAGCAGTTGGTGCAGAAAAAAAGATAAAAAAATTTCCAGAGTTCAAGGAGGCTTAAAAAAACCATGACATCGCAAAAAACCGATAAGGAAACAAGCTTAGTCGCAGAAAATCTGGACAACCGTAAAGAATCCCCGATGGAAAAACCAAAATCTAATGAAATCTAATGGTGACAAAAAAAGTATAAGAAAGCAACCACTCCCTTATTCTTTTTACGCCGTTGGGTTGATGTACTTAAGTTTGAAATTTGAAATAGTCGGATAATCTAACAAGAAAACTTTTCTATTTGTAAAAAAGCGACACCATTATATCACAGTAAAGTAAGTTCGCACGATGGAATGCCCTGCTCGTGGATAATCTATGTTGGTTTTCATCATAAACATCAGCTTCACTGCTATACTTTATGATGAATATGGCCTAAGTATATCACCCAAAAAGTTTGCCTATCTGGTCCAAAGCAAACGTACCCCAGTGACAACTCTCCCGGGTGTCAAACGAAAAGTTTTCAGTTTCCTGTAGTTGTCACAAGCAGTTTCCCGCAACGGAAGGACATCTCTCCAGTAAACGTCTTGATTATTTAAACGTATATCTGTCCCCAAGTCTAATTCACTTAAGTACTATCTACACGAGTCCGCCTGACAGCAACATATGCTGTTTGTTTAGATCCACACCAGATGATATTTAGCACGCGCTTCTGGTATAGCGCTTTAATAAGCTTTAAACGGGAGCGACTTGATGAGATGAGCCGGCGAGAAAATTGTTTTAAAGCACTTTCATAAGAGCTTCTATGAGAGCGTCGTTGAATTAGGTAAGTATGTGAGGAGCAGATTATACCGGTTAAACACGTAACTCGGTTTAGAAGAAGGGAATTAGCTGCTAAGGAAGTGGTTTACTTTGCCGCCATCCATTTGGGCGGGTTTGGTATCCGTATGCTGTAAATTGTTTTTTTTTCTTACAACGTACACACTACTGGTCATTCCTGTATCACAAGCGAATGGGGTCGCCCCACAATTTTTTTATTTTAGGTTTAAAATGTACATAAAAATTGAAGTACAAAGTCATTTTTTCCGATTTTTTCTGATTCTTCTTTGCCGAGAAAAAAAATGTGAAAGTATGGATTTTTCAATATCCGTTTCAAATGTCTCGATATTCCACCACGGAGATGACGTAAAAGGTTCGCATGCTGATGAAAGCGAGAAACACCAATAATAGCCAGTGCTCTAGCGGTATTGCAAGTAATATTTGTGTACCTACATTTTTTGAGCTGCGTCGCGTTGCCAATGATGGCCAATTTTCGCGGTACCGTGAGAAATATACTCGTAAACTGGCATTGTGACATTGATACCTAGGTCAACTTAAGGCGTATTTGTGAAAATAACTTAAATCGTCCTTTAGTCAGTTTATTCTATAATGAACAGTTCAATATAATAAACGCATTCACTGGCCTTTTGCTGAAATACGAGCACTTTAACCATCGAACCTGCTTTAGAACTAATGTTTTTCTTATGAAAGCACGTGCTGCATGTGTCACATGTGTAACAAATAACCCTAACAACTCTAGCCATGCGTTTTTGTTTACTTAGTTTGGTCAAACTTTCGAGTTTCGTATTTGTCAGATTAAGTGGTGGAGCAAGATGTCGAAGTATTTGGGTAACCTGTTGTTTTTTTAATGTCAGAATGGCTTACGTTAAGAAGTGTTTTGTTCCGTGTTGTAAGAATACTACTGCTGATGAACAGTTAGAGGTTATTCCTATGTTTACATTATAATATTGACGTTGACGGTTATACTTATACCTTCGCTCCTCTCTCTCATTCCCATTGCATTATTTGTATTTGTCTGGCTATTTATAAAACTGACAACAGCGTGCACCTAGTTACCTAGGGAGCTGTAACAGTGCGCATGACGGAAATTAGGAACCTTTTGCGTAGTTGTTAGCGGATTTAAGTAAATGTTTGAAACAGGGTAATTTTTCTACCGCTGTTTGTTGCGAGTTGAATTAATCTGAAAGCAAAATAGATGCGTGGCACTAGTATTCATGATGTAAGCAATAAAAGGCATAGGTTAAAACTATCAAATTTTAATGTGCGGGACGACCTTATTACTGTACTTTAACACTGCACCAAAGCAAAGGGTTCAGTAAGTCCTTTGAATTAGTACTGTTGGGCTTTCGTATTAGCTATTCTATTGGGATGACATTGTTGGTAGCTTGTGAAGAATTTGTTTCGTTATCCGATGCATCCACAATATTTACTACTGTTGACTTAATAATCAGACGCCATGGTGATACCTTATTTCTATTTTTTATTATCAAAATTCAGTATAATTCCACTGACACCCAATATCACTTTGGTTGCGTAATAACATTTTTCAAACAGTAGATTGCCTTTATATTTTAAAGCCCGTCTTTACCTAGTACGTCAAAAACGTTCACAATGATAATCGAGTCACAATGCCTCTGTAGGAAGTCATTTAGCCAGCGACTTTTTGCTATTTCACAAGTCTTTGTTAACTGATGAATGCGGCAAATGTATAAAACGCTCAATACAGCGGCTTCAAAAGCCAAAAGCCACAATTATCTACGTGTCTTGTGTATAGAACCACAGGGCTTAACAATGGCTTGTATCGAATTTCGGCAGATATTCAATGCAACCGATTTGCTACAAGAATGGTTTCGGTATGTCCCAAGTTCCTGTCGCACTGACAGAATGTTGCTATAACAAAAGAAGCTCAGGCATGAAGCTTGCTTGACAGAATATATATTTGTTCCTTTTCTCCTTAATAAGGTATAAAAAATTGATGAGCATAATATGATCGCTGATGATGTCTGAAGTTGTATATTTGATAACTATAGCCGTTGAAGTGAAGAAAACAGTTTCCCTAAATAGCAGCTTTACTTTTGGACTACTTTTGATAAAATTTCACACAGTTATGCTTTGAAACATATTACTAATAAGTGATTTTATTGATTGATGATAATAATATTGATGAGCTAGATTATATTTTTGCTGTCTTTAATATAGATATAAGATTTAATTAAGTTGTTATTTTGCAGTAACACATAACCAATTAAGCATCACTTTATTAATATGTCTGATGTTTCTGATTTGGAGGCTAAGAGTGAGTTTCCATCCTGAAAAAACTATAAACTATTACCTTAAGGTACCCCAAGTTTAGTCTTGCTGTACATTTACGGCAGCTACAAAAGTATTTTTTCAGTAAGACCGTGAAATTGACTATAGATAGAAAAAAGCAATCGTATTACAAGGGCAGGACTGACACAGAAGAATTGTCAGAGATATGCATACCTTGACAAATGAAAAATGTGATTAGAAAGACACAGAAAAAGGACATTTTACAAGGGAAGTAAAATCTTAATCAGTTAAGGGCCTCGCTGGGCAAGGGGATCAAAAGTGCCTTAGAAAGCATCGATATAAAAAAGACAGGGATATTCAGCAAGAATAATGATTCAATAATTACGAAAAAAGACTATTTTGTCAAGTCCAGTTATTAACGTATGTAGTTCCGTAGGAGTACAGAAAAATTAATAAGATTTTCTCAAAACCGCGACTATGGAATAAAAATAGCAAAAAACAGCTAAAAACGGCAAAAATAACGGTTTTAATTTTTTTACGACATTGCGTTGGCGGGACTAAAAATCATGGTAATTAATTTTGTAGATATATACATATATATATATATATATATATATATATATATATATATATATATATATATATATATATAATTTTTAGCCTTGGTACTGTTGTAGTTAGCGGAAAAAAACAAATTTAAAATTTTCAAATTAAAAAAAAAATATATTAATTTAGATTAGGTTCGCTTCTTTTAAGCAAAAATTTTGCAATCTGCATTTTTTTTTAAATCTCAATGCCTTCTAATGCACTTTTGACCTCCTTACCCGGCTAGACTGTTTACTTGAGGTTGTTCAGTTCATTCATGGATGTTATGGATAATGGATAGTGTACTTAACAGGTAGCAATACGGGCTGTTGTATCAAACAGAATAATTATCATCCGATGATGCACTTGTAATATTAGATCACAGTGTAAAAAGTGGATTTAGTGCAAGGTGAAATATGTTCAAAGAGTTGAATGAGAAATACTTTGTAATTATAGTAAGGGATTTTGGATATAATTAAATTCGAAAAAAAAAAGAAATCTCCTGATTAGCCTATAAATATGTTTCTCAATTAATCTACTAGTCATTTTGTACAGAATATTACAAAATAGTTCTCCACTCATTTTAGGCTGCATATTGTCAACATGATAATTATTACAGCCATCCCAAGTGTATTGTATTTATCAGTAATGTTGTTGACTTAAACAATGAGGAGTTGGTTTTGAAAAAGGCTTCTATTTATACACGAGAATAGATCTAGTGCACAGGATTCTGAAGGAACGCCTTGCATCTTTGGCTGGAGCTTTAGCTTTACTCGAAAGACTGTTTTAAATTAGCGTTCAACGCAGCCAGCTATCAGATGTGCGTACTCCAAGTGGTGCTGTGGAGCAATTCGCCGGAGAAGGTTTTATGGTTCAGCAAGACTGAACACCGCCGCATTCTGACCAATCATTGACCGAGGTTTGATAAGAGCCGTCTTCTAGCATTTGGTATAAGAATGTTTGCCGGCCAAATTCGCCCGATAACAACCCGATTGATATATTATTCGGTATGATCAACCTTAGAGCATAAAATTTCAGCAACACGTTACGCAACCAAACGCTCAAAAGCGGCTTGCGAAGGATGTGGTCATCTCGTATATCCTGTTGCACACTGTTAATTGTTACACACGACAATTATCTACGTAGACTAGTTACGGAGCTTGTTGTAGCTGTGTACCTTTAGCTCCCTACATTTTACCTGCAATGATAATCTGTTGTTGGTTTGTGTTGCTCACAAGCTGTCCTATACTTACACTACCGAGCATCAAGGACAAAGCACTTGTCAAAACGTACCGCGCAGTAATACAAAACAGGCATCCGTGATTAATTTTACAGAATGTGCAAGTCAGACCTTTCAATACAGCTTCATCGGCGAGCCTCAACTTATGCTAATGTATTCGGTAAATAATAGATATTTCTTTGTTTTCAGGTACGTGCATGCCCGTTTAAGATCCCATCTTGACTGGTCGATACGAATCTCCGAATCAATCATGGACGATGGTCGCTGCTACCAGGGCAACGAGACTGACTTTTTCGGTTCATTCGGTGAGTCAGTTAGTCGGAATAATCGGCATAAAATGCAAACCTGCGGTAAATTTGAATAAAGGAACATGTTGATGTGTTGAATGAGGAACTCCTTTTAAAATTGCATGGTTCGGTTTATCTTGAAATCCTAGTTAATTTTGCAAATACGCCATCTTCTAACAAAAACTAGTAATTTATTCACAAATCATCTAATAAGCGTTGAGAAGTGATATAAGCAAAATTGAGGACCGCCAAGTAACATCAGAATTAAGTTTCACTGCGATTATCTTTCACCAAAATTGTTGCTAGGACGTTTTTGGAATGTAACTGCATACAGTAATCTTAAGCCCAAGGAGCTACTCTATCTTGAGATACTGCTTTAGCGATATTTTTTTGTAGGGTAGACATAAATCAATGTTTGAGACAAAAAAAAAGATTGTTGAGACGAGTTTGTCGTTTAGGAGTCTGCGAAAAATGCTATTTGACTACAATACTTGTTTATCAGACATCTTATAATATTTGAAGGTTAAAAGAATCCTGACGTAATTTACCTTGAGAATAAAAATGATTTTGAAAKTTATGAGGAGCCGCAKGCGGTAAACAGAAACCCAAATAACACGGTTCTAAAATWTTAGATAGCAGTCCTTAGAATATATTTTTATAAATTTCATTTATATACCTTCKCCAAAAATGTACATAGATCCTWGTTTACGAAGAAATAATTATTTTGTTTTGCCAAATTTTACAGACAAGTATATTGAAATCCGCTAAGGACGAAATATATTTAAAAAGTCAGAAATTGAGCGAATAATGTGCCATTACTGTTTGTGATTCTGGATTTGTACAATGTGGGCCGAGTACTGATTTGTATAAAAAAAATGTTTTATACCAACTACAACAACCATTCATCTTTACTCTTAATCAAATAATGCTTATAGGCTATTATAGTTTCTCTTCCAGCATGGTGGATTTCATTGGACTCGTATTAAGTTTAAGAAAATTTGTCTTTTTTACGTCATAGTAGCTATTCCATCCCTTAACAATATTTCTTAATTTTTGCTGTTTCATTTTTTAATCGTTATGCATCTCAGTTGCCAACAATGTTTTCACTGAATGGTCTAGTAAAAGTTCTACTTTTCTTTGTTTGAAGAGGCTGGTGAGTGGTGTATGTGGGAAAATCCAATATTGCGGGTATTAAACGACATATTCCGCTGATACAAAATTCAATAGCCAAATCAAGTGAAAACGCAATGCTGACTGTTGAAGTAATGTTATTATATATACATGGTCTGTCCCGGGACCGTTAATTATCGTACTCAGAGTTAACATATTTTTTCACCGCATTCTCTCTAACAGCAAAAACTTAACTGCACGCTTTAAAGCACCAAACAGTTCAAAGAAGTTAGCAGTCAACATTCAGATGCAATGAGTTTATTTGTTGTTCTGGATGATGACACTACAAATACCAATAGAATATTCTTCATGTAGATACCAACCAAACATTCTGAAATTATATGCGCAGTATGCCATCTATTTCATGAAGAAAAGCAGCCCGAATGCTTGTGTCTAAACAATAAGAACAAAATAAGACTGTATTAATTCGATAACCTGATCTTCCGTCCAATCACATGATTTTTTTTAAACAGTACTTCAAATTTTGTAATAAAATATTCACAAAAGGACTTTTACTAGTTGCAAAGATCAAGTAAAGCAGTAACATTTTCAAAGTAGTTGTATTTTTTGCAAATTGCTACTTCCTGACTTTCATAAAGATCTGGAAGTTTCCCGGTTAAATAAATAACCAAAAAAAAAGTAATTGCAGTTGCAAAAAAAAGTTAACTTATGTTCATTCTTAATCGAAATCTTCCTTTTATAACCATCAAATACTCCCAAGATGCTTTAAATGCTGGTAGAAGGTCTAAAAATCCCGCTGCTCTTAAAATGGAGTGAAGTTCTGGTTTTACACCAAAAGGAAGAACTTTAAACAGATATGTAATCCTAACTCCTGAGTGAGTTTGGTGTCTGTTACGTAGACGATTTTTTTATGTTGTAACGGAACGCAATTGCATTGTGGGAAGTTGAATATTTCACGGTGAAAGTTTTACAGAACATATTGATGAGTTTGTGAGGGTCTTCTATTTGTTTCGGTACTACAACTTACTATCACAAGCCGTATAGTGCCCGTCATTTAAGCAAGGGTTTGGAAAATTTAATCTTAGTTTTAATCTAATTTTGGTGTTCTTCATTTGTTCAATCCTGGAAAATATAACTAGTTGGTCGTTTGATAATTTATATTTCACCAAAATTACCTTGGATGCTTACAGAGCCCATATACAGCACTACACCTACATGAAATTCATTAAACTCACCCCTACCCATTAGATTCGCAACCAAGCTCGCAACAATAATCGTATAACTGATCGCGTTTACTCCACCAAATAACGCTGTTTTGCCGAAATAGCCTGTGCTTGTTATGGCGCGCCAATATTTGTGGTTCCATTTCGCCGGGCAAATATTAAACCGTACGGACCGTTGAAAATCATTAAACGAGAACGAGTGCACCACATATCCACGACCGCGACGGCGTTTCAGTAAATAACAGCAAACAATAGAGGACATTAAAATTACATTCCTAGTATTAAAATGGGCTGAAAACTTCTTCAGTAGCTGCAATTCGGGCCGGACCCTCGTCACGGGGCCATTGTGTCGTCCATCATCTCGAAGCGCGAGGGCCAACCGGACTCATTTGCACACAATGCGATGCGATATCTCTAATTAGAGGTTACAGTTAACGTTTAATGATGTGCTCTGTGTCGGATACCGCGTCATCCGACCAGTGGATGCGTTATGAACTCGTTTTTATTGGGCTGGGGACGCCGAGGTATCCGGTTACTAAAAGGGTTGTCCATTAAGGTTACGCAAGTGCATGTGCATTAATACATACCATAAATGCGTCAATCCTTCAGAGATATCTTGGAAATTAACCGAACCTTCGCTCACGTTTCCGACACGCAATTGCAAGAAAATTCATAATGTAATCTTCAAGTTTCACAGCTGAGGCCGTTACTTCATAGAACTTGTTATACACTCCATAAATTCTGAATAAATAACTTACAAAATTCCACAAAAGTCTTAAAATGGATAGCAGTTCCTTAAAATACCTTTCATTCTGTATTGTATACACCTTCTGAATTTGAATTAAAATTTATTATAGGCTTGGCGAGCAGCTCAAGTATCACCACGTAGCGTCCGCCGGTGACAATAGTGGGGTGATACAGACCTAGGCCGTTCATAATTGTTATGTTGTTATGTGTTGTTGTTGTTGTTGTTGTTGTTATGAACGGCCTAGCACAGACGTTGTACTTAGAAGTATTGGTGAACATTCATATCACCATTCGAGTCAAATGATAGGATAATTACAAATTTATCAAATACTTACTGTGACAACTGGTAAGTTTATACTTGGAACACCAGGAGTTTCCTTAAACTAATTTAAAATAATTTCACATATATTACTCAATGGTGACTCTTCACTAGTTTACTACCGTTTGTAATACTCTTTTTACAAAAATTATGTGAATCAACCTACCAAAATGCGTTTGTAGGTATAAAACTCTTTATGATGTTGAATATCCCATTTTTAATTTCAAAGACACCGATGAAACAAAATCGTTTGTTGGCACTTGGTACCATAATGCATGTCGATCAGTCTTAGTCCAAATTTCACATGCAACAATCATACTCAAAAATCCTTTTTAACGATACTCATAAAGCGTAATCGAATTTTCGCACCTTTAGGTACTGTGGTACATGTCCGTCATAGGCTTTATCCAAATTTGACGTTTACCATCATAATAAGCATCGAAGGTTACATTCAATGGCACTTATGAAGCAATATAGCAAATTTTCTATGAAAAACGGGCATTCTGACTATAAAGAAAGTTGTTTAACTTTGCTTACAAACCACCCGACATCAATGCGACTTTCAAATTCAGTTCGTAGTAGTATTTTGAATATCCTAAACGTTTCACTTTAGCGTGATGATAAGAAAAAAAAAACTTCTAAAGATTTTGTTGTGATAATGTTTCTTTTTATTGTAAATTAAGTACGTACTTTTAATCTTACCTTTATTTCAGGGATGCCTGTTCTGGACGATATGGATCATTTCATGCTAAATTTTCATTACAGTTCCGATGTTCTTTAAATTTTGTTTCAAACTTGGTTTCCGTTTGGCCTGTCTACAACATCAAAACATGATGGAATTTTTAATTTATTCAAGTTGATTGATATTGATTGATTAAACTAGCGTATGGTAGGCATTTCTGCTGCTCCCCGATATATCACCGGACCAGCTACATCTACGTTGGGTTGGAGGTATTACATCCTTGCTGCTAGTGTGCTGACTCCCTCGTAGCGTATCTTCCAAGTTCAGCATTGGAATGAGGAGGTTTTTAGTTTTCACCCAACTAGTGGATGCTGTCCCTAAAGCCTAAATGTTTACGTTTTGCGGTGACTTTGTTCGGTTGCATTACTCTCCTTCCTCGGATGAGCTGATGTGTATAAGCATAGGACATTAGGACTTCCTCGCTTATTGTTCTCGTGTCTTTTGTACTTTATAACGATAATTGTTCTTCGTTTTTATTTGATTTTGTTATAATTCTCTCCATAATATGATTTAAGTCATTTGATTACTAATACACAAAAACGGCGATTTTTTATTTTTATACCACACCCTTGCTACAAATTCTAAGTTTATATTAGACATACTGTTTTTTTTTCACTTAAAATTAATTTTGTATTCTAGGAGCTGTTATATTTTGGCTATTTTGCCGATTAGTAGATTACTGCGGTTCTGAATATTTCATTAACAGTTTTCCTTGTTGCACAGTACCCAATACTTAAATTTATTTCTGCTACCATGAATTCTTTTTTCGTTCATGCGTACTACAAACTGCTTGCGTAAACTAAATAGTTCAATATATTTATAAGCTACGGCGTGATACATCAACCTGCGCCAGCATTCCACTCTCAACTTTTGATCCATTGAACTTCATAAACTCTTTGAAAATCTTAAAGGCGAAGAACTTGGAGTAAGAAAAATGTAAAGCACTTTCCGCGGAAACGGAGAACTAATCCGTTTTGAATTTTTACCATAATAAAATTCCATCAAAGACGTAAATCGGGCGCAACATCTTCCCCTTAACTTTGCCATTGTAATTTTCGCCAACAAAGCAACCGACTTAATCCAACCGTTCTCCTGTGGGCAGAAATAATGAATTGCTTCCTCTGAAATCCCTTATAATAGCATTATTAGAAATAAATCCACTCGATATTTATTATTCTCGGAGAGCATGAAGTTGCTTCGTAACGGAAAGTTATCCTTTAGAATCCCGATGAAAATAAAACACGATAACACCTAGGAAGCGCTTATATCTCCATTTATGTAAATTTTATCTGCGGGTGTTTTTTTCACTGTTGTTTTTATTAACGCATTGGGTATTCATGGTTGGATTATATTCGAACAGATGCCTGTCAATTTAAGTCTAATCGCCTTCTTAACGTATTTGGGACTGTCAGTGATACAGAAGATAAGCCGGTTAACCAGGCATTAGCTTACAGTTTTTGCTTTGTAGGACGTGTGCCGACACACCCATCTAAATAACTTGTAAATACAGCTTTGATGTTAACAGTTTGCTGCTGCTACGACAAAAATAGTACTGGTTTTTTAAATATGGTATGAAAAAAGTACTTTATAAATTTTGAACGTTGACAGTGTAGAAATGATTCACCTTCAATCTTCAACTATCCCAAAATGTTATATATTAACTGACATAATTTTAGTGTCCTTCTTAAGCGTTTAGTAGTTTCAGTGATTCAGTGTACAGTTACGTAACCTGGCAATCAACATGTTGATGCATATTTCAGCATACTGATACGATAGTTTGAAATAATATGAAGCTGCATTATTGCAAAATATACCTGCGATAGTGCATTAAAAATTGTATGAAATAGAAATTAGTTTCGGTAAGCTACATTATATCCAGACTATTTAATACATCGAGATTGTGTTACACAGAGTGTGCAAAACAATCGTAATTTGTGTAACTGCAGTTAATTTCCAAACAAAGTTTAATAAAATCAAAATCCTTATATTCTTAAATTATTTTTGTTTATACAGTGCCCCATTTTATCTGGGCGGTACCCAACTTTATCTTTTTTAAAGTATAAAACGTTATATACGAGTATATTTGAAATACCTGTTGAGTTTTTGTGGTCACTTTATTAACCACACATGTCTTTAAAATTTGTTGATGTTTACTGCATTATATGAAAAGCATCTCTGATCTGAAATGTAAAAAGATAGTGAGTTGCGGTTTTTACTTTTCGATTATTCACCTATTTTTTGTATATTTGCTAGTTTCTTTTTCGATATTGGTTGTGACTAAAACTTTTTTATTGAAACGGTATATTTATTTTATTACCAGCAAAAGCAATGTTCTTTAGATTTGATAAGATATCTTTTGTTCGTACCTCTAATGGTTCCAGAAATATTTGGGCTTATTTGCCTTGGCAGTTAGAGTGCTTGCGTGGTTTCAGGTAAATAGACTGTCGATTATTTTACTTGTATAACTTAAAATTTTTCATTAATGCACTGTATAAATTTTACTTTAAATAACTGTGAACTCCAACATTTTGAGATCTTTTTTGGTGTTAAATATTAAAAATTTTTGGTACCTAACAGATAAGGTCCTGAAAAATATTAAATAATTCTAGTTTTTAGTAAATGTCATTTCTGTTTATATCTGTTGTATCTCTTTCTGGTTGCGTTTGGTGGTGCGTAATTAACAAATATGTTATTAGGTAGGGAAGAATTATATTGTTTTTATTCGTGGCGAATGCCATAGAAATCCTCTCTTGCTGTCGAGGTTATGGGCTAGACGCTGTCCAGGTGGAAGATTATTACCCATACCATTTGCAGTGAGACTGGGATTTTGTGAATGGGATCTAAACAGAGTAAACGAAGATGATGAGTTTTTTAAGAATATTATTTTCTGCGTTGCGCCAACGATTCACAAAAGCAAAATTTATTATAACTGAGAATACTTTTCTATTTATTTACTTACTATAATTTATGATTTATATTTATTACACCAATTATGTTGCATAAAATTAAAAGAAAATAAAATTTTGTTTCTGCTGGTAGAAAAAGAAATGTACCATTCTATTAAATCAAGTTATCCACGTACGAAAATGACAATTTCAGGTCCTATATAATAATAACCAATTTGGAAAAGAAAGTAATTAAGCTATACAGAAAAATCTTAATCTATTGTAAAACCCGCATCTCACTATCTTTTTTCATTTCAGAGATCATTTCCGAGAATGCTGTAAACATGGAATTTAAAAAAAAAATGTCAAATTATGTCAAAAGTGTTACGCGACCATGAAATTCAACGGGAACTCAAAAAATATACACCCTGTTCTACATAAAAAATAAGGTTGGTACCGTTCAGAAAAAATGGAATACGCTATATAAATGAGAATAATTTTAGAATCTAACTTTTGCAGGTAGTTATAAAACGTAGAGCTATTTGAACTCGAATGGCAGCTATAGCAAATAAGTATTCTCTATTAAAAAACAGTTCATTTTTTCACCATTTTACATAAATCTGAAACTTTCAATATCCGTCGTCATGTCCGCCTGCTGCAAATTTAACGCCACCGTTTTTCTACCGGTCCCCTCTTCAGTATCACATTTACTGGACTAATTCGTGGACGAAACGGCCTCAGAGCTGTTTTGAGTTCGGAAATTTCGTATAATTTCTGTGTAGTTGTCATCTCACCTCATGAATATTCCGTGAGGCCTGGACCAAAACAACAGGAGATACTTCACGGATAATAAAAGTGAAAATTTATGGAGCTTTAAAGCATTTACTTTTAACTGGAGGTACCTGGTAATATACAACCGGATTTATTGACATTAAGTTGAGGTGCTTTAACCTGTTAGCTCGACAGGCCGAAAAGGCTAAACTTAACTACCGTTAACACTTGCTTTTTATTTTACTACCGACTATACAAGGAAACAATCAATAAGATAACCAATGTGAAAATTAGAATATCGCTATGTGTTTAATCTGACCAATATTACACTTCGTAAGATTAGACAAATAAGTGCTACCCTGCAAAAGAGTATAAAGATTATACAGGTATACGGAGTTAAGAGAGAACAATAATAAGTAATAGCGCAATCTTTTGAAAGAAACCAGTTAAAGGTTATATATCAAAAACTCATAACTTTTTTTCTGATTTATGTTTACATTTTTTACACTTCGTAGAACAACGATATGGATAATAGTGTTGTGGAGAGTAATTGATCGACTTCTTCAGCAGTGAATAAAATATTTACTTTAATATTCGCTTTCCTAGTTTTGTATTTTATTAAGTCCCAAAAAACTGCCTTCCGTTTTTAGCTTCAGTACTATTCCAAAAAAATATGCGGTTACTCTGGATAGCCTTCGCTATTAAGGAAACAAATTAACTTATCACTATAAAGAGTCATGTTTTACTAAAATTATTGTACAAAATGATGCATGTTAAATAATGGTCTTTAAACCATTAAAATAAAAATGTTAAGAGAAAATTCAAAGTGGGTACCTACTGTTCTAGAAAACCTTCGACCATCGGCGTAAATTATTATTTAAATTGCTGAATTGAAAGCAAAAATGGACATATTTCACCCTGCATTAAACTCGAGTAACAGTTGTGCGACATCGTGTCACCTGTTTAAACACTCGGAACAATATGAGACAGAAATGGATCAATCGGATGCATCCCTCCACATTTAGGACGAGGGGAGAACAAAGAATTTGCTCTTGGAAAAACATCTGCTTTTACAAATAAAGTGCCTGTTTTGCTAATCTTATTAGTAATAATAAGCATTCAGATTAGTGCTATACCTGCAGTATATTGGCAAAACTCTTATTTCCGATTATATCTAGAACATCTGAAATAAAATTAAGCGACACTTCCAAACTGCTGATGAACTATATCCATATTACACAAGGACTCTACTTGTTTCACGTCCCTTAGGAAAATCAAAATTTTAAAAATATTATTTTATCAACACCGTCCCATATACTGTCCCTATAATTAACTTTCATATAATCACCTGATAAATAACAAGGGTGTGTATGAAAAAGAATCAAATGGCGAAATAGTTTTTATCTTATCTTATTTTGAAGCTTTTCGTATTTCATTCTTCAAAGATCTCAGCTTTTTTCAACCTTGACATTTTAAGATCCCTGCTGCCATTTCGCGTGATGTAAATTAATTACCACAGGATAAAAGTAAAGCCACAATTACAAAATTCTAATGAAAGGAAAGATTATGCAAATTGTTACGCTCATAATTTGGAACAATCGAAATAGTTATTCTAAAAATTTGTATTTACAAGTGAATATCTAATAAATTTATAAAACGAAGCAATAGAAAGTGTGGAAAATAGAGGAAGTAAATAAAAGCAATGCGAAAACTTATATTTCAGTGGACAGAATATAATATTCTTTATAAAATAACTCTGAACGAATATAATAAACTTAGTGATTTATAGCATACCGACTATTTGTAACTGATGTTAAAGAGATTAATATTTGTATTTTATTTCGAGAATATTGTGCGAAACTCATATGTTCTTATTGATCAATACTTGTTTGTTCCTGAATCCTAAATATTTCATAAAATTACATCTGGACCTCTTCTGATGATAAGTTTTCTGTGGGGTTGAGGTCAGGCCACTGAACAGGGCTTTCCAAAATTTGCACGATTTCTTGTCTTATCCACCCTACGATTACGCGTAACTTGTGTTTTGGGACATTATCGTTCTGGAAAATGTTTTAAAGGATATCGCTATATGCCGGTTCAACCACGACACCATCCAAGAAATGAATCGGGCCAACGTCATTTTAAACCCATGAAGTGGGTGTAACATACATTGGAATAAAGCTTTGGCCCACTGATCTTCTCACACGACACATTCCGTCCGAACCAGGTATTATGACGAGTTGAATCATTCATTTTCTGTCTATTTCAAGTGAGCAAGCAAACCGCTCTGTTCCCCCAAGTTCTGCAAGTCTTGTACTGTCATGCTTGCCGGCAACTAGACTTCTTTAAATGCCTTGTTAATTCCTAGAGTTAAAGGATGGGATCGTTTTTGTTAATGAAAGAGTGTAGCAAGTAACGACCAATTTTAAAACGCTTTGCAACTAATGACTTTTCTCCGTTTTACTTCCGAGCAAGTTGCTTAAACTTTCTTTGTGTTCGTTGTTGACGAATTATTACTTTAATTCTTTAATAATAATACCACTTCTGCTTCTTTAAGAATAACATAAACGCTTAACTAAATAATTCTTATGATAGTGGATAACTATATAATTACCTTGAAATTTCTGGAAATGATTAAACTGAGCGAATACATGCTTCTAATCTGAGAAAAAAGTCCCGGACTAATGGATTCGATGCGGAGCAGCAGAAATTTTTATGAATTCCTCTACTTGGTGTTCGTTGGCTCAGCTTTATTGAAACCTTACGTTCATCAATTGATATTTCGAAGATTTGTCCTTGACATGTAAAAACTTATCTAACTGTCAAATCGAATTTTGGTAAAAGAGTATAAAAACTATAGCACACACCTTTTTCCGCCATCTTCATCCGTCAACAAATCATAAGCTACTTGATGGCTTCTTTAATTGAACACTTGTTGTACTTTTATCCAGTAATGCAAATACACTGTATTCAGGTGCGCTTGAACTCCTGAACAACGCCATCCACTTTGGCTGTAAGTAATATGCTTGGAAGTGTTACTGGAACCGTCAAACATTGCGCCGAAGCTGACCGCTCCAGGGCTTGCGTTCGAAAAAGCTTCTAAACCATTTTAGCGCCCCAACCCGGGAATATCGCAGGAAGAAGAGCCATTGCCCGCGGGAGTGTCCGATGCATTTCACGTAAGCGACACTTCTGGGATGCAATCGTTAAGGCCTCTTCCATCTCGGCAAGTGAATTACGTTTATTGACGTGTCACGAGACTACCCGTACTACGAAGCTGTCGTCGCCTGAATGGAAGGCTTACGCGGGCAAATCGATACCAACTAACTTATACGCATTCGTGCCCTTTTGACGGAGTTGAGACGTAATCTGGCAGATTCAGGGGCAGTCGATGTATAAGGAAGCGTTGAATCTAGAGGTTATATCTAACGTAAATGTTACTCATGCAGTAATTCCCTCGGCAATTCTTATTACATCAATTCATGATAAATCCAAACTATACCCAAATGACGTAAATCGCTGAAAGAAATGTATTAGTTTTCTCAACAAAATTTTATTTCACATAACAAATTTTATTGGCAAAAATGGCGTTAGGCAAAATATATGTCCACGCAGCATTTTTCCTATTTTAAAACAAATTTGCTGCTTCTGCAAATTTAATCTTTTCCTCAAACAAATACACTTATTCAAATAAAATAATGTCTTTGTTGATTTAGGCAATGGTTCTTGTTTTCTCAAGTAATATAGTATTTGCTCCTATTTAATAATTGATTTGCTGAACCAAGTAAAGCTATAATTTATCCACAAAAATACTGTTTTTCCAGAGTTATTAAACAGGCATCAAAAATAAGGTATTTTAAAATATGAAGCATGTTTTATTGGCAAAGTGGAACAATGTGGAGATAAGGAATACCATTAAATACACAATTTTTTTTCCCGTTCTGGAAACGTCATTTGTAGCAATGTCTCTTCAACTTCAACATATTCTTGAAAGCCCTATTCACTAAGTAGATCTTCTAAATCCTTCGTGAGACTATTTTAATACAGCTTAACACGCTCTATCACTTGGTACACTATCACTACATAATCATCATTAGCATTTATTAGCTTGTCCAAAAACGCGTTACCACATAGCGGGTCCGATAAATAGTGCGGGAATATACGGGTGGCGTGAACATGGTCGTCCACCGCATCACGTGACACAGTTTACTAAAATCTTTGTTGAATTAGCAAACCCTTTTTTTCTGTATCAACCCATGTTAACAAATAGTCAGTTTTAGAAGCAAATACTTTTTCATGTATAACAAATTACAAAGTGCCAAATAATATTAGCTACAGTTGCATGTATATTTTAGTTACTTGTACATATGAACAAGATGAAATTTCATGAATTTACAAAAAAATTAATCAGGCTTGAAAATTTTCACACAGCAAATTTTATTTGTTGCAAAAATTAAAACATTTCTTTCTATCATGGTACAAGCAAATCAAATGTTGGCTTACTGAACATAGATAGATTTTTAGTAAATTATCATACCTCTGCTTTCTGGTGACATTGACAGTATTAGATACGTACATTATATCAATGTTGCTATTAATATCCTATGAGGGTTGCATGGAGAAACTGCTAGGATAAAATAATATAAATAAGTTAATGATAAGCGTGACTGTAATCGTTTCAATTTGTTTGTTTACCAACAGACGGTGCGTTATAAATCTCGATGTTGCACAGACAGGAAGAAACTACTCTCGCGCTGTGGCATCTTTCATTCAGTCAACCCTAAATCAAAACAATATGACTTACTGAACTGTTGCATATTTTCTGCTGAAAGGGTAACTCACAGAGAAATTACTTTGAAGGTTATCTCATCTGATTCCTCATCCTCTTTTTATCTGCTCTCTTTCTGCATGAAACCTAAATATGAGGCTTACATTACTACACAAGGGTGAATTCTTTGCTTGATAATAGCGAATAAAGTGTAGAATTTTGACCATCATAGGGTAAGCTCTGGAATTTCTGCCGTACGAGGATTAAGCACGCGTGCGTTAATGCGGAACAAAGATTTTCACTTTGCTGGTATGCTAATATAGAGCACATTCTCCGAAGTAAATGTTAATTTCTAACCATCTCAGGGTCATCTGTGTGTACTACGTAGATATCTTCGTAGGTATCCCCACGTTGCTGATAATTCTACATTATTTGACACCAATATGAGAACATTCAGCGACCGTATTCATACAATTAAATAAATGTGATAAACTCAGTACCCTTTCCTATGATTAATTTCTTTAAAGGTCTTGTAGATTTTAGGATAACTAGCCATCTCCTTACTGTTCATATTAATGCTCGGGCTGGGCTCGAATCCGCTAGGTCACCGGCACCGGAACCAACACTCATGATTAAACCTTTCAGGCAAGCGACGGAGTAATCTGTCACCACTCTAACGGTGAAAAACTAACTACAGATACTTATGAACATGATACAAAGTCTTCACTACCAGTAATATTTCACATCCATTTACGGAATACCCAACTAGCAACTTACAGCTTTATAGTGGTCAGGCAAATGTTTATAAAACAATTTTTATAAAACAGTCGTACTCTTGTAAACATCGTCAGAACGTTTATAGAATGCTTAAAGATACAAAAAGGCGCATCTTTATAAAATATTTTAGTTATATACAGTATCCCATAATGATTTTAGTAGGTGTTATAGAACAGTTTTGTAGATAGTTACAGAGGTGGTGTAAAAATTACTATAAATCAGTTACAAAACGGTTTTATAGCAATTTATTATAAAACAGTTTTATAAATGTTACCGCATTATCTATTATGCGACTATTCTGTTGCATTCAGCATCTTCAAAGGGATTTTTCAGTGTTTTAACTGATTTGGCGGAGAATGATTTATTTCTTAACGATTGGGTAAGGTTGCAACCCATATTCCTTTTCTGTAAAATAAAACATGTCCTCAGACCGAGATATATACTGTACCAGATGAAATAAAATTTGCGTAGTATTGAATTGTAGTTGCAAGAAACTACTACCAAACAAAATTTTCTGTGAAACATATGCATATATGTGTACAAAATTTTTAAGCGCTTCAATAGTAATAGATATTTACAAAATGCAAAAAATGTTTTTAATCGTGTAGCATCTTAAACCTATCTGCACTGATTATAAACCACATTACTTTTTTGTAAAAAAATAATATTTAGTGGGCTTTGCGCAATGGCGGCCATATATGTGCTTATAATCATGATAATAATATAGCTTTCTCTTTATAAAATACGATTATCACAGAAGAATTTGCTATATAACAAATTGTTTTTTACATGTGTCAAATCAAGACTTAATATAATAGTTTTATAGGTGTTCACAAGATGACGATTCAGTGTTGAATAACATATATTTAAAACCTTTATAAAATAATTTGTCTCCACTGGAAAAATGTTCTATAAAAAGTTGTGTAAACCTTTATACAATGAGTATAAAACGTTGCTTAATACTGTTTTATAATTTTCCTGTGATAACGTTCCTAATACTAAACTATATAACAATTTATTGTACTGAAGCTGAATACTCGTACGGGAATACCTTATAAAATAAAATAGACGCCGAGGAACAATAATAAAACATCAATAAGGCAAATATGCCTTGCTATTTGGAAATTATGAAATAATTTTGCTTGTTGGGTAGTTTTGTTCAGTGTGGATAGCGTCTTCTAAAGTAAGCGATCAACTTTCTTGTACATCTTGCTGTTGCGATGGAACCCATTCAAGTCCCTCATTTTTTTGCATCAATATCTGTTATTTATTGTTATTTAAGTTTCTCCACCAGAACTTCGGACGATTGTCCTTTGGAAATGGATTCCATCATTTGTTAACTTGTGCAATACCCTCACGATGTCTGTGGAACCTCGAATAAATCTTCTAAATAAAAAGCAGACTCACAAAAATTTCCCACTTGGCGTGGATATTCCGGGATTGTCAGTTGCGTACTACAGAAGTCTGCTGGTTCAGATATACCAAATTGTTCAACTCAATCCTTTTAGAACGGAATTCAGAAGCCGATTCAGAGCGTTATATAATCCAAATGCCATCATATTCAAATGCTACTACCCATTGCCAGTGCAGCCTGAATTGTCAGGGGTCAAAGACTATCAACTCTTAATTATGACGTTCTTTTGCATAAACTAAGGTACTTTTCTGGGGACCTGTTTGATAGGACGTGCTCGAATGGTTTGAAACAATCAGAAGCAGAGTGAATTACCATACTGTAACAGTTAACTAAGAATATATAATTGACCCATTCCAAATTTTTAAATTTATTCTTGTTTCAATATGAACCTATGATTCGCGTATAAACGACCACATCAAGTAAAGCAATAGAAGAGCAACAGGCGGTCCGATACTTCTGGGTAGATACACTGGCGTACAACAACAACTGAAAATAAATAACAAAATAACATTTCAACCAGTTCTTTTGTTCTTTCCCAGTTTGAAGCCAGATTGTAGCAATGATAAACTTTATAAATACTGAAATGGTGCTTGCGTCTTGCGCTATCAAGTCAGATTAATTTTTGCCAAACTGGTTACCAGCAAGACATTACGCGCCAGCAAACAATTCCTACTTGAAGACCACCAAATATTAATTGATGTTATAGATTTAGTTGTAGAACGGACGTACATATTATTAATATATGATCAAACGTAGAGGTATACGAAAAATCATCAATGCTGTGTGAGTACTGATAAGATTTTATATAGGCTGTTAAATGCAACAAGGATGCCAAAAGTAAATAACTACTTTTTTTATTGATTTTCAGTCTAGCGAAGTAATGTAATTGCAACACAATATTTCTGTGCAAAATAAACGCAGAACTACCTCTTGCAAAAATTTTCTGCAGGAATTCTAGAGAGTGCCGCTTGTAGTCACTTGTCTATGCACACCAACTCAAATAAAACGCGCTCGGGAATTTTTGTAATGAGGAAGCGAGCGCAAAGCGATGGGGAGCGACCGGAACGCCAGGCCCCATTAAATCCTGCAGGGTTCAGTAAAAAGTAATGTTTGAGTAAACGGCAATCATTTGTCTTTTTATCACTCAATTTATTTAATAGACGGATGTTTTACATTAAAACTGAATTTTCCTTTGTCTCCCGTCCGCTTCGCACCGATTTCTCGATCGGTTTAGGCGCTTCAATCGGGCTAATTCAGCTTTTACGTTATTGTCTTTTTATGCTACGTCCTTTACGCGGGAATTATCCAAATCCGGGACCATTCTAGTCACGTTTGAGCCGGTCGTATAGCCAGAAGTACGAAAAGGGTGCAAAGGGAAGTTTTGCGACTGAAATGCAGATTATTCGAGAACATTGATTAGAAACAATCTTGCGTAAATAAAACTTTTCTGACTAAACTTTACAGCAGAAATGAAATGCTCAGATACGGTGTAATGCTGAACGCAAATAGTTTCTTTCCCTTTTTCATTTCACAGTATTCCCGTGAAGAATACAAATTGGCATCGAGAATATACTATGTGCTGTCAATTATTCCAACCAAATTGTATCTTTTTTTACCGGGAAAACGAAGAAATAGTGATTCAGCTTTTTCAGTAATTTTTGAGATATTCACTACTCAACATCTGTTTAGTTAGTTTATTATTTAAAAGCTAATATACGTTAAGCTGGGCTTGGTGGTTGCTTTCTTAAAGTAGAACTAAGCTGCATTTGTTCATTTCTTCTTTTACGTAACTATTTTTGTTCAATGTTCACAAAGAGAACTCAATTTCGCAAGCTTTATTTCAATACTGCTTGCATACTCGCTTTACACATATGTCTGATGGTCTAAATAGATTGAATCCAAGAAACCCTGACGCAGCTAATGTCAGAGCACTTATACCGAAAATACAATAGAAAACACGATAGAAATCTGCTGGTGTATTACATGTTGTTAGGTTACACCGTTGTCTAAATATTCAGATAACGATTATACCTACAGAACTATAATTTTTGGGGGGAGGGAAAGGAAGTAATAAGTTAAGCGGAAGCATAGGAGGGCTAAATGAAAATTTAAGCTGATATAAGTATGTAGTTTTATGTTAGTTTTATTTAAAATATCGATAAGTAGAAACCACATTGTGCGCGCGATAAAATATCGAACTCACCACTGGGAAGTGTAGTTCTTCGCGAAAGGAGAGAAAGCAATGAATGCCAGAGCGTTAGGATCCAACTTCTTGTACGAAAAATCTTTTCAATTACACAATGTTGCAGAACCGGCTAGAGACCGCTGTTCTACACTCGTCCCGAACCATTTGTTTTATAGCGGTAGTTTTTTTTTTAGTAGTAGTTTTAAAAGAACCTGCTCATTTCGCCATTACTTCCTAATCATATTTAATATTAATTAAATATAAAGAATGACCCGTACATATATATTATAAAAATAATAATTTAGCTTGGTTAACTTGCGTATTTGACAGTTTCTTTGCTTCAATGTATCTCTAAGGTAACTTGGTATATTCAAGAAACTGTTTAATTATATGCAAACTTATTCCTATATATATACTTCGTTCCATCCTTTTGTTATATTAATTACCGCTTCTATATATTTATAAGCATTGTCATCCTCGCCAATTTGACTCGGTACATTTGGTACTTAAAACAATATAGCCAAAAGTAGCACACAAAAACTAAAATATTTATTTAAAGCATACAAAATAACACCTATTATTTAATAGGTATTGTTATGAAATACGTTTCGCTCAAACATGCAGATTTAACACAAAAACTGTTTGTATTACTATAATTATATCAAGAAAAAGAATTAACAAGCAAGTTTAAAAAACAGGTAACAACTAAGGGAGCTAGATAGCATTAACTTGCATAATGTGGAATCAAATGTCACCGGACAAGTGTTACATTGTAATTCATACGGGCTTAAGAAGTACAAAGCGTAGGTATTATCTAGATAAAACAGCGACAAATTACAAATATAAATATGATTCTTCTATTCAGTCTGGGATGCATGCCTTTACTTATGTCATTAAACAAAGAACTTAGTACGTATCTGTTGTATTTGACATTTATTGCGCATATTGCGTAAATCGAAACAACCTTTACCATGTGGTAAATATAAATGTTTGCAAAGTTAATAATTTTTCACTTTATAAATCATCTCTATAATTATTAAAGTTACTTAGGACTCCTACTATTGTACGTTTACTAAGCTGAATTTTGTTCTACCTGTATTTCAGTCTTCAGCTTGACTTTAATAATAGAGCGTACGTGTTAAACGACAATGACGCAGCGCGATGTATKCACGATTTCAGCACAAATCGAGTTACAGAATATGGCAAGATTGTCATATGTCAATGTAAATGCTAAATTTTTCTTTTTTTTTCTCCATAATTAGTCATTTCTAAGATCAAAAATGTGMTAAATATGTAAAAGCCACGATCTCGAATAGTGCCTACTATGAATATGAATGATCAAAGCTACTGCACATACATTCCAACTCACTCAACTCCAGTTCATCAACAATGAGTAGACATCTGACAAGGCCAGTTAAAAATAATATTGTTAAAATACTAATTATAATAAATAATGAAAGCCATTAGATTAATTCTAGAGGAATTCTGTAGCTATAGTAGAGCTATACACCAATTCTGAACCAATTAGTTCAACTCTCAAGATATGACTATTAGACTACTATACCTAAGTCAGTATAAATACAATACTGAAAGGTTTTTTGTAAATTAGTCGACCATCTTTGCGGTTAGATGTTCGCTAAAACGTCCAAGCGCACGTTCCACATGGTCCAGAATCTGTTCCCGCAACAGCCATATTGATCGTGTTAAAACAGATTATTAATTAGCTCCATTAGATAATAGGATTGTGAATAGTTCGACAACTCAACAAAGCTTTTTCCCGCTTATAGCAAATTACTATAACATTCGTTTATTCATTATTCACATCAGAATGTTTCTATAAATGCACTATAGCAAAATGGGGAGAGCGTGATTCCTAAGCCCCGAAACCAGTGCGGATTTGATTAATTAGGGTTTGCACACGAATTCCAAATAGGATTTCCAATTTGGGAACTTTAGAAATACATGCATTAGACCGGCACACTCCGTGTACACAACTTCTCAAACCGCCACCCCACATCTGAAATTGTAATCTTTGTTAGTATAGCTGTACTGTAGGAAGTTTGTGCGAAAATTTCCAAATCGGATCGTCAACTTAAAGCCAGTGCTTTTAGCTCCTGTTGTCCGCTAAAATATATCCATTTTAGATGTGGAGTGCGCTCGTCCAAGCGGAAAGCTTCTATGTTTACGTTCAAGTTTAAGACGTAGATTCGCATTATTGATCAAGCTCGGAAAGTAGATATTGGAAACAATACAAACACTACTTACCTAATACCTATAGTTGAAGTAATTGTATTTCTTTAAGTGCTTACGAGTATTTTGAATAACTAAATTTAGGTACCGTAAATATTGTCGTTTGGATTGAAATAAATAGTTCCGAAAATTCGATTCAAGTGTTTCGTCAAATGACGAAGATATCGATATTTAGCGTCGTTGATACTTTTGCTTACATACATAACTATACCGAACGATACCATTTCAAAGAATATTCATGCACGGAGTATCAGTACTTCGATACCCCATGCATATKTTCTAGATGGCACGCACCAGAAGGCATACCATGGTATTGACATAATACATAAAATTCTTTGAGTGGATTATATTGTTCTCTTGTTTTCACTTCGAAATTTTTTGTTTAACAAGATTATCCAGGAACTGTCAACTGGCGATATAATTACTAATACTCATAACTTCATTCAGTTTAGCATTTGACGCATTAATATTAGTATTCGAATCTACTAATGTAGCAGATTTACTTGCATCTCATTCCTCGAAATCAATTTTGCTAAATTACGTAATGAAATAAATGGAGCAATTCATCCCTTTCCACGATAAACAGGTGCTTAAGTTGCCGGGTAGTTTACTGCATAGTGTAGGTAGATCATACTCAACTCATATTATGTCTTTAGCTGAGAGTTAACCATTATTGTTATTATCATTATTATTATTATTATTATTATTATTATTATTATTATTATTATTATTATTATTATTATTATGAGTATTATTATTATTATCATTATTATTATTTTGTTTTTAATCTTCATTATGTAAAGATAAAATAGTCCAAGTACGCCTACTTCCGTTATTGATGCATGAAAAAGCATCTACTGATGTGAGCGGTTATTGGTATTACTGATTCTAGCATAGATGCCTGTATCTTTATGTTCAGCTCAAGTTCTTTTAAAGCTTGGGGGCGCAATTTTGGTGTTATACCAGTTACAGACATTATTATACGCACCTTTGGTCTGTGCTAGAGGTAACTATTTTTCTATTTTTTGTTGGTATTTACTTGTGGTGTTGTTATCACATGGAATGCTTATTTCTACGAGGGACGTATGTTTATTTGGTTCGTCGATTAAAGTCATATCTGATATAATTCTTAATATTGCATGGTCTGTATAGATTGTTCTGTCCCAGTATAGCTTCTCCTTTTCTTTTTCAAGACAGCTGGCGGAGTGTAGGTATAGTAATGTTTTCACTCTGTTAAAAGCTGATGCTTGTACGCTAGGGCTTGATGTATAATTTCTGCTACCTACTTTATTATATATCTGTTTATATTGTGTCGCTGCTAGCATTTTACAACCACTAATAATATCTTCTATAGTTTCGCTTGTAAAGTTGCATCCGCGACATCTTCCATTATTTTCATGTTAATGACATAATCTTGAAAGTTGTTATACGAAGTCCTGCCTTTGGGGTTGTAATTATCTTTGCATTAGCCACATAACAGTATAAGTTAATACTCTATATATCTTCGTTGTCATGTATAGGAATAGTAACTTTTCATTTATTTAAGTTGATACCACAGTGTTAGTTGGTAATACCAGGTATTGGTATGCAAGTTGTCATTCAATATTCAAGTTAATAAAAGTTTAATAAAACTTGTTACGCGTTTAGTAAACTCTTCACAGAACTAACAAAGTATAAACCAGTGAATCAACAACAAGACATAACATTCGTGTTGTTAAGTTAACCCTTAACTGCGGACGTGGGATTTTCTAACGTAAACGCGGACGTGCCGTCTGGGAGACGGCAAAATATGTTAGGGCAAAAAACCTAAAATTTCTAAATAAAATTTGCAACCATTATTTTTTGTTAATCTTTGGCTTATTGTATTTGCTAAATTAGATAATAACAAAAAAAATATAAAATGGTTGATGACAGGACTAGTTATTTTGAAACGTGCTCTAAATTGCAGTATGTTCAAAACGTGTGAGTAAACAAAGCACTGGTAATGTATTATAATACATTTATTGCATGCTACATGTTTAAAAGGGTTATATAGTTACAAAAAAGCGGTTCTCCATCTGATGTACTATAGTTGACGTTTCACTTTCATCATCACTACCTGCTGATTATTACTGTCGTGCTCAGATTCGTCAAAATTTTCATCTGGGACTTCATCAATATCAGTGGCATCACTTCCTATTTCATTGCGGTGTGCAGTGAACTGTCTATCTTGATGTGAAAATAGTCTCTAAGCCTCGTTACTTGTGTATTGTGTAGTTGACGTATATTAACAATACCTCTGCCTTCCTTTAACCACTGTATATTAGTTCTTTAGACGCAAGCCTTAGGATGATGCATTCTACGTCTTGTCGGATTTGTCGATTAAGCACTCTAGCTCACTTTCTGACCATCTTCTTATTCCAAACGAATAGGTTAATTTTAATATTGCTTATGTATGTATGTATTCTTTATCGGCAGTTTTAGTTTCCTAAGAACGTATTTAATTTTTCCACATAATAATCGCTAACTTCTAAGCTTCTTCAACTCCTCTGTATAAAAGTTTTGCACATCACAATCGAAGTAATTCATAACAGCGGTCTTGAGATCCGACCAAGCCACTGTTTGGTGTGTAAGAAAAGTAAACGGTCGCTTGCCGCAAGATCGGGGCTGTAAGGTGGGTGAATCTTTTCCGCCCCTATGAGTTTGGATCGCCCTTCCAGTTTGGTTAGCGTATCGCAGTACGTAGAAACCCCTATAATTGTTGTCCCACGTTCCACGAATTCAACAAACAGAAAGTCCCTATATCATCCTAAAAAACCGTAGCCACCATTTTCCGACTCGTGTAAGGAGAGTGCGTGATTATTTTCGCTTTTGGTGAAGTTCAGTAGCGCCACTGCGTTGACTGTTCGTTGATTTCAAGGGCATGGTCGTCCATAACAATGTGGGAAAACAAGTAATGTCCGTCTTGTCGATAACGATAAAAAACCGTCTACTTGACATTCTTTACTCTTTGTACTAGCCAAAAAGCATTTTTAGTACCCACATTGCACACAGTTTGTTATATCTAACAGGAAATTCATCAGTTAGAGCACTAATTATTATTGTCAGTCATCGGTCAAATCGAACTTTTGGTCCACCTGTTGATCGAGTTCATCGTTCGGGATACTGGTCCTGCCACTCGGTACATTAGTCAGACCTTTCTTAAATTATGGATACCATTGTCTAACTTTACCTTCACTCATTACGGTTGGTCCATAAACAATGTATAAATTCTTTAGTGTCTTCGCCGATAAGTAATAGATGGCACTGTATGCATAGAACCTTGTTCTTACCCAATATTTAAATATATATAATCCAAACTGCCTGGTTTTTGTGTGTTTGGTATTCTTAATATATAACGCATAGTTGGCGCCAACTAGCAATACAAATATCCATACCACATGAAATATCGAGCAATCAGTATCCATACAAATTATCGATACTTCAACCCAGAATAGTATCGTTAGCATTCCTAGTATTGACATGTGACAGGCTAAAACGTAATTTTAATTTGTTTTGTGGGTTTGTTTTGTTGGAAGCGATCGTTTATTGGATTTATTTGCCACGAATACGTTTTATTTTTTACGTATTCCATTTTTCATTAAAGCATGAACGTTCTCCTATTTTTTAGTATGGTGTTGTAGTGGCATCTGAATTAAAATTAGATGTTCTCATTTCTGTCCTCGAACAACCGCTTGAAGCCATCGCCTTACAAAGCAACCGAAGGTCATTTCCTTCGTTACTTCTGTAATTAACCCCCCAGCCACGCCTTTTCTGTCGTTACAGTCAATTTAGATATATTAATTAGTCGTTCAGTCCGTCATTCGTATCTGTCTTTCCGAGATAAAAACGTACGGGACCAAAAAATCCCAGCACACAGCTGTCTTGTGACAAGTGACAATTTGAGTGTCGTTAGATCTGATAAGAAGTGCATTTGTTACATGACAGCGTGACAGGTTACATCAAATCCAATATAAACATCCTCACCGGCGTTAATGTGTTGATCTTACCCCGCGGAACGGCGGCGTCAGTTCTTATTATCATATGGGATTTACGTCTATGTCAAGATCAATGCACTCAACCAGGATGCAAATTTTAGATTCGCTCAGTTCGCCAACTAGTTTACGCGGCGCCGGGATAAAATGGTTTTAAAGGCAGATTTATTCTTTTAGTAATTTTATTGTGTAGTGAGCGACATGTACAGTGGTAACCAAAAAAATAATCCATACACCATCTTTTCCCTAGATTGATTATATTATACTCGTAGCTTTGATAGGTTGGTTAATTTTGAAAAGTTTGACTCTATAGTTATTGACATTTGACGGTTCAGAATTAATAATACCATAGAAAAATTTTCAGAACGCCAACTAAATAGGGAAATTGGTTCGGTTTTGAGCAAAATTTTGTCCTTGTTTAACATTAGCATTATTCTGTTTATCTCTGTCTTCAGTTGGGAAGGAGCTGAGAGGGCAGCACGAGCGCGGTGATTCTGCATTCCAATTGGTCAATCTTGTTGCAGCCCCAAACTGTGTAGTTGCCAGATTACACAATTGCTTTCCTTATTATGTTATAAGAAATTCACTTTATTCCAATCACTTTTATTACAAACTTTTTATTAATAGTGCTAGAATATTWTTGGTTGTGGCTTAATACTCTGACGTATTTGACGATATATAAATAACCTTTCGCTGGATTTCAGAGATTGAGTTTAACATTACTATTTTGAAATCAATTTGGCACTCTTGCACGCCTGCGCCGTGCGCATGATTACGCGTTTATCCGCCATATTGCTTTTTCAAATTATAGGGTTAAGTGCGACTGTGTGTTTGGTGTTTGGACGTTAATTTCTTTTCGTTGCGTTATTATTACATAAAAGTGTTAAGAACTAGTGAAGCTTGGTAAGTTGCCATTGTTGAAATGTCATGATGTAGTACTCTGGGCTCTTTTGTTGTATAGTTGCACTGTTGGTTGAATTACGGCTGTGCGTGGCGATTACACTGCTATAAGAGTAAACTTGGTAAGTTTGTAGTTATTGGGGGATAAGAAATTGTTATTGATTAAACTTTGGTTTATAGTGGTCTTACTGTTTTGTGGAGGCACACGTGGTTAGTGACTCCAGCATCTTTTTTCGCTTCTGAGTCTGAGAACAAAAGCCATAGACAAAAGCTAAAATACAAAAGCAGCAGGAGTCTGTGTTAAGTAACTATTTGGAGTAAGGAAATCTACTTCATTAATGTAGCAGCAGTACTGGTTGGTTAAAGGTGTGTAACCCAATATCATCACCATCTGATTGTAAAATGTAAGTAGTACAATAGCAATTGTGATACTATTTTTATTAAGAAAACTTATCATAGGTACCCCTACATTCCTGTAGCAATTAACATTATGCAACAGTGTCGTTGCTTGGTCTGCAGGATGCAGTGATGTGCTTGTCGTAAAAAAGCATTGTTTTCCTTATAATGCGGAAAAGCAAGTGCATGCTGCTTGTTAATATAGCTAAATTAAAATAACAATGCTTTAATATATGTATGGCTTTTGTTTTCGCAATTATAGAATTTAATGCTTGAATCTAGTTACGCGAAAATTGCGAGTAGATGCTGTTCCCTCGTTATATCCAGCAGTTATACCGATTTAGTTAGTATAGAACGTGCTAACCTATCCTGTAAAAAATTGTGCATTTATGATGTCTTAGGAATTAACGTATCATATATTTTAGCTGAAACATCTAGCAGCTAGTTGTTCTGGTTTATAAGACAGCCAAGACACATCTAATGTGAGTGGACATCCTGTTTCCGAGGCATTCCAGACACGTAAAGAGCAAACGGTTCATCTAGAAAAAGGCATCTTATGCATACGGTGGAAAACAAAGAGAGGTCTACATTCGCAAATTGAAAAGGAAGTACAAAAATAAATCTGGAGATGTGGGGGCATTGACAGAACTTGTAGATTCCCCTTCTTTAAGAAACTTATTTAAAGGTAGGTGAAATACCTACATCGATCTCATTTAAAAAATAATAAATAATTCTTTGTTTTTTAACAGGGGGATGTTATCTCAATTATGCAGTGCAAAACGGAATCCCCATGGAAGACATAGGATGGTAGAGAAGGTACTGGCAATTGCGCTTCTGAAGAGGAATCCTAAATATTATAGGTTCTCGTGAAAAGTTGTTGCTCTACTAGCTCGTACTACTTTGTTGACGATGTTGCAAAAAGTATCCTTCCATTCTGGAATAAACGAACACCATAATTTTGTCATCGGGGACATTGTACGTTCTGTCTGTCATATAGGAATTCCTTTGTGGTGCAAGCGATGGCATCAAGAAAACCAGCAGACTCGAAAGGAAGCAAGACAAGTAAGGCGGCAGATGCGCAAGTTCCAGCATTAGGGATAAATTAAGTTATTCTATATCGTTACAAGTGTCAAGTTTGCATTTTGCAGACATAAAGTATTATTTTATATTATACACATCCATAAATGCATGTTTTTAACGATTCATTACTTACAATGAATTTGTTTGTCAAGACAGACTGCATGCACTCAGTATAGTAATACAAAAATACAAGTAAGTACAAAAATTATCAGTGTTTCAAGCTTTCTGTTTATAAAACTTTGTTTTCTAAATGTTTTAAGAGTTTTTTTACAGTTTACATTTTTAAGCAATAAATTTACGAACCACCCTAGAACCCATGAAATTATTGAATAATAGTAACAATAAAAACATTTCCTATTTATTAGTTCAGCTCAACATCATATACAATTGTTATAAATATAAAAAGCTAAATGAATAAAATAGTAATAGAAAATCTTAGTTGAAACAGCTTAATGAGTTTCTTCATTAATTTGTTAAAACCTGCATTGTGTTATTTCCATATGCCTTTAAGAAGTACCAAATAAATGGTACACTTACTGAACTTCCATAATTGTAAATGCCAGTAACAAAATTTATATATTGTACAATATTCCTTCATGTAGGAAATCAAATAAGATTAGCACGGTGCCCTAAAACCATAGATTTTTACAGAACATATTGATTTTGATAAAAGCCCGTTAAGCTTTTTTATATACAGATGATATGATATTTCTATGGTATAAGCAACGTTATTGTACATACAATATTTATACACTATACCACGAAATTAGTTTTATTTGCTATTGTAAATATTATTTATGTATGTATATCAATTATTTCTCTTTGTGTTCAGCTATTTGAATTATTGTAAATAGTATATAATTTTGTCTCATTCTATGATTTACTATTGTAATTTTTTTATTGTTTTGTAAATAAACGTTTTCCAGGGAGTCATTGTTTCATTTTGAAGTTAAATAAAAAATACCAGTAGATTATCAGTACAGCACTGCTTCTAGCACATTTTTAAACCTGCCGCCGCACGCCGCGCGCGACCTCTACCGACACCTTCCTATACAGCGGCGCAGACCGAACCCGAAATATATAGGGAGTCGTACTTCTCGACGTTTTCTCTGATAATACTATTTAATCACTGATCTCTAAATAACTGGATGTCGCATAAGTCATTCAAAACTGTGATAAGTAGAGACTCGTGCGCCACCATGCCGCTGGTATTCGTACTATCAATTTAACGGCGCGTCCAAATTTTAGGTTAGATCCTTAACTATATAATATGGTTATGAGTAACCGTAATATCCAGTTTGTACGGCACATGTTTCTCACTCAAACACTACAACGATCATCTTTTGGAAATCTGCAGACAGGTGATTAGTTGTATTGACTGCACACAATTACTATAGAGATAAAAACCACTTACAAGTTGAATAAGAGGTGCTTCGATGTAGTAGATCTTTTTTTTACAAAATTCGCAATGCACCATACTTAATTTATATAATCGCCGTGGGTGCCGAATATGCCATTCAGTAACAAAAACGAACACCACGTGCTTTGCTGCTTACTGAGAAAAGTGTATAATGTTAGTGCGGACTATAAAGGTTCACGATTTTAACCGTCAATCATTAACGACATATATTTATTGCAGAAGCGAACCTTTGTCAAAATTTTAGTACAAGGGCCAGCGGCTAGGTGCTAAGGTGGCTTAAATCTATCACAAATAATTTACATGAATTTTGGTATCTAAGCGACATCCAGTTAATTAGAGATCAGTGTATTTAATGTAATGTATACAATTTATAATAAAGACACAAGTAAGGTGCTGGCTAATAGTCAGAATATTGCTGAGCCATTAACAAATTAATTAACCTCTTTTCAAAACCTAGCATAGAAGAATCTTTTACACAATGGAAAATAGAAAAATCACTGTTACTTGATTTTTTGTGGTGTACGGGATTCTTTTGATTACCACTGTACATAGTTATATGACAGTTAATTTAAGGGATAGAAAATAATATCCACAATTTTTAATACCATTAGTCCCTGGGTATAGTAATTAAACGTGCTAGTCCTTTTTATAGTTTTAGCATAAAAGCATTTTCCTAATGTTGCATTTCTTTCTTCTACAAGGAATTAAAGCAGCCAAATTTTACAGTTGTTTAGTAATGTAGCCAATACGAGAGATTTACCTTTCGTCTGGTCTTCTCGCAATGAGACTCTGTTTCTCTAACTTTCTCTAATTTAGATATGTGCAAAAAAATACAACAAAAATACAATTCTGTATTAAAATAACTACAGAATTAATTAGTCACCAAGCAGCAGTTCAAGTGCATTGAAGTAAACATATAGGTAGTTCCTGTTTTTGCTTCTGCCAATCAGTAGTGTATTATATATAGATAACAAGATGAAGTTGCAGCAGCCTCTACCCACCCTACACTTAGGTACAACGAAAAAAAAATTTTAGCGGGACGAATTTACATTTCAGACAAGAAATTGGAACATTAGTGCGTGGACAGAATAATCTACAATAATTGTTATTATGGTTTTTAAAATTCTGCTAGTGCAGTGAGGTAGGGGATACTTGGGTCTACAAAATAAAAATATGCTTACTCCTCCTCCTACTAATATTGAAGTGCTTCAATACCTTCTTATATTTTTAATGGATCAAATTTCATATTTAGATTCCCCATTTAATTTCAATGGGACATCACACAACATATAGAAGTCTATAATGTAATGTTATAGAATTATTTTATTTTTCCAAAAATTTCGTCATTTGGTAAAATTATCTCTAAAACTGTTGTAGCTTTTTGCAAGCGTGTTACTAATAAATGCTCTTCACTTGTAAATAGGATTATTAAAGTTTAACACAGGCACGGCTAGTAGTTCTCAATTGTGGTATTGAAGATTTATGACATTCAGTAGTAGCCAAATCAGTTTTTTTAAGCAGCACCCTCTTTTACTTTCACAATAATTTAATATGGAAATTAATTTTCTTTGTGACGATAGAAAGAAATGAGTATATATTACTAATAGTTTTTGAGGATATTACACTTTTATCGATTTTATTACTTTAGTCATTGGTATAGTAAGCTAGTAGGCTATGGGCTATGGCGATAAGAGTGAATGCACTTTTGTTAGCTTGAAACTGTCAATATCTGCATAAAAATAGTTGTCTTGTTTATTTTACTTTCAAAATGGGTCAATATCTTCAATATTAACTTCTTAATATGATTTTCATCTTGCGATAGCAAAGCCCTTGTTATCCAGTAAAATTTACGCTGTGAGGTTCTCTGATAGAAAAAGAAAACTGAGGAAAGAAGACATTTCGAAACGTTTAGATTAGATTTTTACAGACAGGTCTATAATACCTAAGAATAATGGTCAAAGAATGCTTCAACGGAGGATTAAGAACTTAACATCATTGCCGCTGTTGTGGAAGAACCAGATATTAATACTTGGTAATTGAACCTGTACTACAGTACAACGCCTGTTAGAGAAAACGTACATTACGTTACGTAAGGGACATGTATTCTCAACCACCCACCATGGACGAATAGTAACAGTGTGGCTTAACAATAGATTTCCTCGAAAATGAATAGGACGAGTAGGACCAATTCTCTGCCCAGCAAGGTCACCTGACCTAACACTCATCAACTTTTTTGTGTAGTGCTATACTAACAAAATATTGTGTACCAAGAGCCACGTACTACGGCCGAAGATATAATATGGAGTAAAAGAAACTCAATATATTACATTCGAGATTTTTAAATTAAAGTTAACATGAGCTTGCACCGCATATATCCAGGACACCATAACCGAATGACCTAAGGAAATTAAGCGAATGAAAGTATTACCTCTCTACTCCTGAAGTCAATATTTCGTAATGATCGTTAGCATTTAAGTGCAATGCAAGTGACTGCAATGGGAACCAAACATTTGTTACACCATGCACTGAGATCAGAAAATGTTATACCTAGATTATATCTATTCTTAAACAACTATAATGTTAAACGTGGTGCAGAATTTGTCATCCCTAGGAAGTAGCAAGAACCAACGAAAGTTACCAAAAATAACCGGTGGAGGTAGAATGGTCCAAACGTATTGAGGTGTTATGAAAAAGAAAATTGTGTTACGATATTAGAAGAATTTAACTTGAAATTTTGTTAAGCAGGGTAACATTGTAGCGGCAGTATCATTTCTACTTACGAAATAAAAAAAATACTAGGCTCAAATAAGTTAGTACAGATATTTAGTTTCGTTAGTAACTCATTTCAATCTAAAGTTGTGTTTACAAAATTCCAGTATTGTGTAGTTCGTGATAAATCTTCCAGAGAGTGGCAACTCCTGTTTTAGAAACAGTTATATACATAGCTTGAACTTCTCCACAGCAAGCACCCCGCCACGCCTTGCCTCTAATACTATTAGCAGCAGTTGAAGCTTCTTAAGCAAGGTGCGCCGATAACCACAGGAATCAACAGCCGATTGCGTGTATCGCATTTCACGAAGATGTTTATACGAAACCGGCATATCGATCCATCCAAACTTTTCCAAGTCAGCGATTCATCTCCGCCTCCGAAATTAATATCAACCGTGTAATCGTGTGAGTGTTCCCGATGGAATGATGAATATCCCGGGACGACGAGAAGTTACCATTCATTAAGCGGAAAGTGTTGACTAAGGCGCGATGACGAGGCTAAGTTAGTTAGGACCTTTTAGTCGTATAATTAGGTTATTTGGATTCATTACTGCACTATTCACTACAGTTCAATACTCTATTCATGTGTTTGGAGTGGGTTAGGCGCTTTGGCGTGTGGTGAGATGCACTTGCTGTTATTGCGTTGCTTATGTCGCTTTGTTGCATGAAATTAACGTTAGCACTCAAGATGGCAGCTCTCAAATATTACTAGACACACTTAGAGTATGGAATGAGATAACACATTAGTGAATATACGATCAATGGTGTTATGTGTTCGGCTCCATCATATTCCATCTCAACTAGAACCAAAATATTTAAACTTTATAACGGAACTGACGAAATGTGTCGAGGGTATCATGCTAAAACCATAAATTTGTAAGCTTTTTTAATATACGAGCTGTACTTTTATGACTTGCTAATTAATTAAAGGTACATGTATTTGCAAAGTATAGATACAAATATCACTTAGCGACTGAGAAATAGAGATTAAGGAGTTTTGTTTCAAGTTAGCACCCTAGCAACTGAGATTCATAATTTTACTAGGAATATTTTATTTAACTATTGTAACAGTATAATTTTGACAACTTGCTAACAATGTTGGGAAACAATAATTGGTTTAGAAAATGAACTTGATTTAAACCGCGTTGACTTTAAATATATGTGGGTCTTAGTCCGCTCCGGTATTTATACTCGTCCGGTAGTTCGATGCCTTGGTCTCGGTTATAATTGTGCGGATTCTTCTGGATTTCGATGGCTTCCTTGTACAGTCTCGGCCAGAATCTCGCTTCCCTTGACAGCATTTGTGCCTCCTCGAATTTGACGATGTGGCCAGTCTACATTCGGTGTTCTGCTACGGCCGACCTGTCACATTGCCGGTCTCTGGTGTACCTGATGTGTTCCTTGATTCTCGTGCTGATGTGCCTTTAGGTTTGGCCGATGTAAACCTTCCCACAGCCGCATGGGATGCTACACACACCCTGTGTTTGTAGCTTCTCCGTCGTCGAGCGATATTTCGGAAAGACGTTAGCTATCTTTCCCGGGGCGCTGAAGATGGTATTTATCCGATGTCTTCTCACCAACTGTCCGATCTTATCTGTACAACCATTGACGTTAAGCAAGTATACTGCAACGATGTGCTYTTCTTTCAGAGCTACTTGGGATGAAGATACCGACATGAGTGTCGAAATGTCAAGGTCAAATAATCAACGTGGGAAGGCGCCAGCACAAATTTATTTCGGATAGAGGTCAACCAAAATGGTCGTACATGCTGAGAGCAACCACACTTTTTCTTCAAAGATGCGGATGGTAAAGAAATTGCCTCGCAAATTGCCATCCCTTTTGTTCCTTATTACTTTCATCTGTTTTATATAAAAGGCTAGAAAAACTGCAGACCTTGGTGCAAAAAGCAGTCTAAAATCAACATTTGTGACAAAACAAGAAAAAGCGACCTGGATTTTACAATAAGTTTGCAGCAACTAACGTATAGGTTCTTCAAACACTTCAAACTTGTCTTGATTTTTACACAAAATGATCAAGGATAGTTAAAAATACATAGTGCCTAGTTGTTGGATTGCTTGAAGTATTTAATATAATAGAAAACGTAACTGCAACAGAGTTTTGCAAAGGAGAAGGAGAGGAAGACCAAGGGAAACATGGGACACAATGGTCAGCAAGATCTTGGAAAGGAGGGGAACGACATTCACAGAGGCGAGAAACCTAGCTAGAAACAGGAAAGAGTGGCGAAAGTTCATTAAGGAGGACTAGAAAAAAGAGACATTACACCCTTACACCCTTAGGGGTAGAAAGGGTTATGATTATATATATATATATATATATATATATATATATATATATATAACTGCAACAGTTGTTCAAGTGAATACCTAATGCGTAAGTAATAAATTAATAATAATGTGATTGCATCTAGTATAGCTGTTTTGTTATTACTCCTCATTGTTTTAGTTAGATACGCCGTGTACCTTATTATCCCTAGTATACCCCGAGAAAGGAGTTAGATCTGGTGATTTAAAAGGGGTACAAATACTTCCATAAGTTGTCTACCATTAAAATTCTGATTCTGTAGTTTTATGCATCCCGAGAATTATGAACAGGTGCATCATCCTGGTGAAACCAAACATCAGCAATTAAGATTAAAGATAGCTCAATAAGGAGTCTTCCATTTAAGTTTTTAAAAAATTGAGGTATTTTGGCGCGTGGGCTTTCCATGGTATAAAATGGGGCCGACGATTCGGTTGATTAAACTCTAAACGGTGTGATTTCTACTCCCAACACCAACATTATTTTTGGTCGAAAGATGGGTATTTTTATGATTGAGAAGTCCGAGGTACTAGCTTCATTTGAACATGAAGTGTATTTATAAAAGCTGCAATCATCTTCTGTTTGCCGCACATGTTACCTGCTGAATTCTAGTCGGTGTTCCTGGGTCATTTGGAACGAACGGTCGACATACTTTTGTATTAGCATTCGTTGTAATAGTTGCAAAAAGTAATATCTCTTTGCTCATCAGCATTTTATTGATCAAAATTTAAAATCTCTGTGCACTGTACTTTTTTTTTAATTGCTTCCAAAGATCGGTAGACTTTATAATATGGTTGGCTTATTTTGGGAAACTGATTCAAATCTGATTKAGCCAGCATCGCACAAGTGAAATTGTTTTTCCAATGCACACTTACATGAATGTCAAAATTGGCAAATATGTATGTAGTTCTATTACTATATACATTCTATTATTAAGGAACTTTCTAGAAAATTGATATTAAAATATAGCAAGCGTCGTATTAATCTAATGAGAAAAAATCCAGTATGACTATTCTATTTTAAGGGCGGGACAATAGATTTTCGACGAGATTAAAAATAAAGAAGCTAACGCAAAATTTTGAATATGGTAGTTTTTTCAAAATAAATTCTGAAGGAATGGGAATTTGTTTATTTTCAAAATAACTTATCGTTGTGCATCAAATTCTGCAATAGTTTTTTTTCCGTTAAACCGGCTCTCTATCTCCACTAACAAAATAAGCCCAGGTCCAGTGGGACACTTTACGTGCACATTATGTCGAAACTTTCTCGTTCGACATGTGAGAATAACTACAGTCTCCATATACATAACATTTCGAGAAAGAAAGTTGTACTTTGACCATGAATCGAAGTGAGAACCTCTGAAATGAACTTCCAGTGTGCAAAGCTTCACTCCGCCAAATCTTGTACGTCACCAAACTTCAAACCATTATATTAGCCACAGAAGTTAAATGGTCCTCAACACGCAGCATTCCATCATCATCTCGTTTATATTATTCCTGAATTTTTACAAAAAAAATAAGACAACTACATCAATAATTTAATTAAACGAAAGCGCAACGCGAATGCGTGGAATTATAAAAGATAGTTTGAGTAGAGAAACTATTTATCAAAAGTTTCTTTACGAACGCAATGCCGAACAAAAGTTTCAACTAGGTTTGTTGAGTAAAACAGTCGGATGAGCCAGCGCAAAAAATCGACTGCACCAAGACACAATCATTGTAATATTTTTTGTGGATGATCATCTTGGCTTTGCCTAATTCAGCAACGAATTAATTCGAACGCAAGCAAGCGCAGTGATGGAATGCACGCCACTGAGCAGTTCATTAGAGCCATGGATAAAACTACCCCGTCTTTAAATATGACAAATTATGAGGAAAATTGCTTTGAAAAGATTAACTGTTCGCACTAAGAAACTAATTAATCCCCCAAAACTACTTCAGCGTCTGATTCCTAATAACTTCGCTGTGCTCTCCACTTAAGGGTGGTAACGTAACAATGACTTCTGTTAATCTTAATCTGGGAAGATTTATTGAAAGCCACGCCTTTGTTCGTTAGCTTGATAGCGTTTGTACAATGATACTGACTTAATTGGATTGGAAGGGAATTAACTCGGTTCGCGTGTTTAGTATGTGTGTCACGGGAAGCCCTCCACGAGCTAAACGGTTTACAGCGAGAAGAAAACAGTCAGCAAAAATGACGGGCGGCAATTACAATCGTATTTCTCGCGAACGTCGGTTGAACAACACGTTCCGCAAGCACAAAGTTTTTCCGGTTTTTGCTGAACGCTGTGGTGGATAATTAAGGCAGCGATATCCGCCAGTTAAAAGTTGGATCTGAAAAGCTGCCAAGTGTGGAGCGATTGCAGGTCGAGGATTCACAAAATGCTGCACACCAACGAACACCGCGGAAGTGGGGTTTTATTACCTACAAAATATGAAGGCGGTGGATTTTGTTAAAACTATTCCTCATCATGCGTAATATTATTAGATGTAAAAGTGAACGAGAATATCCTCAGCGCCACCTAAATGTGTAACATACTGGATTTCCACTTGAAACTTGGAACAATATTATTCTCGTTACCTTAAACTGAATATCAACGATACTGTGTTCGGTAATTCCTATCATAACTTATTAACGTGGGCTGACGCTTTTTGCTTGAACAAATAAACATAATCTTAGAGGATAATAACAGCTTATCCGAAGATACATCCATTATTACGGATACATCCATTATTAACCATTCGAGGTTCCGCCCTTTTTTTACCCCGAAATATTTTTTATAAGCAACCGTATTTAATTTATCATTGCTTCGAATGTAATAACTAATATAGTTGTTGGTGTTTATTTTGTGGAGTCCTTCTTTGTTAATTTTTCTTATAGTATTTATTTGTAGGTTCTGGCTCCTTATTTTTATAAATTAAAGACACTTTCTTTAATAATATGACGTTTCGACCTATAATTTAGGTCTTTGTCGAATATTTTATTTAGTAGATTGACAAATTATTATGACATTTACAATTTTGATATTAATATAAAATGTACCTTCAAGTTTATTCCTTTGTTATCATTGTGTATGGTAAATGTGATGGTGAGAGGGTGTGTTTAAATGACGGTGTAGTAGGTATTACTTAGTCCTTGTATGTCAGTCCTGTCGTTTACACATGTGTTTAGATTTTTTTGAATATGTATCATTTCTAAAAATTGTCTTTTTTGTTTATGTTGTTCCGTAGTAATAATTTTGGTATTATCAAAGTCAAAAGTGTGGTCAGTTTGTTCTTGATGTTTTTTTTAAAGCTGTGTAGTTGTTATTATTTTTATGTTGTTGTAGTCTGTTTTTTAAGTATTGTCCTGTCTGTCCTATATATTGTTTGTTACATTCTTTACATTTTATACTGTATATTGTGTGTGTTCTTGTTTCTTTTGGTATTTTTGTTTTTAACGGTGTGTAGAATTGTTTAATTGTGTTAACTGGTTTATATGTAATTTGGAAGTTATGTGGTTTTAGTAGGTTTTTTATTTTTTGAGTGAGTGGTGGTATATATGGTAAGGTTAAGTATGTTATGTTTGTGTTTTTGTCTTGTTTTTTGTATTGAATACTATTGTATAGTTTTTCGGTTTGTTGTTTTATTGAGTTACTTATTAATTTAGTGGGGTAGTTGTTATTTTTTAGTATTTTAGTAGTGGTATGTAAAGTTTCAATTCTAAGTTCTGGACTAGTTAATTTTATTATTCGTTGTATAGTGTTGTTTAGGACAGCTATTTTTTGTCTGTAGGGGTGGTTAGAATGGTAATTTAGTAGTCTTCCCGATGCAGTTGGTTTTGAATACCATTTTGTGAGAATTTTGTTATCTTTTTAATTAGTGTAAGGTCTAGATAGTTAATTGTGTTTTTCTTTTCTGTTTCTACGGTAAATTGTAATTTTGGATGATAACTATTAAATAAATTTAAAATTTCGTTTACTTTGTCTCTTGGTATTATTAAGAATAGATCATCTACATATCTTGTATAAAATTGTATATAATTTATTTTGTTTGTTATTGTTATTTCTAGATCTTCCATTATTATTTGTGCTATATTGCTTGAGATGGGTGATCCCATTGCTACCCCATCTATTTGTTTATAATAGTTGTTCTTAAATTGGAAATAATTTGAAAATAATGTAAAATTTAGTGCTTTTATAAATTCTGTTTTTGGGATATTTGTATATTGTTCTATTTCTTGCCAATTTTTTGTGATAATTGGTTCTATTAAAGTTATTGGTATATTAGTATAAAGAGAAATTACATCTAGAGAAATCATAATGTGATTATTAGGAATATATATGTTGGATATTTTGTTTTTAAATTCGAAAGAGTTTTTAATATAAAATTGGTTTTATTAATAATGTTTTTTAAAATACTGTTCAAGAATTTTGCCAGGTTGTATGTTGGTGATTGTATGTTGTTTATTATAGGTCTGAGAGGGATATTTGGTTTGTGTATCTTTGGTTGTCCGTATATTTTTGGGGGTAAAGCATTATATATTATAAGTTTATATGCTATTTCGTTAGATATACAGGGTGAGTCAGTTTTTTGTAGACAAACTTTAACAGAAGATAGAATACATGTTTTTAAAAAGAAAAGTTCCTATAAACATATGTCGTAGAAGGCTTCGTTTCTGAGATACAGGGTGTTGAAAATAATTTCTTTTTCTCGAATTTTCATTATAACTTATAAACGAATGCTAAGATTTTTTTCATGTTTGGGGTATAATGCTTATTAATTAAGGCGCATAAAACAAGCGATAATAATGTTCAAAACTTTGCACAGTGGCGGAGTGGAGGGGGTGCTCAATCCCTTTCTTAAACAGAACTTCTACGCCAATGACTATTTGTAAGAAAAACTGTTATTTTCATTATCTACATACATTTTAACAAAAGTAATGTCCCTTCTTCTGTTTCGAAAATCCTATGCATTTCCGACTTATTTTGATGTGTTAGAGTTTGATGTATTAAATTAAGTAATTTATTTATTATCAATTATCGGCTAAATATTTAATTTTTTCGACGAAACCTACCCAAATATGGTATGTTAAGGGTTCAAAAAGCCGATCGCTCTTATTCTTTATCTCTTTCCAATGGAATCAAAATAAATGTTTGTTATATCAAGCGCTACTCAAATACAAGAGTTTTATAAGTCTAAACGTGTACGCTAATTTTAACATTCCTTATTTATTTTGTTCAGTGTAAATACTAATGTATCGCAGTAAAATAAAAAAAAATTGAAGGAATATTGATGTTAATCTTTATGAAGAAAATTTTTGAACTTATAACAATACATATTTAATTTACAATTGTGCAATAATGATTTATAAATAACAATTACAACAACTAATAACAATAATACAAGTATACTAAAATTAGACACTGTTCAAAATGTAAACCGTTCTTTTCAATACACATTTCACAGCAACGTACAATAGAACGTCTTAAGTTAACTAAATGATGCACCCTAATTTCATTGCAAGCATCTCTGATGCGATTGTGAAGTTCATCAAGTGTATTAACCGGAGTGGTATACACTTTTTCCTTAATAAATCCCCACACAACAAAGTCAAGTGGCGTTAAATCGGGGGATCTGGGAGGGCACGCCACTTGACCTCCACGACCTATCCACCTCCCCGGATAGTTATTGTTTAGCCAATTTCTAACATTTCTGCCATAATGGGCCGGACACCCATCAAGCTGAATCCAAGACTGTCCTCTTAAATTCAAGGGAATGTTTTCCCACATATTAGCATGCTCTTTTTCAAAGAATTGTAAGAAATTTTGTGAATTTACACGTTGCGGCAAGAAATAAGGTCCAAACACGTGGTTGCCGTAAATTCCAATCGAGACATTTGTACTAAATTCATGTTGAAAACTTTTTGGTCGAATGGCATGTGGGTTTTCATGTGCCCATACATGCAGATTGTGAAAATTTACTATACCACGACGAGTAAAACATGATTCATCAGTCCACAGTATGTTGAATAAGAAATCTCTATTATTTTAAATGGAGTTAAGCACCCACCTACAATAATTTAATCTTCGTTCGGCGTCACCTGGACATAAAACTTGGACAGGTTGAAAATGATATGAGCGTCTGTGATCCCGTTTTAAAACCTGGCAAATTTTACTTTGGGAAATACCAAGAGCAACAGCAGTACGTCGAATACTTGTCGTTGGATTCCTATTAAATTCACGTAATATAGCCTCTCCAATTCTATCTCGTCCACGGTTGTTCTGTCGGTCACCACGTATTGTCTTTTCTAAACCCTGGTCAGCAAATCGACGGTGCATACTAACAAAAACGGAATGGTGAGGTTGCCGTCTATTTGGAAATCTTCTTCGATACTCCCTAGCAGCATACCTTGAATTCCCATTTGCAAACCCATAAATAAAATGAATGTCGGCTTGTTCGCTATTTGTAAATGTAAACGGCATTTTACACTAATCAGAAGCTGGCAAATCTAATAAAATAACTTTTAAACTTTAAAAAAATTAATAACAGTGAGAATATTCAAGATGAAGCGATAGTGTTTGTAGATAAACAAGTCAAACTGTCGTTTTAAAATATGACATTTAATACTTATTGTTTTCCAAGGAGTATCATACTTTGTTGCAATTTGAGTATGGCTTGATATAACAAATATTTATTTTGACTACACTGAAAAGAGATAAAGAATAAGAGATTTCGGCTTTTTAGAATCCTTAACACACCATATTTGGGTAGTTTTCGTCGAAGAATTAAATATTTAGCCGATAACTGATAATAAATAAATTACTTAATTTAATACATCAAACTCTAACACATCAAAATAAGTCGGAAATGCATAGGATTTTCGAAACAGAAGAAGGGACATAACTTTTGTTAAAATGTATGTAGATAATGAAAATAACAGTTTTTCTTACAAATAGTCATTGGCGTAGAAGTTCTGTTTAAGAAAGGGGTTGATCACCCTCTCCACTCCGCCACTGTGCAAATTTTTGAACATTATTATCGCTTGTTTTATGCGCCTTAATTAATAAGCATTATCCCCCAAACATGAAAAAAATCTTAGCATTCGTTTATAAGTTATAATGAAAATTCGAGAAAAAGAAATTATTTTCAACACCCTGTATCTCAGAAACGAAGCCTTCTACGACATATGTTTATAAGAACTTTTCTTTTTAAAAACATGTGTTCTATCTTCTGTTAAAGTTTGTCTACAAAAAACTAACTCACCCTGTATATTGCTGTTTTTTCCAATATTGTATCATTTTGTTGTTTTTACGTTGTGTGGTGTTCGTGATGTCGTTTTTAATTATGTTGTATATTATTTTGTCATTTAATAGGTCATGCATTTTTTGTTCATATGATATTGTGTCCATAATTAGAGTCATGTTAGATTTATCAGGTTTTAATATAGTGATTTGTGGGTTGTTTTTAATGAAAGTTTTGGTTTTTTTCATTATATTGTTTATTGCCTTTGTCTTATGACTGTTCTAAACAACACTATACAACGAATAATAAAATTAACTAGTCCAGAACTTAGAATTGAAACTTTACATACCGCTACTAAAATACTAAAAAATAACAACTACCCCACTAAATTAATAAGTAACTCAATAAAACAACAAACAGAAAAACTATACAATAGTATTCAATACGAAAAACAAGAAAAAAACACAAACATAACATACTTAACCTTACCATATATACCACCACTCACTCAAAAAATAAAAAACCTACTAAAACCACATAACTTCCAAATTACATGTAAACCARTTAACACAATTAAACAATTCTACACACCGTTAAAAACAAAAATACCAAAAGAAACAAGAACACACACAATATACAGTATAAAATGTAAAGAATGTAACAAACAATATATAGGACAGACAGGACAATACTTAAAAAACAGACTACAACAACATAAAAATAATAACAACTACACAGCTTTAAAAAAAACATCAAGAACAAACTGACCACACTTTTGACTTTGATAATACCAAAATTATTACTACGGAACAACATAAACAAAAAAGACAATTTTTAGAAATGATACATATTCAAAAAAATCTAAACACATGTGTAAACGACAGGACTGACATACAAGGACTAAGTAATACCTACTACACCGTCATTTAAACACACCGTCTCACCATCACATTTACCATACACAATGATAACAAAGGAATAAACTTGAAGGTACATTTTATATTAATATCAAAATTGTAAATGTCATAATAATTTGTCAATCTACTAAATAAAATATTCGACAAAGACCTAAATTATAGGTCGAAACGTCATATTATTAAAGAAAGTGTCTTTAATTTATAAAAATAAGGAGCCAGAACCTACAAATAAATACTATAAGAAAAAGTAATAACTAATTATTTTACTTCACTAAATATAAAATAAACAGCGAAACATTTTTTGCAACAAATCTGAAACATTAGTACCTAACAGCTATTGATTTAACAAGTTGTCTCATTATATTAAAGGCTTGACTTTTCAGCTGTACGTTGTTGTGGGTAATTTTTCACTATTTTCACTATTTCACTATTTTGGAACAAGCGAACAAGCAAACCGTAACATTTCTTTTATAAAGATGTGCATTAAATATATTTAAGGTTTTACAGGAAAGGATTGATCTCTTGGATTTAATATTGTCTGAATGTTAATTTCTTAGAGTTCTGGAACGGTAGTTCGCTTTTGTATTTTCAAGTTTCATTCAGTACTTTTTCTTTAAGCTTACAGTATTTACCTTTAACTGGTCTATAAATATTTTTCCGACCATAACTTTGGTCGCCTAACGCACATTCAATGTCATATTTTCGAATTCTGCCTACTATATGTCCTGTATCTCCATAAAAACTCTCCTTTATTATATTCTGCTGTCAACACGCAACCTACATCCATATGATTTTTTTTCAATTATCATTTTTTGTAGTCCACTGTTACTGTACTCCAACTTCGTTATCTAGGCATGGTCTGGATTCAAATGTGTTTATCTTCCTAACGCTCGCTTACTTCCATTTTATTTAAGGTTCTTTCTTCCTACCTTCTATGTGTTGGTTTTACTTCCCGTCTCATGTTCTTTGTATTTGTAATTTTCAACTTGTGCTCCCTCTCTGTTGCTTCTATTGGCTTTTTAATTTTTTTACTGCCTGTATGCACCATTCCACGTCTTTTGTCCTCTCGCCCGTATCTCCCTTTTACTATTTTTTAGTTGTCAACATGCATCCTTTGATCCGCCCTTTGCCTTCATTACAATGCCATATTAATCATTAATATGCATATGTATCCACTGCAATCTCCTTGTCCAGAAACACCCATACGAATTCATTCATTTAGTTGCGTACAAGTATTTTCATTTCTAATATTTATTTTGACCCACTCGCTTTTTTTAGTCCACTGCAAAGGCCAAAGCAAATGATGTTCGACAACTTATAGGTAACCAGAGATCCTTAATGTATTTCCAGATGCCACGATCGTGAATTTTCTTAGACTAGTTGAAGCAACGCCTGTAGCAGCATTTTGCGAAAACCTAGAAGGGTTTCCGAAAAGTTTGGCAGCTCCAACGGAATACTCTTCCTGCAAATATGGCGGAAAAAGTTTTTCAAAGCTGGAGACGATGCAACAGGATGATTTTTAAATAAGGGACTGTTTCAGTAAAATGTGTCAATTGCTCTGTAATAGACGATGCAATGCCATTAAGAATAGTGGTCTAATGCATAACTCGATTATATTCGTCAAAGTAGGCAGAAATCAACAGCAAAAAATACTAATTTTATTTAGATACAGGTTTACGATTATTTAAACTTCTTTTAGCGGAGGTTGACTTCAGTGTGAAGCGGTGGGTCTCTCTCAATTCAACCCAATGCGTGTGGTACTTGTACATTTTTGTTTAAACTTTACTAAACATTTCCATACATATAGCACCATCGAAGAAATCTGCAAATAAGTAATGTTTCGGTTAAATGATTTTGAATCAATCACAAATTACTATTTTATGTTCTATTTTGAAACAAGTGTTACTTGCGTTATTAGTATGTACTAGTTTCAATCTGTCATCCGCTTTTATTGTGTTATTTTCCCTATAACATCTAATTAGAAGGGCAATGCAGTTTTTTCTTAATCCCTTATTATATTATTGTGATAAAGTGATTGCAGCAATGGGCACATCGTGTATTAACTAAACCTTTCAAGAAAAAAAAATTTCAAGTTACATTAATTAGGCCTATATGAAGGAATAAATTGAATTGACGAGGTTTGGGATTATCCCAGTTCTTCCACTAAATCAAACCTAACCGAACTTAATCTAGTGATACCAAAATATCGTACAGGGGGCTCGGCAATATTGTAATTAAGAAAATATATGTGTTACAGTTACAAGCTCCATTAGCAAGAATAACGATCGGTAGGGGGAACAAAAAGGCAGGAAAACCAATATGAATACGAACAAAAATAACAGTTGAGAACGAAACAAGCAACGCTGGATTCTAAATTTAAGAAATATATTAAATGTATTAATTAGAGGTGACAGAAATTTAATTTAATACTAAACCGTTTCAAATCGATATCCACGTTTAAATTGAAATAAGCTTTCTGCAAACATTTAGAAACATGATCACTAATTCTCAAATATATATAAATAAAATTGCATTTCAGTTGGTAAGTATCGTCTTTGTTATATACACATACGTTTGTCACTTTTACTTACTCAACCTTCTTGTATCCTTTCTAGTTCTAAAAATACATAATTGCTACACAAATATTACACCATTCTTTAAGGATTTTTAACTTTGGTGGAGTTGGCATATGTTGGGTACTCGGCCTTTAAAGGGAATTTGTAAAGAAAAGTTCATACGCAAGCACGAGTGTCAACTAACCTTAATAAGGAAAACCAATATCTACTGATCAACAAAATATGCCATCACATACTCAATCATATGATCTTACAACTAGTAATCTACTTCTGCTACTGTTGCTCATTCATTCCTTCTTGTAGCCACTAAAGCTAGTGTACGAATTAACGCAACAGACGTACAGCATCGCAGCGCCAAGTAGCTGAATTAACAGACTAATCCCTTTTCATACTTCACATCGCAAAAGCGAACATCTACATCTTGATAACTAGAAGAAAGCTTGGCAAAACTACTCTATCGACTACAAACCGCTATAGCAACACAATAGCTAAATATCGCCACCTTTTTACGGCTATTATAATTTAATTGCCAAACTGACTGTTGTGCAAAGTACATACATGCATGCATGCAATATGATCAACCAAACTAACTGAAAGTTGGTGACCGCAACAAAAGAGGTTTATGACGGACGTAGTTGTTTATGAAAACCCTGTATAAGTAACCCTCCGATATATCATACACTAGTTTCATACCTAGTCAACTTATATACTACATGAAATGATAGTCAGTGAAAGCTCGCATCGAAATCTCTTTTTGTGACAACACTTCAAACTGACGTTCACAATTTATTTTTTGTTATTTCCTGAAAGCTGCCTGTGAGTGATACCTAACACGTATTAGGCACACAGATAACAAAATAATGGTCAATTTCATCAGATTTTTTCATACCTCCAGGAAGCTCCAGATGTTTTTGTTACTATCGAACAACAAAAACTCTTTGTATTTGTTATTTGTTAAACTTTCTTCTAATAGATAACCAAGCAAATTAAACTTCTCTCACGCCTTTATACTCGCGTTCCCGTCGATTCAGCATTCCTACTTCGAGCGCCGAAATGTATTCCCGTCTCGTGCCATGCACGGTATCAGCGGGCTTAACATCGAAACATGACCCGCTGAACTTGAATCGGCTGAAACGGATCTCACCCGGTTGAACACCGGGAAATTCCTTAAGTGAACCAGACTGCAATCGCATAAGATCCAGATAAACCGTATTTGTATTCAGGTCCGTGCGTAAGGGGTGAAGGCACATCCCTTTGATTCATCAACATCCATTGTTGTTCAGATTGAATACAAACTGGAAACTCACTTGCCGGTTCAACAAGAGATCGTAATTATTGACTCGTAATGGAATTCCTTGTCTACTTCGAACGGGAGCTGATTAAATCCCTTCTCCGCCATCGGGTTTTGTAAAACCGCACGCCGCACGGCTAAATCGACTGTGTTGTTTAAATTGCGCTGAAAGCTTTGTAGTGGACGATGCCAGAATGGCAACAGTACAGAGCATTACACGCCTTCTTTGCCGGCACGCTTTGCTCTACGACACGAATATCTGAAAAAGGCACAACAAAGTGGAATTCCCGGATTTCACTTTCCTCTTCAGTCGATGTCGCTTGGGTTTTATATTTTTATGCTTTCTGCCAACGACATGCTCAGTTTGGATAACTTTTGCACTGATTTGAGCGATACCTATATCACTCTGCGCTTTCATCAGAGTAAACGATGAAATGTCAGCAAGAACAGTATGGACATCTCATTTAAGTAGACAAAGGAACGTGATAATAACTAATTATCCAATCTATATTATATACGTGAGTCATGTCAAAATTCCTGCCCACAAAAACACAGCTTGCAAATGAAACATATATTTTTAGAAATTGCAGTAAAGACGTTTGATATAATCCCTTTGCCTACCCAAAACACGTTGCCAACGCTTCAAGATGTTTCAGCACTTGGAACGCATATGCTGCTGCAGGGGCTTTTATCCTTCCAAGTCAATAAACGAGTGGTCTTCTTGAATTAAGGTGACAGCCCGAGCAATTTCTGTTAGATACACTTTACGCCTTTGCGGTCTATCAAGCACATCCAACATTCATGTTGCTTCTTTCACTATTGCAGTCGGACTTCACAAAATTCTCCTTTTCATTGGAGGAACAGAACGAAATCTGGAGGACTCGTGTCAGGGTTGCACTGGGGATGTGGAAGAATTTCACAGATGTTCTTCTCGCAAACTCTTTTGACTGACATTGCTTTATGCGATGATACCTTATCGTGCAAAATGATTACGCCGATGTCTCTCATACCTCGTCTACACTTTTGAAATCATGCATTTAAATTTTCTACAAAGAAGACAAATGTATTTTTCTTTTGGTATTTGCCTATTGACTGTTTATCCATGGTGTCTTCTTCCATTATTGCAGCCACAATAGCAGCAAAAGTGTTGTCGGTAAATGTATGAGGTCTCCAACTTCTGTGGTCGTCTTTAACACTAGCAGGACGCTGTGGAACGCTTACTCCATCGAGTTCCTGTTGAACTATCAACACACGATTCTTGGCAAATTTCTTGTAATGCACCGTGAACTTCTGCAACTGTTATATCCCGCAGTGTTTGAATTTTGATATACGCACATTAGTCCGCTACAGTGACGCGTTCCATTGCATCAGACTACTCCGATTGGAGAATTTTTTTACGACATGACCAACAATGCCAACAAGAGTTCGAGTAGTTTCTTATTCTGATTTTAAGCCATTTTACCTGTAGTAGCTTGCAAGAAACAAATATTTGTTCTGCAGTAGTTTGTCTTCATAATAATAATAATAATAATAATAATAATAATAATAATAATAATAATAATAATAATAATAATAATAATAATAATAATAATAATAATAATAATAATAATAATAATAACAAATTGCCTTCATTAAATCATATGAGAAATTAACACAACCATGCAATTGAAGTTCTAGAAAGTGGAGTCAAGTTGTGTCTGCTCTTTCAATCAAACTCTCCTATTATGCATATATGATGTGTACACATGTGCTAAATTACAGAGAAGAGCTTTCGCATTTTTATTTAAAGTTGTTATTATGTTATTGAGGTAAATACTCTATTTCTTGCAGTTAAACAGTAGGTAGCGACTTACTATTAATATTAATTAATAATTATCCTTTTAACATCTTTTCTCCTTCCAAACACTACTACAGCTGATTTTGCTAAGTTTAGATACAAGGGATAGGTTTCTCTGTTCTATTTTAAGCTAAWAATCAACTCTGTTTTTTAAATCTAAACTAATCACATACGTCAGTTTAAGGTGTTGTCATGATTACTGGGTTGATTTAGCTACCATCAACTTTAACAAAGAGAATAGGAACCAACTCAATGATTTTTTAGTTTTCCGCATAACTCGGATATCTCATTTGCTCCTCATCTCCATAACGCACCTTAACATGCAGCCTTTTAGAGCTCGGCACTACATTCCCAATTCAACAGCGATCTGTCACGTAATGGATAGCAGCTGTAGGTGCTTTAAAACTATTTTGATCATTTGTGTCGAATGTCATTATCATTCCTTTATATGCAGCTGAAGTGACTTCGTTTGTAACATCTAAGTCGTATTGAATCTGGAGGTAGTATCTTTAATTTACCAAATGCTCAGAAAGAAAATTATATGAGCACGAATCTTTAAAACTAGCTGGCTGATTAACCTTACGAATTGGTGGTATGTACGCCTTTTTAAGCACATTGGAAATACGTATACGGAATGAATTAGGCACAATTTTTAGGATAATGACATTTATCAGAAAACGCTGCAAAGTTTCATAGCGATACACCAATGTCATCATCGCTCATAGCATTAATTGTTATGTCTTATATCATACCCATTTAGTTAGCTACATCCATCAATTTAAAATGAAATAATTAAGTAAGGTGAGGGTTGAAATCATGATAATCGAAACTTCTGAAATTCCTATACATACAAATTTTAATTTATGAGACACCTATTTCTAACATTTAGATAATAGATCTACTCTCTCTATACCTACGGGATTAGAAGATACAACGGTTACATCAGTCAGGGTAGATCAAGGGGTAGATGAAGTACCTGTAACCCGTTATAGTGCAGCCACCATTTGAGTTAATCTTTAAAGAAGTGACATAAATTCAGCAAAACTTGGTGCAAGGTGAAACCCCAGTCTTTATATTACCCAGTTCTTCTTTTTCTGATGGCAATGATTTAATAAACCTTCCACAGAACTATAATGATTGTTGCGCCCAAAATTGTAGACCTTCTAATTTGATCAGAATATTTATTACTACTACTAAATTTCGATTAATGGGGTACCTCTATCTTCGGTCTTCTACAGTCGACTCAACCAATGGTCATCTAGTTAGAGACACCAGTACGGTAGTCATTTGTATCATCAGTTCATTCCTTTGTGGCGACCCTCATATAGTTAGTCAGTAGCAAGCTTATCAACTTTTGCCAGCTTGCGACTCTGTCCACACCACCTGTCTACTTTTTTCCTATCCACCAGCTTAAGTGATGACCTGAGAAACAACCGCTCGTAAAAATGGCGGTAACACGCAAGATTACTGAGCAAACCATGCGCATACTTCGCACAGCAGCAGCACATGCAACACACATTTTTTCCATCGAGACCGTCGCCTCTGGAAAGGGGAAACTGTGGCAAACCTTATACAGACAAGAGCACGCTATTAAATCAATTTCCATTAGCTCAGTGGTACAAGCTTCAGAAAATATCATAACTTATGCTTAAAAAGGAAATGGAGATGATACTTACTATATCAGAAGCTGTTTGTCCATAATGTCAGGAGTCATCGTATAAAAATACGCGATCATTTGAAACACTGACTAGTTTTTGTAGTACCACTTTTTCAGGTAAATAATTATTACTTTTGTAAAATTTAATAAGATAGCTGTTCCGTGGAGATAAAAATTCTCTGAATTGCAGGCGTGCCTCTCAATCTAATTACGCCGGAAAATTTTTCTCTGACCGATGGGAACACTTTGCATTAATCGCCAGGAAACTCCCATACGAACTAATTGCTTTTTTAATTTATGATTTTTCAGAATAAACTCCAACCTGACTAATTGCAATTATTCTAGTGGGGGCGCTGCAATGCGCCGGCGGGTAGCGCCATCGCTGATTGCGAAAAACCGCACAATACACATTTATGGGGGGCAAATTAAATTTCGCTTTCTCGCTCCCTGCCAACTACGCAAAAACTGCGGGGATCGTAAATTAAAAAAGGGAAATCTGCCTGCGAGGGGCAAGTTCGGCTTTGTATAAACAAGGCATAAAAAATCCTTGGTAATTTAATTGTTATGCCCGCTTTGTACGGCTTTGTTTACATTATCTGCTGATGCGAGTAATGCAATTGATGAAAGGAGGAACAAACCGGGCGATGCCCCCAGATATTTTTTCCTAGTTCCGGGGATTTGTTTTTTACCAGTAGGTACCTGCTGTATCTAGACAAGTAAAACTAGACCTATAAGACAGCGAACAAGCGTTAAATGTGGTAGTTCATATTGTAAGATGCAAAGGAATAAAGAAGAACGAAAAATATTATTTTTCAAAATTAGCTAATTAGTTCCGTGTTTGATATTCAATAATAGCATACTTTCCTCCAAGTAGCAATTACTTTGCGCTAAATAATTAGGAGGCTTGGTTTTTCGAAACCCAGATCCAATTTATTTTTTGAGCAGAGCAGGTCTGGTCTATATTCTGTGGTACACTGGTGCTTATCAACTAGTAGCTGTGTCTCTGATGACAGATAATGTAAGAACAAATGGAATAACGCCAGAAAGATATCAGTAAAGAATTATAATTTCAATTAACTAACGGACTTACCCATATAACTCACTTTATTTTTGCATCTATTCAGACGGAGATACCTACTAAATAGTCAATACAGACGGTATACTCTAACACTAATGCGGAGCGCAATCTCCTATCTGGCGGACCACTAAAAAAGCCATGAAGCTAGTAGTGACTTCAGTTCGATATAGGGATCTATGATTGTTAAATGGGGAAAACCTTGCAGTAGTATTAACAATTGATAAACAATAGCCATATGAGATCCCGACTGGTTAACCCACAAATCCAGCCTACTTTACCTACCGCAATAATTAATATAAATTACAATTCAAATAATCATCATATCCTCTTCTACCTTTCGGTGTCGAGGTAATTGTCACTCTGTTTATATAATTTCTTGCAGAAAATTTTGCCAACGCACTCGATCTCTTGCCATTGATTTTGCTTCTCCCCAAGTCACTTGGTTTTTCTTCAGTATTTCACTAATCACTGCGTTCCACTGCTTTGCTCGTCTGCCTCTTTTCCTCTCGCCTGTTGTTCTTGTCTCCCACACTCTGCGAACTAATCTACTTTGATCCATTCTACAGATGTGTCCAAACCATCGTAGTTGGGCCACTTCTATGTGGTGTCCCACGTTCTTCTGAGCTAGTGTTCCTCTTATGGTATCATTTCTTATATTGTCGAGTATAGCGTTTCCGGTAACTTTTCTTAAGTATTTCATTTCGCACGCTTGTATTCTGGATTTTGATCTTTCATTTAGTACCCATGTTTCGCTCTTATAGAGTAACGTTGGTAGATATATTACCCTTATAAATGCTTAATTTGGTATTGTCGATCCTATTGATAAATCAACTTCGTAGTGCCATGTATAGCTTAGAAGTGGTTGCAATCATATTACTTATGCCACATTCGTATTTTCCTGTGCAGTGAATATATGACTCCAGATATGTAAATTCTTCAACTGGCTGAATATTTGTATTTTCAATTTGCAACATTACTGGCTTGAGCTCTTTGGATATCACAAGTGCTTTCGTTTTTTCTACATTTATAGCCATTCCATTATCCTGCAACACCCGATTCCATATGCACAAATTATACTGCAAGTTATTATTTAAATTTGCCAAGAGTACTAAGTCATCTGCAAATGCGCAAGCACTCACCATCGTTCTTTCTAAGTTTCTGTACCCAATCAATAGCTGCTTTGATCGTTTCACACATTTATTTATTATATCATTCATGTATATAACGAACAATAGTGGACTCAGGACTCCTCCTTGTCTTACACCCATTGTTGTCCAGAATGCTTTTGATTCCTCATTTAGAAATATTACAATATTTTGGGTGTGCAGTAGATGGATCTTACAGCTATCCACAAGCTGTCAGGAATATTTTAAAGCCTTCCACACCCTTTCTCTTGGAACTTTGTCAAAAGCTTTCTTAAGACCGATAAAACATAGATATATATCTCCATCTTCACTCTGTAGCTTTTCGGTGATTTGTCTGATATTAAAGATGTGATCCTGCACGGAATTCAAATAAATTGCCTAAAAATACCGTACAAAATATACCGTCTAAATAAAACTAACTGTGTTAAAGACTTGTAATGTAACGTACCCAGGTTCGTAGAGATTTCGATTGAAATGTGATCGTCCAGTACTTACCTACGTTGTGTTATTTTAATTAAACCTAACTTCGATGCACTGGTTACTCACGTAAATAGGGAGATTTGATGTGATCATAAATAATACGAAAACAATCTCAAAACAACTAATTTATTACTAAACAAGATCAAATTTGGAGTGTTAACACATTGTAGCAATGTTGCTGAAAATTATTATTTAAAACAATGAATGAACTGCCAATTCTAGATCTGTGTTCGATATCACTTTCACTCTCAAGATTCAAAACTGAAGAGATTTTTGTTAGCATAGCCGACTATGGTCAGCAGGTACTGAGGTCCCATGCGGGAGGCAACTCAGCTATATAGTTGAATGGTTTGGTGCAAAAATCTTGGTTTTTCTTTTACCAGATGTTTGCCCAGCACGGGAGAAAATATTAGTTCATGCATCAAGGCTCTAACATCACACTTTCAAGCATCACGTATAATTATTTCTGAGTGGATACAGCTAATCAAAGAATACGAGAACACAGTTAAGAAAATGACATAAGACTACAACAGCAGCATAGCTTGCAATGTTAGCGTTGACTACAAATAGAGCATGTATCCTAATTAATTAATTAACAGAACAGTTTGAGTTAAACAACTGCGTTGATTGGATGACAATGGTGTTTGTTTAAAACTAATTACATAATGTGATTGAAAATGGAACACAAACAATAAAAATTAAAAATTCAAACAGTACTAACCTGTGAACAGTTGAAGGAACACACTGAAACTGAAGCGCATCTGTTTCTCGTCCACTTAAGACCCTACCCCCTCGAACGTCGCAAATATGCCCCATTCCCAAAACCGATGCCAAATATAAACTGAACAAATTGAGAGGCAATATGAATAAAATACAGAAATTTGAAGATGGCATACCTGGTTACTTCAGACTATAAATGAAAAACTACACGATGTCATCCTTGGAGCTAAGAATATACAATATCACCTTGTCATATCCTTAATGTTAATATATAACGATAATGAAACGAACCCCAAAATTAACATACTAAGTAACATGTGAAATAAGAACACGACTAATAATTAACTTATTTGAATAAACTTTGGGGTATATTATGTTTATTGAAGAAAAGGAAGCAATGGTCGATTTTTTCCTGAGGTGTTCCTCATGAAGTGCCGATTGACTCTGTGGATAATGTGGAATTATCTACCCATAATGTCTCAGGTATGTTCTGGAGATCTGCCAAGGCAAGAAATTGACGCTGTTTTGTTTAAAGTATCCAAAGTAGCTTCGGCTACTTGTGTTTGCGCACTGCCTTGTCTTGAATACGTATGGTTATACTACACTACGGACATGACAACCCTGGTTGGAATAACAATTAAAAATATACTAAGAGGTAGTAGTTTATCAATCACACAGTGCACTTTTAGTCTATTAAGTGGGTGTCGCAACTGTTAAAATGGAGACGAATAATGTAATCATAGTTTCGAGCTTACACCATTTTGTGTAAAATACTAAGATTACATGTTGCCAATAATTGTATAACATTCATAAACAATCTACGTTCGTATTCGGTTTGCCAAAAAATTTGTGCATCATTTTATCAAATTAGTGACAATTATTCTAGTTATTAACATTACATGACAATCGTAAGGCGTATGCCAAACTAAAGTAACAACAATTAACTTCTGTACGAAAGTAAAAAGAAACAGGAAAAATAAAAATGATTTATGTTTTTATTATACGTTAATGATTAGGGGTTGCATTTATAAGAGATACTTCAATACTACAATTTTAAGCATGCTAATGCTCAAGATAAACTCATTTGCTTATGATGAGTATTCACAAATATAGAATACTTACCGGTAAAAAATCGATTATGGTTAAAACAACATATTGAGAATACTCAGGGTACTATAATACAAAGAAATTAAAGTTTAACCAAACGATTCTAAATAACCTGGATGTTGGTACGCCAGCAGGATAATACATAAAAAAGTTGGTACATATTACATAATTTCGTATGATACACTCAGTATTAAGCAGATAACATGGTAATAATGATCAGCGAGTACTGGAATGTAGAATAGAAGGGGCGTGGAAATGCTTTTATCAAAATTTCACTTCAGTATATTAATGTCCTTTGCACTACATCTGTAAGGTGCTACATATCTGCAGTACTTAAAGATAAATCAGTGCAATTATGTTATCAACTTGGTGGAACAGCCAGTACTGTTAAGGGGAGATAATTTATTGAAAGAATGTAGAATCTTCATTACTTTAATCTACCGTTTCCCGGAAATTTGTACCATTATTGATGCGCTGAATCGTGACAGTTGTCAAATATCATTTAACTCTGGAAGCAAACTTCCTACTCATCTAGATCGAACCTATTAACACCCTTTTGGCACTTGAACAATAATGTTCTCTTTGCCGGAGCAGCTCTGCCTGTACAACAAAAGGGAGATCGGGAGATTATGGGGACCGCTGTGTGAACACATCTTGCGGTTAGTTTAAGTAGAGATCAAGTATTCGAGAGCCCCGGACTTTGTTAATAATTCAGAATCTCAGTAAGCCTTTGAAGGCGGCGGACAATGTTAATATTGTATTTAGTTAAGTGAGCACCTCTTGAATTCCGGCTCGAAGTGCCCAGTCACCTGCTCTTTTGAAGTTCCCCGAGTAATTGCTCGTATAATGGGGGACTTACAATTTCATTATGCTTTGTAGGAGGCGGAAATGTTGAACCGTATGACACCTCTATTCATTGTGCGAGCGAACGGTTACGATATTTTGAGTGCTGCTTTAAATAAGACTACAGAAAGCCACGGATTACGAAGGTCCGTTTCCTACGGCGTATGGCCTGCCGAGTCGTGTTTCGTTCACGGCCAGCTAAGTTGTAGATGAAGTTGTTTAGGTAATGCGATTGTCACGATCTGACCATCACTTCGGCTGTCAAATTCTTGGCTCACTTTAGGGACAAATGCCAATCGGGATCGGTAATTATTATAGATTTATTAAGACCTAGTGGTCTATCAGATTACAATTTTATTCCGTGGCAACAGAGTCTCTGTTCACCTACGTCCTGTTCGAATATTAAAAATTTGGAAATGCGTTCAGTTATGTTTATAGCAGTAGTTTCAAACACAGAGAATACATACCACATGGAGGTTTCTCTAGAGTTAGAAAAAAGAACAAAATGTTGAACAGGTCCTATTCGTATGTAGCGCAGTGACTATAAAGAAGTTCGACAACTCTCCATGAAAGCAGCGACAGGGCCTTCAGGATGCTTAAAATATATTATAAGGAACGACACCTCTAAACCGATAGGAAAGTAAATTGATACAAAATCACATAACAGCCTCCGTTTTTAGAACGAACTCAAAATTTTATGGTATTGTATACAGCGATGGGTATGTAGGCATATTTTTATAAGGTGTTATATCCAACACTTAAAAAATTCTGAACAGCCCCATTGTCTTGTAGGAGCAGCATAACGAAGAAGCGTATTTAGCGAAAATGTTTTAAAAGTTATATACATAAATTAGAAATAAAACCTAGCTGAAACTAAAACGTTAGTTGTGGTTGTCTCAGTTGGTATTATACTATGTATAAAGTAAAATAGAGAAATCTACCTTAAAATTAATGTATCTAGACATGGGCAACTTATATAGGAATAATTTAACTAAAACTGAACATAACTGATTGAACTTTTAGACCTTTCTTACACTACAATAACTGTTTGAGTATCCGTCCTGAAAATTCCTTAGAGTTGAGGCTTAGAATGAAAGTAAGCTTTTTCTAAATTAATAAAATACTAGAACTGTCCATCTCAATCTTGTCCTTTCTAGCCTTGCAATGTWTTAGAMATCTCAATTTGATTTACTCCACTTCTACTCGTTAAACCCCTAGATTCAGTCGGGGAAAAATATCGCAGATCCAGCTAAAGATTTTAGTTCTTCATAAAATTTTGATTTTGGAGATGCCATCTCAATTTTATCATCAGATTTCCTTTTGGAGTCGCCACAGACACCACACACCTGTATTGCAGAAATTCCATAATAATAAGTTGAGCAAAAGTTAAAAAATACTATTTTATCTTTATGCTGCAACCATCCCTATCATAATAATACCGCTGCTGTATTAAGTTCTATCGAAAAGTCTAATGTGTATGTAAACTGCAACATTTAATCTTTCCGACATGATCGTGAACGATGTGCGAGTTCGTCACACCACTAGCCCAAAATTTATACATGCATGGATGGAGTGYCTGTGCATCTCATGAATTATGTGAACGAGGATATGCTGCATTCCAAGTACTACAATTTCTTTTCTGCAACCCCGCCGCAGCCGTACTGCTAAAGTGAGAGTCTAGTTCATGTCGTTGTATAAACTCATAACATTTTGGTGACAAAAGTATATGTCAGCGAGCTTAAATTCTTGCATGAATTGAATCTTTTGTTCAGAAATAGCTTAATTGGAAGTGTTATTTTTGTAGTCTTCTCAACGTAACTTGAATGAAAACTGTAATTATATTCCTTTGATCAATGCAACAACACCTTTACTGATCTACCTATATTACATTTAACTACTACCACCAGTACTCAAATACATATATAAACCAGAATGTGGGTGTAACTATTTTTAATTCTAATAAGTATGATTTTTTAATTTTTACACTATTTCTCGACGTATTCTTCCTCTAAGTTTACAAACCTTACACTACAATATATAGCATACATTCCATACCAATTTACAGAATGTTTTTAGTTGAGTGCCTGTTTAAGCAGTCGGAAAATATCGGAATCATATGGTAATAAATCCATGCCGTAAAGTAGTTGTAAAAGAATCTGCCAATACATTTTTTCGAGGACGTTTCCAATTAGTTGAGCATTATGTGGTCGGGCGTCATCCTGTCGTAGAAAAATACTGTTGTTTGAACGATTTCTTCGTTTTGAATGAAATACAAGTCATAGGCTACATTGGTGTAGTTAGTCATATTGCCTGCAGAAGTGGTAAACTATATGTGTTCTGCGTAACAGACACTTCGATAAAGCATTAGACAGTGTGGCTTCCTAACACTTCTGTGTGGACTGTTACGTTATATGCTACATTGGTGTAGTTAGTTGCCTGCAGAGGAAGTCGGCTGCATGTATTTTGCGCAACAGTCATTTTTATAAACGATTAGATAGGGAGGCTACCTAGCACTTTGTTGCGGACTGTTTAGTCATATGCTACATCGCTACATTGATGTAGTTGATATCCAACCACATTAATGTAGCAATATAGCATTGCCTACAGAAGAAGTCGGTTGTATATGTTCTGCGCAAGACAGTCCTACAAAGGATTAGATAGAAAGGCTTCCTAGCACTTCGGTGCAGACTGTTAAGTTATATGCTACATTGATGTAGTTGATAGCCAGCTTACATCAATGCAGCAACATAGCATTGCCTGCAGAGGATGTCGGTTATATATAATCTGCGCAACAGTCTGTTCTACAAAGAATTAGATAGGGAGGCTTCCTACCGCTCCGGTGCAGACTGTTAAGTTATATGCTACATTGATGTAGTTGATAGCCAACTTACATCAATGCAGGAACATAGCATTGCCTGCAGAGGATGTCGGTTATATATAATCTGCGCAACAGTCTATTCTACAAAGAATTAGATAGGGAGGCTTCCTACCGCTCCGGTGCAGACTGTTAAGTCATACGCTATATTGATGTMGTTGATAGCCAACTTACATCAATGCAGCAATGTAGCATTGCCCGCAGAGGAAGTCGGTTGAATATGTTCTGCGCAACAGTCAGTTCTATAAAAGATTAGATAGGGAGGCTACCTAAAACTACGGTGGGGACTATTTAGTCATATATGCTATATTGGTGTAGTTAGTCACATTGCCTGCAGAGGTGGTTGGCCGTACGTATTCTGCGCAACTGTCGGGTCGGTAATTAAACCTTAATGGAGATAAATAAATGACGATATTAAGCTATTGTGTTGCTATAGCAGTTAGTAGTTGATATCAATACTGAGGAAGTAGTTTTGCCGAACTTCCTTCTAGTTAAATATGTGTGATTATACATGGGTATAGTAATGAAGTATTCAAGGAGCATAAGTAGAAATTGACTTAATTTGTACACTAGCTTCTAGTAGCCACAAGAAGGAATGGATTCGCAGCAGAACAAAGAAATAGTTACTAGTTGTACGATCATGTAGATTGAGTGTTTATTTATCAGTATATACTGGTACTTCCTTTTCAATACTACGAAGATGTGAAGCAGGAGCTGTGCCTCGTCGACAAAAGCAAACACGTGTTTGAGATGCGCGAGTTTCAGTACTGTATATTTTAGCGCTTACTGTAAATAACAAGGGGGGCGGTTGATAGTGCATCGCCCTCTAAAGGAATTGGTTAAGAGAACACCCTCAATTTCTCAAAAGACGGTAGCCATTACTTTACCGGCTGAAAGCACATCCTTATCCGTTTTCGGTTTTAGAGAGTTTGATTAGCGCCACTCTAATTGTATTAATAACAATAATAATAATAATAATAATAATAATAATAATAATAATAATAATAATAATAATAATAATAATAATAATAATAATAATAATAATAATAATAATAATAATAATAATAATAATAATAATAATAATAATAATAATAATAATAATAATAATAATAATAATAATAATAATAATAATAATAATAAACTTTATTGTGTGTCTTAATCACAAAAAAAATATTAAAGTACAAAGGAATAAAGTAATACACAATTAGGCGAAATTCAGTTGCGCATCAACCACTCGTAGAGTAGGCTGATTCGCACTGTTCTACCATTTAACCCATAATACCCACAATAATTGTATTCTTTCATCTAATACTGAACTCAGGCTTCATCGCAACTAAGCAAGGAATTAAGATGCATTACCTTCATCTTGGTACTATCGGCGATCTTGGTACCCATCATCTTCTGCACACTTTTCGGTAATGCGGATATGGTAATAAGGATGATGCTGCGAAGACTAATTCCTAATGTTTGTGACCAATCAGGAACAAAAGGTCTTCTGTTGACAAGATAGGGTCGTTTACCACGTTAATGTTGGCTTGTATTTCGTTGTTTTGCGAAAGTCTCGCATCTAGGTTTTTGATATTGCGCTTGTCTTTTCAGTAATTGCATTTGATCTGTACCATCATTCACAAAAAATCTAATTATTATGCGTTGCGCAACGGAAAAAAAGTGACAATGACGCACGCCTTCTAGATACCCCTTTACAATTTCGGTTAGAATCATTTCGAGAATAAAATCCAGGTCATAACTGAATTGGCCACGTATGTGACTTTTTTGACAGTCAACAGACATCATATTGCGCCTTAATCCAATCGAACTACTGGCACGACCCAATTTCGGTAAGTGGGCCGCGAATTTGTGACTCCCGGCTAGACTGCCGCATGAAATACAAAACGGACCCGAAGTGAGCGAGTTGCCCTTAATGGCTGCTAAACATAGCTAACCTCATATTTCAGATAAGTGAGATAAAGCACCGGCAATGCAGAATGCGGGCCATGTTTTGTGCGTTAGATGGATGCAGGATCGTTGCAGTTTGGGCTGGAACGTTTAGCATAAAGCAGTTTGCATATAGCCTTTGCCATAACATTTGCATGCTGCAGTAGTGTATCCGTTGGGTTTCAGACGGTATATTGCAGTATACAGAGTGATTTTTTGAATACGATACACCCTTTTATAGAGATTTGATTTATAAATTTACGAAAATACGCAAACTTCTGTTTGTAGGGTGTTCGGATATTTCCTTAATTTTGTAAACTTGGCAAACACTACAATGACATTTTGTTGCCAAGTAGAAAAACAAAAAAGTATGTAAACGAACAGAAATAAATTAGAAACTGATGAAACTGTCAAGTCTATTCAATTAATGCTTCTAGCACAGTAGTAATATTAAAAACCAAATAATACAGTCCACTAAATCGAAGCCACCCTAACATTGGTCCATTCGGCACGGATTTGCTGTGTTTGAAGCAGAGTTGGTCAGCCATCAGTTCAGATTTAAAGGTCAGCATTACCACAATTACGAGCAGAAGGCACATGGTGGATGTAGAGATTGACGGATGCAAGAAGACAACGGTTGCAAGTGAGGTGTGAGACCTGATTCCATTAAGATTATTTGTCAAAATTCTGTCAATTTTCCTCCTGATTAACAAACTGATTCATTACTGATTATAAACACAATACAGTGTTTGATTCTTGATTAGTTTCCATTTGCTATTTATTCAATTTGATTTTGATTAGCCTGATTTACTAATCATATGATTTAATTTCTTGATTTTGCTGTCGATACAATTTTGATTTTGATTAGCTTGATTTGCCATTTCTATCATTTGATTTGCTATTCTTACAATTTCATTTCTTTATTAATTTGATTTGTGATTCATACAGTTTGATTTCTTGATTACATAATTTACTATTTGTATAATTGATTATTTGATTTGCTATTCGTACAATTAATTATTTGATTTTGTGACTAACAATTAAGCTATGGCTGATGAAATAAAGTTGTTACACCGACAACGAGGTGCCATAAAACACAAACTGACTAATTTTGTGTCATTCCTCAATCCATTAAAAAAAATGCATGCTGAGAGAGAAGCTCTAAATGATGTTCAGATTGCAGATTTAAAATTTAGAGTTGAAAACTTGCTTTTGGTTCACACAGATTTTGAACAGATTCAAACAAAAATTGAAAATATTTGCGATGAATCAAATTTAACAGAAGAATTTGATCAACGAAACAACTTCTTTGATACAATTTCTAATGTGTTGGCCCAGGCACAAGTGATTTTAGATTCTTGCATTAGTGTTCATTCTCAGATTAAAGTTGAGTCACCCAATATGCTATCACATATTCAAGGTGTGAAATTACCTACAATTAATTTGCCTAAATTTCAAGGTAACTATGATTCATGGTTGGAATTTAAGGACCTTTTTGAAAGTCTGATTAATTCAAATCAATCTATTAGCAAGATTCAAAAATTCCACTATTTAAAGGCTTCTTTAGAGCTTGATGCAGCGAAAATCATTCAATCTTTAGAATTTACGAGTGAAAATTATGATGTTGCATGGGAATTATTATGTAGTAGGTATAACAACTCAAGGTTATTAGTGCACAATCACATAAAATCAATATTTGAATTAGAACCCATAACCAAAGAGTCATCAGTCGCTTTGCGTAGATTAGTAGACAATTTATACAAGCATTTGCGTGCACTAGAAGTACTCAAGCAACCAACCATACATTGGGATGCTCTATTAGTCTTCTTAATTTCATCAAAGCTTGATAGGTCTACTGCCCGAGAGTGGGAACGATTTAAAATGTCATGCAATTCATTAAAACTAGATGATATCAAAGATTTCTTATATAAAAGAGCAGATTTCTTGGAAACCTTTGAATTAAACCATGGTTCCAAATCTATTAAGAATAACAATTATGGAACAAACAAGCATTATTCTTTGATTTCTACAAATCATAAATGCAATTTCTGTAAAAAACAACATTTAATTTATTCATGTCCTGATTTTCTACAATTAACAGTTCCAGAAAGGATTGAAAAAGTGAAAGATTTGAAGCTCTGTGAAAATTGTCTTTGCACAGGTCATTCAGTAAATAAATGTAAGTTACGATCCTGTAAAATCTGTAAAAATAGACACAGTAGTTTACTTCATCAAGTTAAGGAAACAGCGGTCGTATCAGATTCTTCAGTAGTTATGTCTAGCCATGACAAACAAAGTAGTGTTCTTCTACCTACAGTTCGGTTGTATGTTTACGATGCAAATGGTTCGATGCATTTAGTTAAGGCCGTTTTAGATAGCGGTTCCCAATCCAATTTTATATCTGCAAAAATTTGCAACAAATTAGGTTTAAATAAGGAACCTACATATGTTTCTATTGCTGGAATAAATGATTCTGGATCAACATTTAATCACAAATGTCAGATTAAAATTAAATCTATTTATAACGATTATAGTGTAAAACTTACCTGTTTGGTTATTCCGCAGATTGCTGGTAATCTTCCTGCCTATGAAATTGATACCGTAGATTGGAAAATTCCTTCTACCATTCAATTAGCAGATCCTGATTTTTCTAAACCTTCTGAAGTTGATTTACTCCTAGGAGCTAGTCACTTTTGGGAATATCTAGAAAGAGGGCAATTACAATTATCAAAACACTTACCTGTTCTCCAGAACACTAAGTTCGGATGGATTGCTTCAGGTTTGGTTCCAAAAAATGCTTCTCAGTTGCACTGTTATTTTTCACAGAATATTTCCTTTGATCTTCGCCAATTCTGGGAAATTGAAGAGCATGAATGTCCCACACAATTATCCAAAGATGATGCAGATTGTGAAAGACTTTTTAAAGAAACCATTACTCGTCAAGATGATGGTAGATTTATAGTTAGAATTCCATTGAAATATCCTTCTTCTCAATTGGGTGATTCGAAGCAGTCAGCAATTAAAAGACTGTTGCAATTAGAACACAGATTTATTTCTGACCCAATTTTGAAGGAAGAATATTCAAGATTTATGCAAGAGTATTTAGACTTGGGACATATGACTAAAATAAAGGAAACATCCTCCAATGATTATTTTCTTCCTCACCATGGAGTTGTAAGGAAAAGCAGCTTAACAACCAAATTAAGAGTAGTATTTAATGGCTCAACGCAGTCATCGTCAGGTTGGTCTGTAAATGATCTTCATCATGTAGGTCCACCAGTGCATACACAATTATTTTCTATATTATTACAGTTCAGACAACATCCCATTGCTGTTTGTGCAGATATAGAAAAAATGTATAGACAGATCCTTGTTCATCCTGATGATAGACACCTGCAAAATATTGTGTGGAGATTCGATTCTGATCTAGAAATAGATACTTATTCACTAAATACTATTACTTACGGTACAGCTTCAGCTCCCTATCTTGCCATTAGATGCTTAAAGCAACTTGCTCATGAGGTTGAAAATGAATATCCTGTCATCTCTAACATTATTAATAATCATTTTTATGTAGATGATTTAATTATCAGTTTTACTTCTGAAGAAGATGCTATTGCTACTTGCAAGACTTTAAAAGTGATTTTACAGCAAGCATGTTTTCCGTTGAGGAAATGGATTTCAAATAGTAGTAATGTTTCACAATCTTTTAAGGATGAAAATGATCCAACTAGTGTAATAAGTTTTAGTCATGACAAGCAAATTAAAACCTTAGGTGTTGTATGGAATAATATTTCAGACACATTTTCTTACCAGATTTCTGCTAATTCTTCCATTTCTCCTATAACAAAAAGAATTATTTTGTCAGAAATATCAAAGGTCTTCGACCCCCTTGGCTTGGTAAGCCCCTGCATTATTTTGGCAAAAATCATAATACGACAGCTATGGACTTTGCATTTAGATTGGGATGATACCGTTCCAATAGATTTATATGAAAAATGGATTATTTTCAGAGAACAACTTCATGTGCTTAATATTATTCAGATTTCATGTCATTTTACTTGTTCCAACCCAGTTTCAGTTGAAATTCACGGATTTTGTGATTCATCTAACTCTGCGTATGGAAGTTCTATTCATATTCGAAGTATTGACAATTTTGGTAACACTCATGTTAACTTATTATGTGCTAAAAAGGTTACACGCTCATGTGTTACTTGTTTTAAATCAAAACCGCATGCAATTAACCCGATTATGGCTAATCTTCCGCGAGAGAGAGTTACAGAAACTCCTGCATTTAGCATAGTTGGTGTTGATTATGCCGGCCCTATTTTAATTAAAGATAGAAGAGGTCGTGGATCAAAAGTTTCAAAAGGTTACATTTGTCTGTTTGTCTGCTTTGTGAGTAAAGCTGTCTATTTAGAATTAAGCTCTGATTTGAGCACACAATCATTTTTGGCTTCTCTCAAGCGCTTTATATCAAGACGAGGTAAACCGACACAAATATGGTCTGATAATGGCACAAACTTTCAAAAAGAATTGTATGATTTGTTTCAATTTTTCAAGGTTCATGAACATGATATTGTTAGCCATTGTGCTATTGAGTCATTTACGTGGAAATTTATACCCCCAAATTCTCCACATTTTGGTGGATTGTGGGAGTCTGGGATTAAAACTGTTAAATTCCATTTAAAAAGAGTATTACAAGAAACTAAACTTACCTACGAAGAATTATACACTGTATTAACTCAGATTGAATCAGTACTGAATTCAAGACCATTATATCCACTCTCTTCCGATCCCAATGATCTCACTCCTTTAACTCCGTCTCACTTGTTGATTGGAAGACCATTAACTACTCTACCAGAAATGAATCTGCAACCAGTACCAATTAATCGGTTGTCTCGAGTTCAGTTTCTGCAGTCATTGTACCAAAGTTTTTGGAAAAGATGGTCTACGGAGTATCTGTCCATTCTTCAACAACGAAGTAAATGGAAGCATCCAGGGCAACGTCTTCAGATAGGAGCTCTTGTTTTGATTAAACAAGAAAACCTTCCACCCAGCCAATGGATTCTAGGTAGAATCACAGAGGTGCATCCCGACAGTGAAGGTGTCGTTCGTGTAGCAAGCGTGCGAACATCCAAAGGAATTTATAAGCGAGCAGTTGTAAAGTTGTGTCCGCTGCCCATTACTGAAGAACAGCCTGAAAGAAAACCTGATTAATTAATAAGAATTTTGCTCAATGTATTAACTTACCATTTGAATTTTATTTATGATTTATACGTACTTACCTGTAAATTTAGTTTTGAACGTAGTTCAACGCGGGGAGTATGTTCGGATATTTCCTTAATTTTGTAAACTTGGCAAACACTACAATGACATTTTGTTGCCAAGTAGAAAAACAAAAAAGTATGTAAACGAACAGAAATAAATTAGAAACTGATGAAACTGTCAAGTCTATTCAATTAATGCTTCTAGCACAGTAGTAATATTAAAAACCAAGTAATACAGTCCACTAAATCGAAGCCACCCTAACATAGGGGGACAAGGTTTTTAATGGATAGCGAGGTGACACCCCTTCAAAAAATTTAACTGGCCTGCCTATCTTCTAATAAAACACTTGAAAGCTTAATTTCATAAGCAGTTTTGCTGTGTAAAATTAAAACAAAAATACTTGTAATGAAATGTGATACACTCAAAATATTATTTTCTTTTCACGTTATGAGTTAGAAAGAAGTTAGAAGAAAGTTAATATCCACGAAAAAAATATTTTCTCGTAATCACAAAAAGAGTGTAAGCAAAACAATAAAAATCCACAACCTTACAACGGATTCTCAAAACCACTCATTTCTAGACAGTAGTACAGGCGGTTTTAGAACTTCCGCCGCACTTTTTGGAACTTTTCACTTGAAATTCTTCTGCACTCGTTAATAATTATTATTCGCAAACCTCCCAAGCGGTCATATGGGGTGATTCAATTATCTTATGCCTGCCAATCCAATGACCAGAAAATAATTTCGTACAGCGTTAATGCGGTGGGGCTTCATTATGTTGGTAATAAACAATTGGTATTCCCATGTTGATCGGATTTAAAGCTGCATGCATTGTGAAACATTCTGAATCAATTAGGTAGCTTGAAAACACGCTGATCGAACGTATGTGCTTTGTCTCACTTGATTTATCAAATAACTCTGACGATCGTTTCGACCTGAGGATCATTGTCAAAGAGAGATACTAATTACTAAGTACTAAGTATAACGCTCTTTGACAGTGGTCGTCAGGCCGAAACGATTGTCAGAGTTATCTGATAAATCAAGTGAAACAAAGCACATACGTTCAATCAGCATCAATCATTATGCCAATCATGACATATGGAGTAAAAATGCAGCAACAACAAAGGCATATAGAAAAAGCTTAAGAAAGGCAGAGAAATGTATTGTACAACTTCTAGCTAAAGCAATAAATGAAAACGAAAAAAATCAACAGCAGAGGTGACAGAACGATCATAAAGAGATTAGAGACATAGATACGTGACGAAATACTGGGGACACGTCCAAAGGAGAGATGTAGACTACATGCGAGTACTAAGAAAGGTGTGGAAGCTAAACGGAGATGAACTAAAAAAAGTTAGACGGCGCTATACATGGAAAACAACCATAGAAAAGATAATTCAAAAATCAGGGAAGGATGAAGAACAATAGATCGAAATGGTAAAAGACAAGAAATTAATCAATGAAGAATCCCTCAGGTTATACGTCATACCACAAACCAGTGACTCTGAAATGGACCAACGATGTCAAGAACATGAAGAAAACGGAGAATATACCTATATAACCTTCCCACTCGAATCCTTATGTGTCCTTAACATGAGCTAGGCAGTCGCACTACTTGCAATCGACATGCACCCCTTCAACACAGCGTAGACAGCATGCCAGGCGGTATATCCTGGAGTGGCAGAAATGCGACCGTACACTGGTTCGATCAATCAATCTACAAAGAGATAGATGATCGTAATACAAAAAACGCCTAAAAAGTTCAATACCGAAATAAGATTTTTTTGTTGCTCCGAAAATTGCATTTTGCTACTWCGCCGTAAACGAGTGTAATGTAGTGAACATAATTACATAGCAAATATGCTTTCAAAGATATCTCAGAAGACAGACAGATATTTGCAATAAAAAATTTTTAAGGGTGTCTACTTTGCTAAGGGAAAAGCACTGTCCATTAAAAATTTATTCCTGTCCCCCTAAAAACAAAGTTTGCCTGTTTCTTTCATTTTTTCTCATTTTTCTCCGTGAAGAAATGTAAGTGTTTTGTTTAAATAAATTAGGTTATATAATTAAGCGCTCGTGAAAACAATTAAAGTGATTAGGATAAGGAACCATAATTGATAATAGTACTAGTAATTGCTATAGATCCCTATAACTGAAACTATACTACTTCCTCGGTCAATTTAATGTACGCTTCCATGTAGTTCTTTATTGCTAAACTCCACATATTAAAATATCCTAACTAAATTATTTTGTGTTTAGTAACAGTGGTGCTTTGGTAACAATAAATGTTTCGATTATGTACATCCAGAACAGAAATGGTCGTGTTATTTTTTTAATGTTTCGCGCTGATAAATTGTATAATAACTACTATAAAGCTAAAATTTTACGAAATTTTAGTAAGCTGTTCAGAAAATACAAAGTTTTAAGCAAAGACTTTAAGTAACCTCAACAAGATCTCATATGTAGCAGAAGGAGACAAACTCGTGTGAAAACATTGTCATGTTTAGCCACTGCCTACGAATGGAAGATTCCCAGAATCAACCTTGCATATTCATTACTCCGCGCAAGCTGTGCCGATAATGAAGTTCGCTTTAGCCGTTTACGGCGGTTTTCTAAAGCGCAACAGTTTATATAAGTAGCACTTTGAATGAGAGTTGAAGAACTGCTGATCTTAGATAACTTTAATACAGCGTGGTTATAAAGTAAAGCAGGGATTTTAAAATTTCGCTATGCAGCATTTATTTCAAAATCTCCAAACTAGTCGATTTGGCTTCTATTTTCTGCACCTTTTTGTATAGCGTTGAATACAATGAAGTTGGAGCTTCTCTTTAGCTTGTCCTTATGATAATCCCAAATATGTATATAAAATCTGCGCTGCAAATCCTCGCCACAGCATTAGAAGATTGTTGCCTGCAACAATTTCATCGTTTTACTAAATTTTTCTTCCTCATTTTCACAAACCAGGGTGCGTAAGCCGTGACCCATTGAGAATACAAAGAAAGTTCTTCAATCACTTTTGTATATGCTTGGAATTTCAGACATTACAATTTCTAATACAAACAATTGCTGATAAAAAGAAAGCGAAGGTTTTGCGGTTTTACGTAAGCTTGTTTTTCCAATGTCAAGAATAAATCGTATAAGTGTAAACGCAAATGTTAACGTCCAAACTCGTTGATGACAGTTTCTGGAAATATTTAATTACTAGCTGCTATGAGGAACTAATGTGATGGGATTTTCTTTAACACTCAAGAACAGCGGTTTAGATGTTATTGATTTTGATTTCGAACTAAACCTGGTAGCTCAAACCAATCTAATATATTCACCACGATTTACGAGAACCAAAAGCAATATGTCATTTGCGGACGATCTTTGTCTTTTAATTTGGAGACAAATAGCAGTAAACTATACCCTGGTTTTGCGGCAAAGTTTTACGGCTACTGACGTTAGCTATGCATTTCTACTTCTTCCTCTGAAAAGAGCGTAAGTCCGCTTTATTGTATCACAGGGAAGATCAGTCTTCTATGATTCAAGCACTAAATATTGTTAGCTTTGTTTTAGTTTCCGTTCATCATGGTTGAGCTAACCGTTCCATTGTTACAAGCAGTCCATACAACATGAATACTACTTTTGTTTTTAACTTTGTAACAAACCTGTTTTAAGTTTGCGGCTCGTCAAAGTTATTCTAATGTTTTTACCACCCACCTTGCGAGCTACAACCCCTGGATTTACAACAATGAAACCCCTTAAACTAACCCCACCGGCAAGAAAAGTCCTCCCTTAAGCGCCGAACAAGAAAATCTGATTATCCTTGGCTGGGATTAGGCAGACGCCAGGCTAATTGAACGGGATTCTCGGAAGCAAATCCGGCTTTGAACAAATGATACAGAAAACTTATTTATCGAGTATTAGAGATGGAAAACAAGACTAAGCCCGGCTTCCATTAACCCGTCCTCGGTGCGGAATTGACTACTCGCCAACCGTGACTTATTTCTAGACATAATTAGTTGCGGCCCGTCACAGCGTCACGCGACTTGCTCCGCCTCTTGGATGCTGTGACATCTTCATCTCTGCAGTTTTCAGTCCGCTGTTGCCAGATTATAGCGAATGACGCATATGTAGCAGTTTTTTTTTATAGGACTTCATATACTGCGGTGCAAATGCGCGGTAAATATTTTATGCAACATCCTAGCTATATTTGCAAATTTAATAAGTACATATACCTGTCGAAAATGCCGAAGCCCTAAGTATATATATAATGGTAGCTGATTAATGCAAAAAATGTTGAAAATTTACGTTATATCAAAAGCGCGATTGATTATATTATAGTTATCAAGACACCACTTAAAGTAGTTAGGATTTTGTTAACAAACTGTAAAAAAAGTTGAACCGATTGCTACGTTTTTGCTAGATATCAAAAATTTTATATTTTCTACCCATAATATAATGTAAAATATAAATACTACGTATAAATCCAAAAAAGAAATAAAAATTTGCCAAACTAAACCAAGTAAAGAGTAAAACTAAATCTGCAATACCCACAAAAGAGGTAGTTCTGTCTTTTCTAAAGCAAAAAAGGAAATACCTACATTGGAAAGTTAATTAAACATTCATAACAATTGTTACATAACAAGAGTTTATATGGATGAGTACGGTTCTTCTATAAAAACATAAGAAAGCAGAAATGTATTCATTAAGCCCACGAAAATGATGCCACATAATGATTTTTGAACTTAAATAATTTATTACAAACGTATGGCAAGCTTTATTTATGATTAAGTAAGCAATAGAGATTCTACCTAGAAAAACTGCTTTGAAGTGAGTTCGATTAGGAAGTTCCTGATTTGACACAGAGAAAGAGAAAGTGCTTATTTAATTTTCTTATTTTGGCGACAACTGAAGTAACAAAACTCTACGCATTTAAGAGATCGAAAACCAACTAAACGGTCTAATAATTGGCATTCTTTTATGCAACACACAAAATCTTGCAATTTTCACATGCGATAGAATTGGTCAAGCTGTTTGACTTCACTAAACTAGAATTTAATCAGAGCCACTAAGGACAGTAGTACCAAGGAGTATAGTGTTGAATCGCCACAGTAATTTCATTGGGCACATTAACGTAGATGTGCAGCACCTCAAATATATTTACGTAATTCTAGATATGAAAAACGGCATTTATTTATAAATACATAAATAACACATAGTTACGGCAATACTTTAAGAATCTATAAAATGGCGAAGCATTACTTTGAGAAATTATTTAGGCATATAGTTTAAAGCAAGCTGACTTTTTACTTTCTGTAGTATGTATAGATAACACCCATACATTTGCATTACCTTCAAATCTATTATTCTTCTTGCAGTAGTTGTAAGAAAAACAGAAAAACAGTTCATAGAGGTGCTTCAAGCAGTAAATCAATTTAGTCTTAGTTTTACCCATCAGAGTTTAAATATATTTTGAAATATTATTATTATTATTTTATGTTCACTTCTCTCATTGCCCTTTACATTTCTTATTGAATGCGTTATATTTTTCGAAAAATTAAAGTATGAAAGACTCCAAAGACTACTTTAGGTGTATAACCGGAAGTGCGTGAAATATGCCTGTATTTTAATTCCATAGATCGTACTATAACGCTATGTACAAAATCATGATCAATTCAGACATTTCCATAAACTTGTAACAGGCTACTTTTCGTAAATGACCGTTGCAAATGAAATATCCAAAATTCTAATTCCTTTAAGATGAAAATAAGGGCAAAGCATGCATCCAGTGGTGCTACGCAGTTTATCAGCATAAATTATGATCTAATTAAACAGAAAGTTTATTTTCCTCAAGAATATCCTTTGGCAACACCGGTAACGTCTTCATCTTGCCAGTCTGGCGTCCATTAATCCAGACCGTAGGATCTTTGATGTCCCACGCCAGATGTTGGGATAGTAAAGCGCGTACGCGATGCGAAATTAGCTATAAAACGTTTTTCTGACTCTCTGGACCGCGAAAGCATAAAAATTCCACCTCTCCAGAATGAGGTCCATTAATCGTTGAGGATTTATTTCTCGATAGGAACAATGCAGGCGAAACGCCAATTTTCGGATTCTCGTAACCGGCATCTTCCCGCAAAACTTCGAAAGTGCGAGACTGAAGACAACAGGCACTTAACCTTTAATTTAGTGGGCCAGAGCCGTTCAACTTTTTGGGTACTAAATTGTATTCGTCACTATTTGGAATACTTTTTGTTTCTTATTTATTTGGTTACTTCGCGGAAAGAAGGCAGCTTCGTGCCTCACTTTAACAAGAAGGATTTTCTATTCATAGAAAATTTGGCATCTTGCAGTGCTGCTGACCTTTAACAACACTGGCTGTAATGTATTCTAATTATAAATTTTAACACAAACAGCCCGCTCTTCTACATCATCTAGGAAACGAAATATAGCATACATTCATTGTCAGAGAAAGAAGCATATTCTATATTAAAGAGCGCTCTTTTCTAAGCCTCCCCAAATTTTATGAGCTAAGTTCAATGCACTTGATTTGACGCTATCGACCGATAGCTTGTAACAAATATCTCCTATCGTTACTTCTTTACTTTACACGTAACGTAAATGTAGGGCAAAGGTTTTTATCTGTTTGCTCATACATTTTATATCATTAGTTCTACTAGGCACTTGATGCTTCGAATGCTAACACACAGACTTTAAACTGCGATAAGATGTGATAACAACGCAAGAAAGTCAATATTTTTTGTGGGAATACTACCGATTCAGGCGGAATGTCCCTTTTTTAAAATCTTATATGCACAGTAGCTTAAAAATTCATGTATCTGATCAGTTACTGACTGGTTTCGTCTATGTAATCGATGGATCATTTTTGTACGTTTGTCTAAAGTTATATTTGATCAGCTGTCTGTATGCAGAACCAATTGCAATTGTATAAGGTTGTGAAGAGACTATTCCGTTTCTTAACCAAATAATTCTAAAACTATACTTTGTACTCTCGGGCTGCCATGACGTTCGTAATTGGAGATACAAACAGCTCTGTTCTTATAGGTCTTAATTAAGTATTCATTGAACTTGCTGAAAACTGTCATGTTAAATACCACAACCTTATAATATAACATGTAGCCGCCATTGACATTAGTGAACTACGTGCGTCCAATCAATATCGTGTTATTTATTATTAAAGAATATTTAAATTTAAATAGTATTTTTCCTGACCTTCAATTTGGTTTTCATAGTATACATGGTACTTATACTGCACTTGTTTTAATTACACATAACGTTTTGGTTGAGTTTGATAAGGAGAATCCATCCACACTAGTTTTGTAGCATCAAATTGTAGCCTATGATTTAAACCTGCTTTTGAATGGCTTGAAAGTAAAGTAAGAAGGAAAGTAACAAGTAAAATTATCTAGTAGACAAAAAAATGTTGGATACATCAAGGCAGTGCCTTGGAACCTTTGTTATTTTCCGATACCAGTACCACCATAAAAGCTTTTTTTAATGCGCTGCAGTTGTTCCCTTTGTAATATGCAGTTATTTGCATTACTATAATGTGCCAATTTGCGATTGAATGAGCTTAACTGTACTCATTCTGTACATTCACTGATTTAAGTCGCGATCCTAGGTTAATTAGTACTGTAAAACAACCAAGTGTTTTTATTTTATTGACATTTTGTGTATATACTTAATTTCGTAGACTAAACTGGTGTTATCGTTGCCTAATTCGGAAAGACCATACAACCTGCTCTTTTTCTGGGGGTTGTCGCCGGTTTATTTCAAAATTGTAGTCGTTCATAATTTTGGCCCCAACACGCAACTTCGCCCTAATGTAATTCAATAACGACTAATAGAAAAGGGACAATGCAGCACTTACACCATCCCCTGTGCAACTTCCCCTAAAGAAACTTTCCGAAGTCCCCACATTTCTCGCATTTCCCCTTATTGTTTCCCAGAGTTATTACATCTAACGACATTTCCAATATTTATCCCCCTGATATACAGCGCGGTCAAGTGCGATATCCACGAAGGGGAGCGTAACAAGGCTGCAAGGTGCGTTAGACACAAGGCCAGTTAGTACCTACGACTTAAAAAGAAGTTTTGCTAAGATGATAAGCATATAAAAATCCATGGTGCTTGTATTTTTATTTATTTTATATTTTATTTCACTTGGCTTTTCCAATGAACTCAAATGCTTACTAGGGAATCGGCATGTAGATCTCTGTACTTACCGATCCCACCAACCTACATTGTAGTTCTTAAAGCTACCGCTAGATGACTCACTACCGATTTTCACAAAATGACCTCCATAGTGCAGCGAAGACGTGTTGTTAGCAGTAGTTAGATTTTTAACGTATTTGCAACTACAACAATGTTTTTATATTAATTTTCTATTATAGGTTTCATTCTCAAATAACGTGTCAATAATTGGGTTGCAGTAGCGATGCGTGAGTTTGAAAAAAAATGTTTATCCTGTATATTTTAAACCGTATCAAACACAAAACAGTCCAACTTATATTATAGTCAGTTACCATATGTGTACGACACTCTATGACGCTGAATGAAATAGTTCTAATGATTTATCTGTTTCTCTTTAGCTATGCTTTGAATACAATACACTACTCGCAATATGAGTGTGTTTTTATGAGACAACCAATTTTATGAACTAATTCAAAACATTTCGCGTATGCAAATTTCTTGATAACTTTGGTATAAAATTGGGATCTACTTTACCAAAAGCGTTCTCCATCGAAAACATACAAGCCGCTGAGAGCAACTTTTTTCATTATGACGTTTAGCAAAATAAATTTTGTTTTTAAAGTTGAAAGCATCTTTCCAGTTCCGCTGTGTAGTCATAGGTAGATCATGCGTATGCAAGGCGTTTGAAGCTATATTTCTCTTATATAGTTTAGATGTAAATATACTCGCATCACGTAAATCGTATAATTTTGTGTAGACAATATGTTTTACGATTTCCCAGGCAGTCTATATTTATGTGTGAGCACACAGGAAGTAATAGTAAACTACTTATTACTAATATAAGATAATATTTTGTCGGATAGATCGCTGTCTCTTGAAAACACTGACAAAAAGTTAATAGTCTGACGTTTCGATTACACCTGTAATCTTTGTCAAAGACGAAGAACCTCAAAATTTGCCTGACACAAGTTCAAACAAAATTTTGAAAGTAAATAAACAAATCACCAAGGATGCGAGACGTCATAGAAACAACGTGCCAGCCTGATAAAAAAAGGAATAAAGTTAGAGAGTTGTTAGATGAGGAAACATATCAAAAATTATCCCGAGATCCTACCTCAAAAATTTCCAAAATTACCAATGATCTTATCTGCGATGTATTATTTAAAGAAACCCTTTTTGTGTACTTAACATAACTGTATATTTTCAAATTCAGATACACACTGCTGGTTTAATTGCCTGCTACCTGCAGACTTGCGCATACCTCGTCATCAAATCCCCACTTATAATTAAGTATATATAAATATATATATGACAGTCTCCCTGCAAAAAACATCTTTATATACTACAACTTTTCATAAACTAAACGATCAATTGGTTTGATAGCACGCTTTGGTCTCGACGGCACTACCTCCGCATCACTTCCACTACTTAAATTAACAAAATCATTATTTTTTACGTTGTCTGAATCATATTTCAAAGGCAAAGAACTTTCTTTGAACGTTCCTCCTTTAATTATTTGATTCAGATGACGTTTCCAAATTAAATCATCTACTCTTACTAAATAAACATTATTACCAACACGATTTATTACCGTTCCCTTAGACCACTTGGGTTTTTTTACACCTTCTCTATAATCTTTGACAAATACAACTTCATTTTGTTCAAATTGTATATTTCGCTTTCCTTTGTGATAGTGTTTATGTTTGTTTTGTGCAATCGTAACATTGTTTTTTAATTTACTGTCAATCTGTGTATCCTGAGGCTTTAAACAATCAAACCTTGTCCTTAATTTTCGATTGAACATAAGTGCAGCAGGGCTGACCCCTGTGGTACAATGATTTGTGTTTCTGTAATCTAACAAAAATGTACTTAAGAGTCTGTTGATATCTGTTTCGCCATTTTGGCCTAATGCCTTCTTTAAAGCATTTTTAACAATTTGCACAGAATTTTCAGCAGCTCCATTGGACTGCGGGTGAAACGGAGGTGATGTTAAGTGTTGTATGTTGTTTCTTTTTAAAAAATCAGTCATTTCCCTTGAAAGAAAAGTGGCTGCATTATCCGTTACTACGGTACGTGGTAAACCAAATCTCGCGAAGGTAGTCCGGAGAATTTCAATGGTAACCTGGGACGTAATTGAACTAATTGGAAAAACCTCAATCCACTTCGTATGAGCGTCTAACAAAATTAAAAATTGCTTATTTAAAAATGGACCCATAAAGTCTAAATGAATGCGCGACCAAGGTTCTGATGGATACGGCCAACTATTCAAAACAGCTTTATTAGGGCTCTTGCGCACGCACATGCAATTTTCACACGATTTGCAAATTTCTTCAATCTGTTTATTGAGGCCAGGCCACCAAAAGTATGATCTAGCCAGACTTTTCATCTTGACTATTCCTAAATGTGACGAGTGCAGGCTTTGTAGTAGTTTAACTTGCAATATTTCTGGAATTATTAATTTTGAATTCCAAATTACACACCCATTATCTACAGATAACTCATTTTTTATACGCTGAAAAGGGATTAGTGCGTTATCAACTTTTTAGGCCAACTGCTTTGTACAAATTTAATCACCTGTTTCAAAATATTATCTTTAGCAGTCACTTCCCTTACTTCTTCAAAATTAACCGATATGCCACTATTGCCTTTTGAAAAATAATCAATATAATTTACATCAACATTGTCCCATTCATCTTCTGTGTTTATAGGTAAACGTGATAACGAATCAGCGCAATTCTTTTTAGATTCTACAAATTTGATATTATACTGATAATTGGAAAGTATAACTGCCCAGCGGCGCAGTCTATTGGCTGAATATTGGGGTATACCTTTCGCAGGGTGAAAAATTGAAATTAAAGGCTTGTTATCTACAACAAGTGTGAATTTAATACCAAAAAGGTATTGATTAAATTTACATAATCCGAAAATAATCGCGAGACCCTCTTTTTCGATTTGAGAATATTTTTTCTCAGCATTTGACATCGTTCGCGACGCATACGCAATTGGTTTCTCGCTACCATTTGGCATTATGTGTGAAATAACCGCCCCGATTCCGTACTGTGAAGCATCAGTCGTTAATCGTACCGGCAATTTTGGGTTAAAATGCACTAATACTTCGGCTGACGTAAGAACATTTTTAATTCGATTAAAAGCAAGATCACAATCCGAATCCCAATTCCACAATGTATCTTTTTTTAATAAATTATATAAAGGATGTAATAAAGTAGCTAAATTGTTTACAAATTGCCCGTAATAATTAATTAGCCCCAAAAAAGACTGAAGTTATTGCACGTTAGCTGGCACAGGCGCTTCGTTTATTGCTTTAATATTTTCTTTTGATGTATGCAGTCCAAACCGATCGATATTAAAACCTAAGTACGAAATTTCCGACTTAAAAAATTCACATTTATCACGATTAATTTTTAACCCCGAATTATCCAATATTTGCAAAACCTTATCCAAATTGAACAAATGTTCCTGCCTATTTTTTCCCGTGACCAATATATCGTCTAAAAAGACAACCGTTGCCAGGTGCCCCTTTTTTTCACAGACGTGGCAAAAACATTCTCGGAAACAGCAGTTCTCTGCCTGATGATTTCTTCTCCCGCATACTGAACATTTCGGCTGTTTTGGAAAAGTGGTGGTAGTGGCTTCTATGCGCTTGCTTCTTCCCGCTCCAGATTTCCACGATGATGCTTGCGCACCACGGAGGTGCCCCCTCTTTGACGATTCTTTGCACTGGCGTAGTAAACCTCTTGTTCCCTCTTCACCGGTGGAAAATCGGAATTTGTCGACCTTGAATTAAAATGAGCAGCTGATTTTGCAGTTGCAATTTCCACAACTTCCTTGAAAGTTATTGTCTTCTTCTCTTCAAACAATCTGTCTCGGACCATCCCTTGACTATAACCCACAATGAAAGAATCTCGAAGTACCATTTCCAACTGCACAGCGTCAAAATCGCACCCTGTTGCTAGGTTCCTTAGACGATCGGCCCACTCTCTTGCGTTTTTGCTTTGCATTTTTCTTGCTTCGTAGAATTTGCTACGTGCTGCAAACACGGTCAAACTTGGTTTGAAATGCTCCGACAGAAGGTTGACCAGCTCCGAGTATGTTTTGCTTTCAGGTTCGGCTGGTAGGCACAAATCGAACACTAGTTTGTACGCATCTTCATTGAAAATACATATTTAGCAAAACTGCGGATTTCTTCTTATCATTCGTGATATCGTTCGCTAAAAAATAGTTATCTATGCGACGTTTAAAAACAGACCAGTCCGATGTTTTCGGATTAAACTCCCGCAGATGACCAATATATTCACCTGCAGCGGCCGTCTTCTTACAGATCCCGATCACTTCTTATCAGTCTGATCGAGAAAATTTTGCAGCACTTAATTTGAAGTACCCATGGTAGGCTGTAGGCTCACTAGTGGTAAAAGTAGGTAAAATCCTCGTCGCCACTGCGATGTATTATTTAAAGAAACCCTTTTTGTGTACTTAACATTATCAAAAGTTCAAATCTTTCGAATGAGGAGAAGTCTCTTTTAACTGTTTTCGATTGCAAGGTACCTAAATTGTATGGTTTGCCCAAAATCCACAAAACCAATGTTCCGTTAAGACCCATAGTCAATACGATTGACAGTCCTTGTTACAGATTGGCAAAATTTTGTGCCAACTATTTAAAACCTTATGTGGGAAATACCAGTAGTTTCATCAAAAATTCTTCAGACTTTATTGATAKTATAAAAGGTTTAAGTATTTCAGAAGGTGATATTTTKGTTAGTTTTGACGTGGTTTCTTTATTTACGAAAGTACCCAYTCCTGAAACGATAGATATCATCAAAGTCAAGCTTAATAGCGATCCCTTAGGTGACACGATAGCCAGATTATCCGAACATTGTTTAAAATCTACTTATTTYTTATGGAATGATAATTTTTATGAACAAAAATCAGGTTGTGCAATGGGTTCACCTCTAAGTCCTGTAGTAGCCAATTTGTTTATGGAAAATTTTGAACATGTAGCGATAAACAGTTTTCAGCTTAAACCAAAATGTTGGTATAGGTATGTAGATGACACTTTTGTTATTTGGCCCCACGGTATAGAAGAGCTGGGTAGGTTTCTAAATCATTCGAACAGTCAAAATCCCGACACAAAATTTACTATGGAATTAGAAAGCAATGGTAGTTTACCTTTCTTGGATGTCCAAATTTACAGAACAAACACTTAACAGTTAGGAAAACCAACACACACAGACAGATATTTACATGCCACATCTCACCACCCTCCTTCTCAAAAGAATAGTCTTATTAGGACATTATTTGTTAGAGCACAAAGGATATCAGATGAAAGTTCTGTACAAAAAGAAATATATCATCTTAAATCAGCRCTAGTGAGAAATGGTTATAGTAGTACGAATATTTGGTCAGTTTTTAATAGAAGTGCTCATCCAAATGAAGTAAATTCTCAGCCAGGACAAAGCAAATTGAAGTTGAGTTTGCCTTATGTACAAGGCCTTTCGGAAAAATTAAAGAGGATGCTTAGAAAACACGATATTTTAGTTGTTGGTAGTACATATAATAATTTAGACAAAATTTTAAGTTCTACTAAAGATAAAGTACATTTAGAAAGTGAAGGTGTTTACAAAATTACTTGTTCTTGCGGAAAGTGTTACATAGGTCAAACTAAAAGAAAAGTAGGTACGCGTTTGAAACAACACATACGTGCTACTAGGTTGCAACAGATAGATAAATCTTCCGTAGCTGAACACTCATATTTGACTAAACACATGATTGATTTTGATAAAACAAAAATTTTACATAGAGAAAAATATTATCCCAAACGTCTAATAAAAGAAGCTATAGAAATTTGTAGAAATACTAATACTTTTAATAGGGATTGTGGAAATTATGAGTTAGGTGACATTTGGAAGGCTATTTTGTAGTTATCTTTTATCAAGTAGTTCGTGTATATCTAGTAGGTAGGTAGTTCCTTTTTCATCATTAGGTTCCTTTTTTATCAGGTTGGCACGTTGTTTCTATGACGTCTCGCATCCTTGGTGATTTGTTTATTTACTTTCAAAATTTTGTTTGAACTTGTGTCAGGGAAATTTTGAAGTTCTTCGTGTTTGACAAAGATTACAGGTGTAATCGAAACGTCAGACTATTAACTTTTTGTCAGTGTTTTCAAGAGACAGCGATCTATCCGACAAAATATTATCTTATATTTATGGACGCTGAAAGCATTCACCCTCGTACTTATTACTAACTTCAGGTAATAAAAGGTAACACAAAATATATTATGTGTTCTGCAGCTCCGCAGACACTGTATAACAATCGCGCGCTCTCACTAACACAACATATTAATTAATAACCATTCATCATGAGTAGCTAACGGTTTTAACTTGCTAATGGTTATTAATGTTTTACTTCCACCTCTTCCATAATTTAAATGTAATTGTATATTTGTATTATGGATGAAACCTTAATGTTTTTAACCCATAACTACCAGTTAATTCTACAAAAATGTTTAACTCAATATTGCGTATTTAAAATGTGCAATTTTGTAACATATATGGCTTAGCGATGTAAAGCAATATAGTGCAACCAAATAAATCGAAGCACTGAAAAGCAAACGTGTAATACACAAGAAAATTACCGTTTCTAGATTTCACCCATAAATCAACAAAATAAAATATTATATTCAAATATAGATTATTGTATTTTGTGGAATCCTTGGTTAATTTATATTAAGTCTTCGTTTGTGGCTTTTGGTTTTTATATTTCTATATACTCTTTATCAAATCTTTATTTTGTATATGGATGCAATAGGAAGCAGAACCCAAAAAGAAAAAAATAATATAAATTACCTACATTTAAGGTACAACGACTAGCCCGACGTTGACACTACGCATAAAAAATCAAAGAAACCTTAATTATTCTTTCGTATCATGAAAAGCAATTTGAGAGTGCACAAAACTTGCAAACATCATATAATATGTAATGTAGACTATGCTATGATTTAATTAAATTTGGTAAACATTAACCAAATCAAATATAACTTTAGACCTTCAGTGGTGGTGGATAACATAATTTGTCAGTTGGTATAACTAAAGAATATTATTTTATAAAATACCTGGATTATGTTTTCCACTAGAAAATAGAATGATTGCAAACAAAGGCTGACTTGATATGCTTACAGAAGAAATACGACATGGTAAAATTAAATTCTGCTCTATTTTTGTGTTTTGTAGAGGAAAACGTAACGGATAACCGAGATAATTAAGAATAACGAGCAAACCCGTAAACACTTTTAAAACCAACCTTTGACAGCATTTTCATTTATCTAAATTAAAAGTGTCAACCGTGAATGCAAGTCGCGTTCTTTGGGGCTTTTCATGCGGTGTTGTTGGCGCTATTAGTGGACGGTTATGGCTTCTATATTTATGTAAAAACGTCGAACCAGGACATCGCCGGTGAAGTAGAAGCGATAAAATAAATCATTCCGGCTCATTTCACGCCTCTCTTGGTGTACGACCAGCTCCTGCGGGGTAGGGCAAATCAGCCCGAAGACAAGCAAAAGTAGTGATGGAATCGTCGAGGTACTTCTGCAAATCATCTTCACACTAAATCATGCTGTCAATAAACACGATCGGATACAAAAAGTTGTGTTTCTTTTAATCGTCGCCAGCATTCGTCGCAGAATGTTGTACAAGTATTTTATGGACTACTAGAAGTATATGTTATTGTTTGGTATAATTTGTGGAACCCTTCTGTAATCTGTTATGGTTTTTTATTTTTGCGGGTACTGGTTCCTGTATTAATTAATTAATGCAAATGCTTATTTTGAGACGTTTCGACCTTCTTCAATCTTTATTATATTATTATGACAATTTATAAAATATGACGTTAATTAAAAATTACATTTTGTCTCAATGTATCTTAGAATTTTCCCATCGCAACTAAACAATTAATGTCTAATAAGTAATAAACAATTAATAATAATAAGAAATTGTGGTTTTTTTGAGTTTTGTTATATGTGTATTGTGATCATGTGTATGTGTTGGATTTTGAGTGTTTATGGTTTAAATAAGAGTGTTGTAGGTGCTGCTTAAGCCTTGCATATCTGTTCTATCATTTACACAATTATTTATGTTTTTTTTTTGAATATGTATCATTTCAAAAATTTCTCTTTTTCTTTTATGTTGTTCTGTAGCAATAATTTTGGTATTATCAAAGTCAAAAATGTGATCCGTTTGTTCTTGATGTTTCTTTAGTGCGGTGTGGCTACTATTACAATTTTTATGTTGTATTCTTTTTTTAATATTGTGCTGTTTGTTGTTTTGTAACAAGATCTATATATTATTATTTATACAAACCACTACTATACTATATCAATGACCATCAGCAGTCTTGAAATACTGTTTACAACCAGTGCAGTAACGATTTTAAAATTTACCCAGAAATATAAAGAAACTTATTTGCGACTTACAATTCTGGAATTCGTCGGTAAAGTATTAAATTATAACTATTGTTAGGACCCTCTTAAATATCCCGTTTAATTTTTAATCCAGTTACTATATGCTGCACTGATCATACCACTTCTGATATCTGTTAGGTACTTTTTTTTGCTCAACAATAATGATGGTGATGTGTAGCTGTTAACAAATATTATATAATGTAAATGTATAAACACTTACAATGCTGGCGAGAGCTCGACAACTAAATAGGGTTTGACCTTTGACGACAGAACTGTTATAAAGCTAAACAGAATGAATACCCAAACATGAGTGCTAACTATCCTTAATAACGACGACCAATATGTACAGATAAACAAAACAGGCCATCACATGCGAATCTAAATGATCGTACAACTACTATCTACTTCTTTGTACTGCTGCACATTCATTCCTCTTGAAGCTACTAAAAGCTAGTATATAAATTGATATATAAGACAACAGCATCTCGATAGCTTAGCATCGCAATTTCCTTATTTCTATTATGGTTTAATTATCGAACTGACTGCTGCGCAGAACACATACAGCCGACTCCTCTGTAGGAATATGACCAACTACACCAATGTAGCATCCGCACCGAAGTGCTAGGTAGCCTCCCTATCTAATTCTGCACTATTCAAAACTTTTAGGACTGACCGAACTTCAAATTAAATTAAAAGTTTTTAATGAAGATTTATTAGGGATGGATCTGGATCGGATTCTACTTATAACTGATATATTTTATGTAACTTTTCTCTACAACTGCTTGACCGGCATGTACCACTGATAACAGGTAGAACCACTAAACTAAATGCTCCATGACTAACATATGACGAAAAACATTTGAATTTTAAAGGTAAAGCTTGAATAGGTGCAGAAAAAATGAAAAACTTTTTTTTTATACTCTAGCAGGCAAACTAGTGATATGTGGAAAAATAATATTCGAATTGACTACTCAATTTGGATTATAAGATGCACTTAGTTTTCATTTAGTTGATGAAAATGTTGTCAGGGCGGTTAATGAGAAAAGAAGTTAGGCTTTAATATAGTATTGACGGTCTTTGTATTGATGTTATTAAGTAGCATTGTCCTGCACTTTGCATATTATAAACTGTTGCTTTCAAAAGAGCGATCGTTCTCCCGGAGTCAAAAATAAATGCTTCCCCCCTCCGTTTAAACATGTGAGAAGTGAGACCCATAAGCATTTTGTTTTGTCGAAAGTGTTGGAGAAGATCACAGCATAACAGATGACAGAGTTCGTAGACGTCAATACTGTGTTATCAAGTAGTCAGTCAATTTTAGCTATGCATCTACAATTCGCAACATTATAATGACGTTCGTGGTACAGTGGACCGTGAAGAGATGTGTGTTCTTCCTTCTAGATTTCTCTCGCGTCAATTAGCAAAGCTACCTTGAACATGGTTAATGCCCATTCATAAAGGCTCTTCTCGTGAGTCAGTTCTACGTCTATCTGTTCCTCAGGGATCCGTTTTGGGCCCGTTACTGTTTACAATTTATACTAGTCAATTGTGTTATTTTATTTTTCTTACAAATGGTTACGCTGACGATCATCTGTTTTCTACCAACCGATTAAAATTCTGCTGATGTGCAAATGAATAGTGATCTAAATTGATTGAACACTATTCAAATATAAATACTATCAAAACGATGCTGTTTGGTAACAGGACCGATTGCAATACTTTCAAATGTAGTTTGACACAATCGAAGATGACATTATGCATCTTATTGAATCAGCAAGGAATCTTGGCATGACAGTGATTCGCTTCGATACAGACTTGACATATCCAAATGTATTAATAAATGGTATGCTACATTGCGTTTGCTATATCCTAATAGATAATGCTTGTGGAAATCAGCCAAGAAATTGATGTGTAGATCGATAATCTTTTCAGATTTTAATTTTGCTTGCCCAGCTTAGATAGTGTATTCCAAAAATACCCGCACAATTCACATGAGTTAAGAGAAGCAGGTTAAGTAAGTATGCCGAATCGTTTATTATATCTTAATCATTGGCTTTACCATAAAATTGATATGAACAAATCTTCCTCATGTCTATTTAATAAAATATCGTTTCCGAACTATAACGACGCATAACACCATCTTCCATGGAAAATATATTTTCGAACAATAACATTTGTAGAACAAGCATTGGCATACCTTTAGAATTTAATGCAATGACTCATAATAGATTTAAGATAAAGGACGTAGGACGTTGAACCTTTGGTCTGAACTGATTCATCTGTTAGAAACTATTAGTGCCTGTTGAAGTGCAAATGGAGTTTACACATCCAAAAGCGCCTCCTTTGTGTTTGATAAGATATTAACATCAATTGCAAGTTATATTTTCTTTTTGTAAATGCATTCAGGGTTTTGTAGAAGGGCGAGTGTGCATTTTATGTCCACCGGAATCTCGCCCCGTGACTGATTAATTATACCAATAATTATATCAAGATATGCGTTTATATGCAGTAACTAAACGCTAGTAGGTATCATCCCGTTCTTTACCGTTGCCTAGATTCAACCCTCCTCTCAAGAATACAAATGTTCCTCGACCAACTCTCGGGTCAGTAACGATGTCATAACAAATCTAACACACACGCTCCTCAGCTATCCCACAAACTTCAAAGCGTCGTAACCGTTTCCCCAAGCTCTTTCAAAGCTCCGGATCCCTCCCACATGCATCGATTGACGGTGCTCCTCCAAAAACATGACATGTGCCATAATTTCGCCCACATACAAGACAGCGGGTCCGTGTGTTTCCAATATGGCTCAATAAATAAAGCTACAAAAAGGGCGTTAGTTGTTCTTTCTAAGAAGCACAAGAATAATTTATATCTAACTAGCACCGGCTCCGATCTCTTCCTGGAACCACTAATCACGGATGTTTTGGCAGGAAAACTACAACTAACGACGGGGTACACGACATTGTCTTGATGGGCGCACATCAGCCGGTGAAGCGTGGCACACCTCGATGCGCTAATGGAACGCGGACCAAAAAAATGTTAATGAAACGGCATATCTTACAACACCACGGATGGGCGGACTATTTTTGAAGACGGCGCTAAGTCATTTATTATGCGTTTACACACTAACATGTAGTGTTATTAAATCGGCGGTTGGTTCCTGGCAAAGAAAAAAACCATCGTGAGAGCGATAGATTGGGAAGTGAGATATTCTTGCCTGTCACTTAGTGCGGAACTCTTACAGCTTGTGATCTCAAAACTTTTGGTCTACTTTTATCATATATTGGTATTTGCAGAAATAAATTTAAAAGATGATTAATTGTGGCATTGAGTGATTATTGAAGTTATAATCGAAACCTTATTTAACATAAAAATTTTAATACTGCTATTTTTCCTTCCTCTCACTAAAGCACTATTCTGCGATACAAGTTTCTGTACATAACAGTTAAATATTTCCACTCGTTTATTACCATAGGACTAACTATACTAGTTTTCCTCATGACTATAAGCTTACATAAGCTTCCATTTTTGTTTTTAATTTTCTAGTATTTTTCTTACTTATCTGTTGTTGCTTGCTGCTCTACAGAAGTAAAAAGCAGAGGTGTTAAACAAAAAATGTAACATAAACGTCTAAACCTGTTGCAGCATTCAAAGTAAAGTCAGGCGTATGTTGGTTAGGGCTGAATAATTTGTTTATTATTCTTCTATCACATTCGCCCCCTTTCTTATCATTACCCTACCCGAGTCATGGGTGATGGACAAGGCTGGCAGGTTTAATTAGACCAGTCGAGCAACCAATCGAAACGCAACATWGAAATACAATTAAATCACGAATTATCAAAATAATCTCAAAAGGATGGATAGTCAATTCTCGCGGGTTCCTGGCTGGAACCGAATGAAACGTAGGCAGACGATCTGTAACACACCATTAGCGGGGATTGACACCACAAGGCCCCAGTTTTTTGACCAGRCATTCTATACATTGGCTGAATGTATAGGCCCACTTCAAATACTTTACAAAGTACTGCCATATGAGAGATGAGAACTGTCGAGAAAATATTTAGTCAAGGTGATTCTAGTGAGTCCAAAAGTAGTTGAATTTAAACCATTAAGATACCTACAAAAAGAGGCTACGGATTTACCCGACTATAAGGTAACTACTTTAAGACATATTATATACAAATTTCATAAAACCGGCGGAAATAATGTTACTTTATGCAAACTTAACAACAAACTAATTACGATGGTATATTGCGAACAAAACATTAAGAGTCTTCCGCCATATGCCGATTCTCTACTTGGGGGAAACTTATTTACACAGTGGACACACTTCCCCAAAAATTGGGAGGACGCTTGAATGAAAATATTATTTGCGAATGTCTAAAAAGACTGACTATAATAATAGTCCCTTCATGTTGTGTGGGAAAACGAATTTTTACGGAATGCCTCTTAACTAAAACCGGCGACTACAACTCCGCGTGGTAAAAACCATACGCAAAAAAATGGGAATGGCTATAAGTTTTTCAACGCAGATAACACTAATTATTAGTTCGTGCACATTTTGCAATATTTAGAACGTGTCAATTAAACGTGATATACTCCACGGCTGTGAAACTCCTGCAGTAGAAAGTTGTTGGACTGTACAATACGTCAGGATAGACCACAGTGCAGGATCAGAATATGAACTTCTAAGGCAAGTATAATAATAATAACAACAAAAATACAAATACCTAGCTGGTATCGAAAACGACGATATTAACAACGTTGCTTCTACGGCTTGACTCCGACATGGCAAATTATTGGCCGAAACAGAGGGTTTCATCCAGGCATCCAGGTTATTACCACTAATGTTTATAAAAATCGAATACTTGGCCTCAAAGTCCCCAGTAATTGTAGGATGTGCGGGACCCAATATGAGTACCTGGTACAGATCATAGCGMGATGTATGACTTTAGTTCCTAAGGTTTACCTTGACCGTCACGACAGAATGGGAAAGATAATTCACAAGAAAGTCCGGGAAAGCCATATGGGACTGACGGAGACGGTGCCGTACTAGGGATACGAGGCTCCTTCTGTATGCGAAAATGAGGAAGTTCGCCTATACTAGAACCGAAAAATAGCAACCGAGAGGTTATGATATGATATGATATGATATGGTACTCACTAGAAAATGTGCGTATGTTGTGGATTTTGCTGTCTCCCTGCTCAGTAATATAATTAAAACCTTTAATGAAGAGATTAACAAATACTTACCGTTGCGTGACGAAATCCTGCAAATGTGGAACTTGGACGAGGTCAAAATAGTGCCTTGAAATCTGGTCTGCAAATACTGGATCTGGACTGGACCTACACTTACAGCTACATATATCCATACTTCTTGATACCTGTAACATAGTGCGAAGAGTGATCGGCGGTATGATCGGCGGTCAAAGCTGACCATCTTGTCTCTGATCAATGTCTATTATTACTCAAGAGTGTGAAAAGAGCATAATAATAATAGTAATAATAATAAGAATGATGATAATGCGCAAACCATCATAATACGCTTTAAAAATATAACCTACACTCGTATACAAGTGGAAAGTAATTGGAAATTAAAATCTCCTCTATATGCGTAATATTCACTTCGTTTAATCATATCAGAATTACAACATGGTTTAATCCACTAATTTTGTTACTTATATGACTGTGCGGAGAGCCATACCGTCTGCGTTTGTCACGGGACTGTGGTAAAGATTTTTCTTTCTGAACCATTTCATTTTTGCCAGCACTTGGAAGCTGCTAACATCACTCATGCTCCCCTCGGTATAATTTGAAAATCACGTTCCTGTGCAAGCTGTTTCTAGGAAACCATCGGGCAAAATACATATTTCCTGCAGTTTGCCCCCTGTTTATAGTCTAACCCCTGTGCGACCCCACCAAAAAGTTTTATCTTCGACTCGCAGTCCTGCAAGCGAAGTTCACTTTCGTGCCCGCTCTACCATGAAAGCCGTGCGCCGAATAAAAATCATATTTGATAAATATCAGGGGGGCATTATTTTGATACAAATCGTGTTAGTCGTACCAAAAATAATAACCTTCCCGTTCAGTGGTCCGTATGATTGCTTCCATAAGTTCGCGGTATGCGATATTTGATACGCGGGCAGAAGAATTTCGGACTGGAAACTTCTAAAAGTAGTTTGACGCTGAGCGACGTCTTGGGCGTTCAGGTTCCGAAATAAGTTACTAGATTGCTCGGTGCCTAAGTTTATTGCTGTGGGCGTATCCTAAAGGAAGTATGTGGGTTAGAAGTATGCCGTAAGTAATGCGGAAACGCAATGGAATCGCTTGGCAGACACTCTGCAGCATTTAGCTGTTGGATTAAGCGGTAATTCATGTCATTGCAAGCTTGTGTGGTCAGTGTATCAAGAACTTGAATACAATAAGACAGACYGGCTTTCCTTTCCGAACAAGTGTTGGTCTAAGTGAACGGTGAACGAGCTATACACCATCAGATACCATCACATTCGATTTCGGCATTTGGGTTATTATGTATACAGACACAAACGATACTTCAGTACTAGTAAAGTATCGATGCTTCAGTACTAGTCAAGTCATCGTTGTACAAAAAAAGAATAAAAAGTAATGTTAACTACCTCTACAAAATACGCCATTTTGTAGGCGGATAGCAATCTGTAGAGAAATTTTGATTGTATTTACTTTACTAAGTACTTGAAATTTTATTAAATTTATAACAGTTTGGAAGTATTTCAAACTTGCACTGCCTGCCAGAACAAGCATTTGTAAATAACGTGAATATTACTTGCAAATGTTACAGAACCGGCAGAGCGGGCTTTGCCCACCCTCAATGGAAAAGTTTACCTTTCTAAGAAATTACTGTCTATCCCAAAAATATGATTGATTTCAAGTATCTTGTACGGTACAATTTAGCTGAATTTAAAGGGACATATGCATGAGTACCTTATACAATATACAAAACTAAATATGAAGAGATCAACTTTTTTTCTATATTGACAGGTGACTGACCAATGCCGATACTTAGTAGCATCAATTCTTTTTATTTCCAAATTATAAAGCATTGATACCCTGATCCGATACCGATATCAAGTATCCATACTTTTACTTCGATACTATATCTCTTGTTACGCATACAGAATATTTGTAATTTCAACATTAGATTATGTAAGAAAAGGCGAACACATTATGCATCTACATTTTATATTGTATAAAAAATCTATAAGCCTTTGGTTTGTATCAGCTGCTAATATGAAAAATGACCCTTTTGACAGTTAGCATATAGATGTATACAGGGTGATTCACTCAAACCGTTCATTAAAAGTTTAGGAAGTTAGACTCCGAATTGAATTCTGAAAGTTTGCAGTTAGATATAATCGCTCATGCCCTCCTCGGGGAAAACAATTGCGCAATTAACTTCGTTATTTTAAATAGAATGATATAATTTTTTGTGCATTTTTGGATTCGTCTAATCATTACAAAACTTTTACTATTGTATTCGCATGCAGAACCACTACTTTTCCAAATAGTGCAAAGTGTTACTGCATGAGGGAAAAACAAATTTAGAATATGCAAAGATACTGAACTAGCAGCTAAGAACATAGCATGTTCTTAACTGCTAGTTCAGTATCAATATGGATGGAACGAAGGAAATATAAATTTTCACTACACTGGTTCTGGTTTGTAAGTATAGCCATTAAGTTAAAACAGTAGCTTGCTAACGGATCCCTTCCAAATAATACATAATAATTGTTTTGAAACAAAAATAACGTTTTAATTTTGAATAACAGGAACTGCGATATCATGCAACACTAAGTGAAATGTACAGAGTGTCCCATTTTCGTTTGTAATTGTAGGGTATCTTGGTAACTATTAATGCTAGAGGGTTGCGGTTTCGACATTATGTATTACTTTTTTGTTTTGAGTTCAGCTGTACCGTCGCGATTTTTGTATCGTCTTTTGTTTTAAAGCCATAGCCAAATGTAACATTTCTCCAGCTCTTAATTTCTCGCTTGGGTATGTAGATACAAAAAAAAACTGTAGACATTTTTTATAGATATTTTTATTTAGAATTAAGTGGCGTACCGCGTAATTTTTTAGGAGGTTACATTTTTGATATATATAACACAAATTTGCATTTTTTTAAAATAGAAACCATAGTTGGCTTTGGTATGGTTGAAAAGGCCTACTTTTTCTGATTAAAAAAATGTATACATTGTTAGGTTTCTTTTGCTAATTTTTGAATTATTTATTTTTTTTTAAATAATTTAATCATATTTTATGTTTACATCCAGGAGGCTATGGGATAAGAAAGAAAACACGATATAATTTATATTATTATGTAAAAATTTTAATCCTTTAAAATAATATATGCATATTTGAATACATACATAAGACTCCTAAGAGCGGTCATGCATTTTTTTATCGATAATCTAGGAGGCCATGTAACTAATGAAAATGATTGTTTATTTGGAGATAAGTATCTATGCATTGTTTATCATCAAATATTTACATCCATTTTAACGAAAAACGTAAAATCTCATTAAATTATTACAAACATTGGAATAATGCCAAAATTAGTAAAAATAAACCTAACAATGTAAACATATTCTTAATCAGAAAAAAATAGTTCTTTTCAACCATAGCAAAGCCAACTATGGTTTCCATAAAAAAAATGCAAGTTTATGTTATATCTCAGAAATGTGACCCCCTAAAAACATTCTGAGAACGCCACTGAATTCAGAATAAAAATATCTATAAAAAATGTCTTTACCGTTTTTTGTGTCTACATAGCCAATCGAGATATTGAGAACTGAAGAAATGCTACATTTTCCAAAAGTTGGCTATGGCTTTATAAAACAAAAGATAATACAAAAATGGCGATGGTACAGCTGAATTCAGAACAAAAAACTAATTCAGTAATGTTGAAACCGCAACCCTCTAGCATTAATAGTTACCAAGATACTCTACAATTACAACGAAAATGGGACACCCTGTACAGAGTTAATATAAAATAGTTTTCCTTATTAAATTTTTCAATTTCGGCTCTGATGACTGACATGCTAAACCTCAAAAATAAAAATAATCCTCCGCGCTGCTTAATCAGTTAATTTCTTTACAATCTTTACAAATTTGATTAATTCGTTAACACTTTCTATAAAAATACGTATTCGGATGGCGATTATTAGGTTTTGAAGTTTGATTACAGCTTTTTCTAAAGAATGCTTCCATTATATGGGAAAAGACGTTTCCTCTAATATGTACATATAAGAGGTTTCGTAATATTAATATTAATGTTAAATAAATTTTACCCTGTATTAAAATATAATTCTCTAAAACGGTTTATTAATAAATATTATGCAATTTTCTGTTACGAACGTTAGTCATAACGTGGTATGAAAAAACGGAAATGTGATATTAATATTTTAGGAGCAGCAATATCGTCAGCAATAAACATAAGCTATAATATGCCCTAAAGGACGACCTCAATATTTAAAATCCGGGATACTATCTTCCTGGCAATTTAGATGCCCGTAGAAATAATGCACCCGCTTTATCGAAGCGGTTTTTAAAGAATAAAGAATTCATCAGCTTTTTCGCATACCACTTATCCCCACCCCTCGCTAAAATCAGCAACGGAACGCTGATTATCCGGCCCCGTTCTCGAAAACAAACCAGCATTATTCATGTATGCAGCTAATTTACCTATTGCATGTCCATTTATGATGAGTTTGGCTAGTAGGAACGGACTTTCCTGCTGGTTAGAGGAAAATTAAAACTTAATTAGGCGTTTATTATTTTAGATTACGTGCATTCGTGCTGCAAACGAACACGGTAAGGTTACCAACACAAACACGACAATTGGCATGCGATGGGAAATTATAGCAACCCCCTTTTCTCCGAAGCGGTGCATAGCATTGTCACGAAATCCTTTCGTGAATTTCCGATAAGAAATATGAGCTCCGCCAACCTGGCTTATCTGGATTTTCATCTGACTTCCGCTGTTATTTGTTAACTGAACGTATTTCTCTTCTGGAATAAGGTGTCTCTTCCTGACATTTTTCGTAACTACCTCGTCTCTTGTTTAAAATGTATAACTTGTATCCCACGGCAACTGAGGTATCTTGATTAACATGTGAAATCAAATAATACAACTGAAGCACATTTCCAAGGCTAGATAGCGGCTGTTGCATTTGCATTTTAAATATTGTTGCTACCAGTTCCATTACTATCATATGGCTAGCCGATGCATTTCCTAATATAATATGCAATGCACACGAATTCTTGACTTCTGATCGTCATTAATCGTTGTCAGATCCGTTTAATTCATAAAATCCATAGGTATAGCATAATTTTTTTCTTAATAATAAAAATGATAATAATAATAATAATAATAATAATAATAATAATAATAATAAATAATAATAATAATAAATAATAATAATAATAATAATAATAATAATAATATTAACAACATTTAGGTGGTTCGGCTAAGAAAACATTTTTGAAAAAAAGACGTCACAGCACAAGAGGTCACACACACATAAAACTATTACGTGCAATAGTCCAGACATAGTGATTTAAGTTAAAATAAACAAAACTACATATCTCATACCCATACGTAGCCATACCAACAGACATTAATGCTAGAAAAAAATGCACAGAGAAAATAAAGAAATATACCCGGCTTGCAATAAAACTAGAAAGAATTTGGAAGCAAAAAGGTATCTACATTATCCCATTCGTATTATCTGCTACAGGAATTAAGCACACCAAGCTTATTTAATATCTTAATGATCTGAAGTTAAACACACCAAATCCAGAAGGCAACCATATTAAAAACTTGCGACATAGTTTGCACATGTTTAAGATAAAACTAGACAGACTTAGCATAAACGAGGCTAGAGAAAATTTAATAATTAACGAGATTTATAATGAGTGAAGTACAAAACCAGTAAAGTTGTAAAGCAATATGATATAGATTCTAATGTTTAAATAAAAGTCAAGGAAAATAATTATGGGCGTAGTAGCGTTTAATCACCAGTTCGAAAACAAAGAGAAGTTTTTAAAGTATAAAATGTAACGAATGCATTTGAATGAATTTCAAATTAAAGATTAGGATGTAGTTAATAGGCTGCAATTTTTAGCTCAAGCATTAATTTTACAGTCTAGTGAAGTCTGAACTGAATGTTCACCATTTGTGTGATGATATTATATATTCCTGAAACTTTTACAACTATCAAACGAACCTTGAGCAAACGAAACTTATCAAAAGTTATCTACTAAATAGTGTTCTAAACATATTGACAAATGGTAGAAGATTTTAGAAATGCTATTGCAGTCAGCCTTGAAGCGCAATTTTCGCCTAATGTGTTAGATGACAGCAAAATCTATAACACAGATAAAGTATCAAACAACGAACTRTGAGACTGACTTATACAGTGGGTTTTACAGSTTGATGKTCGGCCGTCGTAAACTATTGTGTTGTAAATCAGGGTTTTTACAATCTTATGGTCGGCCGTCCTAAACTATTGGGATTAGTGGCACGCTTCAAAGTTCCTAAATTGGCCGTATTCAAAAAAATCTTGTTGGCTAAAATTTTGACTTTTCCAATATAAATTTTTGAAATTTGTTATAGTTGTGATAATTTAGCAATCAATAAAATATAGAAACTTTTATAACAAATTTTATTTAATGCAGACCTGATGCTAACTAGCGCGACCCGCGATTTTTATATGATACTTTATTGGGTTTAAATTTTCCGATGTATAAAATAAAACCCTTTGCATGTCATAACGAATTTATACAAATTTAATATATAAACATACAAATTAGTTAGTAGAAAATTATTTACATTTGTTAGAAAAATTTTACAGTAGTGCACAATAAAATTTATACACGGTATCGTGTATATGTTCATTACAGCTTGTTAATAAGCACATTACAGGAGTCACAAGCTAAAAAATATTACTCACTATCACTTTATAAGTAAACACATATGCTTTCAATACCGTTTATAGTAGGAGTATAATAGTTCCGATTTCTTCTTATTTCCAAAAAATATACATGTAGAAACTACGTTTATGTCCCTCCGGATTAAAAAAAATTTAACCTGTGAAGAAGCAGGGCAGAGGACGATTACATACCGTGATCAAAAATTAGAAAGTATGGGCTGCCACATTGAAATTGGAATGTTTACCATTCATGGTTATAAAAATAGATAGTACTCATTAAATTTGGAAAGAATACGATTTAGTCAAACATTAAAAGCTATTAGATGAGAAATATTTGAAATTCAAATAATAATACCAAATAGTGCTCCATTCCGCTGCAAAACAGTGGAACGTGCCGAACCCGTCTATTATTTACGACAGCTTCAGGCAGGCGGCTGGTCGATAAGTGCCAACGTGCCATGGCACTACCAGCAAAACTGTGGAAAAATATTTTTTAACAATCAAAAATTGAATCATAATGCAACTCAAAGTGGTTGAATTTGTGGGAGCACCGGCGGAACTGCGGAACGCACCCACTCATAAACGGTTACCGCTTGCACTCAGCACCGGCATTAGATCCAACTTCACGTTCGTGCCAGCTCTCAATTGGCACGGAATCGCAGCAGTTTTTGGATCTCCGCGGGAGCAAGAGGATGCGAGGAGTACGCAGGTTTAAGKGGACGTTCGTGCCAGTGAGTCGATTGGCACGGATCAGCGTTGCCAAGTGACCTGACCATAATCATTATACCAACCGCACAGGAATTATCGTATATAAGAAAATATTATCCTACACATAATATAATAAAAAAGTAGTATAAATTAACATTCTTTATTTAAACTTACTCAGTTATAAAGATCAAGGCAGCACATGTGGTGATGAGGTTAACGAGCGGGAAACGTGTCAGAGAAATCAGTTTAATTTTGACATTTGACTTTACATAGCAATCTATCAAAACAACGCAAACATTGAGTGCCTTGGGAATGCTGTCGGCTGAGAAACAATTCCTAAATAATATTGACAATTTTAATAAGCGAGTGATTAACAATTTTGCAAGCAGAAAAGAGCGTCGAATGGATTTTGTCTATCAGGCAATACAAAAACTACATAGAGACTTAAGACACATAATTGACGAAGCGTTGACTACGCAGTGTAGGTTTCTAACGTGGTATCTAACTTGTTTTAGATGAAAACGTGTGATACGAAAATGATAGGTGAGTTACGTACATGTTTTATAAATTGGATATTTTAAACTACCATATTATAATTTATATCTTTAGTTTTATAATCGTTTGTAACATATCGATTTTTGGCACTACCTTGCGATACAGTCACGAGCCGCCACTGGCTTCAGGTAATACTTGTAAACCATTGTGAGCGGTGAGGCTGTTCGTATAATAAGTCTCATAGATTGTTGCTTGCAACTATACATGAATTATTTAAAAATCTAAAGCTAAATACATTTATACACCATCAAATCCAGAAGACAACCATATTAAAAACATGCGACATAGTTCGCACATGTTTAAGATAACACTAGATAAACTTGACATAAACGAGACTAGAGAAAATTTAATAATTAATGGGATTTATAAAGAGTCAAGTACAAAACCAGTAAAGTTGTAAAGCAATATGGTATAGATTCTAAAGTTTAAGTAAAAGTCAATGAAAGGAATTATGGGCGCAATAGCGTTTAATCACCAGTTCGCAAACAAAGAGAAGTTTTTAAAGTATAAAATGTAACGAATGCATTTGAATGAATTTCAAATTAAACATTAGGATATAGGATATAGATAATAGGCTCCAATTTTTAGCCCAAGCATTAATTTTACAGTCTAGTGAAGTCTGAACTGAATGTTCACCATTTGCGTGAAGATTTTATAAGCAGATTATTCGGACTACAATCAAAGGAACCTTGAACAAACGAAACTTATCAAAAGTTATCTGCGAAATAGTATTCTAAAGATATTGACAAATGATACAAGATTTTATAAATGCTACTGCAGTCAGCCTCAAAGCATAATTGTCGCGTGTGTTAGATGACAACGAAGCCTATAACACATACAATAAAAACATGTATGTGCATCAAAAATTTATTCAGATAAGAAAATATATTACTGGGTATCAGCCAATATAAAAATACTCTACTTCCAAATGTAAAGCAGCAGAATAACTAATAGGAGATGACAAGCCTTTAAAAGTCTATTTTTTTTGCAGGTGGGGCATGGAATGTTGCGTCAGCTCATGTAAACCTTACAAATTGTGAGGTAAGTGCTAACTATAGTAATGTTTATTTGCTTAAACCATTGTTTATTAATAAGAATGTTTTGTTCGTTGCACTGACACATCAACTATGGCCAAGTTTATGCATGTGAGATAAGAAGTTTCTTAGTTTATGCAAGAGAGTGTGTACTTATAGCATTTAGTTTACCATATAAAATATGTTATTTATTTAAATGTCATCATATTCAGATAATACACAAAACGCTTATGGCTTCCTCGTTTGTAAAATACAGGTATAATCAAACGATTATAATTTACTGATTTATATAGAAAAGCCAATAGTTTTCAGAGTTTACTTCACTACATTATCTGGTAAACTCATATTAAATCATAACACAACGCCGTTATTAGAAAAATGCTAGCAGTACCTCAAATGCATTTTTTATTTATTGTCTACCGATACGAAGGGGGTTGAAACTTGTATACTCGGTTTAGTTCAGAATAAAGCATGAAGCTTGAATGAACAGCGCGAGCCCATTGTGCAACATGAACACTGAATTCGATAGTTCCTGCATGTAGTTTGCAACTATTCTCTTTGTGATTAGTTATGTTTTCTTATCCGAAACTCACCAGCAGTACATTTTAACAAGAAAAGAACCAAACTGATGTTGAGTCTGAATTAAAAATAAAAAATTATAAAGATGCAGTTGCTGCAGTAGTGAACTTTCGCATAACACTTACACGATGAAGGGTAAAGGGCAAGAGTTACAAAACAACCCTTCTAAAATACTTTGGAACATAATTTCAATGGTATTTATTTATATATACCTTCCCGTCGTCACCTCCATTCGCTCCAAAGATATGTTTATCATAGGAGTTATACGCGCGTTATCGCTCGACTTATTCTAGAAACAGGGCGACAGAAGGAAGCGCGGCGCGGCACGGAGGTGATCACATCAAGCGAGTCCCGTCATCGGTGTGGGAAACGCGCTAGAATTTATTTTCGCACGCGTTAATTTCTTGCGATAACTCCTAAGATATTCATTTAAATTTTGTGGTGTAAAAAATTATAATAATGTGCATGAAATGCTTAAGTTAACTAATGTATTTAAGTTGATAAGGATCATATGTATCATCTAGATAGCTTTCCAATTACGTCATTGTACATGACCATTTTTTAGAAGATAGAATGGGAATAGTAAACTATCCTTAAAAGATAGTTATATGCCATTGTGGACTTTTTTATACATCTATAAAAGAGGCTTATCCCATCATGCATTGTTTGGTTATATCTCAAAGGGATTAGGCAGCGTTTTCGATGAAAGCTCCCAGGCGGCTCCACTTTTTCGGACACTTCCAACAATTTACACAAAACCTTGACAAATTATATACCTAAACCTTCCCCACTCTATCTATTGGTTTAGCAGTTTTTGAGTTTATCGCGAACAGACAGATGCGGTGGAGGACTTTGTTTTATAATGCATAAAATAAAATAATGTTTTATACAGCAATAGTAAATGTTTGTACGTACGTAGTTTACATACTCAATCTCACTTTTAATTTTATTTTTATTTTTCCAAGCTGGAGGATCAATTTTGAGTCATGTATGAGCGGAGACTTCCCCTGATTGGACATATGGTAGAGGTCACATTGCTGTTCGCGCAAAAGAGATTTCATTCATTTAAACCCGGAATCAACCACTAATGGTATTTTAAATTTGTGTGCAGCATTTGATAATACTAGACATTCATTTCTGAAGCAAAAGTTTATAGGAGTTGTTTTCTAAGAAATAAAATACAGCTATTTGGTAAGTCGTGTCAAATAAGCTGCGTACTCATTAGCAAGCTGGGCAAAGTTAATTGTGTAGTATTGCATGGTACAATATTCGGTCCACTTCTATTTGAATTATTTAGAAATTAGCCTCTTGCGATAATGGCTATGCCGACGACACGGCCAAACAGACCGTTCTTCTCATTCTTGTTTAATGAGTCCATCATCAATATTTAATATATCCAAACTGTATCCACGAACTTGAATGTGAAATGTTTAATAGATGTGCATGTAAAAAGTATAATAGATATAAATTGGTTTCAGTCAAGTATGTTTCTTGGTTTACACCAAGTTTAATTTTTATTTATTCGTGTCGTTAACACAATAAATAGTTTGCACATGTCAAAAAAAATGCAATGCAAGAATCACTTGCATTCTAGAGCATAATAGTAGGCGCCTTGGATAAGTGGTTGTTTTGTACATGTTTATAATATTTAATAAACCCAATACTTAGAGAATTCTAGTACATAGATGCACTTTGTAGATGTCAGTATACTTAAAAGAAATTAATGAACGAATACTACATTTTACCGGCATAGCTTGATGTTTAATTTTCTCATTTTAAGGTTTTTTCAGAGTTTTAGTCAGTGCAGTGTATTCGTTTAATGATTCTCACAGGTCCAAATAATCTCTAAGAATTATCACATATTATTTGTCCAAGTAAATTGAAGCCAGAACCTTGCCTATCGACTTTTGAGCATAAAATTGTCTGTGAAATTTTATTCATTGACTCTGTTTATTTTATACTCAAATGCGCTCTTACCAGGAAGCATCAAAAGCTTCTGCAATAAGTGTGAGCCTAATTCATCATTGAAAGATCATTTTCAGACTGGTGCTCATGTTTTCTCATTTAAATTCTGCCATCCAAAATTTATCATCGACATATGAAAGATGTTGTTCATTTTACTTCCACATCCAACGGATGGGAAGTATTGTATCGCGAAAAAAATTTTCAAAAATTTTTATTCGCTCATTCGCTTTAAAATGGTTGAARACGCAAAAAAAAACAAAATTCGAGCAAAAAAAATTCTTGTCTGTGTGTCTGTGGTTTTGTTTGTATACGCGGTAACTTTCGAAAGACTTAATATATGAAATTGAAATTTGGCAAGCGTATAAATCTCAACTACCCAAAGCGACCTGTCGTTTGTGGAGTAAGTACGGTATCTGGAAGGGGGCAAAACTGGGGGATAACTACCCTTTTTGCAAATTTTTATTTTTTTATATTTTTTTTTTGGTTTTAGTATGTGATTAGCAGTATAACTGCGAGTATTATTCATTCTAATAAATTTTCGGTGCAGTAAACTGTTTAGAAGATATTAGCAAAAAAGCGTCTCTTAAAGAAAACGGTTTTTCCTAAATATCTCCTAATATACTCAATATATTCAAAAAATGAAAATCCCATCAGATAGGAAATAAAATTTCTCGCAGAAATTTTTTTAGAAAATTTATTCAAAATTTTGACATTTTCGAAATATTTCCAAAAAACCTATTTTGGTCCCTGCTCGTACGATTTTTTTAAATTTTGGTATTATATATAAAATCAAATTTCTGATCAGAAAGCACTCTTGTAATTTTTTTATTAAGTTAATAATTTTCGAGTTATTTGGAAAAAACCGATTTTAAAATTTATATATTTTTGCTAATATCACGAGGACTTTGTCTTAGAAAAAATGTGTGGAGAAACAAAATGCTCAAAATCTGATTACTAATCGTATAGCATAAGAAATAAAAACGTAAATGTCATTTTGATAATTGGATGTGGAAGTATTGATTCAATTTGCAGCGGTCGTATCATATCGGAAACAATATGACCGATAATCCTTTATTAGCTTATTTTGCACAAATTATCGTTTTGATTGATAGACAAAGAACAGAAACCCATGATCATTGATCGAGGTTCTGGTGKAGCTCTAAATGACCGTTATTACMGAACGGACAATAACTTAATTTCATCACGGTCTGCTTGGTAAATTGATCTGTTTGATTATAATTGTGTTGTAATACAATCGCCCTTATGCAGATTGTCGGCCATTATGTCATTATATCCAGTTGCGTGTGCTAGGTACAAAACGTATACGCACACGGTTTGATACCGTTAATTTGTACAGACTTTCATGCGGGAAGAGCGGTCATCCCCACCACCCAGGTGCAACTTAATACATTTTAATGAATTACCAAATGAATTAAGTTATTAGGCCAGATAAGATCAGAGAAATTCAATTTGATCTAGATCAAGATAATGTCACACGGAAATAATAAATGCTTGTAACCACTTTAAGACATGTAGACAGTGGTTCCCGCGAACCTGTTGAAGTGGTAGGGAAATCATGAAATGAGCATACTTTTCTGTTTACACTTCTTTCATGTGAAACTATTTTCTTTGCGAAAGACTTGCAATCAAGATAATTTCTGTTAAAATGTAATTTATTCATGTTAATTGATCTGGTGATGAAAAAAAATTTGGATTCATCCCTGGCGGGGATCGAACCCACGACCTTTGGATTAGAAGTCCAACGCGCTATCCTCTGCGCCACAGGGACATTGAAACCAAATTGTTCGTCGGTTAGTATACATAGGACACACTTAACTGCATGTATTCTTTTTATATTTAATATTTTCATAATGCTATATATTAAATTATTACTTTAAATATATGTTTATTTTTTATTATAAGTAACAAAAATGCATTATGAAAAAGAACCAAGACATTATTATGTTCAATAGGTACATAATAGGTACAGCATAGCAAATACGTAATCCAATAAATTATTATATAACCCATTATTATTTTTCCACTACTAATACAAATTTAGTATGTTCGTCCAAACAAAAAATGTGTCCCACAAACGCCATGCGATAAAAATAGATTTTTAATTTTCTTTGAAATCAGTTTTTCCTGCTTTTGAAGAACCCTGACTTCATCTGTTTTTTTTTTATATTAAGCCTTTTTTGTTTCTATAAAATATGCGCCACCAGACATTTGTAGAGCAGATCTCGAATCTAACGAAGAATTTCTTGTGCATAGTAATGCAGATTCATCATTATTAGAAAAATCTTGCTTCATTTGAGAAAAAAAAATGTTATAGTAGTATCTAGTATTCCTGTTACAAAAAGCTAGTCTTTTAGAGCTGTAACTAATTGGGTGCGATGCGGATGGAATTTATTGCATTTACTAATTCCCTGTACTCGAGAGAGATTATACCGGTTGCTCCTCTGAGACTACCATATTTGACTACCCTTTCATGGATTATTTCCAAAACCCTGATTTTATTGTCACGGTCTATTGCTTCTTGACTTTTTCAGTGATGGCCAGTTTATTGTTTAAGGTAATTTAAATCTTTTAAAAAGTGCGACGTCATGAGTTCTCCTATTTGGAAGACGTTGCCTGTATAAAGGGACAGGAGTACAAGCATTTTTATTGCATTATATATAAATTAAAATCTTATCCGTTTTTTTTTATTATTTATATACATTTTCACTTTTAATAAATACAGTGCCTGGCAGCATAGCTGCCATGGATACCCAATTTATTATACCGAACAATAATAGTAGCTTTTAAAATGTATTATTGGTAGCATTTTTCTGTATGGCTCATTATTACTCGTAAAACACCTCGTATATGACCTAATGTTGTACGCTGCAGTACGATTCTTTAGTTTAAAAGATGATGAAATTTGATTTTGCATGTCATACAGTACAATGTCAGAACTTTATAATGAAATAAAATGATGACTAAGTCCAAGGGATAGTCCGCTAATGTCTATAATATTTTTAGGAACTATATCTGGCATTATTTCACGGCTTCCCCTAACTTCGTGCATTCTGGACGCCCAATTTTCCACTACTTTTTTTAAGGTTTTGAATTATTCTAGGCATATTTTGATAAACTAGAGATTTCTAATAACCTCGTATAAAATAGTCCAAGGGTGTAAGATCTCAAGACCTAGATGGACCATTCCCATTAGCATTTTTTGAAATAACGCTACATTTCTGGCAATAATAAGATTTCTCACAAGATGTATGGCATGTGTCACCAACTTGTTAAAATAAAGCATTGCTTACATCTATATTCATCAGTTCGGGGCACATATATTCCGTTATGCATATTCCTATACTGTTCGCCAGTAATAGTAAAACGATTTCCACGGACATCTTAAAAATGGTAACGTCAGGTTTCTCCCTCAGCCTCGGGATGAAGGACAAATCATGTATCTGTTGAGGGTTTTCTTCTACATATGATTAACTCACTTTAGAGAATCTATAGGTAAATGCTATACATTTTCAACATTGCATTTGTTTTTTTTAAAATTGTAATAAAATTACAGTGTACATTCAAAAGCCGAAAATTCATTTTAATTTTTTTGAAAACATTTTTAAACGTTTCGCATTTTATTATACTTGTAAGTCTTGTATATTGTTTTACTGAACGTTATTCATTTGTGCGTGTAGTATTCGGTAACATAATCTCTTTATCTCCCACATCTTAAATCTTATATTTAAAACAGTAGGAATACGAATTGCATAGAGCGGGTTCTAGAGTGCAACCTTTTGTACCGCCATTTTAATTTTATTTATTGCTCTTTTGACCAGTATTATAGTATGTTAGTATTAAGTAGTTGGTACATACAGGTACTAGTGTTAATACCTGTACTGTTTTATCAAAGAATTTTACATTCATTCATTCATTCATTCTGGTTTGGTGTAATACCAATGCAAATGTAATAGGTACAATACAATTTATTGAAAAATTATATTATACTTTAAATATAAAGCACATGCATGGCAACAAACATAATATATCAGCTATGCGGTATAATATTATTTCGTGCGCATTTTCGCACATATCTAAATGTTTTATTCACAATCACGGCAGGATCCTAATTAGATGTTATTGTGATCTTCACAAACAGGTGGCGCCTTCAGAATATATGCAGCTATATACGACAGACTTCAGGCAACTCTATTCAAAGAATTCCATTTAAATAAACAAGCCAATATGCCTTAAGATATAAAAACTTTTATTGAATTTCTTCCGCGGCAAAAACCTGCAAAATTATTGTATTTCTGAATTAACCTCCCAGAGCACTTTTGCTGCATAGCGGACAGCAACACTATTAAAATGTTATTAATATGTAGATTGCACTCGAGGAATAAAGCATTCACTGTAACATCGTTTTTAAATTGAGCTGTTTGGGCGCCTTGCATTTCATTCTCTGTGGGGCATCCTAAATTGAATTCTCGGAAATTTCGTTAGCTGAAGTAAGACAGACGAGATGGGGCGTCCCAGATGCATGCGTTGCATATAATTGCCAGCCTGCTATCCTCATTTGTTTCTGTCATACAGCGTCAAATTTATCGCCAGCTCGAATCGAGGTTCACAAAATTTTTCTACGGAAGTAAATAATTGATTTGTCGGGGTGTTTATAGCGAACATATTAATGTAGTTGAGTAGAACAAATAAGTAACACCTTTGAATATTATTAGAAATTACATTATTGTATAAAACATCGATCATCAGAGGTAGAAATTTTTAAAATAAAATATGCTTCTAGATGCACCATGAATGTTTACTTTAAAAAACTTTACATTTCTCATAAGTCCATAGAGCAGTTTGTAGTTGGCTTTGAAATTGTCCTTCATTTTTATAGCACACCTTTTCCATGATATCAGTTTAGCCCCCTTGAGTAATACTCTTTGTATTCTTTTCCTCCGGTTAGTTTTTTTTGGCTTTATTACATTCTTCTGTTTACTTGAGTTTACAAATTTGGTACGTTTTCCAACACCGATTAAAGAAGCTATTAATTTACGAAAAAGTGAGCTAATTTAATCTACGGGCATTTTATTTAAGTAGTTAGCAAAACGGTTTAAGCTTTTCCAATTTTAGATAAAACAGTTTTATTGGTATGATTTGGTTAGCTTATTTGCTTTCGGAAGCTACGTTATTTTCTGACACATAAGTGTTTTATAAAATTTTATTTTATTTATAGAGACAACCAATATAAATTCTTACTGAATTTGTTTTATTTTATTCCGGTTACAGTGTCAGAGTCATGTGCTTTGTGTACGATGAGTTGCAAAATTAATGGAATGGCGAATAGCCTTACATCTTCTTCAGTAAGCTAATTAAAACGTTATTTTTGGGAAAAATGTACAGTAATGATGTTGTGGATAAGTACCGTCTGATATACAAAAATTGAACAATATTTGTTGAGTCTGTTTTAGCCACCTGTTAATATGCAGACGTTATATTAATTTCGCAACCGAGTTACCGAGTGTACCCTTGTTCGAGTAATTAGGCTGATATGTCCTAAAAGTCTTACTATATGAATTTTCTCGCAAACAATTTAAATGTAGCTTAACAGCAAGCCAGGTAGTTCCGTTGCTTTCATTTTATTCAATTTTATTTTTGTAGTACGGGAAAAAACGAAACAGAATTTACCTAATACCGTTTCACCCGTTATTGAAACTTTCGTATTATGATAACTGATACCTATCAGGCCAAGCGCATCTACAGCATTATCTTCCAACACGATGGAAACAATAATGAGAATATGCATGAATGGAATCAATAGTTTTTCCGACAGCATTTTGAAAAGTAAATTTAGTATCACGCACGGAGTTGTGTCCGGCATTTAGTATTTATTTAATAACGACAACTGCTGATCATTCACAAAGGCACCGCAACTTTTGCAAAATATCTATTAATTACATTGAAAGCATTAAAATTAGGAGGCAAATTTATGGCTGAGCCTTTGCTAACTATTTCAAGTCTACGCAGTGCTTCCCAAAKTGAACTGATGTATTTGTTCCGTAACATGTATTCCATCTAAGCTTCCTTTTCTTTATTAATTGTAATKATTATGATCTTCTTACCAATATCTATTAAGCCACCTCATTCTTATCACAACCAGCTACCGATCATTATTAATCCATGCATGTTTCCATCGGAGAATAAAGACGCCACAAGAATATCCGACATGTTCCTGTCAAAATAGAAAACTAATAAAATCATATTACTACTGTTTACAAGGATGTTGTGAAAGCATTACGGATGCCAAAACTATCAACGCAACCATTTCATTAGCGCGCTATCTCCTCCTCCATTATTAATATTCGGCTGCCTTTGATGCGGTTTACCCACAAATACATTATCGCTTGCCTTCTAAACCTACTTAAGTCTGGGTAAATATTGAATGTTTACGCCAAGATCAATAAACTTCAATAATCCAGATTCATATCTGTGAAAGGGAATACCTACGGATGACTTTGCAGGGCCTGCCAAGCGAGATATATTGCTGGATTCCTGATCATGTTTCGCCCGAGGTAGACCCTCAAACCGCCCCAGTCTTCTACCTGAGTTCGGACGCCGTATATCTTCTTGAAAGGTTTACTAAACCGCATCAATAAGTTAATCGCTGTGTTAGTACACCACAGAAATTCGATACACCAGTTCCTTTGGTGAAAGATGGCCGGCAAAGAGGCAAAATCTGCGGTAGCGTACCTAAAGAACATTATATACGCATAAGCAGATTTGTACAGAGTACAGCAAATCCTCTTTACGAATACCGGTAATAGTAGCTTAGAACTATTTTACCGAAAAAAAAATATTTTTTATGTCCAAAAAAGTTGTTTAGAACTGTACACTTTCAAATAGGTAATGATACGGTTCCATCCGGTACCGGATGCACACTGGTATTAAAAAAATAGGTCCATATTTTTAAATCCAGCTTGTACATTTCACTTCTATAGAAAATTTATTCCTTTATAGTAAAGAAAAATCTGGCAAACCCCGTTTAATTCACTGTGTCGGTTTAGAGTTTTCAATTCGGATTTGCATCAGAACCACTATAGCATGAATATAATCATTTATGACCACATTACTAGAAAATCAAGCAAATATATAAAATATATAGAAAATAAATATATAAATCATTTCCATCAATCAATAGTGTGTCGTACAAAAAAAAATATTGAAACTCTTGTTTGCCAGAAAGTGATACAGTTAGCAAGTATCGCATTTAAATAACCAGTAAATAGAAGATGCCCTCTATAAGCCACATATGTATCAAAATTCTATTCGACATGTTGGGACCTAGTATATTAAGATTTAAAGTTATAGTGATTAAGTTAGTAAATAAAACACGCAGTAGTACTTGTTCTATTTCAATAAATTTTGGTATACGAGTACATGTTTGTTTCTATGAACTCAAACATTATCAGATATTGTGGCGGTTTGCAGTGACAGTTTTAAAACTTCTTTGTTKTATCGGCATGCCTAGAGTGAGAGGACATGTAAATTTTCGTCAGCTAAGCGTCGAATACTGGGTTTGCTTGGGGTCAATTTAGCTTATGGAGTTATTACTACTAGTGAGTGTTCCTATAAAAGTGTTTTGATATTTTCTAAAGAATAAGTCACAATTTATTTGACAAGTTTTGATCGCTTGTGTGAGACAATTCCACAAATAGAACAATTATTTATTAAGAATAAAGTCAGCCGAATAACCCCTCCTGTATCTTTATAGCAAGCAATAATTCCATTGCCCAAATTTTTACTAATTCTAATTCCTGTCGTACTAATTTCTTTCTTTCTTCAGATTGGGAATGTTTTACGGATCGTTGACGTACACCTAGCTCTTCACATAGTCTCACAAAAAATAATAAGGTAGCGTCCTATTCCGTTAAGATTTCTTTAAACTAATCTCTCCCCAAATTTAGTTTGCAAAAGGGCAGTTGTCTCCGTAGCGGTGTCGCAAGTTTCCCCATATTGTAGAATAGAATAGAATTATTATTGTAGTATAGATCCATACCTTTCATTTCTGCCAATAAGAAGTCATCTAACATGTGCGATAACAGTCTTTGTTTACCGTAAGGGCTTGTCCTTCCTTCAAAAAATAAGGCGAAATAATGTCCCGCCCTCGAAACCTGTAAATGCTGACTATTCTCACTATTCATAAATGTTTCATGAATTCGTTTTGGATTCTCGTCACTCCAAATACGAATTTTTTCTGATCACAAAACCTGAAAGGAAGGCTTTAACTCCAGGGTCATCCGGATTTCACACAGGGTTTAAGTAAAAGCCAACGTGTCAAGTTGATATTTCTGTAAGGCCTACTTCATTTCATCTGAGAGAGCTCGGCAGGCACCAAGAGGTCTCTAAAGATCAGTAGCGCCAAACTTTTGCGCCATTATGTAATACTTTTATCCGATATGGATGATTAGTCGCGCCAAAATAATCATGAAGTTTCTATATGTTTGCTTTTCGAGAACACCCGGTTTGATAATACGTCCTTGCTATGTGTATCGTTCCATGATAACATCCATATGTATATCCATATAGGCTGTGGGGGTGTAATCACTGGTCTTTATCAAAGGCAACAAGAACAAGAATTAGTGGAACAACACGTTTTACTCCACTTCGGTAATCTGCCCAGTCCACTTATTCAGCAGAACGAGGCAGGACCACATGTTTTTCTTTACCAGCCATAACTTATTTAACTTGTAACGTAATATGGCTGATTATCATTTGCTAACTGACTTTATTGTTAATACTATGCTAACATGTAGCATTATATCCGTTTACTTTAAAGTATCCCACAGTTTCCTTTAATAAATGTGGTAAGCAATAGAGACAGCCGCTGTCTTTCAGCATAGTACCATTAGCAGGCGTGAAAATGGCCTAGCATCCGACAGTTTAACGCAATAATTGCAGCACGTTTTTACTTTTATGACCGGAAAACGTTCATATTTTCAACCACGACAGCGTAAAAATAAATGCAAATTTGGCCTCGCCGCGTGGCTCCACAGTCATTAGCTCTGCCTTAACTATTGCGACAGCTCACACAGAATTGGTTCAGGTGTTTTTTTTTATTTACACAGGTATTGCAATTTATATCGTGGTCCTGTTTGCATTTGCAACAAAGCAGGCGTTCCAAATTACGCATTATATTATAATAATTATCAGTAAAACTGTCTCACGTTATCGCTGTGGCGCAAGCTCCATTGTTTCGGGTGTTTCCTGAAAAACGGTCTAACAAACAAATTATAAAATAAAACAAAATTATTGACTTGTCAGTCACGTGCTCTTACAATTTTTTTTTTTAGAAATAGCTCTAGATCCATTAAGAGGATTCAACAAGTCCATTTTGAGTTAGTAATGATAATTATAAGCATCCGTAGGCATTTTTTATTTTAACAAGGATGATTCCATTTTACATTTTTGCTGCGGTTAAAGAGTTATGGTTTAATTACGTTTATAGTAATTACGATAGCCACCAGCTAAGAACTGTCCATTTTTTATTCTGTTCTTAACAGCTGCACTATGGTTGACAAATTAAGCACATATTAGCTATATAAACAACTATATTACATATAAGCTTCAGCTGCAAAGAAAAGGTCCCTCGGTAGGTTGTATGTACGTAAATATAATAATTAAAATCTACTTTCAGTAGTCATGCAAACAAGAGGATTTTGTAAAACAAAGGCGTTTTCGATAAGGAAAATTTTTATAACGATAGCAAAATCTAAAATAACTTTTAAAAATGCTTATAAAAATAAGAAGAATATACTTAAAAATAATGCGGTTCCCATTTTGCAAATATTTAAATGTTTTTGGATAAATGTTGTATTAAGTTTTTGTATCGAAACAACGTCGTAAAGTCGATGTCCTCTTATGGTGAGTGATCTTGTGCCTATTGCAATTAGTTGATAGTCCTTGTATATAAAATGAAGAAAATTGTTAAATTTTCTGTGCTATATTATACTTTTCAAAATTGTACTCCAAGAATTAACATAAAGCAGTAAAAGAATAGTATTCATACTTATCAATGCATTAAAACACATCTTCAAGGTGTTGCATTGCTTTCGGGCTCCAGCGTATAGGTATAGCACAAAAAATTTTGCATTGAAAAAGATCGTGCAGCTAGTATCCTCAAACTGTTAACTGACGTTTGACAAGACTGGTACAAATTGAATTTTGCATTTGCATTTTTTTGTAATTTATTCTAAAGGTAAACAAATGGAAGACATCATAAATCACAAAAATTAATGTTGTTAAGCAACTTTCTTGCATAAATAGTTTTTCAGGTCATGTTGGTTATATTTAACTATTAGCGTTACAATGGCGCCCGCAGATAAAACACAGAACTTCTTAAGAATTATTTAAGAAAGTCTATTAAATAAATGAGTAAAAATTAAACTTTCTTAGAGCCACTCATTACATTTTTTTTACATTGTTTTCACTCAGATAGGTAAGCTAATATTGTTCCCCTTTGATTTCTATTTACAAAAGAGGTTTATAAAACGTGCTCTTACATAACTTAAGCAGCTTTTAAAGAAATTATTTATGCGATGTTATACCTGCACAAAATAAAAATGTACTGAGTATATGGGTCTTTCACATACCAACCGTACACATACACGGCTTTGTTACACTACTGGGTTATCGCTATTCATGCATCGCCATACATTATTTTATAGTCGTGTTTACTGAAAATATGCGATAGTGCGAGTCAATTTAATAGTAAACTGAGCTATTAATAGGCTAGTTTATTCCACCACATTATCAGCCACACCAGGCTTTCAATTTCAAACTGATCAGATCATCGAAACGGCTCATTGTAACGTAATAGAATCCAGCAATTAACAAACAAAACCTAAAAGAGCTCCCTCGGAGATTCAGAACGAAATAAGCCAATTTGAAGCGACGTCGGGCTTCCTCTTCATCCCTTATGTCAGGTAAATTCTTACTGACAATGCTGACAGTTACCGATAACATCTCACTGCGTTCCCCAACTGACAGGGGCGATAATTGGTACGAACCAAACAAAAGGAAATCACGAAACACGAACAAAAAGTGTATTTTAGGTAGAAACAACAGATGACTCGAAGATTAAGTGATTACTAAATCTGCGTGCTCTTGATACGGCGGTAAAATCGGAACATATGGTATGGGATCATGGGATGGTAGTCGGACAGGTAGCGCGGACAGCAGATGCTGTGACATGGGTTAAATTATGAAGATCACTTAGGAAAGTAGTTTTGGGCAGCTACTTGCTTTCAATATAGTGACACACGAACAAATGCCTGTTTTATACACAGTCGAACACTCAATAGGCCGAGAAAATTATTTTAATAGTAAATTGAAAATCATTGATTCTATATGACGTGAATGCTATTTAAAGTTGTTGCAGGTTAATATAATAAGATCGACACGACTAGCACGTATTTTTCTGGATGTCTTAAATTTCTTATAAAACCATTAACAAATATCACTCTAAAGGAACCCTTTTTTTAATATAAATGGTCGATTTTAAGGTACAGTGCTTGGGAGCAGCTATTAAATAGAAGTCGGAAACAATAAGGTATATTCGCGAACAATTACTCTTCTCGTTGCTATTATGGGTTTCCTGTTTACCTCTCGACAAAAACAATTGCTTATTATAATTATAGATTTTGATGGCGAAAAATGTAAGTACTAATTTTGAAAAGCGTGGAATTTTGCCCCACAGTGATAGTCTATAGAAAAAATTTGATTTTGTTTCGCTGCTAATAGCAGCAATTTTTTGTCAACCTGTTAACACCACCAGCAAATAATCTGGCCATTCTATTTTAACGCAAGAGCTTGCAAAGAACATTTACTGGATCTGCCTGATAATCTTTTTTGCATGACATCCTAAACGCAGACAGTACCTATATCGAGATTCTGCTTGACGCTTTCTAATTTATGATACTATATACTCCCATCTCTATTTTTTCTTAAGTTAGTAATTAATTTCTTCATATCATAATTTCAACAATGCGCTTTAATTTGCACTTTGCAATGTCGTTTCCAATTAAACAAGGCGTTTTAGTAAAATTATTTGCCTTCGAATCGATAAAATTTCGTAACAAATTTCTGATCAAAGAGAGTTGCTGTACATCTACAAACATTTTTATGAATAACAGGCATGATACGTGATGCTCTATTGTATACACTCCCATCCTCATATATCTGCAAGTAAAATACGACTGGCTATGTACGTTGCCTGGGCGAACCTTTTTTTATAACAACTTGTGGATTTGGAATATTTGCCCATTGTGAACGGAACTAACCTTTATACAATGGATACGGACTACCTACACACGAAGAAAATTTTTAGCACAAGTTAATTAATATAATGTAATTTTACTCTGAATGTATGTCATGGTAGATACAGTTAGCCCAGTCAGGTTATACTATTTTTCCAAAAGCACGAACTTCTTAGCTTTTTATCTATCCACGTAAAAAAGAAATCGTTTATAGTTAAAAGCTGCTTTCACGATGCAACGATTGGAGTTTGGACCTAAAAATATGTGTGAAATAATGCTGAGAGAATTTTTAGAAGAACTAGTAATTATAAAGACCACAATGAAAAAAACATCATGATTATGAATATACTATTATACAGGGTTTCTATAAATGAATCACGCAACGCGGGCGGCGTTGATTTCTGAATCCCTTGTGCCGCCTTTTTATAACTGCTGCCAAGCTACAACATGCACGGCGATAGTAGTTGAAGGTTGCAGGTCAATGTCACACCACAGCCCCGAAATGTGAGCTTTTTGAAACCTTAAAGTTAATTATCTCAGAAAACACTACAAAATATATTAAAAAATACACACTCCCAGACGTTTTCTCATATTAAAATATATCAAATAACTCAAAAATCGACAGACGACAAATATACGTCACTTTCCTGAGAGGAGGCAAATTGATTTAATCGATAATTTCTATAAGCACCCTGGATGCATGAATCATTTATATGTTCAATTATCATGAATACACCTACAAAGCAGATAAACGTGCTGACCCACACAGATGCAGGAAAATGTGTTAAATTGACTTAAGCTAATTCAACGTATTATAAGTTCCATAAATATGTTTGAGTCAGGGAGTTCTAGGAGATTATGTGTGTCATGAAGATAAATTTCCCAAAACGAACGTGATAATAAAAGGTCGTCTAAATAAAAGTTTCTAGGTCTTGCACTGACCTGGCAGTTATTAAGTTTGATGCAGTAGCATGTGTACGGATGCATCCGAACATTGGCTGCAAAAAAGTTCATATTTGAGAACGACTCGTCACCTATGGATATGAAAACTTAGACGTAGAAATTTCATACCCATTTTATTACTATATCAAGAACATAAAAGTCTGCACAGATTTTCTCCCAGATAGTTACCTCTCGTTATATGAAATATTCTCACCACAAACCAATGCTACCGATGAGGTAAATTTGTATCTAATATATTGTCGCAACTTCTTTGTGATCCAAGATAATTTAATTCTTGTCTATTCGTTTGCAACGCACTGAATCTTAACTGCATTAAACACTTGCACTAAGAAACATAAAACGCTAAGTGAGTATATGTTTCTGCAAACAACCAGTCTTCCCTTCGACTGCAGTAAATAAACCCACATGGKGCTGTTTCAGTCCGGGAACCAAATTCTGAGTAAGATGAGGCTTCAGTGCAATACGGTTGACGAATAATAATAATAATAAAAGGCAGTTCCTTGTCACACATGGGGTACCGTCCGAGCCGAAAACTCAAGGGCGCTCGTGCAGGCCGCTGGCCAGCTGTTACTTCCTAATGAAAATATAATTCCGCTAAACCCCCATACCTGGAGCCAGGACCGGCCCCTTTCGGACCGTGTCTGCCATAATAAACACATTACTTCAAATTGATATATCAACGCCTGCATGCATACAACGTTTTGTTTCCAAACTAATTGACGTTCTTCGGGGGGTTGACGCCGCTGGTAATGAACGCGTACGTGTTTCCTTACAAGTGTCCCGAAAGGAAGCCATTTGCATAATTTGAGGTATTAGTGATGGTAATGCCCGACGGATATGACTCGAATTTCGATGGGTGGGTGCGTAGACAGCGGCTTCAGGTTTCTAGGTGAAATAAAGCGTTGTGTTTTAGTTGGAATGGAATGAATTTGGTGGCTGCTGATTCTTCTTGGAGGTAGACGTCAATGTATGCCTAATTGTACAGGCATGTATTATACTCGTCCAACCGAAATAGTAATTTCTGACTTTAGTTGTAAACCTTGCCAACAATGCGGGGTGTCATGTCCATTAAACTGCAGCATTTCGCATGCTTGCAATTATATAATGTAATGTAATGTACTTATATATAAAGTGCAAACGTTGTTTTGCACTTCGAGTGTATTAACGGAAAGTTTGTGGTGGAAAAGTTTTTAGTGCGGMTCGTGCTAACTTGTAAATAATGTAAACTAACGCTGTAAATATAAGCTTTCGTTCGTTACAAAAATTAAGTGTTTTATTACAGTCCACTAATTAAATATCAAACTCTAATACTGAGTACTGATGCTCAAGAAAGTGATCCTGGGTTTATGTATTTACTAGCCAACTGAGATTTTTCGCGAGAACAGATCCGAACTAATTATATAAGTGACCTCCAAGGCTTCGATTTTTTGAGCGAAATAACGAATTAAGCTATTTCTCCCAATTCAATTTTAAATATACGTGGCTCGTTCAAATACAAGCGGAAAATTATTGTCATTCCTTCTTAACATTCTTGCAATCGTGCATCTAGGAGACGTGCATAATGCTAGTCTCTTCAGCTGTTTTACTTTAGTAATTGTCAAAATAACAAAGCAAGCAGATCATGTCGCTATTGTACAACGCAGAATATACTTAGGTATTTGTAAATAAGAATTGGAAATACCTGCGCAATGCGGAGATTGCACCTTACCAAGAACTCGGGTGCATTGGCGTAAGAAGTTTAAGGAGGGTTGCAAACGACCTTACTCCTACCAATAAAGAATTGTGTCCTTGAGATTACAAATTAGTGTTAGTAGCGTCGAGGAAGTCATCCATTACCACACGCATTACCGAAAAGATTATTGACCAAAAATAGCGACGTGTTGAAGCCTATACTTAGCTWCCCAGATGATAAGATGAAAGTGATACTTTTTTAAATTCATTACTCACCTGCGACAAAAGTTAGGTTCACCAAACTTTATAAAATCGAAAAAGGCTAAGTTGTACCTTCAGCTGGTGAAATAATGTCCGCTGTCTTTTGGGACAGCGACGGTGTTCTCTTGGCGGAGTGGACGGGGTATCCATTATTATACTGAATTCTCACTCAGAAGTTAAGCCTGCATTTCATATAAAAAGGAAAAACCTGTCAGTTAGGAATTTCTTGCAGGATGACAGAGTTCAAAGATCGTTGTCCTTAAGTGTAGTTATCCGTATTAGACGTAACTTTGAAGTTATGTAAACAGTTGCATAGAAAGCTTACTTTTAACTGAATGTATATAAAAAATAGTGAAATTCAATAATAGTTTATATATTAAATAAAATAAATAGTACAAAACGATGGCAACAATCTGCTAAAACGCATATAAATAGCAATGAAACCATACAGTGCAAAATAAAAAATATGACAATAGTTCCGAAAATAAGTTTTTAATTTCATTAGATAACCATAGAAAATGTTCCCTCAAAGCTGTAAGAAAGTGGCTGAGCTAAAATTTGGTGAAAAACACATTTCTCTACACCTGCACTTCTAGCTGTCGTCCCGAAATTCAATAAATTCAGCACCTCCGCCGCATTCCGAACAGGAAGGTTCGTCCTGTGAAGCACACCGTCTCCATAAATTACAGAAGTAATTGTTTACCCTATCACTTCAGCCTGAATATATTAGCGCGGAGACCAATGCAGTTAATTGCTCCCGCGCCCTACCCGTTTTCCATTTATTTAATTCGACGATTCCTATTGTAGTTATGCGGAGGTGCCGTCAAAACTAGCGCCATTAATGGCGTAACTGTGTCACCCCTTCAGATAACCAGTAGGATGGGTAATAAAGAGACGCGAGTTTAGGTACCCATTGTTGCCGTGCTGTTTAGTGTTTTACTTATTCTTATTCAATACAATATACTTGCATAATAACTGAAGTGATAAATATTCGTGAGGGCGTTAGAGTGCATTTAAATAATGGCGGGTCAGAACAAAGTTGTCCCTTTACAGCGCCATCTATTGATTGCTTGCGCAGGCACGAAAGTGATTGTGTTATTTCAGTTGTCATGAATGCAGTCAACAATGTCCGCGACAATCATTGATCTCGCCAGTTGAGAAGTGCAAGCAGTGATTAGCAAAGGGATCCTCAGCCGCTCAAATCTACAAGGGATTTTTTATGGGCCGATGTGGCGTCGATAATTCACGAATGGCCACACTAATGTGCATAATGAACAGTGGCAATAAGCACAGTGTCCAGACCTATGAATTCGTTTAACAAGTGGACCAAATGCTTCGATCTAACCGACGATTGACAACAATTACTGCTCTAGCTGATGAATTTCTTCTTGTTTGACGCACCGCCATATTCAAAATTGTTACGGAAAAGTTGAAATATTGCAAATTACAAGGTGTGTACCAAAAATGCTTATGGAAGGGCGTTTTTGGCTCGTTATCGACAAGACCGTAACCAACGAGAAAATTATCGACTTTCGTTTGGAACTTTTTGACCGCCCGCCTTACAGTTCCTACCTTGCACCTAGCCACCATAACATCATCTTCTTACAATTCAAGTGGTGGCTTGCTTTGAGTTGGACGAGAATCTCAAGACCACCGTTACGGTTAAGTTCCCATGCGAGGAACTTATATGCAGAGGGGATGAAGAAAAAGAAACTTATTACATTGTAAACTCAACTCAAATGTTCGAAGCTTGCAACTTGGCGGTGTGCAAATCGAGAAATAAATGCTTTCTTGCAATTAAGGTAAATCTTTGTTTTGGGATATCTCCATAAAAGATATAATGGTGTTGAGCTGGGTGACCTTCAAAAGCATTTGAAGGACTCTCTCCTTCCAGCCCACTAATTGGGAAAAGCTTCGTTTAAATAATTTCTCACAGCGGCTGCGAAGTGCGGAGGTGCATTTTCTTGTTGGTGAATAAGTGGATTAGGTGGAAGGCCCGGGTCTACTAGGTTTATAAATAATACTGTGAGAGTGAAAATCAAATAGAACTAGTGGAACCCAAAGTAGTTATTGCCACTTCAAAGAAACAGTGGTCCAATGCTTGTTCTACAAGACAACATTACACATTAACTTTTTAGGGATACTGTATATTTGCTTGTATCTTCCAGATTTGTTTTTTGCAGCTCAATACCGACAGTTTTGCGTATTCACTGCACCATTCCGACAGAAAGTTGTTTCGCCGGAAAGTAAGATGTTTTCTACTAAATCCTCATTTTCATTGCTCAATTATGCAGTTGTTCGCAAAATTCCAACCAAATCTTCTGATAATTCATCAACTAGGTTAGGTTAATTTTGTATGAAATGGTAGTTTTTCTTCCTTATTAATTTTAATGACTGTAGCCACTGATATTTGTGCCGCTGAGACTATTGTAATAGCGCAACACATGGAGTTGGTCTTACGAGGGCGACCTGGTTTAGACAAATCTCGAACCTTCCCAAAGGTTCTTACTGCGTGCGCATCATGTCTCCATAACCAGTCATAAACAATATTTCAGTTCACCATTTTTCGATTAAGTGGTTTTTTTTCGTTTAGGTTAACTATATTTTAGTAACAGCACATACAGCTTCAAAAAATTTCTTATGTAAGCTACCTCCACATCTGCTGAACTATACGCTCAAAATTGCATCCTTCTAAATCCGTAACAAAAAATGTCAATGACGTTACCATCATTACCAAATTGGTCTAAAAATTTAGAAAACTACTTGTAAAGGTTAAGTATAATTTGAATCATTTGGAAATGTTTCCGCAAATATTAGAAGAAAATCTTGTGTCTGTTTTATTTGTACTTAGTTTTTGCATGATTGACACTAAAATTTTGAACTGTAGGTAGGTATATTTTCTGTTAGAATGAACTTAATCTTTTCTCGCTTGACGGCTTTTCGGGACCGTGTCGTTTTGCTCCTGCTCCACCTTAGCTAGTTACAGATCCGGCAGCAGTGAGGGTGTAAGGATTAAATAGCGCGACAGACTCAGTTTAAATGCATAGGAAAAATTCTAAACGCTCGTTTGGCTCTAAAATCACGTAAGCATTGCAATAAGTGCAGCTTCTGGAATTTACGGCGCTTTAAACATGCAGGAAGTTGCAATTTGAACTTTGCAGAGCTTGCTTTGCAGCTCGTACCGGTAGTGCATACCAAGCAGATGTTATTATATCGGGGTTAAGAATGCAAAATTTGGTTGCTAGTGCGAAGCAATACGCACATTTTGGCACGTGCACATAATACTGGAACTTTATGCTGGAAAGAGACAACAAATTTTTCTCACAATGAAACAAATTACACAGACTATTGCATAGCTCTGCAATAGAAGAAGAGCACTTTTCTTTTGAACGGAATCTACCGTTCTCTGATAAGAACAGAACAAAATTGTAGAAAGTGAATGCTTTACTAAAGTCTTTTTGACTCTTTACGAAAAAGTAAAAGAATAAAAAGGTAGGTCAGAAATTATTAACTTTGTACCACCTCACTTCAAAGATCAAGTGACCGTTAAACTGTAATAGGAACTACAGGGAATGTTGGTGAACATTGACGTGTTGATAAGGTTTGTACATCATCTGATAATAAAATTAGTTTCAGTAATCTAGGGAAATAAGCAATTAAATTATCTTGAAAAAATAATTTTCACATAATAAATAAAGAGTCAAATTTACCAAGTACTTTGATAAACTTTGGATTCAAGCAGGATTGTATTTCTAATTTCAATTGATTTGAACCGTTAGGTTGGAGGTATATAAAAAAGTCAAGCATAAAAGTGACACATTTCTGTCCTGGTCGTGCTTCTCATTAAATATTCGCAGCTCTTACTCACAAAACTAGTTTTACACTAAGGACTTTTCATATATTTGTTAAACAATTTGCAATCGACTGCTTCAAATCATTTAGAAAGAAAGGTTAACAAGTAGAAAGTATAGAACTGCTAGTAATGTATGCATATTTTTTAATAATCTGGGAACAAAAAGAACTTGCATTCTACCCAGAATGTTCGCCGAATAGTACTTTCCATAGGTTATCAAACCGAAGACCACGTCTAAAACCATTTATTTTTAATGTAAATGCCCGGAATGCATAAGCATAAGCAATAAACATTTCTTTAACTATTACATACTGTTCTAGAAGTTCGCTATGATATTACAAAAAGAATATAATTAAAAGAAGCATTGCAGAAGACTTGGTAATGAACCTTCCTTAACAGCAAGTTTTGTTTTATCGATGTCCCAATGTCTCATTATTGTTATTTCTGCAAAAAGTGGCCTAGGGTTTAAATAGTTATGTTGTTAAAATTGTATAATTGTATTATAGATATTTACCGTACATCGTACAACCTCTAAGCTTCTGGCACAAGTTAATAGACAATGTAATAATGCAGTAATAAAGAAAGTAACACTGAATTTAGTTTGTGTCGTCGATGTTACCTGCCAACTTCCTTAAGGATACTGGTCCACCGAACTACCTGTCGCTCAGCTAAGCAGCAGACTGAATGCCAGCGCCATCTAGCGTTAACCTCAATGTAAAATCTATAACGAACTGAGATTTCTTAGCATATTAGTTGTATGTTCAGTTGATGACTTAGTTTAACATTTAAGATTAATTTGGTGTTCATATTCGATATTATGGATAGTTTACACCAAACGCAGACACTCTGATTAACTATCAGTCTGTAGCAAATACGCTTGGTATATTTGCGTAAAACACGATAACTTAATTTTCACTTGTAGATGCAGTAACCAAGTAGAAAGCAGTGCTTTTTTGTGCAGGTAGCGTTAACAAAGTGTCAAAGCTCTTTTTATTTATAACTAATAACTATTCTATGGGAGGTACACTTTATTCGTAAATTCATAAATCTGTTACAGTTTTACTTTAAGCAATTCTACAACACCCTTTAGCAATACAAGGCGTTAATTCTAATATAGCGTGTTCATTCCCTCACTCTTATATAACATGGGCGACCAAAATCAGCATACGTAATTCGATACTAAAAACAGAATTTGCAACCCAAAACCACCAAAGCAAATCATTCGGAGAAACTGAATATTTATGGCAGTGGCCTGCTTAAAAATGCAAATGCCCAAATCGCCTGAATATTCAAAGCAAGGGGCAGATTAATCGCTCGAATTTCCTATTGTCACTTAATATTCTGTGGGGACGCCGCCAAACGCATTTTAAACCTAATAGACAAATATAGAGCACCCCGGTCCGTCCCGAAATGTAATCTTAGAAATGCCCCCTAAGAAACAGCAAACAACCCTTCAACGGGTAGAGTTACCGCGTGTGGATTACGGTCTTCTTTTGTAAATAATGGGGTTTAATACCGCCGAGTTAGGTAACCGGCAATCCCAAACGATTTTAAATGGAAAAAGGTTAAATACCTAAGGTAGGGTGCGGAGAGCCAAAAGGCATTATCATTTAATAGTATTTTGGATGTCTGAACCCGAAGAACGTTTGTCAAGTGAGAAAGCTGCGTCACTTGTGCCGGTGAAAAGGGTGCAATAAATTAATTTAATGTAAACAGTAAGAATGGACACGGGCATAGTAGTAATAGTGTTGGTGTTTATTTCCATCCAAAGATACAACTTAATGATATTGCTCAATGTAGAAGTTTAATAGTATGAACATAGTTACATGTTCCCCAACGTACCTTAATATAAAATCGAAATATAATAATATACTACATAATAGTACTTACTTGGCATGAAAAGAACAACAAATGTATGGAACTGGCGTTTATGGTGAACCAAATGCATTTTGCACATCGCTTGTATGGAACTGATTGTCCATAACTTTTCGAGTAGGTACTTCTGATGAAACCAAGAATACGCTAAGAGATCTAAGTCTTTAGATTCTCTCAGATTCCCTTTCTTGTAGGTATAAAAATATGCGCAATTTTTTAAATAAAAGCACGACCTGCTCCAGGTCTGTGAGTTACCCAATGTATGTGCGTTATAACAAACATTAAAAACGAATGAATAAATAGAATATTTTGTTATCATTTAGAAGCAGACTTGTCGAGTGCTCTGGGACTAGAGCTTTTTTCCAAAAATGTACTGTGATTATTGCATTTGAAACTAGTAATTACCCAGAAGCTTATTATGCGTGCGTAATCTTATACTCGAAGGACCATACTTGAATGGATAATCATAACTTGCATTTGGGAACAATCGGAATCACATTTGTATTTCTGTAATACAGGATAATGGTTAGTATTTTCCTTATAAACGCGAAACATATTATCCACTCGTACTTTTTGTATACCTTACAAGGTAATTTAACTGCTTATCTGCTAAGGGATTTTCTTCGAAAACGATGACCAGGTAGACATATAATATTTATGTCATATTAGCAACTACTTACACAGTTCATTCAAAAATTCTTTCAGTATCGCGTTCACAGTAATGTGTAAAAAAGCTTATTTTTTGGTGATAATGATATCTATAACATATCATTGTGTTTAATACCATAGTCAATATACTGAATCATAATTCGAATAAAACCAACACACCTACTGAGATACAGGCTTCAAAATCACACAACACGGCCCGATATCACCCAACATTATGATTCACTCAGCCGTAATCGCCTTCTGTCCGCAGCAGTTTTTATAAACAAGTTTTCAAGATTCCCTCCCTTAAACCATCTGGACTACCTGTCTCTTCTACCTGAACATGGACTTGGTCAACTATGAATTTAGAAAATAATGACATTATTATCCCCACCTGAGTGCCTTACATCCCTACCACGTGGGTTCCATTGGTCGCAGCCGGATGGAGGGGAACCGAGCTTAAACATGCAGCTGTCTCAAATAAGTTTAGGTGTTAGTGTTGCTGCGTTCGTTGGCGTGTTTGTGTTTGGTKACGTCGTGTAATTCATGCCGCCGGTAGCGCGCCTAATCTCGGATTATTGTTATTACCGACTAAGTCCTCTGGTGTTCAGAAGTGGGATCGCGCCTGGAGTATTTTCGGTGGTGACGTAAAATAGTGTGATAAGTGCGTGATGGTTCTTGATTTTAGTGCCTCCTTACGAATGGATTACTGCCGAGAAGGTTAGTTTCGTAAAGTGGATGCCAGTTTAATAGTGGAAGTCCCAAATTGGAATCTGTGTGGAAGCATTATACTGAAAGTCTTGGTTATTAATAAACGCATGATTTGGGTTATCTGATAACGGTGTTAATCGAATAGGTGGAATTATCAACATCAGTCCTCGATAAGTGCGCAAAGTGGTGGTTCGTGGAAAAGTGAGAATAAATCTACCGGCCACGGTTTTCTTATGTTATTTAATGTAAGACATAACATATTGTTTTCGCTGTTTCCGATTAGGCTGTTTTCTCGCGTTCAACTTTCTCATAATCGCATGCACCGGAACTCTGAGTTTCTGAACAACACAATGTAACGTCTCCGCAATACAACAAAGCGCTTTTCATGTCTTCAACGCTGATATTCACAAAGCCGGCGATGTAAGAAGCGTTTCTTTCAAACATCCAACACTAGTCTCGGTTGTTGTACCCATGTCGTACAAATCGCTACCTGTAGGGAATTTACTACGCTTGACGATATTTCATCGTGACTGCGTTACGAGGTTCTTCCTTTAATACTACGTTTGTCGGCTCTCGTTATACCTTTATTACCACACGTATATGAAATATTTTTAAGCGAGAATTACTATGCGCCGTGGCACAGACGGACAAGCAAACGCATATCAAATATGCCGACGTTGACCGTTTTAATTGGTGTTAACTGGATGTTCATATTTTACAAGCTCTTGTGTAAAATGGTATTTACAGTTGTCTCGGCTCTTCAAAATGGAGAGCATTCACTTTCTACGCTGAAAAGTATAGGTATTTCTATACACAAAAGCGCAACGCGAAAATCGTATTTTACGAAGCGGTTATTTATTCACGTGTTAAACCAAGTAATGTTCTTGCAATACATGTTTGTTGCCAGAAACATGTTCGTAATATGTTTTGTCTTAAATCTCTTTTGTGTAGCAGGTTTTTGTTTTCCATCAGCGTTTCTCTTTGAAGTAACAACCGTGAAGATAAATAATCGTTCCAGATTTTGGATGAGATTTGCGTCCTGATTGATTTTTGATACAAGCACCTCAGTCGCTACATGCTCAGGGTTCACCAACCTCATCACTGTTTTTGCTTATGTTACCCATCGCACAATGATTGAAAAAAAATGTTGCAAATGTTTAGTCTCCAGTCAGTAATCCAATTTCCGTTGCTACTGTAAAAATTGATTGCAGTTGGTGTATATTTGTCTGGCAGTACTTGTCAGTGGCAGTATGATTGCAGGTCCAATCTATGGACCGCGTTAAAGCTATCGCCATTTCTTTTAATTCTCTATAATATTTCTGAATTACCCCATAGAATGCTAAATTTACGCTCCATAAAACACAGCAATTAAATGATTTTGCTGAGTGCAGTTCGCTATACTAATTTCGAACTCGGTCTCAACATTATGTGTTATCATATGTGGTTTAACAATTGATAAATATATTATAAACACAGGTATATAGAAGGGTTGCATTCTACGAGTAGGTATATGTAATATAGGCATGAAAAGCTTTCGAAACATATGTCAAAAGAATAAACGTCTAAAACTAAGTTGGTATTTGACAAGCACCGTCTTCTTGATGTTGCTTTTAATAATACACCAGACAGTAGCAGCAGTAATGATGACAGCATTCGCAGTTAACCAGTATCAACAAACTCCATCATTTACTGTCACCAACAAAGTTAGCGTTGATTGGTAAATGAAAAACTAGAAAGCTTATCTTGCACTGAATGTTAAGTATTATTTTTCTAAAGATGTTGAATGTAATGAAATTTATAAAAATTTGGTAGAAGTATTGGCTGTTTTTGCGTCTTTGTACCAACTAACAAAGGGCTGGTCAGGAGATTTTAAGCTAGAGTCATTCAAATAATTTTATGGCCCAATACAGTGTTTAACTTTTTGGGTTGTTCACGGCAACACAATCCTACTCCACTATCTGAATAGCAAACCATATTCTGCATCACGCCTGCTGGTCATGCGTCGGAGTTTCCAGGGCCCTATTTGAAGTATTTATTAACATATGAACTAATAAAAAATAGCACCTTATACACATTTTAATTAAATAATGAAATACTATATTTACATTTACTGCAAAAACTACTTAGGAAAGATAATTCACGCAAAATAGTTATTATAAATTAATTATGGTCACACTCACTATTAAAAAAATCTTCATCCCATTGTCGCTTTCTACATTTACCTATAATTGGTTATTGTACATGTTTGACGCGGTAATTATCTGCGAATTCAATTATATGACGGACACAATTTGCCCAACTAACTTCATTTATTTTATTGACCTCTTCCTCAATTAAATTCACGATGCCCACGCTAAAGTTGGGATTGTTTCTTTTTCAGCTATGAATTTTCCTTTACTTGTACCCAAATCAATTCGATGGATTAAAAGTTTACTGATAAGGTGGAAGCCGATGTACTTGATTGCCCCGATTTGCTGCTTCTTGGTTTGCGTCTTTCTTTTAATCTTCAAATTTTGGTATTTCCACCAACTCTTCTTTTATATAGGTACCTATAGTTATCTTTAAAATGCTGATCACGTTACTCTAAGAAACAGTTCATCTCTTGTTTTCGATTACCTCTATTTGGTACCTATTTTAAGTTTTTATACCGAGTGGTACTCAACGTTGTCCATTACCTATTATTACACWTTTGAACCATCTACCCAAACCTTTTTACTGTATCATACGAATCAAACCATCTGCGATCACCAAAGAAAATAATTATCCAGGCCATGGCATGGTGCTGAAAGATGAATTACAGTCCAATTTATATTAGAGATATTTCTTCTCGAAGTGTTGAAAAAAATTTAGTAAGACGAGCAGGAGATCCCAATGAATTTAGGCGAAAATTTTTCACAGTACTCATTCAGCTGCAGGACTATGTGCAAACATTCTTTTATGTGCAGTGGTATTATACTATCCGTGAAACGGAAATCATAAAAGTGTTAAACAATATGCCGTATTTTGTGTATGTAGTAATAATGAGTAGAATGGCAGCGTTTTATTTTATTATCACGTTTCATATTTTTAGTCGTTTTCCTCTGCTATAAATGTGTTATGAGTAACCTAAACCAAGATGCCCAGAAAATGCTTTATTTGTATTGTTAATCATCCACACCGTTAAAAGTGTGTTGCGGTGGAATTGTCGCAAGGTTAGGTAGCTTGTCTTGCAAATATTAGCACAATCTTATCTCGGCCGTCGAGTAACTCCTGATTAATCTAACTCGCTAGCACGAAATAAAAAGCGAGATACCACTGAGAGGAGCTCAAGGCAAACAATTTCGTTCAAATTAGGAATCGGTACGTACAAGTGTGCCGTGAAAGATCCAGACGAGTTAATTAGTCCGTTTGGCGGGCTACGCGGCACTGCAAAACTGTGCTGCAGCATAAAACCCGTTTTGTTAATGATACTTTCATTAATAATACCAGACTGCACCAATTAACTCACGGCTTACCAACAGAAACACGCGGTATAAATACACAACGAGGAGTATTTACGGTTGTCGTAAATAATGCGCTCTGTGAGAGCCAGGTATCTTGAACAGTGTCTGAATGTGGGACTCGGTGAAGCTATATTTATGTGTGGAAGAATGTCAACTTATTGCGAGGAGCGACTTCTTAACGTTTTATTTGCAAGTCTGCTACGTAATTGCATTTGGATCATAAATAAATAACAAACACTTCACATTGGACATTTCTATCCAAAGCAGCATTTAATTTGCATGAACACAAAGATAGGCCTATATGTTGAAAGCGAACATTTGGCAAGACGTGTTGAAGTAGAATGTGTAAAAGTTGTTCCTTAAGATATTAACCAATCTCAGTATTATTGGATGATTTTTAGACCGCTTTTTGAGCGACAAATGTTTAGGATGATGTAGGTGAACTACAAATAAGCTGTGCACAATTTTGAACGCTCTCAGTCTATGTGTTATTTTCTTCTCTGGAAGTTACCTGTTGCATCTTTTCGGATCACAAAACTGGAAAACTTGCTCACTACAGTACTCGCTGCACTATATACAATAATTGTTTCACCTTTCGACTGGAATTCACTAACACAGAACATAACTGCTGAGAAGTAACTATCTTCATTAGATACATCAAGCACTATTCTATCTTACTGAAAATGTATGTATATTGAATTCTTTTGCTACGATACATTAATCGTATAAAAGGAAAACCAAACAGTTGCTAATAATATATTTGCTATTATTTACTACTGCAGTGAACAAACTCAACATGCCATTCCAACCGGAAAAGTAACCAAAACGCGCCTGTCTTTTTAAGAAATTCTCAGGGCTTAGGTACATTTCGCTAGTTCAACTAAGGTTTTCAGTTACTCTGCAAGTTTTTTAATTTTTCGTGCTTTAGTACCTATTTCTACTGCAAACTATGCTACGGTGTTACTCTAAAATGTTGGCGTGTGAAAGTTGCCAGGCTAGTCTTGTGAAATACAAGCATGGGAATCCAATTTGCCTTTGATATACTACCTGAAAAGTAAATCGGTCAAATGTTATATAGATCAATATACTCTCTTATAATAAATGTGATTGGAATACTACACATTATGTATTTTACTATTCAAACTACAAAGAGAAGCTGCATAAATATATATGCTATCCGTTTTTATAAATTAAGTTACATACAATAAAGTCGCTATTATCGCATCTAATAAAATCTATCGTCATCAACAGATTGCTGTTTTATAAACAATCATTAATACTTCTCACCATTTTGCTGAAATTTTCCTAAACCTTCTCTGTTCCGAATATTGTCTTATAAAAATTTTGCTATTTCTCTGTACCAATCAGATTAACTTTCCTGATGGCAGTTTTCTTCTCATGGCTTTGGGGTCGGTCTAAACTGCTCCGTTTTTATTGAATATGCAAATATAAGGAAAAAGCATGTACACAACAGTGGCAGCTCGTTGGCTTTAAAGAAGGGTAGGCAACACATGATATTCATAATACATACGATGCATAAATACCACTGCTTCCTTTATTAATATTAACACGCGAATTTTGGTTCGTTTAAAAGAGTTTGCCCTGTAATGTAGTTTCACATATTCACCGTTTTGATCAGTGGAGGATTGTTTTGTCTTTAATAGCATCCAACCTAATAAATATTATCGCATTCACTCAACTTACTCCATTATTACTGATACTACTCAGCTTCTACGAATAAATTATAAATTTTCAATAAGTAAGCTAGTATCCAGCAAAACTTACTTGATTACTTTTTGTTAAAATTCTTGTCCATGTGCAGGGTGACACAGCTCTCTGAGACCGGTTCTAGGTTTGAAAAGATAAATCATGGATAACTCTTTTTAGTAGAACGGTATAAATTTTTAACTCCAACAGACGCTGATTTTCCCTTCCTATGGAGGCACATACAGGCCTATCTTTAGGTGCCCTCGCTCTTAGCGTTATTAGAGTTTCGTTAATAAAATCACTTGATGAAGCTTGATACTGTATAGGTGAAATTTATACTTCCCAAAATTCTATGATTCACCACTGTTAACTGATAACGCACGTTAGCTAACTTGGGAATTTTCTATGATTGCGTTAGTTTCATTTTCCACGGTTAAAAGTAACTTCTTACGATGTAGTTGTGTGTACGTTACATTTCCCCTGGTAGTTAATCTCTCGGAGGTTTAAAGTTTTGAACGCCGCTTTTCCGGATATTTCTGTTTGTAGTTTTGCTGCTAGTATCTGTTACAATCCGCTGCACCGAAGGTAAATACCAAATGAACTATTTCGCATTTCGGAAAATTCATTGCAATCAATTTTTCGAAGATCCGCAAATACAACTGAAACTAAAATTGACAAAAGTAATGGTAATTAATTGCAGAAAGGTACGTTACAGTGAGGCTTTGGAACAGTTTCGTTTACAAATGGGTCAAATGAAAACTTAGCGACAACAACGCTTAAAAGATATGCCCAAATAGAACTGAAATAATCCGCGTCTGCTGGTGCAAAAAACTATTTTTGAGTATGCTGAAAACATTGAATTAAGAAAAACTTGAAATAACGCTAAAACGTTTGAATGTAGGTAATATCTTTGAATAGAGAATGTACATTTCATATTGAAAAGTAATAACATGTAAGGTTAATAAAATGCCCGTTAATTACCAGAGATCCCAAAAGACAACGATATGCAAAATGTTTCATTTAAATAACAGAAAAAGGTACAGTCTTTATTTTTACGTGGCAGAGCATTTGAATGCAAAAAAATTTTTACCCTGCATGTGCATCTTTTTGACATAAATTAGGGAAAAAATGCCCAAACCATTGAATGTGTATATCTATATTTTGAATCATTTTTTTTAATTGAAATCCTTCATAACTTTCAGAGAAAGTAGATGGAAATCGAAACGTCAATAGCTATAGCCCCTATTTTCAGTCGCTACGCTTAGCCTGCAGGGTAGGCAACCAACAATATTAAGTTCGATACATTGCAGAACCAGCGTAATCGGTTTGGATGCCTATCAAATTCCAATAATCCTTCACTAACAGATACCACCATCTTTTTAAATTTTTCATAACGAATTGATTGTCAGTTTTTCACGATTATACATATTTACTGTTATACAATCCTGTTTACAACTCCGCGATTAACACGTCTCGTGTTCGCGGAAGGCCTGATCGAAAGAAACGCTTGAAATACTATCCCAGGCTTTTGTTGCGTAACGTGATGGGAATTCAGATGTTTACTTTCCAGCATCCATTGTAACGTTAAACTTTATTCCGTAGACAAAACGATATGATTGACGCCCAGCGTACAAAACAACAATGCGGCCAGCCAAAACGAATATTTTATAGCCAGACAATACCATAATGGCTTTCGGTTAACAGGTGTTGGAAACGCTGATATTTATTTGTGTATAAACTGTTTCAGGACTGTCAAATGCGGTTTTAGAATAAAGCCTCGAAAATACGGGCTGTAATACCTCACGTATTGTGTTTTTAATAGCGTTCGGATTCCCATCATGCGATGTGGTCGATACGCTTTTTGGTCCACGTAATCCTCGATGTTCGAGGATCATTAGAAAAGACTGTCGAATGCTGTAAAGCAGTATCAAACATTTACGCGTTCTCGACATGAAATCCAACTGCGTGTACTCCGCAGGGCGCTTCGTAGGTATAGCCGAAATCAGCGTTTGTTAAATTGATAAATATTTATTTATGCTAATGCAAAAAAGAATGGTTGCGTTTTGCTGGTTGTTTACTTTGTAAATTCTTTGAACTGAGAAGCTGATTCGTAAATTCCTGACTAGTAGAGAGAAATGGAGGTGATGAACACTTCATCAGAGGGAAATCATGTCGAAATTGTTTTTGAACCACAGGAGGTAGATCGCCAAAATCCTCTTTAGTATTTGGTGTCATACCGGTTTGGATTTGAAAACGTTAGCATGACTGTAAACTAGAAAATAATAGTTTAATAATGCAGGTGCAGTGAATACGAAAACACTTATTTTACGCACCTATAAGATGTATAACTTGATATGAATTGCAGTCAAGCCTCTTTGCTAATATCGGTTGTTACATCTATACGCAGGAAATATGGATGTATGTACAAAATTGCTTTAGTCAATTACGAAACGCTTAAACCACAAATTAATAGAATCTAAGGCATGTTTTTTATTGCTTAACTGACAAATAACCAAAAACTGAACATGTAAAAATAGCAACTGCTTATGTTTCAATAATAACCACAAAGGAACATACCTAGGTGCTTTGAAGTTTAGACAGACATACGAGTTCAGATATCCATATACTTACATCACTTAGTAAACGAAGTCCTTTATGAATCAAAAAAATGCGATCACTTACGACTTGGGAATTCGTTGGTGAACCACTTCTATGAGGGTATAGTTCATGAATTATTGTCGCACCCATATGAGAACAACACCAGCAGAGATTGTTACAGAATTTCGCCTACTTTAGATTAAATTCGCTTAATATTCGCCTGTTGTATTCTCACGCAGAAATAATCTACTACTTTTTGACTCAAATTCTAGTGCAAAATTTTGTTATCGCTTTTGTTATGCTATATTGCTATATAAACCTAATTCGTCTGTCATTTAACACCGTGTTATGAATACAGTTTTTGGGGCGTCTGCGTGTGGTGTAATGCAATGTAATGCGATAAAAATTTCTACCACAGAGCGTCACCACAACTTTACTTCTTTTTGGAAGATTTGCGTATTTACTTGATTAATGTAGTTGTATATAATTAATATAGTTCTAATAGTATCTGTAATTTGTTCTTCTCGGATTCATTAACACGAATTCTTAATTTCGTTAATTTATTCAGGTAACTCATTTTCTTCCAGTGATTCCGTGAGTCTATGGAAAGGACCCCGGCAGAGTACGAGGACGAGCCACCGCCAGACTCAGAGGACATGTGGGGCATGGAAGCGGGGGCAGAGTGCGATTGTCCGGGGCCTCCACCAGAGTTCCTGCTTCCGCCGCCCCCGCGACCGCCCCTCCTACAGCACCCGGACCCCACGTACTGCACTGAAAATCCATTGCCGATAGAAACATGCGATGCGCTGCCGGTAAGATTTTGTTTCACGAATAAAAGAACTAGCCCGCACGCTTATACTTCAAGTGGTTCGTCTATAAAAAATTATTCATTATATGATGAAAATGATTCTTTATATATATTGTAAGTTCTCATATCGCTAAATATTTCCTGAACTCATTTAGTTGCGGAACATATCCCCCCCCCCCCCCCCCAACTGCAATATTTTGACGTTTTCTACCTATAAATTATTTCATATGTTAGACTAATTCGATCATTGTTTTTTTAAATACTATCCTTTTCACAGTAAATATAAAACTGAATTAGAAGTCACTCAGGATGAAGTCAATATAAATCGAGATATAAAGCTTATTCATAAAGGTGGTACAACATATATTCCATTGTAATACATAATAATTAACTGTTTTATATCAACTTGGACGTTTCTGTATATGCATTGTCAATGTTCTTCTTCACACTGGGCTTCCCATCCTCCATCGCAAATTTCTCGAGATGTCGGAAGAGCCTGGTAAAACTTAGGCAAATTGTCATTTTGTGGAACAAACTTTACTTTGTGGTGTGTGGTCGACTAGCCATTTTTGAGTCTGCTCAGAACATACATTCATCCTTAGTGCGATCTTCTTCAATAAAATTATTCAACTTCGTAGGACAATTATTAGAAATGTATCTTTTATGTAAATGGAGCACCATACACCATCACATTAGAAAATTTTACTTTTTATTAATATTTGACATTACAAGGGAATTTTCAGTATAAAAAAACGCCATTTCTCTTCATTTCTGAGTTGCTCAAGGTGAAGTACTTTTCGTCATCCGCAACGAATGCCCGGTTGTTAGTAAAATGTGTCCTACTTAGTTCACGGCAACATAACGGGAATCTGCTTTTTAGGGCATTACTAGACAATTCCCGCAATATGGTGCTTTTAGATATTTGATATAGGAGTGCCAGTACTCTTATTAAGTAACAGTTATGTCTTTAGTTCTTCTTACCAGTCTCTCGAATGTGGCTCTGTCAAAAATTTTCGTTTTTTCACTTTTTGGTAGATTCACACTAAGGAATAGCTTGCTGACATTTAGAAAAAAATAGAAAAATGCCTTAAAAACTCTCCCAACTAGATTATAAATGCTTTTTTCACAGCTTGGTGAATTTCACAGTCCTTGAAAACAAAAAAATTAAAAAATGTCTAACAGCCACCTTAGGGATGTAATATTCGAAATTTCTCCGTAGGGAGGTATTCATAATACAAGCTAAAATAATTCACGTTAGTATGCTCTTCTGATGCCACAAATTTTCTTTGTAGCTTATTCTTTGTGTTAGGATACTTACTATTAATGAAGAGTCCATGTGATGAATCTTGTTAACAGATAAATTTATCATAAATAAATTTATCAACTCCAAAATGAGTGCGACCGGAAAATAAAAAAGGATTTGATACCACTAGACATTTTTACTCCTTATGTGGTATTTTACATCTATCATTAGATGTTCATTACAGTCAGCTTCCGCTAAGTACGTTTTCACATTTTCGCTCGTCAATACTTTAGATTCTCTTTTGTAGGCAACTTTCAGAATTTATTTTTAAAAAGCAACGAGTTTTGGAAGTCTACCAATGATCTTATTATAGTAACAGATATTCAAACAAGCTTTTATCATTGAGTACTGCGCCCACAATAACGTAAATTTAAACGTGTTGGCTTTTTAGATATATAATACTAATAAAAAGTGATTGTTTCCGCACTCTTTTTTGCACACCATATTTTGAAATGCTTGTGTGCCATGTCATACAATTTCTTTGATTTTAAAGGTAACAAATTTCCTACTACAATAACAACGGTTTACAATAAGCTTACAATAAACAAAATTCAACACAGTGGAAAATTGAAAATAAGTAAAAACTCGTTTACTCAAAGAACATCAATTGTCAAGGAATTGCTTTCCAACGTCTAGGTACTAAAGTTTTTGAAATACATTGATTAAGACATTTTAACTAGTTATTAAATGGTAATATTAAAAATGGATTATTTTTATTGTAATCTTACTTAGCATATAACTACGCTTCAAGATAGAAATTCTAGTATTCCTTTAAATGTGCGTTCACCGTCATCTCTAGAATAATAATTTATTTCTCTCTCTCTTTCGATAATCTACTTTTTCTAATTTGTAAGTCATATCAACATAGACAGGTTAAAAACTGGGCCATAAAACTTAAGGCCAGATGTCAAACAAATTTTTGTTTTCGTAGAAATCAACTATTTTATTGTTATTATCATTTCAGGGCCTTGCAAATTTGTACGAAATATGTTACATTCATTAACATTCAGCCACTTATAAAGTTACAGAAAACATTTCGCAGAATATCACCAAACTTAGGATGACTAAATAAAGGTAAACAAAGTCTAATAAATGCACTGCCTTATTTGTAATAAACTGGATTAGTACCTACATACTTAAACTTCTGATGGTTAGAGTGAGGAAGAAACGGGAAACTACCATATCTGCAAGTTATAGCCGCCACATTTTTTTTATTAGGTACTCGTGTGTTACTTTCAATTTTGACAGAATTCAGTTATCTATCTTGTAGTTTTATCTTAAAGTGAAGAAGTTAAGAATAATAGATTAAGACTTAACAAACCCTAGTCAGCTATATTTTATGTCTAAATTAGTTTCAAGCTCTGAATGTTTATGTGCTTTGCACACAGACATTTTGAGCAATGAATTATTCATATGAAGCTTTAAAATTTCCACAATTTAATGCTTAATCCTGCGTTTCAATTTCCCTACCGCGGCAAAGTTCGTACCGGGCCCTTGGTTCATAATAACTTATTAAGCAAATATGAACCAAATCTCTTCAAGAAATGCTCCATTTTTACTGTTGCCCTCTTGAAAAATTGAGTGCAGTCGCTGGCGCCAGTTTGTTGAATTAAACAAGCAGCCAGTGTTCTCAATTTTACTGCCCTTTTACGACTGCAGCAGTCTAACTTATTTATTGCGCCCCATCTTCCACCTATTGACTTTTGGAAGTGTATACCTGACGTAAATAACGCAGAGTTTGAATGACGTTTTAATAACTTCTCACAAAATATGCTTTTAACGAGGACCAGCCGAGTCATACCACTTACCGGTGCTGTAAATTACCGTTTAAGCGTTTACCGTTAGCTCTTTTTGGACACCGAACTTGAAACGCATTAATAAATCGCCGGTAATCGCATTAAGATCGTTCGATCGCGAGATAATGTAGAGTTATGACCGCCACTTGTTGTTAATAAATTTGGCGTTCTTAGTTTCTGTAGTTCCCGGACAGCAGTCTGAAAGATGCTGTTTTCGTGCCACCCCCCAAGGCGATATTTCTTGTCATAAGCGAAACTTTCTCAAGGACCCGTAACAGGTTCCGAGAATTCTCTTTCCCTAATGACCAAACGAGGAGACACTTAACAGCCACGTTTCCAGACGACTGTCAAATTTATGAGTTTTCTAAATAGGCTCGTTAGTATGGCTATTAGTGAGCGACAGGAGGGTGATACCCACCTAGGAAGCATAGTAATGCGATATCCGATTATTTGTACAAGGATGTGCATGCTGCAAGCATATAAAATAGATTTTGCTCTATTTAGGCCTAATGATTTATGCCAATCTTTGTCAAAACGTATTACCCTATGAAGAAAATAAGAACTGTTGAAGCATTTGCAGAGTGGATAATTTCAATGTTGAAATAAAATTTATTTTCTTCGAACCATTTTTGGAGGTTTTGTAGCAGCAAAAAATCGGACGTTTTTTTTTCAATTAGCTACAACCTTAATAATTCATGCTGTTCCATCACCGCATTTACAAGCTTGTGGGATGGGACATTATCCTGCTGAAACAAGATCTTATTTTTTTGCCAAATGAGGTCTTCTGAGCTTTCTTTCCTTGATTCGATCTAGCAACGATGGCGACGCATTACTTGTTTTGTAAGCAATCATTAAAAGTTATTCCTGGATTCCAAAAGGCAGTAACCATCACTTTCCAATCGTCGGATTGGTTTTTGTGTTCTTTTGCGGTGGTTCACCAAGCATGAATTGTCCACTGTTTTGACTGCTCATTGGTCTTTGAAATGTAGTGTAGTTTCACGGTTGTGCAAGGCGAAAAAAATTTACAACTGTTACTAAGTTTTCATACCTAAACATTGATGTAAATTGCAAGTACGCGGTTGTGTCAAGTGCCCACTGTTTCTGCTATATCTCTCATCTGTATTCGACGACCATTCATTACGATTCCATTGAGTTTTTTTTTATTTTGCATCAGTGGCAGTTTTTATCCAGCCAGAAAAGTTGCTCATCATGCTATATTTAGAGTTTAAGCTTTCAGAAAATCTAATTTAGTGCATAGAACTAGTAATTAAACCTATGCCCGAATTGCTTCTTCTTATCGACAGTAATGATTTCTGAAAAATATTTTTCAAAATTTCACAGATCCTTAGCGTACAAATATTGGCAATTTAGAAAAGTCACAGTAGCTTGAATTTTCAACTATGCAAAGTATGATGTTGAGGGAAAATGGCATCATTTACTTTGAGAGACCGCAGTTACTGTGATAGAAGTCTGGGATATATAATATGCACGCGAAACGTTTACGCGAATTTTCTTTAGAAAAGAATTATTTATCAGTGATTATAAAACATGTGGAATTTATTGGATTATTTAGCAAATAATTCTAATTACACATGTCGGAGTTATTTGGATATTACGAGATAATATGCATATTATGTACAATGCATAAATATATGACACAAATACAAATTCGCAACTACATATTAATTAATGCTTTCCCATTACTGCATACCTTCGAGTTCGAAATGGGAGAAGAATAAAAATTGCAATACCTAATTTTATTTGATTGGTAGCAGATTCCTCCAATTAGAGTTCATGCTTGGCGATCGTAGCAGTACTCTGATGTATATCTAGGGACTTTAACAAAAGCAGATGCCCTACGCCATCTTCTGGTTTTTCCTAGAAACATTTTTATCTGCCTTCGTATATTGGCTTTTCATGGGCAGCTATACGTCACTTTTTAGCAGCAACCGGAACTATTCTCTTGTACATTTGTCGCCATCGTTGTGTTTGCTTACGTTTGCAATTTGCTGATTTTGAGTGTTATTTCTGCTGTTATTATTGCTATTTTTTCTTATTTTTGTTGTGGTCCTTGTTTCTTGTGTTTTTACTGCTATTATTACTTATTACTTAGCAATGTTGAAATTACATATTTGCTGTTACTGGAATACCTTTTGAAAGCTCACATGGCCCAGTCCAACCGTTATTGTCGTGTTCCTTGCTGTTCCCAAGTTTTTATACTTTCTCAAAGAAAATACAGGAAACGTTTATTTTGAATACAATATGGGAAGAAAGGTAGTGAATTGAAGAAATGCTTGGATGATTAGGCGTTGAATTGCCAACCCAAGGACAAAATGTRAACATTCGTTAAMTTCATTTTAACCGAGAATTATAAAAACATGCAGAAAATTCCTTCATTATGATGGACTATAAACGTATAAACGTATTAAATTAGTTGTTTGAAACGCAACATGTTTAATTCTAAGCATGTCAAAAATTGTGAAGCAATAATTGTGAATTGGAGAAAACAGCAGTTAATTCTAAAAAACCTCACCATACCTATAATAGTGTGCTCGGAATCAGTGAAGCTTAATCATTCTAAGGCCTATCACAATAAGGAATTTATAGGAATTTCAGTGGAAATTTATACGGACGTGACCTGTTTTAGTAGGGAAAATTTTATTGAATTCTAAAAACAAATAGATATCTCCATACAGTCGTCAAGGGATGAAAATAAAATAGAAATTGTACAGAAAACCGCTTAAGGGCACAGCTCTTTATAATATCCAAAGTGGGAAGATGATAGAATTGTTAATTGCCGTTGCCTATTTATATTAAAAGGTAGGAAAACTTATGATTTGTACATAACTTCTATGGTACTGAGCAAGTTTCCAGAAAATGGAATAAATCTGGATGCTATTTCTTCCGATTCAGCTAATAATTAAAGACAAAGGATTTATTCCAGGAGCAGTCAAATATTTCTACTGCATTTGCTGTGTATGTTTTGTATATATGGATACGGGCGCCACAAGGTCGACGGACCCTTCTTGCTTTTTTTTAACAAATCCCTTTTAATAAAGTCTGATTAAGTAACAAAATACCCAGGACTATATTACGCGGCGCAAGGTGTAACAGAATATTGCATTATTAAGGACCGTGCATCCTATATACGCAACATAATTTACGTCATACATAAGCCGTAACTCTTGGTAAAATATCAGATTTCTTCAATACAGGCACTAGCCGAATAGATTCAGCTCAGATAACGGTTTCTAGCATGTCTGTTGATTAGATGATTCTATTGGAAATACACTTCATGTTAGCACCTAAGGACATACCGCAACTTGTTTACGTTATGATGAATTGTGCTGTTTGATTGATTAACTCGATAGGGAATGTATGTACTGTCGGCACATATTCCATAAAGAGTAAGTACACGGAGTCTGCATAGGTATGAGTACGTTTCTTTCCTCGGGAAATTGTTTTATTAATAGGTTAACAAATGAAACACAAATCATGTTATGATTATGTTACGTTGCTCCATTTGTAAGCCAGAAATGAAGACTTTGTTTACGGTTCAGCTGCACGTCATCCAGGTTTTTTAGGCCCCCGAAAACAATTTATAAACTTTCGTTAGATCACGTCTTAGACATTCTAACTAAATTATACACTGGCTGGCCAACGCCACAACGTGGGTGGTCCGTTCCTTTTACTACAAGTCGAGGGTTAAAAATGACGTGTAAAGCTCTTCCTTATCTGGCCCACCAAAATAAATTTGAATTTTTATGTGTAGTTAAATGCTCCCATAATTAATTATGTAATTACGTGCAATTACGGATTAAGACTAAAGGCTTTGTATTTATATGAGCGAGTTGCATGGTAATTAAGTGCCTGGCCGCAACGATATAATTAATGCCGTTAAAAATTAATCGGAATAGCCGCCGTGCCAGTGGCGGCTCGTGCTGACGTTCACCTGTTTAATAATTCCTTGCTAAAATATATTTTCATGTCAAATGATATTGCACTAAAAGTTCATTCATCATAAGCAGTAAATCAACAGATGAGAAGATTACAAAGATATGTATAAAAAAGTTCATAGATTTCTTGATGTTATATATATATTTTACAGGTAAGTGAAGAAGTGGTAGAAAAACAGAATCTTCTCTTTCAGAGACAAACTTCTAAAGATGATAGTTTTATAATTAATTAACTATGGTCCTGTAGAAATATTAATGCCATTTTTTTTTATCACAGATATTTTAATTTATTTTATGTTGGGACAAACTTACATACACCCATAATCTGATTAAATAAATTTTACCTTTTACTTACTCCTATTATTGGCTTTGTAAAACAATTTCGATTCAACAAACCTACTTACTAAAGTATAAATTTTCAACGCAATACATTTGTCTGTCAATATACCTCGTCCGTCTATCCGTTAATGTTTCAATTCCATTTGCGAGAACTTTTTGACTTCTTGTGACACTAAATATCCACTGTAGTTTTTGCTCTTTTCTCCATTTTAAAGCTCCGAAGAAGTGGAAGTGTTTCAGTTTATTCATTGGTTGCTCTTGCAATATGAGAATCTGTCTTTCACTTTGAAGCAGAATTGCTTTTGACCTCAATGTTCTATGCATACGGTAGGTTGGAGAACCCTTTCAACTGACTGCAGTAGAAAATTATAGAGCTTCTAGTCAAATAACATTCAACAATAACACCACACCATACGGTCAACATCTTTGCTGCTGCCGGTGGCACAAATTTGTATTTCCGGGGTGGGGGGGGGGGGGATGATGCCATTCTTTACCCGGTCGCATACTATGTTTGATAATAAATAAGTACAGTCTCCAGTAACTAACTATTCTTCCAGAAAAGCACTTCCCGCTATATGATACCGCTGAAGCAAACGAGGCCTCTGTTCATAAAATTCCTGATTCAGTTGGTGCTCATCTTGCACAGAACGAACACTTGAACGAGTCAGGTAACTTTACCCATGCACATTTTCCAGCTCAGATGAACTGTCGAGAGATTTTTCTACCGAGAACTAGAAATATGACTACAAAACGTATTTCTTTCCTAGTGCGCTTTTAGCGATAACATTGCGAATAATTAAGTCAACTTTTGGTTGTAAATATTGTTTTGCTCTAGTAAAAGTATCAAAAGTCAGAAGATGAACGAGCTTTGCATTTATACAGGTTATTTCACGAATAATAATGAGCCTGAAAATGAAACCTAAAGTACATTTGCACAGGTAACATGGATAATTGTTTTTCGTCTTAATCAGCATGAAACATCGAGGGTTGTACCAGTTTGTAAATTTTGACAACCTTCAATTATTTGCTTTACTTCAATTAAAGTTTAAAAAATATTATTTTTGAAGAACATTTATTCAATAACATTAATGTAGCAAAKGTACAMAATGCCTTCCGCCGTGTTAATATTATCTGGAGTCACGGATCKACATGCATCACGTATCTTATTTTCTAAATGTTCTACACTATCAATKGGTGTKTGATAAACAGTTTTTTACCATTCCCCATAGAAAAAAAATACAATAAKAAAATAAATAAKAATTAAGGCCCAGGCTTCTCGGTGATCAATGATTAATTGAACCTCTTCCTACGTATCGGTTAGGTAAAACCAACTCAACATGATTTCGCATTATTCTATGATAATGCATATATGAATATAATTTATGTTGAATTCGTTGAAGTTTCCAAGGCGTCTGATTATAATCCATTGGAAGGTAATACGATGTAAACCATATACTTCAAGCAAATTTTACGAGCCATCAAAATTTTATTAAAACCGAGTATCTTCGCTTGCCATTTGCTTCAGTAAAAGTCTACTTTTGCCCATATGGACATTTTACCTCGGCTCAACCAAGACATTGCAGAGGCCCCAGCACATAATTACCACAACTATGGAGGTATTTCCATCGCGTCAGATGGCTGAGCGCATTACAATTTTCCGATACAACGTACTACGCCATCCGTGATTTAATTTTCGAATACGTAACGAACAGCTGTCGTCATGTTCGTCAAGAATTTTTAATCGAGTTTCGCCGCGTTTGTATGTGTTCATTAAAAAACCGGCTTCACACAATCGTAAAAGTTCCAACGGCCGTTTGGCTGGGCCTTAAAACATATTTCGCCTCGGCTGTCATACGCCGTAATTGATAAATCTTTACGGCTTCATCATGCCGGCCAAGATAAATGCAGTTGGAAAATTCGCTAAATTTCAGAGTGACGCGGTTGGGGAGGAAATTAAAAAGTTCGCTGTTAAAGCAAATAATATAGCGTTCCTCGGCTGCTCGCATCTCCAGGATGCAAAGCGAAAAACTCGAAGTTGTTTCGTAGTTTTAAAAATTAATGTACAAGAGCGAGTTACAGCAAATATCTTAAAAGTGTTGCGAACAACTTATTCATATTTCAAATTCCGATAAATTATCTAGATTTTAGTGGTTTTATTGAACAACGAACAAAGAAGTGCAGATTTGTGGAAGTAGATTAACGGTATGTGTAGTGATATGGTAAACAAGCACTTTGGTGAAAAGTACGACCACTAACGCCAATATCTTTATGGAATACTGCACTTTGTGTTGCTACTTTATGTGTAAGTCAAACGTAATGGATTATCCAAGTGAAAACACAGTTACCTATAAATCGATAGTTAAACTCTTTTAGATATTCAGCGTACTTAATCTATACCATAATTGTAAGGAATTTCATCAATACTTGTATCTATAGTAAACTGCCGCTTTGCTGGTTAAACCACTTTGTTTTAGAACGTGGTAGGGTTCTTTAAAATTGGGTGCATCAAAGATTAAAGCAGCCTTTTCAACTTAACACTTTATTACATGCAATTCATTAGAACGAGGAAACACAAGGAAATACCCGATGCAGTACAAAATACTGTTGCAAAAGAAGGAAAATCAAAGAATAAATGTCTATCTGACCTTATTATAGTCCCTTTTCGTAAGTCCTACGAATTCACTTTGTTCGTATGTGCGCCATCGCTCCGCCCACGAAAAGACCAAGGAGCTTTGCGTTGGATGGATCCCGCCTTGAAGAGGGAAGAAAAACGACGAATCCTCCTGCGTTCTTCTCGTGCCAATGGGTTAGCCTCATCTTGCATGCCCTTTTATTACCTTTCACCACCCAGTACTCCTCAATTTTTAGCTCTGGTTGGGGCCCTGCGGTTGATCCTGCAGCTACCGTAGCCGTAGGCCGTACCGTCTCTCCGCCACACCCAACGCCATCTCACGCTCGCCAACCCMACGTCATCTCCCGCTCACAAACCCAGCGCCATCTCCCGTTCGCACACGGCACACAATCATTCAATCCGGCGCGTATGCGGAGGCAAAATGACCATAACAATGTACCTATTGAAAGAAAACAACAACATATTTTTATTACTTATGTGTACATAATGTCTAAAAAGTAGAATGATACTCGTTTATCAGTTTGTACAGGGTTTCTATAAATGATTGTTGAATCCAGGGCGCTTATGGAAATTATCGAATTAATCAATTTGCCGTCTCTCAGGAAGTGACAGATACTTATCATCTGTTGATTTTTGAATTATATGATATATTTTAATGTGAGAAAACGCCTGGGAGTGTGTATTCAGCATATTCTTTAGTGTTTTATGGGATAATTAACTTTAAGGTTGCAGATTTCACATTTCGGAGCTGTGGGGTGAGATTGATCTGCAACCTTCAGTACTATCGCCGTGCACATTGTAGTTACAAAAAGGCGGCACAAAGMATTCAGAAATCAACGCTGCCCGCGTTGCATGAATCATTTATAGAAGCCTTGTATATTTATTATAGACATAACTTGTATGTCCTCATTTGCCATCCTTTATCCATTGGTTGTAAAGGTATGCAGTATCTCTCATTTACTGTCTTTCTGTTCTTTTTATTCCTTGTACTTTGGCTTCGCGTACTCGTTTTCCTCATTCATTCTGCCTAGGTTTTTGAACCACTTTAGTTTATTTTCTTCTAAAAACTGTTTAATATATTTGCAGTCTATCTCTTAACACAAAACTTTACCTTCCGTGTGTTAATATTAGTCCATAAATGTATACCGTCATTTTTATATTTTTGCAAATATTTCTTTTACTTATTAACGCTCTATTTAGTGTGTGATACACCTTTATTGCGCAGTTGCTAAATTCATTTATTTCTTCATCCATTCTTCCATTACCTTGTATTGGAACCCCTAGGTATTTAAAATTTTGAACCTTAGTTATTATAACTGTGTATCTTCCATCACCATGATATTATCTATAAAAAATGTTGGGCTTAACACCACCCCTTGGTTTAATCCAGCCATAACCTGAAAATCATGTCATTTTAATATTTGTGGTCAAACTTGATCGTGCCCCGCCGCCTTCCTATTTTTGACTATGGTCTTTTTTATTTCCTCCTCTTTTATATTGTTCTGATGTTTTTCTTGAACTCCTCTATAACTCATTTCTCTGTTGTTTTTTTTTTTTGTAGGATTTGATTCACCGTCTGGTGTAAGGAGCTGTTATGATATATATATATATATATATATATATATATATATATTTGTGTATTTTTTTTATTGCTTACTTTATTTATTTATTTTACACATTTAAACATTCAACAGATAGAGCTTAATTAATTTGATTTGTACATTGTGTGCTTTTATAACAATGAATTTTCACAGCTTCTTCGAAATAATAGGTTTATTATTGCTAAAGTATACATTTCCAGGGGTCACTACTAAAACTGTTAAATTTTTGTAAATGAATTATACCAAACGAACCAGCTAACCGAAGAGTGATTTGATGTATACAATTCAGTACGTAATACAATAGTAGTAGCGAACAGAACGTGCTATAGGCTTTCAATTACCTTGCGTTATATGTATTTCAGTTCTTAATTCTTCATTTGAGGACCAAATTTGTCATTTATTATACATATATTATAAGGATTAATTGAATTCAATTCTTTAAGAGTGAGCAGAATGTCCGCTTTTTAAAATAAGAACGTTACATTTGTAGACTTTAGTGCAAAAAATGGTCAAAAATTAAACAAACTTGAAGTATACCAATAACATTCCTATAGAAACAAACAACTTTTCGAGTGTATTAGATTGATTGCAAAATCCAGAACGTTCTTCCTTGTTTTCTCACAAATGTTGATTTAGGACTTGGCCGGTTTTTGCAACGAGGTCTACTTTGTATTACCTAGCACTAACATTTTTTTACAAATATGCCAACACGATTGTATTACATGCAGCTCTAAAAAAATCAACAAAATACATAAGCCAACATGTCACATCAGATATACGCTATGAATAACGAATTGCAACTAATGGAATAACGCGGCAGACGAATCTAATTAAAAGATAAAACGTAATTGATAGCCAGTAGTCCTTTTGTTCCTGCACGTACACCTTTACAAAACGGATCCCCCGAAATGTGCATAATCCTTTTGAAATTAATATTTTCATAATACCGGCAGCTAGTCTGTTTCATTCGTCCGCACCCACGCTTCCATCCTAACAAACAGAGGCACTCAATTTAATTATTTTAATTAACTCGGCGTCTGTATAACATAAGCTGACACGCCGCCCTGCTGTTTACATCCAACTTTTAAAACATCCGAAATCTTTACATCCGTACATTACACCCGCAAAGATAACAAACACGAAGTTTAATTAACTGTGTTTTACATTTACCGAACGGGCGTTTACCTCGTTTAGCAGCTTTCCGCGATCAGGTGAATTACGTAAGATGGAAGATTGCTCTGAATTGTTAATAATTCATGAATGAGAAGTAAACACTAAATCTTTGGTTAAAATAAAAAGAAGTTGAGTTGAGAAAGGCTCAAGGCCAAATCCATTGGGGAAGCTATTAAACAATTTCCGCTGAATTAAGCAATCGAATGTGGTCAAATCTCTCAATATCTATGTACAGAATGCGCGCGATAGATGCTCCAACGTGTCTGTCTTCGTCGCCAGTAAGGCATAATAACCTGACCGCATAAGGGAAACGAGTGGACGTAATTACGATGATATCGAAGAATAACGTCTTTATTCAACCGAACCTGGAGAGCAGCCATAATGAAAGACCGTGGGGTCAGCGGTGGCATTTATCATTTTCCAGAGCTTGAAATCGACTTTTTTTCTCGATCACCTCCGGTGTGCTTTTTGTTCGTGTTATTAACATATTTTCTCTTTATTATGAGGTCCGGGCCCCGCTTAAAAATAACGATATATGTGGCGGTGGATAATCACAGATAAAAAGGCATGGCTTTAAGTAGTAAAGGTCATGTTATGAAATTCGGAGTAGTAAGTGATTAAAAACAAATGCGAATACAAGAGTTAGCTGTAGTTTTCTTCATTCGGTCATACGAACATACTGAACAGGATGTTATGAAGGTACTATTTTTAAATCATTTTAAAAATTCGGTAAATTCTTGTAGATAATGTACAAAAGAACCATTATGTGGGTCGATATTCAGAACATCGATTAAAAAAATTTGTCAACTTAAAGGTTCCTAGGAAATTTGTTCGCGTGCATTTGAAGAAGCGCTATGCCCGGTAAAGATGTTAACCAAGCTTTTGGCAACAACTGATCGAACTCATTAGGTATTACGAAGATGCCATTATTTAGCACCAACAATTTTCTAGTCCTGCAATTCCAAGAAAGGTCGACATGTGCTGCCTGACACGATTTTAAAACTTAAAGCCATTCTGCCTCATTTTATGAGAGTTTGCAGAAATTTGGTAACAAAGTAACACAATATTCAAACTTACATATACTTCAACAAAGGCACTTCAGTACAAATTTCACAGTGTGCACCATAGGCACGATAATTGACTAGATTTTAGCTTACTTCAGCGTGAACATTGGCCGCATCTCTCAGGATTGACTATATATCGAGACTAAAAACAAAAATGCGTTTTCGTATGGAGCTGTCAGTACTGTAGGGTTCACTTACATTTCTTAAATAAAAGTGAAAAACATAAAGCACCTGAAATAATGTCATCTAGTCTGTATACCAAAAAATAAACATTAATTTGGACAGTACGGGAGAAATGAGCTGTTCACCTTTATAAATGGCTGAAGTCGATCTAAATCGACTGATCTAATTAAATATTATAATGATTTTTCAGAGACATATGTGCACGCCGCTACTACCATCATCAATGAAGCTACATTAAACTACCTTAAACAAAAGTCTTATAAAACTCACAGTTTTAACCCACATTACTACTGAAATTCTTAAAGAAATTGTTTTTTTTGCCTTCTATTCACCCTCTTACGATAAATTTGTGAACTTGAAACTATTTTCTCAAAACTGTAGAAATACTGTGTAGAGATAGAAGTTAGCAAAATAAGGTAAATGTACGCTTTATAATAACTAAGAGAGTGGGCCAGTTTAACTTGAGGTATATTGTTTAATAACAAAAAGGCCTGAAACGTAAGTAGAATTTTGGCATGTTCGATTATTCTACTGGATTTTTAGTTTATCTCTCGGTCCATATCTAGTCCGAACAAGTTTTAGCTAATGGTTCTATCAAATTTATTGGTGCTCGGTATGATGTTACTAAGGAAATCTTTCTTAGAAACCGAAGTCCAATATTTCTCACAAAACATTTGCAAATATAATTCGGTAGGCATTCATAACAATCACCCAAAGCAACTTATCGCTAACTGATGCAAATTAAGGCTACTGGACGAATTATTTATGCCCCAGCATCAAATGGGACCCACGTTCAGATAAACGGCCAAGAAACACGTTCTGCCAAGCACCTGCTTCGACCAGAGATTTTCCGGTAATGCGGCATGAACCGCTTGATTACAATATCATCACGCTCACACAAGAAACCCCGTCCTCGCACACAACGGTTTCGGGGAGTTCCAAATAAACTACTCCAATTTATTTTATATTTAGAACGTTATTATTTAAGAAAAAGATCTCGCGTAGACACCACGCAGCTGAGTGCTGTGTAAAAAGGAAATAGAATTTCTGCGCTTGTCGGTATTTTAATTGAAATTCCTTTTCGTTTTTCCTGGTGCCCGGCTGTAAGGCACGTTTTAATGCCAGTTTAACTTATGACGGGGAAAATAGGTGAAGTGCAAAAACCAACATTCCGCAGATCGAGGCCTATTGTGAGGATGGTACTCCAATATCGGGAAGAGCAGCTTTTTCTGTTATACATTTGATTGATTTATATTTTGCAGCATACCAACAACAAAAGAACCAAAACAAATATTGTCTGAACGTATAAGAAATTTCAATAAGCAGCGCTGATATTTTAATTGCCACTTTAGTTTTATTTTTAGAAAAAGTAAGCAGCTCTTCACTACTACAATTCTATATGTTTGTTGGTCTCCATTTCATGTAGATCTATTTAAGTTCTACCAAATAAGTAGAGCGGATCGCTTAATCCGACTTCTGACAGACTATGCACGCCTCGCGTTCTAAACTTCGACGAATTAGTTTTCTAGTTCACTGGATATCAAGTCAGCTATATAATAACCGTTTCCTGAGATCAAAATGAGAGGAATACAAATGGTACAGGTTCGCCTAACACCTCAATGCGAAGTGCATATAATGCGAATTAACAGATTATTCCTACGCCTATACAGCATCAGCTTGTATCACTCTAAAGTACATTAGCTAGTATTGTGAGATGATAACAAACGAATATTGATTTAGCTTATTTTCGTTTTTGTAAATAATGAAAAATTAAAGTGTGTCATTTTCAAGCTTCGCTATTAACTACTTGAATCGATTTTAGTTCTACTTGCTTTGTAACTGTTAACGGGCTTACTTCAAAGTTCCTTCTGAAGTCCTCATTACTGCTTTCCATGGTTTGTATTCTTTTCATTCCCTCCAGTTCATCGCTCAGTTTATATTTAACTTATTCTTTTTTTGAACTACTTTTTTTATCAAAAAAGACAATTTAACAGCTTCTTGACCTGCTCTATGGTTCTGTCCTCCGGTTAGTTCTTCGTGCACTTCATTTTCATGTCTTCCAGTTTGCATGATTTTAGTTTTAACAAAATTAATTAAAAGTTCCACATTTTAGGACCTGTCTCATTGCATGCATTACATTTGTATGACATCGTCAGCATATCACTGTCTTGTGTGTTCGATTTTTAGTTGATCTGCTTTCGCTTTTGTCGCCTTTATGAAACTGTCCATTGCCGTATTTTAGTTGGTATGGTATAGTTACACTAGGTTATTAATATTTATTTGTTCTAATTTACTTTGAATTATAAAGGTTCATAATTATAGCATACGTTTGACAAAATGATTATAAATTTTAAACACGTATAATGACTATATAAAAATACTAAATATCTACACAAAACAAATATTAACAATTAAACAAAATTACATAAAAGAAATATCACTATGTAATACACTATTTTAAATCTTCCAAGTTATTTGGTTTAGTCTTGTGTACACTTTTGATTTCAAATGTCTTCCACAAAAAGTCCAATCGCGTCAGATCTGGGAATCTTGGTGGGCACTCAAAGGGATCTCCGCTGCCAATCCATATTGGTGAAAGATTCCATTTATTCGCGAACATAGAAAGCACTGATATGGGGCGGTGCTCCATCACGAAAATCAATGTAAATCGCATAAAGTTCAAATAAGTGTGGTAGTTCGGTTGGCAGTTAAAATATCTTCAAGGGAATGTAGTCCTAGCACTCTATCTTGTACAATACCAGCCAACCCGTTTATTTCGTCGGGGTATTAGCTGTGCTTTTCTCCCATCCAATCATGATCTTCAGTAGACCAGTGTCTACAGTTGTGTTTATTTACTTTTCAGTTTAGAGTTGAGTAGCCTCATCTGAAAACACCACATATCTGATTTGATCAGGATCTTCTACACACATATCAATAAAACGGTCGCAAAAATTGAGTCTAAATCTCTAGGTGCTAATTCTTGTGTCGGATGCATTTGGTACGTATTACTCTAGCTAGATAGTTGGATGGGATGCAATGCTATTATCAGCTACTGTTCTTGTCGATAGATATAGAATTTCTGCCACGTTTACAAAAATGTCTAACGCAGTATTCTCGGATACTCTAGGGCGTTCAACTTTAGGAAGATTTTTAACATTTCCTTGTCGTAAAAGCTCTTTTCCAATTTATTTACAGTTGTGAGGATATATAACTCGAATACTCCATAATATATATCCTCTGCCTTTCAGTTAGTCGTTCTATTGTTTTGTAACGTAATGCACGTCTCGAAAGCTAAACACAGTTAGACATTCCGAGAAAAGAATGTCATAGCTGCCTGTGATTTTCTATCAGAAGATTCCGATATTCATAATGTGCAATAAATACTCGAATAAAAGAGGTTGTGTACCAAATATTTAATAATCATGTGTTACTAAAATTGAACACAGATTTTTAAAAATGTAATAGTGTACAGGATGTTGTATTAAAAAGGTTTGGTTCAACTGCGTTACTGAAAAGTGGTACAACCTATATAAATAACTAAATTTTATTTCATATCACGCCGAGTTGATTACCTACAGCTTTTACTGGATTTTTTTATTTTGTATACTAGTGGTGTATCTCCGTAAACAGAGCCGATTCCTGCCAAAAACAGTAATGGTTACTAATTAAAAGAGTTAGCGGTGACGTCATATCCCAAAAACAATTGAATGTGCAAGTTATCCAAATAATGGATAAAAATCCCCGTAAAGAATGAAAATATACATCTCCCAGCGATTTTGCTCAAAACTAACAGGTATTTTTTAAAGAATTGGTTCCTTACTTTTGATATAAAAAATTATATTTATATAAATATGTTCTTAAGCAGTAGGAAAACTCTGTATAAATAAACTACAAATTTCTGGCGTGAACCAGAATAATAATATGTTTCAGTAATACAAAGAAACCCGTCAACTTGAATACACAAGCGCAATTCGCGGTGCTCCAGGTCCAAAGCGGCAATTTGCGCCCCGGCTTCAGCAGGAAAACAGGATTGATTTACGCGTATCCCGTTCCCTGAATACCGCTTAATTACAACACGCTGTTCCATTGTTAATAGCGCATTTGCAATGGCCTGTTAATATTTAATTGTGTCCGCTATATTTCCCTGGGGTTCTAACGGCATTTCATATGCAAATTTTCCATTTTAAAACCCTGCGTTTAGCGTTAAATTACGAATAGAGTCGGACAAGCGAAGTGGACAAACGACGGATTCGCTCTGATGGTCACGGCAAGCTGGATCAAGTGATGCAGGATGCATTCGGCGATTTGCGCGCTGATGCCCGCACCGATGATTCAAAAGATATTCGGCTTCAATTGTTTTAACAGTTTGAATTCGTATCGGTGGTTAAAGATAATATACTCTACCACGGAAACGAGATTATGTCAAAATTAATATCTCTGCATTGTGAACTTCTTTTAAAGAAGTAAAATGTGTCTATATCCCATACTATAAAAACCTTAAATAAAATGTAAAATGAGCGTGGTTTGTTTCTAACTACATGATTTATATAAAACCTTCACCACAATAAAATATACATTCGTATTTCGGCAGCCAAACCGCCATCTTCAGTAGAAGTATCAAGTACGGGACTTTATTTAACCGAAGGATGTCCTCCTCAAATTCTCAGTGAAAGTGAGAATTGGTATGGAGGTGAGGTGAATTTGGTGAGCAGAAAATCCTTCATGGAAAACTAGCCAAAGATTTTAAGAAGTCGCTTACTTTATACTGATGAAGGCAGCATAGCACCCAAAATCCATATTTAGGTTTTATAAATTAATTGTGATAAGGGTTTTCCATACGTCGTTTAACCACAATATAACTTTGTTCGAAATTGAAGTAAAAGTGACAAAGGCAGTTGTGTTGTCACTTCCTCTCAGCGGAGGTTTCTGTCATCTAACTAGAACGTATTACTTCGTTTTATAGCTTCAAGTGTGAACCGTCTGATTTATAAGTAGATTGATAAATATTCCTAAACACTACACTTTCTTAACTACGAAAAATTATATAAAATTAAACCGCATGCTGAACGAAATAGTAATTTGGGTTAATCTCATTCCAGGAAATGAGAAGGTAATTTATGATATAAATGGTTACCACTGTATGTATGCTACTGTTAGTTTCATGTAAAGAGGTAGCACAAAATGTACATTTTGTAAGTATATCTTTGAAATTACACTATGACAACTAAGAAAATAACGAGATAAAAATTTTATTATATTCTATACACACCAAAATATTTAAATTATTGTGAAATAACAAACAATAAGGTCAATATCATAAATTATCGTTTAATGTCAAAAAACATATCCAATAATTTAAAGACATCGAAAAAGGAAACTATTTCATTTTTATGTACATCGGTATAAATACATCCAAAAGTCTAGAACCGCTACTACTAATGTTTTTTTTTTTTGTTTGCGGGTTTCAGATGTGCCTGATGTCAATACCTTGTTTTACAGGCAGTTTCCAATTCGTTGACSGCTAATGCTTGACGTCTCGAAACATATCGGTTATTTACTAAGGAATAATCATATGATGTGTTTCGAAATACCAAACATTGGTGCCCAACTACTTGGTAACCAGCCCGAAAAGAGCAAGTTATGAATCTGTTTTATTTGAATATAAGCCTTGCAGGTGTCACAAGCTATTTCTGACACCACCCCGTATTCCGACATAAATTCTAAAGTTTGACGGAGAATGCTGGCCTGACACGATGTAACATCGGCTACATAAAACTCCTTTTATCTGGAAATCTTATCCCCTACACCCCCGGGGCGCTTCTCAATGTCCGCAGTGCCTCATAACACATCTTTCCGTGTAATATAACTTCCGAAGCCATAAAAAAACGTCCCGGGTATTGACAGCGGTATCGAAAAATTTAAATCGAAAAGGAACTCAGCTCGGTCGGGTTTCACAACTGTGATGCCGAGTTTTAGAGATTTTCTTTCAGCCTTTGGGGACTTTTAGCGGGAAGATATGGGGGATTTTTATCGATGGGTTCATTTTACTGTTGCTTTTATTAGCAAGGTTCTCCAGAAGGTGTAATCAATATCTTAACAGAAACGGCTATCGGTATCACTTATATCTAACTGCATCTTACTAGACGCAATTTGGAAATTAACAGATTTTAAGTACATGGTGTATGAAACTAATTCGTACAAGCGCTTTCAACGGTATATTGAAACGTTTTCGAAGTGATCACCTTTAGTKCGGATGAAGAGGTTCAAGCAAGTCTTGAAATTTTCGGCGATCCGACTCAGCTTTTCTGAAGATATACGTTCCCACCCTAGGCGCAAATGTTTCAAAGATTCCAAACTTTTATGGGAGTGAGTATAGACCCAGGTCTCGAAAATAAACCACACGTACAGTTTATTCAATTGAGTGAATCCGGTGAACACGGCAGCCATTGCGCATACGTGATAAAGCTTGTAAACCACTGATGTTATTTTTGGCCTCTATCATCGAAGTGCCGTTGGGACCACGGAAGTACCACGGCTTCAAGTATAAGTCTTGGTTATTTTTGACCCCTTGGTCCAAAACAACAAGAGGGTTTTGCCGTTGGCGTAAATTCCATCCCAAACCATCACTGTCTGCAAATTTTGACGGTGCTCAAGCATGGTCGACATGTCGGAAGTCATAACGGATCCAATATCTGCCATTTTGACGGCTGTACTCTTGCCTCATCGAGAAAACATTATCTGTAAAGATAATCCGCACCACACTGCTGATCTACGGCGCGTTGATCGAGTTGGTGGCATCGGCATCTTTTAGACCGAACGCGTTTGTTTTCCTCCGTGATGAGCTAGACTTTTTGGAGTTTGTACGCATTGAGATTGAGCTAGCAATTCACTGTGCGGAGGACTTGCTTATGCCCCTCTCACGAGCGATTCTCCTCCTGGAATCTGCAAATGAGTTGATTAGCTTTTTTATGATCGCACGGTTTCTGGGTACCATGTCCTTTTACCCTCATTTCTCACACAGTCCTTTTAGGAACATTGAACAGACCAACAATTTCACAATGAGTATTTCCTCGCCGAATTGCACGGAAAGCCTGGATTTCGATTAATGTGTAAATTCAATTGGTTTTGCGGATATCACCAAAGTTTGTACTTTTCTACAAATTTTTCTACAAATTAAGATACTGCTGTGGAATTAAAAAGCAATTTAATGAACCTAGAAGTTGTGTTTGATGTAGTGTACCTAACATGATTGACCTATTATAGTCACATCAATATAAACAGTGTGTGAATTAAATAATATAATACCCACTATTATTTTACGCGCAGAATAGCTGTTGTTGAATCTCAAGTGTGCACATAATTATGTTACCTTAGATGAATTAATATTTTAGACATTCATACTCACGGTGAATGGCAGATGAACCGCAAACCATATAATTAAACTGTCAATTCAATTAATTATACTGTAATTTTAATTTGTCTTTAACTTTATAATACAGTTAGAATAAATCCTCACATTTTTCTTTAACTAAAAGATTTTATCATTTAACATCAGTCGATATCACTTGTCAAGGCGCTGACTTTCAATGCATTAAATTAAATTAATTTAGACTTGTGGCAAACCACTACAAAACTGGACAGATGGTTGTAATTCAGCACAGTTGACCATTTGAAATAATTAACTTGTTAGTGACTTTTGCAAAAGTTTTTCCGACAACGCTAAGCTATTGACATTGTCTGAATATTAATACAGACAACGCTATTGACCTCTGCCCCACCCTACACTGCTTTATCTTCCAAACCCCTCGTGTCAGCTTTACCCATCGACCTGGCATAGCTGTTTCCTGCTAAGGGCACCATGTGGCTTCCTTCTGGCCTTATTAATAACTCATCTCGAGTACGTATCGCGTATGAACCTGTTTTGAATGCAAACAGTATCGTATCACGCATTTCTGCACTAGGTGCACTGGATCTCCTCTGTTTGTTTATTTTATGTATTACGCGAGATGCTCCATCTGTGCTGGTGGAACTCTCGATATGATGATGTGTATTGCGCACAGGAAAATGCATGAGCTGTCCAGGAAATGGCAGAGCGTTTCCGGCTGTACCATGCATACTTTATTATTCTGTAATGGAAGACCTGCGAAATTCGATTTGTTTTTGATGATGCTTCTTAAATGTACATTATTGAAGAGATTTTGCAAGTTCTTTTTATTTTAAAGTAGTTGCAGGTTACTGTTTTCACTGCCAATTTCTATAAAAGCAGTAAAATTTTATAGTGCCTAGATAAAATTTGTACAATTTGATTTTTAATTTGCATTATGGAGGTAAACGCCAATTAGATTTGAAACAGACTTACCTAAATTGGTGCTTTTCAAATAGTGCAGATAGATATAATCTGATAAAATTAAACGTTATTGAGTTAATCAGTCCTTATTTAGGATGTGTAAATTTTAAAATTTATCTATTGAGTTAAATGCTACCTAAGTAACAAATTTCTATTAAAAAGATTATGTACAAAAAAGTAATAATAATAATAATTAAAGGATTTAATGGTAGATTCGATCATGTTATCTAAGTTTGCAGAGTCCTTGTTCGTATCATTCTCAGTCATTCGTACATTTATTTAGTTACAACCAAGTTTTTGCCTCAAATCCAATAATGCTGAACGACCGTAAAAGGTGACAGTTGCTCGGAGCAATGTCCGAACTGTATAGTGGGTGCCCGAAATATCCCAAACATATGTTTAAAATCTACTGAAGAGGAAAATCACGGGTATGTGACGTGACCAAAGCAGTTTTGTCTTAGTAGCTGTTCTGGATTCTGTTCCACTAGCATTAGCGTTCGTTATTTAGAAAAAAAAATATTTCCTTCTCATCGCACGTCATGCAGCTTCTACTCGTTTGCGTTTTTGACTTGTTTTGACCATTAAAGGGTTTATACCGTGGTCCTTCAGTAAATAACGAGACAAATTGCTGTAGTTCAAAAATGGTTAACTTGATAAATACAAAAGTTTGGTTACTTTTCATCATAGCCCGCTGCAACTTTTATACACTTATCCCAGCGTTCTATTTTGATTTGATTGAAAATGTTTTCCACGAAGAATCGCTTTAAGTGGTCCAAACAAATGAAAGACAGGAACCGTAAAGGAAATGTGAAAGATCTTTCACATCTTGACTAACTGGGCCGTTTGTGGGCTCGCGCGTTGTCATGTAGCAAAATCATACCTTTATTCAACAGTCCACGACGTCTTGAGCAAATAGCAGGCCTTATTCCGCTTCTTCGAGATAGTCACAGTAAATAAGCTATTGCGAATATTCTTACCTGAGACTAGAAAATCTGCCGAGCAGGAGAAGCCGTTTGCTTACACTCAAGGCTTTCTTGCTTAGGCTCAAAATGGTGGATACATGTTTCATCACAGGTAACATTCTTCTAGAAAATGCTTACGTTGGCAGATTTGAAGCTTCGCTTTTTGTGAATGTATGTAAGTCATCTTGGTCTCGGTACCTACCTCGCACAGGTTTTCTAACGGTATAAGCAATTATTCCCGTGCACTTCTTCCATGAATTTAACAACTGCAACTAAAAGAATCTATTCACTACACGTTGTGGTACAACATTCGCGCGGACCCGCCATCGTCAAGTCGTCAAGTGAAATCTTTGAGGTTATGTTATTATTATTATTCGTGAACAGCCGATTAGTTTACAAGGATACCAACTTAACGCACGAAAATATTGTAGTGATTGAATAAACTGTTTTTGAGCTACAACAGTCTATCTCGTTGTTTACTGAATCACCGTATTTTTTTTTAGCTTAATCTAGAAACACGAGACTAGCCTGTTTTTTGTAATATCAACCTTAAACTTTTTCTAATTACTTCGAAGACACCGCTATGCTGGTGTGCACTTTCCTTTTTTTCTTTGTCTTCATGCTAACATTCTGCTGTTTGAGTAGTAATCTTAGTCCCTATCTGCCCTCCCACTATTTTTTGTCAGGAACATTCTGGCCTTGCATGAACTGCATTTTGACCATTGGCCCCCTTCCTAACAACTTAATTTGTTTGTTATTAATCTAGAGATTGTTTGAATTAGTTGTGAAACATTTCTTTAATAGAGGATCAAAGTAGCAGCATAAAAAAGGTCTCGGCGCAACCTTGCATCAAACTTTTACGATCCGTAAACGAACAGTTAATCGACTAATTTGTAGACAATACAGCGCATCCGATAGAAAATACGACCGAGCCCCGTGGTTATCTGGTTCGACAGACGGTAAAAATATTTTTATGTATCTGAAACGCCATTCTTGGAAGTAAACAAGTGGGAGGCAAGGGTTTATTAGTACGCGACAAACGAGCGCGGGTGATTAAAGTCCGCAATAAAAATTCTTTGTGATGTGAACTCGGACTTGGATTAAAATATCAAAGGTTGCGAAAAACCTAGGTGGGCGAGAGCTAAATTGCCAAGACATGAGCAGCACGACTACCCGAGAAAAAAGTTCAACGTAAACGTCTTAATTTTGTTAAGAGGTCAGACGAGTTATTATCGTCGGGCATTTGATTACCAGTAATGAAGCTGTTCCTGAACACTTAAATGTATGGTACCAGATATAAAGGAAGGGGATGAGATAATTGGAACATTAATATCGACAAGAGATAAACGTTCAAGACCTTCGCAAGGGGCGGTCGCTGCAGCAAACCTGTTTCAGTTCCTTCCTGCGTTACGTTTATAGAACTTTGACCCTGGAGGGTTAGACTGGTCGAGTCTCCTAATGTTCTACACGTTTGCTACCATTACAAATGTTGCCTGACATCACACTTTCCAGGTCATCTAGATGCATTTCCAAATCTTTGTGATCTCATTTAGGCATTTCTTACGCAATCTTTGCTCCTTAATTTACAGTTTTGGCTTGTGGTAAATTTTCTTTTTGTTGTTAATTGTGAGGTGCTTGTTTCCAAGTGTTCTACTCGTAAGCTATATTGAAAGTATAGGCATTAAAACGGAAAACCTGTGATACTGCCGAAAGTACTCAACAACGAATTTGAGATTTGAGGAAGCGTAATTTTCTTGTTGATCCGAATCATTGTAGGTATGGCAATGTAACTTAACGTATAATGGGAAAGAACTTCTGTACTGCCTTAATTGCGTGTAGATATAGGAGCGCGAATAAATCAAGTATTTAGAAAGAAATTGTACGTGTAAAAATTGTAAAGAAGTTAATATGACACAAAAACTTCTCCATTGCGGAACTATTTTGTTTAATTGTTTTAAGTATATGATTTTTACGTATTTTACCCATATATTATACCTTTAAGTCTCTGTACTATTGGCACATCGTTTTGGGAGTTTCATATAATGTTACCTTTTTTAATGCTTTTGGTTGGGAAAGTTAGGTCCCTTACGCACAAACATCATCAGCGTCTTAAAATTTTGGGTCACCCAATGCCTTCTTTCCCTGACACAAAGACGGAACTACAATATAGATATGGATAAGCCTCCCAATTCATTATTTTGAGGATGTTTAATCAGTTGGATAGATTTTTCCTTTTAGAGCTAAAAGTAGGCTTAACATCTTGCTTGTGTAAAAGAGTACACCCTTACTGTCCAAGAATCTTGGCTTTTTCCAATTTTGGGCAGTTTGAGTATCACCAATCCCGATTTGATTAAAAAAGCATCACCTTCTGCTTACTAATATCGCCTGAGAAACTCTGTAGAGACTTCAACACGTCGCTATTTTTATTCCATAGTCAGCAGTTTTAGTATCCATTTTGCGCAAATTTTTCTATAACAGAGATGGTATACAGTGATTTTCTCAACGCTCTCAACGTTATTTTGTAATGCTTGTGATATTGCATGTTGGCAAGAATATTGTCAATATCGTTTGTGTTTTCGAAAATTTCTGACACCTGMGTTTTTGATAAAKTGGATTCTTGTGGGTAAGACTATAACTTTTGTGCTGAGAATAACATACTTTTATTGGTCACGMACTACATACCATTCAAATATTATTTTTGAGGAAACAATAACTAGAATTGAGTCTGTTTCACGATATTTTGTTGAATAACCTATTATGAAACAAGAGAAACAGAAAATTATGGGAATAGGATTAAAGGGATTGGTTGCAGTACAACAACAAATTAAATGGRTATCTYAACCGTAMATTTTTAATTCCTATATCATAATGTTAGGCAGGGTTGGGTTTTTCTTTATTTCCATGAGATAGACTGTGTCATAGCCTTTTCGTATAAATAACTATATTAGCGACATCGGATAATAATAATAATTTGGTTGTCTTAGTTGCAGGATATTTGATTTCGCTTGATAAGGATTAAGACTGATAATAACTACGTTTCTTACGAGATCGATATTTTCCTAGATTTTCTAAAAAACATATTTTTTAAGAAACGTGTTTTTGATGGAATCCGTTTGTGATTTTTTTTCTGTTTATTACCTATTTCCCTGTTAACGAAGTCATTTCGAAAGAAATGTGTGGAAATTATTCTCTTTAACAGCATTTTTTTCTTGTCTGACACCCTGGTGAACGCTTTGATGGAAACTGATTAATTCAACTAAAGCTCTGGCTTCCAGTTCCTTTTTATTTTAAAGCCTATACTATATTAATTTTTTTAAGTGTCTAATGCCAGGGTTCCTTTTTAGCAGTATGACACATAAGATGAATATGTAATGTAATCCAATGTCTTCTCCACTTTATGAAATAAATAATTTGTTCAATTTTTAATGATAATAAGCTGATAACTTACTGCAACTGCGCAACCTACACCCATAAAATGACTTTAAAGTTTATATTGTTTGTTGTTTTCATGTTTTGAATTCTATCAAAAATTAATTTGTTGTTTCCCTATTTAACTAGATGGCCATTTAAGGCCAAAAGCGCTTTGGAATTAACATATTTTGAGGCAAAGCTGAGAAGACATTGGATTATTACATAATTTATCTTATATTAAAACTACACGTAGATGGATCAGTTCACAATTTGTAATATGTAACATTTTTGTAGCTTTATATCCTTTTTTCTGCTAAAAAAGGTATCAGCCAAAAAAAACAATGGATAGAACCGGTCGATACTGTCACCTTGGATAGCTATTACTTGCGAATAGGTTATGGGGTTACTGTCATGTACATCTCAGTTTTCTGTGACTGTCTATTTTAAAAATAGTCTTAATTTACTTTCATTTAATTGATTTATATAAAAAGCTTCATCGGAAGGGATATTAACTGTGTAAACCTCAAACGGACAACTTCGCATGATATAGTAGTGTTATATAATATCACGTCCTTAAAGAAAGCAATCGACATCCTTTTGCGTTTATCCGCCAAGAGGCTATCCGGCAGAGCTCACATGCAGGCGCATCCCTAGACATAAACGATTTAGAGCGAGCACGAACGGAGTGGAGTGACTGCGGCTCATTCTAGAAACAAAAAAAATGCTCGCTTATTTTATGTTTCCTTTCCCTCAGCACATAAATTCAGCAAGGCCCATTTAGTAGCGTTTATATTCCGCGCTCGATTAAACTCCCAGTAAGTATTTCAATTATTTTTTATTTCCGTTTAGGTTAGTTAGTCACGCCATTTAATGCGAGCTTTATTAAATACTGGGTCTATAAATGTCGTCCTCTTGTTTTCGTCTCGGATGTTTCGGCGATGTGCCTTGCATTTTAAATTGACATGCACTTATTTCTACCATATAGGTACTTGTTAACTTGTTATATTGCGAAACCATTTCTTTTACAAGTCTTTAATTTTTTACTTTTCTTCTAGCTCCCTAGTACCATGGATATTACTTACTACATACTACAGGTGTATAAAGGTCGTTACAAAAGTTTTGAAGTATAAATTTACTTATTTAGATCTATTCGAAATAAGCCCCCTCATTATTAATACAATTATTCATGAGTATAAATCAATCATCAAAGATTTTTTTTTCATTTTTCTTGAGGCTGATCAAAGTACTCTTGATATGAAGCTGCCAAAACCTAATCATCTTCAGAAAAATTTCTTCCTTCTATTTATTATTGTAACGATAGCTGCAATTTCGTTAAAGTATGAAAGGCGCCAACGCTCGTAAGGCGATATATCAAACCGGACGTTCGAGGAGAAACATTGGTTTCTCTTTACAGGAATTACTGCTGACACAAGTAAATTCGCACAGCGTTTCCAAGTCTGCGAAATTTGCTTCATTAAACCAGCTTGTAATCCAACACACGCTCGCAAGAAGAACACTTTCAGCTAATTATGCTCTGAATGTGTGAAAATTTGCATATCTCGTAAGAAATCCGGATTCAGGCGACAGCGTGAGACCGACTTATAAAACTTGCAACGTGGCAGAATTGAAGGAGGAGATGGGGCTGCAAATTTACTCACGGCAACCTGTTTATATAAACTGACGCCGTATTTCAGCGCGTCTATGAAAGTATTGTATTTCTTCAAACCGAGAAATTTAACACTGACGGTGAAATATGGCCCCGAGGCCGGGGGTAGCATGAAAACGCCAGGAGGGAGCCGTCGGGTGCAAAAAATTTGTTCTTGAACGGAGTTTTATAACACTTAAATAAAGCAGGTAGGAAGTGTCTTTGAAACTGTAATAAGACAAAGAGAGCACAGTAAATTTAAAAACTAAAAAGGATGCCAAACGAGTAATTGAGATCATTAATTGTTCTTTAGGAGAGGTAACTATCGCAGCCTAGACCTCGTCAAAGGAATAAAAAGCCTTGTTTATTAAAGCAAAATATAAGAAGCTCTCAATAACATCATAGAACTAATTATCTCCAAATCACTGATTGTTTTTTGGAAATTAACATTACTTAGACTTGTGACACATAATCACCCTATTTTTGCGGTAACTCGTGCAAATGGGTTGAAATTCTATATATGAAGAATTATTTAATAGCAAGTCATGCAATGCGTAAAAGAAGTTGCTATAGCTATATGTGCGTAAAAATTAATAAAAACCCATATATGTACATGGGTGTTGCCAACGCAACCCACTGGTCACAGGTCAGCATTTAATATCGTACTTTAGATACCTTCATAGCCTTAATCCAAATTTGGCATGCACCGTCATACTCAGCATCAAAAATCATCATCCAATGACAACCATGAAGTCATATGTATCAAGTTTTGTATCAAAAATACGCATTTGGACCCTGAGGGTAGGCCCTAATGTCCTTATATAAAGAAGTTGTTTAGGTACCTTGCAGAACATAAGCTATATAACGAAAGCCCAAGGTCAATCCGATGCTTAGGAGCCAAAATCTCACAATCAACGGACAGGCGCTAAATCGAACCTACCTTGGGTAGGTTGCTCTAAAAACATTCACAACCGCATATTTCCCTTCTGAGGATTATAGAAAACATGCAATTTTCTAATGCCTCATTGACAACGTCAGTTAAAGGCAGTGCGATTATATCCATTATGCTTTGATGACTGTTACATCCAAACCAAATGTATCCCGGCTACTTAATTATATAAACTTTGCGTGTTGGTTGCGGGGGGATAATTATCCATAACGGAAAAAAGCGGCGTCCCGCAACTGGCGAACTGCTCAGAATACGTCCTCCTCGGAAGATATAGAGCGCCTGTTCCTGCTTCGCTTACATGTGTATGCTTTACCTAGGGATCCAGGGCACATACCCTCTGTAAGGTTGTCATTTGGTCCTGATGGTCTTTGGGCTCAAAACATCTGTTTAAGCCTCTTAAATTACGTGGATACCTGTGCAACAACTAATTTTCTATCTAAAAATACCTAGCGGTTATACCGCTTCTCTAGAGGTACCACCTGGAACTGAATATTCTCTTGTAGAAATAATCTGAAACTCTTTTTTTTCTCATGTGATAACCACCACCACCCTGCTGGTTGAAGTAGCAACCGCGCGCACCGCCCACCACAAGTAATAACTATCTGAAGATTTGGAGTGTACTACCTTCTTGAAGGAACCATTTGATGCATGTATGTCTTGTATCCATCTGGAGCAATTCTGCATGGTCGCCAAATCCGTACGGCTTAAGCATATGCTAAATTATTATTGTCTCTGTTCTCGTAAAGTCGATTTTCCTTATCACCATTAGCACTCTTTTATCGTCTTTCTTTAGTGCTGCAAAGTCTGTTTTCCGAAGTCATCATACAATTAACATTATTGGGGCACTTTTTGTGCTTCTTACCCTAGACATTGACCAGAAAACGGACCTTGGCCATTTTTACCCGACTTCCACCCAGCCGAATATGTGTTACACTCTTAATCATACAACCGATTCTTTAAATATTTCCATCGTTAAAATTTGAACTGTATAGGTACTGTGGGCAACGAAAAACATTCAACAAAGCAATTATTCACTGTACTCTTCAAGCCAAGTGCAGATGCTGAACTTAACAGCGTTGGGGAAACTGGAGAGGTATATTCTATGCAAAATCAATTTTTATTGCCCATCCCCACTAATCAGCTCGACAACAAGCCCACACGGTGCAGTCGTTGTGGGGTATCAAGTAATATTTATGCCAGTTCCGCTTCCTCTCAATTTTAACCAGGAATCTTGAAATGGCGGTAATAAAACTCCATTTCCTTGAATGAATACGACTCGTAAAGTTAATAACTTGCATTAAATGTAACAAATTGGAATATTCCCGCTCAGCCGAAATAATTTACTTTGTGAACGTAATTTTACAGAATGAATCCCATGTTTACGACTGTTCGTTATATTGGACGCAGAACAGATCCTAATGACCTTATCAGTCAAGCGACAATGGCTTGTAGGACTTGTAGCGCGGATTCCAGGTCATTCGTAATACTTTAGCTTAAATGTTAGTATTACCAGGGACGCCATTTTAATTTTCTTTACCGCAACGCATATTTATACATACATAAACAAATATTTGCAGCAAACAATTTAGCTGTTTCTCTGAATCCTATTTGAGATTCGTCTCCAATATTTGGATGACCCTCGCCACACTCAATACCTTTCTTTTTTTGGCATTCAATGCGCATGGTTAAATATTTGAGTGGCCGGTCGGCAACTATAATCGCTATTGAGCAAAGAAAAATGTTTTTTACGTTCTGTTTGCCTTTTAGTAGAGGTCTCTCCGTAAAGGAACGCTCATCTGAATTGTTTGACTTGGCGCAGCTTACTGCGATGGAGTACATAAAGTTGGTTTTTGTTTGTCTGTGTGCCTTAATCTGTTATTCCAGTTTTAAGCCAAAACGTGAGTAAACTTGGGAGCGATATTGTATTTTTATTGTTAGTATGCACGTTGGCGTTACATAGATAATTTGAACTGTTAGAAGACTAGAAGGTATCACACGCTATTGAGGATTGAAATGACATTATTGTCTCTTCTTTGGGGGTTAATAAAAATTTTGGATTATGAAGTGTAGTAACTTTCTTAACGAATATGTACAAAAATAGAGTGTCCAAAAGCAATAAAGATTACAATTTTAATACGCCTTCAAAAAGCAAACAATGTTGCTTACTATTAAAAAAAAAGCTCTCTTTATAAAAGTTGCAAATTACCCTCTCTTTTAGGAACATCCGTCTGTATGCGCATTACATTATTAAAACACTAACTGCAATAACTCTTCTAAACATGGTTAATGCTAAATAATTTATCATTTTTCTGCTACTCACGTGATTCTGATTTATCCTTTACTTTTGTAAATATTGCGTTGTTAACACAAACTTGACATTGACCATTAACACAACATCTATACTTTGTACTTCTCAAAGAATACGTAAAAATGAATACTTAATACCTATTACCTGAACATTCAGCTTATAATAATGATGCACGCTGCTAACTTTTCATTAACACATATACAATAGGTCCAAGATTGATAATCGCCTAGCAACAAAAGATTAAAACAGATCACAGCTCTTAAGCTCCAGACAGGCTTTCCACCTTAATAAAAGTCCACTCTTCCTTAAATTGACGAATTTTCCGTCGGGCTGCACCAATTTTACACTTTAATTAAATTTCCAGATGTTGCCAGTTTCATTAGCCCGTTATGGGTTTTTTAACGCCTGCGAAAATTTGTCATCAGCCAACGGCTATATTAAATTTTTATATCTATCTTTTAATTTAATCCTTACACAGTTCGATAGCCCTTTTATTTCATCCCCATTGCCGCAGAGGACGTGGTTATATCCTKCGGCGCCTTCTAATAATAGGAGGTATAAGTTTTGTTTTCCTCAATTTCAGCTACTTCTAAAGTGTTTCCGCATTTATAAATTACGGAGTTGATTACATAAGAGCAAAATCGTTCGGGTTTGGATTTATTTGCCAAGCAGAAATGCTTTTATGGTTCCTTTGGTAGCTGTACCGGAATAACACACCCTAATGCCGTATCCATCGTTACGTCCATGTACTAAACGATTTTACTGCCTTTGCTCCATAGCAAATACAATAATGCGACCTGCTTCACCGAGAGCCGATGATTTAGTGCGCCGTCCTCAAATGAGTACAGTTAAATTTTAGTAACTTTACGTACTTTTCATTGGATGTCGGCAATACAATATTACAACAAAGTTAGCCGCGTTCCCAAACAATTTTACTACCAATAAAACTTCTGAGGTCGCCGTTTTTGGAGCGGCGTGCATCTGTACCCCCACCGGTAATTTTTATACAGAAAAAAAGTTCGTTCCGACACAGGGACAGTTTTAAAATTAAATATCTGATGCTCTATAAATAGAAAAACGGGGGGGTTAAGGACTTTTTTGTTTATGTAAGGCTAGTGTTTATGTTTACTTTGCTTTGATCTGGAGCTAAGGAATCCGTCGTGAAATTGAGATTGGTTAATAAGGAGCTGCGCCGCCTAAATAAAAACCAGTTTACGTGAATTGAGACATACGCTAATGCAGTTGTTGTCGTTGTTATTTTGTGTCAATCTGACTATTTACTGTGAAGACTGAAAATGTAGTACACTTATACACAAATATGGAGGGCCAGGAAATAAATAACCAGACTATAAATTGCTTAGAAATCTAGACGAACCTTAATCTTCCTAATAAAATAAATCAGTTCTGCCTACTGTTAAGCTTTTTTGAGCAGTAATCACTTCCTTTAGTGTTGTTCAGTGCAGTGTTCTTATATCATACTCATTAAATTTAATTGTATAAATAATTTTTATTAATAAAAATAATTCCTATGGGAAACAAATTCTAACCTACGTCACTCCTAATTTTTCAACGGAGTAAGTGGAGTCCACTAATTCCTTATTTTTATTTTTTTTTAATATATTGGAAAAAGGTTTTTTGAAATTGCATCACGTTTTAGCTAATAATATTTTCATAATGGCTTCCATCAAACTCAATACAAAAGTTGAATCGCAGCGCATGTCCACAAAGACAAAATTTTAGGGTAATACGATCTGGAGACCTTGCCGGACTTTAACAGGTCTTCTTTGTCTAATCTAAAAACTCTGGAAATTAGTATAAAGCAATTGCCTGTCAGGAGCAATACATTGTGTCATGATATCAGTGATATAGGATAGATTAGTGTGTCTAGCATATGGAAATAAAGCATGCTGTTGAGTTTTCTTCAAGAAATAAGGGCCTACGATATAATTACCTAATATCCCAGCCCACGCATTGAGTTTTTTTGGTGTCTGAGAGTATATTTCCCGCTTAAATGTGGGCTCAGAATACAGAAGACTGATGACATGCTGACTCCAGAAACTTGCGATATCTTTCGAACTGATTAGGAATTTTCTATGAGACCAACATAACCCAAAATGGCAACAGCGGTAGCTTCATCGTCAGCAACAACTCAGACGGGCGTAGGTTTCTGATTCCATTCTCTCTAAATTTTGCCATATGTTCCAAAACGTATATGCGATGAGCATGTTTATCAGGATTCAATTAGCTAAAGATGCTTGTTATTGCTATTATAAATATATAAATCGCACATAATATAATCATACACGGATGAATATATAACTTACAGTTAGTGCTCTGCACGTTGGGGCTGACGTAACCTGTAAATTATTATTAGTGGTGATTGCCAACCTTAGCCCCCAGTCTTTCTACCAGGCATTCAGCACATTGGCCGAAAACCTATTCGTAGAACCTGAAGGAGACTAACCGTATGTAGAGCTTTTTGTTCCATCTGCAGGACATCCAGTTGTGGTCTCAATACGGTAGTTGTCACTAGCAGCAGGTCATGGACGCAGGCTTTCTACAGCTATGGGGTAAAGGAACGCCACACACCAGAGACCTTCTCAAACACTCATATTGCAATTCTTGTCCACAATGCAAAGTACCTACTATATTATATTTCGACATGAAGTGACGATAAAACTAACTTGTTGTATATGTAAGAGTATAAGGTCCAAATCCACTACCGCTACTAAGGTAAAAGTAGTTTGTTTCTTGTGTAAGAATATTGATGACTTATTACTGTTTTAGCTTCGCATTGAAGCATATTTGGTTAAAATTTATAAAGCCTGTTTTCTAAATTAAGGATATGCTCTTATTTTATAACTCAGAGAATCACAGATGGAACATATGTCAGATTTTGTTCTTTTGAAATCGCAAATGAGTAAAACTTTGTGAATAATATCGGGTTTGACACAAAGACTTTGTTTGTATAATTATGGATTTTATACGCTTAGAACTCTCGAAGCGTATACTCAGTTATACTGGCTCTTCATTTTTGTCTAAAATTTATGCCGAAAGTTATAAGGTGTCAAATTTTCATTTCAGTTTTTCCTCGCGAGCTCAGCATATCAAGAAATGTATTTTAAATCATATCCTTTCCATATTCGATCTTTGTTCGAATACCTTGAATTCACCTATGCATGGACAGAACCTTCACATCCGATGTTCGTAACACGGTGCGACACCAGTTGGTAAAAGACGCAGTCACAGGGCCGGTTCCGGCCGTCCGTCGGTCTGAAACAAAGGCGAGTTATCCGAGAGCAGCCCGATCAAGTGTGCACAGCTTGGTCCAGTGGTCAAGATCGCCTCCGTTGCTCTTTCGGCTGCACGTAATGTGCGTTGCGTCAAATTAGCCGCCTAAAAGCTAATAGTGCGGAATGGGATCAGTCATCAAATAGGATTTGACGGAGATTAAACGCATTTACTGATTAAAGTCGGTAACAAATTAACTTTTGTTTACGCTCGTATGTAAACTGGCAATTATACAACGGTGTTTACTTCGCAGTGAACCGATAGGGCTACAAACACATGTTCGGGCAAGGTTTGCAATTTTTATCGAAACAGTCAGTAATCCAATCCATTTTTTCCCTCACGTTAATCAAGGATAATGCAGCTTTCAACCGAGGTTATTTTAGAATCAAGCTTTTTAATCAGTCAGATAAACTACAAAAAACCAAATAAATTAACACCTAAGAGATTGTATAAAATCAATTTTTAAAATTTTTAAGTGTAAATGCCTACGTTTGCTTCACCGCAAGCATTAGCATGTCCTAGAACCCATGTCAACTATTCTTGATCGTTACAAATTCCTTCAGCAGCCATGATGATTCTGTTTAACAGATCTTTTTGGTTATTTACTATAGTTTGACACATCATGCATTTGACGTAACCCAACAAATAGTCATAAACGTTCAGATCAGAAGACCGATGAGGCCAGCCCATCAGCGTATGATAAACGATAAATGTGCAGGAGCACCGTCATGCATAAACCACATGTATCTTCGAAAAGCTAAATGAATTTTTCCAAAATGGGTGGCAGTCGTAAACCGAGATATTTGAAATGGTTGTCTCCTGCTTATGTGGCTGGTAACAAAAACGGTCCTTCAATATGCACGCCAATAATTCTGCCCTATTCATTTGTCGAAAACCGATGCTGAAAATGCCATTGGTGGATAACGTGAGGATTTTAACTTCTGCCTGGTGATGAGTATTATTGAAAATAAGGGCACAGTTTTCGTAAAGCAGTACTCGCCAATCATTAGAATTTGACTATGCATTTGTGATCAGAACTTTGTATCAACCACTTAAGTTTTGTGTTCCTTTTGTAAATGATGCGGATAGAGAAGAGATTGTTTAAAAGTTCTCCATAGCGTCCACTGTCTAACTCAAATTTCTCTGACTATTTGTTTCGTATTTCTTGAAGGATCTTCGTCAACACTATGCAAAATTTCTTCTTTCATATTCATCATTGCTGCAAGTCGTCCTCTACCATGTCTTGATTTCTTTGGGTCGCAAACGTTGTGCTACACAAAGAATAGTTTCCCTATATGGGACTCTCCTTTGAGGATCCCCTCTTGGGATTTAAGAACTGGCATTGCCGCTACATATTCCGTCAGGTACAGGACACTCCTATAAGGAAACCATGAACGCTTTTGCTGCAACCAACAATACACAAAACAGTGTAGATATATACGTCACATTTATAGATGGCACTCTGTACGCTTGCAAATAAAACGCTGCTAACGCTTTCACGCGAATCCAGGTTTAAATCAAGTTAACTTCAGCTTAGATCTTTATGACGTAGATTTCAAATTTCGCGTATGGATTTTGCTGGTTAAAAGGTTTTTGTGTCGCATTTAAAAAATATACCATAGACGTAAACGTCAAAATAAGTGGCATCTTCCAAGCTACCTAATTGATTTAGGATGTTTCACCGTGAATGCAGCTTTGAATCCATTCAACAGAGTTTTCTGTTTCTGTTGCAACTGACAGTTTGATTAATGTAGGACATCAACAGATGGCGCTGTATTATAATATTTTTCAATATATTCAGACATTGCAAAATTTAAATTGAATATTACCAATGAAGTCAATTTGATGCAACAGTTTTTAAAGCAAAGCTTGTGCGATTTTTTATGTCTAGAACAAGGTTTTAGCAGTGTTCAAACTGTGAGAAATGCTTTAATTTTTAGAAAAATAACTAACAAAGGCTTCGGTTTAGTCAGTGACTATTTGTTATAAAAAAAGAAAAGTTGGAGAATGGCACTAATCAGGCTTCAAAGAAAACGTCAGGTATTTCTTCAACTTTTTTGTCTCCGTTTGTTCAGCAATTGCAGCACTTTAAGACCATGCAAATAATACATTATACCCGAGTTTTGCGACAATATAGAAATATAAAAAAACATTGTGAGCTATAACTCAGGATTATTTTCTGTACATTCACGAAGCATTATATATACTAGCAAAACTACTTTTATAATTATTTAATTCATTATTATAGTGCATACTATGCAGATTAATCATGTACCCACTCGCACGTATTATCATTATCAAGCCATCAAAACTTGAATTATTAACAATAAAGCGAGAAGGAGCTGCAAAACCGGATATTATTGAAGCATTTTAACAACTTGCAGTGTCCAAATAGCACTTCTAAACTTGGCGCCGGCAAGGATAATGTATCCACTATGCCTGAATCAGCAAAACAGCAAGCCTGCACTTTCTGTTCCTTTTAGTAGTCGAGCAAGCCCACCTTTAAATTTGATTTGAAGTTGTCTTCGAGCCGGTTCGACTGAGGATTGTATTACCTCGAGATAAAATCTTTGGTTTTTTTTGGAGCGATGCTCGCGTCGACCGGCGAGATCGCTATCTTGAAATTGAAATACTCTCGATTTGGCATGTTATTTTTAAAGCTGCCTCATTTTCCGGGCCATCAAGCAAGAAATCCAACTGGAAATTGTCAACAGGTCCGCCGTGGACCATAAAAATTTTTGTGCATGCATAACGAGGGCTGTACCTACAAAAGGCCTGTTAATCATTCGGGACGTATTTATAAGTGGGGCTTTTTTAGTGGGTCTAAATGCGTTGGACCATTCTTCTTCTTGACTGTAAAGAACACAGCCATTAATTTGGGGGGCAACGCAATCATTTAAAAAGACGACAAATACACGTTTAGGATGTAAGGGAATTTGTATTCTGAGAAAATATCCTCTTGAATAATTCTATACGCACTTAAAAGTGGCATGCCTAGGGTTTTATTGCTTCTTATAACCAGCTCTACTTCGTCAACAATACTTCTATTTTTTCAAAGAATTCAGATGTGAAGTAGTGCAGAAAACGTATAGACTTTTTTAAGACGGCAATGTAATATAACTAAAATATTTTTATTATTCAACAGAATCTCGGTTCAATGGATCAATCAGTTTTTAAAAACTAGTGCCCGTCTAGAAAATCATTTTTATACATGCGAATTATAAATATATTTGTCGTGCGTAATGAAGTTTCGTCGTATTAAAACGAAAGTCATATTTATGGTGTAGAACTGCTACACCATATATATGATTTTAGTATTCCTAAAAGATATTTGACATCACTACAACATGTCTATGCCACGAAAATTTTTTTCCTAACTAATCTATGCGCAGATAATCTATTTGTCACCTCAAAGTACAATCGCTTTCAGTCCAAAGAATGTTATATTTGGCTTTTCTATAACTGGCCCACTAGTCATTTACTGCTGTAAATAAAAATATATAATTCAAGGTTTACAAATATCCAAAAATTAACAAAATTGCATATCCAGAAAACAGTAAAACAGTTACTCTGACAAGAGAGATAGTTTCTTCATTGATTTACAAACCGTAATGACAATAATCACTTAAAATAAAGACAATGCTGTAGCACATAACTGCATCGTGTTCTCCCATCCTCGAAAGATGCAGTAATAAAGCATCTTCCCCATCCACCGACGTCCATTCTCTGGATCCTCTCCAAACAGTAAATAAGATCAGTTTCTCAGACTATTCACGTTAACGTGACGACCCAGTTCCTCTCTACAATACCGATAATAGCCTTAGTAATAGTTGTGGTTGTTTGCCTTACATTCCCAACACAATAATACCGCAGTGCACCAATAAACAGCGCAGTAAATTTATTTTATTGAATATTCATGCATAATAAAACAATTCCGGAGTCAGTACATCAGCCGTGGAGTGCACTGCAATACTTAGCCGCGGCTGCAATCGTAAAACATATTGCTGTTCGTAGGAGTTGGGTTGGAATCGTGAACGGAGCAACACGGGAATATGGGTACCTTCCCCCTAGGTTCTCAAGTTTTCAATAGTTGTTGCGCCCCAACGTACATATAAATTTATACTTTCGGCGAGTCTACACTTTCAAGTACAATATGAAGCTATCTCGAGGGCAAGAACCGATGTTTTACAATGCATTTACTACAGTACTTTGTATCATATTTTTTAAATAGTCTATTACTTACTACTATGCCCGTGCAATCAAAGTTGTTTGAAACAGCACATGATAGCAAAATCTGTAATGAAGTAATTCTATTTAAGCACTTTTTATATATAAATTTGTTCTTTATTTATAAATTTAGTATGCTGCAAAGTAACAGTATAACATATTTTACCTGTAAGCACTGTAAGCACATGCTCTCAAGTTACTAAGTTGAAGTTGCTTGAAAAAAAAATTAGAAGATTGATTGTTACAAAACTTGATAATTTTTATAAAGCGCAATACTTTAAACTTGCAAACGGTGCTTTAAGATGATAAGATGAGTGGTTAGCCTTCAGTATTTTATTTCAAGGGAGATAGATGGCGCTCAGATTTAGTGGTTGGCTAATGGAGGGCGCATCCATCGCATTCATAGAAGCTTACACTACGCGAAACGTGAAATCTTGTAATTTCTAATGCGCATAAATAACCATGTCTGGTAATTTTTTCAGTTAATTGGAATCAGTCTGTCTGAGAAATAACAAATTAAATCCTTTGAAATAACTTTGATGCGACAAGTTTAATTAAGTTGCATTATTTACCTACAGAGGGCACCGCATACAAAATTTTGTTACAACTGAAGCATTTTGAATTTTCAGACAGACGCTAAACGCTAAAGAATCGCCTTAATCGACTATAAAATCACTATGTTTTGATTGAACATGAAATATAATTTTTGACTCATAAAGTATTATAAGTATACATAGGCAATGGTACAATGATTCATCTAAGTGATATTCATCTTTCACTCAACAAACTAAATGCAGTTTAATGGAAAGTAATTTAATTTCTTCGGTAGTGGCGATCATTATTATAGAATTTTAGCTCGTTCATCCCTGTTGTTTTTACTTCGATACCTCGATACCTTAAAAAATGTTTGTTCTCAGTTTCTTTGCTAGCATGTACGTATGTTGATTGTAATGTGAATAATAACAAAATCCAAATGAGTCATTCATCGCAAACATCTAGTTGCTACAAATTACATCAATCTTTTCAGTAGACAATGAATGCTGAAGAACCCATTTCAAAACAATACTTAATCAAGAAGACATTGACTATATAACAGATCTGTTTACTAAATTTAATGAAGGTAACTTGTAGTTACAAGGTGACAGTTTAAATGCAATAAATCCAAATCCATTATTACAGCTTGAACTGAAGCAACACATTGGCAGATGGGAATTCTCCTAATTATATAACAGACTAGGATGTTGACGCTTTGGCCTAAGTTCAACTTTTAAATATCCTTCACACTGACTTCAAAACCAGCTTCGAGAATCTTTTGACAGTTGGGAAACATTAGTGGGGTTAAGAATCCATTCAGTAACATTGGAAAATCAGACATTGGCTTACAAGAACTGAAAGGAAAAGTACTAACGGAAGATTTACGTATATTATCTACTGTTCTTGCTCCAAAAAGACATGTCCCTTACTTATCCTTCATTATGTTCTGTCGCATGCTAGTTTTAGTAGCTTTTCCATATTTCGTAGAGAAGGATTGCACTGTAGTTTGTAATGTTACGAAAAAGATTGGACACCACTGGTCGAGGAGATTTAAGGTTGAACTTAACTAACCAGGATGCGTCGTTTTACGTCTCAAAGATTCAACAAAGTACTTGAGTTATTCGTTCACTAATTTAAACACAATTTTAGTTATTAATCCAGCACGTACCTTTTCGAGAGTTTTGACTACGTCCCTGGCCACAGTGCATGCAGGGCAACGCAATTTATTTCACTGTCGGAGATTTTACATCGGATGCAGCGAGCTTAAGTTTCGGTAAGAGGATTACACGAATATATGGCATAAAAACATGTGCATCCTTGACGGGGAAATTTTAATAGTAATAAGTGGGTTTAATCGGAATTGTTTGCTCGGGGTGGCCAGGGAAGTCGACTGCAATAACCTCGATGTGCGCCTTTTGTGTACCCTAAGTGGAATTTATATGAGATCGGGGGAATCGATATTTTGGGTCAATGGTCAAGTAGAACGACCCCACGGGTTGGCAGAGCGTGCCAACTTCCGCAAGTGGGCCAGAATGTCTCTGCTGAATTCAACAATGGGAATAGGTTATTCAAACATTTGTGAGTAGTTTGAAAGTCATTATTGGATATTCTGATAACGCATTTCATCTGTAGGAATTCCTTCTTCGAGCGCTTGCGTTAAACTTTCATATCTTGGAAATGGTTTATGAAGTATAAGACTGATACTTACTTGATTACGCAACTTAAAGACCAAAAATAGTTGCGCTTGCGTTTCCATATCATTTATTTCACTTGAGACTAACTTATGTACCTTATGTTGGTAACTTTTGATTCAAAATTAGACATTATGACAGCTGACTGTCAAAATGTATTAGGTATGCTAACAAACAAATTAAGGAAATCCAATAATGCCATTTTAAAAGAGGTCTTTACCATCTGAAGAGAAGAAACCTATATATAAATATATCTTCTTTATTTTAACAGTTAAGTATAACAAACTGTATATACCTGTAAATGGCACAAAAGCTCTACTCGAGGATAACGTACGTCAAAATTTTGAGTCAATTGTTTTTTCTTACATGAAATGCCACGTATTTTGACCCGATTTTAAAGGCATATTATATTCTATGATGCGCAAATAAAATGGGCACATGACAAATATGTCCATAAAAATAATAAAGCATGACAATTAGTGTAACAATATCTCAGTAATCCATTTATGTGCAAACATAGCTCTTTCGTTCTTATCACCGCTTGAGTGCACACTTTTGGGGAGAAATTCTTCAATTAATGCTCGCATTCTGCATAAAATCCTTTTTTTTGGTTCTTCGATGTTAGTTAGAGGTGCATGGTAAATTTAATAAGGCCGAAGAAAAATATTTAGCGATGTAAGATTTAGGGATTTAGCAGGACATTTAACTGTTTCACTGCGATTTCCAATCCACCTACCAGGGTAAACCGTATTTAATTAATTAGTTAGAATTCTTGCGTTATGTAGTGGTATCTCATTCTGTCCCAATATTATGTTGCGCCTAATGTTCATGGCACCTCCACTAGTTGTATAATTAGTTCATACCTCAAGAAATCTACACAGATTTGTCCTGTAAGTGTACCTTCGTAGTGATCGTTAATTATTAATTCCATACCATCACACAGTAACTCCCCACAGGTATTTTGAAATTGTGTTTCTCTGAACCAGTATGGATTCTCTTGTGACCAATAATAGCAGTTGTCTTTTGAGTATTCCATTATTATGAAATCGACTATAATTAATTTCTTACAGAATGTCAATGTTTCGGCCTTTATTTGAGCTTCTTCAGGGCTGCAAAAAAATCTATGGTCAACGATGTTATACAAGAGTGGTATATGTTACATAAAACTTTAAATGTTTAAAACAAGTAATTAATACTTCAGTCACTACTCAATGTACCTGGATGTCCATTTTGTTTGTAAATTGTGAATTTGGCACATAATGAACTCACGCTGTCTTGATTTTTAGAAGTTAGGTTACGTTCACTCGACTTTGCCGAGGTATTGAAACTATTCTGTTGTGGTAGATTAGAACTACCGAACTAGGAAGAGTACGTTTCGTCACACAGAACGGAAAACATATTATGAAATGCATTAAAACAATATTGCATTTTTTTGTTTTTTATACCGATAGCTACGCAACTAATTTGATTTAGTTGTTTTTATAACTTATTTTTTACTTAGTTTTTAGAATAACTCGATCTATTACGTTGATGTACTTAAAATACTTATGCTAGCTTTTTTATTATACTGTAAATGCAAAATGTTTTACAGGGTCATTCACGGTATGAGAAAACTAACGTTTTCGAAAGTGCACTATCCAATAAAAGTAGTGCGACTAGCACCCCACGAATCCCGGAATGTCGAACCACGGAATTACGAACTAGCGAAACCAGTACCGACGAAGACAGGAAACGTCGAATCATGGAAAGAAGTGAAATTAGTTACATACCAGCGGTACCTCAAATTTTGTACGAATGTATGTGTAGCTTATGCAACCGTACATATAAATGTGTCTGTAGCCATCCTCATCAGTACCACATATTATTGTATTTGTATTATTTCGTATTGTACATACATAAAAGATGTTATAAATTACTGCTCTAGATCTAAAATTATTACAACATGTGAGATCGTTACGTGGTGCTTGCAAGAATGTCGTGACAAACTTCAATGAAAACCTTTATTTTCATTGCATTGCATTTTAAAAGCTTGCCATATTACACTCAATACATCTATTTTTTGTAAATACGTGGAAGTTGCCTCATAGAATCAAATAGTAGACGGTATCTCCACCACCTTTAAGTTGGCCTTAAAAGTTCAAGCATAATCATACCTATTTTCAGTTTCAGATTTTTGTTATAATTCGAAGTTTTAACAAAACATATGACGTCTTATTTAGAATAAAATAAGTTAATGTCACTACCTTATAAGCAAATATATTTCCGTGGTAGATTAAATAAGAGGTAAGTATTAGTCTTTTCTATTACTATGCTCAATAAAGTTTTAGAAAGCATTTTAAAATAWTGACAGATTTCAGAAGGCAAACCTATTACTTTTTTTAGACAATGATTTATATATTATGTATGTACTGTTACAGTTTTGAGCCGAATCCTCATTTTAAAAAAATCTGCATTTTTTAGGGTAATAGTTACGGTCGGCTGGAAGAATAATTACCTAGTAACCTGATAACTACTAAAAATTGACAGGAAGGAAATAATCTAAATTATACGGGATACCTCTATTAAATTGAACGTTCTGATTGGTTGAAAATAACACGATAAAAGTAATTCGTATTAAAAGGATTAAAACGCATCCTTTTTAGATTAAAAATGCCTATTAAAGATTTATAGTTCATATAGGTACTCCTGATAATGCTGATGCACTTCCTAGATTTCCTACCTACGTATATTACGCAGTATATCCGGACGCGCGCTCAGGTACGAGCGACACGCAAGCATTATTGCTAAACCTATTATCGTTGTCGCTGTCAGTTTTTTTATATGTGAATAATATTCAGACAACGCTATTATTATGCATCCATGGTTACAGGAATCTGTAATCCGGACTATTCGATTTTAACTTAGACATTTTACTACTGGCATGTGGGTTGCATTTCAGTTTGTAGTCAAGTTTGCTTGTTTCTGATTTTTGACTTTGTCAAACTGTTAGTTTCCTTTTAACTTTTGTACTGACGATGGCTAACATGTAGCCGAAAGCGCTTTACAATTGAAAAATAAAGTGGAAGTTCACTTTAAGAATATTTTCTTTTTAAGAATTAGTGAAATAACTCGACTTAGAGAAGATGGATCAGTTTTCAATTTTACTACGCTTGTATATGCATCTATAATCCGCTAGGTACCGCCATCGTACAGCTCGCATGAGTGAAATGGGAGATGTCGTGAAACTTCTTTCTCTAGGATCCCAGCCTTAAATATAMAATACAACTAAAATATGTTTTAAGTACCACTGGTTTAATTTTTCCCCCGTTCGACTTTCTTGTGTTCGTTAGTCGCGTACAAACAGAATGTTCGGTGGTTCGACGATTTCCTTGGTTCGACATTCCGGGATTCGTTATGGACTCGTGCTAGTCTTGTGTAGCTTACGGTTATTCCACGGTTCACCACTGCTGCGTTTTCAGCCCTCTCCACATGTCCAACCACCTTAAGCGACTTGTCTTCACAATAATCGGTTATTAAAGGTTCACCATATAATTTCATTATCTCTTGATTTATTATTCGCTCTCATTCCATTCTCCTTTTTCTCTAATTATTTTTCTGGATAATCTCCTCTTCCCATTCATCTGTTTACTTCTATCAAGAAATGTGAATCAATTTTTTACTGTTGTCTAAATATGAGTATTCAGACAACTGAATTACTAATTATCTTGATGTCGATTATATCCCATTTCACTACCAGACCTATGAAATAGTCAGTCATACGTATGTAAGATATGTCCCTTTCCGGGAACTCAAGTGTGTAATAGAAAACTTCTTGTTTACCCCGGAATAACGTCCACAATTACCAACATGCTTGACCTCCGACATGCACCGTAATTACTGGTATGCATTATGACTTCATGAGCATAGATTACCTAGATATACGCCTAGTACAGAAGCGGTTTGTAACTGTCAAGGCAATTTGTAGAAGGCCCGTCTCCCCGATAACATTACTAATTGTAATCAAATCAGCCCCAGTAACAGATTGTCTCGCGATGATTTGTGGATGGCCCGATAACAGAACGAAATGCAATTAATTTCTCGGTGATTTACTGGCGGAAGTTGCGTAGCCTGTATTCTAATGAGATCGGAAGCCCCGCTCTCGGCGGTTTGCATCGACAGCGAAAATGTAAGAGGAAAATTCGAATACCTGCAGATAGGTAGGAACCGTTAAGATAAGCTTGTATAAATTAGGAGGAAAACATTCCGTGGGCGGCGCCACTGTCAGAAACAATGGTTTTCCTTCGTGAACTTTCAGTTACGTAATTCATTTTCATTAATTACTTAGTTCGCGTATAGCTTTCATCAATTTGGGATAGTTTTAATGTTAAACGTTCTTCCGGACTGAAGTTGTTAGAACATACGAGTGCTGACTTGGAAATGAAAGAGTTTACTATTTGGTGTGGAATGCATGATTTTCAACTAACGTATTTCAGAAGGCTTTGAAATACCAGCAAAGCAACAGTCTTTTTCTCGATTTCATTTTTTTATGTATAGTTTTACTAAATATTAATTTATTATTTACCACTAATAACAATTTATAATTATTAGGCAAGGCAAAAACAAATTTCCGGCCTGTTTAGTACATTACTTGTCATGATATCTTTGAACTTTGTCGTTACTACAGTGTTTAGGGTCAATACCCGCACTCCACTTGTAATTAAAACTACATTAACAGATGCATGATGCATTTGTGATTCTGCTGGCACATAACAAAGTTTGTTAGATTGGACAAGATTGATGGTACACAAAATATAATAAAATTTAAATTTCATCTCCAGAACAGACATTGCAATATCAGTACATTCCCTTTTTTAATACGAATAAATGAAGAGCTCTTTCAGAATCTGCAGGTCATCATCAGCGCTTTTACATGAATGAAATGGTGTGTACATTGTGACGGACTAACCTTAAATAAATCAATCACATTGAAATTTTCGGGAGATGTTATATTATTTGAGAAACTATATAGTTTACTTATTATTCATTTTATCAAACATTTTTTCGTATCCCATACCTTTTGTCCCAATTATAACCACATCATAGTTTTCATTAAGTTTTCATAGCAGTGAGAAAATGCACAGAAATCCTATAAAATAAGAAGTCGAGAACAGCTATCTTTTGGGCAAAGTATGTACAATCTATCGAAATGTGCAAAGATCTGAGATGCAAAAATTCATGAGCTTTACCTGCTTTGCAGCAGAGACAAAAAATCAATATGACAGAAACAAAAAGCATATGTAAAGTGATTCATGAAAAATTCTGCTAAAAGAGACCCATGAAGAAACCCATTGTTAAATGTTAACTTTGCACACAATTTTTGTGGCATCTCTACTTTTAGTAAAACGGAAAAGCAATGCATCAGCGGTGCGTCAGACTTTAGCAAACACTTCATTTAATTGAAGATAACCGCGCTGCTTAGAGTCTACTAAAGTTAGGGATGTCACATTGGTCCTTCGAGCCGGGTCTTAGTATCCAGTATGCTTACTTAATTAAACGCTCAGCTGAAATGACCAACGAGAATATGTTAACTTCTACATTGAGGAAAAAAGAACTTACTCTACGCAAGGATTATATACCTCCGTGAAGGAATAGCAATAAGTTTTAGCAGACAGATTCCCAGAAAACAACCTACCGTTCGAGAAAGATATCATCACTAATCTCGTCATTCGATTAAACATTTTCTTATCAAATGTATTTCGTTGGTGAAGGTTTTATTGATGGGGGAGAAGAATATCTAAACTGTCATGTACCTCACTTGGCAGTACACGGTAAGTTTTACTAAGAAATTTATTAATGCGTGCGTCCTTCAATTCGTTTAACTCGGGTAACCACGAGATGTTAAGAGTTTCTATTTTACTAATAGAGGATAGGCCACAATCGTTGTTATTTAAATTATCAAATGGAATTCAAAGGTGAGAATATCGAGAAGACGTGCACGTTCAAAATGAATATATTGCTCGCACGGACCAACTTACTTTATAGATAGCCATTGGGTGCGTACTGCGAGAGGTTGCGGGAAAGTTCGGAAGTTGGAAGTTGTTGCGTAATTACACGGTACGTAACTTGGGATTTAAGAAGTTCAACTGGTGGGACGTCGAAGCGGAAGGGACGATACCGGACCTTCGGATTGTCCTAGTTTCACCGGAAGATTAATATCGGCAGTAGTTTACACGATATTAAGTTTAGCGTTAGGTCTAATTGTGCTCTAGCGAGACTCGTATAATAACCGTAGTTTGGACCAAAGCAATCCCGTAAATGTGTGGCCAGTAACGTACAATTAGTCAATTTACTTAGGTTCCAAACTTTGGGTTTTCATTTCGAAGATGGTAATCACCAGAAACTACATATTAGATTTAAAATTTCGTACACCGCACGGACTGAAACAGATGTCATCCACATTGAACAAGCTCTCGCCATTAGCATCGTGGCGTTTGTTTATTGGAGCAAGCTTGAGCGGCGGACAGTTCTTAAGACGGATTAAATATAAACAGTGTTTTGATGTGTGTACAACATGTTGACATATTGTCTGTTTTTTCAGCTGATCGACGCCAGTTACCATAGTAGTCCTTCTTTCAAGACTTCAGCTGTGATAGCCCTGTGTTCCGTACTCCTCGGATTAGTCGTTTTCATAGGTGTCATCTTTATATGGAAGTAAGTAATTAGACTTATACATATCTATGAATATTTTGGTCGTTGATCATTTTTAATATCATCAGAAGCGAGTAGTCAATATTTGCATATACCAGCAATCCATAAACTAACCTTCGCACATCAGTATATACGAGTAGTATATTAGGTAGCAAGAACGGAAAGAGTTTACCGATGCTCTGGAATTGGTACTGTTTTTCTGCGGGAATAAATAGTTAAATGATAAAATCTACTAAAGTAATACAGATTTTTATACGCATTAGCTAATATGACATCTATTACTATCCGCAAGATAATGTATATAACAGAACGCTTAGGGCTTAAACATTTTGTTTTAAACTGAAGGCAAAGAATGAGTGAAAAAAGTTGTTCTTAAAATGAGGTAGATTTATTTGAAGAAGCTTAAAACGTGGGACGTCCAGCTTTCTTTCGAAATAAATCCTGGGAACATTATGAAAACACTTAAGTATATCGAACTATGGCCGAAAGCAACGGTCGAGCGTTGATAAAAGTTTATTGGTGTACTGTATTAAAAAAAACTAAATAGCCCAGGAAGGCTGTGGGCTGAACATTCCATATTGACATTTACGATTCGTCATATTTCTAAACTGCTAACGTACAGACTCTTTTAGATTAATTCTTCCAGGTCAACTTTTATTCTTCTATTCATATATTCAGTTTAATAAGCCCTGAATATTATCTTGTGAAATTGTGGTTAACAAAATTACTTTATTTCAGTCTTTTTCATAGTCTTTTTCTTTCGTCTAATTTTCACTTAACTGTTCTCATGCTGGATCAATATTAGTTGCAATAATCTCATGTTTCATTTTTTTGCTGATCGCTTGCGTTTTGACTTTTTAGTGACTGCTGGTTAACTAAAGGATCAAAGCCTCGATCGAAGCTATATAAAACAAGATGTTTGATAAAGTTTTTGCATAGGAATCGTTCATTTGAGTATTTTAAATACCACTAACAGGTCCTTGTGCTTCACTTTTCTAGCAAATTTCTCCAATTTACAGTTCAGGAGCGTCGAATGTTTCACTCTCAGTAGTATCTGTGCTTGTAATTTTTTCACTTATATGATCAAAAAATAAAAAATATATACATTGTTATTATCATCCAAAAAGAATCGCTCAATAATGGATTCCGTAAAAGTTGCAGTAGAGGTTTATGGTGGTGCTTAAAGAGCATCAGAAACTATATAAAAAAAGAATCCCGAAGTATATTATTTATGAAAGGAAAAGAAAAATTCTATTTCTAATGCTTAGAGGATGTTTTCGCCATGTATTAGGTACTAATTAACTTTCCTACTATATCGCGGGGCCTCTTGTTTATAATATTTTTTCAGTGACTGAAGGGCCTGGGTTGTATGGCTAGGTAAGCACAACAGTAGTATATTAGTATCGTCGGCTGACTAACATGTGAGGAGTGTCCATCAAGTATAAGGGTAACTAGGCCTTCAGTTTTCGACCTATAAATATTTCTGTCATCCATTTGATCCTAGAGATTAGTCCGTTATCATAGTTGTCAACTCTCTTACATTAAGAGGAGGCAAAAATACTTTCTATATTACAGCATGCTATTAGAGACACAGTATCTCCTATCTTTTTTTTATGTTGATGCTAAAAACGATTTGGTATCTCTGGCATCTAGTATAGTTTAACCGGTTTAATGACAAGTTGTATTCGACTATATTTTAAATTCTGCCTGTTTATTTTGAAGACCATTTCCAAAAAGGTATAGTTATACTTCAGTTCAAGCCTCGGGCTAGCGCAAGCGATTATTCTTCTTCTTTAGAATAGACATAAAATCTTTGGCTACCTTAGGCTCTTTCCTGATTATTTCTTAAAACGGTATGTGTTAGTCCTTACCTTTACTGCAATCGACATTTTATATGATTATTTTATACGACTTAATTTTCATGTCCAAGTGAGTGGTGCTTTCAGAATATATGCAGCACCTTACAAGTAGTTATATCCTTTATATCGCATTCCTTGTCCACTGCAATGGATTAAGCGAACAGGGGGGCGCATACGCACAAGGCATTTGGGAATCTATACCGATTTTGCCCTATGTAAACACAAACTTGTTGTTAACGCTGTATCATTGAAGTAACGCAGAATCACTAGATAACTACAACAAGGAAGGCATTTATTGCAGTTTTCATTCAAAAATTCCAAATTACTCAAAATGCGCGCTACTGTAGATTTGCCACCTCCTTTAATTTATTAACGACCTTCACTTTCGTTAGTAATCTAACTTCTGTTTAGTGCTTATTCGTCACTCCCCTCAGAGAGCGTATGACCGGAAGTTGGGACCAAGCCTGTCCCCAACCGGAAGTGAAATTCAGTGGGCAGTGGCAAGCACGAAAAATAAACACCGTACAATAAAATAGGTGGGAACAAGCTAAGTATCGACACTGCATTGGCCGACCTCGGCATGGCGGTAAAAAATAGCGACGGCGGAATTTGATAATTGGTAGGCGCTTTTTTTTGAAAATTATGGCCGACTTGGTACGCCAAGGTGAAACGTCATGGTCTACCCACGGGCAAAACTGTTGCCAATTATTTTGTTTTTGATGGTATGGTTGGTTTTCAACAAGGTAGTGGGATGGTTGGTTCTTTATCTTCCCGTATTTATCCGATAATATTTGTTACGTTATGTTTCAAGTATCTCCACGTTATCTCCACTTTTCTTTCGTTAATATTAAATTTCTCACTTAGTTGCAGCTTGATACTGATTTTTAGGAATACCTGAGTTGCGTGTTTCAATATCATTAAGTGCCTTGTTTTCCGTTATTTGTCGCTATAATTATGTTGCGTGCTAAGTTCTTCTTTTTCGAATCCAGTTAAGGTTATCCTACTTTTGACGAAATTTGTAGGTACTAACGCTTACATATTCAGTAAAGAATCGTATGTTTTCCTGGCCTTTACAGTGTTCATTTTTCTTTGCTTTATTTCCTTGTTATTTATTTTATTATTATTATTATATCGATTATCGCCATTTTTGGTTGTTTTCGACCAGATTTTGGATCCAACAAACTTTGTCTCTAAACTTACAAATGTTAGAGTAAATAACAGCGAAGAATAATTTTCTTTTGCCCAATTAGTTTTTTTTTAACCTACAGTTCCATTAACTTCATCTAATGATCTTTTTTCTATGTTGATGGAGAAATGCTTAGAGTAGTTGAGCATCAAATGCAATTTCTACAGTAGGTAAACCAATAATGATATTCACGTTCAGGAGCAAAAATATTTGATGTGTTTACCATCATAAGTTCAAAGTAGCAATCATTACTCTTTAAGAGCCATATCTATTTTCGTGATGTAAAAAAATAATCGAGTCCAACATGCGAACCCACAGGCGATGTTTCTCGTTCTGTTTTCCACGCGTGACATTTGAAATTTTTCAAGCGTTGACCAGGATGTGTTAAAACCACCCGACGGCAGAACAGGAAAGGTCCAACATCATGGAGTTTTAATCCTAGATTATTTAGTGTCCGCCGGTGTGCGGTTTTGCAATCAGGTTGTTGATAAAGTGAAACATCCGCGACGAGAGATTATTTCCAGATGTTTTTGCCTGTCCCAAATGAATTTAGTAGCAGCTTTAGGGGTGACTCTTGTTAAAGAATCCGCTATAAATTAGGACATTGTTTTGCAGGCGCGCAGATTCCAGAAAATCAGTTGAAATTTATTAACGCTGCCGGCAGGTGACCGTAAATTTCGATTTGTCTGTATTTTTACCACAAATACGTAGCGGGTCCGTCGCAAAAATTGTTGTGAATTACATGCAGGAGGATTTACATGTCTGCAAGTCGGAAGTAGCTACGGCTGCCATTTATCCTGGAAATGTAAGAAAAATTCGGGCTTACATCGGTGTAATAATGCTGTTTTGTGAACTTCTGCAGCATAACGCAGTTCTAAGATCAAGGATATGAACACCAATACCATTGGGTAAATATCAAGCGAGTAGTTTCAAATTGTTTTGTTTTATCTAAATAACCAAGCACGAGGGCTTAAGTAACGAGAGAAAGAGAGATTTAAAACACACAAATACTTATTTCACATTCTTTATAAAACCTAGTAAACGTGCAGTGCCAGTGCAAGTAAAGTGTCTTTTATTGATACGGTGGAACGTACCCGACATATTCACATGGTTATATTTATGGTCTCCACATCTAATCGTACCAGTCAGAAAATATTGTCGTTATGCGTTTTTGTGCAGCTCAGCAAGTTTTTGCAATCCACGGTAAATTCCCTCACTACATTAGTCTCATTCATTAAAACTAATCCTCGGTATACATGTCTTATTATATCGAACTTGCCGCCTCAACGGAAATACGATAATGGTACCGCATACCTGAGAAGTTGTACATAGTATAATTCGTTTTATCAGACTGCTTATTAGTATGAAATGTGACATTACCGGTAGGTATGTCAATTAATGCTTCGAGTGACGCATGGTTCTATCTCGTTAGATCGAACGCTCAAGCAGTTCTGGGAAGCGACTTCAAAAAAGTTTAGCTTTTTTGTGTAATCTCGAGCATATTCAAGTAACTCTATCGTGAGCAGCAGCTCTTTGTTTATAGATTTTGTGTTAAATAAGAAGTTTTCCTGTTTTAATTAATATCTTTCATCTTCACTTAAACGACTAAGCAAACTTATTGCTGTTATCTCTACCTAACCGGGTTGATAATTTAACTACTTTTGTAACATATTTATGTTAGGATAGAAATTTAAGCAAATATGTAATGTTGGTTACCTTCGTAGTAGGTTTGCCGACCTTATTCGCTTTTTGTTGCGTTTTACTTACTTACTTACTTTACTACTTTACTGGTGTTTTGGTGGCGTTTTGCTTACAAGAGTTGTAATTTTAATTTTAAAAAGTAATCAATCGCAATAAACAGGCAAGTTTGTTTTCTATCAGGTGTATTCAAGATTTGAGTAGTAGCTTTGGGCTACAGCTTTCTATCGCCAAGTGCAATCACGTTAATTTTACTGGAATGCATCTAAATGTCAAGTTTCAGTATACTTTACTATTTGCATTTAAACTCAGTCTGTATATGATTGGTTGAAAAACCAAATCCAGTGACAAGGTCTGTAAAAGGAATCAGGTTGAGTTAATGATTACCCCCATTGGAGTACGGATTACTAGACAGATAGTAATGAACACGAGAAGCACACTCAGCATTATATTAATTTGAAGCTTTGGAAAACGATTCAGTACCGGTATTATATGTTGTAATTATCTGCAGCTTCGGCTTACGCCAATTATACCTATTCAAGGAAAATAAAGCAACAAAATCGACACTATTAGTTTATCTAGTACATTTTATTAGATATTATGTCTCTTGCGCTATATTACGTTCTCGAGACACCATGAGCTCTTTTATTTGGTCTCTTGTAAGATGCTTTATTAGTAGATGTTAATTAATAGCTTAAATTCCTTTCTTGTTTGCTTATGTTATACCTGAATTTTCAATTTGTCGTTCAGCATTTAGAATGATTCCATTCCACCTAGTTTAGTTGTATACGACGCTGCATTCATGATATTCAAAATATATCAGGTTTCTGGTCATTTTAATTATTTTTTTTTTCATTATTGTTTTTATTTTTGTTTATTTAGCAACCTATGTGCAATAATATATACTGAACTCTTCTCTGTCAATTAGCATTAACTCCGTTTTTCATATATCCTCCGATCAACGGAATGGGCTAAAAAGATTGCAGGAGTCGAAGAGGGACTTCGACCCTCTATTAACGCCATCCATAAACACGGAGGCTCAACTCCCTGCTGTCATTTAACAGGACCTCTCCAATTCTCCAATGGCGTGAAAATTACGACGCGGAATCGAGCATAATGGATTCCTTCCCGGCTCCCTTAAAAACAATTTCCTGCTAACTGCGAATTACTTCCACGATGCAAATATTCGTAATTTTACGACTAATAAACGTTAGGGATTCTGGCCCATCTAATTTTATTTCATGTAAGCCGAGTCTGTATAATTTGGATAGCTTCGAAATGCAGCTCCGGAATTCTTCGCGCATTGAAGGTGCTACTTGTTTTTATCTCATTCGCAGCCTTGACAATAACTGATTTCAGTAATTACTATCTGCTGTAATGATGGAACTGTATAAAGCAAGCGTATTAGAATGACAAATTAAATCGAACAAATGATTTCTACACCGTTAGTTTGACCATATGCGTTATTCAATGGTCGTCCAGGCTTACTATCTGCTATAATGATGAAACTGTACCGAGCAAGCGTATTAGAATGCCAGATTAAATAGAACAAAGGCGTATATGTGAATAATTCATCCTTAGGTGTTTTTGGTTTTATCAAAACGAACATAATTCAATAAAAAGCAATAATAAATAGAAAGGGCCAGTATTGATTTTTTATCACCCTTAAATGTCGTTATACTAAGAGCATAAAGTTTTAAGGGATCATGGAGAAAACTAAATTAGCTTCATTATTATCACGTGTTTGTTTATGTTACGGAGTCTCGTACGTCCTCTGTTATCCAATCTGCTGCTTGTAAGTACTTAGATGTTTAGATAAACAGTTGAATAATCAAATCAAATTAAAATAGTTGGCTTACTGCTTGTGGCACTTTCATTAAGTGTAAATATAAACAAATATTATCAGAATGAGACAAACGTGTTTGCAATCGTTCTTTGATATACCGTATGCGCTACTTCCCTGATATTTTCCGATTTTTAAAACTACTAAAACCTATGTTAGTACCTAATACTGTTTTATTTGTCGGTGTAATGAAGTTTGTGAGCGTTAGGACTATAATGGTTAGGTTCACTTTACTTTAGAAAGCTTGAATATGCTTGCCACAGTTAATGTTAATCATAAGATATAACAATACCGATGCTTTTTTTCAAATTACTGTTACCTATATATTTTACATAAACAGTTATAGCTATAACTTGTCTAAATAAGTTACACAATTAAGATTAAACTACAAACTTTTGAAGCTTTGTGCATATACAGTCAACTGATGTCATTCATGCTGAACATATGCAGCATATAAAGTTATTTTCAGTATTAGACCAGTCGATAGCTTAATTTTCTTTCAAACCCTAAGGACCCTCTTTGCATTCAACCTGTTAAGTGCAGCCCATAAAACACACCACTAACTAGCCGGCATGCTTGCCTCAAGGACATTATCAACACATGCCCCTGGATAAAAAGCTCGTTTTCTAAGAGTAGCTGCTCACTATCTGCCTAATTTTCGGAAACGAGACTGGAGCAATTTGKGCATCTGAAGAATGCGTTSGGATATGATAAAGGTCATCCTGGTTCCTCGAAAACTGTTGGCCGGGTGTCGTTAAGGTGGTCTGCCGACGACTCTGGGTTTCAGGATCGCTGTTCGAAGTGGCATACTTAAGATAATGTGGCAGGTTTGGCGTTTGGTTCTTGTCAAATCATTAAGTAGGTAGCGGCGGCGTGTCTTAATTTTGGAGAATTCCTCGGTTGTGTCCCATGTTCGAGGTGAATTTGTTTGTTTCTAGAGTATACACAAGCTTTGACGCTGTTTACATGTGTAGAACTGATGAAGGTATTGAATACCTATATGAGGGCAGATCAGCTTAGTTGGTACTTATACTGAGAAAAAACATAAAACATCAGGTAGTTGTATATTTATTTATCTTACAAATATGCTAACGATATCCTCCAGCTAGAAATTTCAGTGAGTACACCAACTTATTCATTTAAGCACTAGAAACACTTTATTGTTGAAGCACGCTTCTAAAAGATTACCTCCACAAAGCTGTTCCTTACTTTAATTGTCACTGAAAATATTTTCACCATTTTTAACAATAATGTCTGTTGCTATTATATTAAAATGGAAATCCAATATGTCTTTATTAGGATCATACGAATGGCTAAGGTTAAAGGCTTCAACCCAAAACTATCTAATACATTTCCTACCAAAACAAACTTAATAAAAATGGTTGCAAGGTGCAAAAGTGTTAAAAGCTTCGATAAGCACAAATACCCAAAATTTGTAGAAGTGCCCCGATCCCTATATTCCCTAAAAGACGAAGAGCCCTTAACCAAAAATTGGAGATAATTTTAAATTACTCGCCGAAGATCTAAGCAATTTACTCAGGTACGCAATATCCATCTGCATTTGCTTCAAGGAATACATTTACCAAATCTAACACAACAAACCTTTTAAACCGTCGCAATCTAGTGTTTAATATTGGTTAAATGAGTTAACATGGCCCATAATTTACACTAGTGAGAAAATATATATAAAATAAGAATCTATATTAGTTGAAGACCAACTATTAAACTTTTATTGCAGTAGACGCATTAGTACCGCTTCATTGATATTAGCTCTAGTAATCTAGTAACTTTTGTATTTTCGAGGTCACCATCTACTGAGATGGTAAATCATCTATGATGATTTGGCAGGAAACTGCAGCTAACAGCATTTACTTATCTATAAAATTTTGTTTTTAATCTTTCCACGTTTATCAGTCAGTGATTATTAAAAATCATGCTGTTATGACGTGCTGATGATAAGTATGTACGAGTACATCTAGACTTAACTCTAAATTGGAGACAAGCTAGAGCAAATATAAGTTTTAAAATAAAGTGATCAAGTTACAGTGAATTTCAAACATAATGATGCGGAATCAACGCCATTTGTGTACCAGAGTTGCAGGCGTGTAGATGCGGTGTAGTAGGACACTGCAAGTAGTGATTCTAACGGCGGACAGATGGCAGGGAATGTCGATACTCTTCATTCTATCAATGGACCTTCGCGAAGTTTCGATAGCGTCTGGAATTTTCAATGGGGTATAAATAGCCCGACTGAGAGAGCGCGGGCAGTTCTGAATTCAAATAGTGATTATCAAGCGAGCGTGTGTGTGTGTGTGTGTGTGCAGTATAGTGATTTAGTGAATTAGCAGTGTTAAATAGTAGTGTTTTAAACTAGTTGTGTTTAGACTTGGGGTATTTGACATAAGTGTTTTAAATAAAAAGAAGTTGGTGAGAAATCCGCAGTTTTCGAGCCCGTAGTCGCAACAATACAGACATGGCTTACTAAATGATCTGTGCCAATGTCAGTCAGTCAATATCTATAAGAAGGTGGATACCTATGACAACATAATTACAGACCCATTTTTGTCCTAATATCTGTAATACCTAAGGTATTTGAAGTAACCTAAAAAAAATCGGGTATCAAATGTTTTTGATCATATATTAAATTAATGATTTGCAACTTGAATTTCGTGAAAACATGTCAATGGTGTTGGTAATGACCTATTTTGTGAACGGAGTAGACAAATGCTAAAACGTCCAACTTAGTTGCTATGATTTCAGTAAAGCCTTTGATTGCACTGAACATAAAATTTTGTTGGAAAATCTGGATAGTCATGGAGAAGGGGAAACAGCACTACCAATTCTTGAATACTACTTGCACCAAATCTTGAAATGGGATGTCAGTCTCAGTAGATATCATCCAAGACCTGTAGAGCTAGGGTTCCGCAGGGCTTTATTTCAGGATCTCTCCTGTTCATAATATTCGCCAATGATTTTCTGTGTAACGTAAACTGCCATTGATCATCGTGCTTGTATGGTGGGAGCTCTGTGTCCAACAGTTAGTACTCGCTATTACCTCAGTCTTCATACTTAGTTATTTGCAATACGTTCATTGAAATAAGCAACGGTTAACCATGGCATCTAAAAAAGAAGTCAAACAAATAATCTATACTGTGGAAGAATTTATTATAGCTGTATTAACTAGTGTCTAATATACATTTTGCTTGCCCATATACCCACATTTATGATGTTAAAGCATGTACGTTCTGTGATTATTTTAAATGGTTTGGATACAATATGTTTGCAATCCTTGTATGACTAGTAATGTATTTTTTAATGACTGAATAAAATACGTATATTATTATAATAATTTATATCAAATTTTACATAAGACACAGGACGTACAGATTTAATGTATATACATACCCAAAAATATTCTCGAGTTTAGCAGAACAAAACAAACGACAAAAATATATTTAATAAATAATACTTAAATGCCTGAACCTAATGTGGTTCAACAAATAATTTTTAGTGAAGATGTGGCTTAAGCTGTTCTCTGCGGCCACGTACGAACCAGTTCAGTCCAATCCATTTTATAAAAATGCATGAAGTCTTTCCGCTGCCGTCCGTTTAGGGAAGATGCATTCAGTTGTGACAGTTTAATTTCGCCGGCCCTGGGGATAGGTCAGAAAAAGTTGAGAGATTTATGGAGGCATTTGGTTTATGAGCAAGCCAAGTGAAAAACAGTAGATACTACATACGAGTGGAACACATCCGACCTAATTTGACTATTTTTGACAGCGCACTGATAAATTGCTTGTACAATTCGAATGGACGCGCTGAGCGTTTTTTAGGGTCGTGATTTATTAATATTGGTAGGTATTTCGCTAACGACAGCGATGAAAAATGGAAGAATTGTTTGCAGCATGCTTGGGTAACCGGAGGAGTTTAGTTTAATGAGGATAAATAATGGGACGGTGACAGTTGTAGCATGACGTATGTAATGTGGGAAGAACCCGAAGAACCGTCGGCAGTTACCCTTCATAAAGACGCCCGCGTACCTATAATTCCGTGGGTACACGGTGTAACCACATTAACAAGCTGCATTATGTATAAATATTCTCGCAGAATATACGTAGAAACGTATAATTTCGATTTGCATCCAAAATATAGCCACGCTGCCATTTTTCATTTTCTCGCTATTTCAACTCTTTTTTTAACTTCCAGACATCTAGAATGTACTAAGGTTCGTATATTGCTCAAAACAATTTTTCTCGATGATAAGTTTTTTCCGTTATTCGTCGTAATTTCTGAAGGACTAATACACGTAATATACCTTCATACTCTTACGTTCCTTAGTGTCGCCGCAATCCATTAAATTTTTTATCATTTTTGTAAGAAATTTCTTTTTTCAACTATTTATAGTAGCAACCATGGCGATTACTTCCATTGTCCTTCCTGTTCTGGCATCGTCTGCCAACGACTTTTATCTAATTTGAAATCGCTCTGACTATTTTTTGCACATAATGTTTAGGTCAATTTTCTGCATAGATTCCATCTGTTTGATCTTGAATGCACTGAGAAGAAAGTTCTTTGCATTAATATCTTGATACCAAAATTTGGTAACCTCGGACAAACACCATGTATGTCCATAAATTTTCGACATCTGATAGAAGAAAAGGTGAAGCAGAAAAATTCTCCACCATAAAACATGTCACCGGAAAGATGTCTCAAAATATAAATATTGAGTATCTTAGAGTCGGTTGTCGAACCAGATTTACGTCACATGAACGACAATGCAAAGCCACATATTGGTCAGAGCGTAACCAACTGACTAGCTATTTTGAGTGTCCTATAGAGCATGTGTATTTCATGCTTGAAAGAAAATTTGCACTATATACGAGTATGGGGAATATCCATAATTGCCCTGAATTCGAAACTCTCTTGAGCCACAATAGAATTTTATTTCACGAAAACTATTTAAGCAAAATTTGTCATTTTCAATGTTGTAATAATACAATACTGCATTGGCACAATAATGAACTCTTCCGTCCGGTTTCTAGTACTTAGTTGTAAATATGGCAGAAATATCATGCAAATGTACCTTATACTTTCAGGGTTGTCCAACCATTGTTACATAATTAGGTACACTTTATCTTTCAAAGTTATGTTTGCCTGGTATTTGAAGCAGTTCTTCGGAGACTTAATTAACCCCGCGTTTGATGATATTATTGTTTATCTGATCCTGGCATAAGCTCCAAGTCACTATGGAGATTTCCAATTAAACCACCAAATATGTTAGAAATTCGAATTGTGCCTATTCCGTGCCCGAACGATTCATTTCCACTGAGATTACGTTATTCCATCATAGCAGCAACTCCCGCGAGGCTTTATGCGGTTAATAATTGGCACAGAATTACAAATTACAGCCGTAAGATCAAGATGTAAACGTTCAAGGAGGATATAGCTGCTAAGTGAAATGGCCTGAGAACCAGTTATTAATGCACCGCATGTTTTTTTGCCATCCAACCCTTCCTTCCTGCGAGCTTCCTCCAGTGCAGATGTCGGGCGATATACTAATCTGATACGCGGCAGATGGTAATAGGTATATTTAGCGAGACAAGCGTAGGAAAGAACACATGTTTGTTTCACTTAAATAGGAAAATATCGGATTACGAGAAGCTTCTTGTAGATTGTGGCCTCCCTTACGCTGACCAGTTATCTACATTTTTAAACAGCGCCACTGAAATTCTAGAAATTCAGAACTGAAGCAACGCACGCATTGTCTATACTACAAACTAGATTCGAACCGCCGCGCCGTCAGATTTTTGATCTGAATTTATATTAGCATTACGAATAACCCCACTAAGGACGCCGAACAAGCGATTCGCTAGCGTTCCTATTTTTGCCGGCAAATACAAGCTTTTACGGATTGTCGATAGATGGCGCTCCATGTCAAGTGTATAATTTTTGCATAATTTAAGCACAATGTGACACAATTTCCTTTTTACTAGATAAACGTTAGGTTTTATTTTCATGTAAAGCTATAAAGCTACAAATACCAATCATTCAGTTTATCTATCGTCACAAGTATAAAATTACCGTATTATAACAATCCTTATCGTTATATAACAATTAAGAAGCTATGTACTACGGCACATTTATTTGTTTGTCTGCCCTAAGTGACCTTAAATTTTGCGAAATCGAGTTTACCATAACTTAAACTATGATAAGCTGAAAAACAMTTAAACGGTAAATGAAACTTGTGATGCAGTACTTAAATTTAAAAATTGAGCAACTAACTTTATCCGTGTTGTAATTGTGAAGAGCATATTGAAAGTTTATATTACATATTTCCATGTCATGTTCTCCTGTTGCACGATCATTAAAATATGTTTCGCTCTGAATAAGATGATAAAAAGGAGAAAAAATGTAAAACACTTGTAAGTTGCCGCCATCTACCGGTGGGACTTGTAACCTCTATCAAACAGGACCATTTTTATATCATGACAGGTGACAAAGTCGTTATCTTTTTAAGTACAGTTATCCGTAATTAGCATGTATCAAGCAATGGCTATTAATTGACATAGAAATGAGGACATACAGTAATAATTATAATTTTATTTGAATAAAATTTGGTATACAATGTTTATTGGGACGAAAAAATCAGAGAAGAATCGGAAATTAATGATGTAAGAAATGGTCGTCTACTCAATCAGATCGAGTTCCTCATGAAGAGCCTCATTCTAGGCTACTTATACAGCATCATGAAATGCCACTACAGTCTATGGAATACTACTAATAATCTCTTAGACGGTGAATGAAAGATTGTGATATCTTAGTGGCCAAGGCAGTAAATAAATCGGCTCTGTCTTGTTCAGACTCATATGTTGACCAAATACTCCACAGCTTCTAGCGTTTGTCCGGTACTGACGAACACATGAAAGTCGAACGGAGGAAATTATTAAACCAGTGGTACTTAATCATATTTTAGTTGTATTATATATTTAATAAGGGTCTGTTCCTATTCTCTTTGTTAAAGTTGATTTTAGCTAAAATCAACCCAGTAACCATGACAACTTCTTGTGAAACTGGCCTTAAGTAGTTATCAGGTAACTAGGTAATTATTATTTCATCCGACCGTAATTATTACCCTATAAAATGCAGAATTTTTTTAATTGAGGATTATGGTCAAAACTGTAACTGTACATACATAATATACAAATCGCTGTATCTGCAAAAAGTATTAGGTCTGCCTTCTGTACTATGTCAATATTTCAAAACTGCTCTCTAAAATTTTATGAGCATAGTAATAGAAAAGACTAATACTTACATCTTATTTAATCTACCACGAAAATATATTTTCTTCTAAGGAAGTGACTTATTTTATTCTAAATGGGACGTCCTATGTTTTGTTAAAACTTCGAATTTTATCGAAAATCTGAAGCAAAATAGATATGACAACGCTTGAATTTTTAAGGCCAACTTAAAGGTGGTGGAGATACCGCCAGCTGTTTGATTCTATAAGGCAACAACTTCCACTTATTTACAAAAAAAATTGTTGTATTGCGTGTAATATTGTAAGCCTGTAAAATGCAATGCAATGAAAATAAAGGTTTTCATGAAGTTTGTCACGGCATTTTTGCAAACACCACGTAACCTTTACGGTTGTTGTACAAATTGTTTATCTAAATATTATAATAATCTTACAAAAATACTATGTACGATCTCACATGTATTTATCTATAATACGAAATAATATAAATACAATAACATGTGGTACTGATGAGGATAACTACAGACACAGTTGTATGTACGGTTGCATACGCCACACATACATTCGCACAACATTTGAGGTACCGCTGGTATGTAACTAATTTCACTTCTTTCTATGATTCGACGTTTCCTGCGTTCGTCGGTGCTGGTTTCGCTAGTTCGTAATTCCTTAGTTCGACATTCCGGGATTCGTGGATATACTCTTCTGCTCTGAGTATACTATCCAAAGAAGCTTCTAAAGCAATTTGGATGAAAATGAAAACAACTTAAGAATCCCAATAAAAATAAAGCTGATAAAATGACATATCTTTGTCTTAATAATTAATAATATTACCAGCTGCTATTATTTTATACCAGTCATATAAAGCTCATCCAATATTGTTGTAATATGAATAGAACTTACCTATATTTAATATCATTCACGTTTTCATTTGGCGCTAAATACCACAACCTACTGAAGCAACGCGTGGTATTTTCTTGCAACTTTTATTTACTGCCGTTTCTGTCTAAAATCAGTTTACAGTAATCGTCCTCTTTCTTTCTTATGGCCGCTTCTTCCTGACCCGACCCCCCCGGAAATAGTGTTTAAAACATAAATCCTTTGGATCTCCAGCAGGCAAACTGCGAAACAGATAAGCGAAGCGTAAAGCATGGCAGCAGACTGGCGCGGGAGGTAAAGTTAAAACGKCCAAMACAATGCAGAGGGGGCGATGTTGAAATACTCGTGGGAATCACGCAACGCGTCTAAAATAAATCTGGCCAGGATTTTTAATCCCATCGAACGCCACTACAAGAACAAACGCACGGTAATGCAGCAGGGAAATTCCCTTCAGCAACTCCATATGTGTAGGTACGAACATCATTATCATTAACTTGTCAGTTTCGGTTTTCGCCTGCGTATTATGAACAAGCTATTTTTTTAACGTTTCATGTGCACAACGCCTCAAAGCGTAATTAATAACGTGTAACTCTACACATGCTCGCTTCAGTTCGCTAGGGAATTCCCTGATGAGCGTTTAAACGTTTCATAAATTATTTCCCTTCTTTTTTCGTCATCTAACGTTTCGGGACTAATGAATTTAGAACCTTTTATTTATGATGCAGCCATTTCCGGAGAGGTTTTTAGAATACCCGGCTTATTAGCGGGCATCGGCGGTGATTCCGTCGGATGAAAAACGGCCCCCGGGGTTTCACTGTAATTTTGGTTTATTACCGCGGCAGGGCATTGCCGTACACACGTACTCCGCAGTCCTGTGTGAATTTAGATGCGGAAGGCCGTATTCAAATGCGATCAAATTTTCATGGATCGATGTGCCAGCAGATGCTTCCGAGTTTCGAACTTTGGCATACTTTGACCCAATATACCAGAAGCCTGTTGGGTAAGATGGTGTTTAAAAAGAGCACTCGGAAATATTGAGCAGCAGACTTGCAAAATGCGTTAAAAAATTATTTTGAGAGGAGTAATGTTATGAAAAGAGAATCTTTACGTATGTTGTCCGCAATAAATCTCTTTGTCTTGAATCACATCTAAATTAACAGCTGTACAATTTTCTTACCTACGTTCTACGATGTACGTCCGCTGTCTCACTTTTTATCATTTTAATTTTTTTTGCAAATTGAATTTAACCTACTTTACATTACTTGTATTCAATTTATTATAAGTAGCTGTTGGCTTATATTATTTTATCACCGTCTTTAAACACAGACAGAAGAGATGTAGTCAGAAATTCTTATTAAATATTTAACAGCAAAATTATACTGTTATACTTTAGCTGGACCTCCAGTTAAAACTGCAAGTTTTCTTCTGCAACTGACGTTAATGTTGTTCTAACTACTACGCATACTATGTTAAGAACTGTTTTAAAATTTTTTTGATTACGTGTATTATACTGAGCCCATAACCTACTGAGCGTTTGAGCTTATGCAAAGTAACACTAGTATAGCAGATTTATATTTGGTCCTTTGTTATTTACTATCTTCTTCACTGTTTACTTCTTGCATTCAACACTATTATGCGGATAACACGCAGGTGTACTTGTCATTTTGAACCGCAGTGTCAACCAGCCTGTTGCTGCCGTTATTTTCGATCTGTCTGTTGGTGATGATGCCAGTTGCCCACATCCTCAGAATCAATGTTGCTACATTAAAAGTACCGTTGTTGGGTAAGAATAGTGATTCTTTGTTTGCCGGTGTATGTGTGCCGAGTGTTTCTGTCAATGAACATCTTCCTTCTTTGTGCTCGTCATATCGAGGTCTTGGTTTAATTATGGACAAACGCTTTCATTATACAAATCATATATTTCGATGTTTTATATATGTTATATCTGCACTGCACCTGTCACCATCATAAGATTATTCGCTTTCGAACACCACCTTTCCTATATAAAACCTTCGTTTAGGTCAGCTATGCACCATCTAAACGCCAGATTCAAAAAGCTGTTCACACCACCATTGCAGCGAACTCAAATGTTTAAACATCTCTTCTTATACAATGTAATGAAGTGCACAACGAAATTCCGAGCGGTGTCAAATCATGCAGCCCCAAATTATAAAAAACCGCATTACAGAACCGATCAGTTAACTCCTTGTTAAATAAACTTTATTCTCCTTTTCATTTATCTTGCATAGTGGTAGCTTTCTCCTTACCAATTTCGCTCTGTATATTTAGTTATTTTTGGTTTCCCTTTATTTTTTTAAATTTCGTATAATCTTGAAAATCTTGCAGCTAACCGATTATTATTGCAAGAACAAGGTTGATATTTACACTACTTTGCGTATTGCGTGTTGAAAGTTTATACAAATATAGATACAGGTTCAGAAGATACTAAAATGTGAAACACAAATAAAACTAAGCTGACTATTGCGGATATTACATATACGAGTAATATATGAACTGTAGATAACCGAGGTATGTACGTTTCTTTACTCGTTTCTGCTAACTGGTTTATTGTCTAAACGCGATGAGGATCATGTGATATTAAAGGCTGTTTTGGGTCGAAAAAAATGACCCTATTATTTCCTTATGTCTGTTCACAATTTATTGTACATTTTCGTCATAAATAATACTATAATTAGCTTACTGACGGAGATTTAAAACTGCTGACTGTTTCATGAATTTTGTAACGGACTGTAGCTACATTAACAAAAAGCGTTATACATATCTCTTACAGCTTTTGAATAACGTGTCAGTTCAGATCCCACCTTTGTTTCGTACGTACTATCGGAAAAACATGATTCACCGCTAGGCTATCCGAATTCCCTGAAGTTGGACTTCCTGATCTTGCGAAAACTCATTCAGAATCCGCCAACAACTAAAGTTCAAGCTCTCGTTCCTTATTTATTCGCGAAAGCACATATACAAGCCCCGGAATCACGTCTGTGGACATGTAACATGCAATATTTATGTTTATGGGGGGATATTTCCGTGTACGCCTAAATAAAATACACATATTTTCTAGGTCCATGTATCAAGCGTTCGACCTCAATAAATAACCTTAAAAATATGGCGATTTATAGGAAATATTAGAAATTCAATTTCAAGAAGGGAAATGGACGTAACACATACGCGTGCATCAGATAATTTATCGGCTCCACGGCGACTAGTTCGGCAATGGCACGTGAAAGTTAAGCACTGCGATCATTACAAGACCAGTCTATTGAGATGTGAGGGTCCACGGTGATCATTTTGAATGTGACGGGCACAAAAACCGATGCCGGACCACCCGCCGTGATTACCGCTGAAGGTATTAAGACTTGTTTTGGACAGACAAATCGTTTTTATTCCGGTATTAGTTATACTGTAATTTCTATACCATTGTTCAAAGAATGTTTTAATAAAATGTGGCTTAATACGAACTTCACTTTTGACACTAGGTCGTTTCTGAAGTTTGACCACTCTTCGGTTTGGTCCAGAAATATTAGTAGTTATCTGGGCTCAGGGGCACTTTTGACACCCTTTGTAACTTCGTTGTGGATAAAGCTAGAAGCCTAGATTTCCGTTTACTACGATGACATACTACAACTAGCTGTATTCCCAAATTGCATACTATTCATACCTATAGTTTACGATCTAGGTTTAGTCGAAGTTCTTTAATTTTGTCACTGACAAAATCACTCACTCACCGATCATCAAAATTCCGAGGTACTTTAGCAGATACACAAACTTCAAATTTGCATTCAGTTAGTGTTTAGCCTATAAATGAAGGAAAAACTGAAACATCTCGAAATTTCAACTTGTTCTATTGAATATATTTTATGTATCTTGATATTCTATTGCTACTGTGTTACTATCCGCACTAGATGGATCAATGCCAGCACCCGCATAACCATGAGAAGCCACTAAACAGATTGCCTAAATTTAAGGATCAATAAAACATAAAAATTATACACCTTAATGGCTTTGTTTTTMCAAGTTTGTTTCATTCCGCGCCTCTGAATTACATCCCCATTAGAAGTTACTGCGTTTTGTAATTGCTTCTGGGACCTTCCGTTGCGTAAATCAAGGCTCTAAAAACGAACATCTCGAAACTGAGTGACACATTATTACATTTTCGTCGCCTCGGAGACAGCACTAGGGAGCCATTTTTCAAAATTTTATATCGGTGGAAGTTATAACTGTCATGCTTTTTCTTAATATTGTTCCGCGGAAGATGTCAGGCGTGCGTAATAAAGTACTGTTGCTGGCAGACTCTTATTAAACAATAGCTAATTTTGAACACGCCCCTGTAGTAATAAAAAAGGCGGTTACATTGAAGTATGCCTATTAGAATGTTTTTTTTCCTGTAAATATGTAATGATATAGATTTTGGGTGTTCTTATTAAAAGAAATAGTACTTCAATTTAATTCACATTCAGTTTGTGCTAAATGTTGCCTTATCGGTATCATTTTCAAAAGATGTGTTTACGTATTCGATATCTCTGAAACTGTTACAAAGGATTTTAAGAAACTGTTAATCAGGTGTCTCTTTTCTTAATTATATAATTACCTAAACATTACATAAAATATAAAATAGATATGTTTTATTATATTTCATAGTACAGGATTTTGATTACCATAATTATTGGAAATCAACCACAGATTCAGAGTGTTATTATTCAATTCAGTATAAATGATATTATTTAAACTGCAAATTTTGCTATCATTTGGCGGTCTCCCTTTAGTTTTAACAGATGCTGCCGGACTTAGTTTAGGGCAAACGATTTTTTATCATTCCGAGCATTTTCGTCTTTGCGGTCATGATCCAATAGAAGCATGCAGCTCCAGCCATCCGGTACTCCCTTCCCTTTTCTGCGGGGTAAGGAACGAACGAACGGTAGCCCTTTTATCCCTACTCAGGTGCTGAGAGCGATGAGATCACAGGCCGTGTGACGGTGTAATAATTAATCAGAAGCGAAGCGACTCATTATCGCCAACTATCCATTTCAGACTCCAGGAAGTCATTAGATGAGGTAGAGCTAATGGCGCCCTCTACCTTACTTTATCAAACACATCTTGAATGCTCCCGCCGCCATTTCTATAAGCCACATAAATTATTTACCATGAATGTGTATATTATAGTTAGCATTTTACGGCATGTGTGTCTTAATGGCTCCGCAAAAATTCACGTCTGAAAGTACAGAAACAGCTGCAGAATGGGAAAATTACAAAAGTAATATTAATGAACGTAATATTCCTGATTTCTTTTGTAGCTGTCAGTCAGCTAAAGTAGTAAACTAAGGTGCTGTTTTTAGACTGTAATCGCAATTCAGTCTCTAAATGTACGTCATATTAAATTTGACATTTTTATACAACCAAATGCAAATACAAATAAAGAGTGTGTAAGTTTTTTTTCAATATCCACAGTAAAGTAAGCTTTCACGCTAAAATATTGAATTACACTTTGTCTCTATGGCAGTTAGTATAAAAGACATTCAGTCAACTATGCATCACAGAAATGCGTCACAAACTATCGATTGATCAACTATTGCATTTTTCAAACTGTAAGTTACGTTAGAAGAATGTGTCACCTCACACCATTCTTTTTTACTTAAAATTAATCAGCAAAGCAACAGCGACCGTTACTAACTCTCAACTATATGTGCATAGATTACAACAGCCGAGTAATTATATTTACTTATGTGATGTACATTGTTAGTTTTATCGTCATATTTACGTAATTATACCTCCGCGAGTATTGTTCTTGTGAACACGAGCAGAATATGTTAAAGTGTAAAACTGTTATAGAGCTTAATGTACATGGACTGTGCTTCGTAAAACGTACACTTGCCTTATACCATTGAGTATACTCAATGCTTATACTAATACCTTATACTAATACATCGTGACACCTTCTCACTTTCATACTGTATTATTTGTTACACTGTCGTACAGTCTTGTCTGTTTAATAAATAAAACCGTACTGACTTTTGATTTTTGTTTAGCTTTTAAGCTGCTCCCAAGGGTATTCAAGTGAGATGTATTACACTAATGCACTTTACCGACGAAGACGAACTCGGTTCATATTTATACCCCCTCTAATGGAGTGTTTTTGTTCCAGACATAAAAGAAAAGTACAAAACTTCCTCCCTTGTAAAACTTCACCGCAAAACAACTGTGATGCTCCAAACGCCGCCGCTGTCATCTTTGAGGACCGACACGACGTCATTCCAAGGCCTACTCCTGGCCACCATCATCATCATACGGCCGGTGGGCATGTAGTTGCGCCATCGATAGAGGTAATTCATTGTATTTAATTACTTATATTTAAAGATTTTGTCAGATGCATGTGAAGACTTCTAGAATGCTTAGTTATGAAACATTAGTGGATCCCTCTGACTTATTATGTCTGCCAAAACTAGTTTGATAAATTGTGTCTCTTCAATTATTAACTTGCGACAAATTACTTCATGTTAATTTTGTTGAGGAATAAGCTCTCTTCGACTATGCAGCATAATATGTATACAAAGGTACATATTTCAGTTTCAGTATTAGCAATTATATACGTACAAGTATCCTGTAGGGAGTTACTGTTTACTTTAGCTCCATCTGCTACAGTACTCATCTTTCGTTCGTTGTAGGCTATTGCATTATGAGCAGGACCAAAAGGGTACCTGTATATGCACCGTGGGTATAGCTAAAAGGAGAAAAGGATATAATTACTATACTTAGTCTGGGAGCTGGAACCGGAAAGTTTTTGGTGATGTAACGAGAAAGCACACCAGGTTACCAACCTGGAGAATTCCGGATTGTTTCTCGGCCATATCAAGTAAACGCTTTTCCCCTCAAAATTTGCCTGTTTCCCGATAAACATTTGTAATAAAATTATCCTTATGTACATACTGTGTGTTTAAGATAAGAATGAACAGCATGGAGATATCGCAAACGGTAAAAATTACAAAAGGTTGTAAGAAAAAATATGCACATTTAAGAGGTTTGAAATTTTAAGAATTGGATTGTTTTTCTGGAGTTATTTAATGTATTATAAAAAATAAAAGGTACTTTCTTGTTGCCACTTTTTCTGCTCTACGAAATATATAGCATATGGTGATGATCAGTACAACGTTTCGTTTCGGATAAACCATCACCAACTTTATTAGTTGCAATATGGACCCCTTCCTTCGAATAAAAACCACGTTCTGCAATAAATAGCATTTTTTCATTGTGAATTCAGCGTTGTACGTCACAATTCTTGTGTTTTTTTTTTAGAAACAAACATTGCGCTTAAAATTTGCAAATGCTGTTTTGTAGAGCAGAATTGGTAATGAGAAAATACCTTTCTAATTTTTATAACCCTTTAATTTAAAAGAAAATAACTTGAATTCGCAGGATTTCAGTCTTTTTTGAGTATCTCCAGAGCTAAACAAAATTTTGTGCATTCCTCATCAGCTTGATGAGTTGACTCCCCAAATAGGCATATTTTTTATTATTTAAGCTCATTGTAACTTTTAAAACTCTTTATAAAAGAAATGGTGCAGATGTGTGGATGTCAGACAAATTCAATTTAGTTCTGCGAGAATTTAAGATACTTCTGTTCTTCAACAGTTCTGAACATAGAATATTCTTTCATACAAATGGTAATCCAAGTAATATAATCTATTTGAGGTTATTACTAATGTACTACCTTTATAACTTTAATAATTTTTGGGTGTTTTTTCTTGTTATAAATTATTGTCATTAATAACGTTATGAAGCATGAACTGAAGTTTTTGCATTGTGTTATAAGAACCGAAAAGAAAGTGGCCAAACAGACACCTGCATAGCAATGGCCAAATATTTAATTTCCACGGAATGAAATTACGTCTATTAACCTAACAAGTGCCCGTAAGAAGGCAAACATCATTCCTAATACAAATACTAAAAAGAGCAAATCCATAGTGTCTCAGAATTGCATTTAAATAATGGGGAAAATAATTGTTTCTCGATTAAACTGTTTCGTTGTAATGTAAGTACAATGCACTGTCATCACTACTCATTCTGGTTTCAGTAGCAAGTTTACATAACTTTTAATAAACGAGTCCCACAATAAGGTATTCGCTCCGTGCAAGTCTCTGGAGGGAATAAGTAAAACGATCGAAGCGCTCGAGATAGTGAAGCAGAGAAACCTTGGCGGAGGTAATCCTATGTTTTTATATTAAAATAATAAATAATATATACCATAACGTTTGTTGTGTAGTTAATATTGCAAAAATATATGGTAAAAATAGTAGTGCGAAGTTTTATCGGTTTCCAGTAGCAGCCCATAAGGTGGAACGACAAAGGAAACAGATTTCTCAAGAAAAAAAGGAATAAATTCCATAGACGTGTATTGGCGTGGGCGTTGAAATAGTATTTTATGGCATATTTTTCAAAGCCGGTTTTATTAATTATTGATTCTTTTGAATCCTTATATAATTCTTTTGAATCCTTTTGAATCTGACATACTGCCACAGTATTTGCAATAAAATGAATTACGTAAGTATAAGAATACTACATTCAATTAAATATTTCAGTAAACCATCATCGAATGTTAATCTACTGTAACGCGATCTAGTAGATTCGTGTCGGCACCAGGTCGGCACTAGAGAGTGAAGGATCACTGTCACCGTGACAGCGAGAGTAGAGTAAAAATACGTTTCTTAACGGAAATTAGTGAATAAAAGTAATGTTCGTTAGTAATTATTGTAGTTTTCTATAAATCGTCGGAGCTCACGTTTTAGTAAAAGCGTAACAATGCATATATTTATGTACAGTCCGACATCTTTTTTTTTTCAAACCATGGGTCGAAACAAAGCAAACGCACGGAGCGAACAGTATTCTCATTTCAATAGGTGGCGCTGACTTCTGTGAACATGCAAAATTCTCATAAATGGTTAACAGAAAAACAAACTTTGACTTGTTTCTTCATTCCTCTTTCAGTTTACTAAACTTCCTCGATAATGAAAATGGCTTTCAAATGAAGTGTGTAACATGACCCCCTTGCTATTAAAATTTCCATGGTGTTGAGGTCGTAGCCACTTTGGCGCCATCGACAATTTTCAGCAAACTATATCGCCTATAAGATTCCTTCCCGAATTTTATCCATTCTTTTAATTTAAAGCTTTCAGAGGTTAGTATGGGAGAGGGACCATAGTATTGAGCAGTGCTTATCTTTGTACATAAGTTTGTATTTTTACAGAAATTTGAGTGTTTGTTTTTCTAATCTATATTGAGAGAAAAATTTTAGTTATGGTAACGCGCGATCCAAAATTAGATCATCTATTATTATTGATCACGGACTCGATTGTTAGTCAAAATACAGGATGTTTCACGAATGATAATGACCCTGGCGAAATTAAAAATGCAACCCAAATTACATTCTCATAGCCAATGTGGTTATTTTACATAATGGTATTATTTTAAAAATTAATTGAGAATCCATGACGGCTATGCATTATGGTTCCTGTCACTGTATTTATTAGAAGTCAAAATTTATTCAAATGATGGAAGCAGATATGATTTTGATTTATGGTGAATGCAAGAAAAATGCTTCCGCTGCTGCCCGTTTATACAGACAACGTTTTCCAAATAGAAGAGCTCCTGCCGATACAATTTTCAAGAGACTTCAATTAACTTTAAGGACAAACTGACCGCCACTGAAAAAGTCAAGAGAAAGAACAGCAACAGGCCCTTACAATGAAATTATAGACTATTGGAAATGATTGACGAAAATCCTCATATTAGTCAAAGGGTAGCCTCAAGAACAACCGGTATTAGTCTGTCTTCAGTAAACCGAATAATTAAAGGCAATTAATTTTATCCGTATCACTTGCACTTGGTTCAGGCCTTAAAGGAGTAGATTATCCTAAAATACTGGCTTTTTGTAACCTTTTTCGGGAACACCAAAATTTGAATGTGAGATTTTATGACAACATCTGCTTCTCAGATGAAGCAAGATTTTCTAATAATGGTGGAGTTAACAAACATAACATGCATTATAATGCATAGTGCGCAAGAAAATCCACGTTGGATTCGAGAAGGACATTTTCAAACTATCTACTCGACTAAGGTCTGGTGCGGAATATTGGGGAATCAAATTATTGGGCCTTATTTTTTTCGCGATAGTTTAAACGGCAATACTTATCTAAATTTTTTAAGAAACATTTTACCGGTACTCCAAAATGTAAATTTACAAGTAAGACCAGATCTATGGTTCCAACAAGATGGGGCACCTGCGCATTATCATAGAATAGTGCGAAATCATCTTAATTTGGTTCTGCCTAACCGATGGATAGGAAGAGGTTCAATTAATCGTTGGCCACCGAGAAGCCCGGACCTTACTCCTTTGGTTTTTTTTCTGTGGGGAATGGTAAAAGAGCAAGTATACCAAACACCAATTGAAAGTGTAAAACATTTAGAAAATAAAATACGTGATGCATGTAGATCCATCACTCCAGAAATGTTAATGATGTTAAAAGATCGTTTTGGGCACGAATTCAAGCTTGTGAAAACAGCGGAGGGCGACATTTTGAGCATTTATTACATTAATGTTATTGAATATACATTTTTCAAAAATAAAATTTGTTTTACAATACCGAATTAACTTAAAGCAAATGATTGAAGTTTATGTCGAAATTTACGAATTTATACAGCTCTCTACGTTTTATATTTTTTAAGACGAGGAACAATTATCAATGTTACCTCTGCACATGTATTTTGGGTTACATTATTAATTTTGCCAGGGTCATTATCATTCGTGAAACATCTTGTATTATAATATCATATGCATATTTCGCACTTTCACTTCCCGGCGTTATTTCACCTCATTTCCGAGTTTATAAAGTTCCCAAAATTAAATCTCCATACGGAGCCCGGCTTGTGTTAATACCGCGGTGATATCCGTTGTCACCTTGTTTTGAATTCGCACATCCGGTTGCCTTTGTTCCTGGCGTGCGGCTTTTGTCCGGCGACACCTTGAAAGGTTCGAAACAAACGCGGCTGCCGTTTTTATCCCGCTCCCTCTACCGCTGCGTGGAAAGGGCGAAATTAATTTTCCTTTTATGTCCGAATGTAATGCAAACCAAATAGCCGTGAGCGAAATAAATTAAGCGGCCCAACTTGGGATGATGTGTGTGCGGAAACGCTTTGACTGAACGAGTCGCTATCATTTTAGAGTAATTGTCCGCAGGGGACTCCCGTGTTATGTATAAACACGCCCCGGATCCCAAAATTTTGCGTGTAACTGCTCGGAAATATAGCATATTACATTTTGGGTCTTTAGTGTCTAGAAATATATATTTTTTATATTGTTTTGCAACTGTGGTATCCTTAAGTTTCTTTAATATGTACGAAACACTAGATACCACTACAAGAAATACAAAATAGGCACTTAATTATTTTATCAACATCTGTGTTATAAGAGCATTATTATAGCACTCATTTGAGTTGAGTAGTGAACCCCGTTACACCGCTAGTGGTGTAATGAAAGATCTCCAACCTTTAATTAAAAATTTATTAAAATGCACAATAGTATATACTTAATTTAACTAAATAACTATTGTAATAAATGTGGAGTACCCATTTTTTACAGTTAGTAATACTAATGGCAGATGAAGTCACATGATCTGAATGCTTGCTAATAATATTTAAATTTTGTTGGGAAAGGTCTGTTGTAGCTCTTCTAAGAAGGCTGAAATCTTGTTAGGAAATGTTGACATAGTGTTGAACGATACGTTTTGATACTTCTAGGTATCAGTACTTTTGCTTTCGATACCCGATATTTTGTATCGATACTTGGTGTTGCGATATTTCGCTGTATCGATAGCAATCAGAGTGGTATCGAATCATTTATTTTCTACCAACCATATCCTCATTATCTTCCATTAAAATTGCGGAAAAGAGTGGCAACAACTTTACTATAGTATAGCATTATATTTTTATACCTACTCTGCCAAACTATATAGCCTGATTACGGTTTTGATAAAAAGCATATCTTTAACGCAATAGGAACTCTTCTTGTAGAACAACATTGGAATAATGTAAATTGTGCCCGTGTAAATAATTTATTGGAGGCTCTAATTTGTGTTTATAATTGGATTCTCATAAGAAATCGTGAGCGCTAAAATGCCAGATTAAGTCTTAAAAATGGCTTACCTCTCATCAAGGTATGTGCATGTGCACTTTTTTCTATTTAGTAATACAGTTGCAATATAAAAAATCAGGTGAATTTCCTTTGTGTTGGTTGGATGTTCCATAAATTAATTCTCGTAATAAATCCCCAAATGCCGTCAATCCCTTTTTAGCAAATATGACTATTTTAGTCCATCCTTTTTCATCATGTGTTTTTTTCTCACCAATGTTCAAATAAACGCAAACTAACAATTCAGTTTAATAAAATTCACTTATTTAATTCGCTGTCCTTGCATGGTGCAAAATTATTGATATGTTTAACATGATGCACTAATAACTGACGAAGCTGAAGAATAGAAAGGTTTTTAGAAACAATGATGTAAATTATGTAAAGCAAGAAGTGTTTTAATTCATTTCATATCGATTTGCTATTTCGTGGATCGATATTTATCCGATACTATGAATATCGATACTCAGAAAACGATACGATACGTGTATCGATATACAGTATTGCGATACGTATCGATAACGAATATCGATACATTCTGATATATCGCCCAACAGTATACTGGAAGCACTGTGACATTGCACTAAATATGTTTATACCAACAGGAAGCTTTGTGCAATTACCACCAACGAAAAACTCCATCAACAGCATGATTAGAACGCATCGCAAAACATCGTTGAATTACTTCATCCATGCTCACTCCTTCAGTGACAGTAATAAATAATTCTTGGGGTGCTTTGACCTTCGTGCTTGGTATAAATATTTGAAAAAGATGTCTCTGTTTTTTCACCTTTTCTAATTGCAGGTTAGTCAGTTCTTCTACTCTAGAATCTTACATATGAAGTTACATCAAGCGTTCAAAACGTTTCTATATTTATTAAAAATAATTCCCTATCTCCAGCTAACTTTCAAAAATTTTGAAACATCCTTGTTTGTTAATAATTTAGATTTCCTTGGCGTGTGTCACACTGATTGCTTTTTTTCAAAATAGTTATATCAATATTTTGCTTGATAGGGGTAGTAGCTCACAGCACAATCAATGTGCGGTTAATAAAAAATTTCGCACCTATCTTTACACTTATCCGGTAAAAGTGACGAGAAAACGTTTGCAGCACTCATTATTTTGGTTTTTGATTGCACCATTTGTACCAAAAGCGGTTACCGTAACACTCCGAAGGTTTCCTTACTTGTTATTTTGAATTGAACTTGTTGATTCAGATCTTTTTAGAGATTTTTTAAAATTAAGCAGATGTATGTAGATAAAGTTTTGTACATCACACGTGGGTTATTAGAGCATATTACAGTAACTTGTGTAATTACAAATAAAGCTCTGGTCATTTGCAATCCTTCACGCTCATTGTGTAATAATGCTTAAAGTAAATAACTATTATTTAAAGCGAACCCTTCATGTAATATACGACCTTAGACGATGTTCAAATAACTTCTATTTAACTAATTGAAGTAATTCGTCGATTTCTATATTTTACTCCGTTCTAGTTATACAGTGAGCGTCCAATATACCTTCCCACCACTTTATTCTACGCATTAATCAAGAAGCTTCCTATAAAATCCGGAATATGGGTGATAACTGATTTTGCCCATATAAAATGAGAGTTATTTGACATAACATCAGATTTTTTTATCAAAGAAATCTAACTGTCATATTTCAGTATGATGGGAAATGTCATGGAACCCGCAATAATACCGATGGTATCCTTCCTGCTACAATAGAAATGACTAAAAAGCATTTGATTTCGATTTTTTAATCGCAATTGTTTAAAGTTTAGATAGTCAGAGTGTAATATGACCCCGCTTGCTATATAAAATTCTGAAATTGGTAGGACTGTCCATGTTTGATTTTGACTAAAACATCACCTATAAAAGGAAATGATTTTTCAACTATCTTAATCATATTTTATCTAAACCCTCTAACTTAACGCGATTAAAGGCTATGAGCGCACTGTAGTTGTCTAGTTGTCTTATTTCTAGACGCTTGGGCAGTTTTGAGTCTTAATTCTATATAATGAAGTATCGTTAGGGAACTATGTACATAGTATTATCCCACATGGAGACTTTTACAACTAATGATATTTGTGTACGAGTTATCTGTTAATGTTAAATAGGGAGCTTTTGCGATATGTCAGTGGGTTTCGTTTAACTTTCCATTTGCTTCAAAATGAACGCTTCAAATTGCATTTAAACCGGTAAAGCTAAAAGCGTACCATAATATCGTTCTATTAGTTAAACAATAATCAACCTCGTATCCTGCTATTGATTAACGTATGCTACAAAGGATTTTGTTAAAAGCTTTTAGTGCACTGTAACCAACTCATGTGTTACGGCTTATAGTACCACTTTAACTATTTTGATTTTCGGGTCTAGAGCTGCGATGGTAATGGCGAACCGGAGATCTGCCAGGAGAGTGATGAATATGTTCCTATGTTGTACGAAGAACCGTTCCACAGCAAATCCAGTTCCCAAAGGTTTGAATCTGTTTCGGAATCAGAGGAACTGGAAACATCACTGTAAGGAATTGCTTCTTGTATGGTGGCAGGGCAAGAAGTGATGTCCCACAATGCCATTGTGTTGTGAAGTCAGCTTTATCATTTGTTATATCTACAAGTTAATTTCATAGTTCGTCCCTAATCATAGCTAATAGCTACTTACGCGTCACATATCATTACATGTTTGACATAAATTACTCCTTAGCTCCTAAGTTAGTCAGGTGTTTTGCGTGTCCGAACAATTCGTGTAGTATGGTGATTTGTTAAGGGTTAAATTTCATTGCAAATGTGTATGCCACGTAAATTGGTAGTCACGGGCCCTGCGACCTTATATGAAGAGAAGAGGCGGCACTATAAGGAGAGCGGCAAAAGGAGGAAACCTTAATACAATTTTTAATGTTTTCGGATTTTATATATAGCATTTATAAATATGCCCATTATATAACCATCTCACATTAGTTTATAACTTCCTGTTCGTATATAGTATTTCCTGATAATCTTTTTATATATTTTTTTATACTAAATAAGAACGTGAAAAGGGATGTAGACTTAAAAGAGTCAAATTAAAAATCATATCAAAAATTATAATTACAGTTATTTTCGTGAATTTTATTATAAACTTGTTCGATGTTATGCAATTTTATGCATTTGCTGAACAAATATATTTGTCCCTGGAAGACATAAAATTCGGAATAATTCGGCCATTCTCCCTATCCCGCCCAAATGTGGATTCTGCAGTAGAACAACAGCTTACTTATGGCTCTATTCGGTTAATTGCGAGCACGAGTCGTCGACAGGCCGCCAGTTTGTTTATGGCTCTCTCCAGAGCCGCCTCAGCTTTTTCCCTGCAAGAAACATAGTCCGCGTCGTAAACGCCCGTATTAAACGTAAACGACAGCGGAACAGATTTCATTTGTTTATACGGATGAAAGCGAGTTTTTCTTTTATGTGGCGGGCCTTTCGTGGTCCGGGATATTATATCCGTTTGATGAATGATACACTTTTCGGAAGATGCTGCTAGGCAAGGTATAAAAATTTTATGGTGATGTGGTCCTACTATCCTGGTGTTTGTTTCCAAACATTGTAATGGGCTCGTGGAGGTACCTCGTAAAACATTTCCGACAACGCGCAGGGAGTGACGTAAAAGTTTTATTAATGCCTTTGATGCGTGTGTGCAGCAAGCAGGGCTTGTTTTAAAGCAGGGAATTACTGAAAGGCGACATGTCATGCGAAAAGAAGACAGGTTCCAGTGCATGGCAAATGAACAGTTTCCGCAATTGCGACCATTGATATTCAAAGGTGCCTCATTCTATCTTTAGAGACTAGGGACCAGTTCTTACACTTCACAATTAGTGATCATTAAGAAAATTACCGCAGTATCCTCCTTTTTTTCAGTTTCAAACTTTTCTCAATTTACTGGTAAATGTACACGGAGCAGCGAGATAAATACTTACTGATTACGCGAACTGCAAAGGCTTTTTGCCTGCGCATTGTTCTGATGTATCAACCCTTAACAAGGGTTCCAGCTAATACATTTTTTTGGAACTAATCTTCGAAGTGTAATGATGAAGAATATCTCAAATTATAAATCTCCATATAGTCTTTAAAACAGAAATTGTTGTCAAGCGATGGTATTAGTTCCCTTGCCAAGAACTTCATCCAGTGCGCAAAGTATTCGGTCTCATTATACACCTACCACGTCGCTTAAGTCTTTATATGCTTTTGCAACAATGCCTTCTACGGTAGCCAATCTTGTCTGCCAAACATCGTAAATCCTCAATGCTCGAAGAGTAATCTATAAATCTCTCCACTCACATTCCGTCGGTTGTTTATGGCGAGGACATTTCCGCTATGTACTGGGAGATTGCATATTTGACTTAAACTATCATCAAAATAAATGTTTTACTCAAGAAAGTAGAAATCGTAGTTAGGAAATGTAAACAATTGGTGCCTGTATATTAATTAATCCTCACTATTACTTACCTATACCCACAGTTAAAGCAGTTTCATCTACTTCTATAATTGTTGTATTTGAGTAAACTGTGGTATTGAATCGTTTGTGGAGGATAATCTTCTAGCCATAATGTCCCGGGCGTGTTTAATGTGTGAAAAATTTTAAAATCTTGGTTGACTTTTTTGTTTCAAGTAATTCAAAGTAACTTTGGCTACATGTGGCCGTGCACCGTCTTGGTGAAGGAGTGGATTGCGGAGGGTGTTAAAATAGGGTAGAATGGCGTTGGACCAAAGGTGATCTGATGCTATGAGCAGTAAACCCCTTTGGTGTGGAGGACCAGTACACCAACGGCCCCGTTTTCATGCCTTTCCACCCAAACTGAAGATCGCGTCTTTTACCACGACGCCTCACACTTGTTCAACTATCACGCATACAAAGACAAAATCCAGATTCGCCGCTATGTTATTCCTCGTTTAATTGTGCTCGTCCTCTGCACCACCAGTCGGTTAGGCTTATACTCAATCATGAGAGGTAGCTGCAGATGGAAACTGTATGAAAACAAGTCGAAACTTCTTATTCGGCGTTAAGCTGTCCACATCCCAAATTAATATTCCATAAACCACCGATTTGCAAGAAACAAAAGCCTAACACATCTTGGGTTCTTAGGTTCTTCGTCGACGCCCTTCATGTTCGAATACAGCAGCCCACTACTGTGTTTATCATATTCGTTTTAATAGCTGTATCCTCGAAGAATGAACCCTTCTCTCGAAAATGTGTAAGGGTGTAAAACCGCAAGATCTGGGTGAACCACTTCCATCAACATCAGCATTCAGGTCACATATATTCCTATATATTCTTGTATTCTTCAACAGTAAAACTAACTGGATCTCCATGGACGTCTTACAAGATGTAAGATAAGGTTACACGGTTACACCCTGAGCTGAAAAATCAAACCAAATTGTCTCAGGGCGAAGAGGCAACTCATAGATCTGATGATCTCTGGAGGGTTTTATACAGCCCAACATTCGACTCCCTTGGTCCGCTATGTTTACCATTTTGTCGCAACGCTCAACATGTCTGGCGAAATACAGCTGTTTAAGTTTGATCAAGCAGCGTCGACGCCCTTATTTGAAAGGCCGAAAAAAAACTAACATGCGTATTACTAACAATTGTTCAAATAAAACATTACTGGGTGTAGATGTAGGTTTTATAAAAGCCGACCTGATTACTAAAGAATGAGTGTGAAATACGTATCGTCCAAACTAATATACAAATACAATGACAGGATCATTTCCACCTCATATCTTAGAATAGCATAACGTGTTTGTTGCAAATACAGTTTCGTAATTACATACCCTATGTGCTTGTCAAATTGTACACACTTACATGAGCATTTTTTTATAAATATCATTTTTCCTACACGAACTAATTCCTGGTCTTGTTTCAGATGATAGACGTGAAGAACAACATCCACTACCCCAGCGGTTACCCCATGTCGCAGCACCCTCCAGTGTTCCTCTGCTCGTCTCCGGGCCCAGATCCTTACAGCTCTCAGGACCTCTACAATCCAGTGTACGAGGAACTCAGCGACGCCGACAGCGAGTTAATACCCGACACCCACAGCGAGGACGAGTTCGCCGAAGACGAGCTGAGCCTGGGAGGAGAGCACGAGCGAAGGCTGGACATCCCACCGCCGCCCTATCGACCGGAGTCGTCGTACCGAAGAGAAGTCCCCAGGTTTAGAAGGCCGCAGGACACCCTTCCACCGATCCCGGGGAGCAAAAGGCATCGAAGTCTGGAGAGACGGAGACAGGAGTTTCACGAGGGCATGCTCCTGGATGCGCTTCTCCAGTTGTACCCCAGGGTGGGAAGCGTCGGACCGGCTCCGAGGAGGCAGATCCCCAGCATAGCGCAGAGGATACAGTGCTTGTCGCAGCAGCCGAGCCCGTACGAGTCGGTGCCAGTGCTGGGACATTTAGCGACGTTCAGACCGATGCCGAAGCCATATTCGCAGGATTCGGCGTTCGGCTCTGATTCCAGTTATAGCAATCACACTAGCGGTACTAGGGGATCTAATAGGGGAAGGAGAGATCCTAGGAGACTGTCACAGTTAAGTGCTGATTTGACGTTGACGTAGAGACTTCAGGAGCAAGACTCAGTGTCGGGCATTAAATCTAGTGAACGGTGGATTTACCTCAAAACCAGTCAGTGATGGTCGGTTCAAATTTAAGAACTGGTATCAGCGGCAATTGTTTTGAAACATATCTAGCGCAACGGCAGCTGTTTTCGTATGCAATTTTTCCGTGGACATTCCATTTTCCTCTACATAGCTTGTAGACTATGTATACTTACTCGTATAATTTGGGGATTATTTCGGCCAACCAAAGTTGCTAGGTGAACAAATTTTTCTATTTATACGAAACTGTTCTCCATCATGTAAATTTTTGTTCATAGTAATTTATTTTTGTATATACTATAATTTATGTTCGATAATTTATTCACAGACACTGAAGATTTCGGCAGTTCACGAAATGTTTTTAGGCATAACCCTATTCCCAATCATTCAGCATACAGATCAGTTTTATGCTATAGTCACAAAATATAGAATTCCGTAGCTTTCCTTAAACTAAGAATGAGTTTGTAAACGAGCGAATTTTAAAAATTATCTTCACAGGGTCCTAACAAACATAGATGAGTAGATTTTAGCAGAATATAAAGCAGCACATAGCACAATTTCGGTGTTTGTTTGATACTAGTCCAGTTTTGTAATATTTCAATTCGAACGTGTAAGTTATTGTACATTTTGTTACTAGGTAATTTTTAAATATTGCAATTATTGCGGTTTTTAATCATTTGTCTTTTGTCAAATATATTTGTTATTGTTTTTATATAAAATTTACTGGCAAACTACTACTTATTAATAAATACCCATTTTTACATCTTGAAACCGTTTTGTTTGTTATGTAAACCTGTACACTGTAGATACCTCATTTTTTTAAACTAACCTTCATACCTTCAAGTCCTGAAATAATTACATGCAAACTACACTTTGCTGGCCTAACAGTGACGCTTTCCGCCCAGAATGTTGAATCAACCAGTTGGTTTAGATGTTTTCTATTAATTTTGTAAACGCCGCTAAATTAACCACATCTAGTCTATAGTTTTGATTGACGTTCGCTTATTAACAATAAAATGTCACTTAGACTATTGTATCTAATTCACCTTATTTAACTAACGTGTTTACCTACTGTACAGATGCTGGAAAGTTTTTATTTCGCAGCCCCTTGGATTAAAATTTCGTCACACTTATTATAATTTACAATGAATATTCAAAAAATGAATAATTAATAAATATACTTAATTAACTAAAAATATTGTCTGCAAGTTGCCCTCTTTTTTGCACATATACTTTCATTTATGGCTTGCTATTTCAATTTATTCTTCTTATAACTACTAAATAAACGCATGTCAATATGTAGAAGAAACATTAACCCTTGCTCTATATTCATAATTAATTCTGGGAATACATTGAGGTCTTTCTACACTGTAACAACCTAGTATTTACAGCCAATAATTATCATCTTACCAGAACTACAACACAGGTTAAAATGAAAAAGAATTAATTACTTGCAAGCACAAATATAAATAATTTTTAAAGTAAAAATCACGATTGCTGACATTTAATAGTATTTTACTATGAGTAATACTGTTTCTGGAAAAACGCAGATGCTCATTTAAGTATAAGGTGTATCATGATAGCGGACCTCTACTGATAAACTTAAGAAATACCCATAACAAAATTATAACAGTTTAGTAATATAGCTTTTTCGTTACGATCTATTTTGCTGTGAACGACAACTTTTTTATTTTAAATGTAATGCTTTTGTTATTTTTCTGATTCTTTAAAACGTTTCCACAAAGCTCAAAGGTTTTTGAAATATTTGCTCTTTTGTATAAAAAAAAGATAATATACGGAATAGAAGCTAGTTTTTGCTAAACGTGTATATTTTTGATGTTTTGTAATGCATCCACAGGACTGTTCCCCTGAAGCTTCTACAGAGTGTTTTCGAAACATAGCTGAAGATTACCTTCGAAATGCGGTTGATACTCTAAATTTTCAAATGGTAACGCCCTCAGTTTTTTATAATCTTATTGAGCACTTAAACAAAGACAATTATGTAGAAAGCTTTTTATTGATAAACCTTTTTTTATTTATTTGCGAAAAACCGATTTATATCCATTAAAATGGATGACGAATACGGAATGCCAACGACGCAAGCACGCTTCCATTATTCAAGGGAATATTATCTCAATTTGTTTATAACTGGAATGTGTAACATTGTCTGGAACATGTGATGGGGTTACTGCTCGCCACTGAAAAGCCTAAAACGTATTATAACAGTCTTTAGAAATTAGACATCAAAAATTACAGAAACAAAATAGTACTACCAATGCGATTGCAGAAAATAATCAAGATCTCCTAAATCTGGGGAACGAGGTGAGCATAGAAATGGATCGTTGTTGACAATCCATTGATTACGGAATACCTAATGCCAAAAGTTGTTTAAAATAATATTGGGCCACAGTAGGAACAATCCAGATATTATGTGGCTTTAAATAGCGTTCGCCTATAAGGTACGGATTTTTTGTTCTTTTACTGTTTAATTTTTCCTCATAAAATACTATTGTTACCATAGTATTATTATCAGCATTCCGTCGTTTTTTGAATAGTAGACATAAATTGCAAGCCCTTCTGTTTAGAAATAATTTTAGAAAAAAGTGATAAGACACAGTGTTCAATCGTAATACTTGTCCTGGATAATTGGAAGTAAAAAAACTTACGTGCGGTATTTTCAGAAATGTAATACCCGTATTTCTGGTTATAGTAGAGGCGTACTTTCATGGGAAACCCTGCATATATAAAGTGCTGTTCTATTCCGTTGTTTATCGAATAGTCTGCTTTAGTTTCCATCTACTAGAACTTGTAAAATATATAATAAATTCTATAAATCATTTTAGACAGATTTCCATCGACAATTCTGGAATACATCAACCTTCTCTTTTAGATCGTGAATTTTTCCGGGATTAAATTTTTTTGGTAGTGTTTTTGTTTAACTATTACGCCATCGGCATTTTTTCAATATTTTTACATAATATAAAAAGTTTTGCGTAAAAGTGAAACCTTTACCGTCTCAAATAATTTCCAGAAAACATCCTGTCGGTAGTGCTAGCTGATTCCGCGTTTGTTGGTGGTGATCGGGGCTATTTCTTCCTTGCTGACGTTTCATCCACCTCTGTGGTGAGCATCTTCAGATGCTTACATTAGACAATAATCAGTTTATTTTTGTATTTTGCCTTGGGGTAAGAACCCCATTTACCCTCCTAAAGCAGGTCTTGTCGTTTGTCTTAACATTCCCATACAATATTTACTACTTCTAGGTAGGTACATCATTCTATGGTTAAGGCCAAAGAAGCACCTAAAAAACTAAGCGCTTTTGACAGTTTATACAATTTTGCATTTCCCCCTCGTAAGTTTTGTTGTACTTTGCGATTAATCGTTGCTTAATGGTACTCCGATCCATGTTAACGTGTATACATATTACCTTCCTTTTGAGGTACATTCTCTGCATTACTGCAGAGTATCAATAGGCAACACCATTTAGCGGTAGAAGTACAGACCTCCGTATATACACAACCTTAAGTAGAAAAATGGGTATGTACTATGTATTTACATAATTCTCATGATCCAATGCCGAAAAAAAATAGATTTCATTAAGAAAACAAGTGTCAATAGATAAAAAAAAAACATGTAAGCAGTGGATAAAAGGAATCTGTGATGGACGGCTTAACCTGCAATATATTATGGCATACCCCAATAGCCTGCTTATTATATTACTTCGTCGCACGTTTCATTTGCATAACCTGCAACTGTAAAATTTTTAACACACACATATATATATATATATATATATATATATATATATATATATATATATATATATTGATGCATGTTAAGCTGTGTCCTCCGTTAAGTTCAACAGGCGCCCCGTCCTCCGGGTGAAGGAGCAATGTTACAGGCAAAAACTTTGCATATTTGTACTAAGGGGAGGATATATAGCACTAGCAACCAGAGAGGGGAAAACATTTTTGCATTTTAAAAATTTTATTTATATAGAAATTTTCAGGTAACAGATAATACTTAGTGTCCTCCGATCTATATATAATTACATGGAGTGCAAAGCACGTTGTATCCTCTAGCTACGTTGTCACTGTTACTGAGGTGACAAAGTGCCTTGAGATTAACACATATAAAGGCAAGTGTATTTCAGCTCGCGTAATGGATTCTCGTAATTGTTTCATTCATCAATGGATGTAGTTAGCAACGGTAGCAATTTCTGCATGCTTTGTATTATTAATTATTATTAAGAGATGGATTGTTAAATTTGGTATAGAGAGAATTATGTATAAACACGAATATTGTTTATTCATTATACAAGTGGTTGTTTATAAGTGTTTAGAAAAAACATTAAAACTAAGCTAAAATGACATTAGTGCTTGAAAAGGATTAGTAACATTTCCAAAAATAAAGAAAATAACGAAATGCATTGTGTAAGCTACTAATGATGAGCTATCTGCAGTCTTTGTGTTTAACTAGTTTTTCTTAAGCATTACAAAGGTAAGACAGTTTTAATGTTGAAGAATGTAAGCATTGATAACTTCATTTCCTCAATTTGATCATGTATTTGTTTCCGATATTAAAATACCTTTTCCATTTAATATACTGTTCTTGTTGTATGTACTAATATATTGTTAATAATTATTAAAAGATTTAGAAAAAAATTCTTCAATTTCAGTTATATAGAAAGTAGACGTTAGCTTTGTTATTTTACATTGAAATACCCGGTATTTTGTTGCATTATTGATCTGCTTAGAATTTTTGATTAACTCTATCAATCTATGCCAAAATGGGCCACTATGGCGGTATTGTACAATTTGCTACAAAAAAGGATGCGTTAACGGCAAAGCATAGCAAAGCGAGCCACTATACTGCTGCAGTTAATAGCGTTTTACAGTGGATTTTTAAATACTATGCTTACACATTTTAAACTTTAATGCATGATTACATTTTGGTTACTGCTATTTGTTTAGACGTTTTTCTGTTTTCAACCAGATTAAAACTAAAGCAAAAAAGTATTGTTCTACTAAATATAATTCGGTATTGAAAAGGCAACATTTTTTTTTAAATAGGTCTTTGTAGCTCAGTTAAGAGAGTAGCTGACTAATATTCAAAAGTTCGATACAATATTAATTACCTTCATAAATTACAAGAGTATTTTTCTATATATGCTCATACAAGATAAAGTTTTCTTTCATTAATCCCTAACATGTTTTGTGAAAGAATTCATTCTGAAATTCTTCTTTTAAGCCTTTTCAGTATTCTTCAAGATTCGTGATATAACATATTTTATGGTGTTGTTCCAGGTTTAGCAAACATAACGTCAAACATCGCGTAAGTATAGTTAATAGTTACTTTAAGGTTTGAAGCAGAAACAAAATGCGAGTATATGTAAAAAACTGAAGAAAAGTCTAGTTTCGTCATAAGGATTTTATAATGTTCTGAGAAAATCGTGCGACATACAAATTTTCATCAGTGAAAAGTTACGCACGTCTTAACTTGTTATGCGTGTTTTATAGTAGTTAGTGAAGTGAGTACATAAATTTCTGTTAGCAAAAGAACGGCAAAACAGCAGGTGTCACAAAATGAACTTTCATACCTTAACAATTAACGGTACCACGTTGGTACAATGTAAACCTAAGTTACTGAACAAAAAATCTACTTGGGGATGATCACTTTTGAAATGCTGCTACACTGTAGAGGTATATTTTTGGACGTAGATAATTTGGGCCCAGTTGATCTAAAACTATCTACCGAGTCTGATCTAAGACGTTGTCGGTTGTTTTTTGGGAAAACCCCTCCCCTCCGCATAAAATTTACAGTACAAGCGGAAAACAATATACGATTGTTGTCCAAAAACATATTCAGAGAGAGAAAGAAAAGTTAACATGGTGAAGTATCAAAATGGAGCCACATGCATCTGTCAAACTATCTGAATTTGTTGATTTATGTCTAAAGAATCTCGGAATACCATTGAAGTATCCCAATATTCCCAAACGTTATTAAAAAATATGGAAAACGAAATCTTAACAGTGGTTGTAAGGTGTGTGAAATATGTTTAGGACGCAAATGTAGAACTCACTTTTCTTGTCAGGTAAATTTTGGCATATCAACACTTCAAGTCAATTTTTGTCATAATAATACATTTTTTGGAAATCTGCTAGCAAATATACTTTTTTTTTGTACAAACTACTATAAGCTTTTTAATTTTAAACTAGGTAATACAATTAAATACACACATGATTATATAAACAAGTTTGAGATGATCACGTAGTATTCTATTTATCATAAATGATTTAGTGCTTTATTAAATTAACACTGAATTATTTGTAATAGTTCGTCCAGACATGATAAAAACCAAATTTTGAGACGCAGATTATGCAAATGCATGCTTAAAATGGCACGTTCAGTATTTATTATTTAATGCCGAATTAAATCTACAATTCTATTCTACTTTGAAATTTAGAAATACCACTAATGATGACATTAAGGAAAATTATTTTGCTTAAGTATAGAATTCAAATTTATACTGTTACAACTTCTACATACATTGCATAAATAATATTGACATGACTTCTTCAGCTAATTTATTTTAAAAGCAAAAGTACCTTACATTAACAAAATTTGAGATTTGGCGGAAGGGTTAGTCATCTTCATTCGTAGAATATGCAAGCTTAGCAGAAATTAAATAATCATTTTTCGTGTTTACTTTAATTAAAGGCCACGCAGTTAAGTGCTCTAAGGTTTTAGTGTTTAGATTTTTTAAAATTATCTAATTTTATTATTTAAACCCACCGTAATACAAAAATACAAGATGTTCTATTTTCATGTGCTCTGTAAATGTTGATTTTTAAAGACTGCACACTCAAATATATGTTATGTTCAACTTTACACTGATTAGAGGACGTAAAATAAGAGTATAATGTAGTACCACTACTACAGTGATTCACTGTAACCAACTATACGATAAATGCTATATTTGTAGAATGGATCTTTTCCTAGATAGACAGACATATTTTTAGCCATCACTATGTACAGAGTGAACCATTGTCGTTGGGATTGCAGGGTACAGACTAAAGGTACGAAATAGAAAAAAAAACTTGTTTAGGTGTCGTGATCTCAGTTCAATGGGCAATATTGTCGTTGTTACTCGGTTATTGTACTACCTATCTAAAAATGTTTTAAATGTTGTTCACTAATACTTCGTGTAGAATAAAATGGCGTAATTAAATGTTTTTTCACATTCACGATTTTTGAGAAATGATACACGAGACTTTTTATATATTTTAATATTTTTACCTCATTAAATTGTACCTAACTTTAGCTATCAACAAATGCAGCATGGTTATATGTATGTATATCGTATTCCAAAAACCATTTATGAAAGAAAAAAATAATTGTGCTATTTTATTCAACACAAAAAAAATGTGAAAAGACATTAAAACATTTTTGAATGGCTGATATAATGACTACTGTAGTTACTCCTGTTTTGCAATAGTTTTTTGAAACTATGCTTACACATTTAAAATCCAAGGTTACCAAGTCAAATACAAATTTGTGAAAAAAGAAGAATTGTGATACAGCCTGTTCTATTATATATATATATATATATATATATATATATATATATATATATTTTTTTTTGTTTCTTAGGAAATTTTAATATCTCTCTTAGTTTATCCAGAGAACAATATTTATGTTAGACAGGCGATGTGATTTTTGTAGTTATTAATAATATCTAATCATTAAACATGCCTTGCATTTGGCAATTTTGTTTGTTTATCATTAGTGATAGCTTTAGTTTTGATCGGATAGTGATAATTTACAAGCAGAACTGCTAAATGCATGGCAAATTTGATCGTCAGATATTTTTAATAGCAATAAAAATTTTATTACATGACCAACAAAAATATTTTTTTGTCAAAATTATGATAGACAAAAGTTTACGGAGATAGAAAAGTTTTACAAAAGAACAGACTTCTTTATAAAAAATATTTTAAACATGTCAAAAAACCGCTTTATAAATTAGAGCGCTTTTATAAATAGTTCACTGCTTATTTATTATCATTATTCGAATAGAACAAAAGTGCCTGTAACCATGGCTGTAACAGTAAACAAGCAGAACTGTCAAAATCAAGTCACATTTGACCATTAGATATTATTAATAGAGATAAAAATTACATTTCCTTTACATAAAATTTTCCAAGAGAAAAATAGTTTTGAAATTGAAAATCCTGAGCCTTTTTATAAATATGTTTCCGCTTTTTCATTAGACGAACACCACTGACAACTATAAATAAAAAATAGTGAAAAATGAGCGTATTAATTAAAGCTGTCATAGCAATTTAATGCAAATCGTAAAAACCGTTTGTTTGCTGACTTTTAAACAAGCATTTTTGGACCAAATTAGGTCTAGTTAAATCGCTTAATTTTTATGTCGGAAACGTGCTAAAATGTCGTATATGTATTTCAGAGACACCCTATACTATAAACAGCGCATTCGTAACACTGAATCGTTAAAAGATTGATCTAATTATTTGTATCCTGAACTAGTCCAAGAAACAGAAATTACCTATAAAACAATAGAAATAGAAATAATACGGTGTAGGTATTTAGATCTTTTTAATAAATATTTTTACAGTGTCCATTGTAAAATTCTACTACAGTTTTAATGAAATTTATTCTTTGGTAAGAGTTGCTCCTATTAGATTCAACACAACGCAACGATTTCGGAATAATATCGATTTAAAACTCCCGCGTCGAGAACTTCGTACACATTCACCTAAAACATTTGCAGTTTATAAAATTAAATGCTGTAAGCGATTACAGCGTTGCCAATAATATGGAGGTAATTACGTGCGCTGCAGTTAACGGAGGACACTGTGTATTGTAGACTTAACGCAGAAAATCGACGGTAGCGCTGTGGTACTTCCTAGAACTATTCTGTATAAATGCAAGTACGGGTACTGCCTAGTGACCTCCTCGACAAATTTCGTATTTAGACGTTTTACGTCATCCTGAGTGCGTACACGCAATTTTTAAGGCAAAACGTTGTCACCTCCGAAATCGGAGGAATTGACGTTATATATGAGGTGACAACGATCAGCCAGTATCTGTTTTTGAGGTGACAACGTACCATGCACCAATATATATATATATATATATATATATATATATATATATATATATATATATATATATAGTTGTATTGAAACTGTATGAAAAAACTATATAATATAATTTGCAAGCTGTGCGTACTACTTTTTACTGCTCTTATTTTTCAGAACACAACTACTTATACCTTTCAAAAAAGCTGTGTGCATTTTCATAACTGCATCGCTAACCCTATCCTTAAAAAAATAGAAGTTACTCACAATTCATTAAACACGCTAAATTCGTTTTGGGTACACATAAGAATCTATTTTAGGACGTAAATTTTTTAGTCCTTAATCTAATTCCAATTTCTCGTGCTTCTGATATCTACGCGAGAACACTGGTGGGTGCTGACTTTCTTTTACGGAAGTTTAGCGGAAGATAATATAAATTTACGATACCTACTTGGGTATTTATCTAAGAAGGCGGGAATAAAATATTACCTGTAATTGACTATTCATGACCTGATATTTGTGAGTTACCGATCTTCTTGATTCACTTCCCTTGATAGAATTTGTATTAATTCATATCTATTTAAGAAAAATATATGCCATATATGTTTATGGACACATTACTACGAAAAGTAGACGTTAATGTTTATATTATTCTTGCTTTTATATTAGAATCCCGTATGTTTGCCATGGAATTATGGAAACAATTTATTAGGTTTGCATCCTTCTGTCACATATGGGTAATATTCACACAATATGCATGAAATAATATGCAGGTGTTTGTCATTGGTCAATAACATCATAATTTTGTTAGTCAATATGTTAGTGAATAAGCGTTGTGTTAGCATTTTTTAGAATAGGTGTTAATGTATTTGGGAAACTTAAAATTAGTAACGAACTAATTTAGATAGATGATTATAGATCTGCGATAAATATATAGACCTATTATTTCTTACACTCAATGAATGTTGGTATGGTAACATATTTATATATGCAATAATAATAATAATAATAAACGTCTTTATTTAATCTGGCGGGCTGTCAGCTTGCGCTGTTTTTAATGCCAACCAGAACCAATTTGGCAATACAAAACTATACAATATATATATATATATATATATATATATATATATATATATATATATATATATATATATATATATATTGAAAAACATAGAAAAACTAATGCGGGAATAATCAAGAAAAACTTACATTATCGCCGCCTTCATCCGTGGGTCATAACAATGCGGTCACTCCGGTGGACAGACAAGGCGGTTTCACATACGCGCGGGAGATGCAAAAACAAAACATAAGTTACTCATCCGTTAAACTCAAACAGATACATTTAAGACTCACAGAGGGGTTTTCACCCCAGGGCATCATCCTTATCCTGTCCATGGCTTCATCCCTGAGATTACATCATTAGTCAATGGTGGTTATGAATACCTTGTTAGTTTTCTCTCTTCAACAACTAGCTAGTGTCAACCTGAAATAGTAGAGGCTTCCCCGAACGCTCACCCTAAGGCCTATAGGGTCGCATTCCAATAGCCCGGATCGGGGGCACCTAATAAGGCTACCCTCTCCACCAGAACTATGTCATTCGAGATATCCTGCATTACCCCCCGGAATGCAAGTCCTCCACTCGAAGGAACCACAGCTGTTAACCGGGCACTCTGCTCTAGGGGTTTCAAACTGCCTGAGGCACATCATGGCCAAAGACCTTACTCTCTCTGCCTGAGGCACAACATGGCCAAAGACCTCGCTCTCACTGAGCCAAAATCAAGAATATATCTCTCTGTCAAAAATGACACATCCATACTCATTGCCTACTTTTGCATCTCCTCGCGACTCTGATATTTCTCGCCAAAACAATTAATCGCATGCATACGCATTCGCTTCGATATTAGTATTTATCTTGTTAACAGCGATTCTAAACATAGCAAGAAATTAATAAACGCACAAAAACACCTTTTATTTTAATAACAACGCAGATACAAAAATAGACATTTAACATTCGGCCAACCTAACAGGGTCGTGTCCTCACGACATAATTATTCGATATGTCTACTTGATTCGGATAAATTAGACAATGGCACTTCATTTGAGCCACTGTCCTCATCGGTAGTATCTGATCTAATAAATAGATTTGATAATAATAAATAGATTTTATTAAAACAAGAGCAGATACTCAGAGTAATACATGATCAATAAAGGCAAAGTCTAGCAGAAGCTATTCTACTTAATCTTTAGAGTAAACTCAACTATTTATATTAGTTAGGACAGCAAAAAAAATAGAATCAATAATAAACAAAATAGAGCACAAGTTCAAAAGCGATATTAAACAACCTATTAGTTGAATATTAGTTGAATAGCAGTCAACGAACCTCATTGAGTCCGAATGAGCTAAGGAAGTCGTGGTTGTCATGCAATCTGACGATCGGAAAAGGACTGCCTTAGTTTAAATTTAAATTTGTTAATATTTATTTTTTTAAACTCGCTCGGAAGGGCGAGCCTTACAGCTTTACCGCCTTACAGCGTTGTATGTGAAGCAGCGAACAAACGTAACAGAGCGATGGCGAGGCAACAAATACTTAGCTTTATCTCGTGTATCACGTGAATGCGTAGATGAATGAGGAGCAAACTTACACCTCAACTTTTTACATGCATCAGGAGAATTTAGTAAAGCATGGACGAAACAACTCAAATAAAAATTTCAGCGGAAATCCATGCGTAGCCAGTTCAGAGTTAATTCTGTAAGATACATGGTCCCTAAGCCAAAAATCAAGCGACAGCATACATTGTGAACCGTCTAAACCCTGCTTCTATCAACAGAATTCAAACAGGGGTAATATAAAAATTGCAACAATTAAAGAGGACGAGAACGAGTGAATCACATAATTGCCTTTTCAAATTAACGGTTAAAAATGTCTATAAGCATAAAATAACTTAAGGTTAAAATGATTTTTGTATTGACTTAGTTACATGCAGCTCAAACCAGATCTGAGTGTTTATAATGAGATCAAAGTATGATCAACAAAATTTAATCTTGAGCAATCTATATAAATATTGATATATTATTTAAGAAATTTCGGACTACTTTTATTACCAAAGACCATCAGCTACGACTTAGACAAATTCAATTGAAGGTCATGTTCAGCAGACAATTTTCTTAATTTTTCAAGTTCTTTGTTCAGAATTTTGTCAGCCCTTGCGAAATCATGCTTATCGAAACTAAAATACAACTGTGTATAGTCGGCGTAAGTTATTACTTTACAATGAAGAACTGAGTTCGCTATATCAGACGTACATATTATGAAAAGCAGAGATCCTAATGTGGAGCCTTGCAGAACACCAGATCTAACTGACAATTCAAAGGAGACACTATCTTTATATTTTACCACTTAAGTTCTATCGCTCAAATAAGATCTAATAAACTGTACCGACAAACTACTGAAACCTCAAGACTTTAGTTTGGGACACAACAGACCATGATTAATAGTATGGAACGCTTTTGAAAAATCTAGCAAAACCAAAGCACTGACTATTCCTTTATCATAAGTTGAAATGAGATCATCCGTGACTGAAACTAGTGCAGAAGGAATGCTTCGACCGCGCTTGAATCCGCACTGATCATCGGAATGATTTTCCAAGAAAAGACAGTCAAATATCTGTTCGTAGACTAGAGATTCAGTTTTGAAGCTGCAGGTAAGATGCTAATCAAATGTAAATCCAACAAGTTTTCAGGATTAGACTTTTTAAGTAGATGTATTGCGATGACTTTCTTCCACATTGTAGGGAAATAAGCTTTTTCCATACAACAATAATTGAAGACGTGTAATAGGTATAAATCAATAATGGAACTACATAAGTGCAACATTTTCAACGATATGTTGTTTGTGCCACAATTATCTTTTTTACGTTAAAGACTGCGGAATGTACCTCTTCTAAAGTAACCATTTTAAAGAAAATTCTTGTAGGGATGGGAATCTAGCATTCTCACAATATTGCATTCTATGATTAGAGACGATATCATTTTTTTTTTAACTGGAAAATATGTGCATTAATAGAATTGCTATTAGACAGATTAGAAGGCAGTTCAGATCTCACTTTGATAGTACCAATGTTTAATTTGCGCAGAGCCAACCAAGTAGTGTGTATATCTCAACTAGAAGCAACTGAACCTATGTAATGACTTTTTTCCATCCTAACAGAGTTCACAGTCAAGTTCCTCAACCTCTTGTATGCAGCAAAATCTTTAGGAGGTTTACTTCGTTTGTATTTACGGAAGGATGCACCACGTTTACTCATGAGACATTTGAGTTTAGGGCAACACCACATTGCATTGGGCTTTGTTACTCTAGACGTTACCACCAGGGCATGCCAATCAGAAAGAAATACTTAGGGTGTTGAAATTTTCAACTTTCTTATCAATATTAGTTTCACGTATCACATCAGTCCATTCAATAGATTCCAAACCTTCTCGAAACTCACTGACATCAAAGCGTCTGAAAGATCTACACATAAGTAACATATTTGGGCTCACATTTAACCTTAGGTGAACTAAATTCACAATAAACCAATCTGTGGTCAGAAATATCGTCACAGTTCTTCGTACCGTATCTTGTAACATTCAGAGAATGGGATACGAATAAAGGATCAATCAGTAAGCTTGAGTTACCAGTCACTCTATTCGGTTCATCCAAGACTTACACCAAGTTGTATGCCTCCAAACATGCACACACAGGGTTAGAAATATTTAGGAAATTAATGTTGAAATCACCCAGACAGACAAATTAATTAACCGCAAACAAAACCAAATATATTATCAAGGGTTTCAACAAAATTGCCCAAGCTGGAGTTAGGCGGACTATAGCATACGCCGAATTCATAATTTACAGTCCCTACGCGGATGCTAAAAAAACAAACAGTCAATAAAAGAATTAATCTCAAAATCGAACTCTATTAACGAGTTACAAAAAGTCGACTTGATATATGCCGCCACTTCGACATCTCGGCCCTCAGCACGATGCGTATAACGAAGATTGTAACCAGGTATTGCTAAAATAGATAGATCTACATTATTAAACAACCATGTCTCGCTAACCATAACAACAACATAGTTTGCACTTTGAACTAAATTGATAAAATCTTGAAAATGTGTTAAGAGCGATCCTACATTAAGATGTGCAACCTTCATAAAAATTATAAGCTAAACTAATACACAATACAGGATATCTATTACCTCTAAATGAGAACAAATACAATCTGACTTAATTAAACTAAATTGTATTGAAGTCTGTTTAATTGTTAAATTAAGTAAAAGCAAAATTAATACTTAAAAACCAACGGTTGCTCCCGGAAGAGCATTACATTTTGCGCTAGAAACAAATCTGCGCCACAAATAATAAAAAGATAACGTTGCCAATTAACTGCTACCGATAGGTACTGTGCTGTATATTGACTATATCGTCAACAGAATTTACAGAGTATTTACGACCATTTACTATTACATTGACGTAACCCTGGTAAGTCCATAAGTTACAAGCACCAAATTCAGAACTCCAGAGTTTTAGTAATCCTAAGGCGCTTCCTCGTGAGATCTTTTTTATGGAAATATTGATTCGTCTCAACAACTTCTTGTAGCGAAATATGAGCTGCCTATCATTCCTTGAGCAGAATCTGACGATTCTAGATCGATCTCTTCCAGTATTCACACTTACCACCCGATGACAGTCATCTATGGCTTCAGAACACAAATTTGAATTACATAAACTGGGCACTTTGAACACAAATAACCGGAGCATCGCTGGATCACGTCTACTCGCTGTGCATTACCTTAGCTTTAAATAAGAAATAGGAAATGTACTTCGTTGATTCTCATCGCAAGATTTCAGAAAGGTCAACAGCGCTTGATAATTACTCGATCGGGCAACTGCCTGTATGATGTTATCATAGGATGTTATTAAACATCAAGAAATGAAGGAAAATGAAGATGATGTTGATGATGTTGATGATGTTGATGATGGGTACCCATATTTGCATGAACATGAAGAATATGCAAAACATGTATGATAGAGGTATTAGATCTACCAATAGTCACGCCGAAACAAAAGAGATCCTGTTAAGGCCAAGAACTTTGCTGAATAAACGTCTTTTGCACAAAAACTGTCAGCCGCCGCTTAACCACTAATTATAATTACGACAAACGATAACTTGTCATACCACTGCGCTGCGACAAAACGTGCTAAAAATGTTGAATACGTTATTATTAATCTCATCGAATCAGTGAACCGATTGTTTGATCACCAATTGTAATTACGACAAACTATAATTTGTCAAAACCACTGCGCTGCGATAAAACGTGCTTAAACTTTTTGAATTCATCTCACCGAATCTGTGAACCGATTGTTTGACCCCACACCTGAATGAAAAACATAGAAAAACTAATGCGGGAATAATCAAGAAAAACTTACATTATCGCCGCCTTCATCCGTGGGTCATAACAATGCGGTCACTCCGGTGGACAGACAAGGCGGTTTCACATACGCGCGGGAGATGCAAAAACAAAACATAAGTTACTCATCCGTTAAACTCAAACAGATACATTTAAGACTCACAGAGGGGTTTTCACCCCAGGGCATCATCCTTATCCTGTCCATGGCTTCATCCCTGAGATTACATCATTAGTCAATGGTGGTTATGAATACCTTGTTAGTTTTCTCTCTTCAACAACTAGCTAGTGTCAACCTGAAATAGTAGAGGCTTCCCCGAACGCTCACCCTAAGGCCTATAGGGTCGCATTCCAATAGCCCGGATCGGGGGCACCTAATAAGGCTACCCTCTCCACCAGAACTATGTCATTCGAGATATCCTGCATTACCCCCCGGAATGCAAGTCCTCCACTCGAAGGAACCACAGCTGTTAACCGGGCACTCTGCTCTAGGGGTTTCAAACTGCCTGAGGCACATCATGGCCAAAGACCTTACTCTCTCTGCCTGAGGCACAACATGGCCAAAGACCTCGCTCTCACTGAGCCAAAATCAAGAATATATCTCTCTGTCAAAAATGACACATCCATACTCATTGCCTACTTTTGCATCTCCTCGCGACTCTGATATTTCTCGCCAAAACAATTAATCGCATGCATACGCATTCGCTTCGATATTAGTATTTATCTTGTTAACAGCGATTCTAAACATAGCAAGAAATTAATAAACGCACAAAAACACCTTTTATTTTAATAACAACGCAGATACAAAAATAGACATTTAACATTATATATATATATATATATATATATATATATATATATATATAGGCCTAAACTAACTAGGGGTATGTCGACCTAAGGTTGGAACACAAAGAGTACTCTTTTTTCTTTGCTAAGCTTTCGACTTTATTTCCAAGTCTTCATCAGAGCGTCTACAATAATTACATTTTCAATTTGGAAACAAACAGTTTAAACTTTACTTACAGAAATTTGAGGTTATGTGTACACGATCTTATTAAACATAATTGTATTTAACAGTAATATTTGTATGGCTCTCTCTCCCGAACAGAAGTTGTGTCAAATTAATTTTAAAAGACCAAGAACATTTATCTAAAGTTTGATGATCACAGATATCGTTAAATTTCAGACAAAATCACAAAACACGTTAAAATTCTTTATCACCAATGTTTGTCAGCTGTCAATTCCGCAACAGTTTCCCATCAATCTGCTGCCAACTACACAACAAGATGGCCGCTGCCAACCATCAATTTTTGAGTATCCTAACCAATTGCATTCAAAATTTTGTTATGTTCTAAATGTAATTATTCCAACAAGTCAAAAAACTAAGCCCAATCCCAAAACCAACCATGTTAAACCCAATTAAATATATGAAAATTGAATTTTAAAATCCCATAAATTATTGACTTTTTTAATTTATTGAAATTATTTATTGACTCAAGTCTTGCGACAACAAGTACGTGTAGATGTTACTTAATTGTTGTGTGTCCGATTTTTTGTTGATAGTGTTATCGATTCTGGATATGTGGTACATCTCCAGAATCAACCTTTTACTTGTATTTTGCTCTACTTCTAATACTTGGACACCGTCCCAGTCTATTGTGTGGTTGTTATTAATTACATGTGAGGCTAGAGCACATCTGTCTCTTTTTCTTGTGATATCACTCTTATGTAATGATATTCTACTTTTTAACCACTGGGACGTTTGTCCTACGTAAATGTTATCGCAAGAGTTACACTTCAAGCTGTAAATCACATTGGATCTAAATTTGGTCGGCGTTTTTGACTTTAATTTAGTAAACAAATTTGAGCCCCTCTTAACATTACGTATAGCTATTTTTATGTTTTCTGAATTAAATGTTCTGATTAGTTTAAATGTTAATCCCGCGATATTAGGCAGCGAGCCATACCTCGGCGACTCAATAGTATTATTAAGGGTAGCATTACTCTGGCTTAAATCCCCAATCCCATTATCTACACCTCCCCCCTCCCCGGTTACCAATGGTCTTTCTTCAATCCCGCCGACGGAGTCCACAACCTGTACTTCACCCCCGAGAGGGAGGCCACTGGTGGAATAAAGAATCTTGTTGATGAGGGCTTTAGGGTATGAATTTTGAAGAAGTAGTTGTTTTAATTTATTTAAGTTTTTTTTTAAAAAAGAAGGATGTGATATTTTTTGAATTCTGAGTTTCATTTGTTTTATAAAGTTAACTTTAATCTTTGTTGAGTGGTCTGAAAGGTAGTTGATATATTTCCCGGATGCCATGGGCTTTTGATACCAATCCAATACTATCTGATTATTTTTTCGAATGACTTTCGTATCAAGAAAAGGGACTCCACCATCAACCTCCCTCTCGACAGTGAAATTTATGTGCTGGTCGTAAGCATTAAAAGTGGCTTGGATCTCATCCACACCATGGGAAGGCAATATGAGGATCAGGTCATCGACATATTTTTTGATGTAGACGACATCAAAACTAAGCTTGGGCAAACAAGTATCCAATAGGTGATCCATTACGTATTGAGCTAGAATGGGACTAAGTGTAGATCCCATGGCACATCCGAAGACCTGTTTATAAAAAGTATTTTCATAGATGAAGTAATTGTTGTCGAAGATAAAGTTTAACATGTTAAAAAACAACTCTTTTCGTTTATTAATATCCCTGATTTTCGGGAAATCGAAATTCGGATCAATTGAATCCCATTTCTCACCCAAAACCCTCACAGCCAACGTACCCGATACATTGCCGAACAAATTAGTGACGTCCAAAGACACCACTTCATGATCGACCGGCACCTCCACACTGCTTACGGACTGTACAAATTCGAGGGTGTCCGAGATGTAGTACGGATTGCCACGGTCGTAAGATTTAGTAAGGATGTCGCACAACAATTGTGCCACATGCGTCATAGGGCAATGAATACTAGACACAATGGGCCTGAGAGGGGCTCCCGGTTTATGGACCTTAGGATTACCATAGATTTTAGGGCTACTAGCATTGTAAATTTTTAAACTTTTTGCTTTTTCTGAAGTGAGATGCTGTACTTTCTCGAGATGCTTTATGAAATCATTACATTTTGTTTGAATCGCCGCGGTCGGATCCCTATCCAACACCACGAACCCATTAGGATCTGAAAGTATATCCATCATTTTTTGGTTATATTGTTCCCTATCCAGAACCACTGTTACACCCCCTTTGTCACTGTTCACAACTACTAAATTCTGGTTTTCCCTTAGAAAGCCTACCGTTTCCCTAAAGATTTCATCAGTTGGATTTTTCATTCCTTTATTTTGATGTACATAACCAGTTATAATACTAGTTAATTTTGCTCTATAGAAATCTCTTTTGTTTATATTTACGAGATTCAGGAGGCCTTCCAAATCTGAGACCAGTCTACCCAAATGTATGTCTTTAAAATTGGTTTTGAAGCTGAATTTTGGACCCAGTGACAGAACTGTTCTTACATTTTCAGGTAGGTTGATTCGGGATAGGTTTACTAACCATTTGTCTTGTACATTAAAAGTTAATTTTTGTTCATGTTTAAGTCGCTCAAATTTGTTTTGATTACTGATTTTAACTGTATTGAAAATTTTGTTATAATAAATATGTTGGCGTCTTTCAAACTCTTGTGTGACAAACAGGGGTACTATCTGTTGCAGTTTTGACTTCAGACTATAAATTAATTTTGAAATTTTGTGTAACTGATAATTTACATGACTGATCTCCAAATTAATTATTTTAAGCCCCAACCTTATATTTAAGTCCGTGATCTTCCTTTGGATCCCCTGATTCCCTTCTCCGAATAAATTGAATAAACTCTTCGTATTGTTGGTAATATGTTTTGGATGCACCCCATATTGTTTACACTTATGTAGGAAAACTCTTCTGTTCGTAAGATTGGCACGTTTTGTTGTTGTTTTATTCCACTGTTTAAAAAGTTCTACTGCTTGCTGTCCATAGTTGGAACGAATATTCTGATAGAAACCCATCTGGAATGAATAAACACTAGGGGAAGTAACGGTCGGTTACTACGTTGAGGCCTAAACTAACTAGGGGTATGTCGACCTAAGGTTGGAACACAAAGAGTACTCTTTTTTCCTTGCTAAGCTTTCGACTTTATTTCCAAGTCTTCATCAGAGCGTCTACAATAATTACATTTTCAATTTGGAAACAAACAGTTTAAACTTTACTTACAGAAATTTGAGGTTATGTGTACACGATCTTATTAAACATAATTGTATTTAACAGTAATATTTGTATGGCTCTCTCTCCCGAACAGAAGTTGTGTCAAATTAATTTTAAAAGACCAAGAACATTTATCTAAAGTTTGATGATCTCAGATATCGTTAAATTTCAGACAAAATCACAAAACACGTTAAAATTCTTTATCACCAATGTTTGTCAGCTGTCAATTCCGCAACAGTTTCCCATCAATCTGCTGCCAACTACACAACAAGATGGCCGCTGCCAACCATCAATTTTTGAGTATCCTAACCAATTGCATTCAAAATTTTGTTATGTTCTAAATGTAATTATTCCAACAAGTCAAAAAACTAAGCCCAATCCCAAAACCAACCATGTTAAACCCAATTAAATATATGAAAATTGAATTTTAAAATCCCATAAATTATTGACTTTTTTTAATTTATTGAAATTATTTATTGACTCAAGTCTTGCGACAACAAGTACGTGTAGATGTTACTTAATTGTTGTGTGTCCGATTTTTTGTTGATAGTGTTATCGATTCTGGATATGTGGTACATCTCCAGAATCAACCTTTTACTTGTATTTTGCTCTACTTCTAATACTTGGACACCGTCCCAGTCTATTGTGTGGTTGTTATTGATTACATGTGAGGCTAGAGCACATCTGTCTCTTTTTCTTGTGATATCACTCTTATGTAATGATATTCTACTTTTTAACCACTGGGACGTTTGTCCTACGTAAATGTTATCGCAAGAGTTACACTTCAAGCTGTAAATCACATTGGATCTAAATTTGGTCGGCGTTTTTGACTTTAATTTAGTAAACAAATTTGAGCCCCTCTTAACATTACGTATAGCTATTTTTATGTTTTCTGAATTAAATGTTCTGATTAGTTTAAATGTTAATCCCGCGATATTAGGCAGCGAGCCATACCTCGGCGACTCAATAGTATTATTAAGGGTAGCATTACTCTGGCTTAAATCCCCAATCCCATTATCTACACCTCCCCCCTCCCCGGTTACCAATGGTCTTTCTTCAATCCCGCCGACGGAGTCCACAACCTGTACTTCACCCCCGAGAGGGAGGCCACTGGTGGAATAAAGAATCTTGTTGATGAGGGCTTTAGGGTATGAATTTTGAAGAAGTAGTTGTTTTAATTTATTTAAGTTTTTTTTTTTAAAGAAGGATGTGATATTTTTTGAATTCTGAGTTTCATTTGTTTTATAAAGTTAACTTTAATCTTTGTTGAGTGGTCTGAAAGGTAGTTGATATATTTCCCGGATGCCATGGGCTTTTGATACCAATCCAATACTATCTGATTATTTTTTTCGAATGACTTTCGTATCAAGAAAAGGGACTCCACCATCAACCTCCCTCTCGACAGTGAAATTTATGTGCTGGTCGTAAGCATTAAAAGTGGCTTGGATCTCATCCACACCATGGGAAGGCAATATGAGGATCAGGTCATCGACATATTTTTTGATGTAGACGACATCAAAACTAAGCTTGGGCAAACAAGTATCCAATAGGTGATCCATTACGTATTGAGCTAGAATGGGACTAAGTGTAGATCCCATGGCACATCCGAAGACCTGTTTATAAAAAGTATTTTCATAGATGAAGTAATTGTTGTCGAAGATAAAGTTTAACATGTTAAAAAACAACTCTTTTCGTTTATTAATATCCCTGATTTTCGGGCAATCGAAATTCGGATCAATTGAATCCCATTTCTCACCCAAAACCCTCACAGCCAACGTACCCGATACATTGCCGAACAAATTAGTGACGTCCAAAGACACCACTTCATGATCGACCGGCACCTCCACACTGCTTACGGACTGTACAAATTCGAGGGTGTCCGAGATGTAGTACGGATTGCCACGGTCGTAAGATTTAGTAAGGATGTCGCACAACAATTGTGCCACATGCGTCATAGGGCAATGAATACTAGACACAATGGGCCTGAGAGGGGCTCCCGGTTTATGGACCTTAGGATTACCATAGATTTTAGGGCTACTAGCATTGTAAATTTTTAAACTTTTTGCTTTTTCTGAAGTGAGATGCTGTACTTTCTCGAGATGCTTTATGAAATCATTACATTTTGTTTGAATCGCCGCGGTCGGATCCCTATCCAACACCACGAACCCATTAGGATCTGAAAGTATATCCATCATTTTTTGGTTATATTGTTCCCTATCCAGAACCACTGTTACACCCCCTTTGTCACTGTTCACAACTACTAAATTCTGGTTTTCCCTTAGAAAGCCTACCGTTTCCCTAAAGATTTCATCAGTTGGATTTTTCATTCCTTTATTTTGATGTACATAACCAGTTATAATACTAGTTAATTTTGCTCTATAGAAATCTCTTTTGTTTATATTTACGAGATTCAGGAGGCCTTCCAAATCTGAGACCAGTCTACCCAAATGTATGTCTTTAAAATTGGTTTTGAAGCTGAATTTTGGACCCAGTGACAGAACTGTTCTTACATTTTCAGGTAGGTTGATTCGGGATAGGTTTACTAACCATTTGTCTTGTACATTAAAAGTTAATTTTTGTTCATGTTTAAGTCGCTCAAATTTGTTTTGATTACTGATTTTAACTGTATTGAAAATTTTGTTATAATAAATATGTTGGCGTCTTTCAAACTCTTGTGTGACAAACAGGGGTACTATCTGTTGCAGTTTTGACTTCAGACTATAAATTAATTTTGAAATTTTGTGTAACTGATAATTTACATGACTGATCTCCAAATTAATTATTTTAAGCCCCAACCTTATATTTAAGTCCGTGATCTTCCTTTGGATCCCCTGATTCCCTTCTCCGAATAAATTGAATAAACTCTTCGTATTGTTGGTAATATGTTTTGGATGCACCCCATATTGTTTACACTTATGTAGGAAAACTCTTCTGTTCGTAAGATTGGCACGTTTTGTTGTTGTTTTATTCCACTGTTTAAAAAGTTCTACTGCTTGCTGTCCATAGTTGGAACGAATATTCTGATAGAAACCCATCTGGAATGAATAAACACTAGGGGAAGTAACGGTCGGTTACTACGTTGAGGCCTAAACTAACTAGGGGTATGTCGACCTAAGGTTGGAACACAAAGAGTACTCTTTTTTCCTTGCTAAGCTTTCGACTTTATTTCCAAGTCTTCATCAGAGCGTCTACAATAATTACATTTTCAATTTGGAAACAAACAGTTTAAACTTTACTTACAGAAATTTGAGGTTATGTGTACACGATCTTATTAAACATAATTGTATTTAACAGTAATATTTGTATGGCTCTCTCTCCCGAACAGAAGTTGTGTCAAATTAATTTTAAAAGACCAAGAACATTTATCTAAAGTTTGATGATCTCAGATATCGTTAAATTTCAGACAAAATCACAAAACACGTTAAAATTCTTTATCACCAATGTTTGTCAGCTGTCAATTCCGCAACAGTTTCCCATCAATCTGCTGCCAACTACACAACAAGATGGCCGCTGCCAACCATCAATTTTTGAGTATCCTAACCAATTGCATTCAAAATTTTGTTATGTTCTAAATGTAATTATTCCAACAAGTCAAAAAACTAAGCCCAATCCCAAAACCAACCATGTTAAACCCAATTAAATATATGAAAATTGAATTTTAAAATCCCATAAATTATTGACTTTTTTTAATTTATTGAAATTATTTATTGACTCAAGTCTTGCGACAACAAGTACGTGTAGATGTTACTTAATTGTTGTGTGTCCGATTTTTTGTTGATAGTGTTATCGATTCTGGATATGTGGTACATCTCCAGAATCAACCTTTTACTTGTATTTTGCTCTACTTCTAATACTTGGACACCGTCCCAGTCTATTGTGTGGTTGTTATTGATTACATGTGAGGCTAGAGCACATCTGTCTCTTTTTCTTGTGATATCACTCTTATGTAATGATATTCTACTTTTTAACCACTGGGACGTTTGTCCTACGTAAATGTTATCGCAAGAGTTACACTTCAAGCTGTAAATCACATTGGATCTAAATTTGGTCGGCGTTTTTGACTTTAATTTAGTAAACAAATTTGAGCCCCTCTTAACATTACGTATAGCTATTTTTATGTTTTCTGAATTAAATGTTCTGATTAGTTTAAATGTTAATCCCGCGATATTAGGCAGCGAGCCATACCTCGGCGACTCAATAGTATTATTAAGGGTAGCATTACTCTGGCTTAAATCCCCAATCCCATTATCTACACCTCCCCCCTCCCCGGTTACCAATGGTCTTTCTTCAATCCCGCCGACGGAGTCCACAACCTGTACTTCACCCCCGAGAGGGAGGCCACTGGTGGAATAAAGAATCTTGTTGATGAGGGCTTTAGGGTATGAATTTTGAAGAAGTAGTTGTTTTAATTTATTTAAGTTTTTTTTTTAAAAGAAGGATGTGATATTTTTTGAATTCTGAGTTTCATTTGTTTTATMAAGTTAACTTTAATCTTTGTTGAGTGGTCTGAAAGGTAGTTGATATATTTCCCGGATGCCATGGGCTTTTGATACCAATCCAATACTATCTGATTATTTTTTCGAATGACTTTCGTATCAAGAAAAGGGACTCCACCATCAACCTCCCTCTCGACAGTGAAATTTATGTGCTGGTCGTAAGCATTAAAAGTGGCTTGGATCTCATCCACACCATGGGAAGGCAATATGAGGATCAGGTCATCGACATATTTTTTGATGTAGACGACATCAAAACTAAGCTTGGGCAAACAAGTATCCAATAGGTGATCCATTACGTATTGAGCTAGAATGGGACTAAGTGTAGATCCCATGGCACATCCGAAGACCTGTTTATAAAAAGTATTTTCATAGATGAAGTAATTGTTGTCGAAGATAAAGTTTAACATGTTAAAAAACAACTCTTTTCGTTTATTAATATCCCTGATTTTCGGGCAATCGAAATTCGGATCAATTGAATCCCATTTCTCACCCAAAACCCTCACAGCCAACGTACCCGATACATTGCCGAACAAATTAGTGACGTCCAAAGACACCACTTCATGATCGACCGGCACCTCCACACTGCTTACGGACTGTACAAATTCGAAGGTGTCCGAGATGTAGTACGGATTGCCACGGTCGTAAGATTTAGTAAGGATGTCGCACAACAATTGTGCCACATGCGTCATAGGGCAATGAATACTAGACACAATGGGCCTGAGAGGGGCTCCCGGTTTATGGACCTTAGGATTACCATAGATTTTAGGGCTACTAGCATTGTAAGTTTTTAAACTTTTTGCTTTTTCTGAAGTGAGATGCTGTACTTTCTCGAGATGCTTTATGAAATCATTACATTTTGTTTGAATCGCCGCGGTCGGATCCCTATCCAACACCACGAACCCATTAGGATCTGAAAGTATATCCATCATTTTTTGGTTATATTGTTCCCTATCCAGAACCACTGTTACACCCCCTTTGTCACTGTTCACAACTACTAAATTCTGGTTTTCCCTTAGAAAGCCTACCGTTTCCCTAAAGATTTCATCAGTTGGATTTTTCATTCCTTTATTTTGATGTACATAACCAGTTATAATACTAGTTAATTTTGCTCTATAGAAATCTCTTTTGTTTATATTTACGAGATTCAGGAGGCCTTCCAAATCTGAGACCAGTCTACCCAAATGTATGTCTTTAAAATTGGTTTTGAAGCTGAATTTTGGACCCAGTGACAGAACTGTTCTTACATTTTCAGGTAGGTTGATTCGGGATAGGTTTACTAACCATTTGTCTTGTACATTAAAAGTTAATTTTTGTTCATGTTTAAGTCGCTCAAATTTGTTTTGATTACTGATTTTAACTGTATTGAAAATTTTGTTATAATAAATATGTTGGCGTCTTTCAAACTCTTGTGTGACAAACAGGGGTACTATCTGTTGCAGTTTTGACTTCAGACTATAAATTAATTTTGAAATTTTGTGTAACTGATAATTTACATGACTGATCTCCAAATTAATTATTTTAAGCCCCAACCTTATATTTAAGTCCGTGATCTTCCTTTGGATCCCTGATTCCCTTCTCCGAATAAATTGAATAAACTCTTCGTATTGTTGGTAATATGTTTTGGATGCACCCCATATTGTTTACACTTATGTAGGAAAACTCTTCTGTTCGTAAGATTGGCACGTTTTGTTGTTGTTTTATTCCACTGTTTAAAAAGTTCTACTGCTTGCTGTCCATAGGTGGAACGAATATTCTGATAGAAACCCATCTGGAATGAATAAACACTAGGGGAAGTAACGGTCGGTTACTACGTTGAGGCCTAAACTAACTAGGGGTATGTCGACCTAAGGTTGGAACACAAAGAGTACTCTTTTTTCCTTGCTAAGCTTTCGACTTTATTTCCAAGTCTTCATCAGAGCGTCTACAATAATTACATTTTCAATTTGGAAACAAACAGTTTAAACTTTACTTACAGAAATTTGAGGTTATGTGTACACGATCTTATTAAACATAATTGTATTTAACAGTAATATTTGTATGGCTCTCTCTCCCGAACAGAAGTTGTGTCAAATTAATTTTAAAAGACCAAGAACATTTATCTAAAGTTTGATGATCACAGATATCGTTAAATTTCAGACAAAATCACAAAACACGTTAAAATTCTTTATCACCAATGTTTGTCAGCTGTCAATTCCGCAACAGTTTCCCTTACCTTTCAGACCACTCAACAAAGATTAAAGTTAACTTTATAAAACAAATGAAACTCAGAATTCAAAAAATATCACATCCTTCTTTTTTAAAAAAAAACTTAAATAAATTAAAACAACTACTTCTTCAAAATTCATACCCCTAAAGCCCTCATCAACAAGATTCTTTATTCCACCAGTGGCCTCCCTCTCGGGGGTGAAGTACAGGTTGTGGACTCCGTCGGCGGGATTGAAGAAAGACCATTGGTAACCGTGGAGGGGGGAGGTGTAGATAATGGGATTGGGGATTTAAGCCAGAGTAATGCTACCCTTAATAATACTATTGAGTCGCCGAGGTATGGCTCGCTGCCTAATATCGCGGGATTAACATTTAAACTAATCAGAACATTTCATTCAGAAAACATAAAAATAGCTATACGTAATGTTAAGAGGGGCTCAAATTTGTTTACTAAATTAAAGTCAAAAACGCCGACTAAATTTAGATCCAATGTGATTTACAGCTTGAAGTGTAACTCTTGCGATAACATTTACGTAGGACAAACGTCCCAGTGGTTAAAAAGTAGAATATCATTACATAAGAGTGATATCACAAGAAAAAGAGACAGATGTGCTCTAGCCTCACATGTAATTAATAACAACCACACAATAGACTGGGACGGTGTCCAAGTATTAGAAGTAGAGCAAAATACAAGTAAAAGGTTGATTCTGGAGATGTACCACATATCCAGAATCGATAACACTATTAACAAAAAATCGGACACACAACAATTAAGTAACATCTACACGTACTTGTTGTCGCAAGACTTGAGTCAATAAATAATTTCAATAAATTTAAAAAGTCAATAATTTATGGGATTTTAAAATTCAATTTTCATATATTTAATTGGGTTTAACATGGTTGGTTTTGTGATTGGGCTTAGTTTTTTGACTTGTTGGAATAATTGCATTTAGAACATAACTAAATTTTGAATGCAATTGGTTAGGATACTCAAAATTGATGGTTGGCAGCGGCCATCTTGTTGTGTAGTTGGCAGCAGATTGATGGGAAACTGTTGCGGAATTGACAGCTGACAAACATTGGTGATAAAGAATTTTAACGTGTTTTGTGATTTTGTCTGAAATTTAACGATATCTGTGATCATCAAACTTTAGATAAATGTTCTTAGTCTTTTAAAATTAATTTTGACACAACTTCTGTTCGGGAGAGAGAGCCATACAAATATTACTGTTAAATACAATTATGTTTAATAAGATCATGTACACATAACCTCAAATTTCTGTAAGTAAAGTTTAAATTGTTTGTTTCCAAATTGAAAATGTAATTATTGTAGACGCTCTGATGAAGACTTAGAAATAAAGTCGAAAGCTTAGCAAGGAAAAAAGAGTACTCTTTGTGTTCCAACCTTAGGTCGACATACCCCTAGTTAGTTTAGGCCTCAACGTAGTAACCGACCGTTACTTCCCCTAGTGTATATATATATATATATATATAATATATATATATATATATATATATGTATGTTATATATATATATATATATATATATATATATATATATATATTATATATATGGTTTCTTCCTTTCTTCCTATCAACGTATTAACAACTGAACTCCGACAATGGACATAAATAGATACCAAATGGATTTGGTGGCAGTGGGGCACCGAAAATATTKATGACAGATAATTCGAAAGCCGAAAGAAATGMACTGAAAACTATTTACCCAAATTCAGCCTTGTACCTACGTTCGTTTCATATTTGTCAGGGGACGTGGCGGTGTTTATGGGACCAAAAATTAATGTAACCATATTTGTTATCGCTAAGCATGAACAAATACTCCAGGTGTCTCCATTCTCCTCGTGGCTGGTGATAATTTTTATTCACTTTGTTATTTCCAATCGCAATGCCTCTGTAAACTGAACACGATCGAATCGAAATTTTGATGATGATTGGTTATGTAGGTAGAAGACGAAGTTATTCAGAAATAGTTGCACTCTACAATTCAATTCATGAAAATCGTGAACCAATTGCCGGATCAACAGTTCTTAAAACATTGTAACGTTTTGACGAAACCGGCGGTTAAAAATTGTAAAAATCAGTACGTCCAGAGATTGCTACGAGTGACGAAAATAGTTTGAATGTCCTTTTAGAAGTGCAAGAGAATCCCAAGTGTTTCGTACAACAACGTGTTATCACACCATATTAGCAAAAGATCTATTCAGAAAATTTTGAAAAAAGAGAAGTTTTATCCATACAAKAACTTTGCGAAACTGCTATGAACATGATATATGAAGATTTAAACATTTTAAATTGGATTATGTTTTCTGATGAAGCTACTTTTCTCTCAATGGTAATGTGTATATAAGAGAAATATAATTTATTATCATTGTTATTATAACATAGGTAACGATGCGCCTTAAGCTATAACTTATTACTAATAATTCGTCCTATAGACAATATCTATTAATTGACCGGGTGAATTTTCTTTACATATAATACATGATACGAAATGCAAAAATGTAAATTCTATGATAATCAAACTGGTTCTATGCAGTCGCGGGATCAGACACACCATTGACAGACCTGCCAGGGTACCACGACATCATGGATTATCAGATGTAGTACACTTTTCACATGGTCCAACAGAACTGAAGAGTGTGAAGGATAACGATAATTACAAAATGAGTCATGGAATCATGCATGAGAAAAAGGTTTTATGGAAGGATTCATCGAAATAAAACCAAATGGGATCCTGGCCAACTGTAAAACTATAATTTATTTTTTATACTGCAAAAAGGAACCGGTGAAGTACAACTGGGCAGGTCGAGTCCTGTGCCAGTGAAAGCACAAGCAGCATTTTTTGTCGAACATGGGCAAAGATACACCATAAGGAACCTAAATAAGCGTTACAAGTTATTGTTTTGTTTCGTTAAAACTCGCATGTGTAGATAATAAGAAAACATTTTAAAGAGGTTCATGTTGGCAGCAAAATTGAATTCAAATTGTAGTTCGTAATTTGTACACTTGTCGCGAGGCAGCACCTTCCGGGGAGCTCCAACTTTATTAATCGCCACTGTCAGATCATTCCTACATTCATATGTTCGTTGTAAGTTGTAATTTGTAATGCAGTCGCATAGAGCACTACTTGTCATGTTGGATGGTTGAAGTCACGAACAGTACGGAGCTGCCAGATTGCACAAGTATTCTCCTTCGATCGCTTAGAAATCCAGCCGAACATCTACTACAGGTCAGATCTATCCTATATTATTTCCTATTATAATCTTAGTTCTACCATTACTGGAATTTTGACATTTCTGAACGTTATATCTGTAAGATTAGGTTCAAAATGACTGATAATGTACTTGCACAACGAGGCATCCTAAAAGCAAAGTTAACCAAATGTAGTACTTGGTTGAACAATTTCACTTTAGATAAGGTAGGTGAATTACAAGACAGACTTGCTAAATGTGAACAGTTGTTTGATAAATTTGATGACATTCAGGCACAACTAGAAATAATATGTTAGTTACATTGTGAAGAGCGTGATATATTTGAATCCAGCTATTTTGCTACCGTAAGTGGTTTCAAAGACATGATCAATAAACACGTCAAAAAATCTGACTGTCAGCTCTGTTACAAACGAGAGTTCAGTTCAGATATCACCAATATATCATGACGTTATCGGTGTAAATTTGCCGGTTATTAATTTGCCTCATTTTTATGGTGCTTATGGTCAGTGGCTTTCATTCTCTGATGCATTTAAAAACTTGGTAGATTCAAAACCTATTTCTAATGTAAAAAATTAATCTATCTGAAATCATGCCTACGTGGGGAAGCCCTTGGTATATTGCAATCCCTAGAAACGACAGAATCAAATTATGAAGTGGCGTGGAAGTTAATCAGGGATCGGTATGAAAACAAAAAATTAATTCAAAATAAACACATTAAGGCTATTGTGGATTTTCCTCAAATTCAACGCGAATCGTTTGTGGAACTTCGCAAATTGCTTGACGAAATAAGTCAAAACGTAAGAGCATTAAAATCTTTAGATCATATGACACAAGATTTAACCGAACATATATGTGAACGATGGGATGGACCGTTGCTCGTTTACTTAATAACAACAAAACTTGACCCAATCTCACGGCAGGATTGGGAGAAATGCACAATTTCAAACTGTGACCCGAAAATGGATGATTTATGTAAATTTCTAACAGATCGTTGTCAACTGTTGAAAACATTGCGCAAAAATCAAAAATACAAGAACATAAAACCTGATTCAAAATTTCCAATAAAAAATCAACAAGGTAATCGCGAGCAAGCAGTCGGTGCATACGTTTCTTCCAGTAATATCACCAGGGAAATGTTATTTCTGCAATGAACGACACTGCTAGTACAAATGCAAAAAGTTTTTGGATTTGCCCATCGAACGCCGCATAAAAGAAGTGGCCAAGTTAAAATTATGTAAAAATTGTCTTCGTATTGGACATACACAGAATGCGAATCACAGAAGTGTAAACTTTGCGGATCAGTATACAATTCTTTACTGCACAAAGTAGAACAAGAAGCGTCTCAACAAACCCAACAGGCTTTAACATCATATGCGACAATACTAAATGAAAATTCAAAGGTGCTGTTAGCAACAGCAATGGTACAGGTAATGGATTAACAAAACAAACCGCATCTATGTAGTGTTTTGCTGGATAATGCGGCACAGTCAAACTTCGTAACCCAAGATTTATGTGACAAGCTAGGTATCAAGACAATAAAAAGGAATATAGCAATGATTGGAATCTGTCAAGCTTATAACAATTAAAATTTTCGCTGATATTTAACGTTAGGGGTGCAATGCGTCATCAATTAACATCGTTGTTCTACATTATAGTTGGTTGCCACCTTGTAGGCGTATTTTCTGCCCAGCAGCCTTTTACCATTTCTTGCGGCGCATTTTTCTCTAAATTCCATTTTGGATATTTCTTCGCCGTGGTCATACATTGTTTCCGGAGGAGATTTTTGGGGTTCATACGTCATTACTGGAGGAAATTGTGGMTGGATGCATGCCTCTGGTCTTGGCTGATGTGAAATCAAGTCGTAGAGAAGACGCGTACAAGGGCACCACCAGGGCTTCCTGCTAGATTAAGTGATAAGTACCTACAGTATAAGACAATTACCGCAGAAAAGTACATAATACATTTGTGCCGTTTGAATCTTATTACAAAAACGGCTAGCAGTCATTTTGTTATTTCTTATCGCTCTTTTTAGCCGGTGCTAGTGCTGGACAAGTTTATATTCCGTACATTGTACGTCGTACACGAAATAATCTTGCTCACTACAACGAGACTGATATCCATCAACTAATTTTGTATTGTATGTTAACGATCGTAGTTTCTTTAAACTTATCTTCTCTTAAGTATTGTATTTATTTACTACATTACGTCTTGCTATACTTATTCGTACACTCATTCATCTTTTTTTTTGAGTKATACGKCAGTTTCTTTTAAATATAAAGCATACTTAATATTGGTTAATCAAATACGTAAAGAATTTAACCTTAATTGAATGATTAGCGGTTCTCAATTCTTGAACGTTGTTTTAGAAATAATTTGAAGTGTATTTATGTTGTTTAAGGGAGCGAATTCGCAATCAAACCTAAGTTTGGTCTTTATAGTGAATTATTATTGAATATCGATTTTAGAGATAGCTACATTTTATACTGGATTCGGTTTACAGTTTATTACAATTCATTATTATTGCATTTCTTTTGATTTGAATTTATTTTAATAAACAAAGAGTTCTAAGGTATTCAGGTTTTTCTTTTCGTTAGTGCATTGTAATTTCAGTGATCAAAATATTATTATATTTGCCTTCAATTTTGCTTTGTGGCAGTCTGAAGCAGATAATACGTTGAGTGACGCTGACATGGAACGCATCGCCAGATCTTGTAAAGACTGCGCAGAACATGCACACACACCACCGAAATTTCGTGACCACCATTGGGAGTATCCGCACGGACCATGGGAGCGCGTACACATTTACTACGCAGGACCTTTTGATGGTAAAATGTTGCTCATAGTAAATGGCTCGAGGTCAAAATCACCAACGTTGCAACAGCGGTGGTCACAATTGCGATCCTGAATGAATTATTCGCAGCTTACGCAGTTCCCGTGACTATCGTCTCTGATAATGGTAGTCAGTTTTCATAGTTATCGTCTATAAGCATATATATTCGTGTATGAGTAAGTCTACATCTTCCACTCAACACGGATTTATGTGTGGGGGATCTACTATCACGAACTTAGCAKGCTTCTCGCAATTCGTTTCTGAAGCTTTGGATGGATTTTGTCAGGTGGATGTTATCTACACTGACTTTCAGCAGGATTTCGATCAAATTGATCACTTTGTTCTTTTAAATAAGCTGGAATGGTTGGCTTCTCATCATTTTTGGTATGCCTTTTTTACTCATATCTGTCATTTAGAGAAAATAGAGTGTGCCATGCAAACCATATTTCTCTTCTTTTCTTTCCTACTTCCGGAGTCTGAACCTCATCTTTGCTGATAACCTTAAACTATTAAACTACTTCAAAATGATCTTAATTATTTAAATACATGGTGTCTTACTAATCGCTTAAATCTTAATGTTTCCAAATGATTTGTTTTCTCTTTCTCCAGAAAACACAATATAGTTAACTATCAATATAATGTTAACGGTATGGTATTGAACAGGATTGATGAGTTCAGGGACCTCAGTGTTATCTTTAACCACAAATTTMCCTTTTCCAGTCACATATTGAGCACTATCAGTTCGTCTTACAAATCCTATGGATTTATATATAGAAACTGTAGATAGTTCAGACATTGTGTACCTTGCAAACATTATACTTTTCCTTTGTTTCCCATATAGAAGACGCATATTGTTCAGCTCGAATCTGTCCAGAAGAAGCTACTAAAATTTATGTTTTACTTAGCCCAAAGATATTATCCTCCTAGGGGATATGATCATCAAATCTTGTTGGACGGATTCGAGTTTATTTCAATAGAAACTCTTCGTACTTGTGCAGTTAATAGGATTGATTGTAAATCGGTGTTTGAGAAGGTTAACTTTCTTGTACCTCGTATAAACTCTCGACAACCGTCTTTCAATTGCAGCAATAGTCGTACAAATGTTTCACTTCGGTCGCCAATCAATCTTATGTGTTCTTATTTTAATCGTATTTTTAATTCGTGTGAATTACGCAACTACCAGATATGACGACACATAAAATAAATGCATATCTAGCATTTTAATGCTAGGTGTTGTAATAATATACAGATCACTGCTTTCAAACAATAAAGTTGTCTTTTTTAAAAAGCGCGTTCGCTAAGTAACCTACGTAATTGGCGCAGTCAGTAGGATCTGCCGCAAATTTAACAATTGGCCTACTTTAGTGTACGGACTCCTAGTGCAAATTTGTTGCGTTTTAACACATTAACGGTAAAGATCCCGAAAACCGGTAGTTAACGCGAATCGTGAATAAAGACACAAGCCGTCGTATCCTAGACTCACTGAGGAAGCGATACCGACAAACGACGACCTCGTCAGGCAGCAACCTCCAGGACAACACTTGGACGCCTTCCACAGACAAAAGCGACTTCCCAGAATCAGACGTGGACGCCTAGTATCACAGCGAAAGCGACTTCCAGGAACTTGGACGCATGTATTTGGCAAGGTAGGAGTAGTGCATAGATGTCAAGTGATTCAGATTCCGATCCAGAGAATCAATTAATTAGATCTCGAAGCAGATCACCTCTTACTCGAAATATTGTAATTCGAACAGAATCTCAAAGTAACATTATTACAAATATAGCCACCATGGCACATTTAAATTTTAAGATGGAATATCTCCAAATGATTCCGGAATTTATTGATAACTCAAGTCTATGACCAGCAAAATCCTAATAATTTCTTTAATAAGTTTTTGCTAAAGTCAATCAAGACTAAAATTAAATGCGATGCAGCCAAAAATATTTCTTCTTACACAATTAATAATTGGCAAGAATTAAAAAACGCTCTGTTAGCTAGTTATTCTGATAAACGCGACTTGCGGACGTTAAAGATAGAGCTATGCAACATGAGACAAGGTAACCTTAAACCATTAGAATTCTTCAACAAGGTTCAGAAATAATCTGAACATGCAGATAAGTCATAACAATATAAATACCGTCGAACCCGTGAGAAGTGTTCTTAACCAGGATTCACAGAAATTAGCGTTACGAGTATTTTTGAAACATTTGAATAACCCAATTGGCGATTAWTTAAGTACAAGGAACCCCAATGATTTAAGCAGCGCTTTACAAATTCTGATAAATGATTTCAATATAACCGACAAAAATATTCAAAAACCAAAAATAATTACTCAAAGACCCATGACATTACCGCAAAACTTTAGACACGCGCAACCGATGCAACAAAGACAAATCCAACCAGGACCGTCTCAAACTAACGTCTTTAAGCCAAAACCAAATTATGTGCCCCCAAAACCGACGCCTATGAGCATAAGTACAAGAAACACTTATCAACGACCTACAGAACAGTTCAGACAAAACTTTAGGCCTCACCAAAATTTTATAAGCGAAAAGTTACACAACAATGAAAATTCAGAGGTAGAAGTTAACGATCAACCGGCTTATGAAAATTACTTTGACGAAAATGAACAAATTTCAAACGAAGATAATTTTTTTGAGACAGAAGCCTCGGAAATAGAAAACTAATCGAACTACTAAATATTGACTATTCTCAATCTCAATTACCATATTTCATTATTCCTTTTCAAAATTTTCAGCTCAAGTGTTTGCTAGACACAGGTTTTACAAAATCGTTTATAAATCCGGAAATTGCGGAAAAATACTTTTCTAAATTTATTAAATACAACCCCTACGTAATCTCTACAGCATATGGAACTAGTAATCAACATTATAGTATAAGTATCCCCTGTTCAAAATTATTTAAATCAAACAACTTATCCACTAAATTTCATGTATTCAAATTTCATAAATACTTTAATTGTTTACTTGGGATAGACAATTTGCAGAATTTAGAAGCTTTAATCGATTTAAAAAATCATAAGCTCATTTTGCCCAATACTAAAATTGACATTAAACTGAAGAAATTTTCGGAGTACAATATTAACTGCATTACTGTACAACCTCAGTGTAAAAAGGCAATAAACGTCAAAATTGATAACATTGAAAACGGCACTGCACTTTTACCAGACCAAGAAATTAACGGACTACAACTACCTGAATGTTTAATTGAAGTAAAAAAACAATTACGCTTTGACAACTGCTAACAATCCGTCAGAAAAACAATTTTTTTTTTGATTTAGGCAATTGTTCATTTCAAGAAATTCCCGAAAATCAGTTTGTGATTCCCGAAAATAATTTAAATAATTTCGAAACTTCTAAATTTAAATTTGATTTATCCAAGGTTCGCCTTAGTCACACTAATCAGGAAGAAAGGAAAGAAATAATTCAGTTATTAAAATCATACGCTGACATATTTCACTTTGATAACGACAAACTTACCTTCACAAATTCCGTCAAGCACGAAGTAAAATTAAAAAACGAAACACCCATTCATATGAAAACTTATAGATACCCCCAGGACATCAAGCAGAAGTAGGAAAACAAATAAATTCCATGTTAGAACAAGGTAACATAAAACATACGCAATCACCATGGTCTTCTCCCATATGGATTGTGCCAAAAAAGTTAGATGCGTTAGGAATTCGAAAATGGAGAATCGTTATTGACTACAGGAAACTGAACGAGCAAACAATTGACGATCGGTATCCCATACCCAATATTAATGACATACTTGACAAGCTTGGCAAAAGCCAATATTTCACAACTCTTGATCTAAAAAGTGGATTTCACCAAATTGAAATGGCATCCCAAGATACATGTAAAACAGCATTTAGTACTGAATGCGGACTTTTTGAATTTTTACGCATGCCCTTCGGTCTAAAAAATTCACCCTCTACCTTCCAGAGAGTGATGGATAATGTCTTGTGTAACGTAAAAAAATGTGTTGTTTATTTGGATGACGTTATTGTATCTTCTACATCGCTGCAAGAGCATATTCTAAATCTAAAAAATGTTTTCGATAGACTCAGAAAATTCAATTTAAAAGTACAGCTAGACAAGTAGGAGTTTTTGAAAAAAGAAGTACATTATCTTGGACGTGTTATAACACCTTTCGGCGTAAAACCTAACCCTGACAAAATTCAATCAATTTTAGATTATCCCATTCCACGTACAACAAAAAACTCAAAGGATTTTTAGGTTTAATCGGCTATTATCGAACATTCATTAAAAATTTCGCCAAAATCACGAAGCCTCTTACAAGTTGCCTAAAAACGGACAACTCAATAGATATTACAAATCCCGATTATATAAATTGTTTTAACCACTGCAAAACCCTCTTGACGAATGAACCAATTCTTCAATACCCTGACTTTGAAAAGCCATTTGTACTTACAACAGATGCTAGTAATCATGCTATAGGAGCCATTTTGTCACAAGACCCTATCGGTTCGGACTTACCTATTTCATATGCATCAAAAACTCCAAATGAACACGAAATTAATTACAGCGTAATAGAAAAGGAACTACTTGCAATTGTTTGGGCTACTAAATACTTTAGACCCTACTTGTTTGGACAAAAATTCAAAATTGTAACAGACCACAAACCGCTTCAGTGACTTTTTAGCCTGAAGGAACCTAATTCTAAATTGGTTCGCTGGCGATTACGGTTAGAAAAGTACGACTACGAAATTTGTTATAAGAAAGGTAAATTAAACCGAAATGCAGATGCGCTGTACAGAATTCCAAATTTAAATATAAACGAAACCGAATCACCATTTTTCGAATATATGAAACAAATTAATGCAAAATTTGATAAAGAAAAATCTAATAAAGAAGACGATAATAATTCTTTAATAGTAGAAACGCCCGAAATTGATGATCATGTTATGTCTGACTTTGACGATGGAAATACAATCCATACTAGTCACGAAAATCCAATCTGTAATATAGAAATTACAGAAGACCCCCAAAATTTCGCAAAAAACAAAATTCATCTTATACTGGTAAAATCTAATCCAGCTAAACCAAGCATACTAAAACTATTTTCTAACAGCAAACAGCGATTCGTCATACAACTTTCGGAAAATAATTACGAAACCGAATTCACAGAATTTGTTCGAAATTATATCGTTCCAAATGTATCTTATTCGCTCTATTTTGATAACGATAAATTATTTCAGCTTTTGCCAGCCATCATACAACAAAATTTTGATAGCAGTCTAAAATTCAAAAAATGCTCAAAAATTTTAGAGGACGTAACAGACGAAAATGACCAACAATATGTCATACAAATGTATCACACAGGCAAAACAAATCACCGTGGTATGAATGAAACACTAGCGAGATTAACACAAAAATACTATTGGTCTAACCTACAAAAATCTATTCAAAATTACATTAATAACTATGATATTTGTCAAGTCGTTAAATATGACAGAAAACCTTTAAAATTAAAATTCAATATTACCCCAACACCAGTAAAACCATTCGAAATTGTATATGCTGACATTCTTACATACAACAAAAATAAATTTCTAACAATAGTTGATGCTTTTAGTAAATATGCTCAAACATATATACTTAAAACGCTACAAGCTCAGGAAATATCCGAAAATCTAATGCATTATTTTTCACACCATTCTAGATAATGGCTCTGAATTTGATAAGAAATTTTAACTTTATATAAACTTGAAACTCATTTTATTCACCTCACCATTCAGCTAGTAACGGTATAATTGAAAGGTTCCATTCAACCCTATTCGAACATGTAAATTTAGTTAATAATCAAAATGAGTTCAAAAACGATTCCATTGCCACAAAATTTATGTACGCTATCATTGCTTATAACAATTCCATACATTCCGCAACTAAAATGACCCCTTTCGAAATATTAAACGGAGATTATGATTCAAAACAAATATTAGACACAAATTTTGAGCAACAGTTAATAAACAAACTCTACACAAAATTGTCAAACAAACCTGAAAAATCAGAAAGAACACAAAATTAACAAATTAAATGAAAAGAGAGAAGTTTCCAAGTTACCAGAGAAAGTATTCGTTAAAAGTAATTTTAGATCTAAATCAAGAAATCGATATAAGAAAGAAAAAATCATTAGCGTAGATTATAACCGCAAAACTATTAAACCAGAAATTGATTTTTCTAAAACTGGAAGAAAATTTACAAGATTACWTATCAGTAACGTAAAACGACCTAACGAAAACGTTCTTGCAGRTACATCTGCGTGTGGCTCGTCCTCACAAAAGAACTAACTTACCAAGATGTAGTAGACCTCACAACGAACCCAGGTATTTTGCCAATAAACCTAGGGACCGCCAAAATTCAAAATTCAAACCATATACTAATACATTACTTCGAACTTTCGCCACTCACAGACAAATTCGAAAAACTTTTATCCCAGCACGACAAAATTAAAACAATGACTCTGGCAGACCAAACTTACAAAACATAAATTTCAAATTATCTCAAAATTTCCCAATATAGTATTGACATAATAACCGAAAAACTTCAAATATTCACAAAATCAAACAGAAGTAAAAGAGGTTTAGTCGATGGATTGGGCACTATTTTAAACAGCTAACTGGAAACTTAAACAGTGAAGACGGTCGAAATATTCAAAATTCAATAAATGTAATCAAGAAAACCCAAAACAAGCTTATCGAGCAAATTAATAAGCAATATTCTATCAATAACGAAATTATTTAAAAATTCAACTCTACAGTAACGAACATTAGACATAATGAAATTCTGTTAACTTCTAGGTTAATGCAACTTGAAAAAATTATAAGTGACACCAATGATCACCTTGATGTACTTTTTGCCAAAGACATTTTCAATCAATTAATCCATCTTTTTAATATAATTATTAGCATTTTGTAGGACCTCTAAAATTCAATCACATTTTGCCAAATAAATATCTTACACCCCAGCATAATAACAAACTCTGAACTATTAATCGAGTTAACGAAGATTGAGCCATTTTATCAACAACAATTTCCATTTGAAGTAAAAGCAAATAACATGCAAAAATTTAGACATCTATTAAGCCAAAATGTTCAATATTAAATAGAGAAATAATTTATTTCCTTCAGGTTCCACTTTATGATAAACAAAAATTCAATCTCTATCTCTATCTCAATCACTATTTTGGCCTTTACCAAAAAAAAACTTCAGAACGATCATTCCAGTATCTAATTACATTTTAAAATCTGATTCGGAACTGATACCACTTGCACATAAATGTACTATGATTGTCGATGAATACTTTTGCCAACAAAAGTCTCGTAAATATAGCGACACTACATGCGAGAAAAATGTCCTACTTTCAAAATTCGAACAATGCCAAGTCACACAAATTTCAAGAAAATGGTCACTCGAATATTTGGATGAAGTAAATCAATACCTAGCCATATTCGACAGCCCAACCGAAGTTAAAAGTAGCTGCAAGGAAACATGGTCCAGCAAGAAGATGCAACGCACCTTCCTCTTCAAAGAAAATGGAAACTGCCACATCTACGTCACCGGTCAGCTGTTACGTTTCAACCAAACCTCCAGAGGCCAACCAATTCTGTTAGAAGACCTCAACTTCACAGCAGAAAAGGTCCCAAGCAACACGTTGCCGAAATTGGAATTATCAAAATTAGAAATGTCTAAATTAAGTCATAATATTCAAATTTTACAGCCAACCCCAGAAGGAAACTACGCAGACAATCTGCATCTATCCAGCACCGCCCTGCTGTATGTTGCTGTCAACATAGGTGGCCTTTTTCTAGTACACCTAGCAAACTGCCTGACCACGCCAAGTTCTAACCCTCGTCGGAGTCTCGGGACTACCAAGGGAGGAATTACACAACCACCAGATATGACGACACATAAAATAAATGCATACCTAGCATTTTAATGCGTTCGCTAAGTAACCTACGTAATTTGTAATATTCACTTCTATTGTTGGGCAAGTAATCGACAATGAATGCCACACATGAGAAGTTTCAGTTAGGCTTTATTTTGTGGTGCGTAGCTGTGCTACTAGCGCACCTCAGCATTAATTGGCTAATAGGTATAGATAAGTGGGGAGAATTAATATAAGTAGGTAATACGGGGTTTAAGCTAGGGTACTTACTGATGTCACATAAAGCAAGTTACTAGGAAGAATAAAGTTATGTACGTAAGTTATACAACGGGTTTCATGTGAAGTTCCCCGTAAAATAAGAAGATACCAGCCGGGCATTACATGGCGACCGTGACATAGTCTTCAGCATGGGAGCATTTACCACATTATAGATGACTGGACCGCAGTAAGACATTGTATATTCAAATATGGGGACAAATCAAAGCAAAGAGGAAGTAATCATTGCCCAGGCAGGTAATAGTGGAGGAAGTACTGCTGGTATAGAGAAAATTGGGCTGGTGAGAGATGTAATTGGTCTTGTACTAGTAGTACTAATACTATGCACACTGTTATGATACAGGTACAAAAGATGTTACCAAAACATGAAGGAGAAAGCAAGAAGGAGCGTAACTAGATCTCAACAGTTGGCGTAAAAAAAAGAAGGTACAATATCAGCAGTCTTCAACGCAGATCTCAACAGATGGACACAGTGTAGTGAACCGGGAAGTGACTTTAAAAATTTCTTAAGTGCTGTGGCGTCGAAAGTGACAAGTGCTAACAATTACGATAAAAATAAAAACCGCAACGGCAGCAACCAGGAAATTGGGACGAAACCAGGGCAAGCATGAACTGACAAAGTCCAATGGAGACATTAGTGAGGAATTGCAAAACTGCAAGTATTACATTATAGCTTAGTTAACATTATGTATAGGAATTGTGAAATATGCTTAGACTATAAGTAGGGCAGGTCAATGATTTTTGTTCGTTTTGTAAGCGTTTATTTAAATAATTAGTTTAATGAGTAATACTTCATGGCAAGAAGTTGAATCTATCTTAATAGGAATTAAAGAAGATCACGATAAAGAAGCTAAACGAGCACTAAAGGCTCAAGTTCCTAAACAAAAAGTAGTTAGAGGAGAAATTACTGATAACTTAGTTCAACTTTTTAATCAGTTTGTAAATGTGGTAAATACTTATTGGCCTAAATTCAAGGAGGAACATAAAATTTGGATATATAAATATTTCGAGAAGCTTAGAGATAAAACGGTTAGAGCTTTTGTTAAGTTGGGTGTAGATTACGCGGTTCCTTTTAAGCCAACGGAACAAATAGATATAACGATTATAGTGTCAGATTCGGAAACCGAGCACGAAGAACAAAAAGTAACTAATTGCGGTGCAGAAACCGAAACTAATAGAAACAATATGGCACTAACTGCAATCGACTTTTTTAACCTAGCCGATAAATTATTGCCTAAATCATTTAATGGAGAATGCACATTGGTAAATAGTTTTCTTGATGCTTTGGAACTCTTAAAACTTAATTGTGCAGGGCAGGAAGCCAATGCGATTCGTTTCATTAAAACGCGGTTGACAGGTAAAGCGCGATTTGCGATAGCGGATGACGTAGGCACAATAGATGAAATAGTAAATGCCATTAAAACTAGATGTCAAGGTGATAAGTCCCATATTATAGAAGCGAAACTTGCAAATCTCAAACAAAATAATAAAGACGCGGCATCATTTGCTAATCAAATTGAAGAACTCTCGGCCAATTTACTATCGGATTACATTTCAGAAGGCGTTCGTGTTGACACGGCCGAAAATTTTGTTAAAACTCGAGCCATACGAACAAATTGTGATGGAAGCAGGAAGTTTCGCAACGCTTCAAGATGCTACTTCCAAATTTTTAAGTGTTGACAGCGAAGCTAGTACTTCCAACGTCATGTACGCTCGCGGCGAAAATGCCTACCGAGGCCGGACGGGGTCCAAACGCAGAGGAAATTTTGGTTATCGTTCTGGTTACCGTGGCGCCAGAAATTTTTCTAACAGCTACAACCGACATTATTATAACGGTAGTAACAATTATAGCAGAGATAGCTACTACAGTCAAAATAGAGGAAATCGAGCACATAATACTAATAGACACAGAGGTAGAAATAATCAAAATTTTTCAGCGGATGTTCGCGCAATCGATTCGGGAAACGGCCAACATCGTTGTATATATTTAGTTGATACAGGTGCAGACATATCCTTAATTAAGAAATAAAAAATTAAATCAAATTGCATAGTTTATGATTATTATTGTACAATACATGTCGTTACCGACTCACTAGTAATTTCAAAAATAGCAACTAAAGCAGAAATTTATTTAAACTCCAATAAATTCGTTACACAAAACTTTCAAATAGTTGATGATGACTTTCCTATTTCAGTTGATGGTATTTTAGGCAGGGACTTCCTAATCTATTATAAATGTATTATATATTATACCAATTGGACACTGAAAATTAACATTAATAGAAATACAGTAGAGACTGTAAATGTATTAAATGGTCCGGATAGAAATTCCTATATTTTTCCAGCATGGTCAGAAGTAACAAGAGAAGTTCGCTTAAATGAACCCTATAAAAATTATTTAATAAACAGTCAGCAAATTGCAGACGGTATTTACGCTTAACGTACTATAGTTTCAGGGTCAAGAGCGTTTGTTTCATTTTTAAATACGACACCTATTGACGTAACAATTAAAGATCTAAAATTAGAAACTGAAAACTTAATGACTATTTTATTTATAACATAATTAATGAGAATGAAAATAGAGTAAATCAACTGATGAATCAGATGAATCAAAATATACCTTCATTTGTTTCTGCAGATCTTACGGCACTTTGCAAAGTTTTCCGATGTTTTTGCGTTAAAAACAGACATATTAACACATAATAACTTCTATAAACAAAGATTGCATTTAAATAATAATCAACCTACATATATTAAAAGTTACAGAACCCCTCAATCGCAAAGAGCAGAAATAAACAGTCAAGTGAAGGACATGTCAGAGAAAGATATAATCGAACCTTCAGTTAGTTWTTATAATTCTCCAGTTTTTCTTGTACCGAAAAAAATCAACAAATGGCAAGAAAAAATGGCGTCTTGTAGTAGATTTTAGAAACGTCAATAAAAATCTGATAGCCGATCGGTATCCTCTACCTAGGATAGAAGATATATTAGATCAGTTAGGCAGAGCAAAACGGTTCTCAGTTATCGATTTAATATCTGGATTTCATCAAATACAACTGGAGGAATCTTCGCGTGACATCATTAGTTTCACGGTTAATTCTGGAACTTTTAAATTTAAGAGACTTCCGTTTGGTCTTTCAGTCAGTGCCAATAGTTTTCAAAGAATGATGAACTTAGCGTTTTCAGCATTATCTCCTGAAAAAGCCTTCATGTATATGGATGACCTAATCGTGATCGGATGTTCAGAAAGTCACCATTTAAAAAACCTTAGAAGTGTTCGAAACTTGTAGAAAATATTGCCTTAAGTTAAACCCAGAAACGTGTCAATTTTTCCGAAAAGAAGTAACTTACCTAGGACATCGTATAACAGATCAAGGTATCCTACCTGATGAATCAAAATTTGAAATAATTAAAAATTATCTAAAACCAAATAATGCGGATGCAGTAAAAAGATTCGTAGCGTTTTGCAATTATTATCAGAGATTTATTCCAAATTTTGCGAGTCATACCGTAACCTTAAATCGCCTAACAAAGAAAAATTCAGAATTCATCTGGACAGAAGAATGCGAAAGAGCTTTTGCGAAACTGAAAAATGCATTAACGGAACCACCAATTTTACAATATCCAGTTTGACCGCGAATTTATAATAACTACTGATGCAGCAAAATACGCCTGTGGCGCAGTTTTAAGTCAAGAACATTACGGCTCCGATTTACCAATAGCTTTTGCCTCTCGTGCTTTCACTAAAGGCGAAATTAATAAATCAACAATAGAAAAAGAATTAGCAGCCATTCATTGGGCAATACTTTACTTTCGTCCATATATTTACGGCAAAAGATTTACAGTACGATCAGATCACCGTCCTTTAGTTTACCTTTTTTCAATGAAAAATCCTAGCTCACAGCTAACAAGAATGAGATTAGATTTAGAAGTTTGATTTTCACATAGAATATGTCAAAGGAAAAGACAATGTAGGTGCTGATGCGCTTTCGAGACTAGATATCGAACAACTGAAAGAAATGCAAGCTTGCCAGTCTCAAATCGCAGCGGTTCAGACAAGGTCAATGTCAAGAAATTTAAATGCTGATTCTAGCACAAATACAGTTGTAAAAGATAAACAGAACGACGATACTATTAAAGTTTACGAAGTACTAGAAAACTTCGAAGCGTACCATTTGCCAAAATTATTATTTACAACGGATTACAATTATCCGCTAATTGAACATAAAATAATGTATAAGAAACGTGCACGTACAACAATACTTAAAGTAATTATAAATAAGGAATACTTAGTCGCTTCAGGGGACCTTGCTCTAGCGCAAGTTTTTTCTAGGCTTGAAAAAGTGGCCGGCGACAAAGGGATTAGTAAATTTCAAGTCGGGCCTGACGATAATATTTTTAAATCCATTTCCTTAAACAATTTTAAACAAGTGGCAAATAATACGTTGAAAAGTTTACGAATTTTAATTACTAAACCGATTGAAAGAATTAATAATGCTAACGAGAAAAAAGATTTAATAGTTAAATTTCACAAAGACCCACTCCTAGGAGGTCATTGTGGTCAAAGACGTTTACTAGCGAAACTTAGGATGTACTATTTTTTGAAGGCAATGTCAAAAGATATAGCCGAATTCGTTAAATCTTGTCCTGAGTGTCAAGTAAATAAACCTAAATCAAAATCAACCCAACCAGTGTGCATAATTCCAAGCCCTTCTAAAGCATTTGATATAGTCATCATAGATACGGTTGGTCCTTTTCCACCTACAGAGTTCGGAAATTCGTATGCAGTTACCCTAGAATGTGAGCTCACAAAATATGTTGTAGCTATACTAGAGATGGGCATTGCAGTTCACTTTGATGAATTGTTCGCTCATGAACTATTCACCTAAATGAATAGTTCGATTTTGCAGTTCGTTTTGAACTGTAGTTCTTTTCTGCTTTCGTTTCGGCATGGCAATATGCAATGCAAATGCAATACTGGGATCGTCGGCAGTCGGTCAGGATGTCGGTGTCGGCGTCGGCACAATATACACACACAAAACACACATCCACCGAACTCGTGTGGCGGTACTTTGATGTTCGAAAGTAAAACGTTTCTTTTCGCACACACCTGCTTCTGCGATAACACAACAAAAGATTCGTACGGCGTGTGCCGCTCAGTATTTAATATTTAATTTAAACTATGGTGTCTGTTGTCGGTAGAATAACCAACCAAAGGATGGTAGGTATATTTTTTTCTAGGTGCTCGCGTCGGCAAGTGCGATAACATTCGCTTTTAACGATTGCCGAAAGTCGAATTGTTTTTTGTCGCATTATGTTTGAAAAATTATTGACATGAATAAACGTATTATATTTCTGTGCTAGGAAGGGACAGGGGTAGTCAGCGCGTTGGTGTTGGTAGGTACTGGAAGCAAATAAATCAGTGTCTAGTTGCGAAATTCAGAAGATAGAGTTTTAAGTTTAAAGTTGTTAGTTCTTAGTTGTTATTTGTCGTTTAAATCTCTTACGATGACCTCTCGTCGTAGAAGTGCTATGTGGAACCATTTTCGAGAAACTGAAACCGGCAAGACGGCAAAGTGTTTGTATTGCTCCCACGTTTTAAGTTTCTCAGCTGGCTCATTCGGAAACTTGTCTAGACATATAAAAGCTAAACATCCAACCGTCGCGATTAATAGAGTAGTGGAACAAAACGAACCCCCAGCGTCATCAACTAGTACCGCATCAATTTCCAATGTCAGCACAAGCGCAGCCAATTCCCCGACATCAAGAATGGACACTGATGCAATACCTGGAACCTCCGGCCTGGCATCTGATTCTGCTCCGCCTTCAGAATCGAGAAGGAAGAATCCTCAAGAGACCAGAGGTCTAATTCAGGAAAAGGTTACTAATTATGTTAAGGTTTCTAAACCTATCAGTGCATTGAAATGGAAACAAATCGACGAACAGTTAACAACAATGATTGTTAAAGAATATCAACCGTTTTCTGTGGTGGAAGACGAGGAGTTCAAAAAGTTTGTATCCATGCTCAATCCACACTACAAACTGCCATCTAGGAAAACAGTTTCTTCGAGTCTGTTGCCACAACTGTTTACGAAAATTGAGGAGCGAGTGTCTCAGAAACTACAGAATGTTACAGCCGCATGTCTCACCACAGATTGCTGGACATCAGTAAACAATCAAAATTTTATGGCAGTAACTTCCCATTTCATCAACTCCGAATTTAAACTTGAATCGGTTTTGTTAGAATGCACGGAATTTGATGAACGACATACTGCAAACAATTTGGCAACTCGTTTGCAAGAAGTTATTATAAAATGGGGTCTGGAGAACAAAGTAGCCGCTTGTGTTAGCGATAATGCATACAATATTGCAGCAGCGATTCGGCTATGTAATTTGCGACATTTGTCATGTTTCGCTCATTCGCTTAATTTAATTGTGCAGAAGGCCATAAAAGAAGAATCTGTTGCTCCTGTTATTTCTAAAATAAAATCAATTGTGGAATATTTCAAGCGAAGCCCGCATTCACTCGCCAAACTGCATACTACGCAAGAGCAAATGGGATTGGCAAAACTTAAACTAAAACAAGATGTACCAACCCGTTGGAACTCGACTTTGGAAATGCTGTCTAGGTGCTTTGAAGTTAAAGATGCAATAGTTAGCACTTTGGCTTTGCTAAACACAAATCTTTCGAATGTCAATCAAACAGAATGGAAAACTGTGGAGAAATTAATTGAAATATTGAAAATATTTCAGGTCACTACTGAAGAAATAAGCTCCGAAAAAACAGTTACGAGGTCCAAAATTATAGTATTTGTGAAATGTTAATACATAAAATACATAATACATAAATACATAAACACATGCTTTCGCTGAGTCTGCAGCCACCTTCAGAAATGCCCCCGCATCTGCAGTCCGTAATTTCTTGTATTCAAAAGGAAATGTTTAACAGATTTAAAGATATTGAAGAAAAACGAACTTTCGGCACAGTGTACTGTATTGGATCCTCGAATCAAGAAGCTCGGGTTTGACGACGAAAATAAGTTTAATGCAGCCGTAGAACAAATAAAGGCCAAAATCACAACTTTTCATGTTGAAGACACCGCCGCCGTTAAAGCAAAAGAAATACCCCAACCCACTTCATCCTCATCTCTTCTCTGGGGCGAATTTGATTCCAAGGTGGCAAAGTTAAGTGCCCGTGAAGGCCATAGTCGTCTAGCTGCAGGAATCGTAGAGCTTGATAAGTATCTGCAAGAACCTCTTCTACCAAGGTCACAAAATCCTTTGCAATGGTGGCAAGATAGAAGAAATGTGTACCCCCGTCTTTTCCAAATGGTAATGAGGAGGCTGTGTATTTTAGGTAAATACCTATGTATTACTTTTGCAACGTCAACACACAATAATGTCAATGTGAATTTCAGGTACTTCTGTGCCATGTGAGAGAATTTTCTCAAAGTCCGGTCAGATAATGACAGAAAGAAGAAACCGCCTCACTTCCGGAAAATTATCAAAAATTGCTTTTTAAATTACAATTTATAATGCGAGTTCAAATACTGTGCAAATACAAGAACTTTATTTTTTTGTTTTCCCTTTATAAGTGATGAATATTTTAGTTATTATTATCTACTTTTATGTTTCAGAATTTTAAAGAGTTTATACTGTTTTTTTATTAAATTTCCTACAAAACAAAAAATAACGTTATTTTATTATTTTTCGACCAACACCAACAGTAAAATTGTCAAGCACTAAAGTACATATTTCCACTAAAGGCCCATGTTTGCAATGGAACGCGAACTGTCTACCTAACCGGCGGATCGGTATTCTTTGTGCGGTGAAAGGGTTTCTTGTCAGTAGTGTCACTTCACATTCACAGTTCAGGTGACGCCACAGTTCAAAACGAACTATACGGTGAAATAACCAAAGAACAGTTCGTTCAGTTCACTTGAAGTGAATAGTTCCTTCGAACTATTCGGTCACGAACTACACATCTCTAAGCTATACCAATACGAGATAAAGAGGCTAAGACCGTGGCAAAAGTCATTTTTGAAAATTTTATCCTTATCTACTGTCCAATGAAAGAAGTTYGTTCWGACAAAGGTACCAAATATTTAAATGAAACTTTTGCAGAATTAACTAAAATGTTAAATATTACTCGTAAGAATTCAACACCCTATCGACCACAAACGGTAGGTACGGTTGAAAGGATTCACCGAGTCATCAATGAATATATTAGAATGTACGCGAATGACAACAATACAGATAGGGACGTATGGATGCGTTATTTTACTTATTGCTACAACACTACACCATCCACAGTCCATAATTACTGTCCGTTTGAACTAATTTTCGGGAAAACTCCAGTTCTACCCGATAACTTCACTAAGCAACTCGTTCACCCATTATATAATGTCGATTCGTACGCTAAAGAAACGCAGTATCGTTTACAATTAGCACTTGAAAGAGCCAACAAATATTTGTTACAAGCTAAAATAAAACGTAAAGAAAATTATGACGTAAAAGCTAGGCAAAACATTGTWAATCCAGGTGATTTAGTGATATTAACTAATGAGGCAAGAACCAAATTCGATACTGTGTATAAAGGACCTTTTAAAGTGAAATCGGTCGATGATTTTAATTGTACATTAATAGACGATAAAGGTAAAGACATAGTAGTGCACAGAAATCGTATTAGTAGGTTTATAAAATAAGTTAGGTATTAGTTAAGATTTTGTTGCAACAAAATATATTATCAAATGTATTAGCAATGTTATTTAACATTGGTAAGCGATTTAGCATAGGCAAGTGATTTCACATAAGTAAATGATATAACATAGGTAAATAATTTAACATGAATAACTGGTTTAAACGTTTTTTTTTCATCATTTTTTTTTAATGGTAGAAGAAGTAGGTATAATATACTTCATCAGGTAAACTTTTTTCTTTTAAAGGAGGGAGGTGTGGTGCGTAGCTGTGCTACTAGCACACCTCAGCATTAATTGGCTAATTAGGTTAATATAGGTATAGATAAGTGGGGAGAATTAATATAAGTAGGTAATACGGGTTTTAAGCTAGGGTACTTACTGATGTCACATAAAGCAAGTTACTAGAAAGAATAAAGTTATGTACGTAAGTTATACAACGGGTTTCATTTGAAGTTCCCCGTAAAATAAGAAGATACCAGCCGGGCATTACAATTTTATTTTCATATTATGTTTCTTTAATTGATTATTTTTTAAGTTAAACAGCGTGTTACATTAGGTATTTTCCTGTAATTGGGTGCTAACCTGTTGGAAATATAATTATTATTGTTATTATAGCATAGGTAACGACGCGCCTTAAGCTATATCTTATTACTAATGATTCGTCCTGTAGATAATATCTATTAATTGACCGGGTGAATTTTCTTTACATAATATACATGATACGAAATGCAAAAATTTAAATTCAATCATAATCATACTGGTTCCTTGCAGTCGCGGCATCAGGCACACCACTGACAGACCTGCCAGGGTACCACGACATCATGGTTTATCAGATGTAGTACACTTTTCACATGGTCCAACAGAAATGAAGAGTGTGAAGGATAACGACAATTACAACATGAGTCATGGAATCATCGGTGAGAAAAAGGTTTTATGGAAGGATTCATCGAAATAAAACCAATGGGATCCTGGCCAATTATAAACTGTACAACTATAATTTATTTTTTATAGTGCAAAAAGGAACCGGTGAAGTACAACTGGGCAGGTAGAGTCCTGTGCCGGTGAAAGCACAAGCAGCCTTTTTGTCGAACATGGGCAAAGATACACCATAAGGAACTTAAATAAACGTTAGAAGTTATTGTTATGTTTCGTTAAAACTCGCATGTGTAGTTAATAAGAAAACATTTTAAAGAAGTTCATGTTGGCGGCAAAATTGAATTCAAATTGTAGTTCGTAATTTGTACACTTGTCGCGAGGCAGCACCTTCCGACTTTATTAACCGCCACTGTCAAATCATCCCTACATTCATATGTTCGTTGTAAGTTGTAATTTGTAATGCAGCCGCATAGAGCACTACTTGTCATGTTACGTTTCATGTATCGCTTCTGTAAAATAAACGTGTTAAGCAGCAACAGCTCATTATTTTCGAACGTTAATTGATCAGATCACCATTGGTCCTAGTCGAACCGGATCAAGCATCAGAGCCGGTAAGAACATAGTGAGCAGTGAAAGAACAATTAGTACATAAACACTTGATGCGTGGGAGACCTTGAGACTCGCCAATCGGAATCCATGTTGCATGTTGGATGGTTGAAGTCACGAACAGTATGCAGCTGCCAGATTGCACAAGAATTCTCCTTCGATCGCCCAGAAATCCAGCCGAACATCTACTACAGGTCAGATCTATCCTATATTGTTTCCTATTATAATCTTAGTTCTACCAATACTAGAATTTCTGAACGTTATATCTGTAAGATTAAGTTCAAATGACTGATAATCTACTTGCACAACGAGGCATCCTAAAAGCAAAGTTAACCAAATGTAGTAGCTGGTTGAACAATTTCACTTTAGATAAGGTAGGTGAATTACAAGACAGACTGGCTAGATGTGAACAGTTGTTTGATAAATTTGATGACATTCAGGCACAACTAGAAATAATAAGTGATGTGCATTGTAAAGAGCGTGATTTATTTGAATCCACCTATTTTGCTACCGTAAGTCGTTTCAAAGACATGATTAATAAACACGTCAAAACATCTCTGTGTGTCAGCTCTGTTACAAACGGGAGTTCAGTTCAGATATCACCAATAAATCATGACGTTATCGGAGTATATTTGCCGGTTATTAATTTGCCTCATTTTTATGGTGCATTTAAAAACTTGGTAGATTCAAAACCTATTTCTAATGTAAAAAATTAATCTATTTGAAATCATGCCTACGTGGGGAAGCCCTTGGTATATTGCAATCCCTAGAAACGACAGAATCAAATTATGAAGTGGCGTGAAAGTTAATCACGGATCGGTGTGAAAACAAAAAATTAATTCAAAATAACCACATTAAGGCTATTGTGGATATTCCTCAAATTCAACGCGAATCGTTTGTGGAACTTCGCAAATTGCTTGACGAAATAAGTCAAAACGTAAGAGCATTAAAATCTTTAGATCATATGACACAAGATTTAACCGAGCATGTATGTGAACGATGGGATGGACCGTTGCTCGTTTACTTAATAACATCAAAACTTGACCCAACCTCACTGCAGGATTGGGAGAAGTGCACAATTTCAAACTGTGATCCGAAAATGGATGATTTATGTAAATTTCTAACAGATCGTTGTTAACTGTTGGAAACATTGCGCACAAATCAAAAATACGAGAACATGAAACCAGATTCAGAATTTCCAATAAAAAATCAACAAGGTAATCGCGAGCAAGCAGTCGGTGCATACGTCTCTTCCAGTAATATCATCAGGGAAATGTTATTTCTGCAAGGAACGACACTGCTTGTGCAAATGCAAAAAGTTTTTGGATTTACCCATCGAACGCCGCATAGAAGAAGTGGCCAAGTTAAAATTATGTAAAAATTGTCTTCGTATTGGACGTACACACACAGAATGCGAATCACAGAAGTGTAAATTTAGCGGATGAGTACACAATTCTTTACTGCACTAAGTCGAACAAGAAGCGTCACAACAAACCCAACAGGCTTTGACATCATATGCGACAATACCAAATGAAAATTCAGAGGTGTTGTTAGCAACAGCAATGGTACAGGTAATGGATCAACAAAATAAACCGCATCTATGTCGTATTTTGATGGATAATGCGGCACAGTCAAACTTTGTAACCCAAGATTTACGTGACAAGCTAGGTATCAACACAATAAAAAGAAATACAGCAATGATTGTAATCGGTCAAGCTACGTCAAATAGCTCACCAGTAGCAAACATTACAGTAAAATCTAGAGTAGCTTCAAGGTAAGTGTTTCTTTCATTGTGTTGGAAAAATTGTCTGGCGTTTTACCGAACAGATGAGTAGATGCCAACAAACTTCACATACCCACGAACATTATACTTGCGGACAAGTTTAATATACCCAGTAAAATAGATGCAAAATTGGTAGCTTTCGTGTTTTGGGACACACTATGTTTTGGGCAAATCAGATTGGGGAGACGACAGCCAATTTTGCAAAAGACCAAGCTCGGTTGGATCATTTCTGGAAACACGACCAACAATACAGTCCATTTGAACGGCTCATCAGGAGGAAGTGATACAGTTACATGTAACTTGTCACGTCTCACTTTGCGAGATCAGATTGAAAGATTTTGGAACATAGAAGAAGGTAAGATCACAAATAGGAAGTTTTTTCAGGAAGAACAGGAATGTGAGGATCACTTTGCACATAGAACAACAAGAGAGGATGGTCATTTTGTAGTCCAATTACCAATTAAGGAAAATATACAAGAGCTAGGAGGTTCAAGGGAAATGGCAGTAAATAGGTTTTCTAAAGTAGAGGGTCGATTGGAAAACAACAAGGATTTGAAGGAACAGTATGTAAACTTTATGAAGAAATACGAGAACATAGGCCACATGTCTCTAATTCCAGAATCGCAATTGCACAAGGATCAAACAATCTACTACTTACCACATCATGGGGTATGTAAAGATAGTTCAACGACCAAACTACGCATTGTATTTGATGCTAGCGCGAAATACTGGTTCTTTGCAGTCGCGAAATCAGGCACACCGCTGACAGACCTGCCAGGGTACAACATGGTTCATCAGATGTAGTACACTTTTCACATGGTCCAATAGAACTGAAGAGTGTGAAGGATAACGATAATTACACAATGAGTCATGGAATCATCGATGAGAAAAAGGTGTTATGGAAGGATTCATCAAAATAAAATCAAAAGGGATCCTGGCCAATTATAAACTGTACAACTATAATTTATTTTTTATAGTGCAAAAAGGAACCGGTGAAGTACAACTGGGCAGGTCGAGTCCTGTGCCAATGAAAGCACAAACAACCTTTTTTTGTCGAACCTGGGCAAAGATACACCATAAGGAACTTAAATAAGCGTTACAAGTTATTGTTACGTTTCGTTAAAACTCGTAAGTGTAGTTATAAGAAAACATTTTAAAGAGGTTCATAATGGGATTTCACTTAATCACATTCTACACAAAGGCCCGAAATTGCAATTAGATGTTACAACGGCTTGACTGAAGTTTCGTTTGTTTGAAATCGCCATGACGGCAGATTTGAGAAAAATGTTTTTGGAGATCGTGGTTGCATTAGAAGATAGAAGTTTTCAAAAAATTTTGTGGAGATCTTCTCAAGAAGAAAACTTAGCTACTTATAAATTAAATCGAGTTGCGTTTGGGTTAAAATCTTCGCCTTACTTAACTTTGCACACTATTAGGCAACTAACCGCTGATGAATCGCAAACTTTTCCTTTCGCTTCTCAAGTAGTGTTGCGCGACACATATGGACGACTTAGTATCTTATGTGAGTGATGTAGAACACGCTTTAGATTTGTATGAACAGCTCGTGCAATTATTTAAATCGGGTGGTTTCGACTTAGTAACATGGTACTCGAATAGTTCAGAGTTACTAAAAGAAATACCAAAAGAAAATCATTTATCCCAAACCATTAACTTTGACGGTAATAGTTCTAAGGTTCTAGGCCTACAATTGGCGATTATTTTGTCTTTAAATGTGTTCAAAAAGAAATGTTTTGTCGACCATTGCTCGACCTTTAGGGTTCTTGGCTACTGTTATTTTGTATGCCAAGCTCATTATAAGAGAGTTTTGGAAATATAGATTGGATTGGGATTCCGATCCTCCACCGCACTTATTGTCGCTATGGATGCGTTTCTTTGCAGAATTACATTTGCTTGCTGATTATCGGGTTCCGCGACATTTGTTGGTTTTTGTTTAGGTTTTGCTGACGCAAGCAAGGAAGGTTATGGAGCTATCGTTTTTGTAAGAGTCTTATTGCCAGATAATTCAGTGAATCTCGTTTATGCCAAATCTAAAGTCAGTCCTATTAAAACTATTTCGATTCCTAGACTGCAGCTTTGTGCTGCATTGCATTGCTGGCTAAATTATTGAACTTGGTTTTTGTAACGTATGAGTCGCGAGTAACTATCTATAAACTATTTGTCTTTTCCAATTCCATGGTAACGCTTCACTGGATTCACGCGCCATCGTCTCGTTGAAAACCTTTTGTAGCCAACAGAGTATCAAAAATTCAATCGTTAATTTCACCTTCGAACTGGTTCCACATAAAAGGTCAAGAAAATCCTTCAGATTGTCTTTCTAGAGGGTTGACACCTAATGAGTTTCTAACTAATCGCGAGTGGTTAAATGGACCAGAATGGATAGTCGCTGATGAAAGTTTGTGGCCTATTAAACCATTTGTAAAAGATGACGCGATTGAATTAGAAGAAGCTTCTACCAACTTTTGTGCAACTGAGACACAAATAAGTCACTCTATTTTAAATTTGACAAATAGAGTTTCGAGTTTTAAAAAATTAATTGCAATCATGGTTTATATTCTCAGGTTTGTGAAAATTTTACCTCTTGAAAAATGCTTTTCCGCGAATGATTTTCATATTGCGGAATCAGTCCTAGCTCGAGCGATTCAGTTGTTTTAGTTTCACTCTGAATTTAGTATATTGAAAAAAGAAAAATGCATTCCGCCTAATTTAAAATATTTACGCCCTTTTATAGATTCCAAGGGTTCCAAGGACGACTTTCTAATAATGATGCTTTGAATATAGATCAAAAACCAATTTTGTTGCCAAAGCCTTGTGCTCTTGTGTTTTCGCTAATCGATTTTTATGACAAGAAAAATATGCATGCTGGTCACCACTTACGTTTATCGCTAATGAGACAAAAATATTGGATTTTGAGCCCGAGGTACGATTAGAAAACGCTTGAGTAAATGCAATGTATGCTTTAGGACTAAACCCAGTTCGAATGTTCCCATGATCTTCCTTCACCGCGATTACGGTGGACCGTATTATATCACACTTGCTCGAAAAAGAGGAGCAAAAACACAAAAGGCTTATATTTGTTGTTTGTTTGCCTCGCAACGCGAGCTTTGCATTTGGAAATAGCGGCAGCGTTCAAACGCTTTTAGCACGTCGTGGTCTTTGTGCTGTAATGTACTCGGACTATGGCACTAATTTTCAAGGGGCTAAACCCGCATTGAATGGAAGTTTAATCCTCCATCCACTCCTCATTTCGGTGGAATATGGAAAGCGGGAATAAAATCCGTAAAGTCGCACCTGCATAAAGTCCTAGGGACTCAAATTTTATCGTACGAGGAGTTTGCTACTTTGCAGTCTCAAATAGAAGCTTTGCTGAACTCCAGACCTCTTTGTTGGTTGAGTTCGGACCCTTCTGAACCCCTTCCGTTAACGCCCGCGCATTTTTTGACTCTAACGCCTTTGAAACACTTGCCAGCTGCTGACGTAACGCAGGTTCCAATAAATCGATTGTCATGCAAACAGTTGCTCAACCAACTTGTCCAGTCCTACTGGAAAAGATGGAGTTTAGAATATCTAAATAGCTTACAAGTTCGTCAAAAATAGAACACCGCATCCTGTCCAGTAAAAACTGGCACGCTGGTTATTGTTCGGCAAGATAATATGCCTCCTTTGTGTTGGCCTTTGGGGGTAGTGCAAGAGGTGTTTCCGGGGAAAGATGGGTTGGTTCGGGTGGCTATGATCAAAACCAAAAATGGATCTTATAAATAGCCGGTTGTACGTTTATGTCCCTTGCCTAATCAATAAATAGATATCTCTTGCTCTATATAGAATTAAGCACTTGTTTCGTTTATTTTTTTGTTACTGGTTGAATGCAATATAAGCTTATTAATTTTATTTTGGGTTTCCTTTGAAAGAATACACAAAGCCGCAGGAGAATGTACAGTTTACTAATGTTAATTCATATGAAGCTGGTAGATGGCATCGGTAGCCGAAATCAGAGGCGTTTTTTTTGAGCCATCGTGCCGGTTTTTGTTTCAAAAATTTTAAGTAGTCGTGAATAATTCGCATGAGGTTCGAGTCGCAAAATTCACATGAAATTCGAGACGCGAGTGAACACGGCATTATCGTCGCTTCTTAAGCTGTCATCCTCATCCACCACCCTTACCTCTCCCGTACAATCCCTTGGTATATGGGAAGTGACAATTTCTTTTACATTTTATATTGTAAAACATTTGACGTACAGGACATKCTTTTATTAAATTTTGAAGTCATCAAGAGAAAAATTTAAAATTGTACAATTCGCGTCAGAACTGTACTATTTTCATGACAGTCACAGTACAAACAAAAAACCCTTAGGAACAAGACTGGAATTAATCCCTCGTGGCTCAAATTGCATATGCCCGTCCTGCCATTTCTAATGTGTTAGAGCATATTGCTCCGACGCCATCTGCGGAGTAGTGTCAAATTAGCAGGTTGCGACTTGACTTACCACCACTAGCCACCAAGTAAGGGCGGGGTGCGTTTTGGAGGACCAGTCCACAGACCGATAAGTTTCGCTTACATCATTTCCTTTTCGAGTTGTTTTGCGCTTATTTTCTTGTGTTGAACTCTGCGACCTCACCGGGGTGTCAAATGAAAGCATCCCGAACAAGATACGCGTACGCGACTTTTTCAAGTTTACTTGGGTTTCTCACGATCAGAACAAGATAGCGTCCTATAACACTGACGCAAGTATACAGGATTAGACGCGTTTTGTCTGATCGACGGAAACATGGTCTAAAGCGGTTTCCCACATTAAATGATGCGTTTGCGAAAAGCCCCTCCCTAGGGCAGCTGAACTCGCAAAAACCCCCACAAAATTTGTATCAGACTCCGAGGTTTCCTTTTAAGTAAATTGAAATCTTGTTGTCAGTTCCGTTTTGATATTTTGATTACAAACTAGAAATTTTAACGTCGTGTCGGGTTTAAAGTTTTTTTTTTTTTTTTTGTAAAGTATTGGTAAAGTGTAATTTTAAATTCAGTTATCTACCGTTGCGTTGGACCAATTGGGAAGTCGCTAGAACCAAGGACCGAGGGACCAAGTACTAGGAAATACTCCAGGGGTATCGTACCTTAGATTTATCTGTTTGCTTTAAAGTTTCTTTGGCTGACCAGCGTAATATGAGTTGTCTGTGTTTAACATTTTAAGTTCATTTATTTGTGATATAGTAATCGGTGCAACTTTTAAATTTACAATAAACCGACAAATTCACGTAAGTCGGTGTTTCATTTTCGAAATTTCAACCTATCCATTTGCCAAGAAGAATCCACAGTGTCTCCGAAGATTTTCTTACCAATCGGTAAGTGGTGGCAGCGATCGTTACCTTCAGGGTATTAAGAATAATTTTAATAAATATTAAAATCAACGGTGGGGCTACAACACTTGCATAAATTTTTGTCTGAATAAGTATTATGCATTTTAATGTACTGTGTCACTCATCCTAGTGAACTACCGTAGTATAAAAAGCATTTACTTTCATAATCGAATACACGATACGTTAAGATCTGTTCGAAGACTAGTCTTGGGCGAAGCAATCTAGTACTCAGTGGCGGCTTCTCAGGGTAGGCAAGGTAGCCATTACATGCCGACGAAAACAACGAAATCAGAATTTTTACAACTCATTCAAATCTATTTTTCCTGTGTTCTGTGAAAAGTAATATTAGTTATCAGGTTTTCAGAGGTTTTTCTCTCTACACAAACAGTCCTCGTGATACTAGCAAAAACATTAAAAAAAATAAAATCGGTTTTTTCCACATAACTGGAAAATGATTAACTTAACAAAAATATTACAAGAGTGCTTTCTAATCAGAAATTTGATTTTTTATATAATACCAATATTTAAAAAAATCGTACGAGCAGGGTCCAAAACAGGTTTTTCGAAAATGTCAAAATTTTGGATAAATTTTCTAAGACACTTTTTGTGAGATATTTTATTTCCTATCTGATGGTTTGTTCATTTTTTGAATATATTAAATATATTCGGAGATATTTAGAAAAAACCGTTTTCTTTAAGCGACATTTTTTTGCTAATATCTTCTATACAGTTTGCTGCACCGAAAATTTATAAGAGCGAATAATACCCGCAGTTATACTACTAATCACATACTAAAACGAAAAAAATAAAATAAAAATTTGCAGAAAGGGTAGTTCCCCCCAACTTCGCCCCTTTCCCAATACAATACTTAACCCACAAACAATAAGTCGCTTTGGGTAGTTGAGTTTTATACGTTTCAAGTTCATATATTAAGTCTTTCGAAAGTTTTCGTGTCCACAATCAAAATCACAGACACAAAGACAAGAAATTGTCTCTTGCTCAAATTTTATTTTTTTACGTTTTCGACCATTTTAAACCGAATGAGCAAATAAAAAAAACTTTGCTTTTAAAATGCCTCGTTGTGCAAGTAGATTATCAGTCATTTTGAACTTAATCCTACAGATATAACGTTCAGAAATGGCAAAATTCTAGTTTTAGTAGAACTAAGATTATAATAGGAAACAATATAGGATAGATCTGACCTGTAGTAGATGTTCGGCTGGATTTTTGGGCGATCGAAGGAGAATACTTGTGCAATCTGGCAGCTGCGTACTGTTCATGACGTCAACCATCCAACATGCAATATGGATTCCGATTGGATTGGTGAGTCTCAAGGTTTCCCACGCATCAAGTGTTTATGCACTAATTGTTCTTTCACTGTTCACTATGTTCTTACCCGCTTTGATGCTTGATACGGTTCGACTAGGACCAATGGTGAACTGATCAATTAACGTTAAAAAATAATGAGCTGCTGCTGCTTAACACGTTTATTTTACAGAAGCGATACATGAAAGGTAACATGACAAGTAGTGCTCTATGCGGCTGCATTACAAATTACAACGAACGTATGAATGTAGGAATGGTTTGACAGTGGCGGTTAATAAAGTTGGAGCTCCCCGGAAGGTACTGCCTAGCGACAAGTGCACAACAACTTGTAACGCTTATTTAAGTTCCTTATGGTGTATCTTTGCCCACGTTCGACAAAAAAGGCTGCTTGTGCTTTCACTGGCACAGGACTCGACCTGCCCAGTTGTACTTCACCGGTTCCTTTTTGCACTATAAAAAATAAATTATAGTTGTAAAGTTTATAATTGGCCAGGATCCCATTGGTTTTATTTCGATGAATCCTTCCATAAAACCTTTTTCTCATCGATGATTCCATGACTCATTTTGTAATTATCGTTATCCTTCGCACTCTTCAGTTCTGTTGGACCATGTGAAAAGTGTACTACATCAGATGAACCATGATGTCGTTGTACCCTGGCAGGTCTGTCAGTGGTGTGCCTGATGCCGCGACTGCAAAGAGCCAGTATGATTATCATAGAATTTAAATTTTTGCATTTCGTATCATGTATTATATGTAAAGAAAATTCACCCGGTCAATTAATAGATATTATCTACAGGACGAATCATTATTAATAAAGTATAGCTCAAGGCGCGTCGCTACCCATGTCATAATAACAATAATAATAAATTATATTTCCAACAGGTTGGCACCCAATTACAGAAAAATACCTAAAGTAACACGCTGTTTAACTTAAAAAATAATCCATGAAAGAATCATAATATGAAAATAAAATAAAGCCTAACTGAAACTTCTCATGTATGGCATTCATTGTCGATCACTTGCCCAACAATAGAAGTGAGCGAATCAAAGTGAATATCACACGAATTAGAAATATGATTAAAATAAGAGCACATAAGATTGATAGGCGACCGAAGTGATACATTTGTTCGACTATTGCTGCAATAGAACGACGGTTGTTGTCGAGAGTTAATACGAGGTACAAGAAAGTTAACCTTCTCAAATACCGAATTACAATCAATCCTATTATTCAACAAATTATATAACATTTTGACTACTGCATAAGTACGATGAGTTTCTATTGAAATAAACTCGAATCCGTCCAGCAAGATTTGATGATCATATCCCCTAGGAGGATAATATCTTTGGGCTAAGTAAAACATAAATTTTAGTAGCTTCCTCTGGACAGATTCGAGCTGAACAATATGTGTCTTGTATATGGGAAACAAAGGAAAAGTATAATGTTTGCAAGGTACCCAATCGTCTGAACTATCTACAGTTTCTATACATAAATCCATAAGATTTGTAAGACGAACTGATAGTGCTCAATATGTGACTGGAAAAAGGTAAATTTGTGGTCAAACATAACACCGAGGTCCCTGAACTCATCCACCCTGTTCAAAACCATACCGTTAACATTATATTGATAGTTAACTATATTGTGTTATCTGGAGAAAGAGAGAACAAAACATTTGGAAACATTAAGATTTCCAGCGATTAGTAAGACACCATGTATTTATATAATTAAGATCATTTTTAGTAGTTTAATAGTTTAGGATCATCAGCAAAGATTAGGTTCAGACTTTTAAGTGACTGCGGGACTCCGGAGGTAGGAAAGAAAGGAATAGAACTGTAGTTCGCATAGCACACTCTATTTTCTCTAAATGACAGATATGAGTAAAAAAGGCATACCAAAGAGGATGAGAAGCCAACCATTCCAGTTTAGTTAAAAAACAAAGTGATCAATTTGATCGAAATCCTTCTGAAAGACAGTGTAGATAACGTCCACCTGACGAAGTCCATCCAATGCTTCAGAAACGAATTGCGAGAAGCATGCTAAGTTCGTGATAGTAGATCTCCCACACATAAATCCGTGTATGACTTATTGATACACGAATATATATGCTTATAGTCGATAACTTCGAAAACTGACTACCATTATCAGAGACGWTAGTCACGGGAACTCCTTAAGMTGCGAATAATTAATCCAGGATCGCAATTGTGACCGCCGCTGTTGCARCATTGGTGATATTGACCTCGAGCCATTTACTATAAGCATCTGAGACTATGAGCAACATTTTACCAGCAAAAGGTCCTAAGTAGTCAATGTGTACGCGCTCCCATGGTCCGTGCGGATACTCCCAATGGTGGTCACGAAATTTCGGTGGTGTGTGTGCATGTTTTGCGCAGTCTTTACAAGATCTGGCGATGCGTTCGATATCAGCGTCAATGCCAGGCCAATATACGAGCCCAGGCTCATAATAGTTCGGCCGTCTGGCATTTTCAGTTACATGTTTTAAAAAGTTCTGATTCCAACACAAACTGTGACAAATTGCTGCAAAACTGTTTATACTATATTAAAACACAGACCTCGAACTTACAAAAGCAAACTATTTTATTTCATTTACGTGAACGGCAATAATTACAGAACCAAAAATGTAATTCAACTAACGGGTCATGTGAAAACACATAACATGCATGTTAAATAACATAAGGATGATATATCATAGGCCAGAATAAGGACAGCCAGGGACTGAGAGCCTGCGCACGGGACAGCGGTGACAGACCGATGCGGAAGAAAGCGCGTTGTCAAAAAACAGATTGTAAAATCTTCTATTTTGTAGTTTCTAATACACAGTTCGTATTAAATCTAACTACGATTTTTATTTTTAGACCTGGAAAAATGTCCTGTGTACAGAAAGAAAGTTACATAGACCACTGTAGATTAGGCGAAACGGTAAACGGCGAAACATATCAAAGAAATAACATTACACGAACTGATCTCAAACATCTGATAAAACACTAAAGATACTTAGAAGACATTTACGCAACGAGAAACGTAAACCCCGTATGTGCAACGTTTGTAAACTGTGCAGATGCAAGACAACTTCTTAAGTGGGATCAAAGCACACCGTTTATTCGCATATCTAAGTCAAGGCAGTGTTGCCAACCGTAGCGGAATTCCGCTACACGTAGCGGAAAATATATAAGAAAGCGGTGTAGCGGCGGCCGACTAAAATTAACGCAAACGTAGCGGCCACGCTAGTTTTATATATTATCAATCATAAAACATATAAATCATTACTTAAATGTGATTCACAAAATATCTGTAATGTCACACTGGTAATTTATCCACCCCTCGAGCTCTATAAAATTTTTAAATCTGTGATTTGCGGGCTTTCATGTCTAAAAGCGTTCCTATAGTACAGGAACACTTGCGTCTAACGCTCTGGTGCGCCACAAGGCGGGCCTTTTTTAACTTCGCCAGACTTGTACAAATTCGGGACTTTCCCGCAAATATCCTATGCTAAGCAAATTCAGTTTAAAATTTAAAAGATTAGTCTGGTATTGACTGTATTCGAGTGATGTGTATTATACGTACATGTTATATTGTTTATTTTCTATGGTATTATAATACATGCACTGTGCATGAGTGTCTATTTTTTTATATTACGTAAATAACATCATTTAGTGTGTGTGCCTTTACTTATTTGACATTTGACAACATATCAACATCAAAATAAACGGTAAGTGAAAATTATACTCGTATTTTAGTAGGTATGTACCTACCAAAATTAAAAAGGGACCAAATTATTCAGTGTTAGTTGTAAATTTAAGTTGTATGTTGTATTATTTATTTTATTTTTATTTATTTATTTATAAAGGAACGGCGGTATCCTAAGACTGAAAKGAGTGATCCGGAGAGCGGCCCGTCTACCCCGAAAAAAAAAGAGGTCTTCAAGAAATGAACTTTCCAAAGAAGAAAAGAAAAGCCGAAAACAACATTTCTCCAAGCAGTGGTTAGAAGAAGATATTTTTAAACCGTGGTTAGAAGAAACTGAGGATGCTAGTAAAGCAAAATGTAAAACCTGCAATTTGTTTTTGGGAACTAAAAAAAGTGATTTAATTAATCATGCTAAAAGTCAAAGACATCAAAAACGTTTGAAGTCTGTACAAGGAACCCAAAAAATAACACAAATGTTTAAGCAATCTAACAAATCAGAAAAACAACTTATCATAGCAGATATAAGATTCAGTTTGTTAACAGTTGCACACAATTTTAGTTTTAAATGTATAGATCATGTTACCGAAGTTGCAAAATTAAATTTTACTGATTCTGATATTGCAAAAAACTTGCAACTCAGACGTACAAAATGTACAAGTATAGTGAACAATGTACTATCTGTCGCCATTAAAGAAGAATTATCACGCGAATTAAAAGAAAATAATTTTTTTAATTCTCGTAGATGAAAGTACCGACATTAGTAATATTCGGCTATTATGTATAGTAGTTCGCTACATTTCAAATAATCAACTCAAGACACAGTTGTTAGATTTAATACCAATAAAAGCCGATGAAGGGACAGCAAAGGGGCTTTATGGTCTTTTTAAAAATTGTTGTAAAAGTTTCTCTATAAATATCGGCAATGTCGTGGGTTACTGTTCGGATAACGCTAGTGTTATGATGGGCAACAAAGAATCTTTTAAAATGTATCTCCTAAACGAAAATCCTAATATCGCCGTGAATGGATGTACTTGCCACTCAGCTCATTTAATTGCCGCAGTAGCTACTCAAGAATTGCCTAGCAATATTGAAGCTTTGCTACAAAATATATCTAATTACTTTTCTCGAAGTCCAAAACGACAATCGGTGTTACAGGAATTTCAACAATACATGAAAACTTCACAATTAAAAATTTTAAGTCCTAGTAAAACCAGGTGGTTGGCGTTATCAAATTGTATCGAACGGTTACTAATGCAATGGGATGTTCTATTAGAAGTTTTCCGATTGGCTGCATTTGAAGACAAAAATCCGGTTGCAACATTAATACTGGATGAAATGCAAAATCCATATGTTAAGGCATACCTTACGTTTCTTAAACATGTGCTCCCAATATTCAATTCGTTCAATGCTATGTTTCAATCATCAAAAATTCTAATTGATCAATTATATACTGAAAGTAGAAGATTTGTTAGGCAATTATGTATAAACTTTGTGCAACCATCGTTTTTCAATACTGATGAAAAATTGGATAGGTTGGATGTTACTAACCCGCATGTGCTACTTCCACTAGAAGAAGTAAATTTTGGTAGAGAAACAGCAGACTTAATAAAAGATTGTGACAAAAATAACAACCAAACATTTAAACTTAGATGTTTAAAATTCTACCAGAATTCTGTTACTCAAGCTTTTAGAAGACTTCCAGTTGTGGACAGCTTTTATAAAAATGTATCATTTATAATACCACAAAACGCATTTAATCCAGAAGTGAAGTTTGATATTCGTCGAATAGCCTCAAAGTTTAATAACAAAGTAGATGTAGATAAAGCTGAGGCAGAATATATCAGCCTAAAGGTGTACTTTTCTGAGGATGAGAAAAAGGAGTTTTTTAAATGTCAAGATCTTATCGAGTTTTGGTCAAAACTAAAGGTTTTAAAAAACTATAATGAAGAATATTTATTCAAAAATATTGGTGAATTAGCGTTAATTATTCTTGTATTAACCCATGGCAATGCAGATGTCGAAAGACTATTTTCTATGATGACCGATGTTAAGTCGCAAAAGAGAAACCGTCTTTTAACAGATACCTTAAGTAATGCATTAAGAATAAAGATGGATCTGGCAACTAAAGGCAACTGTTGTATAAACTATCCAATTACAGATAATCATTTTAAGTTATTTAATCAATTTATGTATAGTTTTAAGAATAAAAATAAAGCAAAACAGCAAACATCAACAACTTTGAACATAGACACAGACAGTGACAGTTCTGAATAAATATTGTTTTTCTTAGTCGTTCATTTTGTAGTAAAAATACTTTTTTATTTCCTTTATTATAATAGTGCCTGTATTTTTTGTTGTTAATAAATATTACTTTAACTTATATTTGTTACTTGTTTATTTTTATATTTGAAGGGTACAGGGAAAGAATAGGCTTAGTCCAAAAATTCGAATTTTAGACTATGAGCGCCATCTCGTAGTGTCATTTTCTCTTCATCTCTTGGTGTATTTGTCACGGCAAATAAACGGCTGTGTCCAAAATTACAGCAGGTTTAAAATATAGCGCACTGGGAAAGAACAGGCTGAGTCCACGCGCAACCTGTGTTTTTTTGTTTGGGGGGGGGGGGGTTGTTCTGTGGTTATGTCACGGTTGTCAAAGTAATATTAACTCGTTTTTGTGTACTGAGTATTGAGTAAGATGGAAATAAATAGTGAATCTGAATGTGATAAAATTGGTGACCAGAAAACTAGGAAACGTAAGACATACGGACGACTTTCCGACGCATCGAAGAAAATTAATCTTCAAAGTCACTGTATGGGCCCGGATTGCCAGTGCACCAAGAAATGTTTCGAGGTAATTTCTGCAGATAACAGAATTAGGTTATTAAAGGAATTCAATATGATGAAATCAGTAGATATGCAAAATGCTTATCTTGCGGGTCTTATTACCGTTTTACCGATAATGAGAAGAAGACCCAGAAAACCGGAAGAAGAAGCAAGGCTAAATGAAGCTACGTACAAATATAGGGTAAGGAACATTGTCGATGGCTCCCCACGCGATACCGAAATTTGCAGAAAGGCTTTTATTTCAATACACGGCATAACGAAAAGCAAAGTTGAATTTATCGTTCGCGGCTTAAAGCAAGATGGGTCTGTGCCAAAGGATAAACGCGGACTACACAAGAACAGACCATGGAGACTTAGTCAGCAACAACTCAGTTTAATTCGTAACCATATTAAATCATTCCGGGGTAGGACTAGTCACTATAGTTTGCATGATACAACAAAAATCTATCTGCCAGAAGATTTAAACATTAAAAAGATGCACAAAATGTTTTGCCAGGAACACAATTCAGCGGTGTCATACGAGTCCTACAGAACAATATTCAACAATGAATTCAACATTGCTTTTGGATATCCGCGCAGTGATACCTGTAGTGCGTGCGATGAGTTTTTAGCTAAAATTAAAAGTCTGCAAAAAGAATTAAAGGAGAAACAAAGTGCGGAACAACAAGGGCAGGTTAACGCCGAAATAACACGTTTACAGACTGAAAACAAAGTGCATAATCTGAAAGCGGCAATATTTTATGACAGGAAGAGACAGGCGAAATCAGCAAGCCGAAAAACTGCTGATAAAGAAGCAATATGTTTAGACTTCGCGAAAAATCTTCCCCTACCAAATATCTCAACCAATGATGTGTATTATAAGAGACAGCTTTCAATGTATATTTTTAATATCCATGTTTTATCTACCTCAGAAAGCGTATTCTACATGTATTCTGAAACAGTCGCTAAAAAAGGCAGTAATGAGGTATGTTCCATGCTCCACACAATGTGTACAATTACTTAAGTCTGGAAGTAAGAGAACTGAAGATTTTCTGCGACTCTTGCAGTGGTCAAAATAAGAATTTTACATTCTTTCGATTTCTACATAATCTGGTGCACGCCGAAAAAAGATTTGACACGATTCTAGTTACATTTCCCATAAGGGGACACTCATATTTAGAGTGCGATAAAAATATGGGGCTAATTAACCAAAAAATTAGAGCTGAGGTTCCATCTGACTGGATAGCAGCATTTCAGCAAGCACGGATGAAGCCTTCTCCTTTCATCGTTGAAGAATGTTCACAAACCATGTTTAGAAAATGGAAGGAACACCTCGATGGAATTTACAAGAAGAAAGCTCCATTTGCAACTAGACCTATCAGAGAATATAAAGTAAGCCATGAACATCCTCGTCTTGCTTCATTTCGCCCATCATATAATGGTTATTGGGAAACGGCAGAAATAAGGAATAGGTCCAAAATTGGACGAAATTTACGTGAGGGAGAATTTCTACTGCCAGAATATTGTTATGAAGGCAGGTATTATTTCTCTGTTTACAATAAACAACTTAATGTTCCGGCATTTTGTTGCAGCTTTGTTACCGATTTCTGAAGAAAAATACAAGGACGTTCAGGAACTCAAGAGATTTTGTGGACCTGAGGCGCAATTTTTTTTTGAAAACCTTCCTCACTAAAAAGCAAAATTGTTCGTATTCTATGTATCTATTTAAATTAGTGTCATGTATGATATCTTAAAATAAAGGACCCAATATTCGTAGTTTGTTCGTTAATTTAGCCACCGTCAAAACAAGAAACGGGCTGAGTCCTGGACATGGCCTCTTTTTTCCATGTTTTAATCGTACTTAAAGTAATTGTCCTCATTTTAGGATGTTGTTACGCTCAATATCGATAATTCTTCCAATAAATTATCTTCCAAAATTATGAAACTTGGAGAGGGCATGAGTACAATCTTTTTTGCTTCGTTCGGTAGAAAATCCTAGAGCTTAAAACTTTAAAATTGGTGTATCTTATAATTATGTAAATGTGACTGAGCCTCTTTTTTACCTGTACCCTTCATTTGTAATAAGTCTTTACTATCATTAAAAAAATACGCCTACTTCAAACTTTTTTTTTCTCTAATGCTGTTGTTCTTTTCACACAGCGAGCAAACTACATCATCATTATAATAATAACCATAGATTTTGTTGTCTATGTAGTAACCTACACTATTTATTACAATGCCTGCACCGTAGCGGCAGGTAGCGGAATTTAAAGCGCTCAGTGACGGAATTTTCTAGTTAGCGGTTGGCAACACTGAGTCAAGGAAGATTTACCACTTATAACCAGAGTTGCCGACGCGCGACGGTGCATTTATTGTATACGTGCTCTTAGGTACTCAAGTTGTTCTACGACATCCCTTACAAAATACTTGATATATAAATATATAATATATTGGGCTGTATAGAACGACTCACAATATAGGAGAATTTGACTTCACATATTCCGATGAATGCTCTTTAGACCAGTTTATATGACCTTTTAGATGTTAAATAAGTTTAAAGTTAATTCTCTTATGGAGACATAAGAAGGCTGATACGACTACTGTAGTCTTTAATTGTCCGACTTATGTTCATTTATCTCTATGGAGTGCAGTACCGAAAATTCATGTGTTCAGCAGGTTATTTCTTAGTAGTATGCAAAATTTTAGCTTGATGGGCGATTAGCCTCTATAGTAAATAATTACCTTATATACACAGACTCACCTTGGAGCACCATTCGACTCCTTGACAATAGACATCAGAAGAGTTACATTGCTGGTTGCGCTTTGCAGTATGTTGAAGGGGTGTGAAAATCAGCAGTTGCGATGGTGACGGACTCCGTTGAGTAATCCTGACGAGTTAGTTCTTACGTGCGGCGTACGGCTTACTGATTCAGTTATATAGTGTTATGTAAAAATGATACGATAGTTAGTTCCATACTGGATGTGTATAAAGACAGAGTTGTATTGGTAAAGGGAATAAATAATAGTTTTGCGGATTTAACTTAGTCTTTGATTACGCCTTACCCTGGGTTATTACAACTGGCGACGAGGATGGGATGTGTTACTTTACTTATAATAGTTACGATTGGCTCCATCAAAAAGTAGAGATGGTGGATCTTAAACACAGACGTTGGTTTTAGATACCAAGGGAGTGGATTAAACTATGGGCGGATTCAATTCTACCAATAGAAAAGGGTGTATTCAATTCTACCATACGAATAAAGGGTAGATTAAATTCTACCGATAGAAAAAAGGGTGGATTCAATTCTACCAACAGAAAAATGGTGAATTCAGTTCTATTATAGAAATAAAGGGTGGATTCAATTCTGTCGAATAAACTTAGAGAGGGGAGAAATAAATCACTCGTCGATCGAGCGCTTTTCTTGTGACGCTATAGACAAAGTACTACTAGCAATAGAATGGAGGAAGTCGGGGCGAGCAATAAAGTTATATCTGTAGGCGAAGGAGATCACAGATGTAGTAAGCAGAAGATAAAATTATTACACCTCGACCTCGGTGTCCCACAGTTACAAGAGATTGCATTTGGGTTACCGGGGGCGGTCGTAGATTATGACCCCACCACTAAAAGTTATATATTTAAAGTACTAGTCGACACTTTGGACTAGCATTTCTCAGCCCAACAAAATTCTTGCTTTGAGAATGTTTTCCGTAATAAGAAGCCAAAAGGCTTAAATTGCGTTAAGGCATCAACAAAGCGCGAATATGGGGAACCTTAGGAAACATGGAATATTTTCAGTGCGGAAATAACCACAATCCCAAGGAAATTAGAAGCTGCCCAGCTCTCGGCACAAAATGCAATCAGTCCAGCCGTATGGGATATTACGCCAGAAAGTGTAGAACTCGGAACGTTTCAAACATGCGTTAAAACTACAGGGTCATGAATGCTAGAAGAGTCAATTATGTGAATGATCAAATAAGGACGACTTACCTTCAACCAGCGGCACGGGAAAGTCTGACAAGTCTCGGTAGCAATCTAAGAGGCGACACTGTTACGGTTACAATAAGTGGCAGCGCCATAAACATGTTAATTGAATCAGGAGCTTCTTGTAATAAGTACAATAAGCGGGTGAGACTGGGAAACGTTAATGAAGAACACTATTGCCATTATGGACATTCACCATCACGTAAAAAGCATTATAAAGTCTTATACGTTTAAAGAACCAATCCACGTCAAATGTAAATTTACGGCATCAGTAGCCGTCAGAATTACTGATCGAATCCATGGTTGCAGAAAATGGAGCTATATCGCTGATTCTAGGAAAGTAGACATCAATTGCTTTTCAAATTTTAAATTTTGGATTAACGGAAGAAATATGCTAGCTAAGTGAAGCTGTCCTTTCCAAAAAATTAAAGGAATCACTGCACAACTGACAATCAATCCGCTTGTAAAACCTGCTAAACAACCAGTGCGAAATGTCTCTGTGATCGTGGAAACTAAAATAGAAGCGAAGGATAATAAAGACTACAAAAAGGAAATCATTTCCCATATTATGATGTACAACATGACACCCCCACTGCACTACCGGAAAGTCAGAATTGATGTTTAATAGGAGGATTCSGGACAAAATACTTTGCGTTGAGGACATAGTAGCATAAGCAGCGACAGATCAAATGAAACAGKGTGACAAAGTTGTTGTGAAGAACTTTGTCCTAAAACATAAACTGACACCCAACTCTGACAGCACCGAATATGACGTGTTACTAAGAAACGGAAACGACCTGCCATTACCTGGGGGTGAAAAAATCATCAAACGAAATTATGCAGGTTTGAATTTGCCTCAAATCACGTCTCATTCCAAGACCACTCCATCCAACCCCAAACGCAGGAACCAGTTCCAACCACTTCAACATATGGCGTTTTTAAAATACMAATAAGGACAGCGAGGAGCAGCCAACCAGCCGAGAAGACCCCATAGTGATGAGGCATCGCCCCTAAGCTGCCACCATTGAAGCTCGTGAGAATAGGAGAGCTGTGGAGATCAGCAGTTGCGATGGCGAGGGACTCTGGTGAGTAATCCTGACGAGTTCTTATGTGCGGCGTACGGCTTACTCATTCAGTTATATATTGTGTTATGTAAAAATGATACGATAGTTAGTTCTATACTAGATGTGTATGGATGGTTACCCCTTACCTTGGGTAACCACAAGGGGTTGTAAAATTCGTTGAACATCAACACAAGTTGTGACCTCACTTCGCTTTGATTTCTAACAGCCTTAAGAATACGGAATGTCTCCTCGCTATATTCCACTTTACGCTTACTTTCCCTGAGGACTCGCCCATGATTGATGTGAATTCAAAAGCGACAACATGGGTTTGAGGTTGTGCCAAGCGTATCAATACTTACCCGCTTTAATGTATTAATGTAAGATTTTAACTGTCAAACTCTTCTTATCCAAACATGCTCCTTATTTTGATTTAAGGAAGACGTGGTATTTCGAGTTTAAAAACGCAAAACAGTAATAATTAACGAATTATTAAGTTAACAAATGATATAACGCGTATACCAATGCTGCAACCCGCGATACAGCGCTTTTTTGCGGCAATTAGGTGATCGGTAATATAGAAAAACAATTTCAGCTAATAGCAGGGTTGCCAGATGGCGTGAGTTATCCAGATTGGGCTACTTGTAAACAAATTACGGCCTGTTTGCTATTATATAGTTTTTCTAAGTAATTTATATAGTCAAACACTTGGTGAATTAAGCGTTAAACTCTCATCAGCGCTCTATGCCCTTAAAGTATTAAAAATAAAACTAAAGGAAATTAAACAGCTGAACTTCCAGTGAGAAGATTTGGGCCATCCACGGAATTGTGGCACTTGCGAGCGCGTTGTGTAAGTTTTGTACGCTTTATGCAATTAACAAATAATGAGCACATATGCTTTCAGTGATTAAGCAACATCAGCGACACTACTCCTACTCGCAGCACGTAGGGATCGTCCATCCTTCTCTCTGACTGTCGTCGCGTGGTGCTAAGCAAAAAGCAGGAATCAAGAGATCATGGTTGCCTGGATTTCAGTGCGGAACTTGACAAGTCAGCACATATATAATGTACATATATACAATTTCCATAAATATATTGCTAATAATGCAACATACCCACCACCAAATTTAATAAGATTTATATAATTCAGTAAACCGACTTGAAAGGGAATACTAAAAGAAAAAAGGGAAAGCAAAAGGAGAGGATACCATAATAAGGCGAACATAAGTTTCAGGGGTGGTAAGCGTTTTACTTTAACAAGTGGACGCACTATCCTTCCGCCTGCCGTTCTGATGGGAGGGAAATTCGATCAAGACTAGTAGATAACTTATAAATAACTCCAACTGGCCAACCTGTTGGAGGAGCGTCAGGAGAATACCAAAAAACTAAGCCACCCTCTTTTACATGCGGAAGAGGGGTATACTATTTAGGTCTGTTCTGCAAACAAACTAAATATTTTTTAGTTTATATATTCCAAAGCCACTGAACTAGCCTATAAATTAGCTGCCAACGGGAAAAATATTTAGAAGCAACATCGTCAAGTGATACTTCACGACGGGCCAGCAAAGGAAATGTCCTACAGTTAGCGGGTCAAAATTATCGTCAGCGGAGGCAGAGATAGTTCTATCTTCACAAAGGTATAGATTTAAAGATTCCCTCAATGAGTGTTACAACAGTGATCAATTCTTTTAAGTTTAGCGTCACCAACTATTTGCTTAAGAAGAAAGACAAGAATTGGAGGAAAAGGGTAAGTTAGTTACAAAGGGGGTTATAAAAGAAATATGAACTGCATGCAGGTATGTGATTATGGCAAATGTATGTTATTATTATTTGCATCATGTGCTCTTTAGATGTCCATTGAATTGCTTTAACAAGTTATCAGCAGAACAAAGAAAGAATGTTTTTGGTAAGTTCTACAATCTGCAAACCAAAGATGAGCAGGATATTTATCTACAAGGACTTATTGAGGCAGTAACAGTTAAAAGAAAAAGTGAGGCAGAAAACAGTCGAAGAAAAAATTCTTTTTTTCATTATGTGGTTACTAATACCGCTCGAGGTATTCCAAAATGCGTTTTTGAATTTGCATGCTTGCGGTATAAAAAGGCTTGCAAGAATTAAGCGACTGCTAGTACAAAGCGTTACTCTTAAAGATAAAAGAGGTCACAATCCAAAAGCGCATGCTGTAAGTGAAGATGGTAATATAAAGATCCGACAACACACTGAAATGTTTCCATTACTTAGGTAAACGTTATCAATATCTGGACAGCAAGCTTAATGTTAAGATTATGTTCAAACTCTTCATGAAAAAAAATCCATAAAGTCGCATAAGATAAGCTATTTCATTTAATTTTCCTAATGAACAATATTAGCTGCATTTTTAAAGACGCCAGATAGATACATGTGTATGTTAAGTAAGAAAGAWGATCAATAGTGCTCAAAGTGCAGTTACTTGATTAATAAATTATAATAAATAAAACAATGTCTTCCTGCACATCCTTTAATTGTATTAATTAGTACATGTTTCGAGGGAATCCACCCTCATCTTCAGCCAAAAGATGTTAACAATATACAAGTTGGAAAGATGGAAGTTAGAAAAATATATCCTAGCTAATAGATTATAAGCATGTTGAGTCACAATACCATTGTGCAAAATGAACAAAAAGACGACAAACAAAAGGAGATACGAAAAACTAAAATAAGCACAACGAAAATGCATGGTCGTGCCCAGTGTCAATGACATAGAAGACGAATGACAAATGATAGAAAATTTACAACTAGACAGGACAGTGACGGCTGACTTTAGAATGACAGTGAAAACCTATGCTAAATCGATAACCAACAACACAGTGCTGGGTGATGAAAACAAAACAAGGAAAATAGAATCTTTAAGTAAAAGCAAGTCACAAAGGAATCTAAAAGATAATGCAAAACACAATAGGCTGAACAACTAATGCAAGAAAAAAGTTATTTAAGACAGTACAGGAGAAATTAAGTTGGTCGTTCAAACAAGCCCTTCATCAACTTTTTTATTTCTAAAATCTCTAAAACGTTTAATTGAACTCCCTGTGGGCAACTATGTGAAAGTTTAGCTATAATGTCTTGTGGAAATCAGGTGGTTAGCAAAAGAAGAGGGAGAATTATATAAATCAGGAGTTCTATTAGAAGAAACATGACGAAAATGTTCTTTAATACTAATTCCCATGCCCTTCCAGATTAGACCGCAGCGCAATCAGAACATCTAATAGAGTAAACCCGCCGACCTAAACTAAGCGTTCAAAGAATCTTTGTTTCTGACCAAGTCGTAATGTAAATTGTTATGAGTTTTAAAGGATACCAGACAATTGAATTATCTCAAAATTCTGGAATGTTTAAAGGAAATTGGGTCAAGATGAGTCAAATTAATCCAAGAAGGTTGATCAGCTGACTGCGAGGGGTAAAGTATAATGGTAGGGAATTGAAGTCTGAATTTGTTATACATTTTCTGAATAAGATGGGTGGGGAAATTATTATTATTGGCAATTTGAAAAATTAAGCGTTTTTATTTTTCAAAGGTATTAGAAGAAAGTAGTAAACAGAAAAGCCTGTGGAAAAATGAATTGAAGGCAGCCAATTTTTGGCCCAAGGATGTGACGAGTCAAAAGTAATAAGTGTGTCAGTAGCAGGGGACCTTCTATTGATTTCAAAAAGGAATTGGGAATTTCTAATAATGAGGAGATCTAAAAAGGGATCTTGTTATCTGTTTCAATTTCATACGTAAAGTTAATAGAAGAATGTAACGAATTAATGTAATTAAGAAATTCCTCCAATATGTCTTTAGAACCATTGAAAAAGCAAATAACATCATCTACATATCTATACCAAAAGAATACATATTTAGAGAAATTTTTGTTAGACAATTTTATTTTCTATATTCTTCATAAAAAATTCTGCTAAAATAGGTGATAAACTGGATCCCATAGCTATAATTGGGAATAATATACCTTATTGAATTGAAAGAAGTTTTGTTGAACTACCGTCTGAGGGAAAGGAAATATACAACAACAGAACAAGAATTACTGGCAATTGTCAATTCAGATACTTTATATAGGGTGTGAATTTTGGAATACTGACTGATCATAAGGCTCTTACATTTCTGCAGAGTCCAAAAATCTTAAGCGGTAGGCTGTGTAGATGGATGCTTTTCTTACAAGAATATAAAGTTAGTATCGAGCATATTTCTAGGAAAAGAAATGTTGTTTCGGATTTACTTAACAGATCAATCAAACATGAGGACAACAATCCAGTAGTGGCGAGAAACGTTTGCGAAATCCATGTCATGTCCCTGAAAGTAAAAAAGGATTAATTGAAAACGATGATGGAAAATCTACTGCATTATCAAATGGTGCATCGCTGTGCTACTCGCACACCTCAGCATTAATGACTTAGGCTAATATAGATATAAATAAGTGGGGAAGAATTAATATAAGCAGGTAATGTGTTTTCAGCAAGGGTAGTTTATATTCATGCAGTGTTAAGTAAATCAGTGATAGAGTAAAGTTAAGTATGTGTAACATTCATATTCTGTCAGTCGCTCACGCCTGGCGCGTAGGCCACGACGACGTGTTTTTACTTAAATTCCTCTTAAACAAGAAGATACCAGGAGGACATTACATGTTGCTATTGCACCCTCCCCTGATTAATTTTGAAATCAAAGCAATAATTTCCGAACCGAATTCAAGGAGGGACAACAGATATATGAACTTACAAATGCTCCTCAGTGGAGGTCTGTCCGCAATTGGTATAGCCGGCACTGAGTGCGAGTGGGCATACAAAGTCATGAATGTGTTGCCAACCGATGGTATGCATGTCAAATATCCACAGAAGTCGAGCTAAGTCAATGCGTGCGGAGTGTGTTAATAAAAAGTTGTCTTTAATAGGAGTATACTGCCCTGATAATATGAAGTGCAGTAAGTCCAAAATTTCCGATTTAGTGTTATATATTGTGTTTTTCCACATTTTCGACTACGGGAATTGGACTAGTAAAAAATACCGTATCTCTAACACATTATGAGATTATAACAAGTATAGTTTGCCGTAAGTACAACTTGTTTGCTACACAAGAATGTCGTTAAGTACAGGGTGCCAATTCAGAATAGGGATGGGCAATATCGTGATTTTCAAATCACGCTGTGAATAGTTATTGCGATATTTTTATGTCAGTGATTTTTAAGCGTGACGTGATCACGACATTTCGTCTCGTTCACCAGATGCATTCGCATCCCAGCGGCGCAATTCGCCATATCGTTATTCGTTCCCAGTTATAGACTACTGGCGCGGCGGGCTGGCTTCAAAGGGGTAATATTCTACTCCACTCTACTCGGACTAGCGTTGTCGATTAACTCAATTTGCACAATTTTGACTTATCTAATAAGCAGCTTTTCTCATTCGGCACATTTTGATTACACGTTTAGAAGGAGTTTGCTTGTTTCTGTTTAACAATGGCCCGGCTTACGTACAACGACCGGTGGCAACCTCGCAATTTGACGTTACTGGTAACCAAACTTACCTGCACTCGAAAGGGATTTCCTCATTACCCACTCCAAACATATTTTGTGAATGTGATTGATGGTAATAATAGATAGGAGATGCCACCTACAAAAAAGCAAAACAAGCGAGTTATGGAGGTTTTTTGAACCAAACGACGAATCCCTTGCAACGTGCATTATGTGCTGTAATAAATTATCGTACAAGGTGAGCACATCAAATTTAAAGAAGCGTATGCAAGTAAAGCATCCCACGGTAAAAATTCCGAATTAAGGGCAAGATCGCCCTAATGTAAGTTACCAAATTTTTTGCTTTCGAGGGTTTCAGGTAGCTATAGTTAGGTACTCTTTATAGGATGTGCGCTTAACTAAGGGTGAGAAAGATAAGGAAAATGAAACCGACATTGACATTCATATCCACTAGTTTTTCAACAGCTGCAGGTCCGGCTTTAAGACAATCGGCTGTGGAAGCACACATTCAAAAACCAAAGGTCTCAGGCAGATCAAAAGATAAAATGTATAGCACATTGCTGAAGATGTTTTACAAAGACTTTCTGCCATTTTTGGTTGTCGAAGACGACGGTTTTCGCGAATTTGTGAGTGCCCTTACTCCAGGCTATCCATTGTCCGGTAGGACCGTGATATCAAAAACGTTGATACCGGCAATATATGAAGAATGCATGAATAAAACTAAAGAATTAGTAGCCTTAGGAGAAACATTTTGTTTGGCAACGGATTCCTGATGATGAGTTATATTGCTTAAACCGTGCACTTCATAAACGACAATTTTAAACTTGTGCCGGTATTACTGAAATGTTCTGCTTATGGCAAATGCCACACCGCCAAATATTTAGCAACTAAATTAATTAGAGTGATAGTAGAATGRGGAATATCTACAAAATAATTTTATTAGTTTTAAATAATGCTTCAAATATACAAAAAACAATCAAAGATATGAGCCTGAAGCATTTGGGCTGGGTTGCTCACATGCTTAATTTACTTGTAACGAATAGGCTAAAAGATGCTAAAATGGAAGAGATTATTGACAAGGTGTAACATTTAACTTTGCTCCAGTTAGTCAAGCAGTATGACAGTCAAATATTCCCAGTAGTCTGGGCCGCTATTATGATTCCTACCCATGAAGTAACCAAATTTTAACGACTGCGCTTTGACAACTACCGGCAATCCTGAAGTCAGCATTCTGTAGCCGGCCCCCTGACGCATCAGACATGTAAATTATATTGTCCCGGCGACCACACTATCTTGACTTTTAGAACAGGAAACCCTCTTCATCAGGGGTAAGCTCATAACTAGGTCTTTCTTCACAAGCTAATTCCTATCCTGTTCTCTTAGGGTTTTACAAATACCTCATAAAGGCATATTTTACGAGTGGTTCACTCAGCATCACTTTATATTTCAATACCGGAGGGCGCAGCCACTATTTCTAAAGGGCACTCTCGAGCTAAGGCCTAAGCATTACCATCAAGGGCACTGGGCGACGCAGACKATCGCAATCTCCCAAAAAATCGCCGACCACCTAGCGGAGACTTGCTGCAAGGCCGTATCCCTAAGGATACCTGTACAGCTAACGCCGGACTATCCCTCAGGATAAGGACGTTGAGATTTTCCATCGCCACTTTCGTCACCTTGGGAACAGCTAAGTGCATTATCTTTGTTGATCTAGTTAAGGCCATCTGCCTCGTTGAAAATTACATTATTTATTGTAAACGAGAGTGAAGCTTTACCCCCGGTCACAAATCTTGTAAGTGTAATATCGCACTTAAACTTATATTCAATTATGCGTGTTAATACTTAACTTTCTTTGATTAAAACGGCTTGATTAACTCCCATTTTTCATAGTTTCCAAATTTTTCCAAACAGCTTAAATTTGGTGGCGCCCCGATCAGTATTTACTTATTCACCCCGACTCTCGGCCCGCTGAAGCTCAGCCCTCCCGCGAACAAGGGAGGGTGACAAAGGTTAGAAAAATCGTAAAGCATTTAAGGAGATCAAATTTTGCAAACGATAAACTTATAATATATCAACAGAACCAGAGGAAAACTCCACTGAAAGTAATACTGGATGTTGCTACGAGGTGGAGTTCCACGCTTTACATGCTGCAGAGGTTCAGTGAACTTGAAGAATCCATTGAAAGTACCACAGCAGTTATAGACAAAAAAATGCCGACCCTTACTGCTGGAGAGTCGGAAATAATAAAAGAATTGTGTCAAATCTTAAAACCTTTTAAAGATGCGACAAAAGCAATTAGTAGAGAGGCATATTGTACCCGTTCCATGGTGATAGCTATCTGAAATAGTTTGAAAAAGATCCTCCTTAAACAGTCTAAGGAGAATTTTGCCAGCCTATTTAAAGAATTGTGAAGCTATTTACTGACGGATTCAACGAAAGGTTTGACAAAATGGAAAACAGTAATACATTGCGAATTTGTACTTTTTTAGATCCTAAATTTAAGGAGTTGGCTTTCCCTAGTGACAGTATTGCAACCAGCGCTAAGAAAATCGTAATCCAATTGGCAGCTGCCAAATTATATGCCTTAGCGTCTTCTGTTCCCTGCGAAAGACTTTTTCTGCTGCCGGACAGGTGTTAACGGATAGACGCAGCAGACTAAGCGATAGAGAAGTGCAGCAGCTGCTATTATTAAATTCCAATCGGAMCCATTTTTCATAAATCACATATAGTTCATTAGTTTAGGTGCACGAAAATTTTATTTTGTTACTGTATTTTTTTCCGTATTTATGCAAATGTTACATTTATGTTTGTTTTGAAAACGTTTTTGTTCTTAGTACCTACACAAATAAAAGAGAATTTATCTTTTAGTCACATCTCACATGCTTTGTTACGTGCATATGTTTGTGATATCCTGTTAAAAACGTAACTGACTTATCACACACACCGCCGAAATTACTGAAACGAAAAGTGAAGTGAGCGATTCTTCAAGATGGTACACCAATGTTAGCAAAATGATCCCACATACTGGAAGCATACCGTTTAGATCAGCGTGATAACTGGCGAAACCTGCCCAAAATCACTGCGCAACACGTGCTTGCAAACAAGATCAGAAAGATGAAGGTTTCGCTAGCTTCACAAGTGTTTAGCCATTCGGTAGCTACTTTTATGAAGTGGGCCGCAGGTGCACCTGCAGATATGCATGGGGGAAGATCCTTACCACGCGAGGCTCTTCACACTGCAAATCTACTTGATTTTGTGGATCATATTTTTGACAGTGTGAATAAAGGTTTCTGGGAACGTGTTACGTGGAATGTTAAAAGGAAATGAACAATCTGGTTTTATATCCAAGCATAGCTGTGCTTCTGCCTTATTAACTGTAGTGGATAATATCATACAAGCAACCGATAATGCCAAACTTACGGCATTGGTTCTATTAGACTTCACAAAAGCTTTTGACAGGATTAATCATACTATGCTTCTTGGAATGTTACACAACATAGGGCTCAGCAATGCGTCTGACACTCATACGCAACTACATCATGGGGGTCGCAAACAGTACGTTAAATATGACAATGCACTTTCTGAAGCTTTTGAAGTTGTAAATGGAGTACCACAAGGGTCGATACTGGGCCCATTACTATTTGTCATTTATACTTCCCTTTTCAAAGACCATATAATTAACTGTTCTTCACATTTCTACGCCGACGATACTCAGCTATATTATTCATTTCAGGAATCCAACTCTGATGCTGCTGTAGCTCTAATTAATGCTGACCTTAATTCCTTGTTTCAGATAGCAAATAAATACTGTATCATGCTAAACTCTACAAAATTGCAGGTGATGTTATTTGGAAACAAAAACGCAAGAAAACGCACACTACCATCTTTTAAAATTGTCATTAACGGAGAATGCTTACCTATTGTGGACGTTGTAAAAAATCTTGGACTGTACTTGGATACGGAGCTTAGATTTGACGAACATATTAGCCACGTCATAAGTAAAGCTTTTGTACAGCTTGTAACAATAAACGTTCTAAGAGGTAGAGACCTGCAAGACAAGCAATATTAGTATATTTAATTATCAACAGTTGTTTCTCGCATGCAGACTTTCAAGTTTTCTTACTAAGTTTTTTTGCGCGGACAGCACTGGCCGGAAGACAGAGCTTGGCCAGCCTCGTGTATAGGCAGACGTTTTAATTCAACCTTAACAAAAGTTCCTAACGTTAACGCCAATAATGAAACCCTCGAAAAGAGGTGAGTTAAAAGTTTTTTCTAAAGATAGTTTTCACAAAGACGCCCTTGCTTGCTTGCAGKGTTTTTCTTKTATACCGAAGAGCAATTACCTGGACGTTACTGKTATTTGTGCCTATTGCTGGAGTAATAACAAAATTTGGAGACGCTGAAACACAACAACGGGCAAAGGACTGGAGGTCAGCGCAATAGCACCGGTCAGAGCGAGAATTATCCCGGAACCAACCTCGAAGGGCACCGTCTAACAGGCCAGATATTTTCTTTGCATATACTTAATTAAATTCACGTTTCATATATTAATGAAAATAAGTCACTGTCCAATTTATTTTAAATGTGAACCAAATAGTACTATTTCGGGCCAAGATCTTGTAACTAGTGATATTTTTTTGCCAATATATACACAGTTAAAATAGTCATCAATTGCTTAATTTCACAAACGCTTGGTTTCGCAGTTTCGCCAAGCGCGGTGCTTTATAACTGCGTGGCGCCCTTAAATTCATTTATTTTATTTAACTTAAAAACGACCCACCGCCCGTGCCCGACTAATAAAGAGCAGCCGATCAAAAGTAGCTGTGTGAGAGGTTACAAGCTGAAACTTATATATGCTCACTTTAAAGTGTTATTAATGAAAACTAAAATTATACTTTGCGATGGGCTTGTTCTTTCTCATGTTAATTATTGTGACGTGCTTAACACGATACAATGCTCAACGACTTCAACGTGTTCAGAACGCGTGTGTTAGAGCTATTTACGGTTTGAGCAGACGTCAATCGGTAACCTCTAGATTGGGGGATGTTGGATGGCTGCCGCTTTATAAGCGCAGGTTTCTGCATTACGCCTCCTTGGTGCACAATTTAATAACTGGTAAAGTACCAATATATCTTCACAGCAAATTAAACTTTATTCACACAAGGCACAATTTCGGTACCAGAAAAATACTCTGCATCTATACCTAGGCACAGAATAATTTGAAATAATTTTAGAGATAAAATTATTGAATGCTACATGTTGTTCCTTTCATATATTTTAGAAATTATAAACAAACTCAATGTTGAATTTCAAAGCGAGACAACAAAGATTTGCAGTTTGCTGGAAAAGGTAACAAGCCTATATAAATTAATATTTACCTCGTTCATTAAAAAATCAGTTACAAAGTAACCGGCCGCCGGAAGTGTCCGTCGGTGTTCGACCATTGTATGCTGGGGGCATTGTCTAAGCTCCCAGGAAAAGGTTTAAAAGTGTTCCCGAGTGATAACCAGGGACTAGTGAAAGTTGCTAGCTTTGTCAAGCGCCTCGCTTGAGGCGTGATACGAGGAAATACGAGTGGTCACTACGACAGCCAAGTAAGACCACGTCGGGTACTAGAAAATTCGTCCTTATCAGTTCAGCAAGAGTGATGACCTTGAAAGACGCGATAGCGATTAGCGATTTGCACCGCCCCGGAACTGGCAGAAACAGAACAGTGAAGTGACATTTATTTCTTACCTTATGATTTTCATTCGTAGCTTTAATAATTCTTATGTTTGTGTGTAAATGCGCTGTTGTCATTTTGTTTTGTTAATTGTATGCTTTTCTTTTGGTTCAAAGTGTCATTAAACAGTTTTCGATACAATGGTATCTGAATTCTCACACGTTGGCAACGAACCCCTGGAGAGTCGTTAAGAAAAACAAAAACCGTAAGTCTCACAGTAAAGTCAATTGAATATAGCAGATCCCTACAACTTTTTAGAAATAGAGTCAGTGTACTTTGGTGCAAACTTTTTTAAAGAGAATAATGATATTAAAAAATCTGAGTTACACACATTTCGACGAAGGGCATTAGACTTTTATATCATTTTATGTCAACAAATAAAACTTCGTTTTGAAATTTGCCGACAATTTTGAACCCAAAAATGCTATTTCTCGGAACGTCAGGTCAATATCAACAGCGAAAGTTATCTTTCCAGACTTGATTTCCATGGATTTAGAACAGTTTAATGTTGAATGAGCGTTAGCATCAGATGCTGGCAAGAAATATAAAAAAGTAATAAAGTCTGGGGAAATGTTTGTGAAACCAAAAACCAGATGAATGAAATAATGTTTCTAGTTCAAAGTGTTAGCCTTGCCACATTCATCTGCTACAGCGGAAAGAGTTTTTCTAGTCCAAGTTTAATAAAGGTTAAAACAAGAAATAGATTGTAGAACCAAGTTACAAACCAGGCCTCGGCCAAGCTTCGATCCGCGTCCGTCTGTTCATTTAAAACCCCGTAGGTGGCATCTACCATCAGATTCTCCCGCTAAGCAGTCCGACTGCCGCGGATAAAGCGTGCCGATTTCCCGTATTCAAAGAAGTTCTAACCGAGCCGTCTTCCGGTACACACCGATAAGTGACAAGGTTTTGCTTACTGTATTTACCGCCCGCAACGCGTTAGCACCTTTTCAGCTTATGGTATCCGCCCTCGGGGTTGTCCCCTAAAGTGCCATTCTCCACTGACACTGCCCTACTCTGTGCACTAAGAGGGATAGTGCATAGTGAACTGAGGAGCATACCTCAATATAATAAAAAACTAGCGCCCGAGAAACCATTCTTACATCGTGCTTAGTGCTTACGTCACCACCGTACCGTATCGTACCGCTCATTACATAACCGTACGTCCGTCCGCCTCCGATACGAAGGCCCGTTTCGCCGCTCAGACAGAAAAGGCGGCACATTTTGGCGCCCTACGAGCAGGGACCGTTGTTACTTTGAGGAGGAGTCGGGATTATGTACGTACAAATTAACAGTGGCTCATCAAACCCGTGGGACCGTCCACGAAGACATTCCCCTTCGAGGAACATACGTCATCGAAACCATGGACCAATGCAGCCTAACCATCAAAAATAATGTACTAGAAACCCTCAATTGAATTTCGTCTACAAAGGAAATACAGCTACCCCAGCCGATACACATTGGCATCCCTCGCGAGGACGACGTCCGCCAAATTCAACCATTGCACTTAGAACACCGGCTATGTACAACGTTTGGAAAAGAAATTACAAACCACCCGCGATACTATCGAAAAACATTTCGTTAAAATACCGAATACCAGTGTTTACAGTGCATTAAATATCTTAGTGTATATCCTGACGGAAAATGCAATTATTTTCTTTAGATTTAAGTGACTAAAACCTAAAAACTATTGTGCTGCAAAACACAAAACTGTTTCAGAGACTCAACCTGCAACGCCGCATCATCGAACCCCAACGGCCCTAGTTGACGATGAAGAACAAACGCTCAACTACCAAGGGTAGTTTCCCTTCTGAGGAGGGAGAAGTTATGTTCTCCCATATCTACACCTCAGGGGCCCCAGCCTTGACCGTATGGATGCCAAGGCTACGGCCCGCTCTGGATGTACGAAATGCAGAATACACTTCTCCTGATAAGGAGAAGCAATAAATAGAACCTTATGATTGTAGATTTCTAGTTCCGCCATAGCTCTGTTGAGTTTCGTAGTTTGCTTTGTAACCATATTTGTATACGCAAAATAATCGCTTGTATTTTATAAAATAAATGTTTTTTTAAAACATATTGGTAATAACCAATAAATTAACTCATACACTTGTGCACTTTTACCCTACTAGTATTAAAGGGCAACGTTTACGTGCAAAACTACAATCTTTCTATCAGTATAAAGTGGCAAATGTAGACATTTATTAACTTGCATTGTTTGTAAATATATTGAAAAACACAATTGGATGACCTTTATTTTATTTAAAGAATTTCATGTGAAATATACTTTTTTTGTTAATTCAGGCTACTTATTTTTGTGCCCAAAAATAGATAAGAGAGAAACCCAAACGTAGCACTTTTGATTAAAAGAAAACCTGTTTGTGGTGTGAATATTCGCATAACTTTTAAATAAAGAATATTACACAAGGTATTTGTAGTAAATATTGTGGTACTAGTAACCTTAAATAAAATATGTTAAAAGCACTGTTAATTTAACTCCAGAAATATACTGTTATGCAATGTTTGCTGTGATTCTATTTACAGAGAAGTAAATATTGCCACACAAGACAAGAATCTGTAGAAAAACATAAACCCAACCTGGTTAGTCCGGCTTACCAGATAAGACACCTTGTAAGGCCTGATAGAAACCTCTGAGAAAGTAGCTTTTTGCATCAAAACTATCTGCAAAAATTAACACATACAAGAATAAAGTACTGTAAGACGACATAAAATAAAAATTGTAACGTTGAAGCCTGTAATTCCAGCTTTAGACAAAACGCAATTTATTATCTGACGAACAAGCAGCATTATTAAATAATATGCCTGATACTACAAGAGAAATTCTACAAAGAAAACAGCATTCAAGAATAAAATATTCACCATTATGAAGAAAAATTGCAATAAGTATTTTTTTTTCGAATGCTTATAATTCCGCCCGGAATACATTTAGTAGATATTTATCAAATTGCAGTACAATTAGTAAATGATTTAAAAGGATTAATTGTGAATTATTACAAACATGAGCCAAGTGGCCCTTTTGTCCACATTTGTGACAAGTATAGTTTCGAAAATTGCACTCGATCGTTTTGTGATTTTTATAACCGCACACACTGCATTTAACACATGTTACCTGACCATTTCGTACGGTGGTACGTTTCACTGGAGCTGGGTCCTGCATCGCTAGAACTGGATGGTCTGGCAGATGACTGCTTCCTTCCGGCATACTGACGATGTCCCCTAAAGTGAACGGGTTCCGTCTTCATAGAAATTAAAGTAACCTCCTGACCACATTTATCCTTTACGGATGCCTCCTTCAGTAAAGCCAGTTTTACAATTTTATCCATAATTGCTTTGTTTGGATCTTCCTCAAAACACCTGTCTTGAATCAAATTATTGCCCAATCCAATTATAAAAATATAGGGCAGAACAGTCACATGACTTGAAATCAAATTCGAAAAGATTCGTAAATGGGCACAAAAGGTTCTCCTCCATTACACTTGTAATACGCAACCCTCCGTTCTTTGTTTACTTGTATAGTGGGTAGAGGTTAGAGAAGGCGTAAAGTGTTTTGTTAAACATATGTGATGTGTCCGACGCGCACATACGGGATGGAGAGAGCGGTAGTGTGGAAGATGGCGGAAGAACATAAAAAAAGTGAGGAGTGACTGAAGGTTTCTTCCCGAAAAGCCGGTTCTCGGAGTTGTGAGACCGTAAAACGGGTGTAACGTCACCTGGAGTTTTTGGACCTGGGTGAGGATATTTGACCGGTCACCTGCAGCCTCTTAGAGAGCTGCTAGCTTGTCAGCGGATTCGTTAGTTCCATGAATCTTCCTGCTCGTGGCGTGCTCTGGTTTGAAGTTGGAAACCGAAGCTAAGCGTTGGTGAGGACTAACCCTTGATGTGCAGCAAACAGCACGCAACGAGTTCATCGTGTTAGACAGCTAAGTATATTAGAAGTTCTTTTATGCATGGTTATTTTAAACGTCGATGAAAACTTGCCCTACGAAGTATCGATACGTGGGGTTCGTGTTTCTTATAACTTTGCGGAATGTAGGGTTTGTGGCGTTGGCGGGCGTTACCTGCTGACAACGTTTGGCAACGTGGAATTTAGTTTAGTTCATATGTGTGTATCATGCTATCTAAATGAGCGCTTGGTGTAGTTCTTTTGGTTTTCTTTGATAGGTCTGACTTCAATATATTTGGTTTATTCGAATTGTTGTGTTATTTCAAGGTTGTGAATACTTACCTGAAGAGAATCCCCCTATTTGTTTTCAGAGTTAAAAAAAAAGTAAGTATCACACACTAATGGTTCAGGCACATGGAAAATGCTCGTCGCCAATGTTATGTATCGGGTGGCAGAATAATAAAACTGGCGTAAATAACTAATTGTTTATTATTCCTAAAACAACACTAATAATTTGTGGACAAAGTGCCAGGACCAGCTTTTAGGTATTTTTTGTTATATTGCTTCTTATATCTCAGTTCTAGAACCGTCCCAAACAGCAGCCCCGGGCAGACAATAAATTATAAATTTATATATTATAGAACACCATATAGTATTGTTGGAAAATTAATGAGAAAGGCTGTTTTTCACAACTTCCACCCTTTCCGCCAGATGTAAAAGCTTTGGAATCATGTAAACGCATCATAGGTAACATTTCCATAGTGATACCGGAGAGGGGGTTATAAATTCCGGCTCGCCTAGTCGCCCGGCCTCATTCTCGTTCCAGCAGCCGTCAGCTTACATCGCTTATCAATTTCACCAGCCCTTTTTCAGGAATACGCCACCAACAGCCCTGTTCAGGGTTATCCACGATCAAGCTTGTTATCGTTTTTGTTTTCCTTGCAAAAAAAAACTCTCGATCTCACGACGAACTCACCGAGGAGCAGCTGCCACCGCCAAGGACAWCAAGAGGGTATCAATTGGCGCCCAGACACGTGGGGCGCATCATCTTCATAGAGAAAATAGGACCTACGCTTGAGACTGGTCAATACGAGGAACCAGACCGGGACCGATACCCTGTCCGGAACGTCCACAAGCAGTGAAGAGGGACCAACTACTTCCGCACCGGCACCAGCGCCCGCACCGGAAATGCCGAGGGAGACGGCGCCCCACAGTAACGCCGAGCACGCCGGTCCCATTCGTCTACGCTGCCGACGTCCACCGAGTTCTTCAGCTACGCATCACCTTAGGCAATCACAAGCTCTCAGCACTCCTGGACACGGGCGCCAGTCACAGCCTCATACGTGAGGACTTGGCACTCAAACCACTTCGGCCTACGCCGCATCGTACCAGCAGTATCGCAAGCACTGAAGCCCGCCTGCCCGTCACTGAGATGACTAGGGTTACCTTCACGATCGACGATACCTAACGCCAGGTCAACATGCTGGTGAGACCTACGCTGAACGCCGACGTGGTCCTGGTGTGCGACTGGCTCGTACATTTTTTTTTTGCATTTTCTAACCTCTTACGGACCTGTTGCCTAAAATTTTAAAACAGGCCGTGGTATCCCCAATTTGTTTTTGTTTTGTGTCTTGCGCGCTCTTAGCCGTACCTAGGATTTTTATTACGCCCCATGGACGGGACCTAGGTTTCGTTGCCCGCCCCTAACCTCGGGGAGGTGGCGCTTGTTGCAAGACGACTTATAAATTTTTTTTTCCCTTTAAGCTTGCACAACTGTTATTGTACTCTAACAAAGTGTCCCCGACATTACTTATTTACGGTTAAAATTGACCTAATCTGTTAAGCCTAACCTAAAACTAAAAACTAACTTATACTAGTCTTCCCGGTGGTGTCCACGATTCCAAGGGTTCCCACGGATTCCTGCACGAACCCCTGGTCCATGGACTCCACCTTGCCGGTATTTGTGCCTCCCCTCCAGTGGTTTGGAGGGAAGCATCTCATCTCATCTTCTCCCTCTTTCTGTATTGTATGTCTCTTGCTGTGCGCGAGACACTCTGTCCGCCAGCCTCTGCAAGAGCCCCGCTTTTTCCGGGTGGCGGAGTATCCGCGCGGTGTCCGCATCCCCCAGCTGCCTTCTCAGGTTCTCCACCTCAGGGTCCGCAAGCGGACAGAGATAAACCACATGATCAGGCGTTCCTACTTCCCCACATCCGCAGGTTGGTTCCTCTCTTAGTCCAAACCTGTGTAGGTTAACCGCATACGGCCCATGACCGCTTAGAAAATGGACCAGGCCCTGGGTTGGGTCCAGATGGTCCATGTCTCTTCTGTGGGCTATCGTAGGGAAGATGGTTCTTACCCTCTCCCCTTTCTCACTTTGCTGCCACTCTCTATCCCATTCTGCTCGTATTGCGGCGGATATTTCTTTTTTGGAGTTTGCTTGAACACCGCCCAGAAGGCTCCGCACCCTGTCGAGATTGTTCTTCCTCAGCCAGTAGTTAGCTGCCCTTCTTCTCACTTCAAGATCCAGGGGCAGCACGTCCATTATCACCGCCAAGGCCAAAAACGACGTTGTCGAAAAGGCCCCCGACAGTCGGACGAGTACCCCCCTCTGGGCTCTGCGTATTGTGTCCTTGGGTTTGACCAGTAGTAGGCGGTGTGCCCACACACTGGCTCCATACCCCGCTATCGATGCCATTACAGAATTCATATATATGCGCATGGTAGCTAGCGGCATTCTATGTTCTCTCTTTGCCATACTTGCAATCTTGTGCATCAGCCTTGATGCTTTCCCGCTGGCCTGCTGCACGTGGCTGAGGAAGTTCCTCTTTTCGTCCATGTTGACGCCGAGGTAGCCGGTCGTGGCGCATCTTTTTATATTTGCGTCCCCTAGTTTTATAGTTGGATCCCTCGTAAGGGTCCCTTTCATCAGGGCGTAATGAGTTTTGTTGATCGCAATGTTCATTTTATTTGCCCTACACCACTCATCCAGCACCTTCATTGCGCCGCTAGTTCTCTCTTCCAATTCAATTCTAGAGTTCCCTTCTATAATTAGTGCCAGATCGTCCGCATACGCGATACCTGCCTTCGCCTCTGTGGTGTCACTCAGTACCGTCAGAAGCCTGTCCATTATGATGTCCCAGAAGACCGGTCCGCAGATCGATCCCTGGGGACACCCTTTCGTTATGCGCTTGGACACGACATCACCGGGACATCGCATCACCACGTATCTGTCCTGGCAGTAGTTTTTAAGCATCCCGTACACGTCACCCGGGCACTCCATGTCTCTTAACTCCCTAAACAGAGCCGGCCACCACAAATTGTCAAACGCGCCGGCTATGTCTATGAATGTCACTATCACATATTTTGCTTTTGATTCCTCAACCTCCCGCACAACCCTATTAAGGGCATCCTCTGTAGATAACTTCGGCCTAAAGCCATATTGATCGGGGTGTAGTAGTCCCCTTTCTGCCCTATGTTCCTTTATTCTGTTGCAGATCAGCCGCTCAAGGATTTTTGCCAGGTTGCTTAGGAGGCATATTGGTCGGTAAGATTTTGGCTGTTCCGGGTCCTTATCACCACCCTTATACAGTACCACCAGGTCGGCCCGTTTCCAGATCGTTGGAAATCTCCTCTGTCTCATACACTGGTTGCATACTGCGAGTAGTTCCCCGGCAATGTCATTCTTAAGGAATTGGAGCACCTCAGCCTGCACCTCATCCAGGCCCGGCGCTTTCCTTTTCCTCATTTTATCTATTGCCGCGAGCAGTTCCTCGATTCGGAACGGAGGACTCGTGTGGTTCGCGCCGTACTCCCTCACCATGCCCATTCGCATATCCTCCTGCATGGGAGTCTCTCCCCGAGGAGCATCGGATGGCAACAAAGTATCCATCAGAACTTCAATGGATTCTCTCCAGTTTTTTGTCATTACTCCTTCGCTTGAGCGAAGGGTCGACAACCCTGTTGGTGATTTCACTTTTTCGGTTACTAATTTGTACGGCGTTCCCCACACATCCGTCTGCAAACATTCGTCTATGAATTTCTGCCATGTTTGTGCTTTTTCTTGCCACAGTTCGAGTTCATAATCTCTTTTAGCTGCCCTATATATCTGCAAGTTTTGTTGTTTTTCTTCTGCTGTCAGTGACCTCTGATACAGCTTCCTTGCTCTTCTTGCGGTTTTCCTAAGTGCTGTTAAACGGGCAGTCCACTTTTTATTTCCTGTCTTCGTATAGCGCATTACTTTTGGGATGGACGCGTCCATTGCCCTTTTTATTTTAGATGTTAGCGATTTGGCCATGTCGTCTGCACTTCCAATCTGTACAGGTGGCTGCTGCAGGTATTTTTCTCTCAAGCATTCCCAATTCGCTTTCCGGAGATTGTACTTCTTTGTTTTGAGGGCGTCTTCAATCTCATGTTTGATTTCATCAGTCCCCACCTTCATGTGTATCACGTTGTGGTCACTGGAGGTCATCATATCTTCCACCTTCCAKTCATGTATTACGTTCATGCCAGCTCTCACCAGCGTCACATCTATGTTGGTGTGCGCCCCGGCCCTGCCTCTATAGGTAGGCGGGTTGTTCGCTTTATTTATAACCTCCAGATCACACTCCGCAATCAGCATCTCAACCTCTTCTCCCTTGTCGTCCGTGTTGTAGCAATGCCACATTACTGACTTTGCATTTACGTCAGCAGTGATTATGACCTTTTCGTTGGGGTAGTCCTGCAGTATGTTTCGGGTTTTCCTCAGGTGTACATCTATGGGGTCTGCGAATTGGAAATACTGGTTAACCAGTATGAAGTTTAGTCCTTCCGCTTTCACTTCCACGCACACGCAGTGTGAGTCTGTATGCTGTCTAATTAAAGTTCCTGTGATGCTTCTGCTGGTGATGAGRGTCACGGCMATTGGTCGTTCACCCTCTRCCAGCTGTTGCACCCGCACAGGTAGTCCGCACATTTTTCTTCCTTTACTGTGTGGTTCCTGGACGCAAATAATGTCAAGTTTTAAATCTCCCGCTATTCTTTCTATTTCTTGTGTGACCGTCGCACTTCTGGCCGCGTTTATTTGTCCTAGTCTAATATATGTATTATTACTTATTACTACGGATGTCTAACAAGTATGTAACACTCCGGCCATTCCTTTTTATGATCGAACACTACGCGTCCGTGCGATTTTACAAAGTCAACGTATGTTTGATTCAAGTCAAAACACTCACCTCGTCTGTGGTACACACGTTCCACTAACCCCATCAACTGTCCTGGCTCTGTGGGAAGATTCACACATCTTAGCTGAAGCCTATCGATCGTCTGTGGTATCGGAAAGGCGACGCATTCACCTCCCTCGTGTAGAGTACGCACTAGATGTCGGGCTGCTAGCATCATGTTCCCCATTTCTTCCAGCCTGCTCAGCCGCATATTGTCTTGCACATCGAGATACACCTCTGCTATGTTCCTTTTCTCATAACAGGTTGGTCTTTCGTTCTTTGTCGCCGTTTGACTTGGGGCAGTCTGCATTGTTTCATTTATATCTTGTGCGGTTTCTGAAGGAATCCGGGTTTCCGGCTCCTCAGTCACACGCGAGGTCTCTGCAGAGATACAGGTCTCCGGTTCCCTCTGCTTATTTTCTGTCTTTTTCTTGGTTAATTTTGTCATTTTCGTTATCTTCTTCCAGATTCCTGCCCCAGGTGTTTTCTGTTTTTGGACATCTGTCCTCTTCTGAGGATCCATGCTTTCCTCCCGGCCTTTTGTCTCTCTTTGATCTTTTTTCTCCGGTTTGTTTTGGGTTATTTCGTGTAATTCTGTTATACTACGTTCTGCGCATTTCTTTGCCCAAAATGCTTTAGCCCGCAGATAATCTCTCTTTATTTTACAAGGTGGTCTACGTCTGGATTTTCTTGGTGTTTCGGTTTCAGGATTTTCCCCGCTTTGATTAGCTATGGTTTTAATATCCATAATCGGTCTTTTCGATCAGTCTGTCCACCAAGACTTTGTATGTACCACATTGTTTAAGATCTTTATTGCACGGTTTGCCTCTCTTCTGGCACGGTATGCACGTTCTTGCCTTGCTCTTTTCTGGGCATTCAGCTTTGCGATGTCCGCCCTTTCCGCAGTGTGCGCAGACTTCATCTTTCTGGGCGCAGTGTTTTGATACATGCCCCAGATCTTGACATCTATTGCACCTCGGCACAACCAAATAGTCTTTGGCAGCGAGGGACCTGAATCCTACAAACAATCTTCCCTGTTGCAAGAGCGCTTTCCGCAGCATCGGGCTGATTTCCACGACGTAGTGGACAGTAGGCTTTTCCCTGGGACCCGCTTTAAACCTTACAATAAAGTTTTCCTCAAATTGTTCTTTTTCTATTATTTCCGCAAAGTTTTGGGAGAACGCGCTTTCTATGAACTTCTCCTCTGTCAGCTTAGTAGGTACGTCGTACACTATCATAAGCGGACGTCTTTTCCTGGGTGGTTCGCATTTGAGGCTTTTCTCTATCTCTTTATTGTTTACAATCTTTTGTGCGTCTCTTTCGGTGTTGGTTTCCACTATCAGAACCTTTCCAGCTGCCCTCATCCCGCGTACCTTGATCCCATCTTTCGTCGGATCAATCGCCTTTGTAAAAGCGTCCTGAATCTTTTTCGCGTCCTCTCCTTTTTTTGATGTTATAAACAGTGTTGTTTTGGGTACACTGTTTACCTTCTGTATTGCCTGTTCCATGTTGTTTTTCTTTTTGGATCCTAGCGCTTCCGCGAATGACATCTGCACTGGCGCGACTGTCCCGCTCACAGTTTGTTTCGATTTGATTTGGTCCGTTAGAGTCTGGACCTTTTCCCTCAAACTGGCTCGTACAGGAAAACGCCGTATGCGACTTTCGCGGAGGTGCTTGTACTACGGAACAAAGAAAGGACGACTACCTACTGGACTTCTCGCCCCGCCGAACAACGACCGATTGGACGGACCTTTACCATGGCATCGCCGGACGGAACGCTGACAAATTCATGCGCCTGGTGGACGAGTTCAAACAGCTGTTCAACCCCGCGCACCCATGACTACGACGCAAGCTATGCGTCACGAGATTCGGCTTTTCGACCCCCGGCCGGTGAGCATCCGCCCCTACCGACTTTCTCCGGAGAAGAAGCGCCTGATGATGTCCCAAGTACAAGAAATGCTTCGCGACAGAATCATCGAACCATCCACATCCCCGTATAGCTCATCGGCCATTCTAGTGCACAAGAAAGACGGCCAGCACCGCTTCTGTGTGGACTACAGAAGAGTCAACGCCATCACCGAGAGCCTATTCCACTTCCCTGCCAGTGATCGCCGAAGCGTTGCAGGACATCGGAACGGCAACGGTATTCAGCATTATCGATTTGAAGTCGGGGTACTGGCAGGTTCCCATGGCAGAGGGATCGAAAGCCATCAGCGCCTTTTCTAGGCTAAACGGATCCGCTTATCAGTTCCGAGTGATGCCGTTCGTACTAAAGAATGGTTCCAGGGACGTTTCAAAAGATGATGACCCAGGAAGTGCTGACGGGCTACCTGAGGATGTTCGTGTTTGTTTACCTCGACGATATCGTCGTCTACTCCAGCACACCGGAGGAGCACGTATACCATCTGCGCTTGGTTTTCGAGCGCCTCGCGCAGTGCGGCCTGATGTGCTCCCTCAAGAAATGCCGCTTCGGAGAGACCAGCCACCGCTATCTGGGATTCCAACTAAATAAGAAAGGGAACCAACCGGACAAGAAGCTCATCGAGTCCATCCGCCCCACGAACCGGAAGCAGTTCCGCGTTTCCTAGGCGTTTGCAACTGGGAAAGGGAATGCATCCCGAACTTCTCGGAAATAGCCGCCCCACTGAGCCACTTCATTTCGACGAAGAGGACCGACATCTCATTGCCCTTCACACTGCAGACCGACGCCAGCGGGATAGGAGTCGCKGCCGTCCTCTACCAGATGGTCAACGGGGAACMCCGGGTCGTCTCCTATGCCAGCGCCGCCCTCAACGAGATTCAGAAGAAATACCACGCGAATGAGCTGGAATGCTTCGCCATAGTCTGGGCGGTAAAGAAGTACCGCCCCTACTTGGAGGACAACCGCTTCACTCTCCGCACTAACAATCGGGCCCTCAACTGGCTACATCACATGAAAGACCAGAGAGCGAAACTAACTCGTTGGTCCTTACTGTTACAGGAGATGGACTTCCAAGTCAAGCATTGCCCGGGTGCCGAAAATGAGTTGGCCGACGCGCTCTCTCGACAGCCAGCCCCTACACCAGCCGAGGATCCGTGCAGCACGGACAAGCTCCTACCACCGACGATCCAGTTACAGGATATCACCACCCTATAGACGAGGTCAAACGGGCCCAACTGGTAGCTAAAGGGAGCCGCGGCTCAATGGTTTCGCAGCTATGTCGAATTGTCTCTCTCTTGGGTACAATTCCGTGAGCTTCTTATCCGCAAATATGCCAGTGCGGAAGTAACCGCAAATCTTTTGTCCAAGCTATACGGACAAAAGCAGGTAGCCAACGAACCTGCAGAAATTTTCCTCCGGAAGAAAATCGAGCTGTTCCGCCGTTTACAACCCAGTATTTCCGAAGAAGAGGCTGTCAAGATATTGATAGAGCTACTTACTCCCGCGTTGCGTCCGTATCTACGCATGGGTTCACTTGCAAGCTTCAAAGTACTGCTGGAACGCGCCTCAGTTATCGAAGGTGACCTGACCCAGCTGAAGTCATCCGCGCCGCGCCGCGAGGAACCCCCGAAGTGCCACAGGTGTCCMGGATGTCACTATCATAAAGATTGCCCGGAACGACGTCCGCCGCCGCCGGAAAACTGGAGACGGGCCGAGCCGGCCACCGCTCAACCCCCGGCCCAAGTTCGGCCCTAGTGATTTCGCTCACCACGACAGGTAACCCAAATGTGCCGCGCATCCCAGTGCAAGTATATGAACAGTGTGTAACTGCCATTCTAGACACTGCCGCGTCAAATAACTTTATTAATCGTAAGTGCCTTCCGCCACAAACTCAAGTGTCAGGACCAGTTTGCGAAATCCAGCTCGCGGATACCACGAACACTACACGTGCCGTCGGTTGTGCGCAAGTGCCGGTTACAATCGGGAACGGAACATTTTCCATAAACTTCTACGTCATCGAAAACGCGCGCGAAGATGTGATTCTCGGTTATGAGTGGTTTATGTACGAACAAGCCGTATTAGACTTTCAAAGACAATGTGTGAGTTTCGGGAAAGACTACCGCCAAGTGGTTTATTGGAGACCGCCTCCAGCAGTTTCAGATGCCGCCCCCGATCTGAAATACCACTTCCCACCAGCATATTGCAGCGCCTTCGAGGACTTGATAACGGAATACAAAGGCATATTCCACAAAGGCGGGCGCGTGCCGACCATGAGAAGCACGCGCCACCAGATGCGACTGACCTGAAATAAAGTCATAAAAATCCGTCCCTACCGATGCTCCCCGGAAAAGAAGGCCCTTATAAGTAGGTCAGTGCAACAGATGTTAGCCGATGGGGTCATCGAGCCCAGTAACTCTCCATACAGCTCGCCCGTCGTGCTCATCCCGAAAAAGGACAACAAAGAGTTCAGGTTTTGTGTCGATTACCGACAGATTAACGCCATAACCGCAGACGAGCCGACACCACTTCCCATCATTCATGAGACCCTGCGGGATATCGGCTGTGCCAAGATCTTCTCGACGCTAAATTTGAAATCGGGATATTGGCAAATTGAAATGCATCCGGATTCTAAGCAATATACCGCATTCAGCACACCTGACGGAGGTAATTTCCAATTTTGCGTGCTTCCGTTTGGGCTCAAAACGGCACCTAGTACCTTCCAAAAATTAATGAGTCAAGAAGTACTAGTGGGCTATATTCGCAAGTTTGCCATGGTGTACCTGGATGACGTCATTGTATATTCAGATACCTGGGAAGATCACTTGAGACACCTGTCTTTAGTGTTCGAGCGTCCAAGGCAACATCATTTAACCTGCGCTCCTGAAAAATGTGAATTCGGGGCAAGCAAAATCGAATATCTGGGCCACATCATAACATCCGAGGGGAACATTCCACAACCACAGCATCTGGGCGACTTACACGCTATGCCGCCACCGCAAACCCGCAAACAGTTACGTCGTTTCCTGGGACTGTGTAACTGGCTACGGAACTACATACCAAAGTTCGCTGAACTTGCCGCTCCCTTGACAGATTTATTGAGTCCCAAGCATAAGTTCCAGTGGACCGAGGATGCCGAGGCCGCTTTCAATAACATAAAAGAGGCCACGAAAGCTCCACTTCAGTTGCACCGCCCTGATTTTTCGCAGAAGTTCTATCTGCAAACCGATACGAGTCAGATAGGGGCCGCTGCAACATTATATCAGCTAGATAATGACAAAATTCGGCGAATTATAGCATACGGAAACACACGCTTCAATCCTACGGAAGCTAAGTATCATTGCAATGAGCAAGAATGCTTAGCAGTGATATGGGCCATAAAGAAATACCGTCCATAACTGGAAGGCCGGCATTTCACATTGAGAACTGACAATAAATGTCTCACCTGGCTTCAGACTTTCAAAGATAGCAAGGCAAAACTTCTTCGATGGAGCCTTTTACTGCAAGAATTTACATTCGACATCGAACACTGCCCGGGACGCCTAAACGAACTCCCAGACGCTCTCTCCCGGTTTCCAGACTCCACATACATGGACACCGTACGCGTAGAAGACGTCAGTCGTTTGGAACGACCCGTGGACAAAAGCGCCGCTAGTGCAGCGGCACACACACCGGTGCTAATGCAAATTAGTACTCCATCGCTCTACGAGTCTGTTTTGCAACATAATCGCCACGACGTAGAATTGCAGTCCAAAGTAAGCCAGTGGGAACAAATTCGCTCGCATCTGCCAGCTACAGAAGAAGATAACATCTTCTTTGACAAATACGCCGTCAAGGAAGAGGCACTCTATGAAAATGATAACGGCCAATACTTGATAGTCCCACCCAGCATTCGATCGGAGGTGATGCACCGCTATCACGACCATCATACAGCGGGACACCCTGGAGCGGACGAAACAATCAGGGCGATAAAAGAGTTCTATCGCTGGCCAAACCTCGCCCGCGACGTTCGAGCATATGTGAGGAACTGTATGCTTTGTGCCTGTACCAAGAAGGGTCCTAATCGTCGCCAAGCACCGCAACGCCCTCACATACCTATGGAGCCGTGGCATACAATTGCCGTTGACTTAATGGGCCCATATCCACTGACTCCGCGCCGAAAAAGATTCTTGTTCGTGGTCACCGACCTGTTTTCCCGATGGACCGAAGCTTTTCCCATAAGTTCATCGAAAGCACCGAATTTAGTGCAAATTCTGGACGAACAAATCTTTCCACGCTATGGCTATCCTAAAGCCATACTGAGCGACAATGGAGTACAGTTTGGCAGCCGTACGTGGAAGTACGCCTGTGAAAGATGGGGTAGCTTGCACTATACAACACCTGTTTATCATGCTCGCTCTAACCCCACCGAACGTCGCAACCAGGACATAAAAGGTGTTACGTCTGCGAATGCAAGCAGAACCGCACCGCCACTGGGATAAGTTCGTCCCTTCCATCCTTTTCAACCTGCGTTGCCGAAGAAATGCCGCCACAGGAATGTCACCCGCAACAGCCCTGTTTGGACGCAATTTGGCCAGGCCAGGTGACTGGAGGGCAGCCCGCAAGGACCAGCCGACCGCCCACACCCCAGCCACGCGCCGTCTTCAGGTCATTCGTGACAACCAGCAGCGTTACCAGCGGCGTAGACAGCAGGTAGACACGGGGTCACACTTCATAGTCGGCCAGAGCGTGCTGATTCGGGAACACCCCTTATCCGATGGACCAGAGCGAGTCCATGGCGCCTTCGCAGCCCGATGGAGAGGACCTGCCATCATCGAGGAATGCCACGGGAGGCATACCTACGTCGTGCGGATGGACAATCGGCGAATAAAGGTGCATAGTGACGACTTGCGTCGCGCACCGATGGGGGAACAATGAACTGAGCTTCGCGCTAGTGTAGTGTAGTGGACTGAGTGTTGCGCCAGTGTAGTTCTAAGCGACATATTACGGTAGTGAAGTTAGATTTAAGCGTTCTAATATGGGAATTTTGTTTATTTTATTTCATTATTACGTCACTCCTGTCATTCATACTTTTTATGCGCTTGTTGCTTTCTATCATGATGATCCACACATCAGCTGTTCGATTGAAGTTGTCATCAATCTTGTATATTTGTATATATATATATATATATATATATATATATATATATATATATATATATATATTTTTTTAAATAAAGCTAGCGAGTTCCTCTGTCTACAGGATACGCACCGATTGGCTTCGAAAGGGGGGGCGAATTGATACACTACGCGTAAAAATATTGTAAAATCAGTTATTTGGCCTACGTGCATTTTTGCCAATCGGCGCATTCACGCGACTTTCTGGCGCCTGGCTCTCGCGTACTCCAGAAACACGTGTGGCGTTCGTATTTCTTTCTTTCTCCCCTTAAGGGAGAAAAGGACACACATGCCCTGAAACCCTATAATAACGGTGCGTGTCGTACATAAAGGCAGAGAGGGACTGGCACCCTGTGCAAACTGTGTCAGTTTTCTTTCTTATTTCCAAAATCCCACTACCCACACCCTCTGGCCCCCTGTGAAAACTGGGTCAGATCCTCGGCCCCCTGTGAAAACTGGGTCGAATCCACCAACATTTTCAGCTAACCAACGACGCTCTTCAGGCTCTGGTACTAACGTATTTGATCTCCCCTGTGAAAACTGGAGAACAAATACTAACAAGTACTCAGACGCCACCAGGAGTTGACGTTCCAGAGCGCGCCGAACCCCATGGGCAAGAATCTGGGTAAGCGACAGCGGCTACGGCGATATGCCCTCAACCGCCGAGGAGATCCGCAATCGCTATCGCCTGTAAGAACACCAAAAGCCCCGCTCACACCGAGGTACCTAGGGCCATCCACGCCACCAGCTACCCCGAAGACGACGACATACGTCTGCAGCAGTCCCGCGACGCCACAAGCTCCGCGTACGCCYGATCTACGTGGCGCCAGGGCGTATTTCACCATCCGGCGCTTATTCGGAGCCTCCCCAACCAGGCCGCAGTCCGAGGGAGAGGCCAGGGAATAAGAGACCTTGTTATATAAAAATAACACCACCTTTAATAAAAATAAAAATATATAAAGTAACCCATAGCTAAATAAAAGATATAAAAATAAAATAATCTAATCACGCTTGACACAGTGACGTCCACCATCCCATTTACGTCAACAATATATTCCTTTTCACAATGTATTCATTCTAAATTCAAACAATCGACTCCTGCTTGAGAATGTTCATTTCCTTATATTCTTTTTTTTAACAAGTCACTTACTAGGTGTAAAGGTTTATAATCGTCTTTGTCGTTAATGGGAATATCCATTTATCTATTAACTGAAGATTCAATATATGTGATAAAACTGACGCTAGCCTTTTTAATTAGTCACAATTTATTTCCCAAACACTAATAGTGACCCACTAATCTCCGAAGAGTACAGCGTTGGAAATCATCAATTCTCTCAGGAATTAAGATACGAGTATAGGTTCCCTCACCTTACGAGAGTGGTGGCAGCRTTACCCGGCCTTACCTAAGAAAGGGGGTCGTAACAACTGGTGGCAGGCGATAGGATTGTTAGWTTTGGGAAAAGAAAGTTGATAGAAGTTATAATTTGAAAACGTCTTAAATTGCAGTATAGTAWGGAAGTAATAATTTRAGTGAACATTATTAAATAAAACCTTGCGAGCACATATTGCTTTGTAAATAAGGTGCAATCATCTTCTGGTTTGTATACTTATAGGGATATAAGTTTATATACAGGTGCAGAAGTAAAAATCAAAGAAGACATTTTTTCATATCGCATTTGTTTAAGTTGTGAATTGAGGGTAATACGATTTTTTTTTAAATACGCCGGGTCAAGGACAAGTAGGAGCGAAAGTACCGGTCGCACAACCTCCACAAATACCAAATATGCGAATGTCGATAGGAATGATAGCGACGACGTAGATTCGTTTAGTTGTCGCGAGTCGGTGAGTGAATATTTAGAAAAAAAATGAGTTGCTGCTAGATAATTGGGATATGGAGACTACGGTAGATATTGTGAAATTTCGACTGAAAGGGAAAGCGTACAATTTCTTAAAACAGATCCAACGTTAGAGGCGGCTAACATATCGTATGATGATTTTAAAAAGGCGTTTATTAAGAGATTTTCTCTAATTAGAATTCCGGGGGAAACTCTTATTAAGCTGAGCAGCTGTTATCAAAGGCATGACGAATTAGTTACGAATTTTGTTACTAGATTAAAAGCGTTAGGAACAGAAATTGTTAAGGAAGATAGTAAAAACGCGACACCAGCGGAATTGCCCGGTTTAAAAGGAAAAAGCGAAAAACTCGTATTGCACCAATTTAATTCAGGAATAAATATTTACGTAATATGGGCACGTTTTTAATGAGAACAGAAAATTTGACTATCGATATGGCGGAAAACTCTGCGCGACAAAAGGAATTAAATTTGGTTATGGTAAATAATAGGCAAAATTCGGGATCAATACCAGCGATGCGATGTTTTAAGTGCGGAATGGCCAATCATATTGCAGAATTTTGTAGAAATAGCGTTAAAATAGAGGTCAAAATAGAAGTCAAAATTTTCGGCGATATCAGTTTAATAGTAGACGCTCAAATCAAAGGTCGAGTAGAGATTTTAGTAGAGGTAACCAAAATTACTCGGGTCCTTCACAAGGAAACTGGTCCGCGAATTATACACGGAAAGAGTTCACAAACTCAAGGTAGGAACTTAAATCGGAATTCATCCCGAAATGAGGTTTCACGTATCGGTACAAACAGCTATTTTCGAAATACGAGTAATAACGCGAATCATCAGCATCACACGACGACAAACAATCAAAATTCTTTAAACTAAACCTACCCTTTGATCGTTCCCAAGACCGAAGGGTGGAAACCTCCACGAAAATTCAAAATTTTTAAACAACTATAAAAAGTAAAAATATAATAGCGCAAGTACCTAATGTAGCATATACAGCGTTAAAGGAAACTCCGTGTGTTGTTTATTTATTTGCAAACGGTAGACATCGCAGTTTTTTTTGTAGATAGCGGCTCAAAAGTCTCCATTTTGGCAAGACACTGTGTTCAACAGACAGAAATTGATAGAAGTAATGACTATAATCTGACTGGTATTACTGAGCACACTGTTTTAGCCGAAGGTACGGCATTAGTTACGCTAGGTACTGAACAACAAATTTTGTCTTGTCATAACATGGTTATTGGCGAAATTTTAATAAAAACCGATGGTAGGTAGAGATTTTCTAAGAGAAAATAAGGCTATAATATCGTTTGGAGAGGATATTTTACATACTTGGAATCAACAAATTTCAATAGTTTATTTAACGGAAGTGGAAGTTTGTTCCATTATTGGAAAGTATTTTACAGAAGGCAATTCCAGAAATCGGAATGCGCCTATATTACTTCAAATACAGTGTTAGCTCATCCAAATTTTTCGCAACCTTTCATTCTAGCCACAGATGCCAGTAGTGTAGGTATAGGAATTATACTTAGTCAACTAGATGATGAATTTAGAAACCCATTGTTTTTTTTTCAGTAAAAAGCTTAATAAAGCACAAAGTAATTATTCAGTAACAGAATTAGAACTATTCGGGGTTGTCGAAAGTGAAACACTTCCGCTGTTATCTTTATGGCAGAAAATTTACAATTATTACCGATCAACGGGCCTTTAAAGTGGCTGATGGACTTAAAAGATCCCAGTTCCAAACTAGCTAGATGAAATCTACAACTTTCAAATTACGATTTCGAAATAATCCACAGGCAAGGTAGAAAACACGGAAATGTGGATGCACTCAGTCGTTGTTTCACAATAGATGCTAAATTATCTACTTATAAACACTCGCAAGAGATCAATGGGTTTCTTAAAAGTAACAAAGTTATAAATTATCGGGTAAAGGTCCAGAAAAGTACAATTTTTTCAGTAGAAGAAAACTATTCACTGGTACTGTGCGTCTCTAAAGATTTCAGCATGAGTCAAGGAATAGCTCGCATACTTAAAAAGTTATTTGGGTCTGACCAAGAATTAAAAGATCAAAACAAGGACGTAGGAGAGGTCGCGATACTTTCGTTACCAGAAAGAAATATATACTATTTAGTAACTAAACGTAACTACTATGACCACCAGGCATATTTAACTATATTGAATGCTTTTTGGGAATTAAGGAATATTTGTGTGCCCACTCAGGATCACAAAATCGCCTTGTCCAAATTTGATTTCTCGTTAGATACGTTAGACTGGGATATTATTTATACCATGATCCAGTACATATTTCTTGAAACTAGTATTGATTTAAGTGTGTGATGTTGATCCAAAAATAGCTTCCATTAAACAAGTCGAACAGGAACCGCCATTCCTACCGATTTGAGATAAAGATGCCATTATCAGGAGTCAACAAAATGATCATTTTTGCCAACAGATTAAATTAGACTTACTAAAAATGACATTGATTATTTTCTTGATAATGAAGGATTGCTGTACAAATCTATACAGAAATTGTCAAAAGATGTTTTAGTAGCTCCTAAGTCGTACAAAAATTCTACATGACTTCCTTAATTTACCGTATTGTGAACATCAGGGCCAATCAAAAACGTTATCTCTCATCCAGTCTAGATTTTTTGGCCTAATATGAAACGTAAAACATCTCCACGTCTTAAAAGAGCACCTCTTCAAAATCTTCCACAAACCCGAAAGAGGGTGTATCCATAGATATTTGTGGTGGATCCAATATTCCCATTCGATATTATAAGGCCTCAATCTGTTAAGTACGACCCTGATCAGACTTATGCTTCTGAATTGCTTGGACGTTTAAATAATGTGTACACCACCATTAGAGAAAATTTAAAAACTGCGCGCGAAAAGCAGACATATGAATATAATAAGAAAAGTAAAGACAGGAATTTTTATTTAGGCCAACTAGTGCATCTGCATGATCCTGCTATTGGAACAGGATCATCTAAAAAGTTAACAAAACCCTGGAAAGGTCCTTACCGTATTATTGAAATTAAAGGTTCAGTGACCTATCGAGTCAAAAAAAATTAAATAGTCACAAAGAAGTTATTGTACATGCAAATCGTTTAAAGCCTTGTTTGTATGACAACAATTCAGAAAGCGATCAGGCGACGGATGCTATTCCAAAATTAAATTTAGAAATTGTAGAAAAGTCTTAAGCATTACCAGAACCGGTAGAGCCAGCCGATGCTGCACGGGTGATTATCCAAGGATTTGGACAAGCACCTGCCCAGCCGGTTATAGAACCTCCAGTTCCCTTGGGGACGGAAATTCGCGAAGGTGTTAGGATGTCTAATAGACCACATAGACCCCCTAAACGATTTACGTTTTCAGAAGTGGCACTAACTAACTGTCATTACACCGGGTGTGTATAAACATTAAAAGAATATATCTACATTGATCTACGTGACCATATTAACTTTTGTGGAAATCCAGGCCTTTATAGTCTATTACTGCCGCGGACCGCATGTTAATGTGAGTGTAGTTTCTTTAAAAGACATTTCACCCTACACAGAAGTTCAACAGGACTACATCAGCGAGAGGAAGAACATACAGATTGTACAGCGTAATGAAGTAAAAACAGTGCATGTGCAAGCATGCCTAGTTGACATTACTCGCACTACAATGCATTGTGGAATGCATAGCCACAGTTCAGTTGTATCAGGAGGATTATTGGAGCAGATATTTGCTCTAGGAAGTCAATCTTGTCGAGAAACTCGCCGATACAAGACTATACCTGTGTACAATCAAATGATTTACAATCTCATACTGAACGCCACCACATCTGCTTCTACTACATTGGTTGGGCACTTAAATGATGACGAAACGTGTGCAGGAGTGGTTTACCCCGAAGTTGGCCACACGTGGGAGTAGTGTCACGGTACAAGCATCGGTTAATATACATTTAAAAGATTACCTCGCCACGGTGAAACTAGAAAACAATGAAATTGTTCTTCAAGGAGGCATTGTCTGCCCTTATCTGGAGGGCCACTGTGTAGTCAATGTACGGAGAAACTGTATGGGATTACTCACCGGAAAATTCCTGTGAATCAGGGTTAACCCTTGCATATGATGTCCCAGCGGATGTCATTAAGGCCAAAACGGGAGAAAAATACGTAGTGGTGGAACAATTTGAAAATATATTCACAATGGCTATAAAAGGTACACATCAGCTGTGCAGTGGAACAATATGGCAAAGCGAATATCCCAGGCTCGTGATAGTGGATAAGAAATTACAAGAATCCGTAGCACCAAAGATGGCCCTGTTAACACAAAATACCGATCTCACGGCCTATTTTAATAGCAAGCTTCTGTACATAGAACAGACTTACAAGCGTGCCCTGATCAACGTCTACACCGTGGTTGTCTGCTTCATGGGGAAATTCTCAAAAGTCGTCTTCTATTAGCCCCACTTACCTCAAACGCACTAAGCACCCTCATCCGCAATCAATTAGGTTATATGGGTAAAGTACTCAGAGAGGTACTGTATATATTGCAGTGTATACCAAGAATGGCACAGGCGAACCCAATTTTGTTATAACGAATTACCAATAACGGTTAATAATCAAGKTTATTTTAKKGCCCCCATAACGCATGTTATGCAGGAACAGGGTGAACAAGTGAGATGTAATTCTCTGACGCCTCCATTGTGCTTAGTTGACAACGCGTGGATTGGGTTGGCACCACAGCCACAGTACAAAGAACGCTGACATTTGGGACAGAAAGAAAAGCTCTAAATACCATAATTGCACGGAAAATTGCGGGTCTACCCACTGATGAGCAAGGATACTCCACACTGCAATTGTTTAACCCAAGCGAAATTAAAAGTATAGCTCGATCCACGTTAACTTATGTATGGGGATGGTTCGCGGATATTGGCATGGTGATGAGTAGGATTATAGGATTTTATGTCGCAATGAGCACCGTTAAATATCTAATAAGCGTAATAATTAATGGGGTACACATTTACAATACTGTTGGATGTGGCATAACTATGCTTGCCAGTATATGGGACGCATTGACAATGTGGACAGTTCACCGTCACCATCAGCGACAGAACAGGGTCCAAGAGCTGACAGTCGGAAATTCAGGTCCAAATGATTCCGTAGAAATTTGCATGGACGTAACTGGGCAGAACTCAGTTCCCAATAATATGCGCAATCAAATAACAGGTTCCAGATATTCGTTAGAAAACAGCCGAAATTCTCTATACCCCACATTATCTCACTAGAGATGTAATTACTTTACGCAGAAAACGTACTCTAAGGGAATTTTCAGGTTTCACTCACACAACGTACATGATCCCAGGACGATCCAACTCTTCCTGCAACCAATAGACCGGGCATGCGATTTCCTTGCATCCTTTCGTATCCTTACCTATTTATAAAGTATTTTTGCACCCGTGATCGGAGACTAGCAGCCACCAACAACGGGCAGACTGTGATGATGTGAKTAGTGTTAGTGTTTAGTGCAGTCGATAGTGAKAAAACGAAGTAAGGGTCWTTATACAGTGGTCATAAACATTTGCAGTAACGCGCGTTAAGCTTTTAGTTGTAGAAATTAAATTAGGGTCCTGTTTTGTTGGGTGTTTAAGTTTTCTTTTGTATACAGGGATCTGTTTATAGGGTAGATAAGCGGAAATATTTAGTTAAGCTAGTTAAAACTCTGAGTGGTCCAGAGAAAGGCAGATTAATTCTACATTAACTTGATACGCTTTAAAGTCGAGTAGAAGTGTTAATTCAATTTTTGTTTAAATGTTAAAAAATGCGTTTCGGAAGTAGGACTTTTTTTCTTGGCGTGGAGTATTGTTATACTATTGGTTATTCCAATTGTTTTTGTATTTTTCTTAATTATCGATGCATTACCAGCAGGAACTTAACAAATGCTTACGACAGTGATTGGAGCGGATAAACATAGCCCGGTACCGCCAAAACGCTAAATCGCCAGATCTAGCCGTTTTTAAGTAGGTCGGTTGACGGCACTGATTTGACATCTCCAAAATTTCACGTTAACAAAAAACTTCCCAACCGGGAAACGAGAGAGTCCTGTTTCATTMGCTGTCGCGCCAACATCAAAATTTACAGTGCAATAAAGTTTAGTTAATKAAATTCTCTCGTGCGCWTTTATCTTCATTCTTCAAAGAAAAATCTAAACTACCGAGGGGCTCCCCAAGAAAGACATAACATTTGGGTTGGCAAGTTTTTGAACAAATTAACGCCGCAAGCTTTTATCATTTTTTTAATAACAATATATTTTTTCACAATTTATTAATTCTAAATTCAAATAATCAACTCCTGCTTCCGAATGTTGATTTCCTTATATTCTTTTTTTAACAAGTCACTTACTACGTGTAAGGGTTTATAATCGTCTTTGTCGTTAATGTGAAAATCCATTTATCTATTAACTGAAGATTCAATATATGTGACAAAACGTTAGCCTTTTTAATTAGTCGACTTATTTCCCAAACACTAAGAGTGACCCACTAATCTCCGAAGAGTACAACGTTGGAAATCGTCCATTTTCTCAAGAATTMGGATACGAGTTCAAGTTCCCTCACCGTMCGAGGGTGGTGGCAGCGTTACCCGACCTTACCTAAGAAAGGGGGTCGTAACACCACCCCCAGGCCAATCCGGTGGAGCGCCGCAACCAGGAACTGAAGAAAGGCCTGCGCGCCTAGCTATTTCGCCGTTTTCCCAACCAATGGGATCTCCACGTCAGCTCGGTGCTTTTGCCTCTTAGAACACGGAAGAAGGCCGCCACCGGTCTAACGCCCCAGCCAGGCCTTCTTAGGGTTCACCGTCAGCCGACCCGGTGAATGGGACACCGAGGCTGCCCAGCTTCCAGCCGATAACCAGGGCGCTGCCTGCGAAGAACGAACGGCGCGGATCCGGGCCCACCAAGAGTTGTACGCCCGACGTTACCGAGGCGAATTACCGCCACCAGCCTACCAGCCCGGGGACCTAGTGCTGACGAGGCAGCACGTCCGCMCACCGTTCGGCCCTGTCTGGGAAGGCCCCCATACAGTAMTGGAAGCAGCAGGCAACACTGCTAATTCCTAATTCCAASCCTTAGAAYTTCTCTTATTTTGGTAAGTTTCAATCTTCACTACATTTCAAAGGCTAACCATGGCTTTTCAGATTTTTTTGTGTTTTTTTTCAATGGCTTGGGTCTAGACCAATGTTTTTGGTTTAACGTTAATTCTAGTAAGCTATAATATGTTTAAAAGGTGAGAGCATTGAACTAGTTTGGATGATTCTGTAGCTTCCCTGTTTGTAGCTTTCTTTCCCAATGTTGCTGATGATGGAGACTTTCGGCCTCCGAAACATGTACAGCAACTAATTTGAGAATTTTGAATTGTTTTAATTATATACCCCTGTGGAGTAAGACCGAATTGGTTTTTTATTATTATATTTTTGTAGCTTACCTCAAGAGCTTTTCAATACACAAATGGAAGTTATAGACCTTTAAAGTTATGATGTCAATGGGATTCGCATTACTTAAAATTTTCCACGTGGCGGTTGCACGGTCTGATTTTTATCTCGTGTAAACAAGATATGATTTCAAAATAAGCCTAAAAGAGGGGGGAGAGGGACCGACTAAGGTCATGCAAGGAGGTATTGCATTTTAATACAACTGTTTCGAAATCAAAATACATGTACCTCTAAATCTGCGGTTCGTGAAACAATTAAAGGTTTTGAAGAAGCAGGTTGCATAAGAAATTGAACAAAAAAGCTTTCTAAATACGCATATAAACTGCTTGCGGAACGAGCTCGGTAAATCGCAGATTACCATTCGTCTAGCACGTCACTCTGCCAGTCAATTCATCGGTTTTCGGTTATTGTAACAAGTTCTTTCTTATTGTAAATCAGTTGATGTCAAAAAGAAGTGTAAACTAGTGTTAGAAGCTGTGTACTTCAATTTGTAGTGTTTACGGAGCTTTTCACTAACAAAAGCTGCCCTGGTGTCATAAATGAATCTTTTTTTAAACTGTGTATTCCAACCGACGAATACAACAGTACAGTACAGGACAAACGTCTTCGACGTCTCCATCAACCATCCTACATCAGTCTAACTACTGTGCTGCTCCTTGAAACAAGTGTGAGATCCACAGGGAATTTGGGACAAGTCCAACACATCGTGCTGTTCCTTATACAAGTGGGATATCCACGGAAGCACAAGGACCAGAGGGCTCCAGAGGTCAGTCCTAAACATGCTGCTCCTTGCAAAAATTGGGAGATCCACAAATTGGAAAAGACTAGGTAGGTCTGTAATCATAACATATCTACGCAGCGCAACTCAAATCAATTCTCCAATAATAAAATCAATCAAATCAGCACCCATCAATCAATCATTCTAATACATKGAAGGTCATGTTCCTAAGTCCAATATCTTAAATAATTTAAAAATTGATGATGAAATAACGTCTGAAACATAGCGATCTCCACAAGAACTGCCTTTAACGGTACTTTTTAAGTTTATTAAACCATTCAACAGTGATCGCAACGAAATAAACACATTTATTCAAAATACAAACAGTCCATTTTCTTTAGCGACTCAATCACAAACCAACAGCTTATTATTAGTTGTTGTTTAGAAATTATCCACAGTTGTGGTAAACGAAATTGAAATCTTGACATGAACTCAAACTCTATAACAGTCAAACAAAGCATCTAGTACAAGCACACGAACAATTAGAAACAATAAGACAGCAAAATTACGAAACCATTACGGAATTCTTTAAACGACTTGTACAAGAWGCCCTAACTTTAAAAACGAATTTTTTTCGTTAACAGAAAAACATCAACTTTTACAAGCKCTTATTTTATTACGTAAGCATGCCTTTAATAATAAAGATTGTGCGGACTTCGTCWTTACTCACGATAACCTTACTAAAACTATATTGTCATTTATCTAAAGGAAATGTCAATTCAGAAAGTATATTGTGAGTGAAAAAGTTATATTCCGGAGTTTAGGGTACAAGAAAGATATGTTTATTTGTTACAAGCACAACGAAGAGCATTTTGAGTTCTGTCAAATAGTATTTATTTTGATTCATCCTATGATAAACTTTCTTTTGTGGGGAAAAATGTCTAAGATATAACGTTTTAATATGTATTGAATGAACTACTGTTAAAATACAAGGAATTAAGCGGAAAAATCTTTTTTTGTTATAAATCAGCCCCATTAACTACTGGCAATATGGCATCATCCACTCGTCTCTGTCGAAAACTAATCTGAACGGCAGACCACTATGTTGAGGGCGTTTAGAAGCCGGCAGACGTTCTCCGACGACGATTTCTGCAAAGAATACAGTTCTCAAGCATAATAATTACGTCTATGCCATGTCGCCTGCGTCAAAACAATCTGTGGACAACTGTTTCTGCTTATAAAGCCTCTTCAGCACAGCTATAGTCCCAATTATGCTTGAGAACTGCATTATTTGCAGAAATCGTCGTTGGGGAACGTCTGCCGGCTTTTAAACGCCCACAACATAGTGGACTGCCGTTCAGATTAGTTCTCCACAGAGAAGAGTAGATGATCCTGTATTTTCCATTCAAAGGTAAGAAATAACAATAATTAATAATTACGTTTATGCCATGTCGCCTGCGCCAAAACAATCTGTGGACAACTGTTTTATGCAGCAAGAGTAACAGTTGAGTAATTGATAAGCAATAAACACATGTCCTTTGCGGAAGCGCTGGGGTCCAAAAAGAAAAATAACTTAAAACAGGCGATACAGAAGGTAAGCGGAGTACCTAAAACAACGCTGTTTATAACTTCTAAAACATGGGAGGACACGAAAAGTATACAGGACGCTTTCACGAATGCGATTGATCCGACGAAGGACAGAATCAAAGTAAGGTGAATGAGAGCAGCGGGCAAGGTATTAATAGTGGAGACAAACACGGAAAAGGACGCCCAAAAAATCGTGAATAACAAAGAGGTCGAGTAAACATTGAAATGTGAACCACCCAGGAAAAGACGTCCGCCTATGATAGTGTACGACGTACCTACTAAGTTGACAGAGGAGAACTTCATTGAAAGTGCCTGTTCTCAAAACTTCGCGGAAATTATGCAGAAAGAAAAATTCGGGGAAAACTTCTTAATAAGATTCAAAGCTGGTCTACGGTACACTATGTCGAGGAAATTAGCCAGGTTCTGGGCAGAGCACTGCTACAGCAGGGAAGGCTGTTTGTAGGTTTCAGGTCTCTCGCCGCCAAAGATTACTTGGTGGAGCAGAGATGTAGCAGATGCCACGATCTGGGGCATGTAGCCAAACACTGCCTCCAGAAAGATGAAGTCTGCGCACAGTGCGGCAAGGGTGGGCACAGAAAAGTCGAATTCTCAGAGAAAAGTAAGCCAAGGACGTGCATACCGTGCCAAAAGAGAGGTAAACCGTGCAACAAGGAATTAAAATAATGTGGAACCTATAAAGTCTTGGTGGACAGACTGATCGAAAAGACCGGCTATGGATACTAAAGCCGTAGTCCGTCAAGAAAACCAAGAACTCGAAACACCACGAAAATCGAAACGTAGACCACCTTGTAAAACTAAGCGGGATTAGCTGTGCGCTAAAGCTTTCTGGGCAAAGAAATGTGCAAAAAGAAGTATAGCAGAACAAAGCGAGATAAAAGTCTTGAAAACAAGACAAGACCCTTCTGGGAGAGGGCTCTTCAAACTCCCAGTGGCGCCCGACAGAAAGTACTACGCGGCAGGAGCTACACTCCATCGTGCAGGCCTACCTGAGCGGCCTGCACCGCCCAGCTACCACTGTGATATGGCCAAAGTACGACGGGAAACTGGCCGAAGACCCGGAGGTCTTCTTCGTGGGGCTCGCCGCCGCCTTTGAGAAGGAGAACATTCCGTCCGAGCAGCAGGTGGCCCGGGCCCTACAACAGCTGGAGGGGGAAGCGGCCCCACAGCTGAGACAATACGAAGACCTGCAGATGACCTGGGCCGAATTCCAGGACGTGATCCGAGTCAAGTTCGCCGCCCCGGAACGCCATCACCGTCAGATACGGCAAGTCTTAGAGGAAGAGCAGCGCCCTGAAGAAGATGTCGCCGCGTTCGTATTCAGAAAGCGGCAGGAGGCACGTTGGCTGCTGCTGACTTTGACTGGCAAGGAGTTGACTTGTGCGGTCTATGACCTGTTAAGACCGCAAGTTTGGAGTCATCTGCAACCAGTGGTCGACTCCCTGGAGGAGTTGTCTAAAAGGGCGACCGCCGTCGAGGAAGCCCTCCGTATTGGGCAAAGACCTATCTAAGTGCCCATTGTTGCATTCGTATACATATATTTCAGCATTTCCGTCACTACGTTTTCGGAAAACTTGTAATTGGTCGGGGGTAATAAAAAGTACTGTGCTTATCTCAAGGTCTGGCTATTTGGGATTTCTCGTTTTGCCCCTCTTTTCGTGTTTCGAGAGTTTTAGTGGAATTAGAAACACGTGGCGCTCTAGTTTTTTCTTTCGTATCGTTCGCCGAACCTACTCTGATTGGGAGCTAGTTCAGGGAACCAACCGGTATATATTGTCTTCAGGGCTGATGGCTAGATCTGAAGGTAAGTCACTTCGAGTCGATATTGAGATTTGATTTTCTTGTGAATCAGCCACGTAACAATAAGTGTTAAGTGTTAGTTTAGTAGAAGTTGTTGTCAGTGCGTAGCTCTGCGGTGAACGTATTAGGTATGTCAACTGCTGATATGCCCGTTAAGGAGGTTCGCGTCCCGTAGAGATCGTAAGCTCTTTTCTTTGTTTTTTATTACTGTCTTTGATTATTATGATGACGTCAGAGAAGATCTTTTAGCAATATTTGATGGTGTCATATCACATTGTATAGCTGTAGAAAAAAGTTTTGTTACGTCTAAGGTAGATTATCACCTGCATGCTTAAATTCAATTACTGATAAGCTTTATGTTGGGGATTTAAGTTCTTATATTTCAGATTGTTTTCCGGATTTACGTATTGGTCAACCTTGTTGGTCTAAGCGTAGTTGTTTAAAATATGTACCTAAGGAGCATGTTCGTCTATTAGCTACTGTGAAGGCCAGTTATTTGCATTTGCACTATCATATTTATCAGTGAGCAAAGGTCACACCGTATTCCGTTCGGTACGGAATATAGATTTTGATATCGCTTCTTGCGTGATGCCCACGCTTAGTGGCATAAAGATATAAAGGCTTGTTTTTTCCGGTTGGAAGCCAGTAGAGCTGGTAAAAGCGATTCACTTTTGCGATTCGACTGTTTGACTCTCGTTCACCTAAATGATTCAACTCAGTGGTTTGACTCAAATTATTCATTTCAATTTCAATTCTTAAACCCAATCTCAGCTGTTTAGCCGGTGGCGCTGGTGGGGGTCATTGTATATGTTTAGAGGCGACTGCCACATCGCGTGCGATAAGGATTTCTTTATGGACGTAGGGTCTCTGTGTCGTCTTATCAGCCGCCCAAAAAAAAACACAGCCTGTCTCAAATTCTCACTTTATTCGTTATTTGATAAGTAGGACAGCACACAAACATATGTTTGTCTTCCCTGAAATCTGCGTTGTTAGAAAATGCATTGCTTAGGCCTTCTTCAGACAGAGTCCGCAGAACATCTGGTTTCTAGTCTAAGCTTAAAAAATGCGAAGGAACCGTAGTGACATTTGGTTTCATTTTACCTACGTAAACTGCGATGAGAAGGCAAAGTGTGGATATTGCGGTCAGTTAATTTGCTCTAAAAACGGATCCACTAGCAATCTCTCTCGGTATTTAAAACTGAAACATCCCACTATACAAATTCATCGCGCGCAAGGGACACTCGGGACAGAGCGGATGATGATGATGTAGAGGATCCTGTTTTTGCCACCTCTCAGTCGTAAATAGCTGTAACAGCTCATTGGTTAAACGATGAATTTCAAATTTTCACTAATTTGTTAGGGTGCATCAGTTACGATGAGACACACTGCTAATAATTTGGCAGAGTTTTTTAATGAATTATTTGTAACGTACAAAACAAAGTCGTCGCGATTGTTAGTAACAACGCGGCAAACATAACCGCGTAAATTCGTACCGGTGGGTGGAGTCAACTGCACTGTTTTGCTCATTCCGTAAATTTAGTGGTCCAACACAGTCTGAAAAAAATTGAAGCTACTCTACATAAGGTCAAAACAATTGCTCAATTTTTTTAAGAAAAGTTCATCTGCTTTAAGCAAACTTAGTCAAGTGCAAGAACAAATGAATTTACCAAAATTAAAGTTGAGCCAGGATGTACTCACTGGGTGGAACTCAACTTTTGATATGCTTAACCGAATATTAGAAATTAAAGATGCCATTGTTTCGACCTTAGCAATTCTCGCACACGAAGATTTAAACTCAGACCGACTGGGCTATTATTGAAAAAGCCGTCGAAATATTAGGAATTTTCAGAGTAGAGATAAGTGCAAAAAAGGCAATTTCAGTATCAAAAATAATATTTCGTCGTTGATCGTGAAATACCTCCTATGTGGTGTTCAGACCGATTTTTAGATTTTACATGCAATTGGTTGGTTTTTAGGCGTGTAATAGCTTAATAAACCTCCTAAGTGGATTAAAAAAGTGTTTCTGCAAGTAAAACGCCTTTTTTTAAACCTCTTATGTGTCTACACAACAAATTCATCGTGGAATATCTCCTATGTAGTCATATTCCACATAGGATGCTTTTCAGTTAACATCTTAGATGGCACTTGTTGTAATATCCACATAGGAGGTTTTTAGCAAATAACAATTTGCGCCACATAAGATGTTCTTAGATAAGTACTTTTGACTAAATAGTGAAAACTATTTCGTGCAGCGGACCACTAGTGTTCAATTGGCAATAAATGACAAATATTCTATTTCTTCGAAGTTTTACAGTGACCAGTGACAATTTGGGTGATAGTCAATTGCATATTACACAATATGGTAAGTAAAGTATTTAGTGATAGATACCTATTTGCTTTAATTACTTACACCAATAAAATATACTGACATAACCTAACTTTTCAATAGCGAACATTTATTAGCGCTTGCTTATGGTAAAATATGCCTCAAATCGTCTCCAACACAGAACAGAAATTTGAAGTAATGTTATATTTATTATGAATATTAAGCTAAAATAGAAAATAAATGGAAATGAAGCCAAAAAATACTAATATTGGTGCAGTCCAACTGCCACATAGGAGGTTTTTTAACACCTGTGTGTGCTTTTATATACATATTTATAATCTTGTATTTTACGGACGGGGCAATAGGCCTTTTTCTGACTAGGCAACCAAATAATATAAAACTTTTTTTCCTTGTGTTGTCTCTATTATTTTCTAGCCAAAAATGTCAGCTTTTGTATAAATATTTAAACTTAATTTTACTGTTTAGCCAATGCAATATTTTGGTTTCAGAACATGGAAAGCCGTGGCAGAAAGTTAATTGCAATGGTCGCGAAAAAAAACTGAAAATACTGTGGTGGAAAATCAAAAGAAGGAGCTATTAGTAAATAATAATATTATGAACTTGTCGGAGGAAACCCGATTTGCAGCTAGTATTACCGAGATGGACGTTATATTTGCCGATGATTTCAGAACTCAGAATTTTGATATGACTACTCCAATAGTATTTCAGCAGAATCCGGTTTTCAGAAATACCACAGAAGAAACTGTGCCTCAAGAAACCCAGATGGAATTTGAAGGTACTGAATCTTTAGCTGATACAGGTCAAACAGAATATTATAATGAAGATACAGTAGAAATGAATCATAAATTGATTAATCAAATTGGACATTTTGAACCCGACATCGATAAAGTTGGTACGACTATGATTACTGAACTTCAACCAATTCAAAATATTATGATGAGCTGTGAATATGATTTGGAACATACACAACCTGAACAACTTGCACTTGGCATCGAAGAAGCTGGTAAAACTACCATAATCACCGAACTTCAACCAGTTCCAAATATTGTGATTAGCTACGAAAGTAATATGGAAGACACACACGCAATGAACACAGATGGCATTACAATCTTAAGAGTACAGGAGGACTGCAATTTAGAACACAGTAATTGTGGTAAAACTGATAACGGGGAAAAGAACGTAATACATCGCAAAGATAAAAAAAACTCTGCGAAGAATAGAATTTTAGGACGTGATTATATGGGCTATAAAAAAATAAGAAACGGCATTATTCAAGATGTACTCAAAGAAAGTAGAAAAATGGGGAACAGATGTGGTCATAACAGTATTAAGAAAAAAAGTGACAGAACTTTTCTTTGCCGTTTAATTTCTGAAAACGACAGAGAAAATCTTTTCAATTATTTTTGGAATTTGCCAACATGGCCAGAAAAGAAAATGTATATCAAGGGTTTAGTGAGCACAAGAAATATAAGAAAGAGGAGGTCGCGAATAGTAAGTACAAAGAGCAAAAATAAAAACGTGTTGAAGGAACAATCGGGGGATGATACGGAAGGAGAGGTAGAACAACAAAAAGGTCCCAAAAAAATGGAAGGTCATGATATTTTCCTACCAAAAGAAGATGGCGAAAAGGTTCGGGTCTGTCGAATCTTTTTTCTAAATACATTTTGTCTTGGTGAAGATACTTTCAAGAGATGGGTGAAAAGGGAAATCAACAAGGCGGATGATGTTGAAATAACGATTTGCCAGCCTCCAAGAAAGACAAAAAAAATTGCAGATGAACAATCCATTAAAAGTTGGCTTGAATTGCTACCAAAAGTACCTAGCCACTACTGCAGGAAATCATCAAAAAAGGTTTATGTGGAATCAGTTTTCAACTCTAAAGCACAAATGCATAGAGAGTACGTAAAATGGTGTCTAGAAAAACAAGTTAAGCCCGCTTCCATTACTCTAATGAAAAAGATATTGGCGAAGGAAAATATTGCCATACATCGGCCAAGAAAAGACCAATGTGATATCTGCTGCAGTCACAAACTTGGGCATATTCCTGAAGATGAATATCAGCTTCATATTCAGCGAAAAAATGATGCAAAAACTGAAAAAGATGCCACCAAAGCTAATGCAATAGCGAATAATGACCACATGGCAATCACAATGGACCTACAAAGTGTTCTTCTATGCCCCAAAACACTACAATCTGCTATGTATTATAAATGTAAATTACAAGTACACAATTTTACAATATATAACCTTAAAAATGGAGACGTCACTCTCTATGTTTGGCATGAGGGAAATGGAGGAGTTACTTCCAATGAATTTACTACTTGCATCTTAGATTTCTTGTGTAATGCAAAAAATGGATACAAAACTATTAGTTTAATATCTGATGGATGCGGATATCAAAACCGTAACCGAGTTTTGAGCAGTGCTTTAAGAGATTTTGCTGCACAGCATGATGTCACCATTGAGCAGATTTACCTTACAAAAGGCCACACAATGATGGAGGCTGATAGTGTTCACTCGACCTTAGAACAACTTTTCTATCCCCCTATTAATTCACCCAGCGATTACATAGCTAGAATGAGAGTAGCTAGACCTAAACAACCCTATGACATTAAAGTTGTTCATTTTGATTTTTTCAAAAAATATGATTCATTGGCAAGCAATCTCGCTTCCCTTAGACCTGGTAATTCAGTTGGAGATCCTACAGTGGCTGATTTGTGTAAAATTAAATACAGCCCAGAAGGAATTATATGGTACAAAACACACTTCAAAGAAGACTGGCAAAAACTCACGCAACGTCGTCAGACTTCAACTGAAAGAGGGAGCTTAACACCACTTTATGATAGACCACTTCCTATACCAGAATCCAAATTTAAAGACCTTCAAAGCTTGAAATCGGCGATTGAAAAAGAGCACCACGCGTTTTACGATAACCTGTCCTTCAAGCCTGACAAGAACTCGAAAGATAAGCTCTCCAGTGGAAATGTAGCTGAAAACCGGAAAGAAAAGTCAGAGAAAAAACGTGCTAATAAAGGATTAGTTTTAAAGCAAAAACCCGGTAGCAAGAAAACAATTGAAAAGTCGCAAATAAATGTACGTTCAAGGCGAAATAAAAAATGACGTACAATTTGATTAACAATATTTTTATGTTTTTTTGTATAAAAATTTTTGTTTAGTTTTTATTGGTATTAATAGCGTCCCATAAACCACTTAATATCTGTCGCATTTTTCTAATAAAATAAAATCCTATGTGTCTATTTTTTGTTTATTAATTCTCCTATGTATAAATCCAAGATGGTTAGAATCTCCTATGTGGTGAAGCTCAGGGTTTTTATAATTAATTGGGCTTTAAGCAATGTCCTAGTACTTTGATTTTTGTTTTCGTGGCTATTAAATATTACGTTTATGGTAAATTTTGAATTACGCGCTAATGTGAAGCAAAACAACAGAAATAAACTAATTGTTCTTCTTCCTGTAAAATTTATATTTTTACACATTGGAGGTATTTCACGATCAATGACGATTTGTAAAAGCTATGCAGAAGACAGTCACCTTTTATAGTGCACGAAACATTGTACAGCCCGAGATACAAGAATTTGTATCTGAATTAAATTCACAAATCAATAAGCGTTTTAAAGATTTGCATTTAAATGAGCTAATACGTGACGGAACACTATTTGATCCTCGCTTTTGAAAATAGTGAGAAAGCCCAAAGAAATCAATTAGTTTTCCGAACAAAAGTCGGCACAATTTCGACTGCATTGCCATTACCATCAGCAGCGACAAGTCATGAGCAAGATTACTCTGCKTTCATACCCTGKGGATGGACGAATCGACGAAGAAGTCAACAATGCGAGAGCCCGTGGGAGTAACACTGCTGCTGGAATAGTAGAATTGGACAGATACCTTAACGAGCCCATAATCAATAGACCGGATGATCCTTTGAATTGATGGAAGCAAAGGAGCAGTGTGTAACCGATTTTGTTACAAATAGTTAAAAAACGATTATGTTTAGTTGCAACTTCTGTGCCCTGCGAGCGGGTCTTTTTAACAGCCGGGCAGATCGTAACAGAAAGGCGCAGCAGTTTAAAAGCATTAAAGGTTTCCCAAGTTTTATTTTTAAATTGCAATTTATAAAAACATTCGTTTCTGTGTCGATTTGTTTTCTAATACTGACCGGAATAGGCAATTTATTTTGTATATAATGTATTTATCTTTGATTGGATAATAAATATCCTAAAAGAACTGTTCCTATGGGTATTACATTTTAACCTAATTTGTAAAGGCACCTAAGTAGTATGGAGATGCAAGGAAGTCAAATTGAAACGCTAGCACAACAGAAGCAAATCAACGAAACACTTGACCGCATTGCGATTAATAAACGTTTCAATAACTGAACTACTCCTTACAGACTTGATAACCAAACGGTTCGTGTATCTCTCAAAGATTCTAATCACTTCGAATCGTCGTTGGTTTTCCTTACCCTCATGCGGTGTGAACTGAGATTCAGTGAGTTAAATCTTTTCGACTTGTCTTCGTTTATTGAAAAATATTTAATTTGTGAGAATGCTGAGTTTGTTTTTTATATTGTTTTTTTATTCATCGTATGATTGTTTTTGCATGTAAATTTTATACCGAGCATTCGTAACATTTACCGAGCGTATATGGTATTTATCAAAAAAAATTTTATACCAAACATTCATTAGATTTATCGAGCATCTATTATTTCTATCGAATATTTAGTTTCTGGTCATGCATTTGAACAAATTAACTGGAAAATGCAATATGCGTTGTAAATAAAATATCTAACATTTCATTTGTTCACGTAAACTAACAGACAAGGCTAAAATGTTTATTACCACACGAAACTTAAGAAGGGGACGAAATACGGGAATTATTAATTAATCACTACGACGACCGTCGAGATACTGAAGGAGTAGGAATTTAACGTCAACTTTTGAAAAACCAAACGAAACTCCACGTGCATTTGTGCAGAGAATCGAGAATTTGCTTACAAAAATACGAAGCAGTGTAGCCCTTGATAAAAGTTTGACGGCGATATAAAAACAAACACTTGACAAATCACAGAAAAAATTTTTGTCGGGACTCAATTTAATTCAATTATTCGCCCACAGAAGCCGAAAACTCTAGACGAAGCGGAACAATATTTAATTGAAGAGAAAATGTTGGTTACCTAAAAGATAGCAGATTTCAAAAGGACAGCAAAAGTCAAGTTTCAACAAAAACTTCAAAACCAATATTCCAAAAGAAAATTACCGTAGACGCAAGTTCATGATAGTATTAGATCTCAACAATTCGATCAAGCGCGCAGACAAAAATTCTGTAGCTATTGCAAAAGGAACGGACACGTTATATTAGAATGTTACCGAAATAATAATAGAATTCAAACCAATCCAGGCACTTCTAACCAAAATAATGTTGTGCCTAATCGAAACCAAAATTGGCAACAGTCAAGACCTTGTGTAATACAATGAAATCCTAATTATAATCCAAATTCCGATCGAAGCGCGAATCATTTAAACTTCATGCGAAATACGATACTTCAGTACTAGGAAAGCCCACAATTTCTCAAGGTGTAGCTCACGCAGATCGTCAAATTTAAATTATCGTTTTCCAAATTTATACACGCTTGAGTACGAAGAAAATTTATTTTATGTAAAACTGAAAGACGGCATATCAAAATTGTTAGTAGATACTGGAGCGGATGTCTCCATTATACATCCGACAAAATTTTAAAAGCAGGTTTATAACGTTATCCAGTAAACGTAACAATAAGTGGAATTGCTACAAACGAGATTCCGATTAGGGAATCCCTTGATTTAGTTGTTTTTGATAATAAAAAACATCGATTTTTAATTTGGTAGTTAAAAATAAAATTCGAAGGTATTGTAGGAATTGATTTCTTAATGAAGCACAATAGAAATATGAATATTGTGAACAGGACAAAATAATAGCACTTTTTAAATAAAGTAGCTTCATCTGCTATATAATTACTAAGCATCTATATACCTCCAGCTAAACCCTATAATGTATAATATATAATGTATATCAAGTGTGACATGGCGTCTAAAGTTGTACTTATCGGCGATTTTAACACAGAGGTGTTTGTTGGGCATATTGCACTTGACTCACGCAAACAGTTCTGCTCAACCTATTTTGTCACAGCCTGCTGGAAGGTATCCAACCAAAGTGTGTCCAGTGTTTACGTCTGGATCAAAGTATGAGATTGTTAATTATAGACCTATCGCTATAATTCCTAATTTAGCCAAAGTTTTTGAGGCTATCTTGTTTGATGTACTATATAGTCATATTTCTGGTCGTGTTAGTGCTGGTCAGCATGGATTCGTGAAAAACAAATCGACAACAACTAATTTGTGCGAAATGGTTCAGTCCCTGTCTAAGACATTGGATGACAGGAAACAGGTGGACGTTATTTCTATGGACCTCACCAAGACGTTCGACCGGGCCGACCACTCGATTATGTTGCGGAAGCTGGATAAGATTGGGTTGTGTCCTAGTTTCTTAAAATTGTTTTGTTCATTGTTGCGCGATCCTTGTCAGTATGTCGAGTACAAAGGTGTAAAATCTTGTAACTATGTCTCAACTTCTGGAGTCACCCAGGGCTCTAACTTAGGCACTATCATGTTTCTGATATATATTAATGGTCATCCTGAATTTATAAATAATTGTACTGTCTATATGTACGCGGATGACTTAAAATGAGTTAGAACTATAAACTCTGTCCATGACTGTGATTTAATACAACAGGATATTTTGGGCGTGGAATACCGGTGTAGAGCAAATAATCCTGAACTTAACGCACTTAGGTGTAGGGCTATGATATATTCGCGTATATTGAACAACATTGAATATTCATATATAATACGTAATGCTGTGTTGGAGCGCTGTAGCACCTTTAGGGATCTGGGTGTTCTTATGGACTACAAACTATCGTTTGATTAGCATGTGCAAAAGATTTGTGTTCAAGCTATAAGTATGCTGCGATTCATTATTAGAAGGTTTGAGAAGTGTTCGGTGTTTGGAATTTTTGGTCCTTACCTATGTTAAGCCTCGCCTTGAATACCATGTTGTAGTGTGGAGCCCTTTTTACTCTACTCGTGTAAACTCATTCAATATGTTCAGCGTAAATTCCTTAAGCATTTGTTCTTTATTAAATTTGGTATCTTTCCGCATAGTGAGCTTTTGTTTGAGTTTAAGTTTCTGACTTTTAGTTCACGCCGTGCATTTTTAGTGCTCCAATTCTTATATAAACTGGTTAACAACGGTGTAAACAGCTCTTACTTGCTTTCGTTATTATAATACGTATTAAATATACAGTTGAACGCGGCGCATTTCCGTTCAATTTTTGATGAATTTAGGGGACTATGTTTACATAAAGGGATCTCAGATAGGTAATAAAATGAAAAAAAGAAGTATAACGGATCTTTTAGAATATATAAATCTCATATGAACCCTAATTTCTTAATATCATTCAAGTCACAATTTTCTATGTTAAATACTATTAATTCGAAAATTAAAGAAAAACTTTCTGAAATAAGTTCAGTTCGAACTGATCGTTTTTAATTTTCTCGGTTCAGTATGGAAAACCAATACAGGAAATGTAGACTCATCAGATGGTGCATTTTACTATGAATGCATAAATAAGTTAGAATAAGATGACAAAGACAATTATTAATGAAAAATCAAATCCAGATAATTTCCAGTAAGATAAAAACTTTTAACGAAAACTTGGAGAAAATTAAGATGCAAGAAATCGTGATAGTCAATACTACTATGAACTGCAGCTAAAAATGTTAACGCTCGTAGAACAAATAATGGACACAAATACGATCATACTAGATCACCTTAATGATATTATAAGTAGCATTAATTTCTTGAGGTTGAAAATCCTTTATCCCTCGGTGATTGAACCAAATTTATTATTGCAAGAGTTAAATAAAATTCCATTTAAATTTCCACATGGAAATCTGCCTTTTAAGCTGAACCACTATAATTTATCAAAATTAATAAGCTTAATAACGAGAGAATTGTTTTTATTTTGCATATACCAATTGTATATACTACTGAGTATAAATTGTATCACATATTTTCAGCTCCTGCAAGAGATACCAAAAGTATTTATTACTCCCATATTTAAATATGTCGCAATATCTTAAGATAACAAGCAGTATATCACTGTAAATTTAGAGAGAGGTTCAGAACTACAAGATTCCACTAGAATTTGTTATAACCAATTTCCGAAGACATTATGTTCTGAACCGCCTGCAAAGTAAGTTTTAATGGAAGATCATTGCACCAAAATTATTACGGATACAGAAGATTACAATGTCCAGAAGGAAAAGGACACATGGCTTCTTACAGTTTCTCATCAGCTTCCGGTAACTATAATTTGTCCAAGAAAAGACCCCGAAACAAAGATGATATCTGAAAATTCACTATTGCAGCTAGAAACACAATGTAGTTCCTTTATAGGCACTACAAAAGTTTTGCTAGTAACGAAGAAAACGAAACTGTAAATACTGACTTAATTATACCATAAATCCTCCTCTACGTGGAGGAGACATGCAAGCAGTATCAATGACTGGACAAAATAAGGAGGCAGAAAGCGCACTTACTCGCCACCTTAGCGTTTTTGTGCCGCTGCAGGGTCGCCAACATCGTACTAGCATTCTTTAGACAAAAACGGATTCGCCAATCAGCTCAAGCACACAGAATTTACACCAGGACTGAAAAMGCCTTTCTTCGAGAACAAATCCTCCATGCTCGTCTTGCGAAGACGGACAAGGAAGTTCTTGACCTGACCTGACACTGAGCAACAAAATCGAACAACAGGATTGGGACAGAATGGACGCAATCTCACATTCCATCATGAGAAACGACCTCGATCGTACCAAGGAGCTGGAGATCAGAAAGTACGAGAAGTTTCAGAAAAGGCAAGCACCCAAAACCACAAACCTTGACCATGGGCGACTCATAGTCAATCTTACGGAAAGGATAATCACGGAGGACGAGAAGACAGKGCTAGCCAAAGGGGGTAACTTCGTAATCACGCTTCGCCATATCCCGATTGAAGGCAACATCTCCAGAACCGAAGCAGCTATCAAGCATTTACGTTCAGCACCGGACATGGAAGGACCTCTGAAGAAGCTTGCCACTCGTGCTAGCGAAGCGTTAGGAAGCAATTCCAACCGACGACGGCCTTTAGACTCGAATCAGGACACCAGTTTTTCATATGATTGTTGTGAAGATCTACCCAAGAAAGAAGATTTGCCTTAGCCTTAGCCAATCAGAATAAATCACTTAAACTTGGATGAACTAAACATTGTACAAGATAAACTGAACTACAATGAAGAACTAAACCGAATTATTGGTGAACCTTTTGCAAAAAGACTTTGGAACACAGTAACTTATGTGCTAATCGTTTGTGCTTGCCTATGTACACTACAAGTGTTTCCGAAAAAGGTTTTACCTGAAAGCTGAAGATGGCGCGTACTACAAATGTGTTTTATTTGCAAATCAACTAGTAGGGTCTAGAAGTAGTCAATGTACAGGTGCCTTATGTACAGTACCCTTCAGAAAGTGGAAGAGAGCTACAGAGAAGTTTAGCTTACATGAGACCTTATTGTATCACCAAAATTCTGTTTTATAGGCTAGTAATTTAAAAGTGGCACTTGAAAACCCAGATCGTTCTGTTCTTGTTGCTAAACAAGAGAGCACATCTGCAGGCTTTAGAAAATAGAAAGAAGCTAGCACCTATAATAAAAACAATAATTTTTTGTGGACGAAACAACTTACCCTTCGCGGTCACAGGGATTCTGGTCTTTAAATGTAACCAGTAATACAGAAACAGATGTGTTTGAAAAAGGCATAGGAATTTTTAAAAATCTTTTAGCTTTTCGAGTAGACGCTGGTAACATTTTAAAAGAACTCTTAGAGAACGCTACACCTAAAGCTAACTATCTAAGTCCAGATATCCAAAATCACATCTTTACGTCGTGTAATAATATTATTCTCGAGAAAATTGTAAACGATGTTAATGAAACAAAGTGTTTTTCGTTAATTGCAGATGAAACAGCATATGTTTCAAATGTAGAGCAGTTGTCAGTTTGTGGACGATATCTCAACAAGGGCAAAGTACAGGAACACTTTCTTCAATTTATTCCAATTGAAAATACATCCGCCGAAAATATTGCAAATAATTTAATGTCATTTATGAAATCTGTAGATATTAACGTAGAATATGTGTCGCCAGGGTTACGCTGGAGCTGCAGTCATGGGAGGAAAAATCAGTGGTGTACAAGCTTGAATCAGAGAACTGTACCCTGCTAAACTCTATGTTCAATGTGCCTCACATTCGCTAAATTTAGCAGTATCTAAATCTTGCGAAATAACGGATATTAGAAACACTTTAGAAATCGTAACCAAATGCTATACATTTATGAATACGCCAAAAAGGGAAGCAGTTCTGTTAAAATTTATTGAGGAACTTGCACCAGAAAGCAAACGTTCTGGACTTATGCGTATGTGCCCTACTCGATGGATTGAAAAACATGAGTCTATATCTGTCACGTCCCAACTATATATTACTATTTAACACTTATTAACTGTAGAAAAAAATTTTAGCTTTACATTGCCTTTGTGTAGGATGTTACAAACACCTACAATAGACTGAAGTCAAGCAGTCGCTTTTTCTCAAAAAGTTGTAACAGAATTAACCACTCTAAGAGATCATGCAAACTCTGAATTTTCCGCTATATTTGGCAAAGCTGAAAATCATCTCAGCCATTTCTTCCAAGAACAGATTAGAATTAATATGCCACGTTTGGCAAAAAAGCAAACAAATCGTGCACATCTTCGTCCCTGTGGTCGCTGTTTGATGCAATAGCAGCAACCAGCAACATCTGTGCCATCGGAAAGGGTTTTCTCCAAAGCTGGACAACTTACCAACATGTGACGCAATCGCCTGTCACCAAAAACTTTGGGCCAGATTTATATTTTTAAGCAGTGCAATTGATTTTTGTTAATTTTATAAGTTTTGATATTTTTGGTTCATTGTTCATTAGTTTTTTTCACTAAATGAATTTTAGAAGTATTTTTACAGTTCCTATTATTTTTAAAGCATGTCTTATTTACTGAAGTTTATTTCATAGTCATATTAAGTATTTTGATGGTCTATAAGCTTGTAGTTCTTCAAAGCTTATTTTACTTGCTCAATAAATTTTATTTTCAATGGGTTTTTTGACTTTTTAATGTCATCATACATTTGCGCGATTTTATACCTAAATTTGTTATAGCATAGATAAATAGATAGGTAAGTGAAAAAATTCCACTCCAGAATCACGATCATACAGCTGTTTGTATACTTAAGAAAGAATCGAAAGCGAGGAATCGTTCATAATTATTAGATCAACAACAAACACGTTGGCGATTGCCGCAACCGCAGTAATCTAAATCGTCTCGTCTCTCATGTATCGTGTTTCAGTGTTTAGTCGACATCGCCCTGGAACGACCGCTTACTGAGTAATCTAATTTCGATATCGCGATACATCACATTTCTATTACGACTACTACTAATTTAGTAATTAGTAATCTCCAAAAACCATAATCTATTGTACTTACTAATTTTAATAATTGACTAATTCGATTATTTGGCATCGATTTTTGCATGTKCCAATTGTAGATACTACTGAGTATAAATTGTATCACATATTTTCAGCTCCTGCAAGAGATACTAAATGTATTTATTACTCCGATATTTAAATATGTCGCAATATCTTAAGATAACAGCATACGGATTCTGTTTACTCGACACGCTTCGAGTCGAATCGACAGACCGTATCCGATAGTGAGCGAAATGCGATTCTGTAGCGCCTTCGTTTTCGATATCGAGTAACTCGACAGTAGGACCTGTTACAGAGACTACGCGCTTGCGTCTTTAAAGGAGAGAAAATACATTTTTTGATGGTTGCAGGACTATGCGATTGCGCATATATTGCGCATGTTTTCAACAGTTCATTTTTTTCCATCCTTCTGTTTGTTACTTGTTATTTGCTAGAATAGAAGAAATCGAGATTATAAATTGTTGTCTAGTGCTGTCTACTATTAATTTTATTTAACACAAAGTTACTTAGTGAAACAGTTGCAGTTAAGAAAAATATAACTTTACCTACTAAGGATATTATTACTCACTAGCTTGCTACTGTAGTATAATTTAGGTAAGAATTTGCAAAAAAAATATGGCAAACTATGTGCCTAATAGTGTTATATTTATAAGTGACAAAATGCTTCCCATAATGCATCAGTTTCTGCAGGAAGATGTAGAAAATCAAATGAGAAGAGATTTATTAAGGCAAAGAATTTTTTAAGGGATAGAAGTGATTCTTTTGGTCTTCCTGATGCTTGTTTTACAGAACTGTTTAGACTAAATAAAGAACTTGTACGTGAGCTTATTGAGTCAGTTCGGCCTTTTCATTGATATCCGACAAAACAGTAAATAAGGAGAGTATCAACGGAAATAAAAGTTCTTACTGCTCCATAAAATCAATGATTTCCCAATGTGATTCCTTAGCTTTAAATGCCCTTAAAATTAATTAAATCGTTCGAAGTTCGAATATAAAATAATATATGTAGGTATGTCTACTTACATATTTGAGTATAACAAAAGGATTAAATATATCAACTGAACAGTGAACAAAGATACTCAAAGCACCGAGTACTGAAGCAAAATGTCAAAATATCGCATTGCTGGTTAATTCCAAACAAATACAATAAACGGTAATAAAACATCTGCTGCCAGCATGCATTATTTCGAGTTTTAGTTCAAATTCGTACTGCCGTTCAACAAATGCCTACACTTAATAAGTGGGACAAGGATGCATCGATGCAGTCAGAGAGAGAATGCTATATCGAGTACCGTACTCGACACCACCGTAGGTCCCGACTGAAAATGACAGTTCTACTCGATAGCGTTCGAGTCGAAGCGACTTACAGAATCGCTAAAACGATAGCCATCGACCAACTCGCATCGGATCGAGTAAACAGAATCCCACTGCAGGCAGTATATCACTGTAAATTTAGAGAGAGGTTCAGAACTACAAGATTCCACTAAAATTTGTTATAACTAATTTCCGAAGACATTATCTTCTGAATCGTCTGCAAAGTAAGTTTTAATGGAAGATCATTGTACCAAAATTATTACGGATATAGAAGATTAGAGAAGATTAGAAGTAAGGCTTCTTACAGTTTCTCATCAGCTTCCAGTAACTATAATTGTCCAAGAAAAGACCCCGAAACAAAAACCGTATCTAAAAATTCACTATTGCAACTAGAAACACAATGTAGTTCATTCATAAGCACTACAAGAGTTTTTGCGTAGTAACGAAGAAAACGATACTGTAAATACTGACTTAATTATACCATAAATTTCATATGATTGTTGTGAACATCTACCCAAGAAGGAAGATTTGCCTCGTCTAAAGCCAATCAGAATAAATCACTTAAACTTGGATTAACTAAACATTGTACAAGATAAATCGAATAACTACAATGAAGAACTAAACCGAATTATTAGTAAGCCCTTTGCAAAAAGACATTGGAACACAATAACTTATTTACTAATTGTTTGTGATTGCCTATGTACTCTACAAGTGTTACCGAAAAAGGTTATTATTCGGTTATTTCGTGAATGACCCAGGACCATGTTGTCTCCAAATCTTCAAATGCCGATTTTAACTAATGCTTAGCACACATTCAATTCATGTAAACTCTTAATTACTGGCTGGGGTTACCTACTAGGGAATTGAACTAACAGAATACTGAACTTTTGTCATGATACCTGAAAAAGGCAACAGATAATGAAGTAGATGAAAAACAGCAGAAGATAAATCCGATTGAGGAAAGTTGTAAACGACCTAGAATCCCAAAACGTGTGTATCGAAATACTAATAACAATTATTGATGCAGCAATTCAGGAAGCAGAGAAAAGGCAACTCAAAGGTTGTCCAAAAATATATGTCATATGCAGTTACTTCAGTGAACTGTAAGGAAGAAGAAAAACATGACGGAACAAAAAAGTCAAGAAAAGGTGAAGAAAGTGAGAAAGTCCACAAATGTTAAAAAAACGTAAATCCAATCCTACCCAAAAACAGAAGTTGCCATGGAATATTATAAGATATCCGTATTGCCCGAACCTGAAGAAAGGAAAGTAAGTTCTACAAAAGCAGAACAAAAACTTCCAGAAACCTTAAAGCCCTTATCAGTGAATGACATACAGAAAGCGCCTGAAGAACATCCAATTACTGTATCTACTTACGTTATAGTTAAATATGAGCAGGATTATTTTCCTGGTATAGTGCAAACTATTGAACACAGATTATGAAGTGCGAGCTACGTCACCAACAGGTTCATAGGAAAACGAATTCTGATTTTAAGAAAGCTCTTGATGCGCACAAATTAATAAAACGTGGCTGCTATGAGTGTCCACAGATGTGTAAATATACTTAAAAACTGTAAAAATGTTCTTTCATAGACAGTGTTTCTTTGTTTTCAATAAAGGCCCTTCAATTTATAATTTCAATTAGCTCTTTATTTACCTAGTTCATTTGTTAGACCAGGGTGGTTTTTTCATTGGTATCAGATGTTCATTTCTTAGTGTTTTTGCAATAATCAACATTGGAGATTATATTTCGTATGAAAAGTAAATATAAGAGACATTAGTAATGGAATTTCACCACTAATTGCATACACCGCAAGTATTATAGAAACAAAGTTTGTGGATAAAAATTTAAAAGACCGTCAACGCCATCAATTCAAAGTTTGTATTTTTCTTAGGTGTTCTGGTATAATAAAGACCAAGTGATTCAGGGTATGTCGACCTGTAAGCTACACGTAGAGTACTCTTTTTTTCTTAAGCTGAGCTTTCGAATTTATTTAAATTCTTCTTCGGATTACAATTCAACTTAATTAATACAGGAAACTATATGGAACCTTATATATACTTATAGAAATTTGAGGCTAGGTGTAAGTTATAAACAAGGAGGAAGAATTATTGTTMCTCCTTGGTTATAAATATGCGCAACAGTGTTTTTTTACAAAACATAAGTTTTTTTTCTACCATAAATAACTTGTGTCAAATAAATTAATTATAATTTGTTTTTTTATGTCATTTCCTTTGATAGCAGATATGTGTATATACTACTTAATTGTTGTGTGTCCGATTTTTTATTCATTACATTATTAATTTTGTTGATGTAGTACATTTCCAAGATTAACCTTTTACTGGTATTAATTTCAGTATCCAATATTTTTACCCCATCCCAATCTATCGTGTGGTTGTTGTTGACCGCATGTGTGGCTAATACACATCGGTCTCTTTTCATAGAAATATCGCTTTTATGTAATGATATTGTTCTTTACCCACTGAGATGTTTGACCCACATATATGCTATCACAAGTGTTACATTTTAAGCAGTAAATTACATTGGATTTGAATTTTGTTGGTGTTTTTGATTGTAATTTAGTAAACAATTTCGAACACTTTTTGATATTGCGTCTTACAATTTTAATATTTTCCAAATTATACACATATATGCTATCAAATGAAATGACATAAAAAATTATAATTAATTTGACGCAAGTCATTTATGGTAGAAAAACTTATGTTTTGTAAAAAAAACACTGTTGCGCATATTTATAACTTACACCCAGCCTCAAATTTCTGTAATTATATATAAGGTTCCATATAGTTTGTTGTATTAATTAAGATGAATTGTAGATGCCCCGAAGAAGAATTTAAATAAATTCGAAGCTCAGCTTAAGAAAAAAGAGTAGGTACTCTTTACGTGTAGCTTACAGGTCGACATACCCTGAATCACTTGGTCTTTAAGAAACTACGACCGTCATAGTCTCCAGCTTATTAATTGCAATAATATATCGCATGTCAATGCTTATCTCACTAATGAAAGCATGCAATATGATTTCTCTCACATACAACCACAACAAGCATGTAATAATTTCGCTCCCGAAATTTTCAACAAATTAATTGATCTAATTTCCCTAGCCAGTCAATAAACAAATTAGGAGAACCTAAATGTATTTCAGTCAACAGGTAAGAAACCAGATTTTACAGCACAACCATTGTCTATAACATCGAGAGGTCCGTCTATAAGACCGTCCCTCAGAAACCACGCACTGAAATAAATGTTAACTATGAGCCCCGCGAAAATTTGGGTCACGAGGACTTCATTATTTAAGTAACGAAAACAAACGAGATGTTAATGACGAATATAACAAAAAATTAATCGAAGCTCCACTGAACAAGGCTTCTCTGACTTTGAAGACTGAAATGCCATGTGAATCTTATAAATAGGTAGAAATGAAAATTTTATCCAGCCTCAGTAACCGATCAGGCGTAATAGAAATAAATACTTCTTCTACTGTCAATCCTCTGCCTTGCATTGTCATTACTTTATCCCCGTGTTAAATTGCCCATAGACACAGAATGCTACACTTCCATTATTAAGCACAAAAATACTACCTTGAGTGTGTTGAGAGAACTATTGATTTTCATGAATATTTTGATGGAATATTGGGCTAGGAGAGGGGTCGGCAACACGCGGCTCTTTGGATGTGAAGGTGCGGCTCTTTAGTTCCATTCGCAAATATTATTTATTTTATGGAAAAAAAAACATTTAAAAATCGGTCTGAATTGATTAACGAGCAGTAGGCACCGTTTCTATCTCTAGGCCACTTGTATTCACCTTTCACCGTCAGTTTAAAGAGTTCTTAAACGAAAAGGAGACTCAGTATTCCAACCTTCTTCTTCACAATAAAGTGCGATGACTTTCCAAAGGTAAGTTGTTGAMACGTTTTGCTTTGTGCTTGAATTAGAGAAYGACAAATGCTTGCAAAWATTTTACTTTATGGTGGATATCACAGCGGAATTAAATGMKCTGATCCTAAAACTCCAAGGAACGGGAAACCCAGCCTATATTTTGGTAGTAGAATTGGTTTGTTTCGATGAAAAATAATTCTTTTTGCAGAAGATATTCAGAGTGGTAAATTACTTCATTTTCAGTTTCCAAAGCAATATCGCGATAAAACCAATGCAACTATTGACACGAATTACTTCAACACAATTATAAAAAATATTAAAGATGAATTTGCTGAGAGATTTGAGCAATTCAAAACCAACAAAACCACTCTAGCATTCACAGTAAATCGTCTCAACACAAATAGTAATGAAATCCACATTGAGCCATTTGGAATTGATACTGGGTCTCTAGAAATACAATTGATCCATTTAAAAAGTAAAGCTTTGTGGAGTGCAAGCAAGTGTTCTTTTGCATGAATATAATTAAAAGTAAAGTAAGAAGCGAACTAACAAATGAAAATTGAGAGTCGTGATTGAAACTTAAAACAACAGGTTATGAGCCAGACTTATCCAAACTTTCTAAAACCATGCAAAGCCAATGCTCCCATTCAATTTGTTTGCTCAAATGTATGTTATTGTTTTTTTTATTTTTGAATACAAGTTACATTGTTTAGTGTAGTTTAAGTTTTCCACTTGAATATCCATGCAAAGCCACCGCTTCCATTGAAATTGTTGGCTCAATTGTTTCTTATTGAAGTGCAAGTTAGTGTTATGAGTAAACGTTTAATTTTTTACTTAAATAATAAGTAATTATCTAATAATGCCATATATATATATATATATTATCTAATTTGTTGTGAAAAACACTACTTATATATGAATAAATAGATATTTTTTCTTATGAATGAATATCAATTATCAAAAAACTTTATTTATGCAAGTACTATTTATTGTTGGGAAGAAAAAATTTTGTGGCTCTTTAAAAACATGACATTTTGCAAATTATAATTTTTTACTCTTCCAACTCAAAAAGTTGCAGATCCCTGGGATAGGATGAAAATTAATTTGTCAATCGATTTGGCATGTCAAATATTAGTAAACATTATTGTTAAAATAACTGATCCGCCCTAGTCAATCCACTCTCACCCTACGACTAGTTTTGCCCTATTGGGGCTCATCAGGAGCGGGTAGAGAGCAAATTGACCACGGCAGACCGTCACCTTAACCGTGGCGGGCGGACTAATGCATGTGAGAATACAATAGACTTTGTTTCCTTTTCTTTTTAATACTTCATCAACAAGAATAATGTCAGGATATTTCAAGTGCTGTATTTGTTGACTATAAAAAATCCAAGACCATTTTCGTCATTTTCATCTCTTAATAAATATGTTACTAGGATTCGTCAATTCTTAGCAATAAATATTTCAGTAGACCAATTGGGTAGGAATTTCTTTTCAAAAAATCTTCGTATCTTTGTTATATGAACTCATTTGCCAACATGAAACTTAATTTTGAGATCAGTTCTTTTAATTCTACTGTACACAAAATTTAATTTATTTATTTCCACATCAAAGCTTTTATAGTTCTATTAACACTACATTCTACTATCCATGATTTCGTATCGCTAGATCTTGAATATTGATTTTTCTTGTCTTTAATCAACAAATTTTTAAAATCCACATTAAAAAATTATATTTCTATATCTATTTGTAAGTTAATTGGTTTTTGCTTCTTTGAACCACACCCTGCAACCAAACAAATAGAGACCGATATATTTGTTTAGTGAACTAGATAATATGTTTCATGATAAAAGACATAGGTTTGCTTGAAACCAAAAGCTGCAATTGAACAGATGGAGGTGGACATGTTTAGTTAATATTTTTTACTGCATAAGTAACACGTTCCATGATAAAGAAAAATTGGTTTGCTTAAAACAAAAAAACACAATGGAACAGATAAAGGCTTGCATATTCGGTCAATATTTTCAGCGACACAGCTATAAGATGTTTGATGATAAAAAAATAAGTTTACTTATAACCAAACCGTGCACTTGAACAAATAGAGGCAGACATATTTGTTGAGTGAACTGTATAACATATTTTATGACCAAACAAGATAAATTTACTTAAAACCACACCCTACTGTCGAACACATAGAGACTGATATATTCGGTGACTTGCTAAAGTCAGACCTTACAACTGAAAAGATAGAGACCGACATATTTGGTCAACAAATTAGGCAGCAGAAAGTAAGATATTTTATGACAGAGAAAACAGTTTTACAGAAAACCAAAACATACAATCGAACAGATAGTGATAGATATAGTTGGTGGCTGAACTATAAGATATTATTCCGTGACAAACAATAAGATCAAACCGGAAACCATATTCTGTGCAACTGATTTGATATGCACAACCACCAATGAACGATTTTTAACGTACGAGTATCATTCGAAAAATTTCCCCTTTACATGTAAGTATGTGTTTCTCATAAAAAGATACTTTTCCAATTTAACAATATTGTGAGGCAGGACACGATCACTAGCAATTTTTTCAGATTTCCATTTTTAATGAATAGAATGGTACGCTGTACCTGATTCAATGAAGTCTACAAACATAGTCAGCCAAATGACACTTTTTCAAAAACCAGGAAAATAGAAGCCATTTTTGAAACATAGGTACCTAAGATTCTTAGTTCCAACCCAAGAAGCTGAACGAAAAGATATTAAGGTGAAACCTTAAAGTTAGCCAAAAGTTATTTCCTGGAAATCTCATTTTCCTTAATCAGTTTTATGTAGCTTACTGAAAGATGAGCATTAACAGATAAAATATAATGAGTAATTCCAAAACACTTGTTTTTTATTAACAGACATGCACAAAAGTACTTGAAGGAAGAACTTGTCTCATTTCAGTTTGAGGCTTTCTGAAGAATATATCAATGAATCAAAAACAAATGGAAGATATCTAAATATATCACAAAGACGACTGCTGATAGACAAGCAAATATGTCCAGCAACAGAGAAACCCACGATGGAGTGGTCAGCATCACATAAGCACAGCATCTGAAACAAAAAAAAAAAAATAAGAATTACATGTACATTTTCACATCAAACAATACATCCTATGCTTACAATGCAATATTCTCGTATATACAGCAAACCTAAAGTTTTTTAAATGTTATTTAAATATTATTCAAAAACCATGAAATAAAAACCCTGAATAGTAACGATTAAGTAGGTTTGGATAGATCAAACTTGGATGAAACCTACACTCAACTTTTGGTGTTTGTGTGATTCAGTATGACTAGTAGCACCCTCATACTGTAAAACCATTTCAGAAATTAAAATAAACAACTGTTGAATACGTATGTAGGTCACTCACATTGTGTGGTGTTTTAGATGCTTTTGGAAGTTGCTGAATAACATGGGTGAAATGTAGAACACTATCTAATAAAAGTAATTCCATTCATCTATAGCTTCTAATGTGACCTTGTGTAAGCATTGCTCAGCAATGAATGGTTTTTGTGATATACAAATTTTATTGTAGGTTAACCACTACAGTGTTTTTTTTTTAAGTAATGGTGTGCATAACTGAGGAAAATACCAATTTATCCTTTTTACCTTTGCTTTTATAATAAAGTTGTTTATATTCTTCACTATAGCCATTTAACAAATCCACTTTAGAAGCTGATGTATAAATGAATTTATTTCAATCACCTCAGCATGATTTTCTTAAATAGAAATAAGACGTTATTGTGTCATTTTTGGGCATAAAACCCAATTTATTTCATTTATTTAACTTGCAGTTAAAAAACGCTGGAACTGACTGTAGTTCATTGGCATATAAAGTTACAGCACCTTGATCAATACAGAGGCAGATCGTTAATAAAAATAAGGAATAACCAAGGCCCTAACACTGAGACCTGATGCACACCAATATCAGCAGAAAACATCATTAAATATGATTTTCTGTGAACGATTAGAAAGAAATGAGGTACCACAGCTACCTGGATGGAGATTGTAATAATATAGTTTACAAATAAGTATTACTGGGTCGGTCAACACAGTCAAAGGCCTTTGACAAGTCCAGGAAGGATGATAAAACATCCTCTCCTTTATCAAAAGCTTAGGTCACATTATTGATCAATGCCATAAGACCATCAGCAATTGAGTGACCTTGTTTGAAACTATGCTGGTTATTAACAATGACTTTTGCTTTCCAAGTAAACTTTAGTTGCTTAGACAATATTTTTCAATAATTTTATAGAAAACTAGGACCATTGAAATATTTCTTTAGTTACTTATATCACTGGCATCACCTTTCATATAAATTGGTAGCACCAACACTCTTTTCAAGCAATTATGAAAAGCACACCTACACATATTTATTAAAATGGTAAGCAGGGTGATCAATACATCTATTACGGACTTAAGAAGCTCTACATTTACACCATATACATATATCTTTAGTTTTTTTACTTTTAAGACCCGACACAATGTCTCTAATGTATGCTTGAGGCACTTGGCTGAAATAGAAGTAATCATTGATTTCGTCGGCTTCAGACAGTGCCATTAACAAAATGGGATCCTTGTAGTTCTTAGGCAGATTTAGAATGTAACCGACAATATTAGAAAAATGTGAGTTAAACTCATCTACAGTAATGCGAATTTTAATTTTTTCTTGTCAGTTTAATTATGTTTCACATCGCTTCAATTTTGTGAGAGGCAGTATTTATAAAATTATCGTTGACATCTGTTTTGCAGCGCCTTATTGCATCTATATAGTGGTCAGTATATTTTCTTTATATGTTTACTACAAGCATTATTACTTATATAATACCAATATTTCAGTTCTAAGCCGACGTGATCTGAAATACCAGCATTAACAGGTACTATTTCATAGTCGGTTAACATTATATTTATAAAAATATTATCAATACAGTTATCACTACGAGTGGTAAACTTCATAGTTAATTAGCCTTAAATTACATAACAGACGACAATTCTTATCACTGATTATTATCAGATAAAGCAGCCCTCAAAAACACATGTTCAAAATTCGTATCATCCTGCTCGACTACTTCTCAAAAGGATCTGACAGACCTCTCACCCTAAATACCCTGAATGTGAGTGGCCACTTTTGTTTTGCTCCAAATTGTGGCACTTAGCATTAATTATGTGTGCCATATTTTACATATATAGAACACTGTTGGATTTGGATTTCTTATTTAATTCTAATGTAACTTTATTAACTACACATTTGATTTAAGCTCAACAGTTTTAATGTTAACCACAATTTTTTCAAAGCAAGTTTTATTTGCAAGGTACGTGAAAACCAAAATATATGTTCAATTCAGTAGGAAAAAATTACGTCTTACAGTATAAAGCAGGATTATTTTTGTAATAAACAACAAATGTGATTTGATCTATTAGATCTTTTCAGCTCGGCTATATTCCCAATGTAGATACAACAGAGCACAAAAGTTTTGTCCCTTAAATAGGAGGCCAACAACACAATGTCAGCGTGCAAAAACCAGACATTCTCTTAAGGGCATCAAGCTTGTCGACGAATTTCATACCCTTAGATTGTTAGCTTTTACATTCTGGCAATGGATTATTTTCATTTCAAATGTTAATATGTATTCTAATTAGGACAACTTTTTTTAATAAAATGGTATACTTGTTTCAGTGTTTGTAGATGAAGAAATGAATTCCCTTTCACTTAATATATACGTATTCAGGTACTTATGTGTTGAAGTTATCTGCTTTAATTTGTGTAAATCTGTTCTCGCTTAACTGATGAGAATGAAAGCTCTTTCTGACAAATGGACCAGCTCAATATTGAATGTTTACAACAATAACATGTGTATTAAGGGTAGTAAAACCCTACATTTCTTATATAAAAATATTCTGATTTGACTAAACTTATATTAGTCCAAAAGTTAATATTAACAAATAACTTTTAGAAGAATTGAAATCTTTGAGTGTAATATGGTATTCTGGGGTTTATTTAGCCAGGAAATTGAAATACTTGCATGTGGCGCCATCTAGGGTACTTCCAGCAGGTTTAACATGTCATAACTTTTTTGCCCCCCACTATACATACTTTTTAGATGCCGTATCAGTTCCTCTATCCTCTTTTCCACAACAAATGCATATCTTGCAGGAGTGACTAATACTAATCATTTTTGAGATATTAGTGTTTCAGTAATGCAATGCATGTCAATTACTCGATAAATATTCAATGTTTGAATACTCTGGTTCAATAAAGGTTATAAAGTAAAAAAACACAAAAACATAAATTTTATTTTAAACAAATAATGCATAATAATTAATAAGACAAGAGATCTCCTCTTAGTAAAATATGCTTGAAATCATTATGAGCACATTTATTAAACAATAGCTGAATTGTAACAGATTTTAATTCCCAAGTGATCCCACAGAATTAGTAATTCTGTGCCATAATTCTCTCTTATTTTTATAACATCTGCTTAAGCAAACGATTTCATATACTTCCATATGCAAAAACCCATTAGATTTAAATCCAGCCACCAGCAAAATGTGTATTCAAGTAATTTCTTACGGGCCTAGAATACTATCCTTACATTTATGTGTAGATAAAGTACCTAAATAATCCAGAAGAAAATTTAACTTTGAATCACCATTTAAATTATCCGGTAATTCACAACACTAGTGTTAAATTAGTATTGAAAGTGTCGTTCGGTAACCAATTGCGGATTTTCTATGTACCAGTAATGTGTATTCCGAAAATAGACTACATCCCAGCTTCGTTAGTAAATAAAACATTGTTTAGAAACAAAGGATTTTCATTTTGATGAACATGACAAAAAGAGGCAAAATCTAGGCTGACTAGGAGGCTGAGGACAAGTGTAATGTGATAAGTTAGTCATATCATTAAAATTCTTAAATAATTTAAAATCCAACCACCTTCTTTTTTTGATAAAATTTGCTATATTGAGTGTATACACAAACCATACCTCTTATCTCCAAATTTGAAAATAAATTCATTTTTGGCATTTTAATTTTAAATACCTAATAGGAACTCAAAAAAACAGAAACAGGAACACAAAACACTAAAAATCAGTACATGTGTTGTGTTATGTTGGGTTGGATATTAAATCGAAGTCTACTTTAAACATTGGATAGTTTTTAAATAATTGGCGGGCATTGCATTACTAAAATGAAAATATCTCAAAGATAGTTAATGGTAATGACTTTTTGCAAATTATACATTTTTTTTGTAAAAAAAGGATAGAAGAACTGATATGTCATCAAAGAAAGCAGATACAGTGAGGAGCAAAAAGGTTATGGCATTTTAAAACCACTGGAAGTACTATATGTAGTACCACATGCAACTATCCGTAATTCCATGTAAAATTTGAATTCCCTGACTCAAAAATTTCCAAAATACCAAATTTAATACAAATATTTCAATTATTTTAAAATTTATTAAGGAATATTGAAAAGAAAATTTGACACCTTGTATCTTTGTTTTATGTAAGGAATATAAGGTTTCACTGTACTTGATTACTTATAGATCACTCTGCACACTTTGCAGCAAGGAAGGCTGTCAGTTCAGCATACAAAAGAAAGTAGAGAAAATAATGTGATACCTAACTACATAGTTCACACATCCAGAAATTATTCCTACATATAAAATGCCATACACCTTAAATAGTCTATGACCTTAACACAAAACAGTACAACTTATACTCTCGTCCAAATCCAAAATATTATAATACCAGCAGAAACATTGTTTTTGATTAATAACTCAATTTACTCATCTATATGAAACCACAACTCACCAAAAAAACCATTTCCACAGAAGGTTATAGTAGCAGATGAGTGAAAAAAGATGCAAAATGGGATTCTATGAAGAAATTGCCATTACATATGGTAAAAAACATATTGAGAATCATCAAATCATACACTGCACAAACAAGCATCTACAAACTAACCAATACAAAAATCTTCCTAATCACATGCTTGACAACACCAGGTAATCTCTAGTTTTGTTCATATTAACAAGAAGCATTTCGCTTTCTAAGTACCTTAATAAGAGTTTCTGAAATTTGCTTATTAGTGAGATACACCAAGAACTATAATGCAGCAACAAAATATTCAAGGTAGACAACACTCAATACGACTCATTTTTTCAGCACAAATATATAATACTTTTGTAAAACATCAAAAACACAGCAGCTCTTTAATCAAATCAAAACTCAAACACGTTGAAAAATTGACAACTTACAAAAACAACAAACCAAAAAAGCTAAAACAAAACTACAAAAATGGATAAAACATTATCAGAAGCAACCATTACTACAGAAATATTTAACACTTTTGCGCTTGGACAGAACTATGCGACACCCATGCACAGACACACACAAAGATTTACAACACGAACCAGGGCATGAAACCGGTTAAAACCGATAAAATTGTAACCGAAAACCGAAACCCAAACCGCTAAATTACGCTGACCTTAAACCGGTTTTTCAAATTTACTAACCGGTAACCTAACTAATAACCATGCGATGCGCCATGCGAACAACTGCGACCGTTTTACGATTCCAGGCAACATTGTTTTCTGCTTGTCTTTGCCGGTGCCTAGTAGGGTCGTCCCGCACATTAAAATTTGATAGTTTTATTCTATGCATCTTATTGTTTACATATATATTTTGATTTCAGATTACCTAATTTAACTCGTACCAAACGGCGGTAGAAAAAATTACCCTGTTTCAAATATTTCCTTAAATCCGCCATTAACTATGTAAAAGGTTCCTAGTTTCCGTCATGCGCACTGTTACAGCTCTCTAGATAGCAGACGCTCAGTGTTGTCAGTTTTATAGTAGCGAGAGAAATACGAATAATGCAACCACTTAATCTGACAAATAAACTCGAAAGTTTAACCAACCTATGTAAACAAAAACGTGTGGCTAGAGTTAGATTAKGTTTATTACGTTGCATATGGGACACATGCATCCCGTGCGATGTTGTCAGTGGTACTTTACCGTTTTCTTTCTAACCACAGCCAGAGACAGACCTGATAGTTTCAAAATTTATCATATCGTTGTCATAGGTAAGTATACAAACTTTAAACATTATCAAGCAATAACCCAAGCGTTGTTTAATTCCTTATAATAAAAACATTGGTTGTAAAGCTTTCGTGTTTTAACAAAGTCCAGTGAATGCGCTTATTATATTGAACTATTCAGTCTAGAATAAACTGACTGAAAGGTGATTTACGTTATTTTCACAAATACGCCTAAAGTTGACTCATGAAAACCCCATATCAAAAATATACTTATCATTGTCACAATGTCAGTTTATGAGTAGGTACTTTCCTCACTGCATCGCGAAAATTGGCAACGCGACGCAGCTGAACAAAAATGTAAACAAATATTACTAGTAATGCCGCTAGAGCACTGGTGTTTTGTTGTTGTTTCTTGCTTTTGTCAGCATGATAAGCTTTTACGTCATCTCTGTGGCGGGATATCGAGGCATTTGAAATGGATATTAAAAATCCATACTTTCACATTTTTTTTCTTGGCTAACAAGAACCAGAAAAAATCGCAAAAAAATGTTTTTGTGTTTCATTTTCTATGTACATTTTAAATGTAAAATAAAAAAAATGTGGGACGACCCCGTTGCCGGCTTGCTAAAAACCTATTTTTGTTTTAGCATGTACGTAATACCGATTTTAACCTAAAAAATAGAGGTTACCGGGAACAAAAAACATTTAACTGGTTTTAATCGGTAACCGAAACCGATATGACACCAACCAGTTAAATACCGGTAACCAAACCGAAAAATATAACGGTTTCMTGGCCTGACACGAACACATGAATTTAGTCAGTAATCAAGTCTCMCACATACMATAACGAATTACATAAACCAACAAAAGTGAACCACAATAACCATAACAACAGAATTAACATATCCATCCAAAAAGATATCACACTTTAAAAAAAAAGAAACAACCCACAAATCAATACTAAAACCAGACAAATCAAATTTATCTTTAATAGGGAGCTACCTCACAAACAAAACTCAGCTCTAAAMTAGACCAAGCAATTTTTAACTGCATATGAATTTAACATCAGCACTATATTCTATTTTAGTCCAAAAAGTTGGTAACTGCTATTGCCATTGTACAGACTAATGTGAGTTAAATTAAAGTGACTGCATGCAGTATCTGTGTAATTCACGAGAAATCTGTCATCATAGGGAACTAATATAGGGCAATCTCCTTGGAATAAAAAGGATGAAGAAGATATTATTCTTATTGAGGGCGTAATTTGTAATCACAGTGCTTAAAATGCAGCCATATGTTCGTTGGATATATCCCTCGTAATATCTAAATATGTGCCCCTAATTAAAGCAAAAAATAGTAATTATCCAATATGTACTCATCCAAAACAGTTCGTATAATAAACAATAAACGTGAATTTCATACTGATTACTGTTACTTTGCTGATTTGAGGAGTAAGGCCAAGGACTGCATAAAAAATGATTACTGTCTATTTGCAAAAAAGTGAAAGTAGTCTAAGTGTAAATATAAGGAGCTTTTGTACAAAACTGCAAAAATCATAAAGTCACTTTGCCAAGTGAATTGACATACAACCGTGTAATAGCCAGTAGTGATACACAAAATTTATATGCAGAATTCGTTTCCTCTGTATTCGTGCAAAACACTGATTCGGTTACTGTTAGTAAATGTTCAGAATCAAACTCGTATGTTCATATATGTAAATAGTATTACTGGAAAGACGATTGCAGATGAAATCCCTAATTTAGATGAACATAAGAGCTGTTGTTGTTACCAGTTGTTTGAGCCTTTTCTATGTGGGACGCAGTGTTGGAGTAGACAATAGTAATACCTATTTATAAATTAGCAGCCAAAAATTCTTGAGGCTTACATCTGTGAAAAATTAAATTTTTTATTGAACGGAATTGCCTGCAACAAACAAGGTTTTTAAGAAGAGAGATCCACAGTAACAAATTTAGCCAAATTTAGACAACATTTATTAAATTCTATGGACAGAAGAATACAAGTAGAGCTATGTATACCAATTTTGATAACATATGATACGGTTAATCATCCTATAGGTCAAAAACATTCCCTGTGACATCAGAAATGACACAATGATCCCCCCAGGACCACTTCTGTTTTTAATTTTTATTAAAGATTATTTTTCACATGCCAGCTGTTTACTGTATGCAGACGATTTAAGAGTATATAAGAATGTTAGCATTTTGAACACTTAGAAAATGTTCTTAAATTTCGTTTACCAGAAACAATATTCCTGTCAGACATATCCATAAAATATACAAGCAWTTGTTGAAGTAGTAGCCAGCATCAACAGKCTAGGAGTAACACTTGACAGTAAACTAAATTATGCACTGCATAAGAAAGGAATTGTTCATAGTACTAAAAAATGTAAGATTTATTTTTAGAATGGAAAGATGTTTCCAAATTTTAACTCATATAAAACTCTGTATAAAGTAGTAGTATGAAGCTATTTAGGATGCCTGTGTTGTCTGCAACTCCTCTAATAACAAATATAAAAACAGTATTGGGCTATTCCAAGTATCCAAGTAAGCTCTTTAATAAATTAAATTACAAATTTAGCAGACATTTATATTGCACTCAAGAAACATCTCTGCAAAAAAAAATGTTATCACTACATGGCCAATGGATGAAAACTGATATTGTCTTTTTACATAAATTACTGATTTTAGTATGCCAGCCTCACTTCTCAGTTTTGCTAATTTAATGCTCCTTAACACCACGCCAGAACTAAGCATATGTTCTATGTGCACATTTACAATACACACACAGGTACGATTTCTTACTTGAACCGAATTCTAAACTTATACAATAACTAATTTTCTCATATAGACACTTTTTCTACTGGCTCATCTTCCTTAAAATATCTTGCTAAAAAGTATATAAGGTACTATTATATTTTGGTTATTTTTTTACTCGTTTGTTACCAATTTCTTTTTCTCTTCTCTCTTTTTATCTTAGCTTTGTTACTATCTGTTGTTTTGTTGTATTTTTCCATTGTTGCCTAATAATAATAATAATAATGCACATTATTTGTGCATTATTTTCAGTTTTTCCATTATTATCATTGTAAGTCGTCCCTGTTCGTTTTGGATCAGTTTGTGACCTGTTAAACAGCCTTCCATCAAATTAAAATTTAAAAAATAAAAAACAGGAACCCCCAACACCATGTTATCATGGTCTAAATTTAGTTTCAAAAATTTACTACTAAATTGAGCAGTCCAATGTTCATCATTACATGTTTGTTTAACATCGACTTAGATTAATGTATAGTTTAACGAGAAAACAGAAAAGTGAATATGTAATTTTATGTTAGATAAGGAAAATCACAATGGAACTACAAAGAGGTGCACATATACATACTGAAATATTCATTGAAGAAAATTTAGAAATACAAAAATGGAGCAAAACCCTATAGTTTAAGTTCTTGTATGAAAACATCGAATATACAGTATTATTTTAAAAACTTATTTTAATAATGAAATTAATATAATGGCAAACAGCTTGTAAGTCTATGCTACTGGCATTAATGGCAAATAACACTTACTTCATATTTTGCTGACCACAGGAAAAGGAGCAGATAACTCCATTGAAAATTGTATTTACTCTTTGTTTCCATTTTGGCAGCATATACCTAAAATATAAAAAGCTGTTAGAAAAAAAAATGATTGGTGCGAAAAAATGTGATAGGTCCAAAGTGCATATTTCCATGTAATCTAGTATTTTCAACAACAAAACATTAGTGTGAGGGTTTGCAGAAACAAATGTATTAAAAAAAGTCTGTTGCTGCAAACTAGAATACATGCATTTCTTTCAAACATACCATACTCAGTACCAAAAATAAAACCCAGCATGATCCAAATTTTGCTAGCTTGGTGGTTTCATATTTTTCCAAAGTGATTTATTGCACATAACTTCTCAGTTAACTTATAACAAAGTTTCTCATTTCACACTATTGCTAGTTAATTAACTTGCACGTTTTAACATACATTAGTTATTTAGAAAAAAAAACAAGAACTACTTACAAACAATCACAAATTTGTTTTGAAAGACATTAATTCTTTACTATCTGCTGTTTCTGTTACACCTGCTTTCGTAATATCAGACACTTTTCATCGTATGCATGTGGTAACACTATTAATGACTATTACAAATCAATGTGTTCTTCCCACTGATTTTAAAGTTTCAATAAAGCTACATAAATACATTTGGTACTTAGCTGTTTCACTTAAGAATAAAATTAATTACAAGAATTTTTTTCTGCTTAAGATTTTTGGTACTTCAGCATTTGTTTTGTCTCTGTATGGACATACAGTGATGTAACCAATACTAAACTTGGGGTTTGTTAGATAAGTTTTATTTAACTGTGTTGCTTAATATATTTTCAATAGTATCCTTCAATTCATGTAACACACTAATACTTACAATCAAGCTCTGGTGGCTACTAGACGTGGACAACAAGAATCTACTGCAGACTGCATTTCACTGGTTCTGCTGCTTCTCTTAAATCACAGATCATATCAGACTGGTAAGATAAGTCTGAAACATGAAAAATTATTAAGTCACTTCATATCATTTAAATACTATATTAAATATAATGTCTTGATTGAATTTTCATGTAGAAGCTGAACTATAATTAATTAATTAATTGCATTACAGCAGTATTTTTAATACTTCTACTTGCACAAATTTGATCAGAAGCTAAAGATGTAACTAAAAAAAAACTTTACCACACTACCACAGCTATAAGCATGTGTTTGTTATATTTGACCATCTGGGCTGTACATGTTAAGAAATTAAAAAGGTAGTGGTAAAAGAAATGGTAGCATTTATCTTTAGCAAAAATAGTTCGAAAGATTGTACTGAAAACAAGTATTTTTATTTTTCTATGATTACTTAAAAAGAAAACCTTTTCTACATCAGACTTTTCTAAATTGTTAATGGAAAGTTTAGTAAAAAGTAAATAAAAGTATTTTCAAAATTTAAAACTTCATAGAGAAACAGGAATCTATATAAAAGGTATGACAGAACAGCCACCTCTGTGTGTTTTAGAAAGTCCATAAAGTCTTAGTGTTACTAATTTTATTGGTACAACATAAAATTGTTAATGGGCTTTCATTTTTCGTTTTTCAGATTTTTTTTAGCGGTTAATTTTATGATAAAAACAGCAGTCCCTATATTTTTGTCCTTCCCCTTGTACCTCACCAATTGAGACATTTGAACTATGCATAGAAGAAGAGCATATACGTAACATAGGTAGAACATCATTGTCATAAAATGGATCCAATAAGAAGCAACCGTTTTTTGAAAAGTAGTCTTACAAAACCTAAAATTACTTGGATATGATAATTCGCATGAATTTCTGAAATTCGAATTATTTCATACTTAGTGAAAAAATACGAATAACAGATACCTATTACTCAACACAACAATGTGAAGGCTTAAACCTGTACAATAATATCATGCAAGTAAAAATATGAAAGCAAGAAACACTACCTTTTATGGCTTGTGTGAAGGCACATTACAATTTGAGATTGTTACAATTTTTATTCAATTGGTGCTCGTCATAGATCGAATGAGCAAAAAGGGTCTTGATCATATTGTTCCATGTTTTCTCAGCATACATGCTGTTGAATTGGGCAGAAGAAAACTAAGAGGCTGTGAAAAAGAGCAATAATAAATACTACATTACGGAAACATGTAAGCACAAATTACTTACCATACAGCAAAATAGCAGTCCGAGGCTACAAATCGTTTATAACATCAACTAATCAAGTAACACGTTAATATCGTGCACTTACAACACGTTGAACGGCTGTCAAGTGTCAAAGTCAAACTGCAGAGCAAGAAGCAAATTTCGTGTATGCTGCAGTGTTGCCTACCGCACGTTGAAAAAATCCAGTAGTACACTCTTCAAATGCTACTTCCCGCTACGGTTATGTATTTTAATTACTTGAATTTTTTGCTCACATACGTTATTCTTTTATAAGTACATATGTTTTTTAGTTTTTTATTTCAGAGTAGTAGTGCAACAAACACTGTTAATGTTGATATTAATAATTTGGTCAATACATAACTAAAATAGATCACTGCAAATGCAGTTTTGTAAAATAACAAAACAATATTCTTGAAAAAAAAACAATACCTCATACAACTTAACAAAAATAATGATACATTTGCTTGAGAATAAAATATATTAAATGAAAGCAAAAGTATAATCTTATCAAGGTTTATAACTAATCCCTAAAAAACAACACATTTAGGTTGTTTATTCAGAGCCATAATCAAAACTATCAGACTACACCAGACTCGAAGGTGCTGAATAAGCGACAGACACTCTTCTACCTTTTTTGTAAGAAATACAAAGCAACGCTTCAATATTGTTGGGTAATTTTAGATTTTGGGCAACACCGGCGGCAATCAAATGTGCTTAATGGCATATACATTCATTAATAAGAAAGTTGACTAAACTAAAGGACAAAGGTTGTTGCATGACAATGTAAGACCGCAAGGGTTTTTCCGCTATGCGTTGCGGAATTCCGCTACGGTTGGCAACACCGGCTGAGTTGGCGGGAATCACGGTCTACGTTACTCTACAGGTTGCATCAATCGGTCAGTTAAGTTTCGAGTTGAAACAACTGCTTTTTAAAACAATTTATTTTACTCAAAACTTTAACAACAACAATTACACTTTTGCAATAACTTGATATGCACTCAAGAGCTTGTTAGTATAAGAGTTTTATATGTTGAAAATCATAGGCTTATATACTATTATTGGTTAGTGCCGAATAATCATATTTGACATAAACAACTGATTAATAGAATGTTCTAGAACCTATACTACGTATAATATATTAAAGCCCTACAACTACCTATTGTTGCAATTTATAAACAATAGTCTATTTTTATAGCTTTAAATACATTTTGGTGACACTAAAGTAGTGTAGCAATTACGCATTAATATTGAATCATAAACAGGATGTTATTGTAATATAATATTTCATATTTAAAGTATAAACAGATTATTATTATAAAGGACTTATTATTTGTAAATATGTAACTCCTCCCGCCGAAAATTAGAAACCAGGGGTTAATGAAGAGCAATATCTTCAAGCGTAACTTCATTACCTGGTTTCGGGAATGAACGCTTTGATGGTTGGTTGCATTCGCTCACGATATATTGGTATTATATATCTTTTAACCAAGTACAGACTGAATATAAAAATCAAGATATATATTATAATTGTCCATGAGCTTATTGTATGTGTAATTAAGGGTTGTGCATCATCAAGATCTAAAGGGCGTGCGAGTTGTGATTTTAATTGTTTTAAGTCATCCAAATGTATTTCTTCCAGATCTAACTGAGTCGGTTTATTAGTGTTATTGGTAGAAATTTTTGGTAATTCTACTAGAGGATGTGATTGACTGATAATTTCGGATGAATTAAGTGCTAAATTTTGACCATGAATTTGAAGGGTACAATTCTTTGGTAGGCGTATTAGATAGTTACCTTTAATTTCAATTTTATTATTAGATTTGTGATATTTTAATTCAGCAATTTCATCCTTGGGTCCAAAATACAACCAAGCATTGTTTTCAATTTTTTATATTTTCCAAGTTGTATTAATAATTTCCATATGACAGTTTTTATAGGGTTTATCCCTTCTTAGCAACTGAGATTCACAGACATTCAGATTTTTCGGAGTAATAAAGTGTGTTTGAATTTTATGGCTTGCCAATAAGTCTTTGATAATTTTATTATTAAATTCTGTTCCATTGTCTAAAGTTATTTGAGTAGGCGTTCCATAATGTGCAAAATAAGTAATAAGTGCATGAGAAATGTATTGGATTTTTTGAAGATACAGAGTATACTTGAGCTAATTTAGAAAACGAATCAATGATAGTGAGAAATATTTGCCTCCTATATGAAAATATATCAATGTATAAATGTTCAAATGGTTTGCAGGGTGTAGGCGTTATATTAATAGGAATATCATAATGTTTACGATCATATTTATATTTCTTACATGTTTCACAGAAATTTATGAAGTTTTCGACTGATTTTTGCATATTTGGCCAATAAAAAAGAGCTCTTAGTTTAGTCAATGTTTCGTTAATGCCTCGATGGTTTGTCTTTCCTTCATGATAGTTTCTAATTATTAATAATTTATCTTCTTCATTCTTGACATCAGTACGTTTTTGTAAATATCTCACCAAAATAGGACCATCGTTATTGAATAGTCTCCAGTACACTTCACAAAGTTCTTTGTACAAATTTTCATCGTCTGTATATATTGCATAATTGACATTTGGTACTAAATATTCTTGGAAAAATTGTTTAATTTTACTTGGTCCGTCTGAATAAGGGATTTGAAGGTGAAATTTCTGACGGTTATCAAGTTGTTCTATTTTACACAAATATGGACCTCTAGAAACAAACATTTGATTGGATCTGGGATTTATAATTTCGTCTTTTATTTGTATACTTTTAGTTTCTGTATCCGTGTCATCTGAGTGTATTGTAATTACGTCTATGTCGTCTTGGTCTAGGTCAGGGTCTGGCTCAACGATCATTGACTGTGAGCCTGTGACAGCATTTATTTCAATGTCAGGTGATAACGCATCAGGGGTGTAGTTACAAATTAAAATTAATATATTACTATTGGAAAATATGTAAGATATCATTAATTTGACCTTTTGCCAATTTAATTGATCGAGACCGCATCCTAATCTTGGTATAGCCAATCTAGTAATTTTATGTTTTTCCAATTCATTTCTTAAATTCAGAAGTGTTTTAAACAAATCTGGATAAAGCGGTTTATCATAATAATTTCTTTTTGTTACTAAATAGTAGAGATATTGGTCATTCACTTTTTGGAAGGCAACTTCTCCAACAGTTTTATTTTGATTTATTAGATCATTTAAACCATTGAATTTTTGTTTAAATTGTAAAGCTAACCCAGCATTCATTTTTAAATCTTGGGACACACAATGTGCCAGAGCATATGTTTTTGGTACTGAAAGAAGGTTTTCATTAATTTCTAATAATATATCTTTACAAATTGTGAGTTTAGTGTTATTCAAAAAGTTCTCGTAGGTTAAATTTTGTGATAGTGATATGCGACTTAGTGCATCTGCGTTCGTATTTAATTTGATTTTTTTGTATTGAATGTCATAATCAAATTCTGATAATTTCAATCTCCACCTCACTACTTTTGAGTTTGGTTCCTTCAAACTAAATAGCCAAGTTAACGGTCTATGGTCTGTATAGATAGTGAATTTCCTTCCATATAAGTAAGGTCGGAAATATTTTGTTGCCCATACAATTCCCAAAAGTTCTTTTTCGATCGTGCTGTATTTTTGTTCTGTTTCATTTAGTGTACGTGAAGCGTACGCCACTGGTTGATCTGAACCAACATTACCTTGCGATAATACTGCTCCAAGTGCGTAGTTTGACGAATCTGTGGTCAACACAAACGGCTTGGTGAAGTCTGGATGYTGCAATACAGGGTTATTAGTTAAAACGTGTTTAGCCTTTTCGAAAGCAGAAACGTATTCTTTACTTAGCTCTACTTTATTTCCCTTTTTCAGGCATTTCGTTAAAGGTTTCGTAATTTTAGCGAAATCTTTAATGAATCGTTTATAATAGCCTAAAAGACCTAAAAATGACTTAATTTCTTTTTGTGTTTTTGGAATAGGGAAGTTAAGCATTGCTTTGATTTTGTCTGGATTTGGTTTTACACCATTGGGAGTTACGATATGACCTAAATAAGCTACTTCTTTGTGCATAAATTCTGACTTATCCAATTTATTTTGAATTTTGCTTGCCGTAATCTTTCAAAAACTGTTCTTAACTTTTGTACATGTTCTTGTAGAGATGTACTGTAAATAATGATATCATCCATATAAACCAAACATTGATCAGTTTGCAAACCTCTCAATATATTGTCCATTACACGCTGAAAAGTAGAAGGGCTGTTTTTAAGGCCATAGGGCATACGGTTGAATTCATAAAGTCCTTGTTCTGTAGCAAAAGCTGTTTTTTCGGAATCATCTGGATTGATTTCAATTTGATGGAATCCAGAAGCTAGATCTAGTGTCGTAAAATATTGACTTCTTCCTAATTTGTCAAGAATATCGGTAATGTTAGGTAAAGGGTATCTATCGTCAACTGTTTTTTCATTCAGTTTACGATAATCAATCTCCACTTCTTTTTACCTGAGGCATCTGCCTTTTTTGGAACTATCCAGTTAGGACTGGACCACGGAGATACTGAAGGTTTTATAATCCCTTGATCTAACATTGAAGCAATTTGATTTTGGACTTCTTGTTTATGAATAAATGGGTACCTATATGTTTTCGCACGTATTGCCGTTTGATCAGTTAATCGAATGTTATGTTTAATTTGGTTTGTAAATGTCAGTGGTATGCACAATGGAAGATATCGCGATATTCGTAACAAAAAGAGCGAATTGCTTTTCTTTCTTCTTGATGTAAGTGAGAAAGCCTAAGATTCCTTAGGTTTTCTGTCAGCTTAATATCCTGTTGAATTGTTGCACATTGTAAATTTGGATTATCCGAAATTATATCAATTTCGTAAACATCAATTGGTTTGCTTAATTCTAGTGACAATTCTTGATCTGTTGGATTTAAAACTGTGGTGCAAGCTTTTCCATTATTAATTTTGACTACAGCAGATGGAATGATTAAATTATTGTCAAAACGAATTTGTTCTATATATCCTTCGTTAAAATTTTGTTGCAGATCGCGGTCCTAGCGTCACGTGAAATATACGAATTGGTTCTTTATAAGGCACATAAATCGGAATGGTCGCTTTTCTTGTCTCTAATACTTCTTTTCCAATATTTACGCTGGCATTTAATTTTTTAAGTAAATCTAAGCCAATTATTCCATCGAATTTTGGATTAACCTCAAATACGTAAAATTTATGCTTTTCTTTGGAATTAAAAATGGGGGGTAACGGTAAAGTTACGCTATATTTGTAGTTTGTTGTTTGATGTGCAGTACTTACTTCAAATGGATCGTGTTGGACATACTTTAAAAATTGCTTCCTGACCAATCTTGGGCTTATAAACGTTTTTGTCGAACCAGTATCAATCATAAATTTAGCGTTTAATTTTGGAATTACAATGTACGGAAGATTTGTGTCAGTCTCAGTGTCTAAATTTATTGTCATTTTTGGGGGCGAACTACGCCTGGCTGTAAAAAAATTTCCTGATTTAACGTGGCTTTTTCTTGATCAAACAGTTGTTCGTTTTGCATTTCTTGCATAGCTAACTGTTGATAAAATTCATCGGGAATCTGTGCTTCCTCTGGAATTTCTTGTGGCATAGGGGGAAATTCTGGATACTCTGTATCTATGGACGCTAGTCTAACAGCATCGACTTTTTCGTCGTCAGATGGATCCCAAATTAAATAATTTTGTGACTCATTAGCGTTATTAATATTTTGATAATTTAATTCTTCGAACCTGAAATTTGGTTTTTGTGTAGTATTTGGCCTAATAGACAGACGGTGGTATTCGTCTGGTGTTACCTGAAGAAGTGTCAATTGGCGTGGGTTTAAAGAAACTATGATGTGGACGTGTTGGAAAAACATTTTTTGGTTGCCATTGTGGCTTGAAATTTGGCTGTTGAAATCTCTGTTGAGATTGCCCTTGTGAAAAATACCTCTGCTGATTAGCAGGTGGTAGAAACACTGGTTGCGATTTCGGAAAGCTACCTATTTACATACGGTTTTCGCTAATTTACAGGAAATCTGTTATAAAATAGGCGTAATTCTTCGATTAAATTGTCCAATATTTTGAGGCAACGGATTTCGAATTAGACTTAGTTTTGATTATTTGACTTATTTATTCCATTATTTCTAGCATAGTTGAAATTTTCTTCTTCAAGCACGATTAACATTGCTTTTTCCAATGTTTTTGGTTTTTGTAACCTCAAGGCTAAGCCTAGATTACCACTAAGTCCCGTTAAAAATGCATAATTTTCGTTTGTTCATTTGGTTCTGTGAATTTTATACATGATAAAAGGAGACTCCGTACTTCTTGACACCTCATACCAAACTGATAAGCAGTTTCATTACGCTCAGGCTTTAAAGACATTAAATCTCTTAACAAACAGTTCTCATCTCTTTGATCACCGAAAAATTGAATTAATAATTTACGAATATTTGGCCATGTGTCAGAATCGTTTCAGTTACCGATTAGAGTTGCTGCACGACCTGTTAACTTTGACAATATTGCTCTTAAGATAAAACTATTTACAGGGTTATTTAAATTTATCAAGTCAGCGAAACTCATCAAGTAGTCGCAACTTGAGATAAACAACGATAATCTAGCAGGTTCTCCGTCGTATACGGGAACTGCTTGCAAGTGCATCTTATCGCAAGCCATATTTACAAAGCTATTAGAGTACTATTCAAAATATCACTGGAACTATTATTATTTGTCGTTGTATTATTTATTATTTCTATTAAATCGTTTTGTAACGTGTTATAAATATTGATATTTGATTCTTCTCTTGACATTAATAATTAATAAACAGTGAAAATTTTATATTCACTTACGATTTTCGTTTCATTACTATTCTTAATTCTAACGGGGACCCTTCGGCGATGCTTGTCCTCCGGATCCTAGGCTAGGTTGGTCTGTCGGCGATGCTTGTCCTCTGGACCTGAGAGACCTTCGGCGATGATTGTCCTCCGGTCTGGGGATGATCCTCTGGCGATGCTTGCCCTCTGGATCTTGCTAGGAATTGGCCGTTGGCGATGCTTGTCCAGCGGCCTGGGGGCGACTTTTCGGCGATGCTTGTCCTCCGGGTCTGGAGTCGTGAATTGCCAGTAGACGGTTAAAACCGAAGACTTTGAAGACGATTTTTGTTCTTCTTGGCCTCTGACAATCCTACTGACTTCGCCAGCTAAGTTTCGAGTTGAAACAACTTGCTTTTTGAAACAATTTATTTTACTCAAAACTTTAACACGAACAATTACACTTTTACAATAACTTGATATGCACTCAAGAGCTTCTTAGTATAAGAGTTTTATATGTTGAAAATCATAGGCTTATATACTATTGGTTAGTGCTGAATATTTGACATAAACAACTGATTAATAGAATGTTCTAGAACCTAAACTACGTATAATATATTAAAGCCCTTACAACTACCTATTGTTGCAATTTATAAACAATAGTCTATTCTTATAGCTTTAAACACATTTTGCTGACACTAATGTAGTGTAGCAATTACGCATTAATATTGAATCATAAACAAGATGTTATAATGTATTATTGGGTTTGCAGGCATAAGACGAAATGAAAAAGTATTGGCCTTTACCGAGATTTGAACTCGGGACCTTTTGAATACCAGTCAAACGCTCTATACTGAGCTATCAGGGCCCTATTCAGAATCGAGGTCAAGGTGGCATATATACATCAAAGTTAACATGTAATACTGCTGAACGCCATCCGACGCATTTGCAGCTGAATTGGTCGTCGCTCAGTATTTTTGAGCTTCAGAGCGTAATTCGCCGCGGTGGCCAGATTATGGCGACCAGCAGCTAATTACAACACAAATATATTATATTATGAAAGATAATAATTGCCTGAATTCATTTATAAATGAGCATACGTAATGTTTTATTGGGTTTGCAGGCATAAGATGAAATGAAAAAGTATTGGCCTTGACCGAGATTTGAAGTCGGGACCTTTTGAATACCAGTCAAACGCTCTGCCACTGAGCTATCATGTCAGGTCAGGTCAAGGCTGCATATATACATCAAAGTTAACATGTAATACAGCTGCAAATGCGTCGGWTGGCCTTCAGGCCAGTACTTTTTTATTTCGTCTTATGCCTGCAAACCCAATAAAACATTACGTATGCTCATTTATAATTGAATCTTTCATAATATTATAATATATTTGGGTTGTAATTAGCTACTGGTCGCCATAATCTGGCCACAGCAGCAAATTACGCTCTGAAGCTCAAAAATACTGAGCGACGAGCAATTCAGCAGCAAATGCGTCGGATACCCTGAACTGACAAACTGATTAACCACTTAGTCAATGTGTGATGTATTATTATAAATAGACTGTCATCTGTTTTGTTCTTTAAATGCTAGTAATTACGGTACAAATAAACGTAGGTAGCATTTTGTTAATTGTTAGCTTCTAATTATAGTATTGTTGTTATATTGTAGTGTAAATTATATTATGTATATATAAAATACAAAAAATTAACTTTTTTTTGTTCAATTGCACTAGTTACAACCAAAAATGCACTCGTAAGTAAAAACTTGTTGCCTACTTATTTCCTTTTGCTTTCATTATAGCTTTGTCGCTATGCTTTGTGAAGTACCTACTTAATCCGATTTTACTATTAACACTGGGTTTAATAATATAGAAATATAGAACGTTATAATCATATACCATAATATACTGTAACATAAATTTTTCTATTCAGACTTATTTGAATTATATGTAATAAAAGCAGGTACAAAGCATAGGCCATAACAAACTATAAATTTATATAAGTTACCGTATATAAATTTACAACTACTTTCAGGCGATACAATCTTTGATCTTACATGATAAATTACACTATCCAACTTTTATTTAACTTTTGGTAACATAAAGAGCTAACTGTTAATAATTATCATTGAGAATCACAGATGTAGTGTTTAAGTAGGTAAGTATAATATGTATGAAAATAAAAAATATTCTAAATAAACAACGAATTGATTATATTATGGAATAAAATAAGAAACGTAAATGTTTTAAAAAATCAATTACAAAGATGTTGTAGGATTGTGAAAGCTGTTATACGTACGAGATGAATTTGAATTTCATCTTTATATATGCTGGTTAAGTATAAGGTCGTTAGAGCAACATTATTTTCAAAATTGTTTTTCACATATACCCTAGAGAAATAATGCGCAAATGCATTTACAATGTCGGATAAAGTCGATAGAGTAGTGCCATTACATAAGACGTACCGGGAAGCCGTGAGTTAGCAAAGCCTCAAAACCTGTTTCGATCATTATAAATATTATTCTTTACATTTAGGACTTAAAGTTTTGTACGATATAGGTACCTATCTATCAACTTTTTTACATCACGTAGAAGAGTATTAAATTTATTTAAAGAGTATTGATTTTTAAATTTACGTCCTTTATTTTTCAGTCGAATGCCTCTTACAATGTCGGTACAATGTCATACAGGATACTTTCACTTCGAGGAAGTCCTTCACTCTACTGAAAATGACAGCTTAGCTGCTGAGGCTCTCTAAATTATTGATTAGTGCTTTTTCATTGTGGTTTGATTACAATAGAAAATCTGTTTTGTAAAAATCATTAAAATTCAAACCAGTTTAGAGCGTTAAAATATTGAAAGCCATGGTTCCTTCAAGGTGGCCAGCATGTCTGGATTTTTAAATTTGAATTCAAAATCCTTTCTTGCGTTTTATTGCGCCTCCCATACTGTTTTTCTGACCGTCGGCCATCTTACATTAACGATACTTGTGATTTAGCAAACGTATAGTGCACATTTGTGTACAAAGGAATGTAGTTAAATTAAAAATACAGTCTACGTTGAAAGTTTATAGTGTTATTATTTAAAGTTAATATATCAGACAAATCATCGTAACACCCTCACATAATAATAATAACGATAATAACCCAGATGAAGGTGTTTCGCCAAACAAATGTATCCGGTAAGAAACGATGTAATTGGAACATAACGTACATCTTCAACGTTCTTACCTTTCAATCACATTAGCTAACCCAAACATGCCATTTGGTCATAATCTATATCAAAGAATGAGTGAGAAATTTTCTGATCTAAAGTCAAAAACAATACAAAATATTCTAGACCAACGCAGACAAATAGAAGTAAGAAAGGTAATGCCACTATACAGAAATACAGATTTACGAAAAGAGGTTATGTTGGAAAGTAGAGGAAGACAAGAAAGAAACCGTTGCTCAAAATGAAACTGAGGAAACTCAAGAACGCCCACAACTTCGACATCATGAGCAACAAGAACAACCAAAACCACATCAACACAAAACAACGACTTGGCTACAACAACCTAAATATGAATGCAACATCATATCCGAAACATAAATAGAAGACGAAATTAACAAGCATTTAATTCTGTACGATGCAAATGAACCCATTTCTTAGACCAAAACTCCCAGTTACACTTCCATAAAAATGCGAACATTATTATTCAAATAAAATAATCGAATTCAAAATAGAAAAACACCCCACACAACAGTAGAAAGAATCTTTCTGAAAGATTCATAGTTTTGTATATGTAGAGACGCTAACAGCAGTATTTCTCTGTGATCAGAAACCAATGCAGCAAGCAATCACCAAATACACACCGAATATCCCTCCATGGAAAGCAACACTACAAAATAAGATCGAGAAGTGCATTAACACAATACCTTCGACAACCACATCCGTCCAAAAAACTTGGGAGACAAAACGAATGCATAACAAGGAAACGCCAGAATGCAGAAATTCATAAAACAAAAGAAATTCATGATTGATTAAAGGAAGAACTCGCTACTAATTCCAACCACCTCAGAAGATTTACAGAATCTTATAACAGAAAAATAGATAACAGGCTAGTTTAACCAAAAACTACTGTTGAAGGGAACAGAAGCATCAATACATTCGCATAAAGACCAAGTGCAAACGCCTTCAACCCTATCAAATATAGATCAAGATCAATATTAAGGTTTTTTTGTAAAAATATATGAGAAAGAGAAGAAACAGAAGCAAATAGCAAACTACCAACAATGCAAATTACTGATATATACGTGACTGACGTGAAAAAGGTTGTTAGGAAAACACTGACTTTGAAGGAACCAGGAGGCAACGGTATTCATAATTAACATTACAAATATTTTGTTTCAACTCATGCTGGCATTGCGCGACTTTTCACTCACATACTAACACATCCCAATGACATGCCATCTTGTCTTACCCATTGTATTACTTACCTGATATCTAAAACCATCGTATATGATCTATATCCTAATAAATATAGACCTGACTTCCAACAACGTACATACATACAATATATTTACGTCTATACTCACCTCAAAAATATAATATGATCACGTGAATACTAATAACTTGTCAACGGAGGGGCAGAAAGTTTGCAAGTTAGAGTCACGAGGATGTCGAGAACAAATCACTATTGATTCGGTTGTTAAGGAACAATGTAAGAGGAATAAGAAGAATCTTACGGCCTATATTGACTACCAGGAGGCATTTGGCATAGCTGGATATTCGATGTTCAAACTAGATCCCATCCTAGTATCATGTTTGCAAAACAATATGGCAAAATGGAAAAACACAATGACGTCTCGTACTGAAATGCATCCCGACCATGTTCACCTACAAAGAGGAATTTTCCTGGGAAACTCAGTGCTCTGTGGTGTTATTTAGCACTAAACCCTCTTTCGAGACTACTGAAATATGAAGCAGCGGGATACCACCTTTCACCGCAGCATAATAGATTGTCCCACCTTTTTTATGTGGACGACGTTAATTATTTGCAGAAACACTCAAAGAACTTGAACACCTCATAAAAGTAACGAATATCTTTAGGAACGACGTAAAAATGAATTTTAACATAGCTTACATTTATCTTTAACTGTATAAAGGGAGGAGGATGTACTGAACAGGATGCATTTACAGGGTGTTCACGCTAACAGTCTACAATAGCTAACTTTTTTATTTGAAATCGTAGAATAGTCGTGGAGAAGAATTTGATGGTGTTTACAAAAAAACAATTTGTTATTTTAAACAGAACGACGAATTAAATAAAAAAGTATTAAGATACCAATACTATAGTCATTAGTTTTTGAGATATTTCAGGTAATATGATCCATTCCAGTAACTTGAGGTAAGAGCTTGCGGGTCGTTCTTAATTATTGCAATTAAAATTACTTCTACAAATATAACCGTAGGGATCGGATAAACGCCCATCCACCCGCGTTTTCAAGCCTCCGGGTGACAGATTGAATGACGAGGTCAAGGAAGAGACCCTTTTCCCTAGAAGAAAGAGGAGTCCATCACCGAGGTCCCAAATGGAAGAATGCTTAGGGTGCCCATCCGCTGACACTGCCCAAGCAAGAAATCATAGTGCTGAAGATGTTGCTATACCAACCGGTCATCGCACTGCGAACAGCGTATCGGCTGTGCAGTAAAAGAAGAAAAGTCGCCACAACGCTTGTTGTCTGTGTTCTTAATTTCGTGAATTTGTTATTATATTGTAATAAACGATGACTATTAAAAAAGATGTGTTCTGCCTGCTGTTAAGAGATTTTGGTTTGCTAGAAGTTTTTTATAATTGACATTAGTCTTTGATCATATTAATCAAGTCTGTTTTTGTACTGTTACCGCCGGTCTCGGCCAATCGTTAACCTCAACTTAGAACCTGTCCTGAAGAAGGAAATAAAATTTTCCGAAAGCTCGGCTTCTAAAAAGAGTAAAGTGTGCTTTATTTCTTTGACCATAATATCCGAGTGTTGGAGTATGCTTTATTCTCAATATGATTTGTGTTCACGAAACATATAGTCTACAATAGCTAACTGATTTATTTGAAATCGTAAAATAGTGGTTTAAGTGGGAAAGTTTCTTGATTTTTTGAGAAGAAAGAACAATAATTGAATGTCATTTTACCATTTCAAATAAAAAGGATAGCTATTGTAGACTGTTTCGTGAACACAAATCATATTAACGGAAATATCTCAAAAGCAAATGACTATAGGGTATTGGTGAATCGAATGCGCTATAGAAAGTGGGGGCGTTCTATTTAAAATAAACTTGTAGTCAATATCTTTGATAGATGATGTTCAATTGTTTTTTTTGTAAACACCATCGAATTCTTCTCGAAAAATCAAGAAACTTTCGCACTTAAACCACTATTATACGATTTCAAGTAAAAAAGGTAGCTATTGTAGACTGTTAGCGTGAACACCATGTATAATGAAGACTGAAAGACGAGGGATAGCAGCGATGGGTGTCGAAGAGGTATAGTGATACCTTGAAATAGAACAAACAGCTACAAATCACAAACAGATAAAAGAGAAAGTTACAGGAAAGGTCAGAAATCGTATTAAAGGTGTGCTTAAATAAACCGCAGTTAAGGTAGTCACGGTGGTTAAAACTAACTAGTGCTGCCATGAAACTTACAACTGTAGTGAGTACTGTACTGACAATACCCATACCCAACGTATTAGAGTGCAATAAGCACAACTCTAAAAGGCAAGCCTGAGGGATACATTTGGGTATCCTTCTTGCATCTTGCATCGAAGTATATCACAGTAAATAGATCATTATACTCCGAGGTGAGAATGCGAGTGCAAGTATTCGCTGCTTTCAAGCAACATCTTGTAGCGGACAGTGGGAAAGAAGAAATGATAAAGAACTAAGACAGTTATATTTAGGACCAAGTGTAGTGTTGGTAAGGGCAAAGAAACTCGAATGGCTAGAGCACTTGCGGGTGACCAGCGACAGAATACCAAGACCGTTGATGCTGTATAGAATAAGGGGAAAGAAAAAGAGATGCGATGAAGTGAAGTAGAGAAAGATCTAATAGGCCTGGGAGTGCGGAATTGGAAAAAGAAAGCACTTCTGCAGTTAATTCTCAGTTGTCAGCAGTGATAAATTGTCTGCCAAACAATCGTTGAATACCTTAATGCATTGAATCATTCCGGTAACAATACCGATTAGCATGAAATTTTTTAAATAATGTAGATATCTGTCGTTACGGGTCTAACCCATAATGGCTTATCATGGGTTTGCCAACACGATCAAGCGGCAGTTTATACTACACGCTTCGTCATTAGTTGGTTAGAGGAAGAAAATGTTAATATGCTCGAGTTGCCTAGTGTGTCACCCAATTTAAACATAATAGAAAATTTTTGAGCATGGCTTACTAGAGTTGTAAGGTAATGGTGAACAATACCAGAACATAAATCAGCTTACTAGTGCCATACAGACTGCCTAAAATCTCATAACCCAGGGATACTTCGATTATTTATTTAATTATATGCCAAGTAGAATCTTTTATATTATTAATGTTAATGTTTTTAGTAATTTCTGTTCATTATTTTATTTGTTACTGTTTTTCTTTTATGTTTTACTATTACATCAATTAAACTTAGCAAACAATTTTCCTTTGTCTTAGGTTGATGTACTGAGGTTCATCAGCTATCGTTATAAAGTTTGTTCTTTAATGTAATGTCTCAGGTGGTAGCAGAGAAAACGTATTACAGCGTTATGCCTGTAAATATAGCTAGACCATCATGACCCTGACAAGCAGATAAGAGATATTCCGAATGTTTTCCGCCACATCTGTATATGCGAGTGTTGACAAACTTCAGGCCAGCTGATCTAAGGAAGAAGAAAATTTATTCTCTAGATAAACTAAGATCTTCGATGGTTCTGTAAAAATCCCCGTGTTCAGGTCTGCTGATATGATCTAAAAACACCCACCATTCTGCTACCTTGACTCCGCCTTTCAGTTGAGCTGGTGTTAATCTCATAAGAGATCGATCTTCATCCATTGTAAATCCGAGATCCAGTGCCTCCGCAACTTTGCCTGCAATTTAAAAAGAAAGGCCAGGATATCCGTTGTTTCGTGATCTCGGACGAGTCGCAGTGGTGGGTCTGCACTGTTGGCGGTGATGTAGCCGCTCTAAGCCAAGAGGAAAATATTGTCACACTTTCGGACTTAGACTGTGCGCCGTTATGCTAGAGATTACTGGAAACAAAGAACTAGGAGCGAAGACAGAAGAGATACGACTTTGGTTCTACGCAACTATTTATTAACATAGAGATCTGTAAAACAGGTATAATATACAACACAAAACAGACGTTAATAATTGTAGCACACAGAGATATATTACAATGACAATTGAATCTTTTACCTTGTTACTTACTGACGATGCTTTATTTCAAAATATACAACATGACCAACAAATATAAAATAGGAACTTGACAGTTTATTACGTTATTGACAAATCACAATTATTTCCCATGGGTACCGTGACCGAACATGGCCCCGGCCTTGAAGGAATCAGCCTTTAAAAAAAGTCAGCAAACTATACACGTACGCTGCCTTTACTGGTCTTCAAACTTCCCATCATTGTTAGGTAAGGGCCAATGGGCGTGTGTATTCGCCTCTGCGTTTTCACTTTCACTACACGCACGATGTCATCAGGTCCAGGGTTGGCCTCAGTGACTCGTCCCAAAGGCCAATGAATGGTGGTTGATTATCCAATTTTAACAGCACCTTGGTAACTTTTTCGATATTAGGAGCTGAATGAAGCCATGGTTTCCAGGTAAGGGTCTCCGGGTAGTCCTAGTGCCAACACTTCCAGAACCTCTGGCGTAGTTGCTGCACTTGTTGGTAATCAGACAATCGATTGCTTGCAACATGCATGAAGTTTTCTTCGGGTAAGCTGGTACTCTAATGGACGATTAAGAAATGTAATGGTGTAAGAGGTTGCAGGTCATTCGGGTGTCGAAAGTGGAGTCTGTGGTCGTGAATCTAGTATAGATTCGACTTGGCTTAAAACTAACTAATCAAATGTTAAGAGTGGAATACCCATTACTATTATTAATTTCATGAAATTTTACGTTTTACCCCTACTTCCCAAAGACCTCCGAAATGAGGAGAATTTGGCGGTACAAAATTCCGTCAGTGGACAAAAATTCCAAATTCTATCATTGGAAGATTTCAAATGGTCAACAATTATACACAGCTCATTCCAAGCCCTAACAAAATTACTACCATTGTCTATATATAGCTAATAGGAATGAATCTGTGCTTAAGTCGGTGACTAGTTCAATGTGTATCCGGCATAATCCCAAATCCATACATACATTCTCAAAAGGCATAGCTTGCGCTACACGATCAGCAGAAAAATTCCTCGTTTTTGGGATTTTATTTACTGGTTTGCAGCGGAAACACCTCACACAATTGTGAACTACAGGTCTGGTATAATTTGTGCCTTTTAAAGAAGCATTGTATAGTAAGGTTTGGGTATAAAGATAGGATGTTTTGTTCGAAATCAAGGTTAGATGCGTCTAATCTGTCCCCAACTGTAATAATCCCGTTATCAATAAATGGATTCAGGTTGGCGATCTTACTCTTTGATGGTAAAGCAGTATTACTATGCAAACATTGCAGTTCTTGGGAAAAACATTCTGATTATACAATTTTAATTAGGCACAACAATGATTTATTGATCTCTTAAAGCGCCCATACATCGTGACTCATGACGTTGACGACAATTGTTTATGAACCTCAAAACGTAGGTAGTACATCGTACAAGACGATTATAGTCAGAAAATCTTAAAAATTGTATTGGACTTTCATTCACTAATGCAGGAAGAACAATTTCAGTTCTTCGAAGTTCTGGCTGTTTCTGTATTATTATTTAGTAGTTTGGCGAGGCTAAATCGATCATTCATTGATAACCAGGTAGGACCATATCACCATAATAGTCTTTCAACTGTTGCGGAGGTATACCTCTAGAACCTAAGTCAACTGGATTATCGGATGTGAGTACATGACGCCAGTCGCAATCATCAGAATTTATTTGAATGTCTGCAACTCTATGGCCCACGAATACCTTCAAAATGTTTGGTGAAGAATTAATCCAACCTAACACGATAGTGGAGTCTGACGTCTGACCAAATATAAACCTAGTTAATGGTAACTCGCAATGAATCTTTAACATTTTTTACCAGCTTTAACAAGAGATGAGCACCACACAACTCCAATCGTGGTATGGCGAGTCGTTTCGGGGGTGCTACCTTTGCACGAGAACAGGTTAGTGTTACTTGAACACTGCCAGAAAAACTTGTACATCTCAAATAAACACAAGCTCAATATGTTGTTTCACTGGCGTCTGCAAAACCACGTAATTCAATAAGAATTGTATCGTCGCATAGTATATGCCTAGGAACCTTTATCTCAATAAGGGTGGGTAAGTTCTTCCTAAAACTGTTCCATTTATCTGCGATGGAAGAGGGAACTGGATCGTCTCAATTCAAATTTGTTATCCACAATGATTGTAGGATTATTTTACCAATAATGGTACTTGCACTAAAAAGGATCAAAAGTCTGACTGATTTCAGAAAGGATCTTTCGCTTAGTTATAGTACAATCCCCAGAACTGCAATAAACTTTAGTGTCTTGGGATGGTTGCCAAAATAAGCCTAACATTTTGGTCATTGAATCAAAACTAACTGAAATTGTATCGCAATTCGAGTTTGAGACCCATTTATGCAATGTGAAATAAGCCTGGCCCAAAATGTTTCAAATCTGTGAGCAAAGTGCTGCAGCCTCTACTGTGCTTGCTCCTGATAGAATATCAACAATATATGAATCTGATTTGATGACTTCACTTGCTTCAGGATAATGGGATGCATTCTCATCTGCAATTTGAATTAAGGACCTGGTAGCTAAGTAAGGGGCTGACACAGTCCCATATGTGACAGTATTTAATTCAAATGTACTTAAAGGTTGAGAAGGGTCATCTCGCCACAGTATGCGTTGAAAGCATGTATGTTCCGGTTTCACCAGAATCTGATAGATTTTTTAACATCTACTGAAAAGGAAATTTTATGATGTCTGAACCGAACTAATATTGTGAACAAGTCAGACTAAAATAAGTCTTATCATCTGAATATCATTAAAAGATATGCCAGTTGAAGAACGACAAGAACCATCAAAAACAACTCTCAACTTTGTTTTTCTGCTGGTTTCATTTATCAACCCGTGATGAGGCATACAGAAATGTGCTTTGCTATCTAGATGTTTAATAAAAGACATACGCCCAAGTTTTATATATTCATCCATAAATCTGACATACGATTCTTTAAAAGCTGGTTTAGATTGAAGGCGTTTCTCAAGATTCTAAAATCTTTTTAATACTGATGATCTTGAGACACTCAAGATTTCTGGTGCATCTTTTAATGGAATTGTAACAATAAAACGTCCAGTAGTCCTTACAAATACTGTTTTTAAACGACTCAAATTTTTGTTCTTCTAAAGGTAAAGGTTTGGAAGACCTACATTCTTCAAGTTGCCAAAAGTTTTGCAACTGCTTTTGAATATCTGTGTTCTGCGTTAAAAACACTGTGGGGGCTGATTATCGCAGGTAACAGAAAATGGACCCGACAGACCTAATCTAAACGAGTGTTTTGCAAAGCAGGAARATCTACCCAGTTTGACTTGACCACACAATATTAAAGACCAGAAGACTTGAGTACCAGTGAGCAGATCGATGGTTGCAGGAATATTAAATGTAGGATCTGCCAAATGCAAATTGTCTGGCAAATGAAAGTATTTTTTGGTCAAAACAACAATGGGGTAAATTATTTCTTATCTTGTCCATTATTAAACATTGCGGATTCATGGAAAAGGGACCTGCATTGGCCTTGATAATGGTTTCACACTGMAAATGAATAGGTGAAACAACCTGATTAATCCCTTGAATTGAGATACTTATTTCGGAAACTKTAATGCCTAACTTACGCTGCAAATCAGCTGTAATMAAGTTAGATTKTAAGGCTGAATCTAAAAGAGCTCTACATCTTTGCCACTTGCCATCTTTGTCTTTTACTTTGACTAATGCAGTGGCAAGTAACACCTGACTAGATCGGTTTGCTACACAAGCATTCAAATTGACTTGCTGAACAATTTCCCAGAAGAACTTGTATGAGACTTTYACAATTGGAGTACTGACATGCAACAACGTATTATGGGATTGTTTGCAACGTTTACAACGACGCGACGGCTGCATACGTAGTAGTTTTTCACCGTGTTGACCAAAACATTTAGTGCACAGGTTTAATTTATTAACCTCATTTATACGATATTGCACAGACAATTTTAGAAATTTATCGCAACATATAAATTCATTGCAAATCCTTGCAATAATAACAACTAACATTTTATTTATTTTATTACCTTTAAATTCTTACCTCACTTTGACACATTTTTATATTGTCTAGCATATCTGCTCGAGATGCTAAAAATGCTTGAAATTCATAAAATATGGGAAGATCGCCAGAAACTATATAACTCCCAGTCTCGTGCCGTTTGCCTGTCTAGTTTGCTAGATGCTAGATATACAATAAAAGAATCCCTGTGTTTTAATCGGTTGCCCTAAGGTTTCTAATGCTCTTAGGTTTTTGTAATAGTGTTAGACATTTCACGCAGAACTGGCTGATTTACGGATTATCGGTTTTAATTTAATCAATTCACCCAAATGCTATTGAATTAACAGCTTTTTCTTCGTATATCTATCACAAAGCAGCTTCCAGACGATGGCATAATTAGATGCTGACATTTGAAGGGAAATATATCATCAGACGCATCACCTTCAAGTGAAGCTCTAAGGTAATTAAATTTTTGCACATTGCTAAGCGTTTCATTGCCTTCTATTAAAGAACAAAATGTATCATGAAATTCCGATCATTTGTTTTACTGACCATTGAATTTTGGTAGTGCAATTGTTGGCAACTGTACACAATTTAATGGATTAGATTTGTAAACAAACCTTCACAAAAAAAACTTATTTTGCTACCTTTGACATTGAATATCTTATATTCTTTTCGACCTTTGGGCCAACATTTAGAAAATCAAAATAAAGGATAATACTAAAGTGACATTATAACATACGTATTCATAAGTAGCAAACGAACACACGAGGAGTGAGGACGATACTGTATGCGCTCTTTGATCGCAAGTATTCGAAGATGTAAAACATGTTAGTATGTTTACCAACTATTGTAGCTCCAAGAACATTCATTGTTTAAGTAAAACCCAAAAATGCTTGCCACATAATATGGAAACTACCAAACGGTTTCTTAGAGAAAACAAAGACATTATAATTACTAAGGTTGACAAAGGTAATACTACCGTAATTATGTCTAAATCAAAATATTTACAAAATATGTACAATTACCTACAAGAACCACCAAAACTACCCAGAGTTGCATAGACAATAGGCCTTTTGTTGAAGTTCAAATTTTTGACGTGAAGGTCGTTGCTTTGCTGGATTCCGGAGCAAATCATTCGGTGATAGGTAAAAATGGTTATGGCATTATCGAAAAATTTAAGTTAGAAATACATAAGTTTGAGAATAAGTATGTCACCACTGCAGATGGGAGCAAACAAATAATAGTAGGTCAAGTAGATATAATACCAGTTTGTATTAATGATGAGTGTCGAGTTGTTAATTTCTATGTTGTGCCATCCTTGAACCGTTGAGTAATATTAGGGAGTAGTTTCTGTCGCCAATTTTCGGTAAATATTGATTACAATATTGAAACGTGGGATATCCAAAATAACATGTGTACGATAGAAAATTCTGTACCAGATGAGAATGTTGAAGCCGTTCAAAAGGAAAAAATTGACAAAATCAAGCAGTCGTTTGAAGAAATTGCAAGTACTGATAGTCATTTAGGGCGAACTCATAAGTTGATCCATTGTATAGACACGGATGTTGCCAAGCCTTTTAAACAAAGCAATACTTGATGTGTGCATACATGCTAAATCATTTAAATCAAGAGCTCTAGATAAAATGCTGAAGTTAAAAGTAATTAAACCGTCACATGGTGCGTGGAGTTCACCAGTGTTGCTGGTTAAGAAGGCAAATGGCGAGTAGGCGAGTACAGATTTTGTTTTGATGGCAGAGTATTGAATTCCGTCACGTTATCCATTACCCCACATCGAGCGCATATTGAGTATGTTGAGAGATGCCCACTTCATATCTTCCATTGATTTGCGAGCTGCGTTTTGGCAGATACACCTTGATGAAGCATCGAATGAGAAGACTGGTTTTCCAGTTCTGGGACGTGGAATGTTCCGCTTCACAGTTACCTTATTTGGTCTTTGCAACTCCGCTCAGACCCAGCAGCGTTTAATGGATGCAGTATTTGGACCAGAGCTTGACCCGAACATCTGTTACGTGGACGATATTATTGTGGTTTCCAAAACGTTCGAAGAACACGTACGTTTGTTGGAGACGGTTAAACATCGACTAAAGTATGCGAATTTGACAGTCAACATACAGAAATGCGAATTCTTTAAAAATTCTCTTAAGTATTTGGGATACATTGTTGATTGAGATGGATTGCGCACCGACCCGGATAAAGTTTCAGCGATGGTGAATTATCCAAGACCAAAAACGGCCACCGAATTGAAGAGATTTGTGGGTATGTGCTCCTGGTACCGGCGCTTTGTGCCACACTTCTCAACGTTAATGTCCCCAATTAACGACCTCTTGAAACAAAAGAAGAAGCGGAAGAAGCTTTCGTCAAGATCAAGCAAGCACTTGTTCAGCACCCGTTCTTCGCTGCGCGGATTTTGAGAAGCCGTTCACCGTCCAATGTAATGCGTCAGACACTGGTATAGGGGTAGTTTTGACTGATGATAGCAAACTCTTGCCGGAAGGTAAAGAACTGCTTGCAGCAAATCATCGACTGCACCATGCTTATCTACGAAACGTCAAATCCTATAATTTGAGAAAACGAGATGTCACTTTTATGGAAGGAGAAAAGGTGTGGCGTCGGAATAAAATACTTTCTGATGCGTCGCGTCATTTTCAGCTAAGTTAGCACGTAGTTAGTACGTACTATGTACTATTAGAAAACGAATTTCGCGTTTAATTTACGCATTGAATAATTCTGACAGTTCAGATGCGGGAGAATGGCACATTAAGGACTTGAAACAATATATTGGTTCGAATTCCGATATTTCAGTAGGCTAGGTAGTAATCGTGGCCTAAGCTCTTATTATTTGTATCTTTGGTCTTCGCGTATTTTTGATTTGTTATTTAAAATGTTCACAAAGTGAACTAATGCCAATCTGTAATGGTACAAGCGCTTTGATGATATGCATCAATTTTATTTAACCGGTTATACTAGTCTATATGCTTAATTTTAGATAGCACCTAGTAAATTAGAATAGTGTATGTAGATAAAAGATAGGCTAACTAAATAACAAATAAGATAATTGGTAGGATAAGGGGAGAAAAGTTTTGTCGGAAAATACTCGGAGTGTTTATCGAAAGTCGGGTTTACACGCTTCCTTTCTTTGGGAGGGGGATGGTGTAGCATTTTTATTTTTGCTATGGAAACAACATCCTTAAAAAGGTAGTAAGTGGTATATTCATAGCAGGTTCATCGCATACATACAAATAATACATCTACTTTATTGCGCCCATAAGATTGCTGAAAKTGTAATACATTATAATAAATCATAACTAAATGAGTAAACTTACCCTGCTATGCAACTTAAGTTGCCTATATATACACTTTTAAAAAGGCCCTCCATCTTATCATATCGCCAGAACAATATCTTCGTTGCCTCCGGTCCTTCGTAAAAAACGCTCATTCTGTGGCTGGCATCAGAAAGCAGAGCACTGGGACTGTTAGCCTTTAAAAATCGTTAACATTCTGCTAAAGAATAATAATTTCTTACCTGCTACAACTATTAGAAAGTTGCATCATTCTAGGGTCATAGGGTCCTACGTACAGGCCATATCGTTGGAGCTCTGTTCACATTCAATTGCAATCTATAAAACGAATCTGGGCTATCTAATCCACCAGGCCCCTGTAGAGCCCATCCATCTCACGATCTGGTCACTTACATTGCAATCGAGGGGAACACGAAGGTATCACATCTAATCATTCCGGAAGAGCCATCCATCAGGTTCCTATAGAGCGCGGCCATTCCATCATAGCGTATACGGAAMTCAGATAAGTTATAAATCGTGGCACAGAACAGTTCATACTTACCATCTGATATTTCTTATACTATTTGTTTTGTGAGTATACTGTAAATTCACGCAAAGCTTTGCTTGGGGGATTCATGGTTGTTTCCACATTTATTTTTATAAATTCTATTTGAAAGTTAAACCCGGTTCACTTCAATATATGCCGACAGGACATAAAAAGACCGATTGCTTTATTTATTTATATAGTCCACGTTCTAGATTTCCAATTTTAAGTATCGTAAAAATTGGTGGCGCCCTTACTTGACCCATAGAAATTTTGGACCCACGGATCCAGCTCTACCAACAAAAAGGCTGCCGTTAGCGTGTTACAGTAATTTTACGTCACAAAATAAACACAACAATACATTCAAACAATTTTAATAACTATTTTACGGAAATCGCCAACACACTGACAAACAACCATTAAACAAGTAACACGAACGCTGTAAAGATCATTTCAAACCTAAATCGTTCTCATAATACTATATTTTTGATACCGACCGACACCAGGGAAATTGATGCATTAATTACAAGAATGTCAGAGTACAGCAAAAGACATCTATGGGATTAGTAATAAAATTGTAAAGATACTTAAGGAAGGGATTATGGAACCTATCACAATAATCGCCAATAAATGCATTGAATCTGGCATTTTTCCGGATACTCTGAAATTTGCTCGAGTTGTCCCTATTTATAAAATTCCATCCATCCATTTGAATAATTCCTGCTTTTGCAAAGCCAATTGAAACGGTCATATGTACTAGACTGTTATCATATTTCACTAAGATGAACCTTCTTGCTCCTCAGCAGTTTGGCTTCCGCGAAGGTCTTGCAACAAAGCATGCTCTAACGAAACTTTGTGATAAATTGTTACAGGCATTTGAGAAGGGTGAGTTGATGTCTGCTACCTTTTGCTACCTCTCGTAGGCCTTCGATTGTATCTGACACCAAATACTCTTGGGAAAATTGGAGAGATATGGCATTAGAGGAAATGCACTACTAACTAATTAAAAACTAAAGAATAGAAAACAAGTAACGAATTACAATGGTGCACTCTGAGAGCCTTCAATGGTGACTGCGGGCATACCACAAGGATCCATATTGGGGCCAACACTTTATATTGCCTATGCAAATGACCTATGTTCATATGTAGACACAACAACAATACAATACGCACACGATACTAGTTTTTTCCATGCTGGTAAAGACATAGTACAGGTTCAAGAAAGAAGCCAGACTACAATGGTGAAAGCAAAAGACTGGTTCACTGCCAACAAATCGTGCCTTAACGAAGAAAAAACCTGTAAAATGATCTTTGCATTGAGAAATAAAAATCTTTCAAAAATGAAATTCAAATTCTTAGAAGTACATTTAGATACTTGGCTAAATTTTAACTGTGTACCTAAAACGACACTCTTTTTACTAAATTTTAATTAAAACGGGAGAGGAAGCTAAGGCCATCCAGGAGAGATTCACCAAAGTGTTAGATCCCACAAAGGACAGAATCAGGGTAAAAACCATGAAAATGGATGGAAAGGTGCTAATTGTAGAAACCAACACCCAAGAGGATGCAAATAAGATAGTCCGCAACAAGGAAGTTGAAAAAACATTAAAATGTGAACCTCCACGTAAAAGGCGTCCTATGGTGATAATCTATGATATACCCAGAAAGATGGCAGAGGAAAAGTTTATCGAGGCAGCATATGTCCAAAATTCTGCGGACATAATGGATAGAAACCAATTTAGTGAAAATACGTTTCAAGACAGGACCCAAAGAAAAGTCGGTGTTCCACTACGTTGTAGAATTCAGCCCGAACATGAGGGAAATATTGCTAAACCAGAGCAGAGTGTCATTCACTTCCGCTCAGCTGCAGTAAAAGATTACTTAGTGGTGCCTAGATGCACCAGGTGCCTGGATCTTGGACATGTATCCTAACACTGTCCACCAAAGGATATTTGTGCCCATTGCGGAAAGGAAGGGCACAGGAAAGATGGATGCCCAGACAAAGGAAAACGAAGGATATGCATACCTTGTCAGAAAAGTGGAAAGCTCTGTGATAAGGAGTCTAAGCAGTGCGGTACATATAAAGTGTTAGAGGAAAGGCTTATACATAGAAAAGATAGATTATGGCTGCTGAAACTCCAACCAAACCAAAAATCGGAGGATACACAAAAGAAGCGTAAGCCACCAAGCAAAATCAAAAGAGATTTTATGAGAGCAAAAGCTTTCTGGGAAACGAAGATAAGACGAAAATTCATCGCGAATATCGACATAGAGCACGCAAATATGGAAGAAAGTAACATCCAAATGGAACCGATGCAGGTGGAGAGTTCTGAGAAGCGAACGATAGGTAGCGCCATATGGCGGAAATTATCAAAACCGACCAAAATTGGGAAAGAGAAGCCCGGCCAGGCGCTAGTCAACACCAAAACAGAAGTGCGGAATACTGAAAAAGAGGTCACTTCAACAACGGAGAACAGCTACCAGGTCGAAAGAAAAACGACAGATCCGGGACAGATTTGTACCACTCTGGAATATAACATGCGAATGAGTAGACTGGAGGAGGAGAGGAACTTGACTCTGGCCCTTAGACATGAGTGCGAAATCTACAGGAGGGAGGACACACCACTTTCCCGATCCTCCAGGCAGTGGATAGGATACAGCTGTGGTGCAGCAACCTTCCCACCGAGCCACAGGAGCTGCTGAAATTGGTAACGCGTGTCTTCCAGAGAAGGGGTGAGTTTTTGAACTTAAAAGACATAAGTGACGATTTTGTACGGTCGCATGGTCGCATAACTTTCGACAGCAAACAGGGATAGCCACAGAGTTACTCCCTAGTAAAACATCCATAAGTGCTTAGTTAGGAAATAGGCATTATAAGAGGACAAATAAATGCGGCAAGGAGTGCGATCGTAACACACGAGATAGTGAGAGTAGCTGATAAACTTGGACTTGACACTGTATGCGTGCAAGAATCGTACACCAAAAGCGGAAAAATGACGGGGGTTCCGGTTGGGGTGCAGCAGCTGGGGGCCGGAGAGCGGCCGATGGCTGCTACGTTGGTCTTCAGCAAGAGCATTAAAATAACAATTAGTCAGCACATGAAAATGCACTGTGTGTGCTTGGAAGTTGTAACATTCCTTTTGTCCGTTTATTTAACTAAGTCAAAAATCACTAGATTTGTACATATTCAGTAGTCCATCTGTGGTGTGGGTTGTCCCCAATCAGGCTGTCGTTCTGCCCGTGGATTTGTATTGTTCTTTCTTACATTTTTTCGGCCTTTATTTTTGTGGAGTCCCATGTTCTGGCACTCCGCTGCCGACTTCACTGGCCATACCATCTTGAGCTGAAAGTAAAACATTAATTATTTATATTATCTAGCACCCGGTATTTATAGTGTATCTACCATTTTTGATTAAGGTAATGTACCATTATTCATTTCGATCATTTGCTCTTACCTTTACTACTTGAGGGTTCCTGATAAGTTACTGGAATTTTCCAATTTGAGGTGCTTGCTCTGTTGGCCTTATTTCTGTCGTCAAATATACTTATACCTATATAAGCTGACCCTCTGCGAAGTAAGGTAAATTATATAATTAATTTTGTACAGCTTACATTACTTTGATTCAATCGTTACGGTCGAACGTCGAGGTCACAGTAAGGTCATCCATCAGTCCATTTTATATACTGAGGGTCTCTGTCTGTCTGTCCGTACCTGTAGGGAGCTAAATATAAGAATGGAAGCTTGCTTACTTACCGGAAATCGTCGAATTGCATAACCACCCAGGCCACCAACTCCACACTGCACATACCACCACCATTTGACAGGATACAGATACTGAGATAAGTGAACACCACCTTTCGATATTACACTATACGTAGCGGTTATTGAATGTACATGAGATCAGATTGAGATCAATACATAAAGATTAATTGTAAATCTGAGCAAAGCTTTGCGAACAGTCACAAATTTTATTTGTTTGTTCACCGCATATACGTTAATTATCAATCAGTACTGCCCACCTTGTGTACAACCGCCTGCACATATTTTATAACTTCTTTTTATCTTATATTAAAACAAAACTGCATCTTTCCAAGTGGTCATTTATTTAGCGGTTTTCCAAATTTGCGGCACGGTGGCCGTATTAGTTACTTTAATAATAAAAAATTTGGTGGTGCCCATAAAGCATCACCAGTCCTATTTGTAAATTTACCATAAAGGTAAGTTTATAGTGAACCCACGACCTCGTCCCGCTGTCAAATAGCTGCCTCGCAACATTTGTAACTTAACTCCTGTCAAGGAGCAGTTACAAAGTAAAAGCTGAAAAAAGGAGCTTTATATTAATAAACCAATATTTTCAGTTTGCCGAACCAGTAGAGTGGCACCTTGCAAGAACCCGAAGAATTTTGAATGACTACAATGGCTGCGATGTCGTCATCATGGCGGATGCAAATGCTACATCACCAATGTGGTACTGTCAACACGGATGAGAAAGGGAGCAAATGGAACTTCTAATTGCAGAAAAAGACCTGAGTCGACAACAGAAGCAACAATCTACCAACCTACAGGGGAAGCGCAGGAGCACATACGAATATCGGCATMACTCTAGTGGGTGCCGGMATTATGGCAGCAATAAAKGAATGGAAGGTAGAGGATATGGTAACCTCAAGCGATCATAACGTAATACACATGTACGTAAATGCAAATGAGCAACATGAAGAAGAAATTGAGAATACGCACACAAGAAAATACATCAGGAAAACTAACTGGCCACGCTTGAGGGAACTACGCATCCCAATGAGATGCCAAAGTCCCGGCTCGCGAAGCTCAAATGAGCCATGGATGTATCCATCCCTAAGGTTAAGTGGAATAGTTGCAGAGCAAAACAGGAAAGATGGAATGACCTTCTGACTCAACGAGAAGGAAACGCAAACTTTACCTAAGAGAAGAAAAGGAGCGATCCTGGAGGGAGTTCATCGACAACTGTATGGAGAGGGACGTGTGGAGAATGCCATATAAGCTGGTGACAGAAAAAGTAGTCACCTATGTAATATTTATTAATATATTGCACCTTTACTGTGCATTATTTCAGCTCGGAATAAAACACGTCTCTCTCGGTTTAAATAGAACTTAGCATGACAATTTTTTAGTTTTCCCAACTGGTTATCAAATACAGATTTGTATTGATTAATTAAAGAATCTAGCAACTTTCCATTATTGCAAACGTTACTGTCGATTTTACTCGTACCTGGTACCTCATTTACTTTAACCGTTATCTGACTGACTGCCTCATTATTATTAATGTTTATTTTAAGCTCATTTAAGCATTGTCTACCCAACAGAGGCGGCATTCCTTCAGGAAATAAATATAGTTTTAACTGCTTGCTTACTCCTTGGAAGTTTACATTAACAATGATATAACCAAGCATCTTCATTTGCCTCGCATTGTACGAACCTAATTTTAATTTAGACTGATGAACTGGCAGTAACGAGAAGCTTTCTTCGTATATAGATTCAGGTATTAACGATACTCCTGACCCAGTATCTACATCCATTAATAAATCGACATTTTCTACTATAACGTTTAGCCTAATTGGCTTATAAGTTTTTGCATTTGAATAAAATACAGAAAACAAATCGTTACTACTATCAGAATCAAGCTCTTTTGCAGTGGAAYAACATTAGAATCATTATTTTGCACAAAATAATTACTACTTTTATTAACGTTTCTTGATTTGCTGCAAACGAACTTTAGATTACCTTTTTTATCCGCATATCATACAGTCTGAATTTAGGTAGAAACAGTCCCATGTCTTGTGGTTTTTGCGTCCATAAAACATACATACACTGCAGTGGATGTTGTACATCGACCGCCTAACAAATCTTTAAATGCGTTTATAAGTTCTTTTGAGAGAATAACACAGGATGTATTATTGCTTGCCTGCGATGCGATCAGATTGTTTGCTGTGGAGATTTTAATATAGATATGCTGCGACCAAATTGTTTGATTGCTGAGCGGCTGCTCAACAATCGTACAATTTAGTTCAGCACGTAAAGGAACCCACCAGACTTTGTGGGGACAGCAAGTCATTGTTGGATTGGTTTATATGTGATAGCACAATTGAAGTTGAGTCTTGTGATACATTAGATAATTTAAACATTGAATCTGATCAAATTGCTACATTACTTTCAATCAAGGTATGCGCAGAACCAGAACGACTAAAATACATTTATGCAAGAAATATTCATAACTTAAACAGAGAGGCTTTTATTGTTGATTTGCAAAGCGCTCCGTTCCCAAATTTATTTTATATTAGTAATCTAAATCAAAAAGTGGATTTTTTTTACCAGTTAATTATTGAAGTTGTCACTACACATGCGCCATTAGTAAAATACAAATTAAACCGCAGAAGAACTCAACAACCTTGGCTGACGGATAATATTTAACTTCTAATGACACTTCGTCAGAAGGTATTGCAGAAATACAAAAAAAAACAGAGCTTAAAATTCATTGGAACTACTACAAACAACTCCGTAACTTGGTTTGAAGGCTTCCGTGGTTGTTGTCGATGACATGTTGTTTTCCGGGCTGGTTCCCACGTTGGTTAAATAGACCTTGACGTTTCGACACTCATATCGGTGTCTTCCTCAGAAGTAGCTCTGAAACTAGAGAGCTACTTCTGAGGAAGACACCGACATGAGTGTCGAAACGTCAAGGTCTAATAACCAACGTGGGAACCAGCCCGGAAAACAACATGTCAACTCCGTAACTTTACAAATCATGCTATAAAGGCTGAGAAGAGAGCGTACTTGAACATCGCGTTACAGAATGGTGCTAATACTAGAGTGTTGTACAAAGAATTGAACAATTTAAACATCTACAATCCTAGAGAAAAACATGTAGCTTTGTCAGATAATTTTTTAAACTTAAATGAATTAAATAAGCATTTTATTATGGATTCACAAACAAATACTGCTCCGGATGCAGAAACCCTCTCAAAACTTCAAATGAACGTCAGAGAAGGCGTTGGTGAATTTACCTTTACACCAGTTGATGTTAATACTGTGAGTATTGCACTTAAAAGTGTTAGATCTAATGCTATAGGGTCTGATGGTATAGGGCTAACGATGTTGAGTCACTGTTGTCATGTACTTATATATATACCACATATAATCAATTGTGCTATGGAAATTAATGCATTTCCTACTGATTGGAAGGTTGCTTACGTCATTCCTGTTCCAAAAAAAAATAGAAAACCCACAACATTTAATGATTTACTACCAATTAGTGTATTACCCTTACTTTCAAAATTATATGAAAAAATTTTGTATGAGCAATTTCGCTCACATGTTGATTTATATTCCATAATTCCTAATGAACAATCTGGTCTTAGATCCAAGCATAGCTGCGCTTCTGCTTTATTAACTGTAGTGGATGATATACAAGCAACCGATAATGCCAAACTTACGGCATTGGTTCTATTAGACTTCACAAAAGCTTTTGACAGGATTAATCATGCTATGCTTTTTGGAATGTTACACAACATAGGGCTCAGCAATGCGTCTCTGACACTCATACGCAACTACATCATGGGTCGCAAACAGTACGTTAAATATGACAATGCACTTTCTGAAGCTCTTGAAGTTGTAAATGGAGTACAGCAAGGGTCTATACTTGGCCCATTACTATTTGTCATTTATACTTCCCTTTTCAAAGACCATATAATTAACTGTTCTTCACATTTCTACGACGACGATACTCAGCTATATTATTCATTTCAGGAATCCAACTCTGATGCTGTTATAGCTCTAATTAATGCTGACCTTCATTCCTTGTTTCAGATAAACAAATAAATACTGTTTCATGCTAAACCCTACAAAATCACAGGTGATGTTATTTGGAAACAAAAACGCAGGAAAACGCACATTACCATCTTTTAAAATTGTCATTAACGGAGAATGCTTATCTGTTGTGGACGCTGTAAAAAATCTTGGACTATACTTGGATACGGAGCCTAGATTTGACAAATATATTAGCCACGTCATAAGTAAAGCTTTTGTACAGCTAAAACTTATATATGCTCACTTTAAAGTGTTATTAATGAAAACTAAAATTATACTTTGCGATGCGCTTGTTCTTTCTCATGTTAATTATTGTGACGTGGTGTATGGCACGTGCTTAACACGATACAATGCTCAACGACTTCAATGTGTTCAGAACGCGTGTGTTAGAGCTATTTACGGTTTGAGCAGACGTCAATCGGTAACCTCTAGATTGGGGGATGTTGGGTGGCTGCCGCTTTATAGGCGCAGGTTTCTGCATTACTCCTCCTTAGTGCACAGTTTAATAACTGGTAAAGTACCAATATATCTTCACAGCAAATTAAATTTCATTTACATAAGGCACAATTTCGGTACCAGAAAAATGCTTACTACCTAGGCACAGAACATCGCTTTTTACAAGGTCCTTTTCTTATGTCGCTTGTAAGGTTGTAAACTTAGTTTATAGACTTATACAAGCATACACGTTGTTTAATTTTAAAAAACGATTGCAGTTGTTGCTTTTCCAGTGATGAGATTCAAGTGATCTTTTCTGTCTAATTACTGCTCTCTCTTTCTTTCTTTTTTGATGTTGTTATAAAATGTATTTCGTAGTTCTTTATTTCACTTAATGTTTATTGACCCGCTTACGCCTGTACATTATTTAATTTCTTAACCTTTAAAACTTACTTTCTGTTATTGAGTGTGGATTCTGTATTTAGAAATACGCATACAATTTTTATCTTTGTTTATCTTGAGCATGACTATATTTGTTATTATTTTTCATTTATTGGTTGCTTGGCAGATCACTTACCACACCATTGTGGATAAGTGAATGCAAGCCATTTCGCTGAAGTACAATTAAGTGCCCATGTTTTGTAATAATTTTATTTTTTTATTTGCAGCGAATAAATTATTATTATTATTATTATACATACTCTGGGTTGTGCTGTCTCTTTTTTTCTTCTAGATGATTGCCCCTGCGTCCTCGCTAAACCTGAAACGAGTTGGTCACGTAAATTATCGTCCAAACTTTCCTTGAAAGAGCAAGTCTTAGCCAAATTGTTGAGCCCGGCCATGAACTGCGTGATTGATTCTCCCTTTTCTTGACGTCACTGCTAAAACTTATGTCGTTCTGAAATTATTAATGGTTCGGGACGAAGATGGTTTTTGACTATCTTCACCAGCTCCGCTTAGGTCTTGTCCGGGATTATCGGGACTGCAAAGATCCATCATCAATTCATATGTTTCATCGTCTACCAATGTGATTAACGTAGGGACCTTGTTGACGATAAAGTACTGCTCAAGTCGGGAAATGTACGTCTTCCAGTTACTTGTCCGGGAGATGTGTACGGGGTTCTGAGAAATAACATCATCTGCGCCACCTCCCCGAGGTGAAGGACGGAAACGAAGCCCAGGTCCCGTCCTTGGGGCGAAATAAGAATCCTGGGCACGGCAAAGAGCGCGCGAGGCACCACATTGAATCGAAGGGAAACACGACCATTTTACATTTTAGGCAGCAGGTCAAAGAAGGTTAAAGAAAAATGAAAAATTTAAAAAATGTCCTGAAGGTAGTTGCAAAACCATTTCAATGCATTGCCTCTGACATTAAAGTACCATAACTTTGCCAGTAGTAGTTCATGTTTCAATATATCGAATGCTTTACTATAATAGATCAGTACTATAATTACACAAAAGGATGCATCAACAGCAGCGGCCATGTCACTATAAACATTCAACAAAGCAGTACCAGTGCTATGAAACTTCCTAAACCCTGATTGCAACACTGGAAGTAGGCTGTTTGTATCAAGATGCTCTTGAAGTTAATTGTTTGCCACTTTCTCAGCTATTTTAGAAAGGGTGGGGAGGATGTTTATAGGCCTCAGTTGAGTTAGATCGGTCGCTATTGGAACATTTAGAAGTGGCCTGACACAGTCTTCCACTGTGTGGGCACCACTCCAACAATCAATGAGCAATTAATGATATTAAATATTGCCTGCTTGCAAAATGGAAATACTAGTCTCAGCATTCTCAAACCAATCCCATCCGCTACCACACAATTGCTTCTAACTGAGCTAAATGCCCGCTCAACCTCCAGCAGACTGACCTAATCCAGAATCAAATGTGTTCTTAATTATGGACTGGTACTATCCCTATCTTAAATTTTTGCTCATGTACAGAGGTTGTTGCCCATGCTACACACAAAATATCTATTAATGACATCGGGATCTCCTAGCTCATCTGTAATGATCTTGTTTTCCTTTGTGTGCACATATTAGTCTGCAAAATCTTTCCATAACTTTGAAGGGTTATTTTTTTCTATTTGGTGACTCATATAAGTAGCTTTTTCACTTTTAAGTGCCGCTGATAAATTATTTTTAATTTCCTTGCAGTATTGTAGACTGGTTTCCGTTATAGTGTCATATATTGAATTTATTCTAAATTCATTTAGTTAGGTCGTTACACATTCTAGAACAAAACGTTTACGAATTATGTCAGCATATTTGTGTCATTGCACTTCCCGCTAGCACCGAGTATAATGCTAGCGCAGCATTATGACGTATTAGCGAGTTGAGTATAAATACTCGGATAAATCAATCGTGAATAACTAGGAACTGGGAAATAACTTAGAGTACCGCACAATGTAAAACGTTGTCCCTCTGGCAGGAGCTAGCCCTCCTAGCACAATGTAAGTAACAAGGTAAATTATTCAGTAGTCATTTTAATATATTTCTGTGTGCTGCAATTATTAATGTCTGTTTTATGTTACTTGTTTTACAGATTTCTTTGTTAATAAATATTTGTTTAGAACCTAAGTCGTATCTCTCCTGCCTTCGCCCCTAGTTCTCTGTTTCAGGTTTCATCAGGTGATCTCTAGCTCAACGGCGCACAACCCAAGACCGAGGGTTGTGACATGTGGTGGAGGCGCCCTTTCGATTCCGATGTACCCAGTCTGACAAATGGTGGTGGTCTACAAAAAAATGAAAATTAACCTTTTAACCAACATTAAACCTATCCATTATTTCCTATTATTTAAGAGTATGGGAAGACGGTCAGCAAAGGGGTTCAAGGCTTTCAGCTCCTACTAAAGCTAAGAGGTCAGCCAGATAAGTCTGCGTAAACCCTCATAGCCTCAGACTGTTGGTTGTAGGCAGGCAGATCTAGCTTGCGTGAGCCAAGCCGAGGTCCTCCTAAACAGATCGAACCTCATATTTCTATTTATTCCTTATTTATCCAAAATAAAAAGAACAGGCAGTCATTACCAATGGGCATTTATACGAGGAAGTTCTGCAACACATGCCAAGAGGAGGAACCCACCATCCAAAGTAAGAAATATAATTGATCCCCTACCACCCACCCCAAACTGCGGCTTAGGTTCATACTATCAGATTTTTTGTAACAATTTAATGTAAATGCAAATGCGTTTGTTAAAATATTTTTGCAGAAAATAGAAGCACATAGGGGAGCAATGGCCAACAAGGTAACCATCGAGGAAGCCTTAAGGAACCGCCCACCTCCTGCATTTCCAAAGTTTAAAGCACCTTCAGTTTTTAATCCTGCTGCAGATAACCCAATAATCTTTATTAGGCAATATGACGAAATTTCTGATTTTAATGGTTGGAATGATAACTATAAAATTCTATATTTAGGTAATTTCTTGCACGAAGCTTCACAAATTTGGTATAACAAGTACATCAATGAACAAAGTAATTTACGTAAAAGCTGGTATCAAATCAAACAAGATTTTATAGATCAATTTGGTGGTATTTATGCCCTAAAAAAATTAAAATTTGAATTAAATTCTAGAAAACAATCAGAAACAGAAGATATCAAGCAATACTTTTACGATTTAGTTGTTTTGGCACACAATGTAGATCCCAACATGTCATTTGAAAAATTTCGTGATCATTTCGAATTCGGACTACATCCATCATTTTATGAATCATATTATTTGTTAAACTACAAAGTAAACAGCAAAGAGGAACTTCAAAGCTTAGTTTTGCATTTAAGCGATGTAAGAGAAAGGGTATCAACACATTTTTTAAATTTAAAAGAAGCAATTTCAATAACTAGCGATAAACCTCAATTTTCAAAACATTTAGAACATAACGTACAAAATGCCTACAAAACATCCAAAAATAATAGTTTAAATAATTTCAAGACTTACTACAAAAAGCAAAAAGGGAATAATATTAATAACTTAATAACCAAAGATAATTTTAAACTTATTGCTGCAAAAAATTATATTTTAAGATCTAATGTAGAAATTAAAGTAAAATTGTTAAACTTGTATCCCAGCGTAACGTTAAATAATTTTGAAAATTTCGAATTTAGGGAAAACAAAAATCTTTTCCGAAGAAAAGGTATTGCTTGTGAAGGCTTTACATTTATTGGAAATAATCTGTACATTGCATTAATTTTAAAGTGTACCATGCGCCAGGCAATTTTTAAAGGGTCAATTTTGGGTTATTTGTGCAAAAAGAGAAATGAAATAGTATCAAATTCCACAGTTCTAACTCTGCTAGAAAATTCGGGGACAGTTGGATTACAGAAACACAAACGTTTCGCAAAGACAGATCAAGAGGGTAAAAGAGATTCTGAAATGTCTAGGGCCAACAAAGTTAATAAATTTGACAATGAAGAAAACTTTTCAAATATAAATGTAATTTGCAGTAAACTCAAGGTAAAAGCTAGGGAAGACTCTTTAGTCAAAAACGTTGGCCCAAAGAACTTTAATTATTGTAAAAGGCTTAAAAAATATCCAATAGGGCGCAAGAAACATGTATCTAGGCAAATGGGCAAATGTAGTAAAGCAGGAAGATACTTGGGCTCAATAAAAGAAATCTGCGGTAATAATTGTATGCGTATGAGAAATGTTGAAATAGAGCAAGATTTAAATAAATATAGGGGACATATATATAAAGTACGAAATAGGGTACCTATAGCTTACATATAAATGGCAGGAATTTACTAGAGATATTTAAAATATAAGCAAGGAAATAAGGTTTCGAATACATGGTTAATTGAAGAGTATATTATTAGCAGTAAACGTTAAGAATTTGTACATAAACAGGTTAGGTCGCAGGATTAGACAATCAATGGAATGGTACTTACCAGCTGATCAGTAACTTCCGGAAGACACCAAGCCATGGCAAATGAACCCATCCAGAAGGAAAAATCCAGGAATATTCCAACAAACTACTCCTCGAGGTGTGCACATCCTAGGAAATAAGGAAGACTAGAAAGTGAATTTACAAGGATCCTAATCTTAAAAAAAAGCGCTGAAAAGGTAAAACTCTACCAATGGAAGGGATATTCAAAAGACCTATTGCTTGCCAGAAAAAAGCTAATACAGCTGTAAGTCAAATTATAAAAAATCGGGAGACCTGGCAAATAATTTTTAATGCAGTATGGTCCTACGTGTTTTGTTTCACAAAGCACGTCCCATAAGTTCTCCTCGATCACCGTCGTCGTCGTACAACAATTATTGTACAAAAATGATAAATTTTGAAAAGCTGCAGCATCATTTACAGTAAATGCGCAAATAAATGTGAGCAAAGAAAATGCGTGTGTGTGAAGTGAGAAAATTACAGAATGGGTTCTCTCTAAAAATTATGCATGTACACTAACTTGGTCTTATTTATATGGGTACTAATCAACACAAATAACACTAACCAACGGTACTAACCACTAATCCTGCGATCACGAAATTAATAAGTTAACTGTAATTTTTTTTTAAGTAGGTACCTACACAAAATTATTTAAAAAGGTTTAATTTATTTAAATTTAGAACACTTAAACGTCATTATTATAGACGAAAAAAAAAGATAATTATACTAGTAATTACAAGGTTTAGGATGTTTATACGATATATAATAGAATTATTTCTATAGAAAAATAATCAAGAGAGGTTAAGATCAATAAGCAAATTAAAATTTTGTACAATATATTTAAGATAGGTAAAATGATTTAAATAGAAGCAAAATTTAGATGTATTTACAAATAAGTAAACGTAGGTAAGATTTTAGGAATTTTTTATAGATAGATAAACTGATTATTAAGTAGAAATAAACACTAAAATAGGCACAACTAAAGCATTAATATTAAAATTTTTATACAAGTTCATACTACCATAGATATTTACTTACCGTTTTTGTTTATATTTTCCATGTCTCGGCCCGCACACACGCCCACACATCACACGAACAGGTACGATACACTGGCAGCAAGACGACCGCCAAAATTTCCAAAGTACTGGCTCCACGTTCGACTCCAAAGGCGACTACGACGATATAGCGTCTACCAAAACCAGACAATTCCAAAAAAGTAAAGCAAGAATGGGTCGCCTACGCAATAATCCATAAATCACACCTATCCTTTCCTAAATCCCACAAAAATTTACCAACATCCAAAGAAGACTCCACAGGAAAACCGAAGACGTCGCCTATTAACCCACAAGATCGCTTCAGAGTGAAGTATTTGCACCCAACAAACTGAAGAACCACCAGCAACTTCAAACCAGTAGATCGACAAAGAAATACAACGGTGTCGGAAAAGAAAATCAAATTTGCTGAATCTACAGAAATCTCCACCGGCTGTAATGAAGGTCATTCCGAGCAACAACCACAATCGCCTACTCATCGCAAGTGCAACTTGATACCAGACTGCTATTAGTGAAAACATGAACAGAGCCGTAACCAGTGAAAAGTGAACAGTGCCGTATTAGAAAAGTGTGATCGTTAGTGTGTGTCCAATGAACAGTGATAAATGATTGTAGACATTAAAATGGGCCCAATATGTATATGTCATTGATTAGATTTAAGCCAATAACTTTTTACTTTTGTTTTGATTATTTTACTATTACTTCTGTTTTTTTCCAAATTTCAGTTACAGACTATTTATAATGCATTTGTTTTAAATATCAATTTATGTTTAACAGTTGTTAATATTTAATTGTTAATTTCACTATATCTTTTTTTGTTCATTTTTGAGCTCACAGTTTGGTACAATGTAATATTTAATTCTTTCTCCACTTTTCCAGTGCAAGCTGGAGGGCCAGCTTTTCTAAGCCGGGGGCAAATGTCATATATTGAATTTATTCTAAATTCATTTAGTTAGGTCGTTACACATTCTAGAACAAAACGTTTACGAATTATGTCAGCATATTTGTGTCATTGCACTTCCCGCTAGCACCGAGTATAATGCTAGCGCAGCATTATGACGTATTAGCGAGTTGAGTATAAATACTCGGATAAATCAATCGTGAATAACTAGGAACTGGGAAATAACTTAGAGTACCGCACAATGTAAAACGTTGTCCCTCTGGCAGGAGCTAGCCCTCCTAGCACAATGTAAGTAACAAGGTAAATTATTCAGTAGTCATTTTAATATATTTCTGTGTGCTGCAATTATTAATGTCTGTTTTATATTACTTGTTTTACAGATTTCTTTGTTAATAAATATTTGTTTAGAACCTAAGTCGTACCTCTCCTGCCTTCGCCCCTAGTTCTCTGTTTCAGGTTTCATCAGGTGATCTCTAGCTCAACGGCGCACAACCCAAGACCGAGGGTTGTGACAATAGTCTTCATGTGTTTAATTCGCGCTTGCTCCCTAATTGTTCTAATTGTTTCTGTAAGATATGGAGGATCCCTCTTTTTTAGGCATAAATATTCGCTGTGGAGCGTGTATGTTAAAAGGCATTTTAATTGCCATAGTTAAATAATCCTGCTTTTCATCAATGCTTTGCAGTTCATCCACATATGCCCATTTGATGTTCCTTGTATCTGTTTTAAATTCGTCCTGGTCAAACACTAACATCTCTGCATCGTATTGTTTGCCTAGGGGGCTGTGGTACATCCAGCTGCAGTTCACACAGTGTCATCAAGTGGGTACTCATTCAGTAGCTTCCTCTACTGACTGTGATTTCACTCCCATATATTCACTGATGCATATGAAGTCAATCAATGTGGCTGTATGCACACTAATTCATAATTTTATTTTCTTTGTCGACTTTTTCAGTAAGTTTTTATACTTCAGATGTTGTCTATCAACTACCTTAGAATATAAATTTAACAAACAAGATTACAAAGCATCTTAAAAATTTTCGTTTAAATTTGGTTTTTACCGCCAATAATACTAACAAAAATCTTTTAGGAAACCTGAAGGATAGGGTGATTTGTTAACTTGACCTGACTCTTTCTTGATAATTTGTTGTCTTTGTGGTATCAAGCGAAAACTCACCAATTTCATATCATTTTTTGATAAAATTCAGATTGATCCCAAAAAATTGGATGAACCTTTCATGAATAAATTGCTTTTAAGAGTTGATACAATAAAGACAATTTTGGCTGAATTTGAAACAATTCAAGATGAAATGGAATGCATTTGTCAGGAGAAGGATTTGGAAGGTCACTATAATGAGAGATGCTTTTGTAAATAAATTTAACAAACATTTAGCTCTCGCAGATACATTCTTAAAGTCTTGTGTAGACGATTTAAAATTAAATCAAAAGAATAATTCCATACCGTCTTCAGACACTAATTCCGATGAATGTGCCAATTTGAATCCAATACATTCTAGTAAAATGCACGGTGTAAAATTGCCAACAATCAGGTTGCCCTCGTTTAATGGCGATTATAGCTGTTGGTTAGAATTTAGAGATGTTTTTAAATCTCTAGTTCATGATAACAGTAATATCAATGAGATTGAAAAGTTTCACTATTTAAAAACGTCATTAGTAGGAGATGCATACTTGGTTATTCAATCTCTTGAAGTAAGTACTGATAATTATATTCATGCTTGGGATCTATTATGTCAGCATTTTGACAATGATTCATTGTTAATTAATGATCACATTAGGACTTTTTTTGTTATTGGACCTCTTGTTAAAGAGTCATCATTGAGCCTCCGCAATTTAGTCAGTAGCGTTCGTAGAAATTTAAGAGCGCTGGAAACTTTAAAACAGCCTATTCAATATTGGGATTCCCTATTAATTTATTTGATTGTGTCTAAGCTTGATAAAGTTACATTAAGTGACTGGGAAAAATATAAAGAAATAACAGTTTCTCCAAAACTTGATAACTTGCTTTCTTACTTACATAACAGATCACATTATTTGATGACAATTAAAACTAATGAAAAGCAAGGACATGAATCTAAAGACTACAAACATCACAATGTTGTCTAGCTTCTAATGTACGTTGTAATTTTTGTAAACAAGAACATTTGATTTACAAATGTGAAGATTTTCTGAAGTTAGATGTGTCTTCTCGTGTAGCAAAGGTCACTGAACTGAATTTATGTAAAAAATGTTTATGTACAGGTCACAAGGTGCATCAGTGCAGGGGTCGGTCTTGTCCTATTTGTAAAGGCAAACATCATTCATTGTTACATAGTGATAATCAAATGGTAGCTAATACCAAAGACACCAATGTATCTTTATCCAGTCGTTCGCAGAATGGTGTTTTGTTAGCCACAGTAGTTCTTGTAGCATATGATGCACATAATAAACTTCACGATGTTAAAGCAGTCTTTGATTGTGGTTCACAGTCCAATTTTATATCTTCGAAGCTGTTCAATAAATTGCAGCTGAAAAAAGAAAGCACAAACATTTCAATTATGGGAATAAATTCTATATCCTCCCAACTTTCAAGTAAATGTAATATTTTAATTAATTCTAAATGCACAGATTTCCAAGCTACACTTACTTGTTTAGTGCTTCCTCAGGTGTCTGAACGTTTTCCACTTCGTCGTGTAAATATCAATTTTTGGAGTTTACCTGATAATATTCAATTAGCAGATCCAACCTTCAATGAACCATCTGAAATTGATATCCTGATTGGTGCAAGTCATTTTTGGGATGTGATTAAGCCTGAAAAAATATTTATTGGCAAACATATTCCCGCTTTACAAAACAGCGTGTTTGGGTGGTTGTTCTCTGGAGCTGTCTGTAAACCCCAACAATTATTTACACAATGTTATTTCAGGAGGGATTTTAATTTGGAAGATAATGTGAAGAAATTTTGGGAAGTTGAGGAGTGTATCAAATCGCCTAACTTGTCAAGTGATGATTTATATTGCGAACGTCATTTTCAAGAAACGTTTGCTAGAAATAAGGATGGACGTTTTGTTGTTCGCATACCATTAAAACATTCGTTCAGTCAATTAGGTGATTCAAGGCATTAGCAGTTAAACGGCTTCTTCAAATAGAGCGTAGATTTGAAAAAGACTGCACATTTAAAAGTTTATATTCTTCATTTATCGATGAATATAAAAAATGAAATCACATGACCCCTATAAAGGAGAATTTAAATAATACTTACATTCTTCCGCATCATGGTGTTACGTCAAGACAGATTAATCACGAAATTGAGGGTAGTTTTTAATGGGTCTGCAAAGTCTTCTTCAGGATGTTCAGTGAATGATTTGCAGTATGTTGGCCCCAAGGTTCAAAATGATATATTTTTTATTTTACTTCAATTTCGAAGGTACTGTGTTGCTGTCTGTGCAGATGTGGAGAAGATGTATCGTCAAGTTGAAGTTGCCCCTGAAGATAGGCATCTCCAAACAATTTTGTGGAGAGAAAGTTCAGGTGATACTATTTCTGCTTACACATTAAATACTGTCGCGTACGGCATGACTTCAGCTCCATTTATGGCGATCAGATGTTTAAAGCAATTAGCAATTGAAAATGAAAATAAATATCCTTTAGCTTCATCAATTATAGCTAAAAACTTCTATGTTGATGATTTGGTCGCAAGTTTTAAAAATGAAGATGATGCTATAAAGATTTGTCAGCAGATTTCCAACATTTTGATTGAAGGATGTTTTCCACTTCGTAAATGGGTGTCCAATAAAGAAATTGTCTTAGCTCAGTTTAAAGATGAAGAAGATCCCATTAGTGCAATTTCATTTAATAAAGATCAGCAAATTAAGACTATAGGGGTGGGGTGGAATAATATTTCTGACACATTTTCTTATCACGTTTCAGAAGTTCTACAACACGCTAGTTTCACAAAACGTGACATTCTGTCTAATATGGCAAAAATATTTGATGCATTAGGCCTATTGAGCCCTTGTATAGTTTTTGCTAAAATTGTTCTACAGAAAATATGGAAATTAAAACTTGATTGGAATTCTGCAATTCCGAAGGAAATTGAGCAAGAATGGTCTTGTTTTCAGAAAGATTTATTGGTTTTCAATAATTTGCGAATAAAACGGCATGTCATTTGCAAAGATCCAGTTATCATCCAGATTCATGGTTTTTGTGATGCGTCAAAGAATGCTTATGGTGCCTGCATTTGTATTCGCAGTATAGATAAAGATAAATGTCCATGTGCATCTGTTATGTGCAAAAACAAGGGTTGCTCCACTAAAGGTTTTAACAATTCCTAGATTAGAATTATGTGATGCATTACTTTTATCACGTCTCTTTGCAAAAGTTTTAGATGCATATGAAACGGATTTTGATGTTTATCTATGGTCTGATTCTAAAGTTTTTCTAAGCTGGATTAATACAGATTCAAAACTACTTCAAACTTTTGTAGGAAACAGAATTATGGAGATAAATAATTTAACATCCTCTACCAACTGGCATTATGTAAATACAAAAGATAATCCAGCTGATTTGGCTTCGCGTGGTTGTTTTCCTAGTACTCTTATTCGTTCAGAGTTTTGGTGGAAGGGACCTGGATGGTTAATGAAATCTGAAACTGATTGGCCTATGTTTGAATCAGTTATTCCATTAAATGATTTACCACATTTAAAAAAATGCTGTTCCAATATTGTATATTTTGAAACAGAACATAATTTGTTTTTATTTTCACGCTATTCTAATATTAACAAACTCAGAAATGTTACAGCTTATTGCTTTCGGTTTATTTTGAATGCAAAAAGACCAAAAGCTAGTCGTGATTTTGGTAGCCTCAATTTGTCTGAAACTAAAAATGCTATGAAGTTTTTAATTAAACTTTGCCAACAAGAATCATTTGGTGAAGAAATTAATATACTTAAACAAGGTAAAATGCTAAAAACCCGCTTACAAAAATTAGTACCATTTTTAGATTCAGATGGCATAATTAAAGTTGGAGATCGTCTAGCAAAGTCTAATTTAATGTATGCTGCAAAGCATCCAATATTGTTAAATGGCAAGCATGTGTTAACCAAACTAATTTTTACAAAAGAACATATCAGACTTTTACACGCTGGTCCTCAACTTCTTTTGGCAACTGTACGTCAAACTTATTGGCCTATTGCAGGTATGAATCTAGCAAAACAAATTGTTAGAAATTGCATAAAATGCTTCAAATGCAACCCCAAGCCTGCATATAATTTGATGGGCAATTTACCTGCGTCTAGGGTTACACCTAGCTATCCTTTTGATATAGTTGGCATTGACTACGCTGGTCCATTTTTCATTAAAGATAGACTTGGTCGTGGTTGCAAAGCTACAAAAGCTTACATGTTTATTTATTTGCTTTAAAACAAAGGCCATTCATCTAGAATTAGTCACCAATTTGACTGCAGAATGCTTTGTCGCTGCTCTAAGACGGTTCACGTCAAGGCGTGGTTATCCAAAAGTAATATGGTCAGATAATGGCACCAATTTTGTCAGTGCATCTAAAATTCTTAAAGAATTAAAAGTTTTCTTTCAGTCTGCTAAAGAAACAATTTTGCAACATTGTACAAACAATAATGTACAATGGAAATTCATTCCCGTGAATTCTCCTCATATGGGAGGTATTTGGGAGTCAGGGGTTAAAAGTGTTAAACATCATTTGTCAAGAATAATTTCTAACACTTATTTTACATATGAGGAATTTGATGATATTCGCACTTCCGCTGGTACACGGTCGATCACAAAAATTTGTCCGCTACCAGTTGAAGATGATGAGACGCCTTCAGCATGAGAAATCCAACGAGGTTGACCAAGTTCAACGGGGGGAGTATGGATAGACCGTACTACATTAGTATATGCAGATCATATATTCATATATGTTACTAAGATACATTATAATATTAATTGTCAAATATGTCCAAATAAATTAATTTTCACAATTACAATTTTAAAATACAGTCTACTCTATTGCAACAAGACGCTTACTTTGACTTGTAAATCTTAAAAGCAAATTTCAAATAAATTATTTAGACTCTATTAGTAGTGTGAATGTAAACTGATTGAAGAAGTAGTAGACTATATCAGTGGGCTGTAACGCCATGCATATACATTTCTTGTTAAATCAGAAAGATATGCTGTAACTTGGAACTGTTTAACATATTTTTGTAAGGTTATTATTGTCTAAAATACAAATATTAGCAGAATCCTTTCTACGTTCAGTACTTATATTTCCAATTTATTTAATTAGGGTAGATCACTTTTTAAAATATTATCATACGTTTTGCCTTTGTTGAAACTTAACACATAACCTAAATGTAAAATTAATAAGCCATGGAGAATTGTTTTTGTGTGTGGTACTGTGCGTTATTAGTGCGTTTGTATTAGTTAAATAAGAAAATGTACATGTAGATTCGGGAGATCGAATGAGCACAACTCACCGAAAAAAGTTAAAGAAGACAGTTTTTCGTTTTTGAGTTACGGCCCTCTAAAGTTCGACAGAAAAATTGGATTTTTGTTAATAACTGGGAAACTCACAAACAATTAAAATAACGACTGAGATTTAGACACACTGTTCATGAAAAAGACAAATTTCGCAGAACCAGAACAAAAACATTTAAGAATACTAATTTCACGTAACCTACACTACTTCGTTGTAAAGACGCTTCAAGGATCTAAAATTTTTGCCTCTTTGTAAATTTGTCTAAAGTTAACTGTTTCTGAGAAAGAAAATCTTTTCGAAACCATTATATCACATGCTAAGAGTTCCGAGTTCTGATAGTTGGCTGTGAAAAAAGGTGTGCAAGCCGTATTTGTGGAACGTCAAATGGCTGACTTAATTTATAAGTTTGTTCTTTGTTTGACTTGCTTGTTTTTGTTGTTGTTACTACTCCTTTTAACTTAGTTTAAATCATTGTTACATGTTCGGAACTTACGGACGTGTATCTCATATTGGTTAAAGCAGTTATGAATTATTGTCGTGCTGCAGCACAACTATACGCGGAACAGTATATTCAAACCGACGGACTCCACATCATACAACCGTTGTATCGATTGACAGAAAACTTAGAGAGCATGGCACATTCAGGTAGAGTTGTAATACTGGACGTCTCAAACGTTAACTCCTGGTGTTGAGGAAGAAGTGGCGACAAAACAAAATGGACAAATAAAGAACAATCTAACTATCCGAACTCTGAGCACTGAAGTCGCGTCGCACTAGGCCTAGCATATGATATAATGGTTTCGAAAAGGTTTTTTTTCTCAAAAACGGTTAACTTTAGACAAATGTTCAAAGAGGCAAAAATTTTAGATCCATGAAGTGTCGTTACGACGAAATATCTAGGTAACGTGAAATTAATATTCGTAAAAGTTCTCGTTGTTCTATGTATGAAATAACAATTTCCGGTTTGCGAAATTTATCAGATTTTTACCGAATAGTGTGTCTAGATGAATCACAGTCAACTACAAAAATTCATTATCGTATGTTAACTGTTTGCAGAATTATTAACAAGACTCCAATTTTTCTGTCAAACTTTATAGGGCTGTAATTCATAAAAAAACTTTATTTAACTTTTTTCGATAAATCGTGCTCATTCAATAATCCTCAATCAGAAGGTATGCAACATCTTTTTAGCTATTGCGAATATGTGACGGTAAAAGAATAAACAATCATCAATGTTAGGAAATACCTTTAGATGGCCGTCATCTGCATTTCATTTACTTCTTAGTATTAGCGTTATATGTAGGTAAAACCAATTCTATATCATGCTGTCGGCACTAGAACTAAACTGCACTAAGGAGCTTTAATAAAAACGAAACAGATTTTTGGGCAGTTTGTTGCGATGTTGACAGCATAACACGCACATACATTTAAAAAAATCACCACTGATTTTGCTAGATAATCTGCGACTAACCTCTTGTGAAAAATACTACGTTATATAAATTACAACAAACCTTCGAAATCACCGCCATATCTTCTATGCGTTGATTTGCTCTTACATGCTTAAAGCAGTAGCCTCGGCTTCAAATGCCGAAACTTATTTACAATTGCGGCCGTTGAAAATGTCCCGGTCTCCACGGGTTAGGTTTGTCGAATATCACCTGAAAATTAGGCAACCGCTATAACGTGCCTAAGCATGCGGTTATTTTATCGCTGGAGCATGTCTAAGCTCCCAAACGGTAAATTTGGACGGCTCGTGTTACGTGGGACTACTTTATTTACACCATGAACCTTAGCAATACATACAAATGAACATAACTTTATTTTTGGTAACTTCGTATCTTTCGGATTTGAGTTAATAGTGGAATTAATTTGAATCGAACAGCATTTAATAAATAAGTATGTAATCAGTTTTGTGAAGGCCGGTACTTAATTATGTTAAGCTAACTATTATAAATAAATTAGCGAATTGTGATACATTTTGAGTTGCAAACGAGAAATAATAAAAACGTGCAGATGACTGGTATAGTATACAGAATTTTTAGCCATGTGTGTTCATTCGGTATGACAATAGAGAAAATTCAAATTCGTCAATTCGTTCTAAAGTAAAACAGTCAATACGACGATTTCATTTGTTTGATTAGTAAGAAATGTAAACTTTGTATTGGCAAAAAAATAAGTAACATGATCGTATCTGGCAACCGCATAATGATACAAATACGAATTGTGATACATTTTGAGTTGCAAACGAGATGTATTAAAACCTTCCAGATCACTGGTATAGTTACAGAATTTTTAGACAAGTATGCTTATTCGATGTTTCAATACAGAAATTCAAATTGGTAAATTCGTTGTAAAGCAAAATAATCAAAATGACGATTTCTTTTTAGGTTTGATTAATAAAAAAATGTAAACTTTGTATTGGCAAAAAGTAAGTAACATGATCGTATCTAGCAACCGCATCATGATACAAATACGTTTGTTTAAAACTGTATTTAGCGGTCTGGACATTGCCGGTTTGCTAGTTATACACGATGAGAATGTTTATTCAGCTGCCCGAGCCGGACCAAAATTTACCTGTTTCTGAACAAAGGGTATACGCAGATTGCACCCTTGCGATTTTAATCGGTAGTTCTATTTTTAATGTTTCCCTGTGTGTTAACATAAAAATATTTATCACTTGAGTCTCACTGAAACGATGTTTCTTTACTTACACATCTTTTTCAGCAACCGTTTTTCATTGCATAAGCAACTTATGAATCTATATCGAATCAATTACGTCATACTTCTATACGAATATGAATCTAATCTTCTTATCTGGTGGCTACCTTCAAATTATTTACATTTAAAAGCATGAAAGCTTGTATCGAAAATAACCGTATAGTTTGATAATTTCGAGGATAATTTAGACATTGGAGTTTTAATAAATTTTCAAAACGCCATATTTAGTGTAAATAAATATTTTTTCTACTGTCATTCTTCGTGATGTTATGCTCAAGTTTTTTTTGATCTACTGTAAAATACAATTTTTTTTGCAAACTTCGACGGGTAGTAAGTCCGCCATGTATGCAGTATTATGAAAATTGCGTAATCTCATGATGAAAAGTATATCGCGAAAAAAAAATTTTCAAAAATTTTTATTTGTTCATTCACTTTAAAATGGTTGAAAACGCAACAAAGAAGTTAATAATTTTCGAGTTATTTGGAAAAAACCGATTTTAAAATTTATATATTTTTGCTAATATCACGAAGACTGTTTTGTCTTAGAAAATATGTGTAGAAAGAAAAATTGCTCAGAACCTGATTACTAATCGTATAGTATAAGAAATGAAAACGTAAATGTCATTTTGACAATTGGATGTGGAAGTATTGATTCAATTTGCAGCAGTTTTTTATATTACGTTTATACAGTGACAACCCTTTTTTAGGAATCGGTCTCGCTCAGTACACAAACTATTTTTGTAACTGCTAAGCACATACTTGTAAATTCAACATGTAATATACCGTATAACAATACAATGCATGTATAGAAGTCACTAAAACCCTTGCGTTGTCACTAGCCAACTAACTTTTCCGCTAACACCTATTTTCGTTCAAAATACAAATCAAGATACAAATTACGCTTATTAGGAAATCCACGAAATTTGGTAAGGTGTAGGGAACTACCGATTAAAATTGCAAGGGTGCAATCTGCATATAACCTTTGTTCAGAAACAGGTAAATTTTGGTCAGGCTCGGGCAGCTGAGTAAACATTCTCATCGTGTATAACTAGCAAACCGGCAATGCCCAGACCGCTAAATATAGTTTTAAACAAACGTATTTGTTTTATTATGCGGTTGCTAGATACGATCATGTTACTTACTTTTTGCCAATACACAGTTTACATTTTTTTACTAATCAAACCTAAAAAGAAATCGTCATTTTGATTATTTTACTTTACAACGAATTTACCAATTTGAATTTTCTGTATTGAAACATCGAATAAGCATACTTATCTAAAAATTCTGTAACTATACCAGTCATCTAGAAGGTTTTAATACATCTCGTTAGCAACTCAAAATGTATTACAATTCGCATTTTTTTACTTTAGAACGAATTTACGAATTTGAATTTTCTCTATTGTCATACCGAATGAACACACTTGGCTAAAAATTCTGTATACTATACCAGTCATCTGCACGTTTTTATTATCTCTCGCTTGCAACTCAAAATGTATCAGAATTACATACTTATTTATTAAATGCTGTTCGATTCAAATTCATTCCATTATTAACTCAAATCCGAAAGATACGAAGTTATCAAAAATAAAGTTATGTTCATTTGTATGTATTGCTAAGGTTCATGGTGTAAATAAAGTGGTCCCACGTAACACGAGCCGTCCAAATTTACCGTTTGGGAGCTTAGACATGCTCGAGCGATAAAATAATCGCATGCTTAGACACGTTATAGTGGTTGCCCAATTTTCAGGTGATATTCGACAAACCTAACCCGTGGAGACCGGGACATTTTTAACGGCCGCAGTTGTACTTGTACGAAGGTCTAATTCCCCTAATCATGCCATCCCCCCTGATGGCTTTACAAATTCTGTATACCTGGTCAACAGCCTCGATCTATCCATCTATTTAGAAAATAGGTAACATGTCTGCAAGTATTTGCAAATGAGCATTTTCTTTAGGTGTGAGCAGTTCTTGTTTTAAAAATGGCGAATAATTAGCGGAGTTAATAAAAATTCTTATCAAATGATCAGTCAAATAACCGTTTTCATTCACTAGCGATGTCAGCTACAACCATCAAGTATATGTTATGATAATCTTCTTTTAATGGTTGGTGTAATACTAAATGATAAGCATGAAACTTTGGAATGCCAAGAAGTACAATCTCTAATAATGAACGAATGCTAGTATGGAATTGGATATTATCACTTATTTTTGAAAATTACGTAAAATGAATCTTGAAGTGCATATATATTGTACGCCATGTTAAAAAACAAAAAAAATATTTGTAGGTAGAGAATTTCAGGTCTGAAATTCGAATCTTAGGAGTCACCGCCAAAACGCTTCTATCTAAGGTTATTCAACTCGTGACGTCAAGGGTCATGTAAACATTACCGAGGAGCGTGCTGTTTAATGGTGTAGTATCATTCTTGTATTGGAAAAGCTTTTGTGTGGTGTTTATTGAAAGGACTGTGTAAGAGGTCGCACCAAAAAGTGATTTGTGTAGTTATACAAGCATCTATTATGTATGGACAACAAAACAACTGTTGTTTTGTACATGGTTATAAAAGCTTTTCAGTCAGTACAGCTAACAAAATTTTTGTAACCGTTCCTCGAGATTATCAAGGTATGAAAAAGTTATTTAAGGCCCCTAGACGTGATATGCCGAAATCGCAAAGTTTGTTTTTCTGTTGTGAAGATCATCTTAATTCTTACTGTAAGTTTTATTATTCTTTTTGGGGTTATAAGTGTTTACCATTCAGTTTCCATTTTGTTATAGCTTGAAGAGGACATGAAAAATTATATGGGTTTTAAGTTGATAGAGGGAAATGTTATAATAAAGAACGACGTTGTTCCCCATATATATATGACCATAGGCACCATTTCTGGGCATAGGTCGCTCAATTTTTGAGCTCTTCTGATCCGCTTTATGCGAAGGATCAATCCGCTTTCTCATCATTTACAGGTTCTTCTGTGTTTTTGCTCTGTTTGCTATTTTGTTCCATTCTTTCCTGTCCTTGATCTTTTCTCTCCAGTCCTTTACTTCCATCTTTGCTAGATCTCCCATAACTTGGTCTTGCCACCTGTTCCTTGGTCTTCCCCTTGGTCTGCTGGTTCCAGGCCTCCAGTTTAATATTGTTTGTATAACTTGGTCTGGTTCTCTCCGTCGTACGTGTCCAAACCATCTCAGTCTTTGGGATTTTATGTGTCCTATGATGTCTTCTCCGTGCATTATATTTCGTATTTCGTGGTTCATTAGCATTCTGTACTCATTGCCGTCCTTTTGTGTTCCAAGTATTTTCCTTAGGATCTTCATTTCTTGTGTTCTCATTCTTTCCTCGTCTCTATTAGTCAGGCACATTGTTTCTGCTGCGTAGGTCATTACAGGTCTTATTGCCGCTTTGTATATTTTTAGTTTTGTTTCTTTACTTAGGGATCTGTCTCGTAATAGCTTTTGGTAAGTCCAGTATGCTCTGTTTCCCGCCTTGTCTTTCGTTAATTTCTGCACTTCTTTCGTTTTTCCCATTTATAGTAACTCCGAGGTATTTGAAGTGTTCCACTTTTTGAAAGCTATATTTTCCTATTGTTAGGGCGGTTCCGGTATAGTCGCTTCTAGTGCTGACGAGATATTTTGTTTTGTCTTGAGTTATTCTAAGACCTCTTAATTTGGCTTCTTTTAATAAATGTTGTAATGCTTCCTGTAGGCTACATTTATCTCTTGCCATCAGGGCCAGGTCATCTGCGTATCCTACTACCTGTGTTGAGCTTTGTGTGATTTTTCTTTCCAGTCCTACGTGTTTGATAACTCCATCCAACGCTATATTGAAGAGAGTTGTTGACAGACTGTCTCCTTGCCTCACCCCTACTTCAATTCTTATACTTTCTGTGTCACCGTCCTTTGTTGTGATCCTTGCTGATGAGTCGTGCATTGTCATTCTCGTCAACCTGATTAGTTTTGCTGGTATTTTCATTTCTGTCATGTCTCTAATTAGTTGCTGTCTGTCTATGCTGTCAAAAGCCTGTTGAAAATCAATAAACAAGATATGTAGTTCTATACTGTGTTCGTAGCATTTTTCAATGGTTTGTGTTAGTATGTGTATGGCGTCAATAGTCGATCTTCCTTTTCTAAAGCCTTGTTGGTACTGTCCTATGTAACTCTCTGTGTATTTGTTTAGTCGGTTTCGGATTATTGTGGTCAGCAGTTTGGCATTTTTTCATTATTCCACACTTTAACTAGTAGTTTGTGTATTCTGTTTGCTAGCGTTCCTCCACCGTTCTTTATTAACTCATAATTAATGTTATCTGGCCCTGCTGCTTTTTTGCCTTTTGTTTCCTTAAGTACACGCATGAATTCTTCAAAACTAGGTGCGTCCTCTTCGTCATCTCTGGCATCTACAGGTTCATCAGTGCATTCTGTTTGTACCGTGTCGCTGTACATATTCGTAAAGTGTGTCTCCCAGTCTTCCTTGCTTATTTCTGGGGTTCTTTTTTTGTTGATGCCAACTTGTTGCCTTATATATTCAAACAGCTTTCCATTGTTTTTGTTGTTCAAGTCAAGTTGCAGCATTTGGTCCATGATCCATTTTGCTTTTTTCCCTTTATAGAACCTTGTAGCCTCTTGCTTTGCTTTCCTATATTCATCCAGCTCTTGTTCTTTTCCATTTTTGATCCATCTGTTTCTGGTTTGAATCTTCTTTTCTCTTTTGATCTCACAGTCTTCGTCAAACCATCCCTTCGTCATTTCCCTTAGCCCTCTTAGCCCTACTGTTTTCTTTGCTGCTTCCATTATGGCAGATTTTATGTTTGTCCACTCTGTATCTATTTTGCCTTCTTCGTTTTTTCTTAGGATATTACTAACTTCTACAGACAGTTTGTTTTTTGTTTCTTCCTCTTCTAATTTTTTTATGTTCCAGAACTTTCTTTTGTTCGGGTTCTTTTCGTTTATTGCTGTTTTCATTTTAATTTTTGTTATTAACAGAATGTGATCTGTGTCTGCATTTGCTCCTCTGTAGGATCTTACATCATGGACTATTTTTTTCCATTTTTTTTGAGACTAGTACGTGGTCGATTTGGTTTCCGTCAGTTTTTCCAGGCATCATCCCCATATATTCGACTGTTATCCAGACCGGAAACGAGCCGCAAGAGCCGCGAATTTATATTTATTCTGACCTCTAAAATAAATGTCAAGTTTAGGGTACATTTTTGATTCTTACATTTTTATGTTTACAAATAGTATGTTTCCAACAACCCACTGTGATCAAATTATCAATGCTACGTTAATTTGATAACAAGTTCACTTATGCTGTTGCTTTTACGTTCCTCATCTCCGCCGCGCTGAACCATAATTCCATAACAATGAACATGCCTTCCGAAGTCATAACTCATAAGTATTTCACTTTTTTCTTGGCATACTTTATTTAATACGCTTGTCACAAAATGAACGCAAAAAACAAACTGATAAATTGACGGACTGAGGCTGACGCGTGACGCGCTGACCCCAGATGTAAACAAGCGGCCATTTACAAGACACCTGATGTCACGGCCAATATGTTCGCGTTTTGGCGGTCCCTTTAAATATTCACATTTTTAATATTAAAAATAGACCTTACAATCCATTTTTTCGAATTTATAAGCTGTCACAGCTGTTTTGTGGATTAGATGCTACCTATTAATATGCATTGAATAATATATAAATACATGGGAAATAACCAAATGCGCTTATAAGTGTGATGGCATACTTGTTTCATTTTCCTCACTGAATGTAATACAGAACCTACAGTTGAATGATAAGTAATATCCCAGTATACTACACTTAAAAAGATAAAAGTTTAGACAGTTAAAATTAAATTGGGCAAAATTTGACAAGCAGGCTGAGAAAGTATAAGAAATAATCTGGTTACTACTGAAACTACTACATAAAATATAAAAGCAAGTTTACTTTTGGTGCGAATAGTGAAAAATTGATATTTTTTATTGATTATAACATACGGAAAGTATCGGACGCTATCTTGTTTACATGGGGTGATACGTCACAGCCAGTCCTAGTCAATCTGAGCGTGTCTTAAAACTGCGTTGTTGCCACGTTGCGCACTGAGAAGTTGTAACCAATTTATCTTGGTTAAAAATTTTTTTGCAGCGTTAATGATACAGATACACACTTAATTAATTAAGTACTCTTTTTAATGTATAAAAGTTTATATTTTATAACTAGTGAACACACCCAACTATAATAAGTCAAACCAACGGTCTAAGCAAAATCCGTGTCAGTTAACTACATTTGAAATTGGAATTTTGGCTGTTATAATTAATAGTAGATGTAGAAAGGAGCAGAATAAGCATTTCAAAGTCAGCAATATTTTGTCGCTGAGGTTACGAAAGAATGCGACACGCAGTCGTCAACGTTGACATGTCTGTTTCGCTAGTTTACTGGATGATTAAKAAATGTTAAAAAAATSTAGATATCTCAAAAATCGGGAAAATTAAAAACACGAAACCTKGATATTTGCACCAAGAGCATTCAATAGAAATCGTAAAAACGAGTTTGCTGTTGCATAAAACATTTTTTAGCAAGTTATCGAATTATTTTGCAAATCTATAACCATTTCCAAGAACAGAAAACTCGAATATTTTGACCGGGAATACTCAAATAGAAAATACAAATTTTATAAGCAGACTTCTAGAATGGCTCCTAAAACCCCCTTAAAATATTCTAATGTCACTACCGATACCCTGTATACCAGGCTAGTCGAGCCAGGCTCCGTACTGATACTAGCGAAATGCATTTCTCTAAGGTCGGTAGCAATATGCATAAAGCGCAGACTAGGCCCAGGAATTCATTAAGACTGCAAATGGTGACATAACTGGTTGGTTCAGCCAAAAAGTGTACCAGAGTTCATCATGATTAATTCAGCCTGCCTGTTTGAATAGTTTGCAATAGTATATTTTCAACCTATACTGTAGTGTTTTGCGGGATAATTAACTTTAAGCTTGCAGAAAGCTTAGATCTCGGAACTATGGGGTGACACGCTTTCGTATCACTTAGCTTATGTATCGTAGCTTTGACGTTGTGAGGTGCTGACCATGTTGCGAAAAGGGTTTACAAAAGCTGGAAACAGCTTGTAGCTTTCGCCTTTCGTAAATCTGCTATCATTGCTGAAGCTACAGCCGTGGGTTTGCATGTAATTACTTCTGTGTGTGATGGGGGAACAACAATGTAAAGGCAATCAACAGTCTGATAGATTATTCCAAACGAATAAAATCTTCAGATGAGGTGGTTCCAAATAATTATAAGAATTGCTTTAAATAACAATCCGTATCATTAGGCAATTCCTTTATTTGATCCACCCCATCTTCTGAAAGCGTTCAGGAGAAGCCTGTTACAGGGGGTGTCCAATTGGAATAATTTAAACAGAACATTTATATTCATCAGGAAAAACAGAATTTTCCGTCAGCTGCCGCACCTTTCAACGCAACATGCTAAAAAAACGCAGCACAGGCATTGAGTAGGCGAGTAGCGGCAGTAATGGAGGAATTTGCTAGTTCTGGCAGATTGCCACCTGAAGCACGCTATACTGCAGTATTGTTGAGTAAAGTAGATAGTATTAATGTTGGCTTTGRGGTAAGTCTTCACACAAAATACTGCATAGAATGGTAGGATCAGTTACCACACATTACAACAKCTGGTTAGAACGTGAGCAAGTATTCAGTAATATGAAATTGATTCCAAAAAATGCTATGGATCACCCTCGTCCCTAAATGTTTAAAAGGATGGCAACGTACTTTAGAAGGGTTTTGTTTATTAAAAACCAATTAATCAAAGCTTGGATTTAAGAGTTTTCCTGCGAGGGCTTTTCATCAGGATCCGCTGGAAAATTTCTTCGACCAAATAAGGCAGTAAGAGGTTTCTTTTTATAAGTTGTTGTTAATTAAAAATTTTTCATTCTACCATTCTCGCTGCCCTAATTGTGAAGTGGACAACCATGCTTTAATGTCGCTGGGTTTAGAACAACATTCTGGTAGGGATTAGTGGCACCCACCATCAGTGATGTTTTGGATGAAATTGACAAACTTGGTGTAGGTTACATTGGCGGTTTTTTAATTAATAACATTTCACTTGAAAAGTATAAGTGTGAAATTTTTGTCAAAGTAATCTGCATCATACTGGCATGCCACATCAACTTCATCATCGGCTGGTAGAATTGCTGGAATATGATTGTGATATACTAAATATGATGTATGTATATGAATGTTAAAGTTCAGGCTTTCACGGCCGTTCTTTATCGTAGAAGGTTCTTCCTCTGACTCAGAGTCCTTCTGATGAAGCCGACAGTATGATCGGCGCAACGTCAAGGGCAAATTCTATGGCCACGGCATCAAACCCGGAAGAACCTTCTACAATGTTAAAGTTATTTAAGTTCTTCATATATACACTCTCAACTGAAAATATTAGTACCGACAGTTGTTTATCACAATCATATTTCAGCAAGGGTCATATAAGCCACCTAAGACAAACAGTGCATTTTCATTTTGAAACTTGCGATCATTCTGAGGCAATTTTATCGGAAATAATATTTTTTTTGCCTCGATCAAATTGTATCTGGTAAGGTGGATGAACCCAACATCAATAATGAAGATCCACTGGAAAGAGAAATGCTTGCATTATATAAACTTTATCGGTAATGATAGAGATTATCTATTAAAATTTATATGTAATGTAATCTCAAAGCTCTGTCTGTCACACCTCACACCTCGGCATTTCAATAAACTTTATTCAGTAAAAATTTTACAATTATGAAAATTTTGCAGATAATAGAGTTGCTCGCAATTCTTTTTTTTTTGTAATTTTTCATTAGGAAAGTTTAAATTTTGTCTAATAATTTCACCATTTTAAACCGTGTATGGAGCTCTAGTTCTAATAGCTATTAAAGCATGTTGCAATGTAGACTTCGTTATAAGATGTTAAATAGTTATTATGTTTTAGTTTGCTATTTTATTATGCAATGTTTTAACTTTTAATTGTACACATTTTTTATTGATTTTAGTATTTGTGTGGATGTATATAATATATGTGTTCTTACTAAGTTATATGTTTTACTCTTTGATTATGTTATTTGTACACTGTAACCGTTGAAGAATGCTGATTAAAGCAATTTCTTAAACGGGAGGGTACAAATTATATTGAATGCAAAAAATACATTTAACCAAACAAACCTAGTGGTCAAAAATCCTGCCTTTCCGTTTAGTACGGCTGATGACTAAGGTGGCGCTCATGAAAAAACCAGCAAGAACAAGGAAATATAGACTTCTTCTTGAGGAGCGGCTAAATCTCAAAGTATGCCCCAACAAAGGCGCATGCCCTGATAAAATAAGCAACTATGTTTTGGCAGTTGTTTTAAAGAGAAACGTTTGACTAGTCTTTGTACTGTACTACTATAACTCCTTTATAATTATATCATTAAACATTTATAATTGGTCAATAATAAATAAACATTCCGTTCTGGATTGCCAAAATACTTACCTACTTTATAACATCAAGTTTTCCTTACCAACTAGCAAAGTCAAGTAGTAAAAACTGTCTTGGAAACATACAATTGTAAACAATCAGAATTCAGTCAGGTAAAAAAATCCAATTGTCAAAATGACATTTACGTTTTTATTTCTTATACTGTACGATTAGTAATCAGATTTTGAGCATTTCGTCTCTCAGATTTTCTAAGGCAAAGTCCTCGTGATATTAGCAAAAATATATAAATTTTAAAATCGGTTTTTTTCAAATAACTCGAAAATTATTAACTTAACAAAAAATACAAGAGTGCTTTCTGATCAGAAACTTGATTTTCTATATAATACCAAAATTTTTAAAAAATCGTACGAGCAGGGACCAAAATAGGTTTTTTGGAAATATTTCGAAAATGTCAAAATTTTGAATAAATTTTCTAAGACACTTTTTGTGATAAATTTTATTTCCTATCTGATGGCATTTTCATTTTTTGAATATATTAAATATATTTGGAGATATTTAGGAAAAACCGTTTTCTTTAAGTGACGCTTTCTTGCTAATATCTTCTAAACAGTTTACTGCACCGAAAATTTATAACAGCGAATAATACTCGCAGTTATACTGCTAAAAACATACTAAAACGAAAAAAATATAAAAAAATAAAAAATTGCAAAAAGGGTAGTTACCCTCCAATTTCGCCCCCTTCCTACTTACTTCCTACTTACCCCACAAACAATAGCACTCTTTGGGTAGTTGAGATTTATATGTTTGCCAAATTTAAAGTTTATATATTAAGTCTTTCGAAAGTTATCGTGTATACAAATAAAGCCAGACACACAGAAGTAATTTTTTTTGCTCAAATTTTGGTTTTTTGCGTTTTCGACCATTTTAAAGCGAATGAGCAAATAAAAATTTTTGAAAATTATTTTCGCGATACAATACTTCCCATCCGTTGGATGTGGAAGTAATTAGATTTTAAATTCAACAATTTCCAACCTTGATTAATTTAATCATATGTCAATTAAAAATGATGCTTCTAATACATCATAGGTGGCATTATGGTTAGAAAAAACTTAAATTTTCAAGTTACACATTTTAACTCTTTATCATAGGATGTGAAATTAAAGTAAAACTTAACTGTAATTATTCAAATATTATTTGGGATTGTACGTTGTATTTTTGATGGAAATTACTGAAGATGTTAAAAGGATGATTTTTGTATACCTATACTATTGTAGTGAACCTCCCTCGTATATGTTGTGTTTACTTTAAGTAAGTAGTCCTCAGGGTGATAATAGTGACTCAAGCAGGACGCACGAACTGCGTGGTAACTTTCTTAGAAATCAATTCTCAGTAAAGTTCCTACACAAAGAGTTCAATCATATAGCGCCGGCATCTCACACCAAGAGGCCCTGATCATATCATCCAGACATAAACATCCACCCCGTGAGAAGGTGGGAACTGATGATCGAAGGTTAAAACCAAAGTCAAAATCGAGAGTCGCCTCTCAGCCATCAGCAAGCTGACATGTAACGAGAGAGTCTCCCATCAACCGTCATCAAGTTAAGTTGTACAAGAGAGTCTCCTTTTAGTCAATACCAAGTTAAGATGTAAAAATTGAGTATTAATAAATTCCAAGTATCATATTACTGTTTCGATCTAAAGTCAAAAATTTTAGAAGTTCTTCGTCGGGTCTCAAGTTTGATTTTCAGTCWTATAATGTTGAGTTKAAGATCCCGGAGGAAGTTTGGGAAGAATAGTAGGAATCCATACTCCAGGGGGCGAAATTCYAGGGTATTTGAATAGAAGTCTGTKCGGTTACGAATTACTTGGTTTGGACCCGTCATTGTAAAATGGATTACCAGATATCWCATACCGTGGTGAATCAATAAGTTTGCTTACGCCTGCTTAAGTCATCAACACCGTCTGTCTAGATACAAAAGATCAATAATGTTCTTGCAACTTTGTGTGTAAATTGTCAGTTTCCAGGGAAACTTACTCTATTTTTATTATTTTATTTGTTCATTGTATATATATTTTATTTTATTAAGCTCATATTAAATTACTAAGTTTTACAAACGGTGTCTGAATGCTTTCTTGTGCCAGAAAGAATTCCCAAACCATTTCAGGGCTACGATACTCACTCTGTGCAGAGGGGTGTAAACCAGTGTAAAAAATCAATTTGCTCTTATCAATTTCTGTTAACTTTTCTTTCGCATCAATTTAAAGGGCGTCCGATACCTTCAAAATCAGACTGGTGGCAGCATACCTCTGAAAAATTAAATTTTAATATTCTTCATAAAAATTCTCTAAGTTTCATAAAAACGCGCAGAAACCAAAGACAAGGTAAGTGCGCTCTTTTCTTATCAGTGCTAGTATAAATACAATTAAAAGACCTATTTAATAGTGCTCAAAATATTTTTATATTGGTGGCAAAAGGTGGGATTAGTAAATATCATTAGCACCCCCCCCCCCTCCCCACACCAATTTTTAGTCCCTTGTAATCCGATTATTACACTATTATGGCATGCTGTACTTTTTTGTATTATCCAATCCAGATTTATGGATCAGGTCTCATCCCAATAATTAAGCTGCACACATCCCATGATAAGGAGTGCAAATGTTTTACTTGAAGATTTAAATTTTTCCAAGAATATTGGTTATCATTTATATAAGTATTTTGGCAATCTAGAACAATTGCATATTTTACCAGCGCATGCGTCATTGTTACGTACTTTGAGATTCAACCGCTCGCGACCAGAGCAGGGGGTATGCACTTAATACTTGATTGCAAAGTTTGTAACACATTTGGGAGCATTCTGCAGCGCCATGGGAGAGTGTCTCTGGAAAGTACTGTCGTCAAAAGTTCATTTAAGTATCGCTAGAGGGCTGCTGACTGCCTGGGTGTAGAGCACTATGGAGAAATAAGATATACTCATCCGCCATTTCTGTTCCAATCATCTATCACCTTGACGCTTAGTTAGTGTTGATAATGATAGCTGCTTTCATTTTACTTTTTAAGCATTTAATAGTGTAAAATAACGCTTGCAAAGGTATGTAAACGACAAAAGAATAACTGGCTTTTCAGCTATTAATTGTGTAAATAGACACGAAAATGGTTTCCGTTTATTTTCATGCTCGAGACATAAATCACCATCGCATCAGTGGGTGCACAATATGTGAAGAAAAAAGTGACTACCAAGAAATTCGTCCCGCCTTTGCGTAATGAGTTTAATACATAAAATACTTATTATAACCCATTTCATGTGAGTATGCCAAATAATGCTTTGTTTGTTTTTTAGTGACATTTTGCGTACAATATGATGAGGAAGCTCCAAGACAATGCAGTGTCCCATTTTTAATGCAGTTATCATGAACAAAAATGATTGACTCCCCATGTTATATTATTGTTATATTGCTTCAAACTTGAAATAGAAATTAAATCATTTTTTACATTTGGAGGTATTTGTGTATACTGCAGACCCAAATACATATAGAACAAGTGCTGCTCGTTAATAAGCTGTTACAATTTGTATTTGCAGTTTTTTGGAAATGTAGCTAATTCTTTGCATGTAAATAAACATATCCCTAAGCTTGTTTGTACCAAAAATGTACCTTATTTGAGTGTATTGGTAGAAGATCGGCAAATGCTGCCGACTCTCAKATCTTATAGCGAGATTCCTGATCTCACAATGACAACAATTTGTAGCACACATTGAGTGTTAGTAATACGTTTGACCTAACACTTTCAATTAGAATAGTATGTACATATATCTATATGAAAGTATTAATAATAGGAGGTTTGCATTTTTATTTCGCAATGTTTATTTATTGATAAGTAATAAGATTGTCACAATGGTCAATAATGCTCTACAGCGCAGCTAAAACGTGTTTATAACGACTCCGAGGACAAAAATATTCTTATAAAAGGTTGGTTAGCTTTTTGGAATTTTATATGCTATATTTCAATTTCACCATTCGTGCAGTGCCAAAACATACATACGACGGCGATCATTGTAAACTAAACAAATAAATATAGGTCTTAATAAAAGTGGCAGTTTTGATTTCTTACAGTACCTTTTACTGCCAGTCAACGGTTTTATCTTGTACTATTAAATGCTGTGACTTACATTAATTTTAGTTTTGTAGCAGTTAATAAATAAATAATATCTTAATGTGTTTTTTTTAACAAATCGTTTTGCCAATATGTGCAACCTTTGTAATTTTTGCACTTTATTTTCTGAAATATAGATATTTTTATGTAGCAGTATTTTATTGATTAACAGATTTTTCAGTACGTTTGGGCATCCTAATTTTTTTATCTTTATTAAACGCATCTGGCAACCCTGTATACATCTATATATTGTACGCATGTGTTACATACCGTTTGCGTCTTCTGTTTTTTGGAAACATTTAAAAGTCTGTAAATCATCGGGTTAAAAGACTAACGTGGAAAGAACAAGAACAAATTTCGTAGTTCACACGGCTCTTTGGTGTTTGTTTATAAAAGGCAAGTTTCAGTTTCGTGTATAATGATGGTGTGATATTAAAAATCCGCCCAAATGCGTTAACGGCGTTCGCGAGTATTCTGTACAAAGTATAATGCGTATTATAAAATGATACCGTGCTGCGTGCTGTGTATCAAGTTGCGGAAGAAAAAGTGCTGTAAGGTATGTACCTACCAATTAAAAGCTATTGTAATATACATGAATCATATATTTTTGTTAAGCTTTTTGAACAAAACAATAGTAATATATTAATGACAAACAGTCTCTAAAGTTATAAAAATAAAATGAAATAATTAAGTAAAATATGTTTAAGCAATATTAATATTATATAGGTAAACATGGTGTTGTTGCTGCATTTTTTATTTCTTTGACTTTTTTATAATTAAAAATTAGTGTGTATTCCATTTCAGTAAAAATGTTGGCAAATGAACATTTTCATATGATATGAAAATGTGGCATATATTATAACACCAAGTACTCTATAAGCATACATGTTCTCTTTACAAATATTTAGGGAATTAACTGAATATACTATATGTATAGAGATCTAAAGAAAGACATTTTGTAAGATATAAGCGGCAACCTAATCTGCATGTAGTTAACAATAAGATTTCTTTTGTAGACATGCCATACCTAGCAATCTGTAAGTTAGGCTTATTTGGATTGAACGTATACAAAATCCTAATAAGTTGTATAATATCGATGACAATCGATATCTTAAAAACTACACCGTTTGTGAAGACAGTTTTGAAGACATATGCAAAGTCGTTGGAGTCGAAAAACTAAAAAATGGATGTAGATTTATGTCGGCAAGCATGTAGATACATACCTACCTTATTTTTATAATAATCATATCGAAACTATTTCTGGCATGCTTTATTATATTTTAGTTGCACGACACATTTACAAAATCAATCTGTATAGCTATAATTATATAAGTTACCTAAAAAAATATGCATTCATGGACAAACTGACACCTGAACTGTTGGATTTTGTTAAAACAATAATTATTATGTTGAAAGAGTTTCACTTGTGTAGAATTAATCAAACAGGAAAATAGAAACTAGTTCAAATTTTGTTAAATATAATAAAATACGGGGTGATTCAGGAGGAAGTGACAATATTTTGGAAAATAGTAGTATTCACAATTCTGAACAAGAAAACTTATGTCGACTTGTACCCTAAAGCTCTGTGTTTCACAGATAGAACCCTTAGAAGTTGTAATTAAACAACCATTTTTCTGACATATCTAAATAATCTAGATATATTCAAATTTGAAATTCCGGAAATCATCTTGCCTATAGAAGGGCCAGATTTCAGACACATTTTCATTTTCTTACATTCAGTGAGGGGTAGAAAACTGAAGGGTAGTTACGCTTTTTTCTCAATAACTTTTCATCCCTTAGTGGTTACACAGTTCTGACTTAATTTTTGAAATGTATCATTCTTCTTGTGCAAAAAAGTTACTCTTTTTCTATGTCGATAAGATTAACCGTTTTCGAGATAAACAATATTTCATTCGAACATGCTTAAACAGAAATGGAATGTTCGAATCACATCAGCAAGGCTATGACAAATGAAACAAACCACGTATTTATTCATATTCAGCGTTTGTAAACACACTATAGGCATGATTGACTGTAAACTGGAATCTGAATAAATTTTACTTAATTGTAACGTCGTTTGTTTCATTTGTCACAGCCTTGCTGATGTGATTCGAACATGCGATTTCTGTTTAAGCATGTTCGAATAAAATATCATTTATCTCGAAAATGGTTAATCCTATCGACATACAAAAAGAGTAACTTTTTTGTGTAAGTAGAATGATAGATTTCAAAAATTAGGTCAGAACTATGAAAGCCCTAAGGGATGAAAAATTATTCAGGTAAAAAGGGTAACTACCCCTTAGTTTTCTACCCCTCACTGAATGTAAGTAAATGAAAATATGTCAGAAATCCAGGCCTTCTATAGCTAAGATGATTTCAGTAAATATTGATATTTCTAGATTACTTAGATATTTCAGAAAAAGTGGTTGTTTAATCACAACTTCAAAGGATTGTATCTCTGAAACGGGGCGCTTTAGGATAAAAGTCGACATGAGTTTTTTTTTTGTTCAGAATTGTGAATACTAACATTTTCCAAAATATTCTCACTTCTTCCTGAATCACCCTGTATAGCCTATTTCATGTTCATTTGTGCATTATAAAAGATTTATCGTTCCAAATTAGTGAAACAAAAATGCGTGTGACGAGATTTTTTTTCTGTTATATTTTTATTATTTACTTGACAAATGTACTTACTATTTGTCAGTTTCAGGTGGAACCCGAAAGAAAGAACGCCTGCTTCACTTCGGCGGTGTAACTTGGCAAAGTCAGCTTAAGCCCTCGAGCGAAATCCTTTTATAAAGAAGCACACCGGTTAAAGCAATCAGTCAACAGGATGAAAACCAAGCACACAAAAACATGGTAGCTTCTTAACCTTATTGTAAGTCACGGTAGTAGATAGAGAGCTATACGCACGACCGTATGGCAACTGTATGCAACTGCGGCCCAGATTCGTAGTCAGTGTGGGAGAGAGAGGTCTAGTAAGAGATGCAATATAGTGGTAAAAGCGCTCGCCACTGGCATGCATAACCATACATTCGGTGTGGTATTTGTATGAAGTTTTTTGAAATAACAAAAATGGGAAAGTATTGTGTGGTGCCAAACTGTAACAGTAATTCTTCCGATAGAGCTTTATAAACAAAAAAATTTTTAAATCGTCGACATGCTTCACAAGTAGGGATCATCTTTATTGAACAAATGTTTCTGACACAGCTGGTCCTTCATCTACACTTACTACTTTAAAATCCAAAAGGCGGTTAAATCATCCAAATCAGATTATTTCACAGTTTAAAAAAAAATTATAAATATTTTAACCAAACATATTCACAGTGCAGTTTTTGACAATGTAGTGGATGAATTGTTTTCAAACACATATTCCATTTCGTTTCCTTGTAAAGAACACGAAGCAGAAATACTTTCAAAATTTTGTTTATTATATTATAATGAGAATTAATAGTACTATAAGCACAATAACAGAGATATTGATAAATCAAGTGCAAGAAAGAAGAAGGAATCTAAGTTACAGTTTTTTTTTAATTTTTAGATCTCCTTGTATGCGTATTTTTAACAAACATTGACTGCAGAAGCACCACTTTTTATTTCCTAACACTCTTATTTGATATACTTCTGAAATTTAGTGTGAAATAAGTATTACCCTCATAATATAAGAAATATATAGAATAGTCATATTTTTGTACTTAATTTTACTTCCACATCCAACGGATGGGAAGTATTGTATTGCAAAAGAAATTTTCAAAGCTTTTATTTGCTCAATCGCTTTAAAATGCTCGAAAACGTCCAAAAACAAAATTTGAGCAAATATTCGTGTTTTTATGTCTGTCTGTGTGTGGACGCGATAACTTTCGAAAGACAACATATGAACTTGAAATTTGGCATACTAATAAATCTCAACTACCCAAAGCAACATGTTGTTTATGGGGTGAGCAGGGTATAGGGCCCCCTTCCCTAAAATTGTGGGGTAACTACTCTTTTTGCAAACTTTTATTTTTTGCCTTTTAGTATGTGATTAGTAGTATAATTGTGAGTATTATTAGTCTATAAATTTTCGGTGCAGCAAATTGTTTAGAAGAAAAAAACGGTCATTTAAAAAAAACGGTTTTTCCCAAATATCYCAGAAAACACTTAATATATTCAAATATGGAAATACCATCCGATACGAAATAAAATTTCTCACAAAAATTGTTTAAAAAATGTTTCCCAAATTTTGACATTTTTAAAATATTTCCAAAAAAATGAATTTTGGACCCTGTTCACACAACTTTTTTTAAATTTTATTATTATATAGAAAATTAAATTTCTGATCTAAAAAGCACTCTTGCAATTGTTTTGTTTAATTAATAATTTTCGAGTTATTTAGAAAAATGCGATTTTACAAATTTATGGATTTTTGCTAATATCACGAGAATCGTTTGTCGTAGAAAAAAATGTCTAGAGATAAAAAATGCTCAAAATCTCATTGTTGATGGTATAATATAAGAAATAAAAGTGTAAATTTCATCTTGACAATTTGATCTGGAAGTATTGATTTAATTTGCAGTGGATTTTTATTATCTGACGCAAATTTGTTCTAAAATTGTTGCACAAGTAACAACAGAATCTTACCATTTCCACACATTTTGAAAGATAAATGAACTGTCGCTATTCGATTAGTTAATTTTGGGAATCAAATTTATATTATCAACACAGTGTGCGCTGTAAAGCAGAGCGATTCCCACGATGCTCTATATCTCTCTAACGTGATTGGCTACGGAATCGGCCCCCTGCAAACGGCATCGTGTGTATACCTCTCTATCTATTACCGTGTTGTAAGTTAATGACACCAAAGCAAAATTGTTGCAATATCGGACACAATGACAAAAGCCAAGAGGACGCAGGTTTACACTTGATGAAAAATTGCTTACACCCTTGTTTGTCAAAATTATTTAGTTTACCATCGCGAAGGCATTGGGTGAACTACTCCAATTATTTGTCGTGTAATTGCAACGTTTTTTAAATATCTAAAAAAATTGTCTGTGAATTGCCAGTTTTACAGAAATATTGTGTTCTTATGTTTGATGAAATACAATTAGAACCAGGATTGTGACGTAACTTACAACGTGGTAATATTGATGGCTTTGTCGATTTCGGAAAAGGTAACCGAAAAGCAGAATATGCAGACCATGCTTTAGTTTTCATGCTAAAAGAAATTACTAAAACTTGGAAAATGCTAGTTGGTTTTGTTTTTTCAAGGCTCAACACCTGCAAATTTAATTACACTAATTTAAGATTTCGGAAGTGAAATTAGAAAAACTGCATTGAAAGTAGTTGCAACAGTATGTGATCAAGGTGCAGGTAACCGGGCTGCTATTAATTATTTGTTAAGAACAGCTGATGAAGTTTGCATAAAAAATATTGAAAATCAATATGTGAGCTATTTATTGGATGATGAACAGGTCGTTCATTATTATGATTTCCCCCATTTAATGAAGGGAATAAAAATGCGCTACTGGACAACATTACATTACACCTTACGTGACAGAATAAACTGCAAGTTGGGACCGTGTTATACCACTCTATAAAATGAACAAAATATTTTGTAGCTATTGTAGTTTTTGCAAACTTACTGATGAGCATGTAAGACCGAAAAGAATTTAAAAAATGAAAGTTAAGAATTGCTCACAGGTTTTCAGGCATACTGTTGATACGTACAGCCTTGTATCATGCGGCTGAGATAAACAAACACTTACCTGCGACATGTGAATTTTTTATGGACCCTAATACAAAGCAAACGGCAGATCTATTTTCTTTTACAAATTATTTGGTGGCATTAATAGAACTTTGAATAATTCACCTCCAAATAAACCTCTTTTGTGCAAAGTTTCTCCCAACACTCAGCACATCTCTTTTTAGCAATCTTGCATTCCCATTCTATCTTATATGTATTTTACTTCACCTCGACATATTGTTACACCTTTGATCAAGAACTGAATTTCCTCTTTGTACAGTTTTATTTACCTGATTCCCAAACTCTTTGGTTTTGACATTAGTAAATTTTCTCCTCAGTGCTTTAACCAGGAGCCTCTTGAAAATTCATTTTCTTACATCAGAAGCCATGGCGCTCAAAACAAGTTCCATATGTAGCTCCTTTATATCTTCTTACAAGTCACTCTTAATTAATGTTGTTTTTCAGCATTCTATTGGGTCAAACTGTGAGATTGATTATTCTGATAGAGCCTTGGACAATTTGAGATCATTTGTAGAAGAACAAATAGAACATATTTATTTGCCTGCTGTAGTAGCTCAACCACAATTCTCCCACTATTTAAAACTCTCCTAGAAGTAAACATTGTAGATAGATATACAACAGCTTATGTTGCTGGATTTGTGGCAAGAAAAATAATAAAAGAAATAAATAATTCTGGCTGAAACAGATATTGTACAAAATAAGTTAATTAAGATGTGATAGTATGAAGAATTTGGTTTGACTCATCCAACATCCCGTTTTTCTGAAGTATTTAAAAATGTACAGAGTACATATTATCTCGTTTACCACATTGAATATAGCATACTACATAAAAGTCAAAGTAAAGCATTACTGTGTTCATTTAGATCAAATAAAGTTGTTTATTAATTGTACAGTCAACATAGTCATATATAGTTATATTAAAAATATTAATAAGTTACTAAAGAGCAAAGACTTACAAACAGCAAACCAAGATAGTTTAACAAAGTTGACTAATGATAAATATAAGAAGAGATTTGGCAGACGGAACTGAAGTTTTTGTTTTGCAGTTAAATTTTAATACATTTTTAAGTTCTTTTTTCAGATATTGTTAGGATTATTTTCTAGTATGTTATATATTTTTTCTGGTATAAAAATTCTGTTGTTCTGATTTTTTTTTATTTTATGATGTGTCTAGCATTGTATTCATACATACATCACAATTCCATATTAACTGTATTTCTGTGATTTATTCGTTATGCATGTTAACTTTATTGATTCCACTGTTATTATAGTATCTCTACTGTGTAGAGTGGACACATTCACTGTTGGTATGTAAATTTTTTTGGTTGTATATCAATTAAATTGCTTTGTTTTGGTTTCGCTGTAACTTTTGCAGTACAAACTTGCTAAAATAGCTTCATAATATGGGTGTCATGTTAATTAACAAATAAAATTCAATTTTAGTCACCCATAATGTTTTAAGTGTTTATATAGAAAGAAACAAAAGTTATTCTTTGACCCTTAAATACTTAAATGTCCTGTAGAAAAAATGAGCATTAAAATTAAATTTCACTATGTTTTGATTTGAAGTGCAACCTCTTAAGATGTTTTTTGATTCAACATCTGCTTTTTAAGTGAATATAAAAATTTGTAAAGAAAGTGTTGCAGTTTTTAAATTTTATTAACAATTAAAGCATTACATTATCTTATCGAGTAGCCTTTATTTGTTCAGTAACATTTAAAGCATTGTTGAGCACCATGTCCCAAGTATTCACCAGTTGGACGAAACTTGTTTTGCCTAAGAATTTGGTATATTGGGAGGATTGTCTAATTTAGGAACCAAATTTATTTATTCCATTTGCATTATACCAGTTTCTAGTTGCTCTTGCATAATGAAGTGAAGCTAGATCAAACTGAAAAATTATATAATTATCCTTGGCATGATGTGTTCAAAAATCGAAGCTGCTTGGATACTTTACTTTTAAAATTGACTATGAAATTAAACTCTGATTATTTCAGAAATCAAAGTTTTATTTTAATTTTATATAAATTTAGTTATTTTAAGTTTTGAATGTCTTTTATAAAAGATTATACAACTTTGGGCCCATGGGCGTACCCAGCTTTTGGTCTAGAGGGGGGCAAAGCGGGAATGTCCTGTAGAGTATAATTCAACATAAATAGAAATAATATATGTTTATATGATATAGGTACTTAAGTAATTATTGAAGTATTTATTCCATGAATAATCTTCGTGGATTTCCTGCAAGGCGACCTAAAACATCTTCTGTGAAATAAGGACCCAAATTATTTATATGTTTTCTATGTACACTGATCATACAAAGCCCCTTTATTACTAATTCCGTTATTGATGAACTCAGTTAGGTGGGGCGCATTCAGTTGCATCGCTTTCGTGTTTAACAAAAAATGAGTTGATACATTTTATTTGGGAGAATAAAGATCCGAGATCTACATAATGTATAATGATATCATACGAAATACAAAAGGAACATTAATTTCACCTTCAACGTTCTACTAATAGGATCACGATTTCTGATTCAGAATTAACACATACATATCAAAGACTAATTCATTAACTGATGCGCTTTTAGTACAGTTTCAACTTCTCACACCAGAAGTTTTAGAAATTTAAGCTGGGAGTTTATATGTATAGGTGCTAAAGATACAATTGTAGTAATTTTTACTCCTCAGGGAAAGAGACTCGATGGATAACTAACATTATTAAAACTCATAATGACAAATGCCTCAGCATTATGCGTCAAGCCAGCCTTCTTAGATCGCCAGTGCATTGCTTTCTTAATATTTTAACCAAATTAAGCTTTATTTAAATAAACTGAAATATATTTAATTTTTAATTCGTGCTGATAATGCTTTTACTGGAATGCTAAAACTAATATTAAATAATTTGACTTTCATAAACGTGAGTTCGGATGGATTTTTAGTTTTTTTTTGTTTTTTTTATTAATTGTTAAAATGTAATGTGAATTTACAAATTTGGTACAAAAGTTAGAGTTATCACCGAATATATGACAGATTCTGATGTGATTCTATATAACAGTAGTTATACAATCTTTATAGGAAAAATTAGAAGAGCTGAATTAAGCAGAAATTGTGTTATGACTCATTCTGGCCAAGATAAGTTTTTTTAAAGCTATATCCACCCTAAGACAACAATTCGTAACAACAAAAATGTTGTGATTACAGCTTCAAAACGCACATGGCATCGATTAAGCTTGGAAACCATTTGACAACCACTTATTTGAGAAGGTCATTTGTAAGGGTCAAATATGAGTTCTGAATAAAAATTGTGAAATACACTTGCCTTTTAATTTTACTGTATTTACAATTTTGTAAATAAGACAATTTTTAGGTGTACACACATAATTAACCAGCTTCTTTGTTCAGTCTTATTTCGTTAATTTTCCGCTTTATCTGTTATGTGTTTCATACTTTTAATTAATTCTACATTATCCTGTTTTGAAATGGTGCACGAAAATGTTGTAGGAATAAAATCCTCTGATGTCAAATACTTTTCTTTTATGTAGATTATCTGATGAGTACAGGTGATCTTTGTTGAATATTATTTTTATTAGATGCTTCTGTATTGTTTCTAGAGGGGCAACAATTCCATGTCGTATTGGGATCTGATTTGTGCCTGATATATGGCTTTAAGTTTGTGTCAATGTTTATTCCTAAATACTTCATACTTTCCACACATTTAATTTTGGGATTACAATTATCATCTGTTACAGCTACGGTATAAGTTATATATCACTGTAATAAGAAGATACCAGATATTTTGTTTTTGCAGAATTTAGAGTGTTTGTAGAAGTAACCTTTTATTGACAAGATATTATGTTCTGCTTGCTTCTTGATCTTCAACCAGACTTCATCTTGAAGCACAGTGACCTCAGTGTACGATTAGATTTTTCCAGATAGCTTTATATCAAAGAGGCTATTTACATATATTATGAACAAGACTGAACCCAGTACCATGACCTATTATATATGATATGTGACAGCTTCTTCACTTATATTTGCTCTAAATACTGATTGTGTTCGTTCATATAGATAGTTTCTGAATAACTCTGTTTTCCTATACTTTCCAATATATTTAGCAGCCTTTGGTGACTTATCTTATACTTATTGTCTAAGGATGACTATTTTATTTGTTAATTGGAATGATTACATCTTGAGTTGATGTTCTTTTTTCTAAATCCATATTGAGCATCGGAGATTATTTTATGTTTAATTGTATAACTAATTAGTCTTTTTTCACACAATTCAAACAAAACTAGTAAACCTTATTTTCGGATACTCAAAGTTAAATCACTACCTATAAAAAATTATTAATTTTATTGTAATGTAAAGTATGCTTGGAACTACTGTAGCCAGTTATATGAATATATGCTTCACAATAAATGGTTATAATCGAGCAGCAAGCTGCTATAATGCATATCATTTTTGATTTTATGGTATACGAAAGTAGTAGTTTCAACTATTGATAGTAAATAATAATTGTATTATTGTACTTTTTGTTTTTATATACTGGGTGTTCCCCATTATGTGGGTACCTCTCGGAATCTGAAAACTGGTGCAAAAATAACACCATCTTACCGTATAACTTTTTTTGAAATAACGCCTGCCTACTGAAATATTGACTCTTAAACATGGGGGAAAGAAATGTTTTTCAAAAATATCTCTGACCGGTTGATATAATTTCTTCAAATTTTGGCTACTGTTACTTGTAGTGGAAACCGTTAAAATGACATGCACTTTTTTAATATATGTTTTGGGTGCCGGAAAGGGGCCAGCTCCCCACATTTTATTCCTCAACTTTAAAACAGTTAGGTTTTTTTTTTCAAAAATATGTTTTCTAATCTTTAGGCCTTGTAAACAAAAAGATACTCATTGTTTATGTGGCTAAAATTGACCCTTTTTGAGAAAATTGCAGTTCAATGTTAGGATTTATATTTTCACTGCATTGTTTTTAACAAATTTTCCGTGATAAATATTAAAACTGTGATTGATGTCACTGTTACATTGACATTGACAATACTTTACATTATATGTTGTAAAAATCCTGAAGTAATAATAAGTGAATATTTATATAAATAAGTATGACAGCATACTCATATATATGAATGTTCCATTACTATTATTTCAGAATTTTTACAAATTTCTATTAAAATATCAATATAACAGTGACATTTAATACAGTCTTATTATTTATCACGGTCCATTTAATAAAAACAATGATTAAGTTAAGCATGAAAATGTGATTCATAACGTTCAACTACAATTTTCTAGGAAAGGGTCAATTTTAGCTGCATGAACAAGGAGTATCTCTTTTTGTTTACAAGGCCCAAAGGTTAAAAAACACATATTTAAAAAAAAATACTTAACCGTTTTAAAGCTAAGAGATAAAACTTGGAAGGTTGGCCCTCTCCTGCCCCCCCAAAACATTTATTAAAAAAATGTGCACCTCATTTTAACAGCTTCCACTTCAAATAATAATAGCCAAATTTTTGACGAAATTATATCAACCGATCTAAGAGATATTCTTGAAAAACTGTTTCTCCTCCCCCACGTTTAGGAGCAACATCTAGCAGAATTAAGCCTGGAGGATATCTATCGATCTCTATTGTGTGTGTGTGTGTGTGTGTGGTTTAGATAATTTCTTACTTTCCATGCATAATGAACCGCCATTATTTTCCAGCCACATTCTAAAAGATTTGACAGTATAATTTCCAGAGAACTAGGATATATTTTTGCATTTAGATTTTCAGATAATTTAAAAAATGCAGTTCTTCAAGTGTTCAAGATGCCTGTCCACAGATTTACTTTTATTAGGTGTAGGTGCAAGTCCTTAAACATGTATCCGAAATTCTCAGTTACTAGAGTGAAGCCAGAAGAGAGAGATGACAAAATAGGTCTTTGTACCTACACTATGAGGCTGTTTATTTCTTTTATAGTTTTATAACTGGCTAAGAAAGGTGTTAAATAAAAAAAAATTAGCAATATCTCCTACAACAATTAATGATCTTTAATATCACAGAAGTTGACATGGTTTAAATTCCAAACTAACTAAGTAATTAACAAAATACTGATATGAAACAAATTTTTGTTGATGAGTAGAAATACATGTAGGTAAACGATAACTTTGTATGTATATATACTGAGGTAATTTGAAAGCTTGAAGTTTACATTTTGAGCACATATTTTCCTTTCATGTATATAACATCAGATAAACTGGACATTAGTGTTGTCCGAAGATGTAATCTTTGTATTCGATATTTAAATATGGGACAAACTGAATATATTTGTTTATTCGATCAACAGACAATTTAAAAACTTCAATAGAATAAATACTTTTCATTAAAATATCCTTTACATCTTTTAATGTTTAAAAATACGAATGTTGGGGGTGTTAAGCCTTAAGGCCCCTCTAGATTTTAAAGTAGCTTTCAAACAGAATAACATTCAAAATCTGCAGCCTTGTTATCAAGCACAGTTTTGAAAACTACATTCAATGTTGATTTGAGAAGTTTTAAATAATATTAAATGCTGAGAAGTTCGTTACTTTTGCAAATCCTGATAAATTGTAAATGATGATGAATTTTATGTTTTTGGAGCATGTTAAAAAAATTTCAATACTTTTTAGAAAAAATTTAAAAGTGAATAGTGAAATAAACTCGATTCCATCCAACAAGGTTTCATATCCCCAGGAGGATAATATCCTTGGGTTAAGTAAAACATAAATTTAAATAGCTTCCTCTGGACAAACTCGAGCTGAACAATTTGCGTCTTGTATACAGGGTTCGCCACCTAAAACTTCCCAGGCTTGTATTTTCTTTATTTTTTTTAGGTACAACCTTAAGTTATATGTCAAATTGTAGGTCTTTTTAAACTCTTTAAATATAGCTTAGTGGGTGTCCAAAAAAATTTTTTGCAGATTATCATATTTTGTATTTAAAGTTAATTTTTGTCAATATTTTTTAACCTTACCCCGTATAATAAATATTGCTTCATAGTTGAATGCCAACTTTTGTCTTCTACAATTTGTGTCGTTACTGTGTATGCATAATTTTTACTCCTTCTTAGTGAAAAACAAGAAAAACTAGTCGCCGCCATGTTCTTTAAATATTGGTTGTTCAGAATTTTTAAGTGTTAGATTAGTAACCTATTACGGTACAAATTGTGCCTACATGCCCATCGCTGCACACAAAATCCCAAAATTTTAAGTAATTTTTAAATAAATCAAGTACAAAGTTCGTTCTAAAGAGAGAGAGGCTAGAAAACGAAACCCTGCGACAAGGCTAGTGCGCGATGTAGAAAACCAAACTAGCCTCATCGCAGGGTTTCATTTTCTAGCCTCTCTCTCTTTAGAACGAACTTTGTACTTGATTTATTTAAAAGTTACTCAAAATTTTGGTGTTTTGTGTGCAGTGATGGGTATGTAGGCATAATTTATACCATAATACACTATTAAACTAACACTTAAAAAATTGTAAACAGCCCTATAGCAGAACATGGCGGCGACTAGTTTTTCTTGGTTTTCATGTATATATCGTAATGACACAAATTGAAGAAGACAAAAATCGGCATCCAACTATGGAGCAATATTTATTATACGGGGTAAGGTTAAAAAATATTTAAAAAATTAACCTTATTTGCGAAATATCACAATCTGCAAAAAAATATTTTGACACTCACTATGCTATTTTTAAAGAGTTCAAAAAGACATACAATTTGACATGTAACTTAAGGTTGTACTAAAAAAAACAATGAAAATACGAGCCTGGGGAGTTTTAGCTGGTGGACCCTGTATAGGAAACCAGATCAAAACTGCATATTCCAACTTAGAGCGAACAAGGGAAAAGTATAATGTTTGCAAGGTACCCAGTCGTCTGAACTGTACAGTTTCTATATATAAATCCATAGGATTTGTAAGACGAATTGATAGTGTTCAATATGTGACTGCAAAAGGTAGATTTGCGGTCAAAGATTACACTGAGGTCCCTGAACTCATCCACCCCGTTCAAAACCATACAGTTAACATTATATTGATGGTTAACTATATTGTGTTTTCTGGAGAAAGAGAGAACAAAACATTTGGAAACATTGAGATTTAAGCGATTAATAAGACACCATGTATTTAGATAATTATTAAGACCATTTTGGAGTAAAATACAGTCATTTGGAAAAGTTATTGTATTGAATAGTTTAAGATCATCGGCAAAGATGAGGTTCAGACTTTTAAGTGAGTCAGGAAGATCATTTATGTACATAAGAAACAGAAGAGGGCTCAGATTCGATCACTGTGGGACTCCAGATAAAGGAAAGAAAGGAATAGAAATGTAGTTCGCAAAATGCACTCTATTTGCTCTAAATGACAGATATGAGTAAAAAAACCGTATCAAAGAGGAAGAGAAGCCAAACCATTCCAGCTCATTCAAAAGAACAAAGTGATCAATTTGATCGAAAGCCTTCTGAAAATCAGTGTAGATAACGTCCACCTGACTAAGTCAATCCAATGCTTCAGAAACGACTTGCGAGAAGCATGCTAAGTTAGTGATAGTAGATCTCCCACACATAAATCCATGKTGAGTGGAAGATATAGACTTATTGATATACAAATATATCTGCTTATAGACGATACCCTCAAAAACCTTCACAAAGTTACAAATTAGGGAGATAGGACAGTAATTTTCAATTTGGAAAATTCTGCCCTTTTCTATTATAGGACAAATGCATGTTTTTTTTCCATATTTAAGGAAAGACCGACGAACATAGAGCAAGGTTAGATGTATGAAACAGTGGAACAGCAAACACAGAAGCGCAATCTTTTAAAGGAAAGCTAAAATTGCCGTCCACTCCAGCGGTCAAAGAATTTTTGAGTGTCTCAGAGCACCACAAATATCATCCTTAGAGATGGCATTCTACATGAACAGAAGTGGGGTAGGATTTGGACTTAATGTTAACATTTGAGTCAGAATCAATATATACATTACTGAAGAAATTAGCAAAGGCATTCACAACATCTTGTGGGTTGGATAGCTCCAGATTACTATACGTCATAATGCCAGGAATTCTAGTGTTACCCTTTTTACACTGAATATAAGACCATAGCTTACTTGGATTGTATTTTTTACACATTTACACAATTTAACAATACAAAGTTTTAAGTAATATTTAAATACCTACTATTACAAATTTGCAAGTACAGGTTTAAATTAACTCTGAAATAGAAACTGTCATAATCGAAATAGAACTATTTGATCATTCGAGTGAATTCCTTTTCCTTAGGAAATGTACAGCTAGTTGGGCACAAATTTCATAACAGAAATTAAATTGGTATTGTTATTTTAGTTTTGAATAGAAATTCCATTTTATTTAAGATAAATAGTCTTACTTCCATTAGGCAGTGAAACATAGAAATATAATGTATTTAAATGACATACATACAGGACTTTTTGTTGAATAAAAAGTAACAAGGTGTTCCATAGGACTATCAATTTTGACACCCTGTATTTTTTAAATGAAGCGTTTTTCAGAAATTTGTCAATAGCAAAATCGTCATATTTTGGCCTCAAGAATCTAGGGTTAACGGGATGACCTACTAATTTACAACACCCTGTATATAGTACACACAATTTCATATTATTGAGGCTGAAAGCAATCATCCTTGTATACGCATAATACTATTTTACTACTTCAAAGGCCCCAAACTTGAAGGTTACTCTGGGTTTTGTTTTCTACAGTAGCTAGGTAATAAAGATCTTCGATCAATTGACCAACGTCAACGTTACAAATTGGGTCTCTAACGCTTTTCTTGCTTGAAATTAAGTTTAATTAGGTAAATTTTGATTCTTAGGACTGAATATATACAGGGTCCGCCACCTAAAACCTACAACCGTAAGTTATATGTCAAATTGTAGGTCTTTTTAAACTCTTTAAAAATAGAATATTGGGTGTCCAAACATTTTTTTTTGCAGATTATCATATTTTGCAAATAAAGTTAATTTTTGTAAATATTTTTTTAACCTTACCCCGTATAATAAATATTGCTTCATAGTTGGATGCCAGCTTTTATTTTCTTCAGTTTGTAATGCGTAATTTTTACTCCTTCTTAGTGAAAAACAAGAAAAACTATTTGTTAATAGGGTTGTTCAGAATTTTTTAAGTGTTATTTTAGTAGCTTATTACGGTACAAATTATGACTACATACCCATCACTGCATACAAAACCCCAAAATTTGGAGTAACTTTCAAATAAATAAAGTACAAAGTKCGTTCTATAGAGAGAGAGGCTAGAAAACGAAACACTGCGGTGAGGCTAGTTTGGTTTTCTACATCACGCACTAGCCTCATCGCAGGGTATCGTTTCCTAGCCTCTCTCTCTGTAGAACGAACTTTGTACTTTATTTATTTAAAAGTTACTCCAAATTTTCGGGTTTTGTGTGTAGCGATGGGTATGTAGGCATAATTTGTACCGTAATAAGCTACTAAAGTAATACTTAAAAAATTCTGAACAACCCTATTAACAAAAATGGCGGCGAATAGTTTTTCTTGTTTTTCACTAAGAAGGAGTAAAAATTACGCATACATGGTAAAGGCACAAAATGAAGAAAATAAAAGGCGGCATCCAACTATAAAGCAATATTTATTATACGGKGTAAGGTTAAAAAATATTAAAAAAAATTAAGTTTATTTGCAAAATATGATAATTAACAAAAAAATATTTTCGACACCCAATATTCTATTTTTAAAGAGCTTAAAAAGACCTACAATTTCATATATAACTTAAGGTTGTACCTAACAAAATAAAGAAAATATGAGCCCGGGGAGTTTTAAGTGGCGGACCCTGTATGTGTTAATTTTCGTAAATCGTGCATGAGTGTTTTGCGTCGTTGTATGAATGTTACATTTCGATATCATGCATTTTTTATGGCCTTCATTTGTTTTTTGTCATTTTGTTAACCACATTAGGTAGTGTTTGCTTTAATGGAGTCCTTTATCACGCCTTCAAATTTTCGCGGGCTTGCTAGACCATGCGCTGTTGGCTTAACAGCACGTTCAAAATAACCAATAACGTCATTGCTGGAAGGACGCGCTGACGCGCAGGTGCAGGCGCAAGTTTTGCAAATGGCGTCTCGTTTGGCTGGCATCACTAAAAAATGTGCAATGCAGTGATTGTGGTCGTTCATACTCGTAACTAGGTAAATTGGTGGTGTATATTAATTGCATCTGTAAATAAGCGTGTTACTAATACAATACTGTTGTTTTTGTAATTCATATTGTGCAAATATCTATGTGTCTACTATGCCTTACTTTTTCCCTTCTGCATTTTGGCAAGAAAACAAGAGTGTGGATTTAATAGTTAGCACCTATTATTTCAAATACTAGAACATATTTCAAAATTCTGATGTGCAAAATGAAGTTTGTTCTTGCATTGCTGTATGATTCACATGTTTGCCACCTTTGGAGTTTTGCTATTACGTCTTGACAGTTGTCCCCCATTGTACAAGCATAACCAGCACACACTGCACGAGCTGTGTTGTTTATATTTACTGTTGTTACAGGCTAATAAACTGTGTGCCACAATACACCTGCTGCATCGCATAGCAAAACCAAAGCTGCGTGTTCTGCTTGCTCTGTCGTACCACTGTTCAAAGATATTGCCAGATATTCTATGGTCAAGTACTATAAACAGGTAAGTTAAACCAGAGCTGTATAAAATACTTTACTTAATTACTAAGATAGATATTGTAGAATATTGCATATTAAAATTCAATAAGAAAAAACGCAACCACGTGCAGGTACAGGGTGTTCATTTAAAATAATAAAGTTGGCTGCTACAGGGCTTCTATAAATGATTCATGCAACATGTTGATTTCTGAATACTGAAAGTACTGAAAGTTGCAGATCACACCACAGTAGAGGTGGTATGCAAATACTGGACCTATTATTTGATAACAGGTATCAGCAAGCAGTTCTGGKTAACAGGTATGRATTGTCTAAATACTAGGTTCGGCAAATACTTGTATCAAGGAGGAAGAATATTCTTCCTCCTTGACTGGTATTGCCCATTGGTTGCTGGATATCATATATGTTATATTACCTATATACATGAAAGCAACGGTCAGGATCTGTACTACCCGGCTTATTGTTGAGTGGTGGAGATAGCTATTATTTTATATCGTCTACCTACCATTTCCATACCGCCTATGCAAGTTTAGCGCTTGGCATGCTGATATCTGATACCTGTCTGTGTTGGTACCCTGTTAGCGTCGTTAGCATATTATGCTGTTTCTGAATGTTCTGTATAGAACCACACAGTTTGGATAAATAATTCGCTATCAACGAACAAAGTAATCTTTTTACTATTAGCTTAGCTGTGAATTGTATAGTTTAATGCTAAATAATGTTGCATATACCCGAATAAACGTTGAAAAAATTTTCAAATTACTTTCTTACGATATAACGAAAAGTAACTAGGTACATATTATGTACATCAGAATTATAACGATACCTAATAAAACAACGTAATTTAAAAAATACTGATGCCAGCTATCAGACAAAGCCATTTGCATTTTGATATTAAAACTACTTTTCGACATTTCTAATTTATTGTACCTAAAAGTTGCAGTGGTTTTGGTGGTTTACGATTTGGCAAATCACCACCTTATGTCAGCATTATTTTGCAATACATGTCGCCAAAGATGTCGCACTGCATGTATGTCCCAGTCTCAGCGTCAATCAGTCAAAGTACCTAAGCCGCTTTTCTGTAGTTCAACATTTGTCGCTTATTCCTTAGCAGATAAGGTTATTTGGTTATTAATGGAAAATCAGAATGAAGACTATACCTAGTATTTTATAACAGGTATTAAGTTATAACAGTTCCGAAAATATCTTTTACCGCAAAATACTGATTTTCATCACCTCTAGCCCACAGCACCGAAATGTGACCTTTCTACAACCTTAAAGTTGATTATATCACAAAACACTACAGAATATCTTGAATATACACACTCGCACATGTTTTCTCATATTAGAATATATCAAATAATTCAAAAATTGACAGATGACAAGTATATGTCATTGTGTTCACTTTCCTGAGAGGCCGCAAACTGATTCAATTGATAATTTATATAAGCGCCCTCGATGCATGGATCATTTATAGAAACCCTGTACTTCTGTTTTAATATTTTCTCCACTATTTATATGAATTACCCTGTACCTATACTTATATCATTTTCAACATTTAAAGCAGCAGTTCACAAATTTTTTTCTCTCCAATACTCTTTAGTGACACTGTTCATTAATGAGTAAAATTTTATTTTTAGACTGAAAAGTTTTATTTAAATTTGGTATCAATGTGGTTGGTAATGGAGCGTTATCGATTACTGGTTTTCTAGTTCGATCTGTCTTTTTCATGGGAACTGTTTCCTGCTTGGTTTCCCTTGTTCGAGTCATTAATTTTTTACGTTTTAAGCAATTTACATCAAAATTGTTCAGTTTCATACAGCAGAGCTGCCGTTCAAGATTCTGTTTTAACGGGGGGGGGGGGGGGGGGAATTCGTTTTCTAGGGTTAAAATTTAATTTTTAGACTGAAAAGTTTTATTTTGACTTTGAGTTTATATAATAGATTTAAATATATGTAAATGTGTTTTTAAAGAATTTGTTTTTGCAGTATCTATATCTGACTATTAAGGTTAGGTCAGGTCAGAAATTTTAAAAGGATTTGGTGGCATTTTAGTCTGTCCTGTAAACGATAATCCACAATCTAATTACTTTTTTTTTAAATTTGTATATCGTCGTAGTTGGTTATTTTTAAGGATTAAATGATCATTTTCTTATCTTAAAGTTGACATAGGTGCAGTCTATATTCATGTTGAGGTGGGATACAATAAATTTATATATGTGGTTTAAATTTTTAGGTATTTTTAATAAAGTGGATTTGAAAGTAATAATTTTCATTAAATTTTATGATTAAGCTCTATTAATTATCCTCCATCTCCTATCCAACTATCCCTAAACTTTTTATTTGCACCTTTGGATAACAATAATAGAGCAAATACGCTGATACTGTTAATCGAAAATAGTTACTGTTTCCCTTAACTGTAGGAATAGTGAAAAATGGGACTGAAAATATATGATGGAAACCATATTAAAATTAAAATTGCAGTATGAACCTACACTAGGACAGGGGTCGGCAACCTTTTTTGGTCGCGGGTCAAAATCAACCAAAATGCAAGTATTAAAGAGACATTTGGGTCAAAGATATTTTCGTATTAAAACAGCATTTTAGTAAATAAAAGATATATTCTATTAAGAAAATAATTACAAACATAGTTGAATAAACTTAATTTATAAACTTTCTCTACGATATCAATATGGCTACCCTGATATTGAACTTGTGACGTCAATTTAGTCAAGCCTGGTTTATAGTTAGTCGTTTTAAGTCGAACACAAGCATCTGAATTTTCAATAGTTAATCTGCTCCCTTTTTTGCTTAAGTAAATTTCATTTGTGAAAATATGTGCTCACATTTATAAGTGGACCCGAATGTGGACAAAATGGCAAAGCCAATTTTTTTTAATGATGAAAACTTCGTAGGAGGTGATGACCAACATGTTAATATCATGAGAAAATGATTATCTTCTGTATTTTCCAAATCGTTCTGCAATTTCTTGAATTTATACGTCCATAATGTTGAACTCTTAAAATCAATCATTTTTAAACTAAAATTGTCAATTCTTAGATATTCAAAATACTGCAAATTTATAATATTTTCTTCTATTTCATCTGGCTTTATTATAAATGTAAACATTTCTCCATGTTTCTTAAAACTTTGAAACCGACTTTCATATTCAATTTTAATGACCGAAATCCAACTTTCGAGCATATATAAATTGCGTTCATCAATATTTTCTTTTTCATGTTCCCTTTTTAACAAGGGAAAGAAATGAAATTTTTTAGTTTTTATGTCAGTTTCAAATAATATCAATTTTGAAGTAAAACTCTTCCATTCCTCATACATTTTCAAATTTGTGTGGTTATTTCCTTGGAGTCGTACGTTGAAATCATTATAATGGTTCATTATTTCTGTTAAGAACAAAAGTCTTAAAAACCATTGTTTATCATTGAGTTCGAGATCATTTTCACCGATTTCGTGAAGAAATATTTGTATATCATCAAAACACTCTACAAATCTATTAAGAACTTTGCCCCAACTTAACCTTCATATCAGAATGTAATAACAAATTCCCATATTTTGATTCAATTTCCTCCAAAAAGCCTTTAAAGTGCCTGTGTATCAATGCTAATCGTGCTATTATCATGTTTATGATCTTAATAACTTTTTCCATTATATCCTTAAGTTTTTGTGTAGATGCCTTTGCAAATAAATTTTCTTCATGTATGATACAATGAAACGATAAAAGTGAACGGCAAAGTTTATTTTCCATTAGTTTTACAATTCCAACAGTTTTTCCTCTCATACTTGGAGCACCATCAGTTGTTATGGAAAACAATTTACTTTTCAAATCCAATACTTACCCATTTTTGAAATTTGTAAGCTCTTGTACTTGACGAAAAATATCAGTGCCTTTGGTGGTGTCATTCATTGAAGCAAGAACGCATAGTTCTTCATTGACATTCGAGCTAGTTATTGATGCAAATGTAATAATTATTGCAAGCCTAAACAATACTGTTTATGTCGGTACTTTCGTCAACTGCAATGCTAATTATGTCACAAGATAACAAATCATTTTTGACCTGTTCATCAATATTCTTGGCCATATCTTCAACGTGACGCTGGACTGTTCTAGCTGACAATGGCATTTCTTTGATTCTCTCAATTATTTGTTTTTTGTTTGCGAAGTCATTAAATAAGTGTTCGGAACAATATATGAATGTGTTTTTCAAAAACTCGCCGTCTGTAAATGGTTTTTCATTGATACCAATGCCAAGAGCTGCAACAAAGCTGGCAGACGTAGCGTGATTGTTGCTGGTAACAAAACTCTTTAAGAATTTATTTTGTTTTCCAAAATTTAATACACGTTTAGCAATGTATTCAGATTTACCTTCATTTGCCATTTCACTCACATCTTTATGTTTTGAGTGTCGCTTAATATTATAAGTCCTGGATGTAATTATATCTGTACATAAAGTACATATCAATTTGTCACCGTTTTCAATACACCCACACTTTTCTGTCCACACATCTTGAAATAATCTCTTTTTTGCTTTTTGTTTGTTCATGGCAATATTTTTTAAATAATAATATTTATTTCACTAGATCGCTAGGTCAATATTATTGTGCTACTGTACCACACGTGCTATAACTATAACTGGCATACAACATACAACTGAGATAACGATGTGTGAGTCCAGGAATGGTGCAATTTGTTCGGACAATGTTGCTGCATTCCGCATACTATCAGCCGATTCCATATCCAGTCAGGCGAGGGTGGGGCTTTAACTGATATTTTTATATGTTATACTGGATTCAAATGTGGCACTTTCATAACTTTGCAACAAAAATTTTTTGGGAAAAAAATGTGTATTTTCGGAACTAAAGTTGAAATTACCAAATGGGTCACTCTGTGACCCACTGGTCATAGGTTGCCGACCCCTGCACTAGGTCCAGTAGTAGTAGTGTAATAATGGAGTTTTTTAAATCTTTGTAAATCATGACAGTTTTTATTGAAACTCTTTTTTGACTTTTTCATCATTATGGAAATTGTGTTCGTTTACTTTTTAACTGGACTAGAGTGTACCCACCAGAGGTTGAGATCTGCTGATTTAAAGCATTCAACATGTCACACTTTCCATAAAAAAATATATTCTCAATTTGTAAACTGTTTCATAATCATTAAAATGTTTTGTTAGATTTACTTCCTCCTTTTCCTTCCTCCTCTTCGGTGGTATATATATATATATATATATATTATCAGAAACCTATCTACCTCTAAAGGTGTAAGGTATACACTTAATATATTTATCCTATCCTATCTTATACCACTATGAGTCCAAATTTAAATTAATCGCACACCCTGCAACAACCACAACCAAACTGAAACTTAACTACAATTCATTTATATATAAAAATATCCTCCAATTAACTATTAAACACAACATACATATTAGCAAATTAACTCAAAGCACCCACATTATCAATTATTATGTACAAACTTTGCCCATTCTTTTTTATCCCCAGCCAAAATTTTTGCTTCACGCCATGTTTTTCCCTTCTCCTGTATAATATTTGCCACACTACTATTCCACGTTTCCTGAGGTCTGCCTCTCTTCCTCCTACACACTATTTTTGCGTCCCACACTTGTTTCACTTGTCTGTCGCTTTGCATTCTAAACAAGTGTCCCAACCACTGAAGCTTTTTCTTTTTTACACTGCCTAGGATCGATTGCACATTTAGCTCGCGTCTTATCTCTTCACTTTTGATTTTGTCCATGATCGTAACACCCTTTACTTTTCTTAAAAACTTCATTTGTGTCGCTTGTACTTTGCTTTTAAGCTTGTTAGACAGCACCCATGATTCGCACCCGAACATTAACGTAGGTTCATATATTGTTCTGTACACCGTAAGTTTTGTTGCTCTTGAAATTTCCTTTTTGTACAAAAATTTGTTATTTAATGCATGATATAATTTAACCGTGTTTCCTATTCGATGGTTAATTTCCATTTCGCTGGACCCATTCTGTTGGATTATGACTCCCAGATACTTGAATTCACTCACTTGTTGTAAAGGTGTGTTGTCAATTGAAATGTCGATAGCTTTCTCACCTTGGGACACTACCATTACTTTTGATTTTGTTAAATTGATCCTCATTTTGTATTTATCCAACACACCCTTCCAAATATTTAAATTATGTTTCAATTCATTCTCCCCTGGAGCAAATATCACCAAATCGTCTGCAAAAGCACACTCCGTCATATAAATTGGCTGCAAATTCCTGTATCCTACTAATAGTTTTTTAACGAATGGCTTACACTCTCTAATTATTTCATCCATAAAAATTATGAACAACAGTGGACTCAAAACCCCTCCTTGTTTTAGTCCATCGTTAGTTGTAAAGCAATCAGTCTCTCTCCCTTTTATTCTAACGTAGTTTGTATTATCAATATACATACTTTTTATTGCTCTAATAAGATTCTTACACACTCCCCTCTTTGTCAAAATGTCCCATATTTTATCCCTTGGAACACGATCGAACGCCTTCTCTAAGTCTATGAAACACATGTAAACTTCTTTATTTTGGCTATTAGCTTTTTCAATCACTTGCTTAAGACTAAAGATATGGTCTTGAATACTGTGGCCTTTTCTGAAACCACTTTGCGATGGTCCTATTTTTGTGTCTATTAAGCTTCTTAGTCGTTCTTCCAATATTCTTTCGTAGATTTTCCCGGCTATACTTTGTAGAGATATACCCCTATAATTTTGGCAATCTAGTGCATCCCCCTTCTTATATACAGTCACAATTACACTTACTAACCAGTCCCCTGGTACTTTTCCATTAACCCATGCTTTCCTACATACTTCCAATAGCATTTCAGCTCCTTCAGTTCCCATATTTTTAAGCATCTCTGGTACAAGATTGTCGTGTCCAGGAGCTCTCCCATTTTTAATTTTTTTCAGTGCTAATATCAGTTCATGTAATGTTGGTTCGTCATTGTCAGTTTCTTCAATCTCAGCAGTGTATTCTCTTCGTACGTCTTGCTCTACTTCTTGCCTCTCTACATTTAACAGATCTTGGAAATATTCTTTCCATCTACCCAACACCTGTTTTTCATCTGTTAGTAATTTGCCGTCTTTGCTCTTTACGTGATTTAAATTAAATTGCTTTTGCGTTCTGAAACTTTTCAGTATTCTGTAGAATAATTTAACGTTTCCTTTGCAGTCCAAGTCCATTCTTTTTCCAAAATTTTCCCATGACGTTTTCTTTGCTTGTAATATCATATATTTCACTTTAGTTCTTTGTTCTTTRTATTTTTGATATGATTCTTCAGACTGTTCCCTTAGATAKTTCWGCCATAATTTCTTTTTTGCTTTGACATTTTCTCTTATTTCCTCACTCCACCATTCTGTCTGTTTTCGTGCCTTGTTTATTCTGGATGTACCACATGTTGCTCTAGCTGCGCTTCTCAAGATTTGTTTAAAAATTTGCCAGGTTTCTTCTACATCTAAGTGTCCTATACTTTCTGCAGCTTCTTCACAATTTCGCTTGACAATTTCTTTGTATTTTTCTGCACAATCACTCTCTTTCAGTTTGTACGTTTTAATTTTCGTATACTTTATGACTGGCTGTTTATTTTCATCTTTTTTGTCTGTCTTTTCTAAACTTTTAATTTTACATTCTAGTAAATAGTGGTCACTATATATTTCCAGACCTCTCTTAACTCTAACGTCGTTTATTAGAGATCTATTTTCCTTTTCTATAATTATATAGTCTATTATCGATTTTTCTCCTCTACTTTTTACCACTCTTGTGTACTTATGTATGTCTTTGTGCTTGTAGAAAGTGTTGGCAACCAACATTCTATTTTCTCTGCAGAAATCTATGAGGCGCTCGCCGTTGTCGTTTCTTATATTTTCTCCATATTTACCTACAATGCCTTCAGTAAAGTTGTCAGCTCTTCCGACCCTCGCATTTAGATCCCCAACAATTATTTTAATACCTTTACTCCCATCTACTACCCTCAATACATCGTCCCAAAACTTATTTTTTGTCTGCACTGTAGCATCTTCGTTGGGTCCGTAGCCGATTATGATGGTGTAATCATTTATTCCTACTTTAATTTCTAGCGTCATTAGCCTTTCATGTATGCATTCCCATTTCTTTATTTTAGTATTCCATTCCTTTCTTATTATGCAGGCTACTCCCCCTCTTGCCCTTTCCTGCTGTTCTACACCACTATATATTAGTATGTGCCCCCCATCTAGTTCAAGCATACCTTGCATTTTCTTTTTAGTTTCTGTAAGTGCAAGTATATCAAGTCCTGCCTTTACAAATTCATCAGTTAGCTCTTTCTCTTTTCCGCTCATTCCTCTAACATTCCATGTTCCAATTTTCCATATATTTATTTTGTGATTTATTACAGCTAGCATATCTACACTTGTATTATTTAATTCCTTTACTATCTCTTTTCCTTTTCTTTGTATGCTTCTTATATTCCCTGTTGCAATTTTGTTCAAATTGGGATTTTCCAGTTCATGTCCTTGTACGTGCCGAGTCATTTCCTTTTGTCTCACTACTCTTAATTTTAGTTTTTTGTCTTTCTATTTTTGATTTTTTGATTATCTTCCTTTATTTTACCTTCCTCTCTATCCCATGTCCACATTTTTCCGTCTATTGTTATTTTCTGATAGCCTATTTTGACTGTTCTACCTTTTCTCTTTTCTTCTGTTGCTATACCGCGCAATTGACTTTGTATTTCCAATTCTGCCTTGGTTAAATCATGGTTTATATATATTTTTCCATTTCGAAAGTTTCTAAGTTTGTTTTTATTTTTCATTATACTCTCTTTTTCTTTCCAGTTGTTTAACTTCACTTTATACACTGTAGTTCCCAATTTATATATTTCCTTTGCCGTAGCTTCGACGTGTAATTGTTTTGTTAATATCCCGTTTAAACCTTTCTCCATATCCTCCTCATTAAACTCAATCCCATTTATAATTATATTGTTTCTTCTGCTATCTTTGTCTATTTGTTGAACTGTGTATCTCAGATGTACAATATCAGATTTTAATTTCTCGTTTTCTCTTTTTAGCTCTTTGTTTTCCTGTTTTATTCTAGCTATTTCTTCTTGATATTCCTCTTGATTTTTCCTTATTTCCTGAACTTCCAATATAAGCATTTCCATCATTCCCGTTAGGTTGTCCAATTTATCCTCATTTTTCTTGGGTGGTGTTCTCAGAGTCTTCCTACTTCTTTTTGTTAGTTCATTAACCACCTCATCCCCTTTTCTTTTAGAATCTTCAGACGTAAAACCATCGCTTTCTTGAGAGGTCGTTGCTCTTATTACTCTTTCTTGAGAGGTCATTGCTCTTGCTATTTTGTTTGGCTAAAAAGTCGTATAAATTTTGCGCACTATCTTTCTAGGTTTTGTGCACTGTTTTTCTCGTACGATATCTGCGATGCGCTCCGATCCGCTGCGGCTCGTTGCAAGGCCTTCAGAGACACGTTCACTTATTATATTATTATTGTTATTTATTAGTGGACTCTCAACACTGTATCGCCACTTTATTTACTCTTCGTGATTACACTCTACAGTTTCACAATCGTCCAAATTAATACGCTCGAAATGTCCTTTATTTTGGATTTAATTTCGGAGCCTCAATAACGCGTGTTCACGGGCTTAGTATCACCACACATGGTATATAAGTATTATATATCAATGATTTTAATTTGCCGAAGGGTAATTAATAAGTTACTGGTTATGCGGCAATAGGTTGGGCAAAAAAGAAACGCTTTTTTAGCTAATAGCTGATGAAGTGTCAAATTTGATCCGATATATATAGGCATTAGCTAAAAAAGCAGTTTTTTTGCCCAACCTATTGCCTCATACCCTGTTACTTATTAAGTATTTTATATATTTTTTTAACTTAAAAATTAATTTTTTTTCTTCCTCCATTATTACAGTACCAGAAGAACTAACATAATGCAAAGAAAGTCATTTTATTTCAGCTTACAAATGAAATAAACAAATTTAAAAATTGAGTATTATACAATAAACAATAACTGCAACAAGCTGAAAATAAAAAAAATCCATAATTTTTTTTATAAACTAATTTAACTTGCAGTGAGTATGATAAATTTCAAAGCAGGAAATAATGCACTAACCAACATTGCACTTCTAGTAAATACATGTAAACAGTAACTGAGTTTTTTATTGTTTCTGCATACATCTCTTTCGAACTTCCTTAATGGCCCCATTAAGAATACTAGCTTTTTTAGTAAAATGTTGTACCATTAATTGATACAGTGCTTCTTGTATAGAATGTTCTGGTGTGTTTATAGTCTTTCAAGTGGTGTAATTTTTCATCATTTGGTGTGTTAAGTGATTTAAAATTTTTCTAAAGGCATTTTTTTGTCATTTCTTGAATAATAATGTGTATTCAGTAGAATCACATCGAGCAGAGTTATTTCCAAATTGCTTGAAAAATTATTTTACCAGCAATTTGTTGGCATTGCAGGGAAGTTTTGGATGATGAGCAGCATGTATTCACTCGGGGTAGATCTGTGGTTACTAATTTACTGATATGTTAACTTGATTTATCCTTAGAAGGGTTACTTCCAGTTCACCAACAACACCAAAAAACAGATATGACTATAAAAGGTTATCACAGTTGACCCTAAAAATTTATGAGGCAAAAGATAGCAAATGCACAGTCGTGTACACATTACACATTACACGTAAACATTTCAGTTTAGTTCAGTTCCTTTTCAGCTAATCATATCTGAAATAAAAATCTGTTATAGCTACTTATCAATAACACGGGTTTGGTGAAAACTGAAAAAAAGTAATGTCAACAACACATGGTCAGGGAGGTACTGACCGTGTCAACCTAATATGGCCGTAGAGGTTATGTTCATAATTTTCTTCGGTATATAAAGGAGCTGTTTTAATTATTAAGACTAAAAAAATAGGTATCAGACAGACAAAAAAAGGGAGTTAATAGTGCATTTTTATTGAGTTCAAACTATGTCTACAGCTCATCAGGAAGTAAGTTTAAAATTGATTGCAAAATTTGTGCTGAACCAAGCGGACAAACAGACACGAAAAAGAGTTGATAAAAACGTGTTAAAAAACATCTTCAATGTGGGGGGATGTAGATTTGTTAAAAGCAATTTATGCAAGCGTTTTACAAGAACTGATATGCTATTCATACACATAGTAACAATAGATATATTGCCCACATGTTCAGGAACACTCTATATAGCTTCTTTACTTGTATTTTGCAATCAATTCGATCCCAACAAAATTGGGTCTACTTGTATAACATACCTACTTTAAATGTTCATTGGTTATTGTTCATATAACATATATAATTTAATAGAATGGTTACAATTACACAATTAATAACCTAATTCTATTTGAAGATCTTAATTTAAAAGCACTTTGTATACAAAGTGATTCTCTAAGAGTACAAAGGGGCTGTATCTTGAAAACCCCTCACACTATCGCTTTGCGTAAAAAAATTTTCTGACTATAAACGTACCGGAGAAATTCACAAAAAATATTTTGAATTTTCAATGGTTCCCACTAGGGGGTGTATCTGATATTGTTACAAATGAAATGCAAATGGAACGAAACTACTTTTGAATGAATTAGGAAATTAGTTATATGTGGCGTGTACGGCTGGCCCAGATAGAAATGCAACGAGCAAATTACAGTTAGGGCCTTACCGACTTTTTTCCTTAAAATAAAATCCCTTTCGTTAGAGGGCGCTACCGCAGATGTGTTGTTACATTGAGACCCTCAAGAGCGAAGAGCTGTCTGGTATTTGTGTGGTCCATCTGTCGTAAATTTTATGGGTACAAAGCAATTAGAATTTATTGCTTTTCTCCTTAGCGGATACATTTCTGGATACTATTTGTTGCACTAGAACCTGAGTATTACTGCATGGCAAGGTAAATTTTACTTCATATTAACAAAATTTGAATAAGTAAATAATAACCGGAAACATTGATTGACGTATTTTTGAGAACAAGTCAACCAACGCAGGAAATAAACTGTCATACTCGTAATTTTGTGTTTATAAATACATTTTTTTAATGATATGGGAGGGAAAATGTTGGCGACAATTCTAAAAAACGCAAGATAATATGTGAAAAAAATAGCAACGTATAGCGTATAAGACGCATGGTATTTAATGACTACGCCTGTTATTGGCATTTCCGTCTAAATTTTCCTTACCTACATTAGATCTTAGATCACGCTTTTCCTTTTGCATCCGAAAGTAGGTAAAATTGTTTAACCATTACTGTAGACCACAAAACTTTTAGGCAGAATAGAATGGCCTATAACTATTTTTTCATTCGAGTTTTCAGTTACTTAATTCAAGTTATAACTGTTTAATATAAATGATACAAAGTCTCTTGACATAACTTAGCCTATGTACGAAAACTAAGTTAAGCTTCTTGTAATGAATCTTTACCTTTGTTTTTAAGCAAGTTGTTTTTGAAATAATGGGATGCTAAGTCCTGTTTAAGTTAAGCTTCGTTAAAGCATATCTTAAGAAGATGTTTTCGCTTCCATAAATATCTAGAGATTTTCTAGCTTTACGAGCCTAATTCAGAAGTGAATACTGATCCAAATAGACTTGATGTAGTTAACAATTTTCTTAAACAATTTAATATTAGTTTATCTAAATTCTACTCCTGCCATGGTGGTATAGTGTTATATCGTTTCATCCACAATAAAAACAAAATTAGTTTTGAGTCATTCTCAGGTGATTATAGGTTTTCATGAAATGATTGCATTTAATTTTATGCTGGACAAGCGGACAGGTCGTTTTTAATTGGAAGTAATGAGCATTAAAAATACTTTAAAAGTATTAAAATATTAATATTTTTGTTACATACAATACTAAATTATTTATTTAATCGTTATTGCCCCATCGTTACATGCAACAAAAGAATTTCGTTCGGATTTTTTTTTACTCTCCTAATCTCTCCAAGAATCTTTACATTATTACTAAGTAGTACAGTAGTACGCTCAAAGAGAAAAATAAAGCATACGTTAACGAAATTGATATTGATATTAAAACGCATCTGTTGAAAGTTGAAAGCGCCTGCTTTCGAAATGGGCAAGATAGCACTTCACCCACACACTCATTTATTTGTTATTGTCAATTGACTGTTTTATAACGTTGTTTACTGCAGAAAATGGTACATCTCTTGAATAACTGATTTGAGACGAATAAGCTAGTAATATTTTTTAATCCGCATTATATTAATATTTAAAAGAAACCTAAAACTTTGGTTATCCGGAAAAGCATTTTATGACTTGAGTGAGTTTTTTGAGTTGACTAGTAGGTAGTTCTAATAAAGGAAAAATTTTTTTTTTCAAGCTGGTTTTCATTGTACTCATGCTCGTTGTAGTTTTCTTACGATTGCTTCCAACGATTTGTATTTCCTATGTTAGTATGCTTACTTTTATTACTATTTCGGTATTTCGCTTTATTTTTTGTTTACTTGTGCTCCGCTGGTTGTAATTCCGCTGCGTTTGTGCACGCCGGTGCAGTTTTCAGCTGTTGGGATTACCTACATGTTAATTTTTAATTAAATCCCACTTGCACACACTGGGCAAGGACCACAGTCATTTATAAACTCAAATTCTTGATATTAAATGTTTAAACTGTTATTTCTGTGTGTACTGGGAGAATAAAGAATATATTCTGTAGATAACTATTGAGGCAGACTGTTAATTTTCATTTTCCTTTGAGAGATAGTTTTGAAATTCTAATTAGAAATATTTAAATATAAATTTTTGTCATTGTAGGACAATTTTTTAAACTAAATGATGCGGCATTTTATTGCACAAAAAAGAAGTTAAGTGCATTTTAATTTAAACAGATAAATTATGCAACAAAAAATATTTTCAAAATTTAACTTTATTTTAAATTTGATTAATAGTCCACTAATGTGTTACAACATAATTGTTCTTGTTCTTCGTACTGTAAATATTTTTGGCTGCGGTAGTTGAATTACCATATAGAATTATACACCTGAATGATCATACCTAAAAATTTGAATTTGAAGGGTGTTTTCAAATATACTGTAATGTTTAACGAAAGCACTTTAGATTAAAAACTAATGTAGCTATACCTTTGAGGAAGCTATTTTTGCTCGCAGTGGCATAATACTTATTAACGTGTAATTATATCTTGCGTAATATTCCTGTTCACAAAAGCAGTCGCCATATTTTTAGAAGAAGCAACTTTGAAGCTATGCGGTAATAAGCACCTCTATTAGGTGGATCAAACAGTAAATAATTATAAAAGTATTTAAATTAAAATCTGTACAAGTAACTTGCATTGAAGAAAACCACGATGGTATTTCTTTAGTAGGTAAGAAATTGCTGTAAACACTTCCTCAAGCTCCCCTGCTGTTACTAGGGGCTGTTTATCTTATTGCAGTGTAATTTATGGCCTCTAACCACTAACGCATTTTAAAAACTTACGGATGTGGAGAAAAGCGGGTGGCCATCGTCCACCTCTCTAGGCGTTTGAAGCAAAAATCTGCCATAGCACCCTCTAGCGATAAGGAGAACTGAAGTAAGATAACGTGTCGGTAACACCTACTCGTTGCAAAAAGGCTTTTGCTGACTGTACATACACTATTTTGTTTATAACTTTGAACCAAGAAAAGCTACCAACCTCGGGTTTTCATCACAGACTTTGCTAAATTGTTTACCCTTCTATTATTTTTTTTTCTGGAAACAAATGAGGATGTTCTTTTTTGTAATTTTGKGTCATGTATACTATTTTGGCTATAGCTTCAAAACTGTTTTTACCACAAAACAAAGTAGGAAAAGTATGTCGTCCTATTAATCTTTTCTTGAAGAATTAAGGAGAATTTTTTTTTAAATTGTGTCTTGTGTGTACCTTTGGTAATTAACTTCAAAATGAAAAATGATGCTTAAAGTTTTCACCATTGTCTTTCTTAGATAACAGCCTACAAAATGAAATGATAAATATTTTACTGTTCTATCTAAGTTTTTTGAGAAATCAAGGAAAGTATTTGCAAATGGCTCAATCTACTGCTATTTAGAGAAACCAGTTTTGAAACAATTTACTTTTACTATTGATCCCCTTGAAATTCCTTCTAAAATCAATCCTAGATTGTTAAATTTGATTGAAGCATTAAAAAGATGTAGCATCTAAAAGTATCAAGGTTATTGTTCTATTTATACATTGCTGTTGCTGTTTGGGACAATTGTAGAACTGAGATACAAGAAACAATGGAACAAAAAAATATCTAAAAACTGGTCTTCGTACTTGCACCTCAATTCTCGAGCTGTCCGCAAACAAACTTATTTATTTCACAAAGTTTAATAGTGTTGTAGTTGGGAATAATAAACATTTCATTATTTTCGCGTGTTTTATTATTTGGCCACCCGATACATAACATTGGCGACGAGTATTTTGCATGTGCCTGAACCATTAATTTGTTTAAAGAAAGGCTCGAGCAAGTGTTTATTGTGAACAACATTATGGTAGCAGACAGAAAACGAGCAATTTTGTTCTGTTTAGATGAAAAGAGTTATAAGCTGTTAAGAGATTTGTGCACTCAAATAGTTTTGCTTCTGAATATCAAAATCAAGAAGACTCTATCTATAATTTACGAAATTTAGAGTTTGATAGTAAAGGAAAAGTCAAGCCTACATATGTTAAGCTGTCGGTAGAAAATATATCTATTAATTGTGAAGTAGATTCAGGGTTCGCACATGCGGCTCTTTCTGAAAAACATTTTCAGAAGCATTTCAAAAATAAAAAAACACTTTATTATTACATGATTATGTAGGTGTAGGCTTCAAACCATTAGATTATTTACTTTTAAATGTAATATTTGAAAATAATGCATACCAGATGAAGGTTTACGTCATTCGAAATGGCAGACCACCTTTAATTGGTAGGAATGCCTTAAAGATGTTTAACTTAGGTTTTTGTAAATTGCAGCATCTTAACGATCATGAAGATTCTTTGACCAAGGTTTCTAAATTAATCGATAAATACAGCATGCTATTTGATAATTCATCGGGTGCATTTAACAAGTGTCAAATTTCTTTATCAGTTAAAGAAGGTACCGTTCCCAAATTTTGCAAAGCAAGACCAGTTCAGTTCGCATTAAAACCTAAAATAGAACGCGAAATAGATCGTTTTGTGAAAAATAAAGTTTTAATTCTAACAGAATTTTCTGAATGGGCTACACTGATAGTCCTGGTTTTAAAATCTAGTGGAAATATATGAATCTGTGGCGATTTTAAAATAACATTAAACCCTAATCTCTGTGTTCAACAATATCCTTTGCCGAGAATCGAATATTTATTCTCTGAACTGCATGGTGGAGATAAATTTTCTAAAATAGACCTGTCGGATGCATATCAACAAGTTTTGCTGAATGAAGAATCTAGGTAACTTGTCACTATCTCTACTCATAAAGGCCTTTTTTCCTACACGCGACTTCCCTATGGAATAACAAGCGCACCTAGTATTTTTCAAAACATTATGGAACAGTTGTTTGCTAATATGGATGGAGTAGTATGTTGCCTGGACGACAAATTAATCACTGGAAAAGATGATAATCAACACTTGTTACGCTTAGAAGCAGTTTTAAAGCGCCTCAGTAACTGTGGCTTAAAAGTAAAAAAAAGAAAAATGTGCATTTTTTCAAAATTCTGTTCACTATTTGGGGCATGTTATTGATTTTTGCATAAATCTGAAGAAAGAGTTCTAGCTATAAAAAAAATATGCACTCCCTCTAATGTTACAGAACTACAGTCATTCTTGGGTATGGTAAATTTTTATGAAAAATTTATTCCGAACGTTTCAACAGTTTTACAACCCCACTCTATCATTTGTTACAGAAGGACGCTAAATGGCTATGGTCCGTGGAATGTAAGCGTAGTTTTCAGGCAGTGAAAGAAAGTTGACATGGTTTAAGCTCTAAACTAACTAAGTAATTAACAAAATACTGATATGAAACAAATTTTTTTTGATAAGCAGAAATATATGTAGGTAAAGAATAATTTTGTATGTACATATGTTGAGGTAATTTGAAAGGTTGAAGTTTACTTTTTGAGCAGATATTTTCCTTTCATGTATATAACATCAGATAAACTGGACATTAGTGTTGTCTGAAGTTGTAATCTTTGTATTCGATATTCAAATATGGAGCAAACTGAATATATTCGTATATTCGATCAACAGTCAATTTAAAAACTTCAATAGAATAAAAAGTTTTCATTAAAATATCCTCTACATCTTTTAATGTTAAAAATAGGAATGTTGGGAGTGTTAAGCCTTAAGGCCCCTCTAGATTTTAAAGTAGTTCTCAAACTGAATAATATTCAAAATCTGCAGCCTTCCTATCAAGCAGTGTTTTGAAAACCACATTCAATATTGATTTGAGAAGTTTTAAATAATATTAAATGCTCAGAAGTTTGTTACTTTTGTAAATCCTAATAAATAGTAAATGATGATGAATTTTATGTTGTTTGGAGCATGTTAAAAAATTTTCAGTACCTTTTTCTTAAAAATAAAAATTATTTTTTTTATTTCATCTCATCTTTTATTAGGAAAAAAGCATATCTAGAGCTGTCGAAAGATAAATCAGTGGTTTTTTTTGTCTAATTGTGCCATTACCAAATAAAGGTAATAGTAATTATTTATACACATAAACAATTCTGTACAGTTGTAAGAATATTAGAAATGTTTGTCGTATGATCCCAACAAATCTCTGAAGAATTTCTTGCTACAGTGAATTATCAAATAAATAACAAAGGGCCTCTAGTCTGAAATTAACAAATTATTCCAAATTTCATAATAAAAGATAGAGATTTTTTATCAAATAATGCCAATCACCTATATATGTAAGTACAACACATTGGTATTCTTGCAAATATTTTTCGTTGCTATTATTGTAGCTACTTGGGCAAAATTCTAATAAAAACTTTTACACATACGAATCAAGATGATTGAGTGTGGACTGTATGAAACACCTTTTTTTACTTTATGTTTGATACAAAGTCCTTGTTTCATCATTAAAAACATTACATAATAAATATGACTATTTCTGTTAGGTACATTGAAAACTAAAATAAGAATACCAATTTTATTTCTATTATGAAGTATATATCAATATATACATAATTTAAAAGTTTCCCGAATTCACATGCTTCTTGAATTTTTGTGTCAAACAATTATATATGATTCCCTAATATTTTGCCTCTTTAAATATGTTGCACAAATGTATATTCTTCTCAATTTTAAAGTTACCTTAATTTTTCTTACATTCGAAATATTTGCAAATAATTTTAATTTATCTCTTAAAATAGGTTGTGTAAATTTATTTGTTTAGCAATTTCAATGTTACATGAATATATCCAGCACTTGCAATATGTGTACACAATATTAATATGTCCTCTCTATCTATTCTAATGGTAAATGCCACAGCCAGAAAGAGAGAGACAATTTTCATCATCCGAACCAGCTCACTCTGGTGTGCAAACTTGATACAAGCAAAGTCTCATAATGGGAATTGTCTCTCTCTTTCTAATTAGGGCTCTTCATAGTTTGGATATAGAGAGCAAAATGAAATTGTAACACATTTGAAGTGCAAATAAATTCAGGTACCTAGTGTTAAAATGGGGAAACCGATAAAATCATGCAACATACTTTAAGACACAAAATATTAGGGAATCATATTTATTTGTGTGATACAAAAAATCAACAAATGGATAAATGTGGGAAAAAATGTATCTTTTACTTAGAGAACCTTTCGGTGTCAAAAATTGTACATCACAAAGTTTTAAGTAATATGCATTTAAATACCTACTATTACAAGTTCACAAGTTACAAGTTTAATTTAACTCTGAAGTAGAAACTCTCATAATTGAAATCGAATTTGATCATTCAATTGAATTCTCCTTCCTTAAGAAATGTACAGCGAGTTGGGCACAAAATTCATAACAGAAATTTAATTGGTATTTTTATTTTAGTTTTGAATAGAAATTCCATTTTATTTAAGATAAATAGTCTTATTTCCAATGACATGCTGTTCTCCGGGCTGCTTCCCACATTGCTTGTTTGATCTTGACGTTTCGCCACTCATGTCGGTGTCTTCCTCAGAAGTAGCTCTGAAACTGTGTGTGTCCTAGTCTGGTCCGGTTCACCGAAGCGTGAGCGTTGTTGCACATGACCGAATTCCAGATTCGAGGTAGTTTGATGCCTCAGTCTCAGTTATAATTGTTCTTCTGGATTTCAATGGCTTCCTTGTACAATCTCGGCCAGGATCTCGCTTCCTTTGAACATTTGTGCCTCTTCAAATTTGATGATGTGGCCAGTCTCCTCCATTCAGTGTTCTGCCACAGCCGATCTGTCACATTGCCAGTTCCTGGTGTCCCTGATGTGTTCTTTGATGCTCGTGCTGATGTGCCTTCCGGTTTGTCCCATACATAAACCTTCCCACAGCTGCATGGGATGCTATACACAGAGCTGCTTCTGAGGAAGACACCGACATGAGTGTCGAAACGTCAAGGTCTAATAACCAACGTCGGAAGCAGCCCGGAAAACAGCATGTCATCGACAACAACCACGGAAGACTGCAAACCGAAATAGTCTTATTTCCATTATGCAGTTAAACAAAAATAAAATGTAAGTATTTAAATGATATAGCTACAGGATTTTTTGTTGAATAAAAAGTAACACAGCGTTTCACAGGACTATACATAGTGTACGCAATTTCATATTATGAATGCTAAAAGCATTCATCCTCGTATACCCACATGGGCGTACCCAGATTTTGGTCTAAGGGGGGGCAAAGCAGGAATTTCCGCTAGTAAATAATTCAACGTAAATAAAAATGTGCCTTTATCAGATTATGTACCTAAGTAACTAATGAAGTATTTATTCCATGAACAATCCGTTGATTTTCTGCAAGATGACTTAAAACATCTTCTGTGAAGATCCAAATTTTTTATGTTTTTTATATACACTGATTATACAAAGTTCGTTTACTCCTAATTCAATTATTGATGATCTCAGTTAAGAAGCTTTAGAAATTTAAGTTAGGAGTGAATAGGTAGCTAGTAAAGATAAAAAAATATCAAAACTCAGAATGAGGAAACAATCTGGTTGTGAAACAATACCTAAGACTAATGATTTAAGCTGCTGGTTTAATTAATATTAGTTCAACTTAGAAATACAAGTTATAAGCCCCAGCATTATGTGTCCAATTAAATTAATGGTCGTTTTATCTCTAGCAACTTTTACTCATACATCTAATTTTACTCCAATTTCTGCATAATTTTGAACCACCATTTATTATTGTCCTCAAGCGATTAAAATCCTTGATGTATTATGTTCATCTTGCTTGCTGTCATTGAAATGCAAAATAAGGCTCAATATCACAAGAACATATGTTATAAAAGGTAGAAGGATGTAAAGAAAAAATAAAATAAAATAAAATATACATGACTGCTGAAATCTGTGGGAATTAGCAATCAAATGCACAATATAAATTATTACAAATGTAGGTATCCCTTATGATCAATTAATCATTATCGATTAATACTTCAGCGGCAATTTTTATGTGACATAAAAGTAATTTATTGTCTATAAATTTTACTTCATTTATAATTTCGTAAATACATACCTACTTAATTAACTAGCTAAGTGTATGGAAGGCGGAAAGGGCCCAGAGTTGGCAGTCCAGATCCAGGGGCTGCCCCCCCCTTCGGTACGCCTATATATAGGCACTATACGATTTTACTATTTTAGAGCGCCCAGACCATTACGTCTGTCTCGTTTCCACATAAACATGAGGTACAATTAGTTTCAAGTGAGTGCATTGAGTTACAATCCCTATTCCATTATACACCATGCTTTGAAGCAATTGTGACCCTATTGAATGAGGGTTTTCAAGAGCATTCCAATGGAAATTGTGAGTTTTTACGAAACAATTCTTGTCATTTTAACAAGTTGTTTTATTCATATTCCTATATAACTAGTGAAGTAATTTTACAATGAATTTCTTTTCCAAAACCATTCATAAAGAAAAGCATAGAAAATGTCATTTAAAAAACTACATTAAATGAGTAATTTATTTAAAATAACTTAAATGTCAGTTTTTTCTTCGATCAATTGACCAACATCAACGTTACAAATTGGGTCCTCTAACCCTTTTCTTGCTTGAAATTAGGGTTAATTCAGTAAATTGATTCTTAGGACTGAATATAAAATATGTGTTTTGTAAATTGCGCATGAGTGCTTTACGTCTTTATATGAATGTTGCAATTCGATATCATGCGTTTTTTATGGTCATTTGTTTTTTTATTATATGTATTTGTTAACCGCATTAGGTAGTGTTTGTTTTAATGGAGTACCTACCTACCTTCATCACGCACTCAAATTTTCGCGGGATTGCTAGACCATACGCTGTTGGCCTAACAGACGTTCAAAATAACCAATGACATAATTGTTGGAAGGCAGCACTGACGCGCAGATGCAGGTGCAGGGTTTTGCAAATGGCGTCATTTCTCGTTTTGCCGGCGTCGCTAAAAATGTGCCATATAGTGATTGTGGTCGTTCATAATTAGGTAAATTGGTGTATATATTAATTACAACTGTGAATAAGCGTGTTTCTAATACTGCTATGTTTATAATTCATATTGTACAAATATGTATGTGTCTGCTATGCATTACCTATGCCGTTCTGCATTTTGGCAATAAAATAAGTGTGGAGATTTAATAGTTAGCACCCACTATTTCAAATACAAAAACATATTTCAAAATTCTGATGTGCAAAATGAGGTTTGTTCTTGCATTGCTGCACGGTTCAGGTGTTTGCCTCCTTTGGAGTTTTGCTATTATGTTTTGACAGTTGCCCCCCGTTGTACAAGTGTAACCAGCACACACTGCATGGGCTGTGTTGTTCATATTTACTGTTGTTACAGGCTAATAAACTGTGTGCCACAATATACCTGCTGCACGGAATGGAAAACCAAAGCTGCGTGCTCTGCTTGTTCTGTCATGCAACTGTTCAAAGATATTGCCCGATATTCTATGGTCAAGCACTATAAACAGGTAAGTTAAACCAGAGCTGCATAAAATACTTTACTTAAATACTAAGACAGATATTCGTATCCGGGTTTGATGCCGTGGTCGTAGAATTTGTTCTTGACGTTTTGTCAATCATTGTGTTGGCTTCTTCAGAAGGACTCTGACTGATGAAATCATTCATTGTTGTGGCTTATATAGTAGCTGTTCCATTTGGCTGGTTACGTGTATGTCCATGGTTATCGGTTCCGGCCCACTGATCAGGTACTGTCTTCCAAATCCTGCTCAGGCGATAGCGGTCTTCTCTGTTAAAGTTGTTGGGCTGCTTCATTATCTCCAGAGATTCATTCACAATTCTTTGATGGTGATGGCTGCTCCTTGCGAGTGTCTGTACTTTGTCATATTCGATGATGTGTTGTTTGCCTTCTGTTACGTGTTCGGCTGTTGCAGATCTGTCTGTTTGTCCATGTGCTACATCTCGCTGGTATTCTTTTATTCGACATTGTGTGCTGTGTCCAGTTTGGCCGATGTAGACTTTTCCGCACTGACATTGGAGCTGGTAGGTTCCCTTGGTATTTAGCTTCGTTGGTCGCAAGGTGGTTGGTAATGGGGCGTTATCGATCACTGTCTTTCTAGTTCGATCTTTCTTTTTCATGGGAACTATTTCCTGCTTGGTTTCCCTTGTTCGAGTCATTAATTTTTTACGTTTTCAGCAATTTACATCTAAATTGTTTAGTTTCGTACAGCGGATCTAGCTGTGCTGTTCAAGATTTTGTTTTAACGTGGGGGAAATTTGTTTTCTAGTGTTATAATTATATTTTTAGACTGAAAAGTTTTAATTTGGCTCTCTGTATATAATAGATTTAAATATATGTAAGTGTGATTCTAAAAATTTTGTTTTGGAATATTTGTTTTTGAAATTGGGATTAGATACCCCATTATTCTGCGTGTAAATTTTATATTAGTAGTAGTTAAGTTGCTAAATTGTTTACCCTTATATTAATTTTTTTCCTGGAAACAAATGAGAAAATAATTAAATATGCACTTATTGAGGTGTTAGGTGGCTTCACAAGTTTTGAAATGAAATGTATAGTATGGCCAACTGTTTGGAAGTGTTTGTGTTCTTCGTCCAACTTAAAATCGAAACAGGCTCAACCAAAAAGGCACCAATGTAGGAAGAAGAAAAGTGAACACACAATTGGCCCTTATACAGCTCAAAATTATGACTATTTTTCCAGACATGGGTTAAAATTTACATATATTTAATTCACAGTCACTTGTCGCAGTCAAAACAAAAACCTGTATGGAGACAAACACCCGAAAATGTGGATTTGAATAGTATTTGGAGATTTAGCTGCATGCGCCATCGTACGGTTAACATACAAACAATTATAATTAGGAATCTGTTGTGGGTATCTTAAATTACGAAGAGAGGTTTGACAAGCAAACACTAAAAGCTTTAATATATATGTTAAGTGAACAGTCAAATCATTGTACCAAGCCAGCAGTCTTGAAATATCGTGGTGTACCATGGCCATTTATTGGAAAAACAATATTTTTCACATTTATTTAAAAAACCTGAGGATTTAGATATAGAGAAGTGATACACTAATTGAAAGCATATTAAGTCGCCTTTTACTAGTGAGGATACTGTACAGGGCGTTCCATTTGAAAAAAAAAGCTTTTTTCGCAATTTTTCGAAACAGAAAAGATTCAAATCTCAAAGTATTTAGTCAATTTATCGATAAGATATAAATGCCTAAAATTGAAATGTCCTCGTTTTACTTAAAATTTCAATGCCTGCCAGCTTTAAATGTTCAGTTACAAAGATTTAAACGTCATGTGTGACGCCAAAAATAGAATATAGTCATAAACTCTAGGTATAGGCATATGTTAGTAAAAGATGTTTAAAACTGAGTAAGGACTTGAAATCGATAATAATAATTAATATTTTAGATTGATAGAACAGACCAGAAATCCTAAATAGGTAACCAAACTTTCAGGGCAATTCTTTGATAGGTTTTCAATAAATTTTTAATCTGCCATGGACTACCAGACCGGTGCATAATAAATGTAATGAAAAAAGTTGAGCAAATGGCAATATCTGTCCTTAAGGTGATAAAATGGCATAATTAATTTTATTTGTTTTTTTACAGGTCGTTCATGGTACAAGCTTCATGTTTGCACCAACTGTTATTTGAAGGCTGTGTGGCGAAAATTTATCAATCCGTACCACCACTTTGCTGACTGTGTATGCTGCCAACTGTTATTTGAAGGCGGTGTAACCAAAAAAGTTACATCTTAATGGCGCCAATTTTAATTATTGGTGAGTATATCTTAATTACAATATTAAGAAATAGTGTAAGTATAATTTAAAATGTGCTTTTGTGCAATCTCTTATTGCTTTTTCTCCCATTTCTCCTCAGACTTTCTACAGTTTTGAATTTTGATCAAGTTATTACACTATTTAGAGGTAGTACTTTTTTTTAAAATAGAGGTTGTTTGTCACATATTAACAATTAAGTTTATACAGATGCCGTTTAGGTTTATCAGATTTCATGCTATCAGCCGCCAAAATTTTTGAACAAATAACTAGTTTTTTTTGGCATTCTACATCATTCAAAGTAAATATTCATCAGAGTATTGTTTTGATTTATTAATTAAACAATTTAGAAGCAATTTTGTTTTACAATAATAGAATGCTGTTGTTCATAGCAGAAAGTTCTTCGAGGTTTGATGGCGTGGTCGTAGAATTTGCTTTTGACGTTTCGCCGATCACACTGCCGGCTTCTTCAGAAAGACTCTGACTGGTGAAATGATTCATTCATCTACGACACAGCATCAAACTCGGAAGAACTTTCTGCAATGAACAACGACTGCGAAAGCCTGCATTCTATTATTGGATGCCTCTACGGGGAGGAGACCTACCGGAAGACAAGAAGACTGGATAAACCACGGAAGAAGACAAGTCAGCTGATTGCATTTTTGGCTTTTCTACAACGTTGCCGGGACCAGAATGTGACACCAACTTTCATCAAAGTGAAGCATCAACTAAGGACCACCACCGCAGGAAGAATCATCTGCCATACAGAGAAGGCACTAACACGGGAGAGAGTGCGCTACACAGCCTATCAGCTACACCTGGTTTCAACCGAATTATACCAACTACAGTTGGAACTAAGCAGAATTTTTCCTGAACATACATGGAAACAAGTGGGCGGGATCAGTTACGAATACTCAGAGCATCACTTCAACAACGTCACTGAGAAGCAAATCCGGAAGTTTGAGAAACCGACTCACAAAGGAACGGAACAACTGGCACCAGTGTTGGATATAAAAGAGACTGTCATGAACCTCTCCGACCACCAGGTATCACAGGACTAAGCGAAATTTCTATCCAAAGGCTTGAACTTTGTCGTCACTCCGACTAAGGTATGAGACCAGCAGAATACTGAAGAACAAGGCACCGCCACGAAACATCACCAGGGGAGAAGAGATCGCATTGAAAGAGCTTCGAAACAACCAGGATATCATTGTTATACGTGCAGACAAAGGGAATGCAACAGTGGTGATGAATAAGTCTAATTATAACGAAGAAAGAATCAAGACGCTAACAGATCACTACCAAAAGCTGACCAGAGATTCCACAGCGAGAATCGAACGTCTGACTATGAAGACTATCAAATAATCTGCAATATTGGATGAAGATCAAAGATGCCTACTACCAACTGGAACACAAGCTCCGAAACTATGGATTACCAAAGATACACAAAGCCAATATACCACTTCGATCCATCGTAAGCACCTGTGGATCACCGACATATGACCTAGCCAAATATGTTGGCATTCAGTTACAACAGTACGTGGGAGCAACGAAGAGCTATGTGGAGAACTCAGAACATTTCGTGGACATTCTATTAGCACACACAGTAAAAAACAACGACATGCTAGTGAGCTTCGATGTGTTCTAGTAGAAGACACTCTACAGATAATTCAAGTAAATCTTATTCCAAGAGGACTGCCCGGACACATACTAAGACTTAGCAAGATTATGCCTGACAACATATTTCCCGTGGAATGGGAACATCTATGAAGAGAAGAGCAGAGCAGCCATGGGATCACCTTTGTCACCCGTCATTGCCAATATCTTCACTGAGTTGTTCGAAATGGAAGCGATAGAGTTCAGCGACAGAAAGCCAAAATGCTGGTACTGTTATGTGGATGACACATTCGTTATATGGTCACATGGAATGGACGCCCTGCAGAAATTCAAGGACCACCTCAACCAGCAGCACAACGACATCCAGTTTACTATGGAAATTGAAAGAGATGGATGCTTTCCGTTCCTGGATGTCCTAGTAAAACGCAAGTTTAACGGGAACTTGAGTCACAAAGTATACCTCAAGGAGACTCACACGGGCCAATACCTAAAAGCCACGTCACATCACCATCCATCGCAGAAGAGGTCACTCATTACCAAACTATTAAAGAGAGCCAAGAAGATTAGTGATGTAGAAAGCACAACCGAGGAGATTCAACATATCAGGAGTACCCTACAGAAAACTGGTTATAAGCCTAAGGTGGTCCTAAGAATAAGAAGAAACTTACAAAGGGAAAGACAGGAACTACAATACGAAGGATATGTCTACCTACCATACGTCTCTGGGGTAACAGACAGACTGAAGAAAATATTGAGGAAGAAGGAGAACATCCAGWCTTCTTGTCTTCCGGTGGGTCTCCTCCCCGTAAAGGTATCCAATAATAGAATGCAGGCTTTCACGGTGGTTGTTCATTGTAGAAAGTTCTTTCGGGTATGATGCCGTGGTCGTAGATTGAATGATTTCACCAGTCAGAGTCCTTCTGAAGAAGCCGACAGTGTGAACGGCGAAACATCAAGAGCAAATTCTACAACCACGTCATCAAACTTGTAAGAACTTTATATGAATTTTCTTTTTTACCAATATAGTAATAGGGCTGCTGAAGTTGTTACGTAAATTATGAATTATGGTTTTAACAATTACTATTAGGGTGATACTGAGCATTTGGCGTTATTTATACTCCCACATGAGTTCCCACTACATTCTGACGACACTGGGATTTCTTGTGAAGCCACCTCATACTACTAAAGGGTCCTATGAAATGGTGCAACAGTTGCGGAATGCTGGGTTTAATGATAATTCAACAATGTGAATGTATAAAAAGTCTGAGTAAATCGCCATATTTTGCATCTAAAGCTTCCAATAAAATATTTTTACAGTTTGGTTACTCACTTATTATTTTTACACTATTAACAAATTGTTCACTTGTTAACTTTTTATTTTTATAGCTAGTACTCTTATCTGCTCTTGAACTACTGTATGTTTAATAATATGTCAATTATCATTTTTTCTCCATTTATGAGATTCCTTTCTGGGTCCAACCCATTACAGTAATAATATGACTATCGTCAGTCTGTATATTATGTTTGTCAATATTTAGTTCGGTTTAAATTTACCTGGCAGTATACTTCAAAATGCAACAAAGCTTATTCTTTAGAGAACAAATGTGCTTTCTTAAATATCAGTATGGTTTAATTGATCACTAGTGACAGCTGCTGCTCATTTTACTGGCAGTGCTTGGTTGTGCCAAAGAGTCTTACTAAAAAGAGGTGAGCAAAATTTATGTTAGGAAAAATGGTGAATAAATGTTTTTAGTGTATTTTGCAACAATAACATTCTTCTTCAGTGCAGTTTTTTTTTGTCGAAGAAAAATTTTCTGAAAAGAAAATGTTTTTAGTGTATTTTGCAACAATAACATTCTTCTTCAGTGCAGTTTTTTTTTGTCGAAGAAAAATTTGCTGAAAAGAAAAGTCAATGAAAATATTAAAAGAAATACATCTTTTTCTAAGAACAAGAATATAATTTATTCGCATTAATACAAGAGTTCCTCCTTTCTTACTGTTCCCAGAGATGCATTTTACCAACAGTATCTCTAATGCATTCTGTCAATGTTGCGTCATATTTGATTTAACACATCTCAAAGGCTATAGTACTATAAGTGGGTAAAAAGTGCCCCCACTGTGATTTGGCTCAAATTAACATATAATATTCCTAATTGAGGGTGTACGTCACACACCTAATTTCAGACCCCAACTCCACCCCGTTTTCTAATTTTGGTCTTTCATCCCTTAACATTAAACATTTTTTCTCATAAACTCAAATAAAGGGATAAGGGGGGTCAAAAGTGCCTTAGAAGGCAACGGGATGAAAAAAATACGAGCATATTTAGCATGAAAAATGATGACTATTTGCAAAGTTACAGCTCAAAAGTCGTGAACATAACCTCAAAAAAAATTATTTTGTGTATATCGGTTTTTTAATCATAACTCATTCAATTTTTGACCTAACTGTTTCATTTTTTCTTTAAAATGTAGTTTTTCTCAAGTGCTATGAGATGGCATTACGAAAAAAAGTGAAGAGTGAAAATTCAAATTACTGGAAGCGTTTAAAGATTATAAATTTAATTTTTTTGACAACTATGACAGAAGCAAGGCTAAAAAAAATATATGTTATGTGCGTTAACAAAATTGATTATCATGAATTTTTTCAGATTTTTATGTTTCCGGCAACTTTGTCAAAAAAAATCATAACCGTTATATTTGCCGTTTTTAGCTGTTTTTTTTGCTATTTTTAATCAACCGTTGCAGTTTGGAGAAAAACTGATAGTATTTCTGAATTCTACAGAGAAAAATACGTTAAAAACTTTTTGCGCACTTGCAATTTTTTTTAATTAGCCACAGTACAATAATTTAAATATTATGAAAATAACAGTTTTAGCTGTTTTTTCAAGGCTCGTGATCATAATATATATACATATATATTTTATACCTTGCGATTATTTTTAATTTCAATAAATATATAGAAGTACTATTTTGATCTATTTGCATTTTTAACAGATTTTTATAAGAAACTACAAAATAATGAAAAATTAGATTTTAAGCTTTGTTTATAAGAAACTGAAAAATATCAAAGAAGTAGCGTCAGTACAACAGTGTTAAAGCAGCTTTTGTTGCTTAGGGATATTTGAATATAAATTATTCATATCTTTCAATCTACATTTTCAGTTTATTTCAGTATTAAGATAACTTTCTTCTTACTTAGTCTTTTTAAGTAGTAAATTACATCTTTTAAAAATAAAAACTAATCTCCACCGCTGTCCTCATTAATTACAGGGATGATAAAGTCTTGCAATAATATTTCGCATAGTTTTTCGGTTGATCACTTTAGTTTGATATCTCGCAAAAGATATCTAAATTGTAAATGATTGCTACTGGCACACTTACAGCTGTCGAATTATTTGATATATTTTAATATGAGAAAACGCCTGGGAGTGTGTATTTTCAACATATTCAGTAGTGTTTTGTGGGATACTTAATTTTAAGGTTGCAGAAAGCTCACATTTCAGAGCTGTGGGGTGACATGAATCTGCAACCTTCAGCTACTGTCGCCTTGCATACTTTAGCTTGGCAGTAGTTACAAAAAGGCGGCACAAAGAATTCAGATACCAACACCACCCGAGTTGCATGAATCATTTATAGAAACCTTGTATATAGAAAACGTACTAAAGTGTGCCAAGTTCTGTTTACATCTCGTAAACAACTTTTTATTCAACCTAGAAAATACATCCCTGAAGGTAATCGTTGTTGCAATGATCATATTATTCATAAAACTTTTTATCAAGATGATATTTTTAAGATAAGAATTGTGTCGTGTTCAAGTTTAATCACATTACACGATTTAGTACGAGGAAGGAATCCATGCTTTAKTCATCTTTCTGTTCAAATTAGGAAGTAGCAATTCAAACAACCTTATTTCATCTCTCTTTGAACTTCAACGACCACAGCAAGCATTGGAATTTTGTTCCTCCATTTTAACCACACAATAACTAACATGAATTTTTCTGATAATGTGCAGAATATTTTATTTAGCTATAACTGTACAAAGTTAATTAATGAAGCCACTCGTGTTTCCAAGACTATCAGTAGTACAATTGACAACATTTTTGCTAATGTCGATTCTAAATTGATTGCCTCTAGTGTTATTTACACTGATATATCAGATCATTTTTTGCAGATGGTTTCTTTTCAATGTTTCGCTTTTACTGAGCCACCAATAGCTACAACTTATAGAAATATCAATAGTAAACTAAATCTCACTAATTTTCGAAACATTTTGAAAGGCACTAATTGGACTGAGGTGCAAAGTGGGGAGACTTTGGAGGATAGGTTTAACAAATTTCATGGTCTGTTTTGCGWTGCATTTAATAAAGCTTATCCGCTAAAGACATGTACAAAAAAACGCAATCGTAAATCGGAACCATGGTTTACACCTGAGATTCGKGAGACCTGTAGTGCTGTCAGAGACCTTTATAAAATCTATAAAGCAACCAATAGTAGTATTATTCGTGAGCGATACAAAATTCTCAAAGCTCATTACTTACGTACAATTGCTATGGCAAAAAAATCATATAACAATAGGCTGCTTCAGGAGTCATCGAATAAATGTAAGACTGCTTGGTCATTAATCAAAAACGAACTTCCTGCTACAAAAAATAAGAGATATCCTGAATATTTTATTAACGAGAATGGAGACACTATCACAGATTCGAAGACTGCGGCTAACGAATTTAACATGTTTTTTGTTAATTCTACAGCTGAACTGGTTGACAATTCTAATATTCTAACAGCTAACAATACACAATCAGTAAAATACAGTATGTATCTAAGCCCTGTTACACGCGACGAACTCTTACATATAGTCACCGACGTGTCAACTAAGAAATCATGTGGTTTTGACAGTGTCCCATGTTTCATCTTTAAACAGGTTATTGACCTAGTCATTGATCAGCTTTTGGATCTTATAAATATGTCTTTTGAACATGGAATTTTTCCATCGATACTGAAGACGGCTGTCGTTATACCAGTTTATAAGAAAAACTCTAAACATGATATTTGCAACTACCGCGGAATCTCCTTGCTCTCGGTTTTTTCGAAAATCTTAGAGAAAGCCTATTACAGTAAAGTTTTAAACTTTTTAGAAAAGAACAGTTTTTTTTCGGGGCAACAATTCGGATTCCGCAAAAGTAAATCGACGCAGGATGCTGTCTTGAGTTTTTATAACTGCATAGTAAAGAATTTGGACCAGGGTTCCCTTGTTGCGGGGGTATTCTTTGATCAGAGGAGGGCATTTGATGTAATTGATCACAATTTACTGTTGTCTAAGTGCTATGGGTATGGTATTAGAGGTACGCCATTGGATTGGCTGCGGTCGTATCTTACAGGGAGACATCAAAGTGTATCTTTGAGATGTAACGATGCAAACACTGTGTGCTCTGAGCCGCTATCGGTTTCACATGGTGTTCCACAGGGCAGTCTACTTGGCCCACTATTATTCATAATTTTCATTAACGACCTCGTTAAACACCTCGACACATTCGCAGTTCTTTATGCTGACGACACCAGTGTAGTCGTATCCGAAAAAAATATTTCTTATTTGAGTGCTAGTGCATGTAGTGCGGTTGCAGCAGTGCAGCAGTATTGTACAACCAATGGCTTGGTCCTGAATAATTTAAAAACGGAACTAATTTTGTTTTCCACTAAGAGGATTGACAAAAGCCTCCTTGTCAAGATCAATAGTATTACAATTGGGTATTATCACTTTTTTTGAAAATTACGTAAAATGAATCTTGAAGTGCATATATATCGTACGCCATGTTAAAAAAAAAACAAAAAATATTTTTAGGTAGAGAATTTCAGGTCTGAAATTCGAATCTTAGGAGTCACCGCCAAAACGCAACTATCCAAAGTTATTCAACTCGTGACGTAAAGTGTCATGTAAACATTACCGAGGAGCGTGCTGTTTAATGGTGTAGTATCATATTTGTATTGGATAAGCTTTTGTGTGGTGTTTATTGAAAGGACGGTGTAAGAGGTCGCACCAAAAAGTAATTTGTGTAGTTTTGCAAGCATCTATTATGCATGGAAAACAAAACAAGTGTTGTTTTGTACATGGTACTTCAGTCAGTACAGTTAACAAAATTTTTGTAACTGTTCCTCGAGATTATCAACGTATGAAAAAGTTGTTTAAGGCCCCTAGACGTGATATGCCGAAATCGCAAAGTTTGTTTTTCTGTTGTGAAGATCATCTTAATTCTTACTGTAAGTTTTATATCCTTTTTGGGGTTATAAGTGTTTACCATTCAGTTTCCATTTTGTTATAGTTTGCAGAGGATATGAAAAATTATATGCGTTTTAAGTTGATAGAGAGAAATGTTATAATAAAGAAGGGCGTTATTCCCCATATATTCGACTATTAGCCAGACCGAAAACGAGCCGCAAGAGCCCCGAAAATAAATGGCAATTTATATTTATTCTGACCTCTAAAATAAATGTCAAGTTTAAATTTAGGTTACGTTTTTGATGCTTACATTTTTATGTTTACAAATAGTATGTTTCCAATAACCCACTGTGATCAAATTATCAATGCTACGTTAATTTGATAAAAAGTTCACTTATGCTGTTGTTTTTACGTTCCTCATCTCCGCCGCCTTGAACCGCTCGTCGCTGTACACAAATTCCATAACAAAGAACATGTATTCAGAAGTCATAACGCATAAGTATTTCACTTTTTCTTAGCGCATTTTAATTCGTTTGTCACAAAATGAACGCAAACAACAAACTGATAAATTGACGGGCTGAGGCTGACAGCGTGACGCGTTGATCCCAGATGTAAACAAGCGGCCATTTACAAGACACCTGACGTCACGTCGCGTTTTGGCGGTTCCTTTAAATATTCACATATTTAATATTAAAAATACACCTTACGATCTATTTTTTCGAATTTATAAGCTGTCACAGCTGTTTTGTGGATTAGCCGCTACCTATTAATATGCAATTTAACAAAATATAAATAAATGGCAAATACCCAATTGAGCAGAAGGAGTCGTGTAGGTTCCTTGGTCTCACAGTCGATTCGGGTTTGTCCTGGACTTTCCACATAAACAAGATTTTAAAAAGCCTGGCTATTCAGTGTTTTATTATTCGCCAGTTGAGGGACAGGATAGATTTGGATCACTTGAGACCATACTATTATAGTTACGTTCAGTCCTCTCTTAACTATGGAATTCTCTGCTGGGGTAACGCTCGTGGAATTGGTCGGGTTATGCGTGGGCAGAAAATGATTATGCGTGCGATGCTGGGTAAGAAAAGGGGTGACTCTTGCAGACCTCTTTTTAAATCGCTGGGAATGCTTACTGTGGTGTCTTTGTACATACTTAGCTTCGGTCCTTTATATTAAAACGTCCGGTTACTCTTTGGAAAGAGCAGGAGCTGACTTCTATCATATGAGAGATAAAGATAGAATACTTACGCCTACACATAGATTGGGTCTCACTGCTATGAGTCCATCGGTGATGCCTATAAAATTGTTTAATAAATTGCCAAAGTGTGTCAAGTGTATTACTGGTATAAGACAATTTAAGCAATCTGTGTCCACATTGCTACGTAAACACAGTTTTTATTCCGTTGAAGAGTACCTAGAGGCAAACTTGTTAGTCTAATATGTATGTAATATGTGTTAAATGTTACTTGTTGTATTACTTACTGTTGTGAATATTATTTCTATCCATTTTATATAATTATGTATTATCTGGTGCATGTATACTCATGTATAACGATGTGACGTGTCTCATGTCCTTTTGTAGGCAATATAGACAAATAAATGAATGAATGAATGAATGAATGAAAAAAGTTCGTCACATTTGTGATGATAAACTTATTTTAATCAAAGACGGAACTTACCTTATACATGAAAAGAGCACAAATAATGAATTTCGAAGTGAAGCCTTTTACGCTTAGTGTGACAGATAAATATTTCGTTGATGTCGGTGGGTCTCAAGAATTTATTACAAAAGAAGGATAATTTTATCTGGACCGAGGTTTCCAAGATGTAAAGGATTTGGAGGAAAATTATTTTAAAGTCCTAATGATATCATTGAAAGGCCCAAGAAAGCAACTTACTGCACTTAAAGCGTACTAATCCCAGTTAGTTACAATGTTTCGATGGATTGAAGAGGCAGTACTACGCCAATCAATTTGATAATGAAATGCTTCCTAATGCAGGAAGTTACTGCAAAATAGCTTGTTTTTAAACAATTTATTTGGAAAAAAAAATTATTCAAACATTTCAATAACTAGCGAAATCCTGTCGCAAGTAGAAAATCGCAAAGAAAGAATTTGTTGGCTGAACCAAAATCTCGAGATTAAGATTTTCCAGAAATCAGTGGAAGAGATTTAAAAATATTTTTTACAGGAACATATCAATTGCATCAAGCAGAAATGTTAGATGAAAATAACGAAGTAAATATAGAATTTTTAAAAGAACGGCGATAAAGAAATACAGCCAGTAGTAGCAATCATTTATGATTTATCTTTTGCAATATATCAAACTAAAGTGATCAACCAAACAACTATGACCAAATCATCCATGTAATTAATGAGGACAGCGACGGAGATTAGTTTTTATTTCTAAAAGATGTAATTTACTACTTAAAAAACTTAGTAAGAATAAAGTTATCTTGATTCAGAAACTGAAAATGTAAAGATTGAAAAATATGAATAATTTATATTCAAATATCCCTAAGCAACAAAAGCTGCCGTTCTACTGACGCTACTTCTAAAAAGAACTTTGTTTTTCAGTTTCTTATAAATAAAATTTAAAATCCTATTTCTTTCATTATTTTCTAATTTCTTATAAAAAATTTATTAAAAATGCAAATAGATCAAAATAGTATATATTTATTGAAATTAAAAATAATCGCAAGGTATAAAATATATATGTATATATATATATATATATATATTTACATCCTACTATCTTTAGAGCGTCCTTACAGAAAACCTTCATAGAGCGTCCGCCCGAAATAACTCCGCCCCCGGACGAGCTAGACCAATATACATTCGATTTTGTGAATCTGGGTGACTGTAGGAACGTAAGAGGTCGCTAGGCCACACAAAATAGTCTTTGTACCAGACACTCGGTCGATGTTGCGGCGTCCTTACACTTTCCAGTCCAAGAGCGTCACTGATATACATTTTGCGTACATTTAATCAATTTTAGAGCGTCTGCATATACATTTGACGTTCATCAAATAATTATTGCGGCGTYCGCCCTTGTTGCCAGCTTAACTTTAAGATACAAAAGCGCTTTCTACAGTGAATTAATTACAATTACAATCACACGCTTGGATGTATTTCAGATTGTCAATTACATGACCTCTTTGGATAGGATCAGGTAGAAAGATGGAAAAAATTTTAAAACAATAATATGTTACTGATACCCTCGCTCATAACTAGTTGTTCTGAAAATAAAACGCGAAATAAAACGTTATAAATCCTAATTGTTTTTTATGAAAACTTACAACTCTAACTAGCAAGACATGAATAAAGCAAATCAGTCTAATCCCACGTTATTTTAAATAAATAGATTCGGAACATTTTAAATAATGAGGGACTAGATTTTGATTTGCTTTATTAATTTTTGGATCACTCAACTACTTAGAGTTAGAATGGACCAGTTCATCATCTTTAACTAGTAAATAATGAACTAACTTATACAACTTATTAATGTAGATTAAAAACCACCGTTGCGTTCTAAAAACAACAGTTTTTCTAATTTTCTATCTGACGAATTGTTTCATCTAGGTTTCAAAGTTTGGCCACCGGAACTAAACATTTGCTCAACGGAAACAAATCATCAAATCACCTGGGTAATATGACATATTTTTTGGAAATCTTATATATTCCAAGATAGTCTTTTACATATATAATTTATTACTTTCAGATAAGCTAAAAATTTTATATGTGAAGAATTTTGCAGACATCATCCGGCTCTGGAATATCCATATAATAAAAAAATTGACAATATACAGGGTGATCAGTTAAGGCAGGACAGCGGCTGTACCTTGAAAATTAATCATGCTAGAATCTTGCGGTAATTTTTTTAACACGAATGTGGCACCCAGATTTCATTTAAAATATTATGAAGTATGTAACTTTGCCGCTAGGTGGCGCATTTAATATAACATATCAAAGAATCGTTTCTTTCTCTAAAAAGTTAAAATACAATGTTGGTCTAAGATATACTCATTATAATCTATGTTAATTTCTTAATAAATTATCTTCGAACATTTTTTTCTCGTTGCTATGACGACAACGAGAGGAATAAAAGTTTCAAATCTTCAAAATGGTATAACTAAAGTATGGTGTAACCGAATTTAAGCAATGATGGCTTTTATGGTTCTCTTTATAATCATAAATAATAAATCATATATCATAATAAATAAATAAAAATGCAACCCTATATACTTTTTTTTATTTATTATAGGTTATTAAGCATGAAAAATAAATTTGAAAATGTGTGGTTGATACCCTTTTTCGTGTCTTGATTGTAGTAAAAAAACTGTGAACCCGTCTTTGAGTGCGGCTTTTTTTACTCGAAATAAATTAGGTTATATTAAAAGTAAGATTTTTACTTATAAATTACAACTTGTAAGATTAGATTATAGCTGTAATTTGTCAGCAATGCTGGACATTTTGAAGATAAACGGTAATTTTTCTAATACAGAGTCCGTTACCTGCTAAAATTCCCCAGGCTTGTATTTTCTTTATTTTTATTAGGTATAGCCTTAAGTGAATAGTCTAATTGAGGGTCTTTTTAAACTCTTTAAAATGGCATAGACTTTTATTTTTTATTTAATTTGTGTCATTACCATGTATGCTTTATTTTTACACCTTTTTAAAATGAAAAACAAGAAAAACTTATCGTAGCCATACTCTGTTAACTATCTTTATAAATTCAAAATTTCGTTAACTTTAATAATCAATTAAGCCAATAAACAATAAATTCTTGTGTACTAAAGTAAAAAACAAGTGAACATTTGAAATCTATTGAAAATGAATATATTTACAAAAATTAACTTTATTTGTCAAATGTCATCATCTGCAAATATTTTTTAGAGAGTTTAAAAAGACCTTCATTTTGACACTGCATTTAAAGTAGTATTTGAAGAAATAAAAAAAATATGAGCCTGGAGAGTTTTAGGTGTAGAGTAGTAATTGTATATTATTATGTTGTTTGTTGACTGTATTCTGTAGTTTGTTTTTCAATATATTATACATAGTTTATTAATCAAGATGTAGTATGTCTTGTATTTTATTTTACTAACTCGAGCTATAATAATAGCGAAATAGATCTATCTGCAGTTGGTTGCAGTGCAGACAGCACAGCATAGACATGCATTTTAGAAATAAGTACCTACAAGACCCATTCAGTACCTAACTGACAGCTAGTTGCAATAATAATTTGCTATTATATATATTTTAATATTTTACACACCAGAGAAAAATCGTCATTTATGAGTGACTGTGTGACTTTTTTAGTATAACCTAATTTTATTTCAATAAAAAAATAGCTGAACCAAAGGACGGGTTCGCAGTTTTTTTACTATAACCAAGTCACGAAAAAAGATCTTGACCTCAAGTTTTCAAATTTATTTTGTTTGATTAATATGCTATAAAAACTAACAAAAACTCTATAGGGTTGCATTTGATTTTTGAACGTCTTTCATTGCAATAAATTATAAGTTATTTATGATTATATTAAAAATGATAAAATTAACTTTAAAAGTAGCCATCACTCGTTAAACTCGGTTGAACCATACTTGAGTTATGCCATTTTGAAGAATTGAAATTTCTATCGCTCCTGCCGTCATTGTTAAAGCAACTAGAAAAAAATGTTCAAGCAAAATTTATTGGAAATAAACATAGATTGCAATGAGTTTATTTTAGACTAACATTGTATTGCAATTTTTTGTAGAAATAAATGAATAAATGAAATACGCCACCTAGTGACAAAGTTACGTACTTTATAATATTTTAAATGGAATCTGGCTAGCCGAATTTGTTTAAAAACATTTACTGCAAGATTCTAGCACAATTAATTTCCAAGATACAGCCGTTGTCCAGGCTTAACTGATCAACCTGTATATTCTAGAGTTCATGGAGTTCATTGATCCTGATTTTTTTTTATTAAAAATTAATTTTCCTTTTAGGATTATTACCTGTCTTTTGTTGTTAGACTAGTATCTTAAATTTACTCATTTATTTATTTTCCTTTCAAGCCTTCAGTCCATAAGTCAATTAATTTTCACAATTTATAAATAGCACTCACAATGTTGAAGAGAAAAACTAGTTAAGTTACAATTTGCTTGTTACTCAGTATCTAGATTAAAATAAACAAATTGCCTATTATTTCAAGCAAGATAATTATCAACAAATCAATATTACTTCAGACCTAAGTTTGAAAAAGAAGTKAACAAAACGTCACAGCAGAAAGAATTTTATTGAAAAAAATTACACATTAAGGACTAGTAGCACAAACGTTGATCAAATTGATTCGAGTTTAACCATGTTCATTTCTATTAGTAGAGTGAAATGGACGCAAAATAAAAAATTTGTTTTTTGCGGCGGTAGAACCAGGTAATATTATAATGTTTCGATAGAAAATTTAATGTTCTATTTGAAACGATTATTTATGAACTTTTTTGACCGTTTAAATACAAATATTTTTAAAAAGCCTTAAAAATATTTATATTGTGACGAAATAAAAAGGTCATAGATAATCATTTCATACAGAAAATTAAATTGTCTATTGAACCATTATATAAGGTACCCGGTTCTACGCCAGAAAAATAACTTCTCTTACGTTGTGTCCATTTTGCTCCACTATATAGCAACACTCAGAACAACAAGACAGTGCGTTTGTGCAACCAGCCCCTAGTTTTTTGGGTTATTATAAATTATGGACCCATTTTTTTAAATTTGTATTTATCAAAGTTCGAATCCAAAATTAATAATTTTTGTAGCCATGAAAAGAGGAAGTTTCAAAGTTTAGTTTAATACATTATTAATGGTCAATATGTGCTTCATTTGACGCACGACAAACTATGCGGTAGCCAAACACGTCCCACAGATGAAAAACATATCTGCTGTTACTGAGTGGCTACTACACAGATGTTTGTCGTGCATCAAACGGTAGATACAATGAACATTTATAATATATTAAACTAAACTTTGAAACTTCCTCTTTTCATGGCTAGAGCGGTTGTTAATTTTGGATTCGAACTTTGACAAATACGAATTTAAAAACTGGGCCCATCATTTATATTAACCCTGTATTATAAATTACAGAAGAGAGGACGATAGATTAAAATTAACATTTTTGTCTCTTATCGTAATCGTTCTGAACAAATACTTCAATTTTTAACCAGTCCTTGTTCTGAAGTAGTTCTAGATGCTCCTCTTTCAATAGTAAACATTCATGGTTCTTTGGAGGAAATTGCGTTAAATGTTGCCTCTTTAAACAAGGAAAAACTAAGCTGAAATGTGGTTTACTAGTTTTAATGAATTAGCTTAATAAAACTAATGACAGTAAGATCCTAAAAGGGACGCTTCAGAACGGTTTTTTAAACAGTACCGTATATAAGTTATACGCCGGACGCCCTAGGCTCAAATCTTCACATGCCAGTAAAAGCGAATATCCAATTTACTCGTGGAATGCATTTGCTTATGAAATTCCATATACATATACGCCGACGATTAAAGCGCCGCTCTGGAGAGCAAGCCGCGGAACTAAAAATATACGCGCCCGTATATTTTTCTTTCACTTAGACAACTTTCGAGCGTCATTTAAAATTTTCGCTAGTGACTGCTTCTGACCATGCCAAAGTGTTTCGCGAACTTTTTCAAGGGATTGCTTTAGAGCGTCCGGTATACGGACGCTTTAAATCAAATGACGCTCTAATGTCGGTAATTTGTCAATGTATGGACGCTCTAAAGATAGTAGGATGTAAATATATATATATATATATATATATATATATATATATATATATATATATATATATATGAAAAATTAGGTTTCCGGGATCTGCTCCGCGTTGTCAAATGTTGATCCTCCACTGGACCGTTGAACTGACGACGTTTCGGCACGGTCTCACGTGCCATCTTCAGGTCTTCTCTGCTGCTGCTGCTGCTGCTGCTGCTGCTGTTCTGCTCCGCGTTACACGGCTACAACTGACATCCGGTGCTGCTGCTGGTGGTATATATACCCGTCGGGTGCCAGGCTTCGTCGCGCTTGGTTGGCTTCCTGCTTGACTGGTTATTGGACGGTTGGTGGTTGTTGTTGTCCGTGTCCTTGTTTTTGTATTGAGGGCTGGCTTCCAGGTAGATGGCAATCTTTGTGTATCATCTCTTGTATTCAAGCTGTGTGGTCTCCTTTCAATCTCTATGGCTTCTCTGATTATACGTTTGGTTTTGTGTTCGATGCTCGCTATAACTTTGGTGTTATCGAAGTCTATTCGATGCGAAGTACTTCTCACGTGTTCTGCTAAAGATGACGATGTTTCCATTTTCCTGACAGCATTTTGGTGTTCCTCGCGTCGTACGTTGATTCTCCTGTTGGTTTGTCCTACGTAGCTCCCTTCACAATCTTTACATGGGATTTCGTAGACTCCTTGTGCTTCTAGTTCGATCTTCGTCTTCGCAGTCGGAAGCATCTGGCTTATCTTCCTCGATGTGGTGAACGTGGTCGCAATGTTGTGCTTCTTCAGGACTCTGCTGATTCTCTCTGTAGTTCCTTTGATATATGGTAGGTGAGCTTTGGCTACAGGTTTGGTTTCCTCTTCTGCTGGATCCCTCTGTCGACGTGGTCGTAGCGCCTTTTTGATGTCATCTCTGGTGAATCCGTTCTGCTGTAGCGTTGTTTTGGTCCTCTTCATTTCTGTAGGTCTGCTTTCTGTATCCGTTAAGCGTTCCGATCTGGTGACTAGAGTCTTGATTACTGACTGCAGTTGGGCTGGATGATGATGCGATTGAGCGTTCAGGTACCGGTTCGTGTGTGTAGGTTTTCGGTACACTGTATACCCTAACTTGTCCTTCTTCTTGGTTATTAGGACGTCCAGGAATGGTAGCTGGTTATTGTTTTCGATCTCCATCGTAAAAGTTATGTTGTTGTGGATACTGTTCAGGTGGTCCATGAATTCCTTGAGTTTCTCCTCTCCATGACTCCAGATAACGAAGGTGTCGTCCACGTAGCGTAACCATAATCTTGGTTTCCAGGGTGCTGTTCTTATTGCTCTCTCCTCCAGGTCTTGCATGAACAAGTTCGATATTATCGGCGATAGCGGTGAACCCATCGGTGCTCCCTCAACTTGTTTGTATTTTAGGTCCTTGTAGCTGAAGTAGGTGTTCTTCAGGCAGTGTTTGGCGAGTTCTACGATGTCCTCCCTTGGCTGGTGTTTCTTCTGTATTATCTCAATGGCTTCGTMAACAGGAACGTTGGTAAACAGTGAGACGACGTCGAAGCTAACTAGTATGTGTCCTGGTTCCAGCGTTATGTCCTTTATACGCTCGATGAAGTGGCTTGCGTTCTTCACGTAAGATTCGGCTTCTTCGGCATAAGGTTGAAGTTGTTTCGCTAGATACTTTGCGAGCTCCTGTAGCGGTGAGCCTATCGAGCTAACAATAGGCCTGAGTGGTGCTCCTTCCTTGTGAATCTTGGGTAGTCCATACAGCTTCGGGCATTTCGACGATTTCTCTCGTGGTATAAGTCTCAGTTGTTCTTCTTTGTTGATCGAGCTGGCTTTGATTTTGGCCTTGGTGGTCTTCTCTAGATACGTTGTTGGGTCAGATGCTATTGGGCGATAAGCCTTGTCTTCGAGTAGCTCCTGGATTTTCCTTTCGTAGTCCTGCACGTCCATAACCACGGTTGAGTTTCCTTTGTCGGCTGGCAGGATGATGATGTCTTCGTTGCTCCTTMTCTTCTTGAGGTCGAGGAATTCTTCTCTGGTCAGGTTCTTCTTTGGCGGCTTCGTGCTTCTTAGGATTCGTACTATATCTTGTCGTATTGTCTCTGCCGATGTTGGTGGAACGTTAGAGACCGCGGCTTCTACTTCACAGATAATGTCCTCCGTCGGTAACTGGGTAGGGGCAACAGCGTAGTTGAATCCCTTGGCTAGGACACTTATAGTGGCGTTGTCCAATGGGCACTTGGATATGTTGTGCACTAGTTTCTTGGCATCGCGTGGTTGGATGTTTCTCTCTGGCCTCTGGATCCGTTTCAGTCCTTCGAACTTCGTCTTCTGCTTTCTTGTAGTTAGCTCGGCATCGGTTTGTGATCGGAAGTCTGATAGCTGGTCTACCATGTTCCAGAGCGTCGAATGYAGTGTGTTGCTCAGCTTCAGATGTTGATGAAGTAGTTTTCTGTTGACGTCATCTAGCGATCGGCGTGTGTCATGGATGGCTTCTCGGAGGAGTGCCAAGCTTGTTCTTCTTAGGATGTTGTTGGTTCTTGCAGTTTTCTTGTGGAAGGTGACCTCCATGCTCCTTGGTATGATGTCTTCATCTCTACAGCGTTCCAGAAATGTCAATGTACACAGTAGCTTGCTGCGTTTGGATCGTAGATTCTCGAAGGTCTTCGATTGGCGTGTTGTCTCCTCCCCGTAGAGTAGAGTTATGTTTTGCTTCAGGCTTCCGCGGGCGTTATATGAAAAATTAGGTTTCCGGGATCTGCTCCGCGTTGTCAAATGTTGATCCTCCACTGGACCGTTGAACTGACGACGTTCACGTCTCACTGTTTACCAACGTTCCTGTTGACGAAGCCATTGAGATAATACAGAAGAAACACCAGCCAAGGGAGGACATCGTAGAACTCGCCAAACACTGCCTGAAGAACACCTACTTCAGCTACAAGGACCTAAAATACAAACAAGTTGAGGGAGCACCGATGGGTTCACCGCTATCGCCGATAATATCGAACTTGTTCATGCAAGACCTGGAGGAGAGAGCAATAAGAACAGCACCCTGGAAACCAAGATTATGGTTACGCTACGTGGACGACACCTTCGTTATCTGGAGTCATGGAGAGGAGAAACTCAAGGAATTCATGGACCACCTGAACAGTATCCACAACAACATAACTTTTACGATGGAGATCGAAAACAATAACCAGCTACCATTCCTGGACGTCCTAATAACCAAGAAGAAGGACAAGTTAGGGTATACAGTGTACCGAAAACCTACACACACGAACCGGTACCTGAACGCTCAATCGCATCATCATCCAGCCCAACTGCAGTCAGTAATCAAGACTCTAGTCACCAGATCGGAACGCTTAACGGATACAGAAAGCAGACCTACAGAAATGAAGAGGACCAAAACAACGCTACAGCAGAACGGATTCACCAGAGATGACATCAAAAAGGCGCTACGACCACGTCGACAGAGGGATCCAGCAGAAGAGGAAACCAAACCTGTAGCCAAAGCTCACCTACCATATATCAAAGGAACTACAGAGAGAATCAGCAGAGTCCTGAAGAAGCACAACATTGCGACCACGTTCACCACATCGAGGAAGATAAGCCAGATGCTTCCGACTGCGAAGACGAAGATCGAACTAGAAGCACAAGGAGTCTACGAAATCCCATGTAAAGATTGTGAAGGGAGCTACGTAGGACAAACCAACAGGAGAATCAACGTACGACGCGAGGAACACCAAAATGCTGTCAGGAAAATGGAAACATCGTCATCTTTAGCAGAACACGTGAGAAGTATTTCGCATCGAATAGACTTCGATAACACCAAAGTCATAGCGAGCATCGAACACAAAACCAAACGTATAATCAGAGAAGCCATAGAGATTGAAAGGAGACCACACAGCTTGAATACAAGAGATGATACACAAAGATTGCCATCTACCTGGAAGCCAGCCCTCAATACAAAAACAAGGACACGGACAACAACAACCACCAACCGTCCAATAACCAGKCAAGCAGGAAGCCAACCAAGCGCGACGAAGCCTGGCACCCGACGGGTATATATACCACCAGCAGCAGCACCGGATGTCAGTTGTAGCCGTGTAACGCGGAGCAGAACAGCAGCAGCAGCAGCAGCAGAGAAGACCTGAAGATGGCACGTGAGACCGTGCCGAAACGTCGTCAGTTCAACGGTCCAGTGGAGGATCAACATTTGACAACGCGGAGCAGATCCCGGAAACCTAATTTTTCATATAACGCCCGCGGAAGCCTGAAGCAAAACATATATATATATATATATATATATATATATATATATATATATATATATATATATATATATCACAAGCACTGAAAAAACAGCCAAAACTGTTATTTTCATAAACCTTAAATTATTGTACCTTAATGAATAAAAAAATTTTGCAAGTGCAAAACATGTTTTTAAAGTATTTTTCTACGTAGAATTCAGAAATACTATCAGTTTTTCTCCAAACTGCAACGGTTGATAAAAAATAGCAAAAAAACAGCTAAAAACGACAAAAATAACAGTTATGATTTTTTTTTGACAACGTTGCCAATAACGTAAAAATCTGAAAAAATTCATGCTAATGAATTTTGTTAACATACATCACATATATATTTTTAGCCTTGCTTCTGTCATAGTTGTCAAAAAAATTAAATTTAAAATTTTTAAACGCTTCTAGAAATTTGAATTTTCACTTTTCACCTTTTTCTTAATGCCATCTCATAGCGCTTGAAAAAAACTACAATTTAAAGAAAAAATTAAATATTTAGGTCAAAAATTGAACGGGTTATGATTAAAAAACTGATATTCACAAAATAATTTTTTTGAGGTTAGGTTTTCGTTTTTTGAGCTGAAAGTTTGCAAATAGTAATCGTTTCTTATGCTAAATATGCCCGTATTTGTTTGATCCTGATGCCTTCTAAGGCACTTTTGACCCCCCTTATCCGGCTAGGCCCTTTGAAAAATTTGGATTAATGTAGTTTGATACGGTGTATTCCCAAAAAAACTACAACCCTCTAACATTACTAGCCTTAAAGTTTTGAGGTACAGTCAGCAAAAGCCTTTTTGCAACGAGTAGTTGTTACGGACACGTTATCTTACTTCAGTTCTCGCTAGAGGGTGCTGTAGCAGATTTTTGCTTCAAACGCCTTGAGAGGTGTACGATGGCCACCCACTTTTCACCCCATCCGTAAGTTATTAAAATACGTTAGTGGTTAAAGAGGCCATAAATTACACCGCAATAAGATAAACAGCCCCCAGTAACAGCAGGGGAGCTTGAGGAAGTGTTTACAGCAATTTCTTACCTGCTAAAGGAATACCATCGTGGTTTTCTTCAATGCAATTTACTTATACAGATTTAATTTGAATACTTTTATAATTATTATTTATAATTAACATATAATACTCTAAATGGTTATTTGCATAAATTGGAAAAATGCTGCAACAGGTAACTTAGACTTAAATAGGGATTTATTTTGAGATTGAAATAGAGCAGTCCGTTACTGTGACGAACGATATGAAATCAAATTATTTTTTTTAATTGACCCATATGCAGTTTTTGTGTGATGCGAGCTGTTGTTATCTAAGGATTTCATTATGCCATTTTGCATAAAAAAACGACCAAAATGGGAACAATTGGAAAAATGGTTGTTCAACTATGAAGTTCACAAATAAAACAAAATATGTCATCAACTGACTCCTTATTTAATGAATTAACAAGGTTTAGATGTAGCAAAACAAAAGCATTTACATACCAAAATGTACAAATTGCAGTGCATTTACTATTTCACATTGCTCAAGTTGCAGACTGACACTTTGGACACTGTGTTCAACATGTGGAGGTAATTAAATCTCAGCTGGAGTCCTTGCAGTGTGATTGCGGTGACCATTTTACAGCTACCCTACTACTTATCTATATACTGGTAAAAACATCATCAAGGAAGCGACGTACCGCTACACGAAAATGTGCTGTTGTAAATGTATTTGCAAAGTTTTGAAAAGGGTGTCAATCTCTTACTGCATGGGTATCTCTGAAAAATTTTAGATAAATTCAATCATTTTCGTCTATATGCAAAAGAATCCCTTTATAAAGTTACGGCCTTTCAATGTTGTGTTACATGACTACGTTTTTCGTCAATATCTTTCTTACTGTTAGGGAAAACAATTTGAAATGTTACATATCAGTTACTAATATACAAAAGTACAAATAAAATTATGATTTCTTTATCAGTTCAACAAATTGTGTTGAGGCCCTCACACCCTTAAAACCCACACTTTTTTTTAAAAGCTATTGTTTCAGATTTATATTTCATGTTACTGATTTGTTTTTTGGAAACTTTTATCTCATATAAGATTTTGAAAACCATTCCAATCGTCTGAATCCGGCAATAAGCTATAGGCCATTCAAACTTATCCTGAAGACTGCATTAACAAATGCCGCTTTTTATATAGGATCAATGAGTTCATAGCGGGTCATATTCATTGTAATGCCTAATCTGTTATTAATATCTATGTGAGTGTATTAATGTTTATACAAATATACAAAAATATATTATAAACGAATATGTCTTCTTTAAAAATTTTTACTCTAAGCTAGATCCTCTTTATTCAATAAAAGGTAAAGTTCTTTCAACTAATACAAAGCCATCGTCAGTACCAGATAAATATAACAAAGAGAAAAGCGGGAACTTCTACAAGCGATTTTGACTACTGACAGCTATGTATTAGTTGAAAGCCCTTTACCTTTTATTGAATAAAGAGTTAATGTAAAGTTTTTTGAAGAAGACCTAATTATTATAAAAAATTTCTCTTAGACATGGATCAGCTTTCATTTTTTTTATTTACTTATTTTACACCATAAGTTGAAAGAAATTCTCAGTATGCGGATGATTCATTTCATTCAATTAATTTATGTAAGAGTACATAGTTATTTTGCATTTGTTCTGTAAATGGATTTCCATTGAGCTAATAAAGATATTATTATTACCTTTATTAATGTTTTCTTTGAATTTCTTGGTCATGCCTTGAGTATTTATTGTCCACTATAGACCTTGTTTGGTAGAAAATCAACAAATTATTATTTTTTCTGTGATATAAATATCTTGTTATTGTAAGCAATTGTTCTTTCTGTTTTCTGTCGTCACTAACAGTTTTTTCTTTTGTTTCAGATATGGCGCCTGAGATTGAACCTCTATTTAAGGGGCGCTCTACTTCGAAATTTTGTTTCTAGAATAATCCATTCCTTCGATTTCTTCGTTGTTGCACTCTGGTTCTTGCAGTCATTTTTAATTTTTAAGCTTCTCTGAAGATGTTTGTGATTTATCTCCATTTATCTTGCTTCATATCAAACTCACTTTTGGAAAGAGGGAATATTTGAACCTTTATAAACACAAAATAGCTGTTTTTTAAACAGAGGCAGTTGTGGCTTCAATTGATTTTCACTTGGTATCACTTCTATCTTTCCAGCGTTGCGAGGAATATGATTCATTTTGCTTCTTGTTTTAGAGACTGCTATAATGCATAATCATTCGATTCGTACATTTGTATTTTTTGAGCAGCCTAATATTATATGAGCTGTTTTATTAAAAGCAAACTATGGTTTTTGGCAACTTGATACCTCATCTGATTTGTTAGTTGATATTATTTTTTCCTACTGCTTTTTAGCAAAGAATATCGAAGGTTGTGTTCACCGATCAATTAGGTAATTTGTGGTCTTTGTCTTGGGATCTGCACTTATTACATTTTATTGAACGGTTCTGCTAGATAATAATTATGGTTTATTGCCAACTTGTTGAAGTTGGAAGAAAGGCATACAAATACATCGTTTAAGATGTGTAGAGCTTATTTGTGTGCCACTTTTGTTCATTTGCATCATAATGGTGTAACTTTTTAAGAATTTGGGGAATAATATATCTGCAGAATTTTACATAAACTGTTTTATGCAGTGATGAAGTGCTCAAATTTACAGCTGTGGTCTTCAGAAGAAACCTCTTCTAGATTTAAAACAGTGGTTATGTTTTGGTAACGACATTTTTCTATCCATACCGACAGCTTTTTCAGCCATCCATTTAATTCAGATGTTTCTCAAAGAGCACAATGAAAGGCATAATTGTGCCAGCAGAAATAGTTTTTTTTGCTTTAWTCTCTMGGGTTTGAWTATTGTTCATATGTATTAGGATATACTTTATAACGAGTTCAACCCGACCACAATTTGTAGATCTGGATTTGAATTTTAAAAATATGGCCAGTGTTGGTTGTGTGCTGGCCTTTATTTGTTGTCTTAAAAATATATATTAATATTAAACTGAACTTACTTTGAATCTATAAATAGAAAGGCACACAACAACACAATTGAATTTACAATTAGTTGAACTTAAATAAACTTTGTTGTATTGGCATTTTCAATTTCAACATTGTTGCCACCCAAATCCCAAATACAAAAAGAAAACTGTTAATCAGTGATGTAGGTTCAAAATTTATTTGTGAATTTATTAGTGTTATTTCATCAGAACATTTATTGGATCCGATTATCTTGAAAATTTCTAGTGAATTTAATAATTGGTCCTTTTGTTCAATATGTAAAATATCAACATTGCTATTCATTTTCAAAATTGTGACAGTTATCTATAAGATGGTTTTCAAACAGTGAATAATTTTGTGGCAGCAAGTTCTTAAATGTTCTTTTACTTTTTTTTTTAATTTCTAGAAGTTTTTCTTATATATACACAGTTAGCCTTTACATCGTAATTTGTACAACCAATATTTATTCATTATTAATACTATATCTTGATTATTATAAAGAGCTTTTCCAAAGTTTTTCTTTATTTAAAATTTTTTGACTTTTGTTGCTAATGCTACCGACATAAGAAATTGAACAATATTTCTTATTAGACTGTGAAGTAATTCATTGTAGAAGAATTTTCATGTATTAATGTATTTTACAATACCTTATTTAATAATTTATTAAGGGGCCATTGGGCCACCGCGCCGACAAAGCAAAAATAGCATCCGTTCATGGCGAGTCCTGTAATAATCAAAAATCTTAGAATCGTGAATGAAATAAAAATTGGAAGAAGAAATGTTGTTCTTGCGATGTCCTGTAATGAATTTTGCATATTTGTTTAGTTACATAAAAGAACGTAATCTAGGGTAGTAAAAACAGGTCTATTTAAGGTACGGTTGGAGCTTTTATGAAAAACAAATTCCAAAATCTGGTACAGCAAGTGTCGATAGGCCCTTTCTTTAAATGGAAACAGCTTTGCTTTTATTATAAACTTGTTACAATTAAATAAATTAGCTCATACGCGGCATTGATGCGAACGAATTTGCCTTGATTTTTAGCGATCATAGTGTGTCACCATCTGGTGTTAGCTCCGCCATTAGGTGAAAATGGGGGAACCGCATCCCACCAGATCATGTCGTGGTAGGATCGGAATGCAGTACTGTGTGCATACACGTACTGTTGTGGCTGCCTGGTTTTTGGCGGTGATGTCGCTGAAGAACTAATTAATGGCTATAATTTATTATACTATAAATAAAGTAACTGAAAATATCTAACCTTACAAAAGCACTGAAAGGCCAGCAATGTAAAAATGTATTTAGTATAATTGCAAGTTTAAAAGCTGCAGCTAAAGAATATTGCAAACTTCCATCTAAAATATACCAGAGTATGCCGACCTCCAGGTCTGGAAGTTGCTTGTCCACGTTTTCCAGGTGCCAACATCGCCGTGAAATCTTGCACTAAGTGACCTTCGTATGTGGGAGGCCTATTCCAGGTCCCTACGATCATCAGACGGGTTGTTCAGCTGCTTATGACATGAAAGAAGCGGAGCCCCAATTGGTTTCTCTACCAGAGGATGGCCAGCTCCAGCTGGTACCCCCAGAGGATCGAAGTGCACTAGGTCCCTATGTTAGGCAACTAACTAGGTGTGTTAAACCAAGGACGGCCTGCACCAGGTGGTACTTTAACACAAGACGTGTACTCAGGATCCATCACTGAGCTCCACACAGCTACAGGTTGTGTACTTAGTTTAGATGCCAGCATCACCTTGGAGATTGCACCTTCTTAGATGGGTGAGGCGCTCCAGGTGCTTACGTCATTCAGACAGTAGGTCCAAGTTGTTATGCTACCAGAGGAGGGGGGGGCTATATGATTTCTACCAGAGGATGCTCATCAGATCCTTAAATTGCACATCCAGGTTGTTTTTCAGGAGCCGTCATCATCGTGGAAGCTTGCACCAGGTATCTTTTTCAAGTTAATGAGGTTACTTCAGGTCCCTACATCGATTAGACGGGTGGTTTGGGATGCTGTGGCACCAGAGTAGGATTTGAAGACTTCTACCAGAAGAAGGCCATCCCCAGGTCTTCAAGGTGCCTTGCCACGTTCACCAGGTTGCCTTCTTACGTGGGTGGCCCTCCCCAGGTCCCGACGACCATCAGATGGATGATCAATCTGCTTATGACACGGGAGGAGCAGAGCTCCGGGTGTTTCTACTAAAGGATGGCCAGCTCCAATTGGTACCTCCAGAGGGTTGCGGAACACCAGGTCCCTAGGTTAAACATTCAAGTAATCCAGAAGCGCACATTATGAGAGGCTTACACTAGGTGTGTTGAACCCAAAGACGGCCTGCACCAAGTGGTACTGTGGTACTTTAATGCAGGAGGTGGGTTCCGGATCCGTAGCTAAGCTCCCTAAATCACTTGGCGGTGATGCTGACATTTGAACAATGTAGATACACACGTTAATAACGTGTAGCTCTGTGGGTATCAGTGACGGAACCGTAGCCCACCTCTTGCTTAAAAGCACMACCTGGTGCAGGCTGTCCTTGGGTTCAACACGCATGGTGTAAGTTTCTATGATGTGCCTACGTACCTGGGCAACGCGAATGTTCAAAGTAGGGAGCTGCTACTCTCCGATTAGGGTACCAACTAGAGCTGGCCATCCTTTGGAAGAAACCACCTGGAGCTCCGCTCCTTTCCTGTTATAAGCAGCTGGATTACCCGTCTGATGGTCGTACAGATCMGAAGCAGGCCACCCACATAAGAAGGTCAGCWGGCTAAGATACTTGGCGATTTTGACACCTGGACGTGCATACTTGAAAACYTGGAAGTGTGCATCCTCTAGTAGATTTACGTGGAAGTCTTGCAATCTGTTTTAGCTGCAATTTTTAAACTTGCATTTTCTCAGCTGCAGATTTTGGGCTTGCATTATTTTTAGCTGCAACTTTTAAACTTACAATTTTTTAGTTGCAATTTTTTAACTTGTGATTACATTAAATACATTTTTACAATGCTGTCAATGTTTTGGTAAAACCTTGACAATATTTTTTATATGATGGTTTAGATGAGATGCAGAATCCAAACATATTTATTTTTCTTAACGTGTTTCTAAGATAGTCATATCTGAAGATCACCACTTCCTTATAAAAAAATTGAAGTACCCGATTCTATTTCTAATAAAGGATTACAGCTTATTGCTAGACAGAGTTCCTGTTAGGATATTGCTTGTGTCGAATGGTATTAGCCGCAGGTATTACCGTCTGAGTTGGGACACTTCATTCCATAAAAAAATATTTTGTGTCATACAGTACACAACAAAACTAGATGTTACAATATGTATTTCAAACAAAAATCAAGCATGAATGCTTATCCCAGGTTTTGATGTTATATTACCGCCAGGCTAATGTTACACAAATATATGAAAAGGCAATCACCAATAGCGGAAGCGCGGTATAATTTATAGCATAGCTGCTGCTTATATGGGAGTTATACATTTTGGGCACTAATATTGCTAGTTGACAAGACAGCTAGTTTGGCAACGTTCAATTTTACAAGCTGTATGCTGCATGATTTTCTACTTTTTTATACAGAGGTACTGGTGTCTGTATAGAACAAACCACACGAAGTCTGATTTAGTTTTTTAATAATAAATATTTCAGTTACAATAAAATTCAGTGTAGGTGTTAAATAACGTCGCCAAAGAATTTACAATACCAATATTAGTATTAGTAGACCCTTTGCAAACCACTAGGCATCACCAGAGTTAATGTAAATCACAGAAAAATTTAAGGTTTTTTTTTTACTTTTCTAAACTGTTGATAGCACATACTCATTTAATTGGCTTCAGTGGTACATAAATAAACTATGTATGATTAAATACGACAAAATATTATTGCACGGTGGCGGCGTTTGTTTTACGGAAATTGCTACATGTGTATAATAAAACAGTCAATAAAAATAAGCTTCAACAAAAAAAAACAGTTTATTTTTAATTTCTGAAGAACTTACACAGCCATTATACCAGAGAATTATGACTATTATTTGACGTATATTAAAAAAGTTAGGCCATATATAAATTTTCTCTAATTATCAAAATGAAAATAACATTTAGTTTTTTACATAGTATTATATGTGAGTTGCCCAATTCCAAAGTGAGCTTTGTCCACTTAACCAAATTCTGAGTAAATAGACAAAACGTGTTCTGTATTGATTTTCTTCTTAAAACACATTCTGCTTTTGCCAGATTCTTTAGTTTTATGTCCATTTTCATTCTTACGTAACCATAATAACAAATTTTAAATGCAAATCATGAAAAAAAATTTTTTAATTTGGACATTACTGGTTTTGGAAGTCACTACAGGACAAAGCTTGTTTTGTAATTAAACTAAAAGGACAATGAAGCTTTTGAAACTAATTTTATTGAAAGAAAACGAACTATTTTACATGTTGACATTAAATAAGAAGTTTCATCCATGGGAAAGTCCTCTTCTAACGTTGTATTCTTCCACAAATATTTTGCGAAAGTACCCATACTTCACTTTTTAGATCTCCTCTGTGATACTGTTGTATTGTCGCCAGTTTTTTTTACTGATAAATCGCTGGACAAATATTGTCGCTTGCTCTTATCACGAACATAATGTGATTCTACTGGTTGTAACTTTTCAATAAAGTTTTACAGCATTTTTTTATTTTGATAATGACATGACGTGGTGTCCCCGCCGCGATTCTCCTTTGGTGCTGTACCATTTATAAAATGAGCTTTGCAAACACTTTGGATCCTACTTTTAGTCACAGCCAGTATAGACATAAAAGTTTTTTGACACACGGGTACAACTCTTAACCCTGTTTCCTGTCTAAGTCGTGGCATAAAATATCTAATGAAAATCGTATTCGAAGTAACGACTTTTCTAGAACGTTTGCGTTTAGGTGATTCCGTCGTTGTGTACTTTAAAATAGACGAATCTTGCTCGATTTTGTTTTTTGAAGAACAAAATCCTTCGTGAAAACGTCTCACATCTTGCATGTTTAAGTTACCACATTGGAAAACGTTCTTATTTTTATGTATGCAGGTGGGTAGGCGAGGCAATGTTTTTGCAGAGTATTTGTAATATTAGTTTTAAGTACCTACGCAGATATTTAACTTTAAATCGTACCTGATACGTTTCCTCTTATTCTTTTCCCATTGTGTGGGTTCAGAAATTCTCCTCCTTCCTTTTCTGGTTTCCGATGGCACAATGTTTTTGAAACTTTGGTCTCCTGACGTTTCCATTCTTATACAGCTACCTTACAAATTAACTTTCACTAAGCACGTTGTTAAAATCAATTAATAATTGCACTATAATAATACTGCTCACCGCTGTCACGCTACGCTGACATTAAAACAATGTGCACACCACACAAAATTAACCTACAACTAACAAATGGACAAAGCATAATTTGGAAACAATATTGATATCGTCTACAAAAGCTATAGCGCGACTATGCTCACTTTGCTGCAGTCGGACATGATCGGACATGATTCTGTATGGAACTAAAAATGTACGGACTAAGCTGGATTTGGAACCAACTCTTAATTTCTGAGTTAATTTTAAACGGACAAAACCATTTTTGAAACAAAATCTTTGTTGCTAGAGCTAGCTTTTTGGTTTTAGACACAGATGGCGCAAAACGTCCGTTTTTTAAATTTAATGGACATTGCTCGTTTTGGAAACTCATATATTCTACGAATCCGTGCAAACTGCACGGTCGTATTTCGTGTAGGTGGTTCTAGAAGTTAAGTTTCGTAAGCATAGCAAACGTAATTTTTATAAAGTACTAAATATCGCCAATACTACCAATCCCAAACCACAGGCTAGACTGTACCGCAGAAACCAAAAGTTCAATCAGTTGCCACTACGCGAAACGCGACTTGCTGGCGAACTCCTTCTCCCACTTTGACTGCAATTACTCATACACATGCATCTGTCTGCCCGGTGACGTGCCGCCCATTTTCTACCTCCCGCTTTCACCCGCAAAAATAGGTCCTCCAGCCGCTTAAGCCGAACGGCCCCTTAACAGTTTTAATTTTTATACCATTAACTTGTGCTGTCTGTTCCATTATATGTAACTCGCTATTAAATTTAGTGTGATTTGAAGGTATTTTTATCAGTCTGTGTAAAATAGCTATTTATGTTGCCATGGATGCAAAAACGTATTGTGTATAGGTATTCCGGTAGCAGTTTGTTTTCGAAATACATTAAAATCAGTTTTAATATAAACTTTTTCTAATAATATACTCAAAAAAACTAAATTTGTTCAATTACTGCCCATTGGTAGAGGTTCTTGTGGTATTTTGTTCTATATAAACATGAAGAAATCTTAATAAGTCATCTGCCTTGTCCGTCTGTCAGCCAGAATATATTTGTATATAAATTTTTAACCTCTTACAAAAAAAATTGCATTATGTGGGATATTTATTCATTTCAAATCATTAATTAAATACATAAAAGTTGTAATAACAAACTCAAATTGTAAATTAATATTTTTTCACATATTCATTTAACGATTTTTGTAAAACATGTAGAAGATTTTATATATGATACCGCTGGGGGAATAGACATGAAAGCAGAAATACTGCTTTTGTGTAATACTAACAAGAGTAACAAGCCACATATTTTTGGTATTGTGGTATTATCTGGTTACAACATGGAATAAATTTCTGCCGTAACTCAAAATTACACCACAAAAGAAAAATAGAAAAGATCACCCTGGAAGCTGAGATAGGTAGATCATATTGCACAAACAAAAATGCATAGAAAGATAATTTAAGACCATTAATATAAAAATTGCTAGTATTATAACTTGAGGGTAATTTTAATGACAAAAATCAAAACTAAAGATCTGGTATGTACCACGGCTTATAGGGGCAATACGCTAGTTATTCTCAATAGGATAGATTACTACAAAAAATGATAAATTTCGATTAACAACTTTATACATATAGTTTAAACAACACTAAATTCAACTATGTCAATAATAAGTAATTAAGATTTCTTCCTGTTTTTATGGAACAAATTTTTTTCAATTACAATAATATCACAACTCTGCCAATGGGCATTCCTTTCTCGCTCATATTTTGGCTGAAATATATATGTATATGGACATTTATGAATGCAATTATATTAGGAACGATTCAACATTTACAGAAATCAAATTTTATAAAAGATATGTAGACGATGTTATGGGCATTGGGACAGGTAATTTAGAAGATTAAAAATTTTTATTAACCACCTGAACACTAACAAACCTAATATTAAATTTGATTTAGCAATCGAGAATGATAACAAAATATATTTTTTGGATTATTAGAAAAGTTATTGACATTGAGTTTAATATATTTTGAAAAGCAACTGCTGCTGGAATATCTATATACAGTACGTCTTTGCATCCATGACAATATAAAATAGCTATTTTACGCAATAATTTAAATAGATTGACAAAAGTACCATTTAGTTAATAACAAGTTAACAAACAGATAGCAGAAATTAATGGTATGAAATTAAATAGTTGATAAAATGATTAAATAAAAAACTGTATTATAAATTAATACATGAAAATTTTCCTATTTGTTCAATTTCTTGTCCGGTAACATTAGCAAAAAAATTCAAATAATTTTAAATAAAAAAATATATTAATTACATTTAAACTTACTTTAACTTAAAAAAAAAGCTTTTTGAAGGCTAAAGATATAGTACTAATAATAGATAAATGTGGGGTGTACAAATTATGATGCAGAGACAGTAACTCTATATACGTATCAGAACTTTCAAAACAAGAATAAAAGAACAACATAATCTTGGCGACTGACATAAAATTATTAATTGTTTGCAAACCACCTTTTAGATACAGGATACAATTACGAAATTATTAGCATTGTTGGTATTTTACATAATGAGCAAAAGAGTCAATTATTAAATTCCCTAGAAATTTCAGAGATAATTAATTAGATTAGAATTCACAAGTAAATTTTGAACCTACATCACCGACTAATAGCTTTTCTTAAAGTTTGGAATTCAGGTGGCAATTGAAAATGCCAAAATGACAAAGTTTATTTATTGTAAGTTCAACTAATTGTTAATTTAATTGTATGTAGGTCGACGCCTTTCTATTTGTAGCTGTGGTCTGACGATGAGGCAGTATTTGGCCTTTAAAATATTAAAAGAATTTTGGAGACACATATGTACACTACGAATTGATGTGGATTGTGTTCCCATTATTTATCGTATTATTTTTTTTTGTGTGTCAAACCTAGTTAGTATTCAGTTGAGCTGGATCTCATCTGATATGTCCAGGCCCTAAAAATCCCATCTCTAGGAGTTTGGATCCTTCGATATGGTATCCATGTTCTCAGTAATTAGAATTGTTAAAATTCGGCATTGATTCCATTATTACAATCGAGTAGTGCTATAAAGGTTTATTCTCATAACCAATCTTAAATTTCAGTCAGTTTGTGCGACATGATATTTTCCACACTAGTTTTCAAGCTAAATGGTGTGTAGTTTTAATATTTTGAACTTATAAACTCTCTAGTCAGATGTTTTATGAAAAAGTTTACGGCATGATGAGTGGTGTTGTTAATAACTATTTGATATTATTGCGTAGACCAGCTTATCCTTAATCTTTCTGTTTTTCCTTTTTGGAAACAATAGCAAAAAATTTCTTGCACCAGTGATTGCTCTGTTTATTGACAGCAGCTGTCGATTTCTAATGTAATTTCTTCTTTTTCATTTTTAAGATGAACATAATCATTAAGTGCGTATTTCCGAGGAATTTGATGTCACTTGTTTCTCTATTCACAACAGTCTTTATATTATGAAAGGACATCGTGGTGGCGTATCCACTGGTGGTTTTGTTATAACCAACATCTATCAGACGACAGTCAAACATTTGACGTGTCTTAGTTTCAACTAGTTATAATATTTATTTGATCAGTTTAATTTTAATTTTTGTTAGATTTGTACCTTTTTAAACCTGAATGCCCTTAACAGCATAGTAAGGTGTGAAGGGTGGGTTGCTGTGTCTTTGTCCTCAATTTTACATCATGTTTGTTCACAACCCGAAAAACATTTTTTACTCATACCCATGTAGTTGATTTTTTTAAAACGATTTCTTGATGGCCGTCTCTATTGCATAAGGAACAGCTGAAGGGTTTGGTCAAATCAGTCAATTATGAAATCTTCTGCGACAACGTTTACACCCATACTATCAAGATGTGAGGTGGAAGTTAGTGAGATAATTATTCTTTTTTTTCAAGTAATTAGTAGGTATTAGATTGGATAAATAAGTAACTACTTTATGAAGTTCAAATTTAATAGGAATTCATAATTATAGCTCATCCATTTTGTCCATGTTGATTAGTTGGTGTACTTTTTCTTTCAAATCTGTTAAGGCAGTTCCTTGAAACAAATAGTAGTCTGTGCTTAAAGATTTCTTTGCTAAATTCACAATACTGATTAAAGAATTTGAATTGAGTACCTGTCATATGACTTAATGTACAATACTTATCATACTTTTTGGTTGGATATCCATTTAACCTGGATCTCATTTAGCAAGGTATCCAGTATATAAAAACTCCCTACCGTTTGTAGTCCCTTGAACCTATCCTGTATCTTGTTTTCTCATTCAATGAAATTGTTAAAATTCGTCATTGTTTCCATTATTACAATCCACTAGTGCTAAAAAGGTTCATTTTCTTATCTACAATTGTATTTTAGTCAATTTGTTCCATGTGATATTATTCACACTCATATTCAAGCTGAATGGTTTATAGTTTCGATAACATTAATTGTTCAGCCTGGTAAATTCTGAAAAAGTCAACACAATTTATCATCACATTCGAAGAATTTTCTAATTATGGAGACATTCAGTCAACAGTCAAATTTTAAGACAAGTTGGGTTTAGGTGATGGGAATTGTAGTAATTTCAGTTGTAAATGATTGTAGTTGCTTCGAGATTACTAAAAATGTTTCTAGTATTTACAATGGCATAGTTTTGGGTACATCAAAAATAAGTTGCAAATTCTATAGTTTTTTTCAACTATTTTGTATTTTTACATAGTGCAGCTTAACCTTAACCTTTCCGTATCTTACTTTTGGATCTTTAAGCAAGAAAAAACCGAAGCAGTGATCACTGTGGTTATCAACAGCAGCTTTCAATTTCTAATTTCTGAGGTATTTGATATGTTACAAGTTTTGTCTGTTGCATATTACAGAAGGACGTCAAGGCGGCAGATTCGCTGGTGGTTTTGCTATAAACTGTCAACTAGCTGATGATAGTTAAAGATTTAATACGCTTTGCTTTGAATCAGTCATTGTTATAATATTTATTTGTTCAGTTTGCTTTTAATGTTTGTTTGAGTTGGATTTATACTGTTTTACATTTTAAGTCAGTTATGGTTCCATGAATTGTTTTCTTCTTGAGGACTATGCAACTTAATGTGGTCCTTAAAGTTTCTCACATTAAATATCTTTAGATAATCGTGTGTGTGTGTGTGTGTGGGGGGGGGGGGGGGCTTGCTATTGTTGTTATTGTATAAATTGGGTGAAAGCTAGGATTAGAATGGGGTCGTCCCACAATTTTTTTTATTATACATTTAAAATGTACATAAAAATTGAAGCACAAAGACATTTTTTTGCGATTTTTTCCGGTTCTTCTTTGCAGAGAAAAAAATGTGAAAGTATGAATTTTTCAATATCCGTTTCAAATGCCTCGATATTCCGCCACGGAAATTACGTAAAAGGTTCTCATGTCATGCTGACGAAAGCGAGAAACACCAATAATAGTCAGTGCTCTAGCGGCATTGCAGGTAATATTTGTTTACTTTTTTTGCCTGCTTTCGAACTAATGTTTTTATTATGAGGAATTAAGCGTCGCTTGAAGTTTGATAATGTTTAGTTTGTATACTTTCGTATGACAACGATATGGTAAATTTTGAAACTGCCAGGACGATCTTTGGCCGTCGTTAGGAAAGAAAACGGTAAAGTACCGCTGACAACAACGCACGTTCGCACATGCCGCGTGTGTCACATGTGCAACGAATAACCCTAATAACAACTCTAGCCATGCGTTTTTGTTTACATAGTTTGGTCAAACTTTCGAGTTTCGTATTTGTCAGATTAAGTGGTGGAGCAAGATGTTGTCGAAGTATTTGGGTAATCTGTTTTTTCAATGTAACAATGGCTTACGTTAAGAAGTGTTTTGTTCGGTGTTGTAAGAATACTAGTGTTGATAAACAGTTACAGGTTATTCCTATGTTTACATTATAATAATGACGTTGACAGTTATACCTTCGTCCCTCTCTCTCACTCCCATTGCATTATTTTTATTTGTCTGGCTATTTATAAAACTGACAACAGTGAGCACCTAGTTACCTAGGGAGCTGTAACAGTGCGCATGACGGAAATTAGGAACCTTTTGCGTAGTTGTTGGCGGATTTAAGAAAATGTTTGAAACAGGGTAATTTTTCTACCGACGTTTGTTACGAGTTGAATTAATCCGAAAGCAAGATAGATGCTTGACACTAGTATTCATAACGTAAGCAATAAAAGGCATAGGTTAAAACTATCAAATTTTAATGTGCTGGACGACCCTATTATCAAAAATTGTATAGATCAACCTTCTCAATAGAAAATAAAAACAGTTTTTACTCACACTTCGAGTGATGGACTTTTTGAAAAGCCTTTTTTGGTGGCTGTCTGTATAGTATAAGGTATATATTCTTTTTTATTTACATAAATCTCTTGCGACAATCTTTACACCCATACGACCACGATTTGAGGTGGAAGATAAATAAGATAATTATTTTTTCAAAATAATCAGTGGGTGTTAAATTGGGCTTGCATGTACTTTGTGGATAGTTGCTTGCCTTTCTTTTTGAAAATCTATTAATGGAGTTCAATAAGAATTCCATGTTTTCCGTGCTTTGTAACTTGTGGTTGTGTGTGCTTATTCTTTGTTTTTCTAAATGCAATGTATTTGAAGTGATTTTTCTATACAACAGAATTTATGTTTTTCGTGAACATGAAATGGAAATCAGATGGAATTTGTCTGTTCACAACAATCTGTCATCTGCGACAATAAATATTTATCTATGTAATAAACATCAGTGGAAGGATTTCTGTTATTACTGTCCTGTAGCTCCTGGTAATAGTTGTTGCTAGTGGATGCCGAGTTAATAATGTTGTTTATCAGTCATATAAGTTTGACTGTAGGAGAATTATTAAAACATCTCATAGAAATCCGCTCTGTGTAAAACAATCACGTAGGGGTCGGCTACCCAGTTATGGTTTTTTGTTTATATTTTCATTTTTATATATGGAAGTGGTTTGTTAAGATTTGCTCTGGCTATTTGAATCGTTACTTGCACTGTGAGAGGTGGTGGTGGGATTTCAATGTTTAATATTTATTTTAAAATACTGTTTTTTTCCTGCTCGAACTTTTTGAATTAAAGCACAAATAATCTTAATACAGTGGTACCTGATGTTTTTCTTCGACCTGTAGTACTTTTCCCATTACTACCTGGTGTAGTAATTTAAATACTTTCTGATGCAGTGTTTAATTAAGTCTTACATGTTCTCATTTCTCCTATTGATGCGTTTGTGCTTAGTCGATAGCAAAGTATTGGTATGTCATATATTTCTATTTATACATATTTCCTATTAACTACTATTTCCGTTTGTCTAGGCATTTGACGCTTATAAAGGCTATAAACAATGAAGTCATCCATAAAAAATTAGCATAAGCTAAATATGTAGACTTCAATTTTCTTCTAAAGTGTAACTCCTTATCTGATCCATTCTTACATTCTTATACTGCGAGAATACCTGTTGGTATTATAACTAAGTGACTAATGTCGTACGATTAACAAAAGGTATGTGTACATAAGTTCAAACAGTTTTTGATTAAATTCATAGAGGTCAATTTCATTACAGTAAAATATCTAGCTTCGGCATATCACTCGTTGCTTTATGCTTTTCTGTAGCATTACAACATGCAGCCCTATTGTTTTTATTTTTTAAGAAATAAAACGTTTTCATATTGAAAGCATGGGTGTATGTACACTTGAACCATACGCTATACACTAACCCCTCAGTATGGTACATCATCCAGCACGTTTTCTTTCTGCCATTCTCGCATCTTCTGTCGCTGTTCGTGTTTTGTTGTCGCTGCTGCCGCTACTACCATTTTGATTTTTTGGTTTAGTAGGCTTGTGTTATCCTCAATTATGTTGCAAACGTACTGTTTTGTTTCATGTGGATACAGTGCAATGTGCAGTATCGGCAAATCACTTACGGGTTCCTATTTCTTCGTAGCATTGCAAACCTATACTCACAGAAGCGCACACAGCATTTATGCATTCGGTGGGACATGAACTTACTATCTCTCATTAGAAATACATCAGTTGTTAAACCATTTATATTACTAGTACTGCGCGATTTCTCATAGAATACACATCCATGATGTATATACGGCACTTCATCAATCGCGTTCTGCTGCTACTACTACTGCTCTGAATTTGGTATTTTACTTTACTTATACAGTTATGCTGAATTATTTTACTTAGGTACTTTTATGTTTTATGTGGATACATTAGAATATGTGGTATCCGCAAATTACTCATGGTTTCCCGTTTCTAAGTAGCATTACAAACCTGTTTTTTACTTTCACGAAGAAATAATATATTTTGATGCTCAAAGTATAAATGCAACTACTCACAGAATTTTGCATAGCATTCATGCATCTGATGGGATACGTATGATCTTTTAATAGATATACGAATACGGCACACCATTATTCGCGTTCTGTTGCTGCTGCTGCACTCGATTTGGTGTTTCACTTTACTAGGCTTATGCAATTATGCTGAATCAGTTTTCTCAGGTACTTTTATGATTTATGTGGCTACATTAGAGTATGTGGTATTGACAAATTACTCATGGGTTTCTGTTTCTAAGTAGCATTGCAGACCCATGTTTTTTTATTTTTCAAGAGGGAAAAACATTGATTGATGTTCAAAATAAAAATGCAACTACTCATAGAATTTTAATCAGCATACATGCATTTGGTGGGATATACTCGTATAATACGATCTTTTAGTAGATATTAATGAGAGTTAATTTATTGGTACAGTGCCCCTTCTTAAATACAGTCCATGATATATGCCGAATACGACACACCGTTCATCGCGTTTTCCCTCTGCTTTAATCGTTATATTTACCTATTGTTCTTTCTGATATTGTTGCCGCTCCTGCTTCTACCGATTTGGTTTTTTGCTTTAGAAGGCTTATAGAGTTATGCAAAATTATGTTGCTTAGGTAACGATTTTTTGTTCATGTAGTTACAGTACAATATATAGTATCCACAAATCACTTATAATTTTCTGCTTCTTAGTAACTTTACAAATTGTATTCCTACATCTTTTACTTTTCAAGAAGAAAAAATATACCCTGATCAAAAATGAAAGCAATTACTCGTAGAAGCGCACACAGCATTTATGCATGCGGTGGGACTTCAACCTACGGCCTCAGTAGAAATAAATCGGTTGTTGAAGCATTTGTTTTATTGGTACTGCGCTTTTTCTCAGAATACTATCGATGATGTATGCCGAATACGGCACACCGTCCAACGCGTTTTGCTTCTGGTGCGTCTGTGTTTGTCCCGGTTTCTTTGTCGTTGCCCGCTGCCGCTCCCGATTTGTTCTTTTGCTTTAGTGTGTAAGTCGGAGCAAATGCCAAAAAACAACCAGAACCGTTGCCACACTCACAGCTTTCTGTTTCTATTTTTCTCAACTGTTCCTTTCGTTTTTCCGCTGAGGCATATATAGTGTCCGTGCATTTCGTAGGACATAAATGGATCTAATCGGGTTCCAGAAAGTAAAAATAAACAAGGTATTATTTTACGTTGAAGAGATACTTCTGTTCCATCTGATGGCTTTCTGCTTCTTTGTAGTATTACAGCCGGCTTCCTTATGTCCCTTATCTTTCGAAAAATAAACGTACATATTTTACCATAAAAAAGGTGTTCAGCTTGTGCTTTTAAAATAAATATATTCGTCTTGACAGTCTGCACTGCAGAAATGACGCAAACATAATTACTGAAAACACATCGAAGTACGCCAAACAATTAGAAAGCATAGTAATGCACAATTGCTGGGGTTCAAAAGCCTCACCAATTCTACAGTAAGCATTTGTGTAATTTGATTAACCGGTGTCCCAAATTGTCAGAATGTATATTCAATAACGTGAATTTTCACTCACGTAAATTTTTTAAACTTCTTGCAAGAACAGGGCATAATACCGCAGAAGGGAGGATTCTCAAACACGGTTGTTATATAGGACCTATTTCCCACAAACAATGTGATTCTTTATTTGAAGCAATTTGTAATAACGACCTTATACAGAGTATTATATGTGATGATGTCTACGTTATTGCGAAAAGAATTACGTCAGTGCAATAACTCTTGTGACATGTGCAAATCGGTCTGTATAACACGTAGGACGAGAAATGTACTCCGTATATCCAAATAAGGAAATGCCTTGAAAAAAGAGAAGCACTTGATTCCATACAGTATTTTTAATAAAAGTAAACAGGATGCTGAATTATGGTAAAGGGTAGTCTTGAACATCACTCACGGACTCACGGCTTTCTTCCTCTTCGTCTTGACAGTCTGCAAGGAGTATACATGGTACTCACGAAATTGGTGGAACACGAACTTATAATCTTTAGTTCCCGAAAGTATACTTATTAAAAGTATATATGATACTGAATTACGTTGAAGGGCTAACCTTGATCTCCCTGATGGCCTGCACTCATGGCCTTCTTCTTCTTATTCATGATCACATTTTACATTGCTAAGCATGCGTAGCATCCGTGCGTTTGGTGTAATAATAAACTGCTAGCTTCGGTTTCAGACAGTATTATTTAGTAAACATAAATAGGATCATGAATTATCTATGTTGAAGGGGTAACCTTCTGTATCGCCTGATATCACGCTATTGGTGGTTCTAATCTACTTTTTATTTTTCTACACAAAAAATGTACTTAGCACCCATGCATTCGGTGGAATGGGAACTTACGATCTTTGATTCCGAAGAGTATACTTAGTAGAAGTATATAGGATGCTGAATTTTGTACTTCTACACTTTTGTAGCACTATAACTGCCTTCCTGATAATTTTTGTGTTACAAGATATTCCAATATTCGATATATGAATTTAGATGCAACGCATACAGCTGAAGAAAATTCGCCTATGCTGGTGCAGCTCGACTGTTAACAGCGTTGTCGCTGCTGATATGTTTAAGTAGGATGCGTAATTAATAAACGATAATAAAATATTAAAAGATACGGTTCATTTCAACTAAATGCTCATGGAGGACATATTTAACCGTAAACTATTGATCTTGCGTCTTTAAAGCAAATATGTTAGCTTACTCAATGACAAATTACAGCGTTGGCGTATGTACATTATGCACACCGTGTATGTATCTTCAAGAAAAAATATTTTCTAATACTCAAAATATGAATGTACATTAAAGCACATGTTGTACCCATGCAACCGTTGGGACTAGGGTTGGGGGTTGGCGTTGACTATCGATATTACCTTGTGGTAATTCTAGTATCGAAAGTATGAGAAGTATTGAACGTATGAGTATGAGTATCGAAATTATTGTAGTATTCAGTAATTTAACCATAACACATAGTGAAGGAAATTCGACACTTTTAATACATTCGATATTTTTTATCGAATATCGCTTCCTGTCTAATGGTATTGAACAACCCTAGTTAGGACGTGAATCTACGATCTTAATAGATACATCAATGTGGAACTGTTTGTTGTACAATACAATCTGCTGAATACGCGGCACCATACATCGCTTTCTGCAGGTGTGGTGGTTCCAGACCTTGTTGCTGTTTCCGCTACTGGTGTTATGGATATGATCATTTGATTCGACAGGCTTATATAATGAATTATGTTGCGTTGGCACTTTCTGTCATAGATTGACTGTGTTCTTCGTAGCATTACAAATGTTATACCCATATTTGTTACAATTTTCTATTCCAAGAATTACTCGATATCTTTATTTGTCAGCGAACAAAGTATTTTTCGGTATAAAAAGTTAATGTAGGCACAAAAGCGTACAACTGGACATCTTTTGCCCATAGTAATTTCCCCAGGCACATATTTAGTCTTAATAAATATTGATTTCGGATCTTTAAATTAAACAAATATATATGATGTTGGATTACGCGAAAACATAGTCTTCCAGAATTTCTTATGATGGTAGATTGTTCGTGGTTTTCTTTTTGTCGTTTGTTACCTTCTTAGCAGAGTTCATAGCACGCATGCATTGAGTGGAATACAACTATATGGTATTTCACTCCAGAGAATATATTTATTAGACGTATACAGAATGTAGAATAATATTTTAGGGTAGTCTTCTAGCTGCTTTGGTGGTACATGGCTTTCTGTAGCTTCTTGGTCAGCTTCTTATGCACATGGGAACATACATAGCACCTATATTCGGTGGGATAAGAACTCTGGGTTTTTGAGAGTATTCTCTAGTAGACATAAACAATACCTTGCATTAGCTTATATCTTTTGTGGATATACCATAATGCACAATATCGGCACATCACTGACGGCTTGCTGCGTCTTTGTAACATTACATCCGACTTCCTAGTATTTTTTCTAGAAATATTTGTTTCAAGAAATTAATACCTGGTAGAAATAAACAAGGATGTTGAATTATGTGAAGAAATGTAACTTTATATCTTTTCTGATGGTACATCACTCGATGCTTTCTGTCTGTCTCTGTCTCTCTGTCCTCAGCATACATGCATTCTGAGGGATATGTACCTACCACCATTTGGGTATACAGAAATATTGTGATAGAGATGATCTGGGTCTCGGATTATGTTAAATAGATACTATTATCTCTTTTGATGGCCCATTACTCATAGCTTTTCGCTTTCAGTTCCTAACCATCTTTTACACGGCGAACTATGCGCAGTATATGAACCTACAAAGTCTGGGTTCCAGAGAGAGAATTCTTTAGTAGAAATAAACAAGATTCTGAACTGTTATCTCTTTCTTGAGGATCACTGATAGCATATTGCTTTTTTGTAGCATCCCAGCCGAGTTCCTTGTATTTTTATCTTATAGGGAACAAAGTAAGTAGACGTTGAAAGCAAAATTCACGAACGCAAAGGATGTGCCAATAATCCCATAACACAGCCTCATAATTGAATCTATTTAAATTTAAAAATGTGAACTAATGTATTATTATGTATGTATCTTAATTGTTATAGCAGAAGACCTTTGTTTTTAAAAATTGGTTTATTAAGCTTAAGCTGTTTACAGGTTCGATTCTGAATCTAGACTGAGTGTACTACGTGTTTTACAAGCGATGATATTATCATGACATGCTGATTAAGCAAAAGTGCTGATGTGAGATGGTGCGCGCTCTTCTAAGGTTACCGCTCTGAAACGGTTCGTTAACTTGTATGTATTATTATTGCACCCTGTCAAACACCAGTGAGCAAAACTGCTGCTTTTCTCATTGTCTGTATAGTGAATACAGTACCCCCGAGGTGAAGTAAGCACCGAGAGGAGCTGAAACATGCATCCTTTATATACATTAAATGTGGTGTTTAGAAAGTATGCGTTACTAATTATTTATACAAAAAAGGAAGGAATTTAGTATGCATTATGCATAGAGGTCGTCTAATTTCATCCCGACGATCAGTGAGACTCGTTATCTCCTCTAAACTGAACTCTCCCGGTATGTTCTCGATGTGCACTTATGGACTCCTTCCACCGTGAGCAAATCGCCCATAGGACGTTTGCTGTTCTGGTGGTATATCGCGTGTATAAAAAAATATAACGTTGCTTACTGTTTCGTAGTACTTTGATTGATTGTTGGCATAATACCCATGACATGAAAAACGATTATTATCATTGACGGGTCCAAATCCTTTAAAATTAACCACTGGTTTTTAAAAACAAATTCTGTTACCATTCCCAAAAAATTTTATACTTAGTAGTTCAACCTCTTTTGTCGTCAGAAATCTACAACTCCCATACAAACCACGTGTTCCTTACATTGAGTGACGTACTATTTACATAGTTTATATGTTAAAAATCAAAAAACAGAATCGTCTCTAGGACAATTTGTTTTATTCTTATTGCACGATTTCTCATAGACTATATATACGGCATACCATCCATCGCGTTCTGCTGCTGCTGCTGCGCTCTCTCGATTTGGTGTTTTATTTTACTAGGCTTATGTAGTTATACTGAATCATTTTTCTCAGGTACTTTTATGATTAATGTGGATACATTAGAGCATACGGAATCGACAAATTACTCGTGGTTTCTTGTTTCTAAGTAGCATTAAAGACCCATGTTTTAATATTTTACAAGAAGGAAAAACGTATTGATGTTTAAAATATAAATGCAACTACTCATAGAATTTTACACAGCGCAAGCGACGTCAGTCTGTTTCAGCCTTCGTAATGCCTCCCCGTTGTTACATTGGCGTTAGCTGTATGTAAAGAATAAAATACATCCTAATCATTAAGATAAAAATATAATGTTTTATTTATTTCCTTTTTTCAAGGCATCTCTTTATTTGGAAATACGGAGTTCATTTCCGTCCCGACGAATTACGTTACAAGATTTATTGCACCGACGGAATTGTTCGTTTATAAACGAAAACAGAAACGTTGTCTCTAGGGCAATCTGTGTAAAAGATACTAGTCTGTTGCAGCCTTCCCAACGCCTCCCAGTTGTTAAGTTGGTCCTAGATGCAAAGAAAAAAATACATTGTAATCATTAAGATAAGAATATAATATAATTTCATTGTATTTCCTTTTTTCTTGGCATTCGCTTATTTGGATATACGGAAGTACATTTACTTTCCTACGTATTATAACACAACCGAATTTTCATATAATGTTACAAAATTCATTGCACTGACGTAATTTTTCGTTTATGAAAAAAAACAGAGACGCCCTCTCTAGGACTATTTCCGAACACGACATCGTTAGTCTCGGGCAGCCTTTTTAACGCCTGCGCGTTGTTACATTGGCACTAACTAAAGAAAAAAATGCATCGTAATCATTAAAATAAAAAATATAATTTGATTTATTTCCCTTTTTCAGGGCATCTCTTTTATTTGGATATACGGAGTACATTTCCTTTCCTACGTATTACACAGCCGAATTTTCATATAATGTTACAAGATTAATTGCACTGACGTAATGTTTCGTTTATAAAAAAAACAGAATCGTCTCTAGGACAATTTGTTTTATTCTTATTGCACGATTTCTCATAGACTATATATACGGCATACCATCCATCGCGTTCTGCTGCTGCTGCTGCGCTCTCTCGATTTGGTGTTTTATTTTACTAGGCTTATGTAGTTATACTGAATCATTTTTCTCAGGTACTTTTATGATTAATGTGGATACATTAGAGTATACGGAATCGACAAATTACTCGTGGTTTCTTGTTTCTAAGTAGCATTAAAGACCCATGTTTTAATATTTTTCAAGAAGGAAAAACGTATTGACGTTCAAAATATAAATGCAACTACTCATAGAATTTTACACAGCATACATGCATTCGATGGGATATACTCGTATAGTACGACCTCTTAGTAGATATTCATGAGATTTTAAAGTTTTAATTTATTGGTACAGTGCGCCTCCTTAAAGAATACAGTCCATGAAATATGCCGAATACGGCATACCATTCATCGCGTTTTGCTTCTGGTTCGTCTGTGTTCGTCCCGTTTTTTTTGTCGTTGCCCATAGGCGTAGCTAGGGGTGTTTTTTTTATATACATTAAATGTGGAGTGTTGAAAGTATGCGTTATTAATCATTTATACAAAGAAGGGAGTAATTTAGTATGCTTTATGCATAGGGGTCGTCTAATTTAATCCGGACGATCAGTGAGACTCGTTATCTCCTCTAAACTGGACTCTCCCGGTATGTTCTCGATATGTACTTATGGACCCTTCCACCGTGAGTAAATCGCCCATACGACGGTTGCTGTTCTGGTGGTATGTCGCGTGTATAAAAGATATTATAACGTTGCTTACCGCATCGTAGTACATTGATTGTTGGCATAATACCCATGACATGAACAACTATTATTATCAATGACGGCTGCAAATACTTTAAAATTAGCCATTCGTTCTTAAAAATAAATTTCGTTACCATTCCCAACAAATTTTATACTTGGTAGTTCAACCTCTCTTGTTGTCAGAAAACTACAACTCCTATAGAAACCACTTTTTCCTTACATTGAGTGACGAACTATTTACATAGTTTATAAGTTAAAAATCATAATAAGCATTTAATTCTACCCGGAGCAAAATTATGCCACAACTAAGTACTTATTTTACTGTTACCAGATTACATTATTCATACGAATATAGGTAAACCTAACGTAGAAAATAATTACTTATACCCGAGTGAAACATAAAATGATGTAGGTTATTATAGTATCTTCCATTTGTTAGTTTACTCTTTTACAAGTAAAGTTTAAAGAGAATTCTTTTTTTATGAAATTCATTTAATTATCAGCAATACTATAGTTCTACTTTTAGTTCGTTTCGGCGCCTGGAAACTGCATGAATTTCTTTAACTCGCTTCAATCACCGAACTCTATAAAATATGGAACATCAGAAGCCTCTTAAATCTGTTTCCAATTGAAATCTGCGCAGATTCTTGAGGCGCTCGCGCTTTCCATTATTTGGGAACAGTCGATGTCATTTGCGATGCCAGGTGTTCAGTTATCAATTGTTTTTTTCTAGGTTAAGTTGCATTGTTTACATTTTTACACTTAACCGTAGCGTCAGCTGTTCGCGTCGTTGCTTGATATGACATTTTGATATTGACAGAGTGACATGAACACCAAAATATCTGACGCTTCACATTCTGCTGCGCATGCCTACGAAGAAATAAGATTGTTGTAAAGGGAATATTTATTTTAATGCCACATGTCCATTCTCCGATGTTCCATATTTTATAGTTTGATGACTTCAATTGAACGTTTGTCGCCGTTATGAATTTTCCAGACTAACATTTATTTATAGCGTCCGCGTATCACTCATTGCTTTCTGCTTTTCTGTAGCATTACAACCGACAGCACTATACTTTTTATTTTTTAAGAAACAAAACATTTTTTATTCAAAATAGGAGTGTAGGTCACATTGAAGCATACATAGCACCCGTGCATTTCGTCCGAATATGACACACCACCCGTCGCTTTTAGCTTCTACTATTGCTGTCTGTCGTTGCGAAATTCGATTTTACTTCTGTCCCTACCGATGCCCATAAGGTGTACGAATACATAAATACTCTCCAATCTTCAGCAAGTGTAGCAACAATAAGGGACACGTAAAAAGAAACATTTTCATGCCTACTACTTTTATCCTCGGGTTAAGCATGGGGGTCTGGTTAACCACGCTTTGTGCAGGTGGTTGTGAAGGTAATTATATTAGTATACCTATATTTAGAGGCTTTTCAGTATTCAAATATTTTGAAACGCTTCAGTAAACTTATAAAAGACCAAAATACTACTACCTTTTTGTAATAAATTGAACGCAACATTGCCCTGCTACAGTTACATATGTTATTTTAAGTCACTGGTCACATGAGTCACTTACCCAGGAGGAGTAACTGATGTATTTGAAATTCATTCTTAGTTGATCATCCTGTTTTCATAGATGGTTTAGGGTTTGGGACTTCCATCATTCTTCACATCTTAATTTTAAATATTCTTTGATATCAGTGTCATGTCTGTTGGTACCAGTATAAGTTGCCCATGGACAAGATGAAGTGCAGTGCAGTGCGATCCTTCTCCACTTTTTATTTACTTACTAAGCTGACGGAATAGTATAAAAGTTCTTGTGGGATGTAAAAAATAACTGCACCATCACTTCACAACACTATGTGCACATTCTTCCAGATGCTCAATTTTTCACTCAATTCACCTGTGTATCCGCCTTTGCAAACTTCCCCTTGGCCAGCTGTTCGCGGATAACTATAACAACAGCTATAGCGATGTCAATGGCAATAATAATAATAATAATAATAATAATAATAATATTATCTCAGAGGCGTAGGTTATCCTAGATACGGACTTGGGATGTACTGATGCACATAAGATTTAGATACGTTTATACTACAATATACTAATAATACACAATAATATTAATATCTCCTAGGCAGGGCCGTTCCTGTCATATGGCAGCTCTGTACAGAAGGATAAAACACCATTTACACATTTTTCCGGATGCTCAATTTTTCACTCAACTCACCTGTGTATCCGTCTTTGCGAACTTCTCTTTGGCCAGCTGTTCGCGGATAACTATAGCAACAGCTATAGCGTTGTCAATGGCAATAATAATAATAATAATAATAATAATAATAATAATAATAATAATAATAATATTATCTCTCAGAGGCGTAGGTTATCCTAGGTACGGGGATGTACTCAGGCACTATTGTTGTTACTGTATTTTGTTCTATTAATAAAATTGTTCTTCCATGACATAATGCGTTTTTAGCTTTTTAAGCAAATTAACCTTGAGAAATGTTACGTTGCAATTTCATAAGAGCCCTTCCTGAAATTTTGAAAACTCGGCGCTTATGCCCATGGACAAGATGAAGTGCAGAAGCGTTGAGTTTCTGAAGCAAAATAAATGTTCACATACTACCGAATTAAAAAGTTGCTTTCAGGAATGTGAACTTTTACACGTATAAATAGTCTTTTGTCATCATTCCTTGAGATGTAATTTCCTTTGTGTGCCTTGACTTCACCCTGGAAATATTAGTTATTCTTTGTACATAAAATATGAGTTTCACCTGAATGGCTTCCTCTACCTCCAAGTCTATAATTGCAGTTCAAATACATACTATCTCTCACTTGAATTGAAGTTACCTTTTTTTCTTTTATATATTTTGCACACGTTCCGTTAGTCTTCGATCTCTCCTGCAAAATTATGTTTCTGATAAAATGGGCTATTCGATTAAGTTTATTATTACCACCAGTAAATAAAGGTGCTAAAAGGCTTCAGCTGGGTTCTTTAACCTAACCATACCATAGAAGTTAAAAAAACAAAAACTAATTTAGTTATACAATATTGTCATGTATGTCTAAAATAACAACAAATCGAGATCTACGAGTTTCGTTATGGTCAATGTCTAAAGTGAAAATAAATAAAGCTAAATGAGAGCTTTCTGACCTACAATGCGCTTGCGCAACATATTCTGACGTTCGAAGTATGAATTCAAGTACTTTTGCACTGTTGGGACACGAACCTACTATCTCACAGTAGAAATACATAAATTGTTGAAGCATTCATTTATTAATAATGTGCGACATGTTATAGAACACAGTCCCTTGCTATATGCCGAATACAGCACAGAAAACTTTTCTTTATTTGGACGTGTCGAGCATATTTCCATAATGGCGTATTTCACACACCAATTTTTACGCATTGTTACAAGATTTATTGCACTGAGGTAATTTTTCTATGCAAAAAAAAAACAACAAAGGTCGTCTATAGAATAATCTGCGTACACGTCATGACTATGTTGCAGCGTTCGTGATGCATACCTTTGTTACGTTGACCCTAGATGTAGAGAAAAAAATACATTGTAATTATTAACATAAAATTATAATATAATTTCATTTTATTCCCTTTTTTCGAAGCATTTCCTTATTTGGATATACGGAGTACATTTCCCGTTCTACGTGTTATACCGAGTAATCTTGATATAATGTCACAAGAGTTGTTGTACTGACGTAATTCTTTTGCAATAATCACTTTTCACAATAACGTAGACATCATCACATATAATATTCAGAATAAGGTCGTTATTACAAATGGCTTCAAATAAAGCATCGTATTGTTTGTGGAAAATAGGCCCTATATAACAATGATGTTTGAGAATCCTCCCTCCTGTTCTTGCAAGAAGTTTAAAAAAACTTACGTGAGTGAAACTTCACCTTATTGAATATAAATTCTGACAATTTGGGACACCGGTTAACCAAATTTCACAAATGCTTGCTGTAGATAATTGGTGAGGCTTCTGATCCCCAGCAATTGTGCATTTCTATGCTTTCTAATTGTTTGGCGTACTTCGATGTGTTTTCAGTAATTATGTTTGCGTCATTTCTGTTCCATACAATCAAGCTCTTCAAACTGGATGCTGACTTAATCCACTCGCCTAATGTGTCTGTCGGTATATTATCTCCCACTGCAATATGCTTCCACAAATGAGGGTCCAATGCGAACCTTCTCCACCTTTTATTTACTAACCTGACGGAATAGTATAAATGTTCTTGTGGGATATAAGAAAATATCTGCAGCATCACTTCGTCTGGAGCATTTTTGTCTATGTGGTATTGTGCATGACCGGCTTATACCAGAAAGGCCTTGTCGGTGTCCATTTCCGACGTCTTCGCGCACAAACATTTGTAAATGTTGTTGATCTGGTCATTGAGAATTTGTATAAAATTTACCTGACAAGAGAATGACGTTATGAAAAGGAAAAAGCAGAAAGATCATCGCGAGAGACAATGGGCGCAAGCGACGTCAGTCTGTCGCAGCCTTCCTAACGTCTCCCCGTTGTTACATTTGGTAATTTGTCATATTGCAGAAGTTATTTAGTGACTTCTAGTCCGCAATGGCTGGAAATGTGGACAAATATATATAATATCCGAAAGAGCTTAACAGAGCAAACCAATGAAATACTAAAAGCTGAATGGATATTTTACATAACCTGCCACGCTATTGGTTTTAGGTTCTGTAAATTCTATTAGGCTAGAGAAGTAACTAGTAACAAAATCTTAACAAACTGCTTGGGATAAAATGTTTATGAGTTAATGTGCCATTTATTTAAAAAAAGTTTGTCCGTTCCTATTTTGGACCCTCATTTGATGTCGCTTACGCAGATAAATTTCATACCAATTCTCAATGACAGTAATACCCAAATTAATAAAATTTMCAAATGTTTGTGCGGCAGAAGTCGTAAATGGACACCGWCAACGTCTGTCTGGCATAAGCCGGTCATGTCTCAATTCCGCATAGAGAAAAATGTTCCAGACGAAGTGATGCTGCAGATATTTTCTTATATCCCATAAGAACATTTATACTATTCCGTCAGCTTAGTAAATAAAAGGTGGAGAAGGTTCGCATTGGACCCTCATTTGTGAAAGCATATTGCAGTGGGAGATAATATACCGACAGACACATTAGGCGAGTGGATTAAGTCAGCATCCAGTTTAAAGAGCTTGATTGTAAGGAACAGAAATGACGCAAACATAATTCCTGAAAACACATCGAAGTACGCCAAACAATTAGAAAGCATAGAAATGCACAATTGCTGGGGTTCAGAAGCCTTACCAATTATCTGCAGTAAGCATTTGTGTAATTTAGTTAACCGGTGTCCCAAATTGTCAGAATTTATATTCAATAAGGTGAAGTTTCACCCACGTAAACTTTTTAAACTTCTTGCAAAAGCCGAGCATATGTTATGACGTGTACGTTATTGCGAAAAGTGATTATTGTGAAAAGGATTACGTCATTACAATAACTCTTGTGGCATTAAGTGAAAATTAGTCTGTATAACATATAGGACGGGAAATGTACTCCGTATGTCCAAATAAGGAATAGTCTTGAAAAAAGGGAATAAAACTTAAATTATATTATATTTTAGCTTAATGATAACAATGTATTTTTTCTTTATGTGCAATAAAATTTTTATTACTTCATGTAAAATATTCGTCTGTGGAATACGTTGGAAGATAAATAATAAAGAAATGAAAAAAGGAAATAAACTGAAATTATATTTTTATCTTAATAATAATTACAATGTATTTTTTTCTGTACATCTAGGGTCAACTTAACAAGCGTATGTGTTAGGAAGGCTGCAACATAGTGATGACGTGTTTGCAGATTATCCTAGAGACGACCTTTGAGGTTTTTATTTTACAAAATAGAAAAATTATGTCAGTGCAATTAATCTTGTAATATTGCGTAAAAATTCATGTGGAAGTGAAATGTACTCGACACATTCAAATATAGAAATGATTTTATAAAAAGAATTTATATGAAATGTTATTACATTTTTATCCTACTTACAGCAACCTATTCTTGTCCTTTAAATCTAGGGCTAACATTTACAATTTTAGTTCCTGTCAGATAATTTTCCACCTGCTTCATCCACTTCTCTCTTGGTCTGCATCTGCCTCTATTGTCCATTGTCTCCCGTCTTTCATTCGCAAAACATGAGCCAACCATCTCACTCTATAAGATTTTATCACGGCGGTTATCGTTGGCTCCTGATATAATTCGTAAACTTCTCCATTTGCCCTTCTGGCCCATGCTCCTTCCACCTTTTTTCCACCAAAAATTATCCGGAGCATTTTGCGCCGCTCGCACACCTCCAATTTCGCAATAATGGAAAATTCATATAAGTGAGTAAGCTGCCATACTCATTTATATGAATATTCTATTATTATTATTATTATTTCAGAATTTTTTTAACGAATAATATAAAGTATTGTGAAAATGTTAAATTAACAGTGACATCTAACACAGTTTTATTATTTATAAAAGCCAATTCGATTATAAATAATTTAGTTAAACAGAGAAAATTTGAATCCTAACATTCAACTGCAATATTCTCGGAGGGTCAATTTCAGTCGCATGAACAAAGAATTTTTTTTGTTTAGAAGGCCCAAAGATTAAATAGCACATATTTTTGAAAAAAATACTTAACCGTTTTTAGGTTAGGGGTTAAAATAAAGAGGGTTGACCTTCTTCCGCCCTCCGAAAAACATTTATTAAAAAATGTGGGCATAATTTTAACGACATCTACTTCAAATAGTAATAGCCAAAATTTGATGAAATTATATTAACCGCTCTAAGAGATATTTTTGAAAAACTGTTTCTCTTCCCCATGTTTAAGAGTTAATATCTCAGTAGGCGGGCGTTATTCCAAAAAAGGTATAGTGCAAAATAGTGGTTTTAAAAACACGTATTCTACACCCCTGCTAAAATTTTGACCGAATCAACATTTGAAATTAACGTTTTGGAAGGTTATGATCTATGTAAGTTCACTCTACTTTCTAATTTTAGTCTGGGAATGAATGAATTTGCAGACAAACTGTACACTAAATTAATAAACTTACCACATTTTTGTAAAACTCCGTCCTTTGAGGTGGAAGAAATGAAACCCTTAAATTCCAGTTTTAGACACATAAATTTTATTAACAGCCACTGTGTATGTAACCCTGTGAAAAGTGGTCGAAAATTCAAGCATTACAGCTTCTCTTGTACACAGGGTAACTTCTTCAGAAATACTACTAACTGAACAAGTAGACGTTCTAAAACAGAAATAAACAAAGAAAAATTGAAAACGGATCTATATTCTCCAAGTGTAATTGCAATTAATTAATTCTTCTTTAAGAAAAATATATTTTAAGTGTAATCTACTTTATTCATTTACTTATAGAGCACTTTTTGCTACATCAGTATAATCAATAGATTCAAGTAAAGAAAAAAAGAACGTTTACAAATAGTTTGAAAAAGTCAAAAATATAGAAATTTTAAAAATTTATAAAATTATTTTTTTTTAAATTAAAATTAAAGTTATTTATTTGATCTAAATTAATATTACGCTAGTGTTGCTGGCAGGTAGGCTGCTTTTGGTTTGTGGTCAAGTTTATTTGTTTCTATATTTTTGACTTTGTCAAAGTATTTGTAAAAGCTAACCTATCAGGTGAATTTCCCATTTCACGAAGTTGTCATCTTCATTGGCAGACTCTGTCATAGCATGTCTGTGCAATGAGGAGGAGCATGCAGTTTTACGATAAGAACACAACATATACCATTCAGTTGCTGTTCCATATTAGTCAAATACGTTTTATCTGTTTAAACACAAGCTTTACTGAGACATGCTATTTATAAAGTAAACATCGTACGTAAAAAATAATTAGGCAACCCGATGTTGTAACACAAATGTATAGCAAAGCTGTGTACAAATGACATCCAAACATAAAGGGGCGGTTTTTCTTCTCTTTGTTAAAGTTGATTTTAGCTAAAATAAACCCAGTAACCATGACAACACCTTAAATTGAGGTATGTGATTGCTTTAGATTTTAAAAACAGGGTTAATTTTAGCTTAAAATAGAGAAGAGAAAACGGCCCAAAGAATCTAATGGAGTTAACACATAAGATCGAGGTTTCATTTATTCATTGACATAGTTCAAAACTATGAGATAAACCCAGTAACCAAGACAGCAACACCTTAAATTGAGGTATGTGATTTGTTTAGATTCTAAATACAGAGTTGATTTTAGCTTAAAATAGAGAAAAGCAAGCGGCTCTATGACACTCTGGCTTATAAATTTCATGGATATACTAAAAATGAAAATGAGCTTTTGAAGCAACAAAATCTAACGAAATTTAAAACTTGAATGTAGCATATAAATAAAAATTAAATATTACATCTCAGATTTTTTTATGTTACTTTCACACTTAAGGAAACCTTCATTTTAACCACTTTTTTTGACATAGGTAATTTTCTGCGACACTTTTTTTACCCTGTAATCACTTCATGACAAGTACAAAAGATACCCTGAATTAAGAAAATCGGAACAATTTGTCAACACCGCTTACTGGCAAACCGTTGAATAGTCAATGTTATTAGCACTACGAGACAACGTCACTACTCAAAATATTTATAGAGTGTTAAGTAATCAAATAAAACTTACTGTACTTGAATTCCTCGAATAGTTCATCGGCGATATAAACAATTTGTATTCTAGGGCATACCAAAAACGATTATTTTCTGGGCACAGATATTTGTATCTACACTAGGGTTGCCAACCGCCCTGAATTTCGCAGGATATACTGAATTCAAGCCCACTTGTCCTGTGTCCTTTCACGATTTCTGTCAGGACGCTAAATGTCCTGAGTTTTGCGGCAATGCGGTTTTTCGTTACGCACAGAATGTTTCTAAATGTGGCAACTACGCGTCTCAATCGTGAACTTAGCAATGTATGTACTTTTTGTTGATTGAGTCTATTCTGAGTAATGTGAAAGCGACGGTAACGAAACTGATATTTGACATACTGTAATACAGTTTTTGTGCTTATGCAATACAAGCAATCCTTATTCTTAAAAACCTTGGCGAAGTGTTGCGTTTTACATTGCAATTGTAATTTATTATTGAAAATAGGAATTCTGCAACCAGATATGCTTAATTAGGGTTAGCGTTGATTAGTGACTGATCTACCAACACAAATATAGGTAATTGCACTTGGTATGTATTCTAAGTAACTTAAAAGCATGTCATTTAAAAGTTACTTTTTTGCAAATTTAGAATCGCTTCAGAAAAAGATTAATATGGATTCAGCTTCTGATAATCCAGGACCTGACACTCCACCAAAGAAATGTAAGCGAATGAGCTCCTGTAGAAAGGAATGGGAACAGTAGGCAGCTTATCAAAAGCATTTTACATGATATGTCATAAATCCTTTTTGGTAGCATATGGAGGGACTAATGATATACGAAAACACGAAATGGGGAATGAGCATAAGAAGAATGTGTTAGTGAAAAAAGAAAATCTGACGATATCGGCGTTTGTCAGTTCGGACGTTATGGATTCATTTCAGGAAGAAGTTGTTGCAGTTGAAAATTGCAGTGTGTTTCACGCAGTTAAACATTCACATTCATATAATTCAGTTGATGGTACATCGAATATTGCATCAGTTGTGTTCATTGATTCAAAAATTGCTCAGAACAAATGTTTAGGTCGAACAAAAGCAAGCGCCATAGCATATAATGTGTTAAGGCCAGCATTTTTGGAAGAGCCATTAACAGATCTTACAAAAGGTTGTTTTTTTTGGTTTGTCAACAAATGCCTCTAATCATGGTTCTACTAAAACCTTCCCGGTGCTGTTAAGGTATTATATACCTTCAGAAGGCATAAAAATATGTCTGTTAGACTTTTTTGAAGATTCAGATGAATCTGCAAGTACAATATTCGCAAATTTAAAAAAAACAGAATCGAACATTTTGGACTTAGTTTAAAATCAAGTATCTAGCTACTCTGTAGATAATGCCAGTGTAAATTTTGGACGTCATCATTCTGTTTTTAAGTTATTATATCAAAAAATCAAAATATATTGGCGGGTGGTTGTCCAGCACATATGAGAAATAACAGTGTAAAATTTGCATTGGATAAATGTGATTTTGATATTGAAAACTTCGTTTTAAAAATTTACAGCCACTTCTCCTCGCAAGCAAAACGAACTCAGGAATTAAAAAATATTTTTCAATTCGTTGATTTGGAATACAAATCTGTACTTCGCCATGTACCTACTAGATGGTTGTCTCTCTATCCTGCCGTTGAAAGACTACTGAAAGTATTTCCAGCAATAAGAAGCTACTTTGTTTCATTAGGTGATAGTTGTCCTATTAAATATGCTATTTTTTTTCTCGAGAAGATGGTTTACAGGATCTAATAACAGAGTGCCGCCTGTGTTTTTTCAGAATGCTTTTAAAGTTTTTAAAGAATTGATGACGAGTTTATGGGATTTGCTTGCACGAATTTACTGAAATCACTACCCATTACAGTCCAAAAATGTATACGAGATTCATGCATACAGTTTAAAAAAATGCTCTTTGTTGTATTGAGGCAAAATTTAATTTGCCTTCTACTAACTATATGTCAAAAGTACGTGTTTTTTCTTTAGTTGGTTCAGCTATAACTTATGAAAATATTTGTGATTTCAAATAAAACCAGCTCTAGAATTAGCCTGTTCTACAAATACAAGTGCTGGAACTTAATATTTAGGAATAACACAGAACTATTAAATTTGCTTAAAATTGTTCAATTTATATTTTCTATATTTGCTTATAATGCTGATGCAGAGGGGTTTTTTCTTTATCTGAAGCATCATGGACAGATGTTAGAAACAAATTGTCAGTAGATCATGCTAAGGCAGAACTACAAATAAAAGTAAATTTCACACATACATGTAAGGAGTTTTACAGATTTGTAATAAGTAACAAAAAGATACTTACAGCGGCGAAATAAAAAAAAAATGAATTAAAATGCAAACGTAATTAAACATTAAATACATTGTCTTATTTATTTTTGAGATTGTTGTTATTGCACCTGTCAGAAAGCAGGAACTTTATTATTTTGTAATACTATGTTTTTGTGATGTTTTTGTATATTTATGTGTGCATATTATGTGTTTAAAACTTTATACGTCTGATTTTTTTTATATAAAAAAGTGTTTCATGCATTAAAATGAGAAGTATACATGTGTCCTGAATTATTTATGCCTGTCCTGAATTTTTCTCATCATTGTCCTGAAATTTATAAAAACAAAGTTGGCAACCCTAATCTACACATACACACACTTTTATAGCTCGTTTGCATTCTTGCAATTACTTCTCGTGCTTCGTGCCTACCGAAAAGAAGTTATTTTCACACTACGCCACTTCACACAGCAACGGATAGTTAATTTCTCGCAACAACTTCGGATGAACCGATAATGTACATAACCTCCTAATTGCTGGTTGTTGGACACCACATATCACATCCACATTGGTCCTGTGCATTGTGCAATTGCAGTGTAATGTTGCAATGCGCACACGAAGTGCCAAGTTATGTGACTACAGAAAAACACCACACAGAAATACTGGGATACTGAATGCGAATCGCATTTTTCGACCATACAACACGGTCGACGAATGGCTCGCCTAAATGTTCGCATTAGGGTTTAGAAAACCACGGGATCTATATTAAGTTAAAAACAGATGTATCTCTTGAAATTTATGTAAAACAAACTTCTGTCTTATGCGTCATTTCACACAAGTGTCTTCGTTAACAGCCGCCGTTCCAATTTTATCACTTCGAAATCCTACACAAACAAAACACAGTGCTGGTTAATTCCAGAGGTGGTGGTATGGTATGAAACAGATAACTGAGGACTAGCCGGTAGTCTGAGAGGTAGGTGCATTAATAAATTTAAAAGTTTACATAGTAAATTATTTTTTTTGAATCATGATGCTAGTTACTGCTGTACAACCACTGATTACTATCTATATATACTTATATTATTACTATTTATTTATACTTATATATAAATAATAATAATAATAATAATAATCCTCAGAGGCCTACGCTATCCTAGATACGGGTCTGGAACATTTTCTCTATGTGGAATTGGCACATGACCGGCTTAGGCCAGAAAGTTGTCGGTGTCCATTTACGACGTCTTCCCGCTCAGACGTTTGTAAATTGTGTTGATGTGGGTATTACTGTCATTGAGAATTTGTATGAAATTTACCTGACAAGAGAATGACACTATGAAAAGGAAAAAGCAGAAAGATCATCTCTAAAGACAATGTGTGCAGTCGACATTAGTCTGTTGCAGCCATCATAACGCCTCCCCTTTGTTAAGTTGGCCCTAGATGTAAAGAAAAAATACATTGTAGCCAGTAAGAGAAGGATATAATATAATTTCATTTTATTTAATTTTTTCATGGCATCTTTATTTTCGCTCACAACGTGCGAAAACAGGTCGCCGCAGTATCCTATAACCTAGAAGCGCAAAGTAGCGATCCAGGGTCGTAGTGAGGCTCATAACTTATACATTTTTATTCTACAATAATAATAATATCTCCTAGGCAGTGCCGTTCCTGTCATCTAGTAGCTCTGTAAATAAGGATATACAACACCATTCGCACATTTTTCCAGATGCTCAGTTTTAAAATCAACTCACCTGTGTATCCGTCTTTGCGAACTTCTCCTTGGCCAGCTGTTGGCGGATGACTATAAGAAGAGCTATAGGGATGTCAATGGCAATAATAATAACAATAATAATAATAATAATAATAATAATAATAATAATAATAATAATAATGATAATGATAATGATAATAATAATAATAATAATAAAAATTAATAATAATAATAATAGTAATAATAGTAATAATAATAATAATAACAATAATAATATTAATATTCCTCAGAGGCCTACGCTATCCTAGATACGGGTCTGGAACATTTTCTCTATGTGGAATTGGCACATGACCGGCTTAGGCCAGAAAGACGTCGGTGTCCATTTACGACGTCTTCCAGCTCAGACGTTAGTATATTTTGTTGATTTGGGTATTACTGTCATTGAGAATTTGTATGAAATTTACCTGACAAGAGAATGACACTATGAAAAGGAAAAAGCAGAAAGATCGTATTTCTAGAGACAATGTGTCCAATCGACATTAGTCTGTTGCAGCCATCATAACGCCTCCCCGTTGTTAAGTTGGCCCTAGATGTAAAGAAAAAAAATACGTTGTAGTCAGTAAGATAAGAATATAATATAATTTCATTTTATTTAATTTTTTATGGCATCTTTATTTTCGCTCACAACGTGCGAAACCAGGTCGCCGCAGTATCCTATAACCTAGAAGTGCAAACTAGCGATGCAGGGTCGTACTGAGGCTCATAACTTATACATTTTTATTCTACAATACACTAGTAATACACAATAATAATAATATCTCCTAGGCAGTGCCGTTCCTGTCATCTGGTAGCTCTGTAAACAAGGATATACAACACCATTCGCACATTTTTCCAAATGCTCAGTTTTAAAATCAACTCACCTGTGTATTCGTCTTTGCGAACTTCTCCTTGGCCAGCTGTTCGCGGATAACTATAAGAAGAGCTATAGCGATGTCAATAATAATAATAATAATAATAATAATAATAATAATAATAATAATAATAATAATATCCCTCAGAGACCTAGGCTATCCCTAGGTACGGGCCTGGAACATTTTTCTCTACGTGGAATTGGGACATGACCTGCTTAGGCCAGAAGGACGTGTTCGGTGTCTGTTTACGACGTCTTCCGGTTCGAACATTTGTAAATTTTGTTGATTTGGGTATTACTGTCATTGAGAATTTGTATGAAATTTCCCTGACAAGAGAATGACACTATGAAAAGAAAAAGCAGAAAGATCATCTCTAGAGACAATGTGTGTAATCGACATTAGTCTGTTGCAGTCATCATAACGCCTCCCCGTTGTTAAGTTGGCCCTAGATGTAAAGAAATAAAATACATTATAGTCAGTAAGATAAGAATATAATATAATTTCATTTTATTTAATTTTTTCATGGCATCTTTATTTTCGCTCACAACGTGCGAAACCAGGTCGCCGCAGTATCCTATATCCTAGAAGCGCAAAGTAGCGATCCAGGGTCGTACTGAGGCTCATAACTTATACATCTTTATTCTACAATACACTAGTAATGCACAATAATAATAATATCTCCTAGGCAGGGCCGTTCCTGTCATCTGGTAGTTCTGTAAACAAGGATATACAACACCATTCGCACATTTTTCCAGATGCTCAGTTTTAAACTCAACTCACCTGTGTATTCGTCTTTGCGAACTTCTCCTTGGCCAGCTGTTCGCGCATAACTATAAGAAGAGCTATAACGATGTCAATGGCAATAATAATAACAATAATAATAATAATAATAATAATAATGATAATGATAATAATAATAATAATGATAATGATAATAACAATAAAAATAATAACAATAAGAATAATAATAATAATAACAATAATAATAATAATAATATTCCTCAGAGGCCCACGCTATCCTAGATACGGGTCTGGAACATTTTCTCTATGTGGAATTGGCACATGACCGGCTTAGGCCAGAAAGTTGTCGGTGTCCATTTACGACGTCTTCCCGCTCAGACGGTTGTAAATTTTGTTGATTTGGGTATTACTGTCATTGAGAATTTGTATGAAGTTTCCCTGACAAGAGAATGACACTATGAAAAGGAAAAAGCAGAAAGATCATCTCTAGAGACAATGTGTGCAATCGACATTAGTCTGTTGCAGCCATCATAACGCCTCCCCCTTGTTAAGCTGGCCCTAGATGTAAAGAAAAAATACATTGTAGCCAGTAAGATAAGAAAATAATATAATTTCATTTTATTTAATTTTTTCATGGCATCTTTATTTTGGCTCACAACGTGGGAAACCAGGTCGCCGCAGTATCCTATAACCTAGAAGCGCAAAGTAGCGATCCAGGGTCGTACTGAGGCTCATAACTTATACATTTTTATTCTACAATACACTAGTAATACACAATAATAATAATATCTCCTAGGCAGGGCCGTTCCTTTCATCTGGTAGCTCTGTAAACAAGGATATGCAACACCATTCGCACATTTTTCCAAATGCTCAGTTTTAAAATCAACTCACCTGTGTATTCGTCTTTGCGAACTTCTCCTTGGCCAGCTGTTCGCGAATAACTATAAGAAGAGCTATAGCGATGTCAATGGCAATAATAATAACAATAATAATAATATTTATAATAATAATAAAAATAATAGTAATAATAATGATAATGATAATAATAATAATAATATCCCTCAGAGTCCTACGCTATCCTAGGTACGGGTCTGGAACATTTTTCTCTATGTGGAATTGGCACATGACCGGCTTAGGCCAGAAAGACGCCGGTATCCATTTACGACGTCTTCCCGCTCAGACGTTTGTAAATTTTGTTGATTTGGGTATTCCTGTCATTGAGAATTTGTATGAAATTTACCTGACAAGAGAATGACACTATGAAAAGGAAAAAGCAGAAAGATCATATCTCTAGAGACAATGTGTGCAGTCGACATCAGTCTGTTGCAGCCATCATATCGCCTCCCCGTTGTCAAGTTGGCCCTAGATGTAAAGAAAAAATACATTGTAGCCAGTAAGATAAGAATATAATATTTCATTTTATTTAATTTTTTATGGCATCTTTATTTTCGCTCATAACGTGTGAAACCAGGTCGCCGCAGTGTCCTATAACCTAGGAGCGCAAAGTAGCGATCCAGGGTCGTACTGAGGCTCATAACTATCTCCTAGGCAGGGCCGTTCCTGTCATCTGGTAGTTCTGTAAACAAGGATATACAACACCATTCGCACATTTTTCCAGATGCTCAGTGTTAAACTCAACTCACCTGTGTAACCGTCTTTGCGAACTTCTCCTTGGCCAGCTGTTCGCGGATAACTATAAGAACAGCTATAGCGATGTTAATGGCAATACTAGCAATAATAATAATAATAATAATAATAATGATAATGATAATAACAATAAGAATAATAATAATAACAATAATAATAATACTATTCCTCAGACGCCCACGCTATCCTAGATACGGGTCTGGAACATTTTCTCTATGTGGAATTGGCACATGACCGGCTTAGGCCAGAAAGTTGTCGGTGTCCATTTACGACGTCTTCCCGCTCAGACGTTTGTAAATTTTGTTGATTTGGGTGTTACTGTCATTGGGAATTTGTATGAAATTTCCCTGACAAGAGAATGACACTATGAAAAGGAAAAAGCAGAAAGATCATCTCTAGAGACAATGTGTGCAATCGACATTAGTCTGTTGCAGCCATCATAACGCCTCCCCGTTGTTAAGTTGGCCCTAGATGTAAAGAAAAAATACATTGTAGCCAGTAAGATAAGAATATAATATAATTTCATTTTATTTAATTTTTTCATGGCATCTTTATGTTCGCTCACAACGTGGGAAACCAGGTCGTCGTAGTATCCTATAACCTAGAAGCGCAAAGTGATGATGATAATAATAATAATATGATAATAATAATAATAATAATAATAATAATAATAATAATAATAATAATAATAATATACCTCAGAGGCCTACGCTATCCTAGGTACGGGTCTGGAACATTTCTCTCTATGTGGAATTGGCACATGACCGGCTTAGGCCAGAAAGATGCCGGTGTCCATTTACGACGTCTTCCCGCTCAGACGTTTGTAAATTTTGTTGATTTGGGTATTACTKTCMTTGAGAATTTGTATGWAATTTACCTGACAAGAGAATGACACTATGAAAAGGAAAAAACAGAAAGATCATCTCTAGAGACAATGTGTGCAATCGATATTAGTCTGTTGCAGCCATCATAACGCCTCCCCGTTGTTAAGTTGGCCCTAGATGTAAAGAAAAAAAATACGTTGTAGTCAGTAAGATAAGAATATAATATAATTTCATTTTATTTAATTTTTTCATGGCATCTATATCCTATAACCTAGAAGCGCAAAGTACGATCCAGGGTCGTACTGAGGCTCATAACTTATACATTTTTATTCTACAATACACTAGTAATACACAATAATATTAATATCTCCTAGGCAGGGTCGTTCCTGTCATCTGGTAGTTCTGTAAACAAGGATATACAACACCATTCGCACATGTTTCCAGATGCTCAGTTTTAAACTCAACTCACCTGTGTATCCGTCTTTGCGAACTTCTCCTTGGCCAGCTGTTTCGCGGATAACTATAAGAACAGCTATAGCGATGTTAATGGCAATACTAACAATAATAATAATGATAATGATAATAACAATAAGAATAATAATAATAACAATAATAATAATAATATTCCTCAGAGGCCTACGCTATCCTAGATACGGGTCTGGAACATTTTCTCTATGTGGAATTGGCACATGACCGGCTTAGGCCAGAAAGTTGTCGGTGTCCATTTACGACGTCTTCCCACTCAGACGTTTGTAAATTTTGTTGATTTGGGTATTACTGTCATTGAGAATTTGTATGAAGTTTACCTGACAAGAGAATGTCACTATGAAAAGGAAAACGCAGAAAGATCATCTCTAGAGACAATGTGTGCAATCGACATTAGTCTGTTGCAGCCATCATAACGCCTCCCCGTTGTTAAGTTGGCCCTAGATGTAAAGAAAAAATACATTGTAGCCAGTAAGATAAGAATATAATATTTCATTTTATTTAATTTTTTATGGCATCTTTATTTTCGCTCATAACGTGTGAAACCAGGTCGCCGCAGTATCCTATAACCTAGGAGCGCAAAGTAGCGATCCAGGGTCGTACTGAGGCTCATAACTTATACATTTTTATTCTACAATACACTAGTAATACACAATAATATTAATATCTCCTAGGCAGGGCCGTTCCTGTCATCTGGTAGTTCTGTAAACAAGGATATACAACACCATTCGCACATTTTTCCAGATGCTCAGTTTTAAACTCAACTCACCTGTGTATCCGTCTTTGCGAACTTCTCCTTGGCCAGCTGTTCGCGCATAACCATAAGAAGAGCTATAACGATGTCAATGGCAATAATAATAACAATAATAATAATAATAATAATAATAATGATAATGATAATGATAATAATAATAATAATGATAATGATAATAACAATAAAAATAATAATAATAATAATATTAATAATAATAATAATAATAATAATAATAATAATAATATTCCTCAGAGGCCTACGCTATCCCAGATACGGGTCTGGAACATTTTCTCTATGTGGAATTGGCACATGACCGGCTTAGGCCAGAAAGTTGTCGGTGTCCATTTACGACGTCTTCCCGCTCAGACGATTGTAAATTTTGTTGATTTGGGTATTACTGTCATTGAGAATTTGTATGAAGTTTCCCTGACAAGAGAATGACAGTATCAAAAGGAAATGCAAAAAGATCATCTCTAGAGGCAATGTGTGCAATCGACATTAGTCTGTTGCAGCCATCATAACGCCTCCCCGTTGTTAGGTTGGCCCTAGATGTAATGAAAAAAAAATACGTTGTAGTCAGTAAAATAAGAATATAATATAATTTCATTTTATTTAATTTTTTCATGGCATCTCTTTATTTTCGCTCACAACGTGCGAAACCAGGTCGCCGCAGCATCCTATAACCTAGAAGCGCAAAGTAGCGATCCAGGGTCGTACTGAGGCTCATAACTTATACATTTTTATTCTACAATACACTAGTAATACACAATAATAATAATATCTCCTAGGCAGGGCCGTTCCTGTCATCTGGTAGTTCTGTAAACAAGGATATACAACACCATTCGCACATTTTTCCAGATGCTCAGTTTTAAACTCAACTCACCTGTGTAACCGTCTTTGCGAACTTCTCCATGGCCAGCTGTTCGCGGATAACTATAAGAACAGCTATAGCGATGTTAATGGCAATACTAGCAATAATAATAATAATGATAATGATAATAACAATAAGAATAATAATAATAATAATAATAACAATAATAATAATATTCCTCAGAGGCCCACGCTATCCTAGATACGGGTCTGGAACATTTTCTCTATGTGGAATTGACACATGACCGGCTTAGGCCAGAAAGTTGTCGGTGTCCATTTACGACGTCTTCCCGCTCAGACGTTTGTAAATTTTGTTGATTTGGGTATTACTGTCATTGAGAATTTGTATGAAATTTCCCTGACAAGAGAATGACACTATGAAAAGGAAAAAGCAGAAAGATCATCTCTAGAGACAATGTGTGCAATCGACATTAGTCTGTTGCAGCCATCATAACGCCTCCCCCTTGTTAAGCTGGCCCTAGATGTAAAGAAAAAATACATTGTAGCCAGTAAGATAAGAATATAATATAATTTCATTTTATTTAATTTTTTCATGGCATCTTTATTTTGGCTCACAACGTGGGAAACCAGGTCGCCGCAGTATCCTATAACCTAGAAGCGCAAAGTAGCGATCCAGGGTCGTACTGAGGCTCATAACTTATACATTTTTATTCTACAATACACTAGTAATACACAATAATATTAATACCTCCTAGGCAGGGCCGTTCCTGTCATCTGGTAGTTCTGTAAACTAGGATATACAACACCATTCGCACATTTTTGCAGATGCTCAGTTTTAAACTCAACTCACCCGTGTATCCGTCTTTACGAACTTCTCCTTGACCAGCTGTTCGCGGATAACTATAAGAACAGCTATAGCGATGTCAATGGCAATAATAATAATAATAATAATAATAATAATAATAATAATAATAATAATAATAATAATGATAATAACAATAATAATAATAATAATAATAATAATAATAATAATAATAATTATAATATTCCTCAGAGGCCTACGCTATCCTAGATACGGGTCTGGAACATTTTCTCTATGTGGAATTGGCACATGACCGGCTTAGGCCAGAAAGTTGTCGGTGTCCATTTACGACGTCTTCCCGCTCAGACGTTTGTAAATTTTGTTGATTTGGGTATTATTGTCATTGAGAATTTGTATGAAATTTCCCTGACAAGAGAATGACACTATGAAAAGGAAAAAGCAGAAAGATCATCTCTAGAGGCAATGTGTGCAATCGACATTAGTCTGTTGCAGCCATCATAACGCCTCCCCCTTGTTAAGCTGGCCCTAGATGTAAAGAAAAATACATTGTAGCCAGTAAGATAAGAATATAATATAATTTCATTTTATTTCATTTTTTCATGGCATCTTTATATTGGCTCACAACGTGGGAAACCAGGTCGCCGCAGTATTCTATAACCTAGAAGCGCAAAGTAGCGATCCAGGGTCGTAGTGAGGCTCMTAACTTATACATTCTTATTCTACAATACACTAGTAATACACAATAATATTAATACCTCCTAKGCAGGACCGTTCCTGTCATCTKGTAGTTCTGTAAMCAAGGATATACAACACCATTCKCACATTTTTGCAGATGCTCAGTTTTAAACTCAACTCAMCCGTGTATCCGTCTTTACGAACTTCTCCTTGACCAGCTGTTCGCGGATAACTATAAGAACAGCTATAGCGATGTCAATGGCAATAATAATAATAATAATAATAATAATGATAATAACAATAATAATAATAATAATAATAATATTAATAATAATAATAATAATAATAATAATATTCCTCAGAGGCCTACGCTATCCTAGATACGGGTCTGGAACATTTTCTCTATGTGGAATTGGCACATGACCGGCTTAGGCCAGAAAGTTGTCGGTGTCCATTTACGACGTCTTCCGGCTCAGACGTTTGTAAATTTTGTTGATTTGGGTATTACTGTCATTGAAAATTTGTATGTAGTTTCCCTGACAAGAGAATGACACTATGAAAAGKAAAACGCAGAAAGATCATCTCTAGAGGCAATGTGTGCAATCGACATTAGTCTGATGCAGCCATCATAACGCCTCCCCGTTGTTAAGTTGGCCCTAGATGTAAAGAAAAAAAATACGTTGTAGTCAGTAAGATAAGAATATAATTTCATTTTATTTAATTTTTTCATGGCATCTATATCCTATAACCTAGAAGCGCAAAGTACGATCCAGGGTCGTACTGAGGCTCATAACTTATACATTTTTATTCTACAATACACTAGTAATACACAATAATATTAATATCTCCTAGGCAGGGTCGTTCCTGTCATCTGGTAGTTCTGTAAACAAGGATATACAACACCATTCGCACATGTTTCCAGATGCTCAGTTTTAAACTCAACTCACCTGTGTATCCGTCTTTGCGAACTTCTCCTTGGCCAGCTGTTCGCGGATAACTATAAGAACAGCTATAGCGATGTTAATGGCAATACTAACAATAATAATAATGATAATGATAATAACAATAAGAATAATAATAATAACAATAATAATAATAATAATATTCCTCAGAGGCCTACGCTATCCTAGATACGGGTCTGGAACATTTTCTCTATGTGGAATTGGCACATGACCGGCTTAGGCCAGAAAGTTGTCGGTGTCCATTTACGACGTCTTCCCACTCAGACGTTTGTAAATTTTGTTGATTTGGGTATTACTGTCATTGAGAATTTGTATGAAGTTTACCTGACAAGAGAATGTCACTATGAAAAGGAAAACGCAGAAAGATCATCTCTAGAGACAATGTGTGCAATCGACATTAGTCTGTTGCAGCCATCATAACGCCTCCCCGTTGTTAAGTTGGCCCTAGATGTAAAGAAAAAATACATTGTAGCCAGTAAGATAAGAATATAATATTTCATTTTATTTAATTTTTTATGGCATCTTTATTTTCGCTCATAACGTGTGAAACCAGGTCGCCGCAGTATCCTATAACCTAGGAGCGCAAAGTAGCGATCCAGGGTCGTACTGAGGCTCATAACTTATACATTTTTATTCTACAATACACTAGTAATACACAATAATATTAATATCTCCTAGGCAGGGCCGTTCCTGTCATCTGGTAGTTCTGTAAACAAGGATATACAACACCATTCGCACATTTTTCCAGATGCTCAGTTTTAAACTCAACTCACCTGTGTAACCGTCTTTGCGAACTTCTCCTTGGCCAGCTGTTCGCGGATAACTATAAGAACAGCTATAGCGATGTTAATGGCAATACTAGCAATAATAATAATAATGATAATGATAATAACAATAAGAATAATAATAATAATAATAACAATAATAATAATAATAATAATAATMTTCCTC